>CM068376.1:166134180-167428724 GCA_034769895.1 Magicicada septendecula | reverse complement strand
TAAACACAGGACATGAATTCCCAGACATAACCAATGTAACACTAATAAAACATATACCACACAAAGGCACCATAATGAACATTTGGGAAAATTTACAGATTTACAAACATAAAACACAAAACAAATTAATACCAGAACAAATACAAATCAATACAAAACATGACACAATATTCAAAGCACTCAACATCGAAAATACACAAAATACAAAAACAGATACCACAACCACACACAATAATGCAACATTGAAGGACCAAAGACCAACAAACCACCATAATAACATCCAGAAGCCAACACACAAATACTGCACCAGAAGCAAGATGGCGAAGGTTGAAGATGGGAGAACAGGATCTCCCGAAACATGTCCCTAAAGGAAAAAATACATCTTGAGGTAAAATAGTTATAAGTATTATAGTAACATATTAATGTAAAGCACGTTTCACAAAAAGTGAATGGAAAAGAAAACAAATACAGAATTTCAACTTTCCTAAACTGAAAACAAGAAATTCTTTTGAGTTAGTGTAACGTGTTGTGTTACTGTAAGACAGAGCAGTACTATTAGTGTACTAATTAAGATGCATTAAATGTACAAATAGAGCTAAGTAGCCTAGTGACTTATTCTTAAATGACATCATTAATCTTTTTGGTAATGGTGTAAAAGCCTTCCCACAGTGGTTGCAGGTTCGGGCTAATTTCTTCCTTCCTTATCATATTATAGAACTAAGCCTGGCAGCAGCTGTGAGCCCTGAAGAAATTGCAACCAGTCTTCATCTTTGTATTTGCCAAAATAAAGTTGTTCTGAGCCAGGTCATGTAAATTCAGGTTAGGCCAAATTGCTCATTAGACTTTGTCTAAATTTTACAGTAAAGATATAAAGATGTGTTTAAGATTTTAGGACCGTACGTTAAAAACATTGTTTGCACATATGAGTAGGAAGCAGATGTATTAATATAATATGTTACCCAACAAGATACAGGAACAGTTATGTATATTTAATTAAGTAGTTAATGGACTTAAAACCTGCAGTAGAAACTCCAGTTTTTATAAAATAAAATAGGGAGAGAATTGAAGATTTCATGTTTGTAAATGTTATATCTATTTTCTTCACAAGCAACTAATGGCAGGTTATGATTTATAACCACGTTTTCTCATAATGTATGTTGTTAATGACCTTTTTTTTAAGAGTATGAAAAAACAATAGATATCGGTATTTGAAAAAAATTTGAATTTTATTACTACATACTAACGTATAGAGTCCCATTTGTTTCTATTCATTAACAAAGGTCCGTACTGTAATAATTTTGTGTGTAATATACAAGCATTCTTTAATATATTTACGTGATTCTCCAATTTTATTTGTATTAATTCAGACCGTAGTAACATTTAATTCCACTCTAATCCATTATTAATACTTAATCATTTGCGTGTTAACAGAAACTGCACATTGCTTTCTATTGCATTATGTTGAAAAAAGGATTTTAATGTACTTGTTTGGTTATATGTTAGATTGTACTAGGTTATAAATTGGAACGAGGTTTTAATTCCGGTACTTAGAATAAATACAGCCTTTAATGTTATATACAGCCTTTTATCCATACAATAAATACAGCCTTTGAATGTACACTAACTAAGGAAATTTTTGTTAAGTCTAATTAATTTTAAAAATCTAAAAGTTTAAGTTACATTGTTAAACGTAGACACAATCTCCAAAAATCGTCTCTGTACCGTAATTATGCGCGATAAATTGAAACTATGTTTTAATTTCTGTACTTCCAATAAATACAGCCTTTTAATGTACACTAACAAAGGAAATTTCAGTTAAGTTACATTGTCGTACATAACCTCCATAACCTGCCATTCGTTATTTGTGAAGAAATCTGATTTTGTAGAAATGAGTTCACGAAAATTTAGTACAAACTAGGACACGGAAATTAAATGCCACACGCTAAGCGATAAGATCCGATATGTTTGTTAAAATAATTGTTTTTTTTTGTTTTAAATTTTTTCTGTTTTATTAATTTATTCTAACAGATACCTGGGCCAAACATTTTAAGGAAATGCTTTATCTGTGGAGACATTTTTTGTTCTGTTGTCTGTAACTCTTGTAGACAATATATTAAAAATTTTCCGGATTTCTATTGGATCTGTATTATTCACAAGTAACTAATGGCAGGTTATGGAGGTTATGTACGACAATGTAACTTAAATAAAATTTACTTTGTTAGTGTACATTAAAAGGGTGTATTTATTGGAAGTACAGAAATTAGTTTCCATTTATCGCAAATAATTACAGTAAAGAGACGATTCTTGGAGTTTGTGTCTACGTTTAACAATATAACTTAACCTTTTAGATTTTTAAAATTAATTAGACTTAACAAACATTTCCTTAGTTAGTGTACATTAAAAAGCTGTATTTATTCGAAGTACCTGAATTAAAACCTATTTCCAATTTAGAACGTATAACCTAAAACGTTATTGGTACATATTTTATTGCGGTTTATTGATACATATTTTATTAAAAGGCTTCATTTACTGGAAGTACAGGAATTAGTTTTTATTTATCGCACATAATTACGGTACAGAAACGATTTTTGGAGGTTGTGTCTACGTTTAACAATGTAACTTAAACTTTTAGATTTTTAAAATTAATTAGACTTAACAAAAATTTCCTTAGTTAGTGTACATTCAAAGGCTGTATTTATTGTATGGATAAAAGGCTGTATATAACATTAAAGGCTGTATTTATTCGAAGTACCGGAATTAAAACCTCTTTCCAATTTATAACCTAGTACAATCTAACGTATAACCAAACAAGTACATTCAAATCCTTTTTCAACATAATGTAATAAAAAGCAATGTGCAGTTTCTGTTAACATGCAAATGATTAAGTATTAATAATGGGTTACAGTGGAATTAAATGTTACTACGGTCTGAATTAATGCAAATAAAATTGGAGAATCTCGTCAACATATTAAAGAATGCTTGTATATTACACACAAAATTATTACAGTACGGACCTTTGTTAATGAATAGAAACAAACAGGACTCTATACTTTAGTATGTACCAATAAAATTCACCTTTTTTCAAGTACCGTATATATTGTATTTTCGTACTCTTAAAAAAAGGCCATTAACAACATTTTAGTTACTTGTGAAGAAAACAGATATAACATTTCCAAACAAGAAATCTTCAATTCTCTCCCTATTTGTTTTATAAAAACTGGAGTTTCTACTGCAGGTTTTTAAGTCCACTAACTACTTAATTTAATATACATAATTGTTCCTGATCTTGTTGGGTAACATTATATTAATACATCTAGTTCCTACTCACATGTACAAACAATGTTTTTAATGGTCGGTCCTAAACATCTTTAAATTTAGACAAAGTCTAATGAGCAATTAGACCTAACCTGAATTACTACATCTAAGAATATCTTATTCGGTAATTTAGCTTTATTTATACATTTAATGCATCTTAATTAGTACATTAACACCACTGCTGTGTCTTACAGTAACACAATACGTTACTGTAACTCTAAAGAATTTCTTGTTTTCAGTTAAAAAAAATTGAAATTGTGTATTTGTTTTCTTTTCCATTCACTTTTTATAGAAACATGCTTTAAATTAATATGTGTACCCTTACTATATTATGGTGCTAAACATCTTTATCAACACTTTATATCTTTAAAATTTAGACAAAGTCTAATGATCAATTTGGCTTAACATGAATTTACATGACCTGGCTCAGAACAATTTTATTTTGGCAAATACAAAGATGAAGACTCTGTACACTCTGGTTGCAATTTCTTCAGGGCTCACACCTGCTGCCAGGCTTAGTTCTATAACATGATCAGGAAGAAAGGAATCAGTTCTTGGATTTTGTTGTCCATGACGTGTCCGTTACTTAACTAAATACAACTATTTCATTAACGACTCGGAGCACACAGATCAGTACTCATAAAAAACTTTGTGTTCCGAGTCGTTATTGAAATAGTTGTATTTAGTAAAGGAATCAGCTCGAACCTGCAACCACTGTGAAAAGGCTTGTACACCATCACCAAGAAGATTAATGATGTCATCTACGAATAAATCATTAGGCCATTTAGCTTTATTTATACATTTAATGCATCTTAATTAGTACACTAACAACACTGCACTGTCTTACAGTAACACAATACATTACACTAACTGTAAAGAATTTCTTGTTTTCAGTTTAAAAAAGTTGAAATTGTGTATTCTTTTCTTTTCCATTCACTTTCTGTGAAACAACCTACATTAATATGTGTACGCTTAATATACTGAAATCCAGTGTTCACAATCCAATAGTTAAAAATTTTGTGGAATTGTGAAATTAGTGACACTATGTACTAATGTGTGATTATCAGTTGAATTTCTGAATTCCTTTGATTCATTAATAAATTTTACTAATATTTTCTTTATGTCTATGAATGATTTCTTATTAGTTTTTAATCTTTATGTTTTCATTATTCATTTGTAAATTCTTGGATTTTGTTGTCCATGACATGTCCATTGGTTAACTAATTATCATAAAACACATAGAGAGCTGATACTCTTTTGCAAGATGACAAGTATGTTTCAAGACCATTTGCAGGTCAGGTATTGTTCTGTCTGTTCACTTTCTGAAAGGGGTTGAGGTGCAAGGGGGAAAATGTCTCCATTTAAACACACACACACACACACACACACACACACACACACACACACAAACACACAATTCCTTTTTTTCTTTATTTAATTTGAATTCTGTGTTAGAACAAATGTTTTCAGAGTTTACAATTTTTTTTTTTAATTTCTTGTTTTAATTTTATGCAATGTAGACACATACAGAGGAGTGTCAGTTTTTTGTGTTTTTTCAATAAATAAAATTGAGAGGGGGAGAGAGAGAGAGACCAAAAATGACAAGTACAGAAATTTCATCAGAACTTTTCCTGATAGTAAAAAATAACTAAATAATGAATGGCAAAGAACATTAACAAAATTAATTGAAATTATAGTTATAATTTCTTGTCTAATGAACAGGTACTAGTAATGGCTTCATATACTTCACATCTTAAATTATAAACCTATTACAAACATATTTGGTATACTCAGCTTGAAACAAATGTGCAGATCATCAAAAATGGTTTAAATGTTACCATGCTGCATTATTAGTACTGTTGAAACAGCAGGTTGATTATAATTGTTTTTAGAAGAGACTTCTGAAATGTTGTGTGCAAGTGTATTGTGTTCAAGTAGCAAGTTTCCACTACTTTAAAAAAACATATCCTAGAAGCAAACTTTGACATCCAATTGCTGTTGCTGAGAAACCTTACTAAGGGACTTATACAAAAAAGAAAAACAACAATTGCACGCTTGCTCTTTTGAACATCTGATGAAAAGGTTTTGTAAAGTGCACATAACCTAAAAATGTACAATGCTCGACTTGTCTTTGTATTCCATACTTCTAGCAGTTTAAATGATATATTGTTTAGACGAATAAGAAACGTTTAAAACTGCTGAAGGTCTAAACGAGTGATAGTTATTTGCAGACTGACAGGGCCATAAAATAATTCTGAAAGAATTGTTGCTTTTACAACACCATCCTTTATCAAGTGACTACTCAAATCTGCCAGTTTTTCACAGCAAACTGAAGTTTGATGATTTGATCCATCATGACCTAGTGATGGTCCAAACATTTCAAGGATTCTCCTTGCCTTAAAAAACTGGACTGGCGTCATTGAGTGACATGACTAATGTTAAATTTACTTTGGGATACTTCCAAACATAATACAGTTTACAATAAACAAACAAAACTTGATGCCTGTCTAATTTTTCCAGAACTCCATACACATAATTTGATCTGGATAGAACATTTATTAAACAATAATACTATTTGATGCAAATAATTAAAATATCGGTATGGAGAACTATACATGACTTTCATGTTTTAAGATTTATATTTAAAATCATTTTAGAAATGAAATATTTCCACAGAAACTACTTCTATCTTCAGCCTCAACCACAGAATTGTGGTCACTAACATATACCACCTCACGTTAGCGCACTCGATTTCACTGATGATGGCAGTCGATGGCACTTCCGAGTTTCTTTAATAAAAAAAAGGAATTGTGTGTGTGCATGTTTTAATGATAATTAGTAATGGACACGTCATGGACAACAAAATCCAAAAATTTACAAATGAATAATGAAAACACAAAGATTAAAAACTAATAAGAAATCATTCAGTAGACATAAAGAAACAAATTAGTAAAATTTATTAATGAATCAAAGGAATTCAGAAATTCAACTGATAATATAGATTGATAATCACACATTAGTACATAATGTTACTAATTCCACAAAATTTGTAATTATTGGATAGTGAACATTGGATTTCAATATAGTAAGCGTACACATATTAATGTAAAGCGCGTTTCACAAAAAGTGAATGGAAAAGAAAACAAATACAGAATTTCAACTTTCTTAAACTGAAAACAAGAAATTCTTTTGAGTTAGTGTAACGTGTTGTGTTACTGTAAGACAGAGCTGTACTGTTAGTGTACTAATTAAGATGCATTAAATGTACAAATAAAGCTAAATAGCCTAGTGAGTTATTCTTAAATGACATCATTAATCTTTTTGGTAATGGTGTAAAAGCCTTCCCACAGTGGTTGCAGGTTGGGGATAATTTCTTCCTTCCTTATCATGTTATAGAACTAAGCCTGGCAGCAGCTGTGAGCCCTGAAGAAATTGCAACCAGTCTTCATCTTTGTATTTGCCAAAATAAAGTTGTTCTGAGCCAGGTCATGTAAATTCAGGTTAGGCCAAATTGCTCATTAGACTTTGTCTAAATTTTACAATAAAGATATAAAGATGTGTTTAAGATTTTAGGACCGTACGTTAAAAACATTGTTTGCACATATGAGTAGGAAGCAGATGTATTAATATAATATGTTACCCAACAAGATACAGGAACAGTTATGTATATTTAATTAAGTAGTTAATGGACTTAAAACCTGCAGTAGAAACTCCAGTTTTTATAAAATAAAATAGGGAGAGAATTGAAGATTTCATGTTTGTAAATGTTATATCTATTTTCTTCACAAGCAACTAATGGCAGGTTATGATTTATAACCACGTTTTCTCATAATGTATGTTGTTAATGACCTTTTTTTTAAGAGTATGAAAAAACAATAGATATCGGTATTTGAAAAAAATTTGAATTTTATTACTACATACTAACGTATAGAGTCCCATTTGTT
Organism: Magicicada septendecula; assembly: GCA_034769895.1. Lineage (NCBI taxonomy): Eukaryota > Metazoa > Arthropoda > Insecta > Hemiptera > Cicadidae > Magicicada > Magicicada septendecula. The sequence continues at coordinate 167,421,465 of CM068376.1, read as the reverse complement.
TCTATTCATTAACAAAGGTCCGTACTGTAATAATTTTGTGTGTAATATACAAGCATTCTTTAATATATTTACGTGATTCACCAATTTTATTTGTATTAATTCAGACCGTAGTAACATTTAATTCCACTCTAATCCATTATTAATACTTAATCATTTGCGTGTTAACAGAAACTGCACATTGCTTTCTATTGCATTATGTTGAAAAAAGGATTTTAATGTACTTGTTTGGTTATATGTTAGATTGTACTAGGTTATAAATTGGAACGAGGTTTTAATTCCGGTACTTAGAATAAATACAGCCTTTAATGTTATATACAGCCTTTTATCCATACAATAAATACAGCCTTTGAATGTACACTAACTAAGGAAATTTTTGTTAAGTCTAATTAATTTTAAAAATCTAAAAGTTTAAGTTACATTGTTAAACGTAGACACAACCTCCAAAAATCGTCTCTGTACCATAATTATGCGCGATAAATTGAAACTATGTTTTAATTTCTGTACTTCCAATAAATACAGCCTTTTAATGTACACTAACAAAGGAAATTTCAGTTAGTGAAGAAAACTGATTTTGTAGAAATGAGTTCACGAAAATTTAGTACAAACTAGGACACGGAAATTAAATGCCACACGCTAAGCGATAAGATCCGATATGTTTGTTAAAATAATTGTTTTTTTTTGTTTTAAATTTTTTCTGTTTTATTAATTTATTCTAACAGATACCTGGGCCAAACATTTTAAGGAAATGCTTTATCTGTGGAGACATTTTTTGTTCTGTTGTCTGTAACTCTTGTAGACAATATATTAAAAATTTTCCGGATTTCTATTGGATCTGTATTATTCACAAGTAACTAATGGCAGGTTATGGAGGTTATGTACGACAATGTAACTTAAATAAAATTTACTTTGTTAGTGTACATTAAAAGGGTGTATTTATTGGAAATACAGAAATTAGTTTCCATTTATCGCAAATAATTACGGTACAGAGACGATTCTTGGAGTTTGTGTCTACGTTTAACAATATAACTTAACCTTTTAGATTTTTAAAATTAATTAGACTTAAAAAAAATGTTCCTTACTTAGTGCACATTCAAAGGCTGTAGTTATTGTATGGATAAAAGGCTGTATATAACATTAAAGGCTGTATTTATTCGAAGTACCCGAATTAAAACCTCGTTCCAATTTATAACCTAGTACAATCTAACGTATAACCAAACAAGTACATTCATATCCTTTTTCAACATAATGTAATAAAAAGCAATGTGCAGTTTCTGTTAACATGCAAATGATTAAGTATTAATAATGGGTTACAGTGGAATTAAATGTTACTACGGTCTGAATTAATGCAAATAAAATTGGAGAATCTCGTCAACATATTAAAGAATGCTTGTATATTACACACAAAATTATTACAGTACGGACCTTTGTTAATGAATAGAAACAAATAGGACTCTATACTTTAGTATGTACCAACAAAATTCACCTTTTTTCAAGTACCGTATATATTGTATTTTCATACTCTTAAAAAAAGGCCATTAACAACATTTTAGTTACTTGTGAAGAAAACAGATATAACATTTCCAAACAAGAAATCTTCAATTCTCTCCCTATTTGTTTTATAAAAACTGGAGTTTCTACTGCAGGTTTTTAAGTCCACTAACTACTTAATTTAATATACATAATTGTTCCTGATCTTGTTGGGTAACATTATATTAATACATCTAGTTCCTACTCACATGTACAAACAATGTTTTTAATGGTCGGTCCTAAACATCTTTAAATTTAGACAAAGTCTAATGAGCAATTAGACCTAACCTGAATTACTACATCTAAGAATATCTTATTCGGTAATTTAGCTTTATTTATACATTTAATGCATCTTAATTAGTACATTAACACCACTGCTGTGTCTTACAGTAACACAATACGTTACTCTAACTCTAAAGAATTTCTTGTTTTCAGTTAAAAAAAATTGAAATTGTGTATTTGTTTTCTTTTCCATTCACTTTTTATAGAAACATGCTTTAAATTAATATGTGTACCCTTACTATATTATGGTGCTAAACATCTTTATCAACACTTTATATCTTTAAAATTTAGACAAAGTCTAATGATCAATTTGGCTTAACATGAATTTACATGACCTGGCTCAGAACAATTTTATTTTGGCAAATACAAAGATGAAGACTCTGTACACTCTGGTTGCAATTTCTTCAGGGCTCACACCTGCTGCCAGGCTTAGTTCTATAACATGATCAGGAAGAAAGGAATCAGTTCTTGGATTTTGTTGTCCATGACGTGTCCGTTACTTAACTAAATACAACTATTTCATTAACGACTCGGAGCACACAGATCAGTACTCATAAAAAACTTTGTGTTCCGAGTCGTTATTGAAATAGTTGTATTTAGTAAAGGAATCAGCTCGAACCTGCAACCACTGTGAAAAGGCTTGTACACCATCACCAAGAAGATTAATGATGTCATCTACGAATAAATCATTAGGCCATTTAGCTTTATTTATACATTTAATGCATCTTAATTAGTACACTAACAACACTGCACTGTCTTACAGTAACACAATACATTACACTAACTGTAAAGAATTTCTTGTTTTCAGTTTAAAAAAGTTGAAATTGTGTATTCTTTTCTTTTCCATTCACTTTCTGTGAAACAACCTACATTAATATGTGTACGCTTACTATACTGAAATCCAGTGTTCACAATCCAATAGTTAAAAATTTTGTGGAATTGTGAAATTAGTGACACTATGTACTAATGTGTGATTATCAGTTGAATTTCTGAATTCCTTTGATTCATTAATAAATTTTACTAATATTTTCTTTATGTCTATGAATGATTTCTTATTAGTATTTAATCTTTATGTTTTCATTATTCATTTGTAAATTCTTGGATTTTGTTGTCCATGACATGTCCATTGGTTAACTAATTATCATAAAACACATGGAGAGCTGATACTCTTTTGCAAGATCACAAGTATGTTTCAAGACCATTTGCAGGTCAGGTATTGTTCTGTCTGTTCACTTTCTGAAAGGGGTTGAGGTGCAAGGGGGAAAATGTCTCCATTTAAACACACAGACACACACACACACAAACACACAATTCCTTTTTTTCTTTATTTAATTTGAATTCTGTGTTAGAACAAATGTTTTCAGAGTTTACAAATTTTTTTTTAATTTCTTGGTTTAATTTTATGCAATGTAGACACATACAGAGGAGTGTCAGTTTTTTATGTTTTTTCAATAAATAAAATTGATAGGGGGGAGAGAGAGAGACCAAAAATGACAAGTACAGAAATTTCATCAGAACTTTTCCTGATAGTAAAAAATAACTAAATAATGAATGGCAAAGAACATTAACAAAATTAATTGAAATTATAGTTATAATTTCTTGTCTAATGAACAGGTACTAGTAATGGCTTCATATACTTCACATCTTAAATTATAAACCTATTACAAACATATTTGGTATACTCAGCTTGAAACAAACGTGCAGATCATCAAAAATGGTTTAAATGTTACCATGCTGCATTATTAGTACTGTTGAAACAGCAGGTTGATTATAATTGTTTTTAGAAGAGACTTCTGGAATGTTGTGTGCAACTGTATTGTGTTCAAGTAGCAAGTTTCCACTACTTTATAAAACATATCCTAGAAGCAAACTTTGACATCCAGTTGCTGTTGCTGAGAAACCTTACTAAGGGACTTATACAAAAAAGAAAAACAACAATTACACGCTTGCTCTTTTGAACATCTGATGAAAAGGTTTTGTAAAATGCACATAACCTAAAAATGTACAATGCTCGACTTGTCTTTGTATTCCATACTTCTAGCAGTTTAAATGATATATTGTTTACACGAATAAGAAACGTTTAAAACTGCTGAAGGTCTAAACGAGTGATAGTTATTTGCAGACTGACAGGGCCATAAAATAATTCTGAAAGAATTGTTGCTTTTACAACACCATCCTTTATCAAGTGACTACTCAAATCTGCCAGTTTTTCACAGCAAACTGAAGTTTGATGATTTGATCCATCATGACCTAGTGATGGTCCAAACATTTCAAGGATTCTCCTTGCCTTAAAAAACTGGACTGGCGTCATTGAGTGACATGACTAAATTACTTTACTGACATGACTTGTTAAATTTACTTTGGGATACTTCCAAACATAATACAGTTTACAATAAACAAACAAAACTTTATGCCTGTCTAATTTTTCCAGAACTCCATACACATAATTTGATCTGGATAGAACATTTATTAAACAATAATACTATTTGATGCAAATAATTAAAATATCGGTATGGAGAACTATACATTACTTTCATGTTTTAAGATTTATATTTAAAATCATTTTAGAAATGAAATATTTCCACAGAAACTACTTCTATCTTCAGCCTCAACCACAGAATTGTGGTCACTAACATATACCACCTCACGTTAGCGCACTCGATTTCACTGATGATGGCAGTCGATGGCACTTCCGAGTTTCTTTAATAAAAAAAAGGAATTGTGTGTGTGCATGTTTTAATGATAATTAGTAATGGACACGTCATGGACAACAAAATCCAAAAATTTACAAATGAATAATGAAAACACAAAGATTAAAAACTAATAAGAAATCATTCAGTAGACATAAAGAAACAAATTAGTAAAATTTATTAATGAATCAAAGGAATTCAGAAATTCAACTGATAATATAGATTGATAATCACACATTAGTACATAATGTTACTAATTCCACAAAATTTGTAATTATTGGATAGTGAACATTGGATTTCAATATAGTAAGCGTACACATATTAATGTTTCAATCTCTTTCTGCTACAGTCCGTTTCTTGATGTATATAATCCTATAATACTTATAACTATTTTACCTCAAGATGTATTTTTTCCTTTAGGGACATGTTTCGGGAGATCCTGTTCTCCCATCTTGAACCTTCGCCATCTTGCTTCTGGTGCAGTATTTGTGTGTTGGCTTCTGGATGTTATTATGGTGGTTTGTTGGTCTTTGGTCCTTCAATGTTGCATTATTGTGTGTGGTTGTGGTATCTGTTTTTGTATTTTGTGTATTTTCGATGTGTATATTCAAAACTAACAAAACTATTTAAAAACACAGATATAAAAATAGCATACAAAACTAATAAAAATAAATTACAAAATCTAAATAACTCACACAACAAAGATAATACAACAACCAACGGAATATACAAAATTGAATGCCAAGATTGCAATAAATGTTATATAGGACAAACAAAAAAACAGCTGAAAAAACGTTATTTTGAACACCTAAATGCATACAAAAAACCAAACATATATAAATCCAATTTAGCTACACATGCAATAAACACAGGACATGAATTCCCAGACATAACCAATGTAACACTAATAAAACATATACCACACAAAGGCACCATAATGAACATTTGGGAAAATTTACAGATTTACAAACATAAAACACAAAACAAATTAATACCAGAACAAATACAAATCAATACAAAACATGACACAATATTCAAAGCACTCAACATCGAAAATACACAAAATACAAAAACAGATACCACAACCACACACAATAATGCAACATTGAAGGACCAAAGACCAACAAACCACCATAATAACATCCAGAAGCCAACACACAAATACTGCACCAGAAGCAAGATGGCGAAGGTTGAAGATGGGAGAACAGGATCTCCCGAAACATGTCCCTAAAGGAAAAAATACATCTTGAGGTAAAATAGTTATAAGTATTATAGTAACATATTAATGTAAAGCACGTTTCACAAAAAGTGAATGGAAAAGAAAACAAATACAGAATTTCAACTTTCCTAAACTGAAAACAAGAAATTCTTTTGAGTTAGTGTAACGTGTTGTGTTACTGTAAGACAGAGCAGTACTATTAGTGTACTAATTAAGATGCATTAAATGTACAAATAGAGCTAAGTAGCCTAGTGACTTATTCTTAAATGACATCATTAATCTTTTTGGTAATGGTGTAAAAGCCTTCCCACAGTGGTTGCAGGTTCGGGCTAATTTCTTCCTTCCTTATCATATTATAGAACTAAGCCTGGCAGCAGCTGTGAGCCCTGAAGAAATTGCAACCAGTCTTCATCTTTGTATTTGCCAAAATAAAGTTGTTCTGAGCCAGGTCATGTAAATTCAGGTTAGGCCAAATTGCTCATTAGACTTTGTCTAAATTTTACAGTAAAGATATAAAGATGTGTTTAAGATTTTAGGACCGTACGTTAAAAACATTGTTTGCACATATGAGTAGGAAGCAGATGTATTAATATAATATGTTACCCAACAAGATACAGGAACAGTTATGTATATTTAATTAAGTAGTTAATGGACTTAAAACCTGCAGTAGAAACTCCAGTTTTTATAAAATAAAATAGGGAGAGAATTGAAGATTTCATGTTTGTAAATGTTATATCTATTTTCTTCACAAGCAACTAATGGCAGGTTATGATTTATAACCACGTTTTCTCATAATGTATGTTGTTAATGACCTTTTTTTTAAGAGTATGAAAAAACAATAGATATCGGTATTTGAAAAAAATTTGAATTTTATTACTACATACTAACGTATAGAGTCCCATTTGTTTCTATTCATTAACAAAGGTCCGTACTGTAATAATTTTGTGTGTAATATACAAGCATTCTTTAATATATTTACGTGATTCTCCAATTTTATTTGTATTAATTCAGACCGTAGTAACATTTAATTCCACTCTAATCCATTATTAATACTTAATCATTTGCGTGTTAACAGAAACTGCACATTGCTTTCTATTGCATTATGTTGAAAAAAGGATTTTAATGTACTTGTTTGGTTATATGTTAGATTGTACTAGGTTATAAATTGGAACGAGGTTTTAATTCCGGTACTTAGAATAAATACAGCCTTTAATGTTATATACAGCCTTTTATCCATACAATAAATACAGCCTTTGAATGTACACTAACTAAGGAAATTTTTGTTAAGTCTAATTAATTTTAAAAATCTAAAAGTTTAAGTTACATTGTTAAACGTAGACACAATCTCCAAAAATCGTCTCTGTACCGTAATTATGCGCGATAAATTGAAACTATGTTTTAATTTCTGTACTTCCAATAAATACAGCCTTTTAATGTACACTAACAAAGGAAATTTCAGTTAAGTTACATTGTCGTACATAACCTCCATAACCTGCCATTCGTTATTTGTGAAGAAATCTGATTTTGTAGAAATGAGTTCACGAAAATTTAGTACAAACTAGGACACGGAAATTAAATGCCACACGCTAAGCGATAAGATCCGATATGTTTGTTAAAATAATTGTTTTTTTTTGTTTTAAATTTTTTCTGTTTTATTAATTTATTCTAACAGATACCTGGGCCAAACATTTTAAGGAAATGCTTTATCTGTGGAGACATTTTTTGTTCTGTTGTCTGTAACTCTTGTAGACAATATATTAAAAATTTTCCGGATTTCTATTGGATCTGTATTATTCACAAGTAACTAATGGCAGGTTATGGAGGTTATGTACGACAATGTAACTTAAATAAAATTTACTTTGTTAGTGTACATTAAAAGGGTGTATTTATTGGAAGTACAGAAATTAGTTTCCATTTATCGCAAATAATTACAGTAAAGAGACGATTCTTGGAGTTTGTGTCTACGTTTAACAATATAACTTAACCTTTTAGATTTTTAAAATTAATTAGACTTAACAAACATTTCCTTAGTTAGTGTACATTAAAAAGCTGTATTTATTCGAAGTACCTGAATTAAAACCTATTTCCAATTTAGAACGTATAACCTAAAACGTTATTGGTACATATTTTATTGCGGTTTATTGATACATATTTTATTAAAAGGCTTCATTTACTGGAAGTACAGGAATTAGTTTTTATTTATCGCACATAATTACGGTACAGAAACGATTTTTGGAGGTTGTGTCTACGTTTAACAATGTAACTTAAACTTTTAGATTTTTAAAATTAATTAGACTTAACAAAAATTTCCTTAGTTAGTGTACATTCAAAGGCTGTATTTATTGTATGGATAAAAGGCTGTATATAACATTAAAGGCTGTATTTATTCGAAGTACCGGAATTAAAACCTCTTTCCAATTTATAACCTAGTACAATCTAACGTATAACCAAACAAGTACATTCAAATCCTTTTTCAACATAATGTAATAAAAAGCAATGTGCAGTTTCTGTTAACATGCAAATGATTAAGTATTAATAATGGGTTACAGTGGAATTAAATGTTACTACGGTCTGAATTAATGCAAATAAAATTGGAGAATCTCGTCAACATATTAAAGAATGCTTGTATATTACACACAAAATTATTACAGTACGGACCTTTGTTAATGAATAGAAACAAACAGGACTCTATACTTTAGTATGTACCAATAAAATTCACCTTTTTTCAAGTACCGTATATATTGTATTTTCGTACTCTTAAAAAAAGGCCATTAACAACATTTTAGTTACTTGTGAAGAAAACAGATATAACATTTCCAAACAAGAAATCTTCAATTCTCTCCCTATTTGTTTTATAAAAACTGGAGTTTCTACTGCAGGTTTTTAAGTCCACTAACTACTTAATTTAATATACATAATTGTTCCTGATCTTGTTGGGTAACATTATATTAATACATCTAGTTCCTACTCACATGTACAAACAATGTTTTTAATGGTCGGTCCTAAACATCTTTAAATTTAGACAAAGTCTAATGAGCAATTAGACCTAACCTGAATTACTACATCTAAGAATATCTTATTCGGTAATTTAGCTTTATTTATACATTTAATGCATCTTAATTAGTACATTAACACCACTGCTGTGTCTTACAGTAACACAATACGTTACTGTAACTCTAAAGAATTTCTTGTTTTCAGTTAAAAAAAATTGAAATTGTGTATTTGTTTTCTTTTCCATTCACTTTTTATAGAAACATGCTTTAAATTAATATGTGTACCCTTACTATATTATGGTGCTAAACATCTTTATCAACACTTTATATCTTTAAAATTTAGACAAAGTCTAATGATCAATTTGGCTTAACATGAATTTACATGACCTGGCTCAGAACAATTTTATTTTGGCAAATACAAAGATGAAGACTCTGTACACTCTGGTTGCAATTTCTTCAGGGCTCACACCTGCTGCCAGGCTTAGTTCTATAACATGATCAGGAAGAAAGGAATCAGTTCTTGGATTTTGTTGTCCATGACGTGTCCGTTACTTAACTAAATACAACTATTTCATTAACGACTCGGAGCACACAGATCAGTACTCATAAAAAACTTTGTGTTCCGAGTCGTTATTGAAATAGTTGTATTTAGTAAAGGAATCAGCTCGAACCTGCAACCACTGTGAAAAGGCTTGTACACCATCACCAAGAAGATTAATGATGTCATCTACGAATAAATCATTAGGCCATTTAGCTTTATTTATACATTTAATGCATCTTAATTAGTACACTAACAACACTGCACTGTCTTACAGTAACACAATACATTACACTAACTGTAAAGAATTTCTTGTTTTCAGTTTAAAAAAGTTGAAATTGTGTATTCTTTTCTTTTCCATTCACTTTCTGTGAAACAACCTACATTAATATGTGTACGCTTAATATACTGAAATCCAGTGTTCACAATCCAATAGTTAAAAATTTTGTGGAATTGTGAAATTAGTGACACTATGTACTAATGTGTGATTATCAGTTGAATTTCTGAATTCCTTTGATTCATTAATAAATTTTACTAATATTTTCTTTATGTCTATGAATGATTTCTTATTAGTTTTTAATCTTTATGTTTTCATTATTCATTTGTAAATTCTTGGATTTTGTTGTCCATGACATGTCCATTGGTTAACTAATTATCATAAAACACATAGAGAGCTGATACTCTTTTGCAAGATGACAAGTATGTTTCAAGACCATTTGCAGGTCAGGTATTGTTCTGTCTGTTCACTTTCTGAAAGGGGTTGAGGTGCAAGGGGGAAAATGTCTCCATTTAAACACACACACACACACACACACACACACACACACACACAAACACACAATTCCTTTTTTTCTTTATTTAATTTGAATTCTGTGTTAGAACAAATGTTTTCAGAGTTTACAATTTTTTTTTTTAATTTCTTGTTTTAATTTTATGCAATGTAGACACATACAGAGGAGTGTCAGTTTTTTGTGTTTTTTCAATAAATAAAATTGAGAGGGGGAGAGAGAGAGAGACCAAAAATGACAAGTACAGAAATTTCATCAGAACTTTTCCTGATAGTAAAAAATAACTAAATAATGAATGGCAAAGAACATTAACAAAATTAATTGAAATTATAGTTATAATTTCTTGTCTAATGAACAGGTACTAGTAATGGCTTCATATACTTCACATCTTAAATTATAAACCTATTACAAACATATTTGGTATACTCAGCTTGAAACAAATGTGCAGATCATCAAAAATGGTTTAAATGTTACCATGCTGCATTATTAGTACTGTTGAAACAGCAGGTTGATTATAATTGTTTTTAGAAGAGACTTCTGAAATGTTGTGTGCAAGTGTATTGTGTTCAAGTAGCAAGTTTCCACTACTTTAAAAAAACATATCCTAGAAGCAAACTTTGACATCCAATTGCTGTTGCTGAGAAACCTTACTAAGGGACTTATACAAAAAAGAAAAACAACAATTGCACGCTTGCTCTTTTGAACATCTGATGAAAAGGTTTTGTAAAGTGCACATAACCTAAAAATGTACAATGCTCGACTTGTCTTTGTATTCCATACTTCTAGCAGTTTAAATGATATATTGTTTACACGAATAAGAAACGTTTAAAACTGCTGAAGGTCTAAACGAGTGATAGTTATTTGCAGACTGACAGGGCCATAAAATAATTCTGAAAGAATTGTTGCTTTTACAACACCATCCTTTATCAAGTGACTACTCAAATCTGCCAGTTTTTCACAGCAAACTGAAGTTTGATGATTTGATCCATCATGACCTAGTGATGGTCCAAACATTTCAAGGATTCTCCTTGCCTTAAAAAACTGGACTGGCGTCATTGAGTGACATGACTAAATTACTTTACTGACATGACTTGTTAAATTTACTTTGGGATACTTCCAAACATAATACAGTTTACAATAAACAAACAAAACTTTATGCCTGTCTAATTTTTCCAGAACTCCATACACATAATTTGATCTGGATAGAACATTTATTAAACAATAATACTATTTGATGCAAATAATTAAAATATCGGTATGGAGAACTATACATTACTTTCATGTTTTAAGATTTATATTTAAAATCATTTTAGAAATGAAATATTTCCACAGAAACTACTTCTATCTTCAGCCTCAACCACAGAATTGTGGTCACTAACATATACCACCTCACGTTAGCGCACTCGATTTCACTGATGATGGCAGTCGATGGCACTTCCGAGTTTCTTTAATAAAAAAAAGGAATTGTGTGTGTGCATGTTTTAATGATAATTAGTAATGGACACGTCATGGACAACAAAATCCAAAAATTTACAAATGAATAATGAAAACACAAAGATTAAAAACTAATAAGAAATCATTCAGTAGACATAAAGAAACAAATTAGTAAAATTTATTAATGAATCAAAGGAATTCAGAAATTCAACTGATAATATAGATTGATAATCACACATTAGTACATAATGTTACTAATTCCACAAAATTTGTAATTATTGGATAGTGAACATTGGATTTCAATATAGTAAGCGTACACATATTAATGTTTCAATCTCTTTCTGCTACAGTCCGTTTCTTGATGTATATAATCCTATAATACTTATAACTATTTTACCTCAAGATGTATTTTTTCCTTTAGGGACATGTTTCGGGAGATCCTGTTCTCCCATCTTGAACCTTCGCCATCTTGCTTCTGGTGCAGTATTTGTGTGTTGGCTTCTGGATGTTATTATGGTGGTTTGTTGGTCTTTGGTCCTTCAATGTTGCATTATTGTGTGTGGTTGTGGTATCTGTTTTTGTATTTTGTGTATTTTCGATGTGTATATTCAAAACTAACAAAACTATTTAAAAACACAGATATAAAAATAGCATACAAAACTAATAAAAATAAATTACAAAATCTAAATAACTCACACAACAAAGATAATACAACAACCAACGGAATATACAAAATTGAATGCCAAGATTGCAATAAATGTTATATAGGACAAACAAAAAAACAGCTGAAAAAACGTTATTTTGAACACCTAAATGCATACAAAAAACCAAACATATATAAATCCAATTTAGCTACACATGCAATAAACACAGGACATGAATTCCCAGACATAACCAATGTAACACTAATAAAACATATACCACACAAAGGCACCATAATGAACATTTGGGAAAATTTACAGATTTACAAACATAAAACACAAAACAAATTAATACCAGAACAAATACAAATCAATACAAAACATGACACAATATTCAAAGCACTCAACATCGAAAATACACAAAATACAAAAACAGATACCACAACCACACACAATAATGCAACATTGAAGGACCAAAGACCAACAAACCACCATAATAACATCCAGAAGCCAACACACAAATACTGCACCAGAAGCAAGATGGCGAAGGTTGAAGATGGGAGAACAGGATCTCCCGAAACATGTCCCTAAAGGAAAAAATACATCTTGAGGTAAAATAGTTATAAGTATTATAGTAACATATTAATGTAAAGCACGTTTCACAAAAAGTGAATGGAAAAGAAAACAAATACAGAATTTCAACTTTCCTAAACTGAAAACAAGAAATTCTTTTGAGTTAGTGTAACGTGTTGTGTTACTGTAAGACAGAGCAGTACTATTAGTGTACTAATTAAGATGCATTAAATGTACAAATAGAGCTAAGTAGCCTAGTGACTTATTCTTAAATGACATCATTAATCTTTTTGGTAATGGTGTAAAAGCCTTCCCACAGTGGTTGCAGGTTCGGGCTAATTTCTTCCTTCCTTATCATATTATAGAACTAAGCCTGGCAGCAGCTGTGAGCCCTGAAGAAATTGCAACCAGTCTTCATCTTTGTATTTGCCAAAATAAAGTTGTTCTGAGCCAGGTCATGTAAATTCAGGTTAGGCCAAATTGCTCATTAGACTTTGTCTAAATTTTACAGTAAAGATATAAAGATGTGTTTAAGATTTTAGGACCGTACGTTAAAAACATTGTTTGCACATATGAGTAGGAAGCAGATGTATTAATATAATATGTTACCCAACAAGATACAGGAACAGTTATGTATATTTAATTAAGTAGTTAATGGACTTAAAACCTGCAGTAGAAACTCCAGTTTTTATAAAATAAAATAGGGAGAGAATTGAAGATTTCATGTTTGTAAATGTTATATCTATTTTCTTCACAAGCAACTAATGGCAGGTTATGATTTATAACCACGTTTTCTCATAATGTATGTTGTTAATGACCTTTTTTTTAAGAGTATGAAAAAACAATAGATATCGGTATTTGAAAAAAATTTGAATTTTATTACTACATACTAACGTATAGAGTCCCATTTGTTTCTATTCATTAACAAAGGTCCGTACTGTAATAATTTTGTGTGTAATATACAAGCATTCTTTAATATATTTACGTGATTCTCCAATTTTATTTGTATTAATTCAGACCGTAGTAACATTTAATTCCACTCTAATCCATTATTAATACTTAATCATTTGCGTGTTAACAGAAACTGCACATTGCTTTCTATTGCATTATGTTGAAAAAAGGATTTTAATGTACTTGTTTGGTTATATGTTAGATTGTACTAGGTTATAAATTGGAACGAGGTTTTAATTCCGGTACTTAGAATAAATACAGCCTTTAATGTTATATACAGCCTTTTATCCATACAATAAATACAGCCTTTGAATGTACACTAACTAAGGAAATTTTTGTTAAGTCTAATTAATTTTAAAAATCTAAAAGTTTAAGTTACATTGTTAAACGTAGACACAACCTCCAAAAATCGTCTCTGTACCATAATTATGCGCGATAAATTGAAACTATGTTTTAATTTCTGTACTTCCAATAAATACAGCCTTTTAATGTACACTAACAAAGGAAATTTCAGTTAGTGAAGAAAACTGATTTTGTAGAAATGAGTTCACGAAAATTTAGTACAAACTAGGACACGGAAATTAAATGCCACACGCTAAGCGATAAGATCCGATATGTTTGTTAAAATAATTGTTTTTTTTTGTTTTAAATTTTTTCTGTTTTATTAATTTATTCTAACAGATACCTGGGCCAAACATTTTAAGGAAATGCTTTATCTGTGGAGACATTTTTTGTTCTGTTGTCTGTAACTCTTGTAGACAATATATTAAAAATTTTCCGGATTTCTATTGGATCTGTATTATTCACAAGTAACTAATGGCAGGTTATGGAGGTTATGTACGACAATGTAACTTAAATAAAATTTACTTTGTTAGTGTACATTAAAAGGGTGTATTTATTGGAAATACAGAAATTAGTTTCCATTTATCGCAAATAATTACGGTACAGAGACGATTCTTGGAGTTTGTGTCTACGTTTAACAATATAACTTAACCTTTTAGATTTTTAAAATTAATTAGACTTAAAAAAAATGTTCCTTACTTAGTGCACATTCAAAGGCTGTAGTTATTGTATGGATAAAAGGCTGTATATAACATTAAAGGCTGTATTTATTCGAAGTACCCGAATTAAAACCTCGTTCCAATTTATAACCTAGTACAATCTAACGTATAACCAAACAAGTACATTCATATCCTTTTTCAACATAATGTAATAAAAAGCAATGTGCAGTTTCTGTTAACATGCAAATGATTAAGTATTAATAATGGGTTACAGTGGAATTAAATGTTACTACGGTCTGAATTAATGCAAATAAAATTGGAGAATCTCGTCAACATATTAAAGAATGCTTGTATATTACACACAAAATTATTACAGTACGGACCTTTGTTAATGAATAGAAACAAATAGGACTCTATACTTTAGTATGTACCAACAAAATTCACCTTTTTTCAAGTACCGTATATATTGTATTTTCATACTCTTAAAAAAAGGCCATTAACAACATTTTAGTTACTTGTGAAGAAAACAGATATAACATTTCCAAACAAGAAATCTTCAATTCTCTCCCTATTTGTTTTATAAAAACTGGAGTTTCTACTGCAGGTTTTTAAGTCCACTAACTACTTAATTTAATATACATAATTGTTCCTGATCTTGTTGGGTAACATTATATTAATACATCTAGTTCCTACTCACATGTACAAACAATGTTTTTAATGGTCGGTCCTAAACATCTTTAAATTTAGACAAAGTCTAATGAGCAATTAGACCTAACCTGAATTACTACATCTAAGAATATCTTATTCGGTAATTTAGCTTTATTTATACATTTAATGCATCTTAATTAGTACATTAACACCACTGCTGTGTCTTACAGTAACACAATACGTTACTCTAACTCTAAAGAATTTCTTGTTTTCAGTTAAAAAAAATTGAAATTGTGTATTTGTTTTCTTTTCCATTCACTTTTTATAGAAACATGCTTTAAATTAATATGTGTACCCTTACTATATTATGGTGCTAAACATCTTTATCAACACTTTATATCTTTAAAATTTAGACAAAGTCTAATGATCAATTTGGCTTAACATGAATTTACATGACCTGGCTCAGAACAATTTTATTTTGGCAAATACAAAGATGAAGACTCTGTACACTCTGGTTGCAATTTCTTCAGGGCTCACACCTGCTGCCAGGCTTAGTTCTATAACATGATCAGGAAGAAAGGAATCAGTTCTTGGATTTTGTTGTCCATGACGTGTCCGTTACTTAACTAAATACAACTATTTCATTAACGACTCGGAGCACACAGATCAGTACTCATAAAAAACTTTGTGTTCCGAGTCGTTATTGAAATAGTTGTATTTAGTAAAGGAATCAGCTCGAACCTGCAACCACTGTGAAAAGGCTTGTACACCATCACCAAGAAGATTAATGATGTCATCTACGAATAAATCATTAGGCCATTTAGCTTTATTTATACATTTAATGCATCTTAATTAGTACACTAACAACACTGCACTGTCTTACAGTAACACAATACATTACACTAACTGTAAAGAATTTCTTGTTTTCAGTTTAAAAAAGTTGAAATTGTGTATTCTTTTCTTTTCCATTCACTTTCTGTGAAACAACCTACATTAATATGTGTACGCTTACTATACTGAAATCCAGTGTTCACAATCCAATAGTTAAAAATTTTGTGGAATTGTGAAATTAGTGACACTATGTACTAATGTGTGATTATCAGTTGAATTTCTGAATTCCTTTGATTCATTAATAAATTTTACTAATATTTTCTTTATGTCTATGAATGATTTCTTATTAGTATTTAATCTTTATGTTTTCATTATTCATTTGTAAATTCTTGGATTTTGTTGTCCATGACATGTCCATTGGTTAACTAATTATCATAAAACACATGGAGAGCTGATACTCTTTTGCAAGATCACAAGTATGTTTCAAGACCATTTGCAGGTCAGGTATTGTTCTGTCTGTTCACTTTCTGAAAGGGGTTGAGGTGCAAGGGGGAAAATGTCTCCATTTAAACACACAGACACACACACACACAAACACACAATTCCTTTTTTTCTTTATTTAATTTGAATTCTGTGTTAGAACAAATGTTTTCAGAGTTTACAAATTTTTTTTTAATTTCTTGGTTTAATTTTATGCAATGTAGACACATACAGAGGAGTGTCAGTTTTTTATGTTTTTTCAATAAATAAAATTGATAGGGGGGAGAGAGAGAGACCAAAAATGACAAGTACAGAAATTTCATCAGAACTTTTCCTGATAGTAAAAAATAACTAAATAATGAATGGCAAAGAACATTAACAAAATTAATTGAAATTATAGTTATAATTTCTTGTCTAATGAACAGGTACTAGTAATGGCTTCATATACTTCACATCTTAAATTATAAACCTATTACAAACATATTTGGTATACTCAGCTTGAAACAAACGTGCAGATCATCAAAAATGGTTTAAATGTTACCATGCTGCATTATTAGTACTGTTGAAACAGCAGGTTGATTATAATTGTTTTTAGAAGAGACTTCTGGAATGTTGTGTGCAACTGTATTGTGTTCAAGTAGCAAGTTTCCACTACTTTATAAAACATATCCTAGAAGCAAACTTTGACATCCAGTTGCTGTTGCTGAGAAACCTTACTAAGGGACTTATACAAAAAAGAAAAACAACAATTACACGCTTGCTCTTTTGAACATCTGATGAAAAGGTTTTGTAAAATGCACATAACCTAAAAATGTACAATGCTCGACTTGTCTTTGTATTCCATACTTCTAGCAGTTTAAATGATATATTGTTTACACGAATAAGAAACGTTTAAAACTGCTGAAGGTCTAAACGAGTGATAGTTATTTGCAGACTGACAGGGCCATAAAATAATTCTGAAAGAATTGTTGCTTTTACAACACCATCCTTTATCAAGTGACTACTCAAATCTGCCAGTTTTTCACAGCAAACTGAAGTTTGATGATTTGATCCATCATGACCTAGTGATGGTCCAAACATTTCAAGGATTCTCCTTGCCTTAAAAAACTGGACTGGCGTCATTGAGTGACATGACTAAATTACTTTACTGACATGACTTGTTAAATTTACTTTGGGATACTTCCAAACATAATACAGTTTACAATAAACAAACAAAACTTTATGCCTGTCTAATTTTTCCAGAACTCCATACACATAATTTGATCTGGATAGAACATTTATTAAACAATAATACTATTTGATGCAAATAATTAAAATATCGGTATGGAGAACTATACATTACTTTCATGTTTTAAGATTTATATTTAAAATCATTTTAGAAATGAAATATTTCCACAGAAACTACTTCTATCTTCAGCCTCAACCACAGAATTGTGGTCACTAACATATACCACCTCACGTTAGCGCACTCGATTTCACTGATGATGGCAGTCGATGGCACTTCCGAGTTTCTTTAATAAAAAAAAGGAATTGTGTGTGTGCATGTTTTAATGATAATTAGTAATGGACACGTCATGGACAACAAAATCCAAAAATTTACAAATGAATAATGAAAACACAAAGATTAAAAACTAATAAGAAATCATTCAGTAGACATAAAGAAACAAATTAGTAAAATTTATTAATGAATCAAAGGAATTCAGAAATTCAACTGATAATATAGATTGATAATCACACATTAGTACATAATGTTACTAATTCCACAAAATTTGTAATTATTGGATAGTGAACATTGGATTTCAATATAGTAAGCGTACACATATTAATGTTTCAATCTCTTTCTGCTACAGTCCGTTTCTTGATGTATATAATCCTATAATACTTATAACTATTTTACCTCAAGATGTATTTTTTCCTTTAGGGACATGTTTCGGGAGATCCTGTTCTCCCATCTTGAACCTTCGCCATCTTGCTTCTGGTGCAGTATTTGTGTGTTGGCTTCTGGATGTTATTATGGTGGTTTGTTGGTCTTTGGTCCTTCAATGTTGCATTATTGTGTGTGGTTGTGGTATCTGTTTTTGTATTTTGTGTATTTTCGATGTGTATATTCAAAACTAACAAAACTATTTAAAAACACAGATATAAAAATAGCATACAAAACTAATAAAAATAAATTACAAAATCTAAATAACTCACACAACAAAGATAATACAACAACCAACGGAATATACAAAATTGAATGCCAAGATTGCAATAAATGTTATATAGGACAAACAAAAAAACAGCTGAAAAAACGTTATTTTGAACACCTAAATGCATACAAAAAACCAAACATATATAAATCCAATTTAGCTACACATGCAATAAACACAGGACATGAATTCCCAGACATAACCAATGTAACACTAATAAAACATATACCACACAAAGGCACCATAATGAACATTTGGGAAAATTTACAGATTTACAAACATAAAACACAAAACAAATTAATACCAGAACAAATACAAATCAATACAAAACATGACACAATATTCAAAGCACTCAACATCGAAAATACACAAAATACAAAAACAGATACCACAACCACACACAATAATGCAACATTGAAGGACCAAAGACCAACAAACCACCATAATAACATCCAGAAGCCAACACACAAATACTGCACCAGAAGCAAGATGGCGAAGGTTGAAGATGGGAGAACAGGATCTCCCGAAACATGTCCCTAAAGGAAAAAATACATCTTGAGGTAAAATAGTTATAAGTATTATAGTAACATATTAATGTAAAGCACGTTTCACAAAAAGTGAATGGAAAAGAAAACAAATACAGAATTTCAACTTTCCTAAACTGAAAACAAGAAATTCTTTTGAGTTAGTGTAACGTGTTGTGTTACTGTAAGACAGAGCAGTACTATTAGTGTACTAATTAAGATGCATTAAATGTACAAATAGAGCTAAGTAGCCTAGTGACTTATTCTTAAATGACATCATTAATCTTTTTGGTAATGGTGTAAAAGCCTTCCCACAGTGGTTGCAGGTTCGGGCTAATTTCTTCCTTCCTTATCATATTATAGAACTAAGCCTGGCAGCAGCTGTGAGCCCTGAAGAAATTGCAACCAGTCTTCATCTTTGTATTTGCCAAAATAAAGTTGTTCTGAGCCAGGTCATGTAAATTCAGGTTAGGCCAAATTGCTCATTAGACTTTGTCTAAATTTTACAGTAAAGATATAAAGATGTGTTTAAGATTTTAGGACCGTACGTTAAAAACATTGTTTGCACATATGAGTAGGAAGCAGATGTATTAATATAATATGTTACCCAACAAGATACAGGAACAGTTATGTATATTTAATTAAGTAGTTAATGGACTTAAAACCTGCAGTAGAAACTCCAGTTTTTATAAAATAAAATAGGGAGAGAATTGAAGATTTCATGTTTGTAAATGTTATATCTATTTTCTTCACAAGCAACTAATGGCAGGTTATGATTTATAACCACGTTTTCTCATAATGTATGTTGTTAATGACCTTTTTTTTAAGAGTATGAAAAAACAATAGATATCGGTATTTGAAAAAAATTTGAATTTTATTACTACATACTAACGTATAGAGTCCCATTTGTTTCTATTCATTAACAAAGGTCCGTACTGTAATAATTTTGTGTGTAATATACAAGCATTCTTTAATATATTTACGTGATTCTCCAATTTTATTTGTATTAATTCAGACCGTAGTAACATTTAATTCCACTCTAATCCATTATTAATACTTAATCATTTGCGTGTTAACAGAAACTGCACATTGCTTTCTATTGCATTATGTTGAAAAAAGGATTTTAATGTACTTGTTTGGTTATATGTTAGATTGTACTAGGTTATAAATTGGAACGAGGTTTTAATTCCGGTACTTAGAATAAATACAGCCTTTAATGTTATATACAGCCTTTTATCCATACAATAAATACAGCCTTTGAATGTACACTAACTAAGGAAATTTTTGTTAAGTCTAATTAATTTTAAAAATCTAAAAGTTTAAGTTACATTGTTAAACGTAGACACAATCTCCAAAAATCGTCTCTGTACCGTAATTATGCGCGATAAATTGAAACTATGTTTTAATTTCTGTACTTCCAATAAATACAGCCTTTTAATGTACACTAACAAAGGAAATTTCAGTTAAGTTACATTGTCGTACATAACCTCCATAACCTGCCATTCGTTATTTGTGAAGAAATCTGATTTTGTAGAAATGAGTTCACGAAAATTTAGTACAAACTAGGACACGGAAATTAAATGCCACACGCTAAGCGATAAGATCCGATATGTTTGTTAAAATAATTGTTTTTTTTTGTTTTAAATTTTTTCTGTTTTATTAATTTATTCTAACAGATACCTGGGCCAAACATTTTAAGGAAATGCTTTATCTGTGGAGACATTTTTTGTTCTGTTGTCTGTAACTCTTGTAGACAATATATTAAAAATTTTCCGGATTTCTATTGGATCTGTATTATTCACAAGTAACTAATGGCAGGTTATGGAGGTTATGTACGACAATGTAACTTAAATAAAATTTACTTTGTTAGTGTACATTAAAAGGGTGTATTTATTGGAAGTACAGAAATTAGTTTCCATTTATCGCAAATAATTACAGTAAAGAGACGATTCTTGGAGTTTGTGTCTACGTTTAACAATATAACTTAACCTTTTAGATTTTTAAAATTAATTAGACTTAACAAACATTTCCTTAGTTAGTGTACATTAAAAAGCTGTATTTATTCGAAGTACCTGAATTAAAACCTATTTCCAATTTAGAACGTATAACCTAAAACGTTATTGGTACATATTTTATTGCGGTTTATTGATACATATTTTATTAAAAGGCTTCATTTACTGGAAGTACAGGAATTAGTTTTTATTTATCGCACATAATTACGGTACAGAAACGATTTTTGGAGGTTGTGTCTACGTTTAACAATGTAACTTAAACTTTTAGATTTTTAAAATTAATTAGACTTAACAAAAATTTCCTTAGTTAGTGTACATTCAAAGGCTGTATTTATTGTATGGATAAAAGGCTGTATATAACATTAAAGGCTGTATTTATTCGAAGTACCGGAATTAAAACCTCTTTCCAATTTATAACCTAGTACAATCTAACGTATAACCAAACAAGTACATTCAAATCCTTTTTCAACATAATGTAATAAAAAGCAATGTGCAGTTTCTGTTAACATGCAAATGATTAAGTATTAATAATGGGTTACAGTGGAATTAAATGTTACTACGGTCTGAATTAATGCAAATAAAATTGGAGAATCTCGTCAACATATTAAAGAATGCTTGTATATTACACACAAAATTATTACAGTACGGAACTTTGTTAATGAATAGAAACAAACAGGACTCTATACTTTAGTATGTACCAATAAAATTCACCTTTTTTCAAGTACCGTATATATTGTATTTTCGTACTCTTAAAAAAAGGCCATTAACAACATTTTAGTTACTTGTGAAGAAAACAGATATAACATTTCCAAACAAGAAATCTTCAATTCTCTCCCTATTTGTTTTATAAAAACTGGAGTTTCTACTGCAGGTTTTTAAGTCCACTAACTACTTAATTTAATATACATAATTGTTCCTGATCTTGTTGGGTAACATTATATTAATACATCTAGTTCCTACTCACATGTACAAACAATGTTTTTAATGGTCGGTCCTAAACATCTTTAAATTTAGACAAAGTCTAATGAGCAATTAGACCTAACCTGAATTACTACATCTAAGAATATCTTATTCGGTAATTTAGCTTTATTTATACATTTAATGCATCTTAATTAGTACATTAACACCACTGCTGTGTCTTACAGTAACACAATACGTTACTCTAACTCTAAAGAATTTCTTGTTTTCAGTTAAAAAAAATTGAAATTGTGTATTTGTTTTCTTTTCCATTCACTTTTTATAGAAACATGCTTTAAATTAATATGTGTACCCTTACTATATTATGGTGCTAAACATCTTTATCAACACTTTATATCTTTAAAATTTAGACAAAGTCTAATGATCAATTTGGCTTAACATGAATTTACATGACCTGGCTCAGAACAATTTTATTTTGGCAAATACAAAGATGAAGACTCTGTACACTCTGGTTGCAATTTCTTCAGGGCTCACACCTGCTGCCAGGCTTAGTTCTATAACATGATCAGGAAGAAAGGAATCAGTTCTTGGATTTTGTTGTCCATGACGTGTCCGTTACTTAACTAAATACAACTATTTCATTAACGACTCGGAGCACACAGATCAGTACTCATAAAAAACTTTGTGTTCCGAGTCGTTATTGAAATAGTTGTATTTAGTAAAGGAATCAGCTCGAACCTGCAACCACTGTGAAAAGGCTTGTACACCATCACCAAGAAGATTAATGATGTCATCTACGAATAAATCATTAGGCCATTTAGCTTTATTTATACATTTAATGCATCTTAATTAGTACACTAACAACACTGCACTGTCTTACAGTAACACAATACATTACACTAACTGTAAAGAATTTCTTGTTTTCAGTTTAAAAAAGTTGAAATTGTGTATTCTTTTCTTTTCCATTCACTTTCTGTGAAACAACCTACAT
The DNA here is from genome assembly GCA_034769895.1 of Magicicada septendecula. Classification (NCBI taxonomy): domain Eukaryota; kingdom Metazoa; phylum Arthropoda; class Insecta; order Hemiptera; family Cicadidae; genus Magicicada; species Magicicada septendecula. Next base: position 167,398,232 of record CM068376.1, on the reverse strand, counting down.
TAATATGTGTACGCTTAATATACTGAAATCCAGTGTTCACAATGCAATAGTTAAAAATTTTGTGGAATTGTGAAATTAGTGACACTATGTACTAATGTGTGATTATCAGTTGAATTTCTGAATTCCTTTGATTCATTAATAAATTTTACTAATATTTTCTTTATGTCTATGAATGATTTCTTATTAGTTTTTAATCTTTATGTTTTCATTATTCATTTGTAAATTCTTGGATTTTGTTGTCCATGACATGTCCATTGGTTAACTAATTATCATAAAACACATAGAGAGCTGATACTCTTTTGCAAGATGACAAGTATGTTTCAAGACCATTTGCAGGTCAGGTATTGTTCTGTCTGTTCACTTTCTGAAAGGGGTTGAGGTGCAAGGGGGAAAATGTCTCCATTTAAACACACACACACACACACACACACACACACACACACACACACACACAAACACACAATTCCTTTTTTTCTTTATTTAATTTGAATTCTGTGTTAGAACAAATGTTTTCAGAGTTTACAATTTTTTTTTTTAATTTCTTGTTTTAATTTTATGCAATGTAGACACATACAGAGGAGTGTCAGTTTTTTATGTTTTTTCAATAAATAAAATTGAGAGGGGGAGAGAGAGAGAGACCAAAAATGACAAGTACAGAAATTTCATCAGAACTTTTCCTGATAGTAAAAAATAACTAAATAATGAATGGCAAAGAACATTAACAAAATTAATTGAAATTATAGTTATAATTTCTTGTCTAATGAACAGGTACTAGTAATGGCTTCATATACTTCACATCTTAAATTATAAACCTATTACAAACATATTTGGTATACTCAGCTTGAAACAAATGTGCAGATCATCAAAAATGGTTTAAATGTTACCATGCTGCATTATTAGTACTGTTGAAACAGCAGGTTGATTATAATTGTTTTTAGAAGAGACTTCTGAAATGTTGTGTGCAAGTGTATTGTGTTCAAGTAGCAAGTTTCCACTACTTTAAAAAAACATATCCTAGAAGCAAACTTTGACATCCAATTGCTGTTGCTGAGAAACCTTACTAAGGGACTTATACAAAAAAGAAAAACAACAATTGCACGCTTGCTCTTTTGAACATCTGATGAAAAGGTTTTGTAAAGTGCACATAACCTAAAAATGTACAATGCTCGACTTGTCTTTGTATTCCATACTTCTAGCAGTTTAAATGATATATTGTTTACACGAATAAGAAACGTTTAAAACTGCTGAAGGTCTAAACGAGTGATAGTTATTTGCAGACTGACAGGGCCATAAAATAATTCTGAAAGAATTGTTGCTTTTACAACACCATCCTTTATCAAGTGACTACTCAAATCTGCCAGTTTTTCACAGCAAACTGAAGTTTGATGATTTGATCCATCATGACCTAGTGATGGTCCAAACATTTCAAGGATTCTCCTTGCCTTAAAAAACTGGACTGGCGTCATTGAGTGACATGACTAAATTACTTTACTGACATGACTTGTTAAATTTACTTTGGGATACTTCCAAACATAATACAGTTTACAATAAACAAACAAAACTTTATGCCTGTCTAATTTTTCCAGAACTCCATACACATAATTTGATCTGGATAGAACATTTATTAAACAATAATACTATTTGATGCAAATAATTAAAATATCGGTATGGAGAACTATACATTACTTTCATGTTTTAAGATTTATATTTAAAATCATTTTAGAAATGAAATATTTCCACAGAAACTACTTCTATCTTCAGCCTCAACCACAGAATTGTGGTCACTAACATATACCACCTCACGTTAGCGCACTCGATTTCACTGATGATGGCAGTCGATGGCACTTCCGAGTTTCTTTAATAAAAAAAAGGAATTGTGTGTGTGCATGTTTTAATGATAATTAGTAATGGACACGTCATGGACAACAAAATCCAAAAATTTACAAATGAATAATGAAAACACAAAGATTAAAAACTAATAAGAAATCATTCAGTAGACATAAAGAAACAAATTAGTAAAATTTATTAATGAATCAAAGGAATTCAGAAATTCAACTGATAATATAGATTGATAATCACACATTAGTACATAATGTTACTAATTCCACAAAATTTGTAATTATTGGATAGTGAACATTGGATTTCAATATAGTAAGCGTACACATATTAATGTTTCAATCTCTTTCTGCTACAGTCCGTTTCTTGATGTATATAATCCTATAATACTTATAACTATTTTACCTCAAGATGTATTTTTTCCTTTAGGGACATGTTTCGGGAGATCCTGTTCTCCCATCTTGAACCTTCGCCATCTTGCTTCTGGTGCAGTATTTGTGTGTTGGCTTCTGGATGTTATTATGGTGGTTTGTTGGTCTTTGGTCCTTCAATGTTGCATTATTGTGTGTGGTTGTGGTATCTGTTTTTGTATTTTGTGTATTTTCGATGTGTATATTCAAAACTAACAAAACTATTTAAAAACACAGATATAAAAATAGCATACAAAACTAATAAAAATAAATTACAAAATCTAAATAACTCACACAACAAAGATAATACAACAACCAACGGAATATACAAAATTGAATGCCAAGATTGCAATAAATGTTATATAGGACAAACAAAAAAACAGCTGAAAAAACGTTATTTTGAACACCTAAATGCATACAAAAAACCAAACATATATAAATCCAATTTAGCTACACATGCAATAAACACAGGACATGAATTCCCAGACATAACCAATGTAACACTAATAAAACATATACCACACAAAGGCACCATAATGAACATTTGGGAAAATTTACAGATTTACAAACATAAAACACAAAACAAATTAATACCAGAACAAATACAAATCAATACAAAACATGACACAATATTCAAAGCACTCAACATCGAAAATACACAAAATACAAAAACAGATACCACAACCACACACAATAATGCAACATTGAAGGACCAAAGACCAACAAACCACCATAATAACATCCAGAAGCCAACACACAAATACTGCACCAGAAGCAAGATGGCGAAGGTTGAAGATGGGAGAACAGGATCTCCCGAAACATGTCCCTAAAGGAAAAAATACATCTTGAGGTAAAATAGTTATAAGTATTATAGTAACATATTAATGTAAAGCACGTTTCACAAAAAGTGAATGGAAAAGAAAAAAAATACAGAATTTCAACTTTCCTAAACTGAAAACAAGAAATTCTTTTGAGTTAGTGTAACGTGTTGTGTTACTGTAAGACAGAGCAGTACTATTAGTGTACTAATTAAGATGCATTAAATGTACAAATAGAGCTAAGTAGCCTAGTGACTTATTCTTAAATGACATCATTAATCTTTTTGGTAATGGTGTAAAAGCCTTCCCACAGTGGTTGCAGGTTCGGGCTAATTTCTTCCTTCCTTATCATATTATAGAACTAATCCTGGCAGCAGCTGTGAGCCCTGAAGAAATTGCAACCAGTCTTCATCTTTGTATTTGCCAAAATAAAGTTGTTCTGAGCCAGGTCATGTAAATTCAGGTTAGGCCAAATTGCTCATTAGACTTTGTCTAAATTTTACAGTAAAGATATAAAGATGTGTTTAAGATTTTAGGACCGTACGTTAAAAACATTGTTTGCACATATGAGTAGGAAGCAGATGTATTAATATAATATGTTACCCAACAAGATACAGGAACAGTTATGTATATTTAATTAAGTAGTTAATGGACTTAAAACCTGCAGTAGAAACTCCAGTTTTTATAAAATAAAATAGGGAGAGAATTGAAGATTTCATGTTTGTAAATGTTATATCTATTTTCTTCACAAGCAACTAATGGCAGGTTATGATTTATAACCACGTTTTCTCATAATGTATGTTGTTAATGACCTTTTTTTTAAGAGTATGAAAAAACAATAGATATCGGTATTTGAAAAAAATTTGAATTTTATTACTACATACTAACGTATAGAGTCCCATTTGTTTCTATTCATTAACAAAGGTCCGTACTGTAATAATTTTGTGTGTAATATACAAGCATTCTTTAATATATTTACGTGATTCTCCAATTTTATTTGTATTAATTCAGACCGTAGTAACATTTAATTCCACTCTAATCCATTATTAATACTTAATCATTTGCGTGTTAACAGAAACTGCACATTGCTTTCTATTGCATTATGTTGAAAAAAGGATTTTAATGTACTTGTTTGGTTATATGTTAGATTGTACTAGGTTATAAATTGGAACGAGGTTTTAATTCCGGTACTTAGAATAAATACAGCCTTTAATGTTATATACAGCCTTTTATCCATACAATAAATACAGCCTTTGAATGTACACTAACTAAGGAAATTTTTGTTAAGTCTAATTAATTTTAAAAATCTAAAAGTTTAAGTTACATTGTTAAACGTAGACACAATCTCCAAAAATCGTCTGTGTACCGTAATTATGCGCGATAAATTGAAACTATGTTTTAATTTCTGTACTTCCAATAAATACAGCCTTTTAATGTACACTAACAAAGGAAATTTCAGTTAAGTTACATTGTCGTACATAACCTCCATAACCTGCCATTCGTTACTTGTGAAGAAATCTGATTTTGTAGAAATGAGTCACGAAAATTTAGTACAAACTAGGACACGGAAATTAAATGCCACACGCTAAGCGATAAGATCCGATATGTTTGTTAAAATAATTGTTTTTTTTTGTTTTAAATTTTTTCTGTTTTATTAATTTATTCTAACAGATACCTGGGCCAAACATTTTAAGGAAATGCTTTATCTGTGGAGACATTTTTTGTTCTGTTGTCTGTAACTCTTGTAGACAATATATTAAAAATTTTCCGGATTTCTATTGGATCTGTATTATTCACAAGTAACTAATGGCAGGTTATGGAGGTTATGTACGACAATGTAACTTAAATAAAATTTACTTTGTTAGTGTACATTAAAAGGGTGTATTTATTGGAAGTACAGAAATTAGTTTCCATTTATCGCAAATAATTACGGTAAAGAGACGATTCTTGGAGTTTGTGTCTACGTTTAACAATATAACTTAACCTTTTAGATTTTTAAAATTAATTAGACTTAACAAACATTTCCTTAGTTAGTGTACATTAAAAAGCTGTATTTATTCGAAGTACCTGAATTAAAACCTATTTCCAATTTAGAACGTATAACCTAAAATGTTATTGGTACATATTTTATTGCGGTTTATTGATACATATTTTATTAAAAGGCTTCATTTACTGGAAGTACAGGAATTAGTTTTTATTTATCGCACATAATTACGGTACAGAAACGATTTTTGGAGGTTGTGTCTACGTTTAACAATGTAACTTAAACTTTTAGATTTTTAAAATTAATTAGACTTAACAAAAATTTCCTTAGTTAGTGTACATTCAAAGGCTGTATTTATTGTATGGATAAAAGGCTGTATATAACATTAAAGGCTGTATTTATTCGAAGTACCGGAATTAAAACCTCTTTCCAATTTATAACCTAGTACAATCTAACGTATAACCAAACAAGTACATTCAAATCCTTTTTCAACATAATGTAATAAAAAGCAATGTGCAGTTTCTGTTAACATGCAAATGATTAAGTATTAATAATGGGTTACAGTGGAATTAAATGTTACTACGGTCTGAATTAATGCAAATAAAATTGGAGAGTCTCGTCAACATATTAAAGAATGCTTGTATATTACACACAAAATTATTACAGTACGGACCTTTGTTAATGAATAGAAACAAACAGGACTCTATACTTTAGTATGTACCAATAAAATTCACCTTTTTTCAAGTACCGTATATATTGTATTTTCGTACTCTTAAAAAAAGGCCATTAACAACATTTTAGTTACTTGTGAAGAAAACAGATATAACATTTCCAAACAAGAAATCTTCAATTCTCTCCCTATTTGTTTTATAAAAACTGGAGTTTCTACTGCAGGTTTTTAAGTCCACTAACTACTTAATTTAATATACATAATTGTTCCTGATCTTGTTGGGTAACATTATATTAATACATCTAGTTCCTACTCACATGTACAAACAATGTTTTTAATGGTCGGTCCTAAACATCTTTAAATTTAGACAAAGTCTAATGAGCAATTAGACCTAACCTGAATTACTACATCTAAGAATATCTTATTCGGTAATTTAGCTTTATTTATACATTTAATGCATCTTAATTAGTACATTAACACCACTGCTGTGTCTTACAGTAACACAATACGTTACTCTAACTCTAAAGAATTTCTTGTTTTCAGTTAAAAAAAATTGAAATTGTGTATTTGTTTTCTTTTCCATTCACTTTTTATAGAAACATGCTTTAAATTAATATGTGTACCTTTACTATATTATGGTGCTAAACATCTTTATCAACACTTTATATCTTTAAAATTTAGACAAAGTCTAATGATCAATTTGGCTTAACATGAATTTACATGACCTGGCTCAGAACAATTTTAGTTTGGCAAATACAAAGATGAAGACTCTGTACACTCTGGTTGCAATTTCTTCAGGGCTCACACCTGCTGCCAGGCTTAGTTCTATAACATGATCAGGAAGAAAGGAATCAGTTCTTGGATTTTGTTGTCCATGACGTGTCCGTTACTTAACTAAATACAACTATTTCATTAACGACTCGGAGCACACAGATCAGTACTCATAAAAAACTTTGTGTTCCGAGTCGTTATTGAAATAGTTGTATTTAGTAAAGGAATCAGCTCGAACCTGCAACCACTGTGAAAAGGCTTGTACACCATCACCAAGAAGATTAATGATGTCATCTACGAATAAATCATTAGGCCATTTAGCTTTATTTATACATTTAATGCATCTTAATTAGTACACTAACAACACTGCACTGTCTTACAGTAACACAATACATTACACTAACTGTAAAGAATTTCTTGTTTTCAGTTTAAAAAAGTTGAAATTGTGTATTCTTTTCTTTTCCATTCACTTTCTGTGAAACAACCTACATTAATATGTGTACGCTTAATATACTGAAATCCAGTGTTCACAATGCAATAGTTAAAAATTTTGTGGAATTGTGAAATTAGTGACACTATGTACTAATGTGTGATTATCAGTTGAATTTCTGAATTCCTTTGATTCATTAATAAATTTTACTAATATTTTCTTTATGTCTATGAATGATTTCTTATTAGTTTTTAATCTTTATGTTTTCATTATTCATTTGTAAATTCTTGGATTTTGTTGTCCATGACATGTCCATTGGTTAACTAATTATCATAAAACACATAGAGAGCTGATACTCTTTTGCAAGATGACAAGTATGTTTCAAGACCATTTGCAGGTCAGGTATTGTTCTGTCTGTTCACTTTCTGAAAGGGGTTGAGGTGCAAGGGGGAAAATGTCTCCATTTAAACACACACACACACACACACACACACACACACACACACACACACACACACAAACACACAATTCCTTTTTTTCTTTATTTAATTTGAATTCTGTGTTAGAACAAATGTTTTCAGAGTTTACAATTTTTTTTTTTAATTTCTTGTTTTAATTTTATGCAATGTAGACACATACAGAGGAGTGTCAGTTTTTTATGTTTTTTCAATAAATAAAATTGAGAGGGGGAGAGAGAGAGAGACCAAAAATGACAAGTACAGAAATTTCATCAGAACTTTTCCTGATAGTAAAAAATAACTAAATAATGAATGGCAAAGAACATTAACAAAATTAATTGAAATTATAGTTATAATTTCTTGTCTAATGAACAGGTACTAGTAATGGCTTCATATACTTCACATCTTAAATTATAAACCTATTACAAACATATTTGGTATACTCAGCTTGAAACAAATGTGCAGATCATCAAAAATGGTTTAAATGTTACCATGCTGCATTATTAGTACTGTTGAAACAGCAGGTTGATTATAATTGTTTTTAGAAGAGACTTCTGAAATGTTGTGTGCAAGTGTATTGTGTTCAAGTAGCAAGTTTCCACTACTTTAAAAAAACATATCCTAGAAGCAAACTTTGACATCCAATTGCTGTTGCTGAGAAACCTTACTAAGGGACTTATACAAAAAAGAAAAACAACAATTGCACGCTTGCTCTTTTGAACATCTGATGAAAAGGTTTTGTAAAGTGCACATAACCTAAAAATGTACAATGCTCGACTTGTCTTTGTATTCCATACTTCTAGCAGTTTAAATGATATATTGTTTACACGAATAAGAAACGTTTAAAACTGCTGAAGGTCTAAACGAGTGATAGTTATTTGCAGACTGACAGGGCCATAAAATAATTCTGAAAGAATTGTTGCTTTTACAACACCATCCTTTATCAAGTGACTACTCAAATCTGCCAGTTTTTCACAGCAAACTGAAGTTTGATGATTTGATCCATCATGACCTAGTGATGGTCCAAACATTTCAAGGATTCTCCTTGCCTTAAAAAACTGGACTGGCGTCATTGAGTGACATGACTAAATTACTTTACTGACATGACTTGTTAAATTTACTTTGGGATACTTCCAAACATAATACAGTTTACAATAAACAAACAAAACTTTATGCCTGTCTAATTTTTCCAGAACTCCATACACATAATTTGATCTGGATAGAACATTTATTAAACAATAATACTATTTGATGCAAATAATTAAAATATCGGTATGGAGAACTATACATTACTTTCATGTTTTAAGATTTATATTTAAAATCATTTTAGAAATGAAATATTTCCACAGAAACTACTTCTATCTTCAGCCTCAACCACAGAATTGTGGTCACTAACATATACCACCTCACGTTAGCGCACTCGATTTCACTGATGATGGCAGTCGATGGCACTTCCGAGTTTTTTTAATAAAAAAAAGGAATTGTGTGTGTGCATGTTTTAATGATAATTAGTAATGGACACGTCATGGACAACAAAATCCAAAAATTTACAAATGAATAATGAAAACACAAAGATTAAAAACTAATAAGAAATCATTCAGTAGACATAAAGAAACAAATTAGTAAAATTTATTAATGAATCAAAGGAATTCAGAAATTCAACTGATAATATAGATTGATAATCACACATTAGTACATAATGTTACTAATTCCACAAAATTTGTAATTATTGGATAGTGAACATTGGATTTCAATATAGTAAGCGTACACATATTAATGTTTCAATCTCTTTCTGCTACAGTCCGTTTCTTGATGTATATAATCCTATAATACTTATAACTATTTTACCTCAAGATGTATTTTTTCCTTTAGGGACATGTTTCGGGAGATCCTGTTCTCCCATCTTGAACCTTCGCCATCTTGCTTCTGGTGCAGTATTTGTGTGTTGGCTTCTGGATGTTATTATGGTGGTTTGTTGGTCTTTGGTCCTTCAATGTTGCATTATTGTGTGTGGTTGTGGTATCTGTTTTTGTATTTTGTGTATTTTCGATGTGTATATTCAAAACTAACAAAACTATTTAAAAACACAGATATAAAAATAGCATACAAAACTAATAAAAATAAATTACAAAATCTAAATAACTCACACAACAAAGATAATACAACAACCAACGGAATATACAAAATTGAATGCCAGATTGCAATAAATGTTATATAGGACAAACAAAAAAACAGCTGAAAAAACGTTATTTTGAACACCTAAATGCATACAAAAACCAAACATATATAAATCCAATTTAGCTACACATGCAATAAACACAGGACATGAATTCCCAGACATAACCAATGTAACACTAATAAAACATATACCACACAAAGGCACCATAATGAACATTTGGGAAAATTTACAGATTTACAAACATAAAACACAAAACAAATTAATACCAGAACAAATACAAATCAATACAAAACATGACACAATATTCAAAGCACTCAACATCGAAAATACACAAAATACAAAAACAGATACCACAACCACACACAATAATGCAACATTGAAGGACCAAAGACCAACAAACCACCATAATAACATCCAGAAGCCAACACACAAATACTGCACCAGAAGCAAGATGGCGAAGGTTGAAGATGGGAGAACAGGATCTCCCGAAACATGTCCCTAAAGGAAAAAATACATCTTGAGGTAAAATAGTTATAAGTATTATAGTAACATATTAATGTAAAGCACGTTTCACAAAAAGTGAATGGAAAAGAAAAAAAATACAGAATTTCAACTTTCCTAAACTGAAAACAAGAAATTCTTTTGAGTTAGTGTAACGTGTTGTGTTACTGTAAGACAGAGCAGTACTATTAGTGTACTAATTAAGATGCATTAAATGTACAAATAGAGCTAAGTAGCCTAGTGACTTATTCTTAAATGACATCATTAATCTTTTTGGTAATGGTGTAAAAGCCTTCCCACAGTGGTTGCAGGTTCGGGCTAATTTCTTCCTTCCTTATCATATTATAGAACTAAGCCTGGCAGCAGCTGTGAGCCCTGAAGAAATTGCAACCAGTCTTCATCTTTGTATTTGCCAAAATAAAGTTGTTCTGAGCCAGGTCATGTAAATTCAGGTTAGGCCAAATTGCTCATTAGACTTTGTCTAAATTTTACAGTAAAGATATAAAGATGTGTTTAAGATTTTAGGACCGTACGTTAAAAACATTGTTTGCACATATGAGTAGGAAGCAGATGTATTAATATAATATGTTACCCAACAAGATACAGGAACAGTTATGTATATTTAATTAAGTAGTTAATGGACTTAAAACCTGCAGTAGAAACTCCAGTTTTTATAAAATAAAATAGGGAGAGAATTGAAGATTTCATGTTTGTAAATGTTATATCTATTTTCTTCACAAGCAACTAATGGCAGGTTATGATTTATAACCACGTTTTCTCATAATGTATGTTGTTAATGACCTTTTTTTTAAGAGTATGAAAAAACAATAGATATCGGTATTTGAAAAAAATTTGAATTTTATTACTACATACTAACGTATAGAGTCCCATTTGTTTCTATTCATTAACAAAGGTCCGTACTGTAATAATTTTGTGTGTAATATACAAGCATTCTTTAATATATTTACGTGATTCTCCAATTTTATTTGTATTAATTCAGACCGTAGTAACATTTAATTCCACTCTAATCCATTATTAATACTTAATCATTTGCGTGTTAACAGAAACTGCACATTGCTTTCTATTGCATTATGTTGAAAAAAGGATTTTAATGTACTTGTTTGGTTATATGTTAGATTGTACTAGGTTATAAATTGGAACGAGGTTTTAATTCCGGTACTTAGAATAAATACAGCCTTTAATGTTATATACAGCCTTTTATCCATACAATAAATACAGCCTTTGAATGTACACTAACTAAGGAAATTTTTGTTAAGTCTAATTAATTTTAAAAATCTAAAAGTTTAAGTTACATTGTTAAACGTAGACACAATCTCCAAAAATCGTCTGTGTACCGTAATTATGCGCGATAAATTGAAACTATGTTTTAATTTCTGTACTTCCAATAAATACAGCCTTTTAATGTACACTAACAAAGGAAATTTCAGTTAAGTTACATTGTCGTACATAACCTCCATAACCTGCCATTCGTTACTTGTGAAGAAATCTGATTTTGTAGAAATGAGTTCACGAAAATTTAGTACAAACTAGGACACGGAAATTAAATGCCACACGCTAAGCGATAAGATCCGATATGTTTGTTAAAATAATTGTTTTTTTTTGTTTTAAATTTTTTCTGTTTTATTAATTTATTCTAACAGATACCTGGGCCAAACATTTTAAGGAAATGCTTTATCTGTGGAGACATTTTTTGTTCTGTTGTCTGTAACTCTTGTAGACAATATATTAAAAATTTTCCGGATTTCTATTGGATCTGTATTATTCACAAGTAACTAATGGCAGGTTATGGAGGTTATGTACGACAATGTAACTTAAATAAAATTTACTTTGTTAGTGTACATTAAAAGGGTGTATTTATTGGAAGTACAGAAATTAGTTTCCATTTATCGCAAATAATTACGGTAAAGAGACGATTCTTGGAGTTTGTGTCTACGTTTAACAATATAACTTAACCTTTTAGATTTTTAAAATTAATTAGACTTAACAAACATTTCCTTAGTTAGTGTACATTAAAAAGCTGTATTTATTCGAAGTACCTGAATTAAAACCTATTTCCAATTTAGAACGTATAACCTAAAATGTTATTGGTACATATTTTATTGCGGTTTATTGATACATATTTTATTAAAAGGCTTCATTTACTGGAAGTACAGGAATTAGTTTTTATTTATCGCACATAATTACGGTACAGAAACGATTTTTGGAGGTTGTGTCTACGTTTAACAATGTAACTTAAACTTTTAGATTTTTAAAATTAATTAGACTTAACAAAAATTTTCTTAGTTAGTGTACATTCAAAGGCTGTATTTATTGTATGGATAAAAGGCTGTATATAACATTAAAGGCTGTATTTATTCGAAGTACCGGAATTAAAACCTCTTTCCAATTTATAACCTAGTACAATCTAACGTATAACCAAACAAGTACATTCAAATCCTTTTTCAACATAATGTAATAAAAAGCAATGTGCAGTTTCTGTTAACATGCAAATGATTAAGTATTAATAATGGGTTACAGTGGAATTAAATGTTACTACGGTCTGAATTAATGCAAATAAAATTGGAGAGTCTCGTCAACATATTAAAGAATGCTTGTATATTACACACAAAATTATTACAGTACGGACCTTTGTTAATGAATAGAAACAAACAGGACTCTATACTTTAGTATGTACCAATAAAATTCACCTTTTTTCAAGTACCGTATATATTGTATTTTCGTACTCTTAAAAAAAGGCCATTAACAACATTTTAGTTACTTGTGAAGAAAACAGATATAACATTTCCAAACAAGAAATCTTCAATTCTCTCCCTATTTGTTTTATAAAAACTGGAGTTTCTACTGCAGGTTTTTAAGTCCACTAACTACTTAATTTAATATACATAATTGTTCCTGATCTTGTTGGGTAACATTATATTAATACATCTAGTTCCTACTCACATGTACAAACAATGTTTTTAATGGTCGGTCCTAAACATCTTTAAATTTAGACAAAGTCTAATGAGCAATTAGACCTAACCTGAATTACTACATCTAAGAATATCTTATTCGGTAATTTAGCTTTATTTATACATTTAATGCATCTTAATTAGTACATTAACACCACTGCTGTGTCTTACAGTAACACAATACGTTACTCTAACTCTAAAGAATTTCTTGTTTTCAGTTAAAAAAAATTGAAATTGTGTATTTGTTTTCTTTTCCATTCACTTTTTATAGAAACATGCTTTAAATTAATATGTGTACCTTTACTATATTATGGTGCTAAACATCTTTATCAACACTTTATATCTTTAAAATTTAGACAAAGTCTAATGATCAATTTGGCTTAACATGAATTTACATGACCTGGCTCAGAACAATTTTATTTTGGCAAATACAAAGATGAAGACTCTGTACACTCTGGTTGCAATTTCTTCAGGGCTCACACCTGCTGCCAGGCTTAGTTCTATAACATGATCAGGAAGAAAGGAATCAGTTCTTGGATTTTGTTGTCCATGACGTGTCCGTTACTTAACTAAATACAACTATTTCATTAACGACTCGGAGCACACAGATCAGTACTCATAAAAAACTTTGTGTTCCGAGTCGTTATTGAAATAGTTGTATTTAGTAAAGGAATCAGCTCGAACCTGCAACCACTGTGAAAAGGCTTGTACACCATCACCAAGAAGATTAATGATGTCATCTACGAATAAATCATTAGGCCATTTAGCTTTATTTATACATTTAATGCATCTTAATTAGTACACTAACAACAGCACTGCACTGTCTTACAGTAACACAATACATTACACTAACTGTAAAGAATTTCTTGTTTTCAGTTTAAAAAAGTTGAAATTGTGTATTCTTTTCTTTTCCATTCACTTTCTGTGAAACAACCTACATTAATATGTGTACGCTTAATATACTGAAATCCAGTGTTCACAATGCAATAGTTAAAAATTTTGTGGAATTGTGAAATTAGTGACACTATGTACTAATGTGTGATTATCAGTTGAATTTCTGAATTCCTTTGATTCATTAATAAATTTTACTAATATTTTCTTTATGTCTATGAATGATTTCTTATTAGTTTTTAATCTTTATGTTTTCATTATTCATTTGTAAATTCTTGGATTTTGTTGTCCATGACATGTCCATTGGTTAACTAATTATCATAAAACACATAGAGAGCTGATACTCTTTTGCAAGATGACAAGTATGTTTCAAGACCATTTGCAGGTCAGGTATTGTTCTGTCTGTTCACTTTCTGAAAGGGGTTGAGGTGCAAGGGGGAAAATGTCTCCATTTAAACACACACACACACACACACACACACACACACACACAAACACACAATTCCTTTTTTTCTTTATTTAATTTGAATTCTGTGTTAGAACAAATGTTTTCAGAGTTTACAATTTTTTTTTTTAATTTCTTGTTTTAATTTTATGCAATGTAGACACATACAGAGGAGTGTCAGTTTTTTGTTTTTTCAATAAATAAAATTGAGAGGGGGAGAGAGAGAGAGACCAAAAATGACAAGTACAGAAATTTCATCAGAACTTTTCCTGATAGTAAAAAATAACTAAATAATGAATGGCAAAGAACATTAACAAAATTAATTGAAATTATAGTTATAATTTCTTGTCTAATGAACAGGTACTAGTAATGGCTTCATATACTTCACATCTTAAATTATAAACCTATTACAAACATATTTGGTATACTCAGCTTGAAACAAATGTGCAGATCATCAAAAATGGTTTAAATGTTACCATGCTGCATTATTAGTACTGTTGAAACAGCAGGTTGATTATAATTGTTTTTAGAAGAGACTTCTGAAATGTTGTGTGCAAGTGTATTGTGTTCAAGTAGCAAGTTTCCACTACTTTAAAAAAACATATCCTAGAAGCAAACTTTGACATCCAATTGCTGTTGCTGAGAAACCTTACTAAGGGACTTATACAAAAAAGAAAAACAACAATTGCACGCTTGCTCTTTTGAACATCTGATGAAAAGGTTTTGTAAAGTGCACATAACCTAAAAATGTACAATGCTCGACTTGTCTTTGTATTCCATACTTCTAGCAGTTTAAATGATATATTGTTTACACGAATAAGAAACGTTTAAAAACTGCTGAAGGTCTAAACGAGTGATAGTTATTTGCAGACTGACAGGGCCATAAAATAATTCTGAAAGAATTGTTGCTTTTACAACACCATCCTTTATCAAGTGACTACTCAAATCTGCCAGTTTTTCACAGCAAACTGAAGTTTGATGATTTGATCCATCATGACCTAGTGATGGTCCAAACATTTCAAGGATTCTCCTTGCCTTAAAAAACTGGACTGGCGTCATTGAGTGACATGACTAAATTACTTTACTGACATGACTTGTTAAATTTACTTTGGGATACTTCCAAACATAATACAGTTTACAATAAACAAACAAAACTTTATGCCTGTCTAATTTTTCCAGAACTCCATACACATAATTTGATCTGGATAGAACATTTATTAAACAATAATACTATTTGATGCAAATAATTAAAATATCGGTTTGGAGAACTATACATTACTTTCATGTTTTAAGATTTATATTTAAAATCATTTTAGAAATGAAATATTTCCACAGAAACTACTTCTATCTTCAGCCTCAACCACAGAATTGTGGTCACTAACATATACCACCTCACGTTAGCGCACTCGATTTCACTGATGATGGCAGTCGATGGCACTTCCGAGTTTCTTTAATAAAAAAAAGGAATTGTGTGTGTGCATGTTTTAATGATAATTAGTAATGGACACGTCATGGACAACAAAATCCAAAAATTTACAAATGAATAATGAAAACACAAAGATTAAAAACTAATAAGAAATCATTCAGTAGACATAAAGAAACAAATTAGTAAAATTTATTAATGAATCAAAGGAATTCAGAAATTCAACTGATAATATAGATTGATAATCACACATTAGTACATAATGTTACTAATTCCACAAAATTTGTAATTATTGGATAGTGAACATTGGATTTCAATATAGTAAGCGTACACATATTAATGTTTCAATCTCTTTCTGCTACAGTCCGTTTCTTGATGTATATAATCCTATAATACTTATAACTATTTTACCTCAAGATGTATTTTTTCCTTTAGGGACATGTTTCGGGAGATCCTGTTCTCCCATCTTGAACCTTCGCCATCTTGCTTCTGGTGCAGTATTTGTGTGTTGGCTTCTGGATGTTATTATGGTGGTTTGTTGGTCTTTGGTCCTTCAATGTTGCATTATTGTGTGTGGTTGTGGTATCTGTTTTTGTATTTTGTGTATTTTCGATGTGTATATTCAAAACTAACAAAACTATTTAAAAACACAGATATAAAAATAGCATACAAAACTAATAAAAATAAATTACAAAATCTAAATAACTCACACAACAAAGATAATACAACAACCAACGGAATATACAAAATTGAATGCCAAGATTGCAATAAATGTTATATAGGACAAACAAAAAAACAGCTGAAAAAAACGTTATTTTGAACACCTAAATGCATACAAAAAACCAAACATATATAAATCCAATTTAGCTACACATGCAATAAACACAGGACATGAATTCCCAGACATAACCAATGTAACACTAATAAAACATATACCACACAAAGGCACCATAATGAACATTTGGGAAAATTTACAGATTTACAAACATAAAACACAAAACAAATTAATACCAGAACAAATACAAATCAATACAAAACATGACACAATATTCAAAGCACTCAACATCGAAAATACACAAAATACAAAAACAGATACCACAACCACACACAATAATGCAACATTGAAGGACCAAAGACCAACAAACCACCATAATAACATCCAGAAGCCAACACACAAATACTGCACCAGAAGCAAGATGGCGAAGGTTGAAGATGGGAGAACAGGATCTCCCGAAACATGTCCCTAAAGGAAAAAATACATCTTGAGGTAAAATAGTTATAAGTATTATAGTAACATATTAATGTAAAGCACGTTTCACAAAAAGTGAATGGAAAAGAAAACAAATACAGAATTTCAACTTTCCTAAACTGAAAACAAGAAATTCTTTTGAGTTAGTGTAACGTGTTGTGTTACTGTAAGACAGAGCAGTACTATTAGTGTACTAATTAAGATGCATTAAATGTACAAATAGAGCTAAGTAGCCTAGTGACTTATTCTTAAATGACATCATTAATCTTTTTGGTAATGGTGTAAAAGCCTTCCCACAGTGGTTGCAGGTTCGGGCTAATTTCTTCCTTCCTTATCATATTATAGAACTAAGCCTGGCAGCAGCTGTGAGCCCTGAAGAAATTGCAACCAGTCTTCATCTTTGTATTTGCCAAAATAAAGTTGTTCTGAGCCAGGTCGTGTAAATTCAGGTTAGGCCAAATTGCTCATTAGACTTTGTCTAAATTTTACAGTAAAGATATAAATATGTGTTTAAGATTTTAGGACCGCACGTTAAAAACATTGTTTGCACATATGAGTAGGAAGCAGATGTATTAATATAATATGTTACCCAACAAGATACAGGAACAATTATGTATATTTAGTTAAGTAGTTAATGGACTTAAAACCTGCAGTAGAAACTCGAGTTTGTATAAAATAAAATAGGGAGAGAATTGAAGATTTCATGTTTGTAAATTTTATGTCTATTTTCTTCACAAGCAACTAATGGCAGGTTATGATTTATAACCACGTTTTCTCATAATGTATGTTGTTAATGACCTTTTTTTTAAAAGTATGAAAAAACAATAGATATCGGTATTTGAAAAAAAGGTGAATTTTATTGGTACATACTAACGTATAGAGTCCCACTTGTTTCTATTCATTAACAAAGGTCCGTACTGTAATAATTTTGTGTGTAATATACAAGCATTCTTTAATATATTTACGTGATTCTCCAATTTTATTTGTATTAATTCAGACCGTAGTAACATTTAATTCCACTCTAATCCATTATTAATACTTAATCATTTGCGTGTTAACAGAAACTGCACATTGCTTTCTATTGCATTATGTTGAAAAAAGGATTTTAATGTACTTGTTTGGTTATATGTTAGATTGTACTAGGTTATAAATTGGAACGAGGTTTTAATTCCGGTACTTAGAATAAATACAGCCTTTAATGTTATATACAGCCTTTTATCCATACAATAAATACAGCCTTTTAATGTACACTAACTAAGGAAAATTTTTGTTAAGTCTAATTATTTTAAAAAATCTAAAAGTTTAAGTTACATTGTTAAATGTAGACACAACCTCCAAAAATCGTCTGTGTACCGTAATTATGCGCGATAAATTGAAACTATGTTTTAATTTCTGTACTTCCAATAAATACAGCCTTTTAATATACATTAACAAAGGAAATTTCAGTTAAGTTACATTGTCGTACATAACCTCCATAACCTGCCATTCGTTACTTGTGAAGAAAACTGATTTTGTAGAAATGAGTTCACGAAAATTTAGTACAAACTAGGACACGGAAATTAAATGCCACACGCTAAGCGATAAGATCCGATATGTTTTTTAAAATAATTGTTTTTTTTTTGTTTTAAATTTTTTCTGTTTTATTAATTTATTCTAACAGATACCTGGGCCAAACATTTTAAGGAAATGCTTTATCTGTGGAGACATTTTTTGTTCTGTTGTCTGTAACTCTTGTAGACAATATATTAAAAATTTTCCGGATTTCTATTGGATCTGTATTATTCACAAGTAACTAATGGCAGGTTATGGAGGTTATGTACGACAATGTAACTTAAATAAAATTTACTTTGTTAGTGTACATTAAAAGGGTGTATTTATTGGAAGTACAGAAATTAGTTTCCATTTATCGCAAATAATTACGGTACAGAGACGATTCTTGGAGTTTGTGTCTACGTTTAACAATATAAATTAACCTTTTAGATTTTTAAAATTAATTAGACTTAACAAACATTTCCTTAGTTAGTGTACATTAAAAGGCTGTATTTATTCGAAGTACCTGAATTAAAACCTATTTCCAATTTAGAACGTATAACCTAAAACGTTATTGGTACATATTTTATTGCGGTTTATTGATACATATTTTATTAAAAGGCTTCATTTACTGGAAGTACAGGAATTAGTTTTTATTTATCGCACATAATTACAGTACAGAAACGATTTTTGGAGGTTATGTGTACGTTTAACATTCTAACTTAATCTTTTAGATTTTTAAAATTAATTAGACTTAAAAAAATGTTCCTTACTTAGTGTACATTCAAAGGCTGTATTTATTGTATGGATAAAAGGCTGTATTTATTCGAAGTACCGGAATTAAAACCTCGTTCCAATTTATAACCTAGTACAATCTAACGTATAACCAAACAAGTACATTCAAATCCTTTTTCAACATAATGTAATAAAAAGCAATGTGCAGTTTCTGTTAACATGCAAATGATTAAGTATTAATAATGTGTTACAGTGGAATTAAATGTTACTACGGTCTGAATTAATGCAAATAAAATTGGAGAATCTCGTCAACATATTAAAGAATGCTTGTATATAACACACAAAATTATTACAGTACGGACCTTTGTTAATGAATAGAAACAAACAGGACTCTATACTGTAGTATGTACCAATAAAATTCACCTTTTTTCAAGTACCGTATATATTGTATTTTCATACTGTTAAAAAAGGCCATTAACAACATTTTAGTTACTTGTGAAGAAAACAGATATAACATTTCCAAACAAGAAATCTTCAATTCTCTCCCTATTTGTTTTATAAAACTGGAGTTTCTACTGCAGGTTTTTAAGTCCACTAACTACTTAATTTAATTACATAATTGTTCCTGATCTTGTTGGGTAACATTATATTAATACATCTAGTTCCTACTCACATGTACAAACAATGTTTTTAATGGTCGGTCCTAAACATCTTTAAATTTAGACAAAGTCTAATGAGCAATTAGACCTAACCTGAATTACTACATCTAAGAATATCTTATTCGGTAATTTAGCTTTATTTATACATTTAATGCATCTTAATTAGTACATTAACACCACTGCTGTGTCTTACAGTAACACAATACGTTACTCTAACTCTAAAGAATTTCTTGTTTTCAGTTAAAAAAAATTGAAATTGTGTATTTGTTTTCTTTTCCATTCACTTTTTATAGAAACATGCTTTAAATTAATATGTGTACCCTTACTATATTATGGTGCTAAACATCTTTATCAACACTTTATATCTTTAAAATTTAGACAAAGTCTAATGATCAATTTGGCTTAACATGAATTTACATGACCTGGCTCAGAACAATTTTATTTTGGCAAATACAAAGATGAAGACTCTGTACACTCTGGTTGCAATTTCTTCAGGGCTCACACCTGCTGCCAGGCTTAGTTCTATAACATGATCAGGAAGAAAGGAATCAGTTCTTGGATTTTGTTGTCCATGACGTGTCCGTTACTTAACTAAATACAACTATTTCATTAACGACTCGGAGCACACAGATCAGTACTCATAAATAACTTTGTGTTCTGACTCGTTATTGAAATAGTTGTATTTAGTAAAGGAATCAGCTCGAACCTGCAGCCACTGTGAATGGGCTTGTACACCATCACCAAGAAGATTAATGGTGTCATCTACGAATAAATCATTAGGCCATTTAGCTTTATTTATACATTTAATGCATCTTAATTAGTACACTAACAACACTGCACTGTCTTACAGTAACACAATACATTACACTAACTGTAAAGAATTTCTTGTTTTCAGTTTAAAAAAGTTGAAATTGTGTATTCTTTTCTTTTCCATTCACTTTCTGTGAAACAACCTACATTAATATGTGTACGCTTACTATACTGAAATCCAGTGTTCACAATCCAATAGTTAAAAATTTTGTGGAATTGTGAAATTAGTGACACTATGTACTAATGTGTGATTATCAGTTGAATTTCTGAATTCCTTGATTCATTAAAAAATTTGCTAATATTTTCTTTATGTCTATGAATGATTTCTTATTAGTTTTTAATCTTTACGTTTTCATTATTCATTTGTAAATTCTTGGATTTTGTTGTCCATGACATGTCCATTGGTTAACTAATTATCATAAAACACATAGAGAGCTGATACTCTTTTGCAAGATCACAAGTATGTTTCAAGACCATTTGCAGGTCAGGTATTGTTCTGTCTGTTCACTTTCTGAAAGGGGATGAGGTGCAAGGGGGAATATGTCTCCATTTAAACACACACACACACACACACACACACACACACACAAATCCTTTTTTTCTTTATTTAATTTGAATTCTGTGTTAGAACAAATGTTTTCAGAGTTTACAAATTTTTTTTTTAATTTCTTGGTTTAATTTTATGCAATGTAGACACATACAGAGGAGTGTCAGTTTTTTATGTTTTTTCAATAAATAAAATTGAGAGGGGGAGAGAGAGAGAGACCAAAAATGACAAGTACAGAAATTTCATCAGAACTTTTCCTGATAGTAAAAAATAACTAAATAATGAATGGCAAAGAACATTAACAAAATTAATTGAAATTATAGTTATAATTTCTTGTCTAATAAACAGGTACTAGTAATGGCTTCATATACTTCACATCTTAAATTATAAACCTATTACAAACATATTTGGTATACTCAGCTTGAAACAAACGTGCAGACCATCAAAAATCGTTTAAATGTTACCATGCTGCATTACAAGTACTGTTGAAACAGCAGGTTGATTATAATAGTTTTTAGAAGAGACTTCTGGAATGTTGTGTGCAAGTGTATTGTGTTCAAGTAGCAAGTTTCCACTACTTTATAAAACATATCCTAGAAGCAAACTTTGACATCCAGTTACTGTTGCTGAGAAACCTTACTAAGGGACTTATACAAAAAAGAAAAACAACAATTACACGCTTGCTCTTTTGAACATCTGATGAAAAGGTTTTGTAAAGTGCATATAACCTAAAAATGTACAATGCTCGACTTGTCTTTGTATTCCATACTTCTAGCAGTTTAAATGATATATTGTTTACACGAATAAGAAACGTTTAAAACTGCTGAAGGTCTAAACGAGTGATAGTTATTTGCAGACTGACAGGGCCATAAAATAATTCTGAAAGAATTGTTGCTTTTACAACACCATCCTTTATCAGTTTACTACTCAAATCTGCCAGTTTTTCACAGCAAACTGAAGTTTGATGATTTGATCCATCATGACCTAGTGATGGTCCAAACATTTCAAGGATTCTCCTTGACTTAAAAAACTGGACTGGCGTCATTGAGTGACATGACTAATGTTAAATTTACTTTGGGATACTTCCAAACATAATACAGTTTACAATAAACAAACAAAACTTTATGCCTGTCCAATTTATCCAGAACTCCATACACATAATTTGATCTGGATAGAACATTTATTAAGCAATAATACTATTTGATGCAAATAAATAAAATATCGGTATGGAGAACTATACATTACTTTCATGTTTTAAGATTTATATTTAAAATCATTTTAGAAATGAAATATTTCCACAGAAACTACTTCTATCTTCAGCCTCAACCACAGAATTGTGGTCACTAACATATACCACCTCACGTTAGCGCACTCGATTTCACTGATGATGGCAGTCGATGGCACTTCCGAGTTTCTTTAATAAAAAAAAGGAATTGTGTGTGTGCATGTTTTAATGATAATTAGTAATGGACACGTCATGGACAACAAAATCCAAAAAATTACAAATGAATAATGAAAACACAAAGATTAAAAACTAATAAGAAATCATTCAATATACATAAAGAAACAAATTAGTAAAATTTATTAATGAATCAAAGGAATTCAGAAATTCAACTGATAATATAGATTGATAATCAGAAATTAGTACATAATGTTACTAATTCCACAAAATTTGTAATTATTGGATAGTGAACATTGGATTTCAATATAGTAAGCGTACACATATTAATATAAAGCACGTTTCACAAAAAGTTAATGGAAAAGAAAACAAATACAGAATTTCAACTTTCTTAAACTGAAAACAAGAAATTCTTTTGAGTTAGTGTAACGTGTTGTGTTACTGTATGACAGAGCAGTACTGTTAGTGTACTAATTAAGATGCATTAAATGTACAAATAGAGCTAAGTAGCCTAGTGACTTATTCTTAAATGACATCATTAATCTTTTTGGTAATGGTGTAAAAGCCTTTCCACAGTGGTTGCAGGTTCGGGCTAATTTCTTCCTTCCTTATCATGTTATAGAACTAAGCCTGGCAGCAGTTGTGAGCCCTGAAGAAATTGCAACCAGTCTTCATCTTTGTATTTGCCAAAATAAAGTTGTTCTGAGCCAGGTCGTGTAAATTCAGGTTAGGCCAAATTGCTCATTAGACTTTGTCTAAATTTTACAGTAAATATATAAATATGTGTTTAAGATTTTAGGACCGCACGTTAAAAACATTGTTTGCACATATGTGTAGGAAGCAGATGTATTAATATAATATGTTACCCAACAAGATACAGGAACAATTATGTATATTTAATTAAGTAGTTAATGGACTTAAAACCTGCAGTAGAAACTCCAGTTTTTATAAAATAAAATAGGGAGAGAATTGAAGATTTCATGTTTGTAAATTTTATGTCTATTTTCTTCACAAGCAACTAATGGCAGGTTATGATTTATAACCACGGTTTCTCATAATGTATGTTGTTAATGACCTTTTTTTTAAGAGTATGAAAAAACAATAGATATCGGTATTTGAAAAAAAGGTGAATTTTATTGGTACATACTAAAGTATAGAGTCCCATTTGTTTCTATTCATTAACAAAGGTCCGTACTGTAATAATTTTGTGTGTAAATTACAAGCATTCTTTAATATATTTACGTGATTCTCCTATTTTATTTGTATTAATTCAGACCGTAGTAACATTTAATTCCACTCTAATCCATTATTAATACTTAATCATTTGCGTGTTAACAGAAACTGCACATTGCTTTCTATTGCATTATGTTGAAAAAAGGATTTTAATGTACTTGTTTGGTTATATGTTAGATTGTACTAGGTTATAAATTGGAACGAGGTTTTAATTCCGGTACTTAGAATAAATACAGCCTTTAATGTTATATACAGCCTTTTATCCATACAATAAATACAGTCTTTGAATGTACACTAACTAAGGAAATTTTTGTTAAGTCTAATTAATTTAAAAAATCTAAAAGTTTAAGTTACATTGTTAAATGTAGACACAACCTCCAAAAATCTTCTCTGTACCGTAATTATGCACGATAAATTGAAACTATGTTTTAATTTCTTTACTTCCAATAAATACAGCCTTTTAATGTACACTAACAAAGGAAATTTCAGTTAAGTTACATTGTCGTACATAACCTCCATAACCTGCCATTCGTTACTTGTGAAGAAAACTGATTTTGTAGAAATGAGTTCACGAAAATTTAGTACAAACTAGGACACGGAAATTAAATGCCACACGCTAAGCGATAAAATCCGATATGTTTTTTAAAATAATTGTTTTTTTTTGTTTTAAATTTTTTCTGTTTTATTAATTTATTCTAACAGATACCTGGGCCAAACATTTTAAGGAAATGCTTTATCTGTGGAGACATTTTTTGTTCTGTTGTCTGTAACTCTTGTAGACAATATATTAAAAATTTTCCGGATTTCTATTGGATCTGTATTATTCACAAGTAACTAATGGCAGGTTATGGAGGTTATGTACGACAATGTAACTTAAATAAAATTTACTTTGTTAGTGTACATTAAAAGGGTGTATTTATTGGAAGTACAGAAATTAGTTTCCATTTATCGCAAATAATTACGGTACAGAGACGATTCTTGGAGTTTGTGTCTACGTTTAACAATATAACTTAAACTTTTAGATTTTTAAAATTAATTAGACTTAACAAACATTTCCTTAGTTAGTGTACATTAAAAGGCTGTATTTATTCGAAGTAGCTGAATTAAAACCTATTTCCAATTTAGAACGTATAACCTAAAACGTTATTGGTACATATTTTATTGCGGTTTATTGATACATATTTTATTAAAAGGCTTCATTTACTGGAAGTACAGGAATTAATTTTTATTTATCGCACATAATTACGGTACAGAAACGATTTTTGGAGGTTGTGTCTACGTTTAACAATCTAACTTAATCTTTTAGATTTTTAAAATTAATTAGACTTAAAAAAAATGTTCCTTACTTAGTGTACATTCAATTGCTGTAGTTATTGTATGGATAAAAGGCTGTATATAACATTAAAGGCTGTATTTATTCGAAGTACCGGAATTAAAACCTCGTTCCAATTTATAACCTAGTACAATCTAACGTATAACCAAACAAGTACATTCAAATCCTTTTTCAACATAATGTAATAAAAAGCAATGTGCAGTTTCTGTTAACATGCAAATGATTAAGTATTAATAATGGGTTACAGTGGAATTAAATGTTACTACGGTCTGAATTAATGCAAATAAAATTGGAGAATCTCGTCAACATATTAAAGAATGCTTGTATATTACACACAAAATTATTACAGTACGGACCTTTGTTAATGAATAGAAACAAACAGGACTCTATACTTTAGTATGTACCAATAAAATTCACCTTTTTTCAAGTACCGTATATATTGTATTTTCATACTCTTAAAAAAAGGCCATTAACAACATTTTAGTTACTTGTGAAGAAAACAGATATAACATTTCCAAACAAGAAATCTTCAATTCTCTGCCTATTTGTTTTATAAAAACTGGAGTTTCTACTGCAGGTTTTTAAGTCCACTAACTACTTAATTTATTATACATAATTGTTCCTGATCTTGTTGGGTAACATTATATTAATACATCTAGTTCCTACTCACATGTACAAACAATGTTTTTAATGGTCGGTCCTAAACATCTTTAAATTTAGACAAAGTCTAATGAGCAATTAGACCTAACCTGAATTACTACATCTAAGAATATCTTATTCGGTAATTTAGCTTTATTTATACATTTAATGCATCTTAATTAGTACATTAACACCACTGCTGTGTCTTACAGTAACACAATACGTTACTCTAACTCTAAAGAATTTCTTGTTTTCAGTTAAAAAAAATTGAAATTGTGTATTTGTTTTCTTTTCCATTCACTTTTTATAGAAACATGCTTTAAATTAATATGTGTACCCTTACTATATTATGGTCCTAAACATCTTTATCAACACTTTATATCTTTAAAATTTAGACAAAGTCTAATGATCAATTTGGCTTAACATGAATTTACATGACCTGGCTCAGAACAATTTTATTTTGGCAAATACAAAGATGAAGACTGTACACTCTGGTTGCAATTTCTTCAGGGCTCACACCTGCTGCCAGGCTTAGTTCTATAACATGATCAGGAAGAAAGGAATCAGTTCTTGGATTTTGTTGTCCATGACGTGTCCGTTACTTAACTAAATACAACTATTTCATTAACGACTCGGAGCACACAGATCAGTACTCATAAATAACTTTGCGTTCCGAGTCGTTATTGAAATAGTTGTATTCAGTAAAGGAATCAGCTCGAACCTGCAACCACTGTGAAAAGGCTTGTACACCATCACCAAGAAGATTAATGATGTCATCTGCGAATAAATCATTAGGCCATTTAGCTTTATTTATACATTTAATACATCTTAATTAGTACACTAACAACACTGCACTGTCTTACAGTAACACAATACATTACACTAACTGTAAAGAATTTCTTGTTTTCAGTTTAAAAAAGTTGAAATTGTGTATTCTTTTCTTTTCCATTCACTTTCTGTGAAACAACCTACATTAATATGTGTACGCTTACTATACTGAAATCCAGTGTTCACAATCCAATAGTTAAAAATTTTGTGGAATTGTGAAATTAGTGACACTATGTACTAATGTGTGATTATCAGTTGAATTTCTGAATTCCTTTGATTCATTAATAAATTTTACTAATATTTTCTTTATGTCTATGAATGATTTCTTATTAGTTTTTAATCTTTACGTTTTCATTATTCATTTGTAAATTCTTGGATTTTGTTGTCCATGACATGTCCATTGGTTAACTAATTATCATAAAACACATAGAGAGCTGATACTCTTTTGCAAGATCACAAGTATGTTTCAAGACCATTTGCAGGTCAGGTATTGTTCTGTCTGTTCACTTTCTGAAAGGGGTTGAGGTGCAAGGGGGAATATGTCTCCATTTAAACACACACACACACACACACACACACACACACACACACAAACAATTCCTTTTTTTCTTTATTTAATTTGAATTCTGTGTTAGAACAAATGTTTTCAGAGTTTACAAATTTTTTTTTTAATGTCTTGGTTTAGTTTTATGCAATGTAGACACATACAGAGGAGTGTCAGTTTTTTATGTTTTTTCAATAAATAAAATTGAGAGGGGGTGAGAGAGAGAGACCAAAAATGACAAGTACCGAAATTTCATCAGAACTTTTCCTGATAGTAAAAAATAACTAAATAATGAATAGCAAAGAACATTAATAAAATTAATTGAAATTACAGTTATAATTTCTTGTCTAATGAACAGGTACTAGTAATGGCTTCATATACTTCACATCTTAAATTATAAACCTATTACAAACATATTTGGTATACTCAGCTTGAAACAAACGTGCAGACCATCAAAAATGGTTTAAATGTTACCATGCTGCATTATTAGTACTGTTGAAACAGCAGGTTGATTATAATTGTTTTTAGAAGAGATTTCTGGAATGTTGTGTGCAAGTGTATTGTGTTCAAGTAGCAAGTTTCCACTACTTTATAAAACATATCCTAGAAGCAAACTTTGACATCCAGTTGCTGTTGCTGAGAAACCTTACTAAGGGACTTATACAAAAAAGAAAAACAACAATTACACGCTTGCTCTTTTGAACATCTGATGAAAAGGTTTTGTAAAGTGCATATAACCTAAAAATGTACAATGCTCGACTTGTCTTTGTATTCCATACTTCTAGCAGTTTAAATGATATATTGTTTACACGAATAAGAAACGTTTAAAACTGCTGAAGGTCTAAACGAGTGATAGTTATTTGCAGACTGACAGGGCCATAAAATAATTCTGAAAGAATTGTTGCTTTTACAACACCATCCTTTATCAGTTTACTACTCAAATCTGCCAGTTTTTCACAGCAAACTGAAGTTTGATGATTTGATCCATCATGACCTAGTGATGGTCCAAACATTTCAAGGATTCTCCTTGACTTAAAAAACTGGACTGGCGTCATTGAGTGACATGACTAATGTTAAATTTACTTTGGGATACTTCCAAACATAATACAGTTTACAATAAACAAACAAAACTTTATGCCTGTCCAATTTATCCAGAACTCCATACACATAATTTGATCTGGATAGAACATTTATTAAGCAATAATACTATTTGATGCAAATAAATAAAATATCGGTATGGAGAACTATACATTACTTTCATGTTTTAAGATTTATATTTAAAATCATTTTAGAAATGAAATATTTCCACAGAAACTACTTCTATCTTCAGCCTCAACCACAGAATTGTGGTCACTAACATATACCACCTCACGTTAGCGCACTCGATTTCACTGATGATGGCAGTCGATGGCACTTCCGAGTTTCTTTAATAAAAAAAAGGAATTGTGTGTGTGCATGTTTTAATGATAATTAGTAATGGACACGTCATGGACAACAAAATCCAAAAAATTACAAATGAATAATGAAAACACAAAGATTAAAAACTAATAAGAAATCATTCAATATACATAAAGAAACAAATTAGTAAAATTTATTAATGAATCAAAGGAATTCAGAAATTCAACTGATAATATAGATTGATAATCAGAAATTAGTACATAATGTTACTAATTCCACAAAATTTGTAATTATTGGATAGTGAACATTGGATTTCAATATAGTAAGCGTACACATATTAATATAAAGCACGTTTCACAAAAAGTGAATGGAAAAGAAAACAAATACAGAATTTCAACTTTCTTAAACTGAAAACAAGAAATTCTTTTGAGTTAGTGTAACGTGTTGTGTTACTGTATGACAGAGCAGTACTGTAAGTGTACTAATTAAGATGCATTAAATGTACAAATAGAGCTAAGTAGCCTAGTGACTTATTCTTAAATGACATCATTAATCTTTTTGGTAATGGTGTAAAAGCCTTTCCACAGTGGTTGCAGGTTCGGGCTAATTTCTTCCTTCCTTATCATGTTATAGAACTAAGCCTGGCAGCAGTTGTGAGCCCTGAAGAAATTGCAACCAGTCTTCATCTTTGTATTTGCCAAAATAAAGTTGTTCTGAGCCAGGTCGTGTAAATTCAGGTTAGGCCAAATTGCTCATTAGACTTTGTCTAAATTTTACAGTAAATATATAAATATGTGTTTAAGATTTTAGGACCGCACGTTAAAAACATTGTTTGCACATATGTGTAGGAAGCAGATGTATTAATATAATATGTTACCCAACAAGATACAGGAACAATTATGTATATTTAATTAAGTAGTTAATGGACTTAAAACCTGCAGTAGAAACTCCAGTTTTTATAAAATAAAATAGGGAGAGAATTGAAGATTTCATGTTTGTAAATTTTATGTCTATTTTCTTCACAAGCAACTAATGGCAGGTTATGATTTATAACCACGGTTTCTCATAATGTATGTTGTTAATGACCCTTTTTTTAAGAGTATGAAAAAACAATAGATATCGGTATTTGAAAAAAAGGTGAATTTTATTGGTACATACTAAAGTATAGAGTCCCATTTGTTTCTATTCATTAACAAAGGTCCGTACTGTAATAATTTTGTGTGTAAATTACAAGCATTCTTTAATATATTTACGTGATTCTCCTATTTTATTTGTATTAATTCAGACCGTAGTAACATTTAATTCCACTCTAATCCATTATTAATACTTAATCATTTGCGTGTTAACAGAAACTGCACATTGCTTTCTATTGCATTATGTTGAAAAAAGGATTTTAATGTACTTGTTTGGTTATATGTTAGATTGTACTAGGTTATAAATTGGAACGAGGTTTTAATTCCGGTACTTAGAATAAATACAGCCTTTAATGTTATATACAGCCTTTTATCCATACAATAAATACAGTCTTTGAATGTACACTAACTAAGGAAATTTTTGTTAAGTCTAATTAATTTAAAAAATCTAAAAGTTTAAGTTACATTGTTAAATGTAGACACAACCTCCAAAAATCTTCTCTGTACCGTAATTATGCACGATAAATTGAAACTATGTTTTAATTTCTTTACTTCCAATAAATACAGCCTTTTAATGTACACTAACAAAGGAAATTTCAGTTAAGTTACATTGTCGTACATAACCTCCATAACCTGCCATTCGTTACTTGTGAAGAAAACTGATTTTGTAGAAATGAGTTCACGAAAATTTAGTACAAACTAGGACACGGAAATTAAATGCCACACGCTAAGCGATAAAATCCGATATGTTTTTTAAAATAATTGTTTTTTTTTGTTTTAAATTTTTTCTGTTTTATTAATTTATTCTAACAGATACCTGGGCCAAACATTTTAAGGAAATGCTTTATCTGTGGAGACATTTTTTGTTCTGTTGTCTGTAACTCTTGTAGACAATATATTAAAAATTTTCCGGATTTCTATTGGATCTGTATTATTCACAAGTAACTAATGGCAGGTTATGGAGGTTATGTACGACAATGTAACTTAAATAAAATTTACTTTGTTAGTGTACATTAAAAGGGTGTATTTATTGGAAGTACAGAAATTAGTTTCCATTTATCGCAAATAATTACGGTACAGAGACGATTCTTGGAGTTTGTGTCTACGTTTAACAATATAACTTAAACTTTTAGATTTTTAAAATTAATTAGACTTAACAAACATTTCCTTAGTTAGTGTACATTAAAAGGCTGTATTTATTCGAAGTAGCTGAATTAAAACCTATTTCCAATTTAGAACGTATAACCTAAAACGTTATTGGTACATATTTTATTGCGGTTTATTGATACATATTTTATTAAAAGGCTTCATTTACTGGAAGTACAGGAATTAATTTTTATTTATCGCACATAATTACGGTACAGAAACGATTTTTGGAGGTTGTGTCTACGTTTAACAATCTAACTTAATCTTTTAGATTTTTAAAATTAATTAGACTTAAAAAAAATGTTCCTTACTTAGTGTACATTCAATTGCTGTAGTTATTGTATGGATAAAAGGCTGTATATAACATTAAAGGCTGTATTTATTCGAAGTACCGGAATTAAAACCTCGTTCCAATTTATAACCTAGTACAATCTAACGTATAACCAAACAAGTACATTCAAATCCTTTTTCAACATAATGTAATAAAAAGCAATGTGCAG
This sequence comes from Magicicada septendecula, assembly GCA_034769895.1. Classification (NCBI taxonomy): domain Eukaryota; kingdom Metazoa; phylum Arthropoda; class Insecta; order Hemiptera; family Cicadidae; genus Magicicada; species Magicicada septendecula. The sequence goes on along the minus strand of CM068376.1, from coordinate 167,366,764 downwards.
TTTCTGTTAACATGCAAATGATTAAGTATTAATAATGGGTTACAGTGGAATTAAATGTTACTACGGTCTGAATTAATGCAAATAAAATTGGAGAATCTCGTCAACATATTAAAGAATGCTTGTATATTACACACAAAATTATTACAGTACGGACCTTTGTTAATGAATAGAAACAAACAGGACTCTATACTTTAGTATGTACCAATAAAATTCACCTTTTTTCAAGTACCGTATATATTGTATTTTCATACTCTTAAAAAAAGGCCATTAACAACATTTTAGTTACTTGTGAAGAAAACAGATATAACATTTCCAAACAAGAAATCTTCAATTCTCTGCCTATTTGTTTTATAAAAACTGGAGTTTCTACTGCAGGTTTTTAAGTCCACTAACTACTTAATTTATTATACATAATTGTTCCTGATCTTGTTGGGTAACATTATATTAATACATCTAGTTCCTACTCACATGTACAAACAATGTTTTTAATGGTCGGTCCTAAACATCTTTAAATTTAGACAAAGTCTAATGAGCAATTAGACCTAACCTGAATTACTACATCTAAGAATATCTTATTCGGTAATTTAGCTTTATTTATACATTTAATGCATCTTAATTAGTACATTAACACCACTGCTGTGTCTTACAGTAACACAATACGTTACTCTAACTCTAAAGAATTTCTTGTTTTCAATTAAAAAAAATTGAAATTGTGTATTTGTTTTCTTTTCCATTCACTTTTTATAGAAACATGCTTTAAATTAATATGTGTACCCTTACTATATTATGGTCCTAAACATCTTTATCAACATTTTATATCTTTAAAATTTAGACAAAGTCTAATGATCAATTTGGCTTAACATGAATTTACATGACCTGGCTCAGAACAATTTTATTTTGGCAAATACAAAGATGAAGACTGTACACTCTGGTTGCAATTTCTTCAGGGCTCACACCTGCTGCCAGGCTTAGTTCTATAACATGATCAGGAAGAAAGGAATCAGTTCTTGGATTTTGTTGTCCATGACGTGTCCGTTACTTAACTAAATACAACTATTTCATTAAAGACTCGGAGCACACAGATCAGTACTCATAAATAACTTTGCGTTCCGAGTCGTTATTGAAATAGTTGTATTCAGTAAAGGAATCAGCTCGAACCTGCAACCACTGTGAAAAGGCTTGTACACCATCACCAAGAAGATTAATGATGTCATCTGCGAATAAATTATTAGGCCATTTAGCTTTATTTATACATTTAATACATCTTAATTAGTACACTAACAACACTGCACTGTCTTACAGTAACACAATACATTACACTAACTGTAAAGAATTTCTTGTTTTCAGTTTAAAAAAGTTGAAATTGTGTATTCTTTTCTTTTCCATTCACTTTCTGTGAAACAACCTACATTAATATGTGTACGCTTACTATACTGAAATCCAGTGTTCACAATCCAATAGTTAAAAATTTTGTGGAATTGTGAAATTAGTGACACTATGTACTAATGTGTGATTATCAGTTGAATTTCTGAATTCCTTTGATTCATTAATAAATTTTACTAATATTTTCTTTATGTCTATGAATGATTTCTTATTAGTTTTTAATCTTTACGTTTTCATTATTCATTTGTAAATTCTTGGATTTTGTTGTCCATGACATGTCCATTGGTTAACTAATTATCATAAAACACATAGAGAGCTGATACTCTTTTGCAAGATCACAAGTATGTTTCAAGACCATTTGCAGGTCAGGTATTGTTCTGTCTGTTCACTTTCTGAAAGGGGTTGAGGTGCAAGGGGGAATATGTCTCCATTTAAACACACACACACACACACACACACACACACACACACACACACACACACACACACACACAAACAATTCCTTTTTTTCTTTATTTAATTTGAATTCTGTGTTAGAACAAATGTTTTCAGAGTTTACAAATTTTTTTTTTAATTTCTTGGTTTAGTTTTATGCAATGTAGACACATACAGAGGAGTGTCAGTTTTTTATGTTTTTTCAATAAATAAAATTGATAGGGGGTGAGAGAGAGAGACCAAAAATGACAAGTACCGAAATTTCATCAGAACTTTTCCTGATAGTAAAAAATAACTAAATAATGAATAGCAAAGAACATTAATAAAATTAATTGAAATTACAGTTATAATTTCTTGTCTAATGAACAGGTACTAGTAATGGCTTCATATACTTCACATCTTAAATTATAAACCTATTACAAACATATTTGGTATACTCAGCTTGAAACAAACGTGCAGACCATCAAAAATGGTTTAAATGTTACCATGCTGCATTATTAGTACTGTTGAAACAGCAGGTTGATTATAATTGTTTTTAGAAGAGATTTCTGGAATGTTGTGTGCAAGTGTATTGTGTTCAAGTAGCAAGTTTCCACTACTTTATAAAACATATCCTAGAAGCAAACTTTGACATCCAGTTGCTGTTGCTGAGAAACCTTACTAAGGGACTTATACAAAAAAGAAAAACAACAATTACACGCTTGCTCTTTTGAACATCTGATGAAAAGGTTTTGTAAAGTGCATATAACCTAAAAATGTACAATGCTCGACTTGTCTTTGTATTCCATACTTCTAGCAGTTTAAATGATATATTGTTTACACGAATAAGAAACGTTTAAAACTGCTGAAGGTCTAAACGAGTGATAGTTATTTGCAGACTGACAGGGCCATAAAATAATTCTGAAAGAATTGTTGCTTTTACAACACCATCCTTTATCAAGTTACTACTCAAATCTGCCAGTTTTTCACAGCAAACTGAAGTTTGATGATTTGATCCATCATGACCTAGTGATGGTCCAAACATTTCAAGGATTCTCCTTGCCTTAAAAAACTGGACTGGCGTCATTGAGTGACATGACTAATGTTAAATTTACTTTGGGATACTTCCAAACATAATACAGTTTACAATAAACAAACAAAACTTTATGCCTATCTAATTTTTCCAGAACTCCATACACATAATTTGATCTGGATAGAACATTTATTAAGCAATAATACTATTTGATGCAAATAATTAAAATATCGGTATGGAGAACAAACATTACTTTCATGTTTTAAGATTTATATTTAAAATCATTTTAGAAATGAAATATTTCCATAGAAACTACTTCTATCTTCAGCCTCAACCACAGAACTGTGGTCACTAACATATACCACCTCACGTTAGCGCACTCGATTTCACTGATGATGGCAGTCGATGGCACTTCCGAGTTTCCTTAATAAAAAAAAGGAATTGTGTGTGTGCATGTTTTAATGATAATTAGTAATGGACACGTCATGGACAACAGAATCCAAAAATTTACAAATGAATAATGAAAACACAAAGATTAAAAACTAATAAGAAATCATTCAATAGACATAAAGAAACAAATTAGTAAAATTTATTAATGAATCAAAGGAATTCAGAAATTCAACTGATAATATAGATTGATAATCACACATTAGTACATAATGTTACTAATTCCACAAAATTTGTAATTATTGGATAGTGAACATTGGATTTCAATATAGTAAGCGTACACATATTAATGTAAAGCACGTTTCACAAAAAGTGAATGGAAAAGAAAACAAATACAGAATTTCAACTTTCTTAAACTGAAAACAAGAAATTCTTTTGAGTTAGTGTAACGTGTTGTGTTACTGTAAGACAGAGCAGTACTGTTAGTGTACTAATTAAGATGCATTAAATGTACAAATAGAGCTAAGTAGCCTAGTGACTTATTCTTAAATGACATCATTCATCTTTTTGGTAATGGTGTAAAAGCCTTCCCACAGTGGTTGCAGGTTCGAGCTAATTTCTTCCTTCCTTATCATGTTATAGAACTAAGCCTGGCAGCAGCTGTGAGCCCTGAAGAAATTGCAACCAGTCTTCATCTTTGTATTTGCCAAATTGCTCATTAGACTTTGTCTAAATTTTATAGTAAAGATATAAAGATGTGTTAAAGATTTTAGGAACGCACGTTAAAAACATTGTTTGCACATATGAGTAGGAAGCAGATGTTTTAATATAATATGTTACCCAACAAAGATACAGGAACAATTATGTATATTTAATTAAGTAGTTAATGTACTTAAAACCTGCAGTAGAAACTCGAGTTTTTATAAAATAAAGTAAGGAGAGAATTGAAGATTTCATGTTTGTAAATGTTATATCTATTTTCTTCACAAGCAACTAATGGCAGGTTATGATTTATAACCACGTTTTCTCATAATGTATGTTGTTAATGACCTTTTTTTAAGAGTATGAAAAAACAATAGATATCGGTATTTGAAAAAAAGGTGAATTTTATTGGTACATACTAAAGTATAGAGTCCCATTTGTTTCTATTCATTAACAAAGGTCCGTACTGTAATAATTTTGTGTGTAATATACAAGCATTCTTTAATATATTTACGTGATTCTCCAATTTTATTTGTATTAATTCAGACCGTAGTAACATTTAATTCCACTCTAATCCATTATTAATACTTAATCATTTGCGTGTTAACAGAAACTGCACATTGCTTTCTATTGCATTATGTTGAAAAAAGGATTTTAATGTACTTGTTTGGTTATACGTTAGATTGTACTAGGTTATAAATTGGAACAAGGTTTTAATTCCTAATTGTACTTAGAATTAGAATAAATACAGCCTTTAAAATTATATACAGCCTTTTATCCATACAATACATACAGCCTTTGAATGCACACTAACTAAGGACATTTTTGTTAAGTCTAATTAATTTTAAAAATCTAAAAGTTTAAGTTACATTGTTAAACGTAGACACAACCTCCAAAAATCGTCTCTGTACTGTAATTATGCACGATAAATGGAAACTATGTTTTAATTTCTGTACTTCCAATAAATACAGCCTTTTAATGTACACTAACAAAGGAAATTTCAGTTAAGTTACATTGTCGTACATAAACTCCATAACCTGGCATTCGTTACTTGTGAAGAAAACTGATTTTGTACAAATGAGGGCACTGAAATTTAGTACAAACGAGGACACGGAAATTAAATGCCGCACGCTAAGCGATAAGATCCGATATGTTTGTTAAAATAATTGTTTTATTTTTGTTTTAAATTTTTGTTGTTTCATTAATATATTCTAACAGATACCTGGACCGAACATTTTAAGGAAATGCTTTATCTGTGGAGAAATTTTTTGTTCTGTTGTCTGTAACACTTGTAGACAATATATTAAAAATTATCCGGATTCTACTGGATCTGTATTATACACAAGTAAATAATTGCAGGCTATGTAGGTTATGTACGACAATGTAACTATTATAAAATTTACATTGTTAGTGTACGTTAAAATGGTGTATTTATTGGAAGTACAGAAATTAGTTTCCATTTATCGCACATAATTACGGTACAGAGACGATTTTTGGAGGGTGTGTCTACGTTTAACAATCTAATTAAATCTTTTAGATTTTTAAAATTAATTAGACTTAAAAAATGTTCCTTACTTAGTGTACATTCAAAGGCTGTAGTTATTGTATGGATAAAAGGCTGTATATAACATTAAAGGCTGTATTTATTCGAAGTACCGGAATTAAAAACTCGTTCCAATTTATAACCTAGTACACTCTAATGTATAACCAAACAAGTACATTCAAATCCTTTTTCAACATAATGTAATAAAAAGCAATGTGCAGTTTCTGTTAACACGCAAATGATTAGGTATTAATAATGGGTTACAGTGGAATTTAATGTTACTACGGTCTGAATTAATGCAAACAAAATTGGAGAATCACGTCAACATATTAAAGAATGCTTGTATATTACACACAAAATTATTACAGTACGAACCTCTGTTAATGAATAGAAACAAATAGGACTCTATACTTTAGTATGTACCAATAAAATTCACCTTTTTTTAAGTACCGTATATATTGCATTTTCATACTCTTAAAAAAAAAGGCCATTAACAACATTTTAGTTACTTGTGAAGAAAACAGATATAACATTTCCAAACAAGAAATCTTCAATTCTCCCCCTATTTGTTTTATAAAAACTGGAGTTTCTACTGCAGGTTTTTAAGTCCACTAACTACTTAATTTAATATACATAATTGTTCCTGATCTTGTTGAGTAACATTATATTAATACATCTACTTCCTACTCACATGTACAAACAATGTTTTTAATGGTCGGTCCTAAACATATTTAAAATTTAGACAAAGTCTAATGAGCAATTAGACCTAACCTGAATTACTACATCTAAGAATATCTTAGTCGGTAATTTAGCTTTATTTATACATTTAATGCATATTAATTAGTACATTAACACCACTGCTGTGTCTTACAGTAACACAATACATTACTCTAACTCTAAAGAATTTCTTGTTTCAGTTTAAAAAAATTGAAATTGTGTAATTGTTTTCTTTCCATTCACTTTTTATAGAAACATGCTTTACATTAATATGTGTACCCTTACTATATCATGGTCCTAAACATCTTTATCAACACCTTATATATTTAAAATTTAGACAAAGTCTAATGATCAATTTGGCTTAACCTGAATTTACATGACCTGGCTCAGAACAACTTTTTTTTGGCAAATACAAAGATGAAGACTCTGTACACCCTGGTTGCAATTTCTTCAGGGCTCACACCTGCTGCCAGGCTTAGTTCTATAACATGATCAGGAAGAAAGGAATCAGTTCTTGGATTATGTTGTCCATGACGTGTCCGTTACTTAACTAAATACAACTATTTCATTAACGACTCGGAGCCAAAGATCAGTACTCATAAAAAACTTTGTGTTCCAGAGTCGTTAATGAAATAGTTGTATTTAGTAAAGGAATCAGCTCGAACCTGCAACCACTGTGAAAAGCTTGTACACCATCACCAAGAAGATTAATGATGTCATCTACGAATAACTCATTAGGCCATTTAGCTTTATTTATACATTTAATGCATCTTAATTAGTACACTAACAACACTGCTCTGTCTTACAGTAACACAATACATTACACTAACTGTAAAGAATTTCTGGTTTTCGGTTTAAAAAGTTGAAATTGTGTATTCTTTTCTTTTCCATTCACTTTCTGTGAAACAACCTACATTAATATGTGTACGCTTACTATACTGAAATCCAGTGTTCACAATCCAATAGTTAAAAATTTTGTGGAATTGTGAAATTAGTGACACTATGTACTAATGTGTGATTATCAGTTGAATTTCTGAATTCCTTTGATTCATTAATAAATTTTACTAATTTGTTTCTTTATGTCTAGATTGATAATCACACATTAGTACATAATGTTACTAATTCCACAAAATTTGTAATTATTGGATAGTGAACATTGGATTTCAATATAGTAAGCGTACACATATTAACGTAAAGCACGTTTCACAAAAAGTGAATGGAAAAGAAAACAAATACACAATTTCAACTTTCTTAAACTGAAAACAAGAAATTCTTTTGAGTTAGTGTAACGTGTTGTGTTACTGTAAGACAGAGCAGTACTGTTAGTGTACTAATTAAGATGCAGTAAATGTACAAATAAAGCTAAATAGCATAATGAGTTATTCTTAGATAACATCATTAATCTTTTTGGTAATGGTGTAAAAGCCTTCAACATATAAAAGAATGCTTGTATATTACACACAAAATTATTACAGTACGGACCTTTGTTAAAGAATAGAAACAAATAGGACTTTTTACTTTAGTATGTACCAATAAAATTCACCTTTTTTCAAGTACAGTACCGTAAAACGGGGTGAATAGAAACAAATTTGAACTTTTGGATTAAAAATTTACTTATTGTTTGTTAAGTTAAAACAAAAAAATACTACCCAAAACTAAGGTCTGTATTGCCCCTATCAGCTTATGATATTATTATTAAATTATTTTATTTCAATAAAATTAAAAAAAATAAAAACTTGGTGTTTCTAATCACCCCGCAAATGGAGGTGAATAGAAACAGTGTTATAAAACCATGTTTGTTTCTTTTAAAACCAAAGAGAGGTGAATAGAAACTATGAAATATATATTTTTCTATTAGGAAATACATAGATAAACATTTATTTCACCGGATAATGGTTTATTAATCTAAAAAGTAAGTAATACAAAAATGTTTATGTCACAGGGTTAATGTATTCAAACTTTAGGTGAACAAACAGAACACAACTCTTTACCATGACCCTGGTACTGTATCATTAATAAACTGTTAAATCAGACAGATCATCCTCAGAACATAGCATGTCTTTGAAACGAGCACTTGAACTGAGAACTGGTGACGACAGTTTTCAGACGACATCGTTTCTCGAGACAAAAGAATCTTCTTCAGTCATTGTGAACTTTTTGGTTTGAGGAACTCTTTTTAAAAATGTTCCAACAAAATCATCATCATTAAGGTAACTAACTTTGCAAACAACATCTAAAAGATGTTTTTGTTTTTCCATATACTTTGACCACCATATAGTCACCTTGGCTAATGGAGATACCAGTATTTTCATCTTGATCAGAATAATCTGAAGAGGACAAAATCAGGTCTTCATCGCTGTCCTGCACTGAGTAGGCAACATCATCCTCTGATGATGAATCAAGACGTTTTCTGTTTTACTTGGCATTTTTTTTCGTTGGCTTGGCCTGTTTAGATGTACAAGGGCTTGGGTCACTGTAAAGTGAAGTATGGGGGGTTACATCCTCCCCATCCACGTCCTCAAAGTCATCAACACTAAAACTTCTGCCGGGTTGGACATTTACTTTTGTCCTTTTTTCCTTGGTTTAGGAGTCTGGTCTTGCCTAAGACTTTGAAGGAGTTCTTTAAAGCTATTGTCAACAGCATTAGTGGATTCTTCAAGGTTGTTCATATCGTGGTTTTTGTCTACTATACCAGTACCTGGGAGCATTGACAACACTTTATTGCGGTCTAGAGGCGCAATCCCGCATTTCCTAAAACCTGCAATAACATTTTCTTCCTTCAAGGAGTCACACAACTTTTTCAAAAGCAGAGGAAATTTATCCTTAGGAACTCTTGCCTCATTTCTTCCTGGGCCTTTCTTCCATTCCTCTAATATTCGGCGCCAAGTAGTTTTAAGAGGCCGAAAAAATACCACGTCCAGCGGTTGTGTTAGGTGTGTTGAATTTGCTGGTAGGAATATAAATCTTATGTCGTTGTCTTGACACAGCTTAACTGATTCTAAGGACAGGTGCGAAGATAAATTGTCTCCAATGAAAAATTTCTTCCCTTCTAGCTTTTTCAGATATGGGACAGCAACTGTAAGGACCCAATCCTCGAAGCAGAACGAATTGAACCAGCCAGATTTCGTCCGATTATATCTTGCATAATTTGGCCCGCCTTCGGTCCAGCTTTGATATAAATGCAAAGCCTTATACACAACATAAGGGGGTAGTATAATGCCGTCTGCAGCGGCTGCAAACATCACGGAGGTTGATGCCTTTGAAGAGTTCATGACCCTTTCAGGATAATTAGTTCCCCTCCATGTGATTACCTTTCGTTTTCCCGGATCATCCGTAAGGTTGGTCTCATCATAATTTATTATATTAGACGGCGGCACATTCTCTAATTCGTTTGACAGTTCATCGAAGTAGCTGTTGATGGTTTCTGGTGTTACACCGGCTCTGGAGCGTTTTATGTTTTGGCACATTCGCACTGCCAATTGATCTTTGTGTCGTCTCATAAATGATTCCACAAAATCACGACCGGGGAGATTATCCTTAAATCTTTTCACTTCCTTCCCCCTTCTGTCCAGAAAGTCCTTTACTAGAAGTCGTGAGGTTGTAGAGTCGATAGGATAGCCCCGTTCGCTGCATATTTTCAATCTATCTACAAACAGCTTTTCTTCTTCAAAAGACAAGGCAGTTTGTCAACACTGATGTTTAATGTCTGGGCCTCTTTTTAGGTGTCTGTATAGTATACTATAATGAATCCAATGTTTTTCAGCTGCTTTCCGCACGCTAACGCCAGATTCGATGTCAGAGAGGGCATTTTTTAATTGATCAGGACTGTGTTTTTTGTAACCCCCTAAAACGATGAGTTTGTATTTCCGTGGCATATTTGAACAGCAACTCTGAAACAACACAGATATGTTAGTTATGCATATAACATAACTAGAGAATGGATAATAGGTTTTTATATAGTATTAATATGGCATACTAGATTTTTTTTTAATCTTGCTGTTGTGGGGTGAATAGAAACACCAGAATTGTTATGTTTCTATTCACCCCACAAACTTTAAAAACGTAACATAAAAAATATGAAAATTCACAGAACTGATTTCATTAAAAGTAAAACAAAAACCAAACCTTACTGTTTTATATTGATGTTATAGGTAGTATTTACAATGCCATTAATTATCACATATAGAATACATGTTTACTTACCAGATAAGTACAAAGTAGGTAGGAAAAGGTCTTGAAAACTTTCAAGACAGGCACTAGGATAAACGTCAACCAACAGTGCTGCCACACAAACAAAACATAATTTCCTTGTTGGTCTAAAGTGTTGCCAACCCAAAAGCAATAATAGTTAAAAATAAATTTTCAGTAATTATATATATATATTCAAAGTAATATATGTATATGAAGTTTTGTCAATATTCACCCCCCCGTTTCTATTCACCCCGTCTTACGGTATATATTGTATTTTCATACTCTTAAAAAAAGGCCATTAACAACATTTTAGTTACTTGTGAAGAAAACAGATATAACATTTCCAAACAAGAAATCTTCAATTCTCCCCCTATTTGTTTTATAAAAACTGGAGTTTCTACTGCAGGTTTTTAAGTCCACTAACTACTTAATTTAATATACATAATTGTTCCTGATCTTGTTGAGTAACATTATATTAATACATCTACTTCCTACTCACATGTACAAACAATGTTTTTAATGGTCGGTCCTAAACATATTTAAAATTTAGACAAAGTCTAATGAGCAATTAGACCTAACCTGAATTACTACATCTAAGAATATCTTATTCGGTAATTTAGCTTTATTTATACATTTAATGCATATTAATTAGTACATTAACACCACTGCTGTGTCTTACAGTAACACAATACATTACTCTAACTCTAAAGAATTTCTTGTTTCAGTTTAAAAAAATTGAAATTGTGTAATTGTTTTCTTTCCATTCACTTTTTATAGAAACATGCTTTACATTAATATGTGTACCCTTACTATATCATGGTCCTAAACATCTTTATCAACACCTTGTATATTTAAAATTTAGACAAAGTCTAATGATCAATTTGGCTTAACCTGAATTTACGTGACCTGGCTCAGAACAACTTTTTTTTGGCAAATACAAAGATGAAGACTCTGTACACCCTGGTTGCAATTTCTTCAGGGCTCACACCTGCTGCCAGGCTTAGTTCTATAACGTGATCAGGAAGAAAGGAATCAGTTCTTGGATTTTGTTGTCCATGAAGTGTCCGTTACTTAACTAAATACAACTATTTCATTAACGACTCGGAGCACACAGATCAGTACTCATAAAAAACGTTGTGTTCCGAGTCGTTATTGAAATAGTTGTATTTAGTAAAGGAATCAGCTCGAACCTGCAACCACTGTGAAAAGGCTTGTACACCATCACCAAGAAGATTAATGATGTCATCTACGAATAAATCATTAGGCCATTTAGCTTTATTTATACATTTAATGCATCTTAATTAGTACACTAACAACACTGCTCTGTCTTACAGTAACACAATACATTACACTAACTGTAAAGAATTTCTGGTTTTCGGTTTAAAAAGTTGAAATTGTGTATTCTTTTCTTTTCCATTCACTTTCTGTGAAACAACCTACATTAATATGTGTACGCTTACTATACTGAAATCCAGTGTTCACAATCCAATAGTTAAAAATTTTGTGGAATTGTGAAATTAGTGACACTATGTACTAATGTGTGATTATCAGTTGAATTTCTGAATTCCTTTGATTCATTAATAAATTTTACTAATTTGTTTCTTTATGTCTAGATTGATAATCACACATTAGTACATAATGTTACTAATTCCACAAAATTTGTAATTATTGGATAGTGAACATTGGATTTCAATATAGTAAGCGTACACATATTAACGTAAAGCACGTTTCACAAAAAGTGAATGGAAAAGAAAACAAATACACAATTTCAACTTTCTTAAACTGAAAACAAGAAATTCTTTTGAGTTAGTGTAACGTGTTGTGTTACTGTAAGACAGAGCAGTACTGTTAGTGTACTAATTAAGATGCAGTAAATGTACAAATAAAGCTAAATAGCATAATGAGTTATTCTTAGATAACATCATTAATCTTTTTGGTAACGGTGTAAAAGCCTTCAACATATAAAAGAATGCTTGTATATTACACACAAAATTATTACAGTACGGACCTTTGTTAAAGAATAGAAACAAATAGGACTTTTTACTTTAGTATGTACCAATAAAATTCACCTTTTTTCAAGTACAGTACCGTAAAACGGGGTGAATAGAAACAAATTTGAACTTTTGGATTAAAAATTTACTTATTGTTTGTTAAGTTAAAACAAAAATATCGGTATGGAGAACCATACATGACTTCCATATTCTAAGATTTATATTTAAAATCATTTTCAGCCAAACAGCCAGGCTGTGTCTTACCTGCCTTTTTATTGCTGTATTAAATGAAAAATATTATATTACATTAAAATGAAAAAATTATAATTTTATTGCCTGGCAACAAAATTATTTTATTTTTAACAATTACCATTGTTTCAAAAAGTTTAAATAAATTTTCAAGTACTTTACTCTTGTTAAAACGTAAAAGGTTGCAGGTAAACTACCCCTTCCCCTTAACCGATCTTCACCAAAATCGAAAGTCATTGAGACCTCTACAATTCAGGAACGTATGCAAAAAATTATTTGATTCTGTTTGAATTTGCGGCTGTTATCGTTTGCCATAGAAAATACGCTTGATAAAAAAACGTTGCAGGTAAACTACCCCTTCCCCTTAACCGATCTTCACCAAAAACAATAGGTCTTGAGTACTCTACAAATCAGGGCTGTATGCAAAACATTATTTGATTCTGTTTGAATTTGCGGCTGTTATCGTTTGCCATAGAAAATAAAACGTAAAAGGTTGCAGGTAAACTACCCCTTCCCCTTAACCGATCTTCACCAAAAACAATAGGTCTTGAGTACTCTACAAATCAGGACTGTATGCAAAACATTATTTGATTCTGTTTGAATTTGCGGCTGTTATCGTTTGCCATAGGAAATACCCTTGTTAAAACATAAAACGTTGCAGGTAAACTACCCCTTTCCCTCAACCGATCTTCACCAAAAACAATAGGTCTTGCGAAATCTACAATTCAGGGCTGTATGCGAAACATTATTTGATTCTGTTTGAATTTGCGGCTATCGTTTGCCAAAAAAAAAAAATTTCCCTTGATAAAAAAAACCGTAGCAGGTAAACTACCCCTTCCCCTCAACCGATCTTTACCAAAAACAATAGGTCGCGAGTACTCTACAAACCAGGCCTGTATGCAAAAAATTATTTGATTCTGTTTGAATTTATGGCAGTTGTCGTTTGCCATAGAAAATACGCATGATAAAAAACGTTGCTGGTAAACTACCCCTTCCCCTCAACCGATCTTCACCAAAAACAATAGGTCTTGAGTACTCTACAAATCAGGGCTGTATGCAGAAAATTATTTGATTCTGTTTGAATTTGCGGCTGTTATCGTTTGCCATAGAAAATACCCTTGTTAAAAAAACGTTGTAGGTAAACTACCCCTTTCCCTTAACCGATCTTCACCAAAAACAAAAGGTATTGAGAACTCTACAATTTAGGGCTGTATGCAAATAATCTTTTCATTCTGTTTGAATTTGCGGCTGTTATCGTTTGCCATATGAAATACCCTTGTTAAAACATAAAACGTTACAGGTAAACTACCCCTTTCCCTTAACCGATCTTCACCAAAAACAATAGGTCTTGAGAACTCTACAATTCAGGGCTGTATGCGAAACATTATTTGATTCTGTTTGAATTTGCGGCTGTTATCGTTTGCCAAACAAACAAAATTACCCTTGCTAAAAAAAAACCGTTGCAGGTAAACTACCCCTTTCCCTCAACCGATCTTCACCAAAAACAATAGGTCGCGAGAACTCTGCAAAACCGGGCTGTATGCAAAAAATTATTTGATTCTGTTTGAATTTGCGGCAGTTATCGTTTGCCATAGAAAAAAAATCTACAGACAGACAGACAGACACACAGACAGACAGACACACAGACAGACACACAGACACTTTTCGGAAAACGACTTTTTTTCATGTTTTGAGTGTAGTAGAATAAGAATCTGCAATAATCTCGAACACGATTTTTTTTGCCATCACCATACTTCCATTCCTTAAGGAATATGGAAGTAAAAATACTACCCAAAACTAAGGTCTGTATTGCCCCTATCAGCTTATGATAGTATTATTAAATTATTTTATTTCAATAAAATTAAAAAAAATAAAAACTTGGTGTTTCTAATCACCCCGAAAATGGAGGTGAATAGAAACAGTGTTATAAAACCATGTTTGTTTCTTTTAAAACCAAAGAGAGGTGAATAGAAACTATGAAATATATATTTTTCTATTAGGAAATACATAGATAAACATTTATTTCACCGGATAATGGTTTATTAATCTAAAAAGTAAGTAATACAAAAATGTTTATGTCACAGGGTTAATGTATTCAAACTTTAGGTGAACAAACAGAACACAACTCTTTACCATGACCCTGGTACTGTATCATTAATAAACTGTTAAATCAGACAGATCATCCTCAGAACATAGCATGTCTTTGAAACGAGCACTTGAACTGAGAACTGGTGACGACAGTTTTCAGACGACATCGTTTCTCGAGACAAAAGAATCTTCTTCAGTCATTGTGAACTTTTTGGTTTGAGGAAGTCTTTTTAAAAATGTTCCAACAAAATCATCATCATTAAGGTAACTAACTTTGCAAACAACATCTAAAAGATGTTTTTGTTTTTCCATATACTTTGACCACCATATAGTCACCTTGGCTAATGGAGATATCAGTATTTTCATCTTGATCAGAATAATCTGAAGAGGACAAAATCAGGTCTTCATCGCTGTCCTGCACTGAGTAGGCACCATCATCCTCTGATGATGAATCAAGACGTTTTCTGTTTTACTTGGCATTTTTTTTCGTTGGCTTGGCCTGTTTAGATGTACAAGGGCTTGGGTCACTGTAAAGTGAAGTATGGGGGGTTACATCCTCCCCATCCACGTCCTCAAAGTCATCAACACTAACACTTCTGCCGGGTTGGACATTTACTTTTGTCCTTTTTTCCTTGGTTTAGGAGTCTGGTCTTGCCTAAGACTTTGAAGGAGTTCTTTAAAGCTATTGTCAACAGCATTAGTGGATTTTTCAAGGTTGTTCATATCGTGGTTTTTGTCTACTATACCAGTACCTGGGAGCATTGACAACACTTTATTGCGGTCTAGAGGCGCAATCCCGCATTTCCTAAAACCTGCAATAACATTTTCTTCCTTCAAGGAGTCACATAACTTTTTCAAAAGCAGAGGAAATTTATCCTTAGGAACTCTTGCCTCATTTCTTCCTGGGCCTTTCTTCCATTCCTCTAATATTCGGCGCCAAGTAGTTTTAAGAGGCCGAAAAAATACCACGTCCAGCGGTTGTGTTAGGTGTGTTGAATTTGCTGGTAGGAATATAAATCTTATGTCGTTGTCTTGACACAGCTTAACTGATTCTAAGGACAGGTGCGAAGATAAATTGTCTCCAATGAAAAATTTCTTCCCTTCTAGCTTTTTCAGATATGGGACAGCAACTGTAAGGACCCAATCCTCGAAGCAGAACGAATTGAACCAGCCAGATTTCGTCCGATTATATCTTGCATAATTTGGCCCGCCTTCGGTCCAGCTTTGATATAAATGCAAAGCCTTATACACAACATAAGGGGGTAGTATAATGCCGTCTGCAGCGGCTGCAAACATCACGGAGGTTGATGCCTTTGAAGAGTTCATGACCCTTTCAGGATAATTAGTTCCCCTCCGTGTGATTACCTTTCGTTTTCCCGGATCATCCGTAAGGTTGGTCTCATCATAATTTATTATATTAGACGGCGGCACATTCTCTAATTCGTTTGACAGTTCATCGAAGTAGCTGTTGATGGTTTCTGGTGTTACACCGGCTCTGGAACGTTTTATGTTTTGGCACATTCGCACTGCCAATTGATCTTTGTGTCGTCTCATAAATGATTCCACAAAATCACGACCGGGGAGATTATCCTTAAATCTTTTCACTTCCTTCCCCCTTCTGTCCAGAAAGTCCTTTACTAGAAGTCGTGAGGTTGTAGAGTCGATAGGATAGCCCCGTTCGCTGCATATTTTCAATCTATCTACAAACAGCTTTTCTTCTTCAAAAGACAAGGCAGTTTGTCAACACTGATGTTTAATGTCTGGGCCTCTTTTTAGGTGTCTGTATAGTATACTATAATGAATCCAATGTTTTTCAGCTGCTTTCCGCACGCTAACGCCAGATTCGATGTCAGAGAGGGCATTTTTTAATTGATCAGGACTGTGTTTTTTGTAACCCCCTAAAACGATGAGTTTGTATTTCCGTGGCATATTTGAACAGCAACTCTGAAACAACACAGATATGTTAGTTATGCATATAACATAACTAGAGAATGGATAATAGGTTTTTATATAGTATTAATATGGCATACTAGATTTTTTTTTAATCTTGCTGTTGTGGGGTGAATAGAAACACCAGAATTGTTATGTTTCTATTCACCCCACAAACTTTAAAAACGTAACATAAAAAATATGAAAATTCACAGAACTGATTTCATTAAAAGTAAAACAAAAACCAAACCTTACTGTTTTATATTGATGTTATAGGTAGTATTTACAATGCCATTAATTATCACATATAGAATACATGTTTACTTACCAGATAAGTACAAAGTAGGTAGGAAAAGGTCTTGAAAACTTTCAAGACAGGCACTAGGATAAACGTCAACCAACAGTGCTGCCACACAAACAAAACATAATTTCCTTGTTGGTCTAAAGTGTTGCCAACCCAAAAGCAATAATAGTTAAAAATAAATTTCCAGTAATTATATATATATATTCAAAGTAATATATGTATATGAAGTTTTGTCAATATTCACCCCACCGTTTCTATTCACCCCGTCTTACGGTATATATTGTATTTTCATACTCTTAAAAAAAGGCCATTAACAACATTTTAGTTACTTGTGAAGAAAACAGATATAACATTTCCAAACAAGAAATCTTCAATTCTCCCCCTATTTGTTTTATAAAAACTGGAGTTTCTACTGCAGGTTTTTAAGTCCACTAACTACTTAATTTAATATACATAATTGTTCCTGATCTTGTTGAGTAACATTATATTAATACATCTACTTCCTACTCACATGTACAAACAATGTTTTTAATGGTCGGTCCTAAACATATTTAAAATTTAGACAAAGTCTAATGAGCAATTAGACCTAACCTGAATTACTACATCTAAGAATATCTTATTCGGTAATTTAGCTTTATTTATACATTTAATGCATATTAATTAGTACATTAACACCACTGCTGTGTCTTACAGTAACACAATACATTACTCTAACTCTAAAGAATTTCTTGTTTCAGTTTAAAAAAATTGAAATTGTGTAATTGTTTTCTTTCCATTCACTTTTTATAGAAACATGCTTTACATTAATATGTGTACCCTTACTATATCATGGTCCTAAACATCTTTATCAACACCTTATATATTTAAAATTTAGACAAAGTCTAATGATCAATTTGGCTTAACCTGAATTTACATGACCTGGCTCAGAACAACTTTTTTTTGGCAAATACAAAGATGAAGACTCTGTACACCCTGGTTGCAATTTCTTCAGGGCTCACACCTGCTGCCAGGCTTAGTTCTATAACATGATCAGGAAGAAAGGAATCAGTTCTTGGATTTTGTTGTCCATGACGTGTCCGTTACTTAACTAAATACAACTATTTCATTAACGACTCGGAGCCAAAGATCAGTACTCATAAAAAACTTTGTGTTCCAGAGTCGTTAATGAAATAGTTGTATTTAGTAAAGGAATCAGCTCGAACCTGCAACCACTGTGAAAAGCTTGTACACCATCACCAAGAAGATTAATGATGTCATCTACGAATAACTCATTAGGCCATTTAGCGTTATTTATACATTTAATGCATCTTAATTAGTACACTAACAACACTGCTCTGTCTTACAGTAACACAATACATTACACTAACTGTAAAGAATTTCTGGTTTTCGGTTTAAAAAGTTGAAATTGTGTATTCTTTTCTTTTCCATTCACTTTCTGTGAAACAACCTACATTAATATGTGTACGCTTACTATACTGAAATCCAGTGTTCACAATCCAATAGTTAAAAATTTTGTGGAATTGTGAAATTAGTGACACTATGTACTAATGTGTGATTATCAGTTGAATTTCTGAATTCCTTTGATTCATTAATAAATTT
The DNA here is from genome assembly GCA_034769895.1 of Magicicada septendecula. NCBI lineage: Eukaryota > Metazoa > Arthropoda > Insecta > Hemiptera > Cicadidae > Magicicada > Magicicada septendecula. The sequence goes on along the minus strand of CM068376.1, from coordinate 167,348,234 downwards.
TACTAATTTGTTTCTTTATGTCTAGATTGATAATCACACATTAGTACATAATGTTACTAATTCCACAAAATTTGTAATTATTGGATAGTGAACATTGGATTTCAATATAGTAAGCGTACACATATTAACGTAAAGCACGTTTCACAAAAAGTGAATGGAAAAGAAAACAAATACACAATTTCAACTTTCTTAAACTGAAAACAAGAAATTCTTTTGAGTTAGTGTAACGTGTTGTGTTACTGTAAGAGAGAGCAGTACTGTTAGTGTACTAATTAAGATGCAGTAAATGTACAAATAAAGCTAAATAGCATAATGAGTTATTCTTAGATAACATCATTAATCTTTTTGGTAATGGTGTAAAAGCCTTCAACATATAAAAGAATGCTTGTATATTACACACAAAATTATTACAGTACGGACCTTTGTTAAAGAATAGAAACAAATAGGACTTTTTACTTTAGTATGTACCAATAAAATTCACCTTTTTTCAAGTACAGTACCGTAAAACGGGGTGAATAGAAACAAATTTGAACTTTTGGATTAAAAATTTACTTATTGTTTGTTAAGTTAAAACAAAAAAATACTACCCAAAACTAAGGTCTGTATTGCCCCTATCAGCTTATGATATTATTATTAAATTATTTTATTTCAATAAAATTAAAAAAAATAAAAACTTGGTGTTTCTAATCACTCCGCAAATGGAGGTGAATAGAAACAGTGTTATAAAACCATGTTTGTTTCTTTTAAAACCAAAGAGAGGTGAATAGAAACTATGAAATATATATTTTTCTATTAGGAAATACATAGATAAACATTTATTTCACCGGATAATGGTTTATTAATCTAAAAAGTAAGTAATACAAAAATGTTTATGTCACAGGGTTAATGTATTCAAACTTTAGGTGAACAAACAGAACACAACTCTTTACCATGACCCTAGTACTGTATCATTAATAAACTGTTAAATCAGACAGATCATCCTCAGAACATAGCATGTCTTTGAAACGAGCACTTGAACTGAGAACTGGTGACGACAGTTTTCAGACGACATCGTTTCTCGAGACAAAAGAATCTTCTTCAGTCATTGTGAACTTTTTGGTTTGAGGAACTCTTTTTAAAAATGTTCCAACAAAATCATCATCATTAAGGTAACTAACTTTGCAAACAACATCTAAAAGATGTTTTTGTTTTTCCATATACTTTGACCACCATATAGTCACCTTGGCTAATGGAGATACCAGTATTTTCATCTTGATCAGAATAATCTGAAGAGGACAAAATCAGGTCTTCATCGCTGTCCTGCACTGAGTAGGCAACATCATCCTCTGATGATGAATCAAGACGTTTTCTGTTTTACTTGGCATTTTTTTTCGTTGGCTTGGCCTGTTTAGATGTACAAGGGCTTGGGTCACTGTAAAGTGAAGTATGGGGGGTTACATCCTCCCCATCCACGTCCTCAAAGTCATCAACACTAAAACTTCTGCCGGGTTGGACATTTACTTTTGTCCTTTTTTCCTTGGTTTAGGAGTCTGGTCTTGCCTAAGACTTTGAAGGAGTTCTTTAAAGCTATTGTCAACAGCATTAGTGGATTTTTCAAGGTTGTTCATATCGTGGTTTTTGTCTACTATACCAGTACCTGGGAGCATTGACAACACTTTATTGCGGTCTAGAGGCGCAATCCCGCATTTCCTAAAACCTGCAATAACATTTTCTTCCTTCAAGGAGTCACATAACTTTTTCAAAAGCAGAGGAAATTTATCCTTAGGAACTCTTGCCTCATTTCTTCCTGGGCCTTTCTTCCATTCCTCTAATATTCGGCGCCAAGTAGTTTTAAGAGGCCGAAAAAATACCACGTCCAGCGGTTGTGTTAGGTGTGTTGAATTTGCTGGTAGGAATATAAATCTTATGTCGTTGTCTTGACACAGCTTAACTGATTCTAAGGACAGGTGCGAAGATAAATTGTCTCCAATGAAAAATTTCTTCCCTTCTAGCTTTTTCAGATATGGGACAGCAACTGTAAGGACCCAATCCTCGAAGCAGAACGAATTGAACCAGCCAGATTTCGTCCGATTATATCTTGCATAATTTGGCCCGCCTTCGGTCCAGCTTTGATATAAATGCAAAGCCTTATACACAACATAAGGGGGTAGTATAATGCCGTCTGCAGCGGCTGCAAACATCACGGAGGTTGATGCCTTTGAAGAGTTCATGACCCTTTCAGGATAATTAGTTCCCCTCCGTGTGATTACCTTTCGTTTTCCCGGATCATCCGTAAGGTTGGTCTCATCATAATTTATTATATTAGACGGCGGCACATTCTCTAATTCGTTTGACAGTTCATCGAAGTAGCTGTTGATGGTTTCTGGTGTTACACCGGCTCTGGAACGTTTTATGTTTTGGCACATTCGCACTGCCAATTGATCTTTGTGTCGTCTCATAAATGATTCCACAAAATCACGACCGGGGAGATTATCCTTAAATCTTTTCACTTCCTTCCCCCTTCTGTCCAGAAAGTCCTTTACTAGAAGTCGTGAGGTTGTAGAGTCGATAGGATAGCCCCGTTCGCTGCATATTTTCAATCTATCTACAAACAGCTTTTCTTCTTCAAAAGACAAGGCAGTTTGTCAACACTGATGTTTAATGTCTGGGCCTCTTTTTAGGTGTCTGTATAGTATACTATAATGAATCCAATGTTTTTCAGCTGCTTTCCGCACGCTAACGCCAGATTCGATGTCAGAGAGGGCATTTTTTAATTGATCAGGACTGTGTTTTTTGTAACCCCCTAAAACGATGAGTTTGTATTTCCGTGGCATATTTGAACAGCAACTCTGAAACAACACAGATATGTTAGTTATGCATATAACATAACTAGAGAATGGATAATAGGTTTTTATATAGTATTAATATGGCATACTAGATTTTTTTTTAATCTTGCTGTTGTGGGGTGAATAGAAACACCAGAATTGTTATGTTTCTATTCACCCCACAAACTTTAAAAACGTAACATAAAAAATATGAAAATTCACAGAACTGATTTCATTAAAAGTAAAACAAAAACCAAACCTTACTGTTTTATATTGATGTTATAGGTAGTATTTACAATGCCATTAATTATCACATATAGAATACATGTTTACTTACCAGATAAGTACAAAGTAGGTAGGAAAAGGTCTTGAAAACTTTCAAGACAGGCACTAGGATAAACGTCAACCAACAGTGCTGCCACACAAACAAAACATAATTTCCTTGTTGGTCTAAAGTGTTGCCAACCCAAAAGCAATAATAGTTAAAAATAAATTTCCAGTAATTATATATATATATTCAAAGTAATATATGTATATGAAGTTTTGTCAATATTCACCCCACCGTTTCTATTCACCCCGTCTTACGGTATATATTGTATTTTCATACTCTTAAAAAAAGGCCATTAACAACATTTTAGTTACTTGTGAAGAAAACAGATATAACATTTCCAAACAAGAAATCTTCAATTCTCCCCCTATTTGTTTTATAAAAACTGGAGTTTCTACTGCAGGTTTTTAAGTCCACTAACTACTTAATTTAATATACATAATTGTTCCTGATCTTGTTGAGTAACATTATATTAATACATCTACTTCCTACTCACATGTACAAACAATGTTTTTAATGGTCGGTCCTAAACATATTTAAAATTTAGACAAAGTCTAATGAGCAATTAGACCTAACCTGAATTACTACATCTAAGAATATCTTATTCGGTAATTTAGCTTTATTTATACATTTAATGCATATTAATTAGTACATTAACACCACTGCTGTGTCTTACAGTAACACAATACATTACTCTAACTCTAAAGAATTTCTTGTTTCAGTTTAAAAAAATTGAAATTGTGTAATTGTTTTCTTTCCATTCACTTTTTATAGAAACATGCTTTACATTAATATGTGTACCCTTACTATATCATGGTCCTAAACATCTTTATCAACACCTTATATATTTAAAATTTAGACAAAGTCTAATGATCAATTTGGCTTAACCTGAATTTACATGACCTGGCTCAGAACAACTTTTTTTTGGCAAATACAAAGATGAAGACTCTGTACACCCTGGTTGCAATTTCTTCAGGGCTCACACCTGCTGCCAGGCTTAGTTCTATAACATGATCAGGAAGAAAGGAATCAGTTCTTGGATTTTGTTGTCCATGACGTGTCCGTTACTTAACTAAATACAACTATTTCATTAACGACTCGGAGCCAAAGATCAGTACTCATAAAAAACTTTGTGTTCCAGAGTCGTTAATGAAATAGTTGTATTTAGTAAAGGAATCAGCTCGAACCTGCAACCACTGTGAAAAGCTTGTACACCATCACCAAGAAGATTAATGATGTCATCTACGAATAACTCATTAGGCCATTTAGCGTTATTTATACATTTAATGCATCTTAATTAGTACACTAACAACACTGCTCTGTCTTACAGTAACACAATACATTACACTAACTGTAAAGAATTTCTGGTTTTCGGTTTAAAAAGTTGAAATTGTGTATTCTTTTCTTTTCCATTCACTTTCTGTGAAACAACCTACATTAATATGTGTACGCTTACTATACTGAAATCCAGTGTTCACAATCCAATAGTTAAAAATTTTGTGGAATTGTGAAATTAGTGACACTATGTACTAATGTGTGATTATCAGTTGAATTTCTGAATTCCTTTGATTCATTAATAAATTTTACTAATTTGTTTCTTTATGTCTAGATTGATAATCACACATTAGTACATAATGTTACTAATTCCACAAAATTTGTAATTATTGGATAGTGAACATTGGATTTCAATATAGTAAGCGTACACATATTAACGTAAAGCACGTTTCACAAAAAGTGAATGGAAAAGAAAACAAATACACAATTTCAACTTTCTTAAACTGAAAACAAGAAATTCTTTTGAGTTAGTGTAACGTGTTGTGTTACTGTAAGACAGAGCAGTACTGTTAGTGTACTAATTAAGATGCAGTAAATGTACAAATAAAGCTAAATAGCATAATGAGTTATTCTTAGATAACATCATTAATCTTTTTGGTAATGGTGTAAAAGCCTTCAACATATAAAAGAATGCTTGTATATTACACACAAAATTATTACAGTACGGACCTTTGTTAAAGAATAGAAACAAATAGGACTTTTTACTTTAGTATGTACCAATAAAATTCACCTTTTTTCAAGTACAGTACCGTAAAACGGGGTGAATAGAAACAAATTTGAACTTTTGGATTAAAAATTTACTTATTGTTTGTTAAGTTAAAACAAAAAAATACTACCCAAAACTAAGGTCTGTATTGCCCCTATCAGCTTATGATATTATTATTAAATTATTTTATTTCAATAAAATTAAAAAAAATAAAAACTTGGTGTTTCTAATCACTCCGCAAATGGAGGTGAATAGAAACAGTGTTATAAAACCATGTTTGTTTCTTTTAAAACCAAAGAGAGGTGAATAGAAACTATGAAATATATATTTTTCTATTAGGAAATACATAGATAAACATTTATTTCACCGGATAATGGTTTATTAATCTAAAAAGTAAGTAATACAAAAATGTTTATGTCACAGGGTTAATGTATTCAAACTTTAGGTGAACAAACAGAACACAACTCTTTACCATGACCCTGGTACTGTATCATTAATAAACTGTTAAATCAGACAGATCATCCTCAGAACATAGCATGTCTTTGAAACGAGCACTTGAACTGAGAACTGGTGACGACAGTTTTCAGACGACATCGTTTCTCGAGACAAAAGAATCTTCTTCAGTCATTGTGAACTTTTTGGTTTGAGGAACTCTTTTTAAAAATGTTCCAACAAAATCATCATCATTAAGGTAACTAACTTTGCAAACAACATCTAAAAGATGTTTTTGTTTTTCCATATACTTTGACCACCATATAGTCACCTTGGCTAATGGAGATACCAGTATTTTCATCTTGATCAGAATAATCTGAAGAGGACAAAATCAGGTCTTCATCGCTGTCCTGCACTGAGTAGGCAACATCATCCTCTGATGATGAATCAAGACGTTTTCTGTTTTACTTGGCATTTTTTTTCGTTGGCTTGGCCTGTTTAGATGTACAAGGGCTTGGGTCACTGTAAAGTGAAGTATGGGGGGTTACATCCTCCCCATCCACGTCCTCAAAGTCATCAACACTAAAACTTCTGCCGGGTTGGACATTTACTTTTGTCCTTTTTTCCTTGGTTTAGGAGTCTGGTCTTGCCTAAGACTTTGAAGGAGTTCTTTAAAGCTATTGTCAACAGCATTAGTGGATTTTTCAAGGTTGTTCATATCGTGGTTTTTGTCTACTATACCAGTACCTGGGAGCATTGACAACACTTTATTGCGGTCTAGAGGCGCAATCCCGCATTTCCTAAAACCTGCAATAACATTTTCTTCCTTCAAGGAGTCACATAACTTTTTCAAAAGCAGAGGAAATTTATCCTTAGGAACTCTTGCCTCATTTCTTCCTGGGCCTTTCTTCCATTCCTCTAATATTCGGCGCCAAGTAGTTTTAAGAGGCCGAAAAAATACCACGTCCAGCGGTTGTGTTAGGTGTGTTGAATTTGCTGGTAGGAATATAAATCTTATGTCGTTGTCTTGACACAGCTTAACTGATTCTAAGGACAGGTGCGAAGATAAATTGTCTCCAATGAAAAATTTCTTCCCTTCTAGCTTTTTCAGATATGGGACAGCAACTGTAAGGACCCAATCCTCGAAGCAGAACGAATTGAACCAGCCAGATTTCGTCCGATTATATCTTGCATAATTTGGCCCGCCTTCGGTCCAGCTTTGATATAAATGCAAAGCCTTATACACAACATAAGGGGGTAGTATAATGCCGTCTGCAGCGGCTGCAAACATCACGGAGGTTGATGCCTTTGAAGAGTTCATGACCCTTTCAGGATAATTAGTTCCCCTCCGTGTGATTACCTTTCGTTTTCCCGGATCATCCGTAAGGTTGGTCTCATCATAATTTATTATATTAGACGGCGGCACATTCTCTAATTCGTTTGACAGTTCATCGAAGTAGCTGTTGATGGTTTCTGGTGTTACACCGGCTCTGGAACGTTTTATGTTTTGGCACATTCGCACTGCCAATTGATCTTTGTGTCGTCTCATAAATGATTCCACAAAATCACGACCGGGGAGATTATCCTTAAATCTTTTCACTTCCTTCCCCCTTCTGTCCAGAAAGTCCTTTACTAGAAGTCGTGAGGTTGTAGAGTCGATAGGATAGCCCCGTTCGCTGCATATTTTCAATCTATCTACAAACAGCTTTTCTTCTTCAAAAGACAAGGCAGTTTGTCAACACTGATGTTTAATGTCTGGGCCTCTTTTTAGGTGTCTGTATAGTATACTATAATGAATCCAATGTTTTTCAGCTGCTTTCCGCACGCTAACGCCAGATTCGATGTCAGAGAGGGCATTTTTTAATTGATCAGGACTGTGTTTTTTGTAACCCCCTAAAACGATGAGTTTGTATTTCCGTGGCATATTTGAACAGCAACTCTGAAACAACACAGATATGTTAGTTATGCATATAACATAACTAGAGAATGGATAATAGGTTTTTATATAGTATTAATATGGCATACTAGATTTTTTTTTAATCTTGCTGTTGTGGGGTGAATAGAAACACCAGAATTGTTATGTTTCTATTCACCCCACAAACTTTAAAAACGTAACATAAAAAATATGAAAATTCACAGAACTGATTTCATTAAAAGTAAAACAAAAACCAAACCTTACTGTTTTATATTGATGTTATAGGTAGTATTTACAATGCCATTAATTATCACATATAGAATACATGTTTACTTACCAGATAAGTACAAAGTAGGTAGGAAAAGGTCTTGAAAACTTTCAAGACAGGCACTAGGATAAACGTCAACCAACAGTGCTGCCACACAAACAAAACATAATTTCCTTGTTGGTCTAAAGTGTTGCCAACCCAAAAGCAATAATAGTTAAAAATAAATTTTCAGTAATTATATATATATATTCAAAGTAATATATGTATATGAAGTTTTGTCAATATTCACCCCACCGTTTCTATTCACCCCGTCTTACGGTATATATTGTATTTTCATACTCTTAAAAAAAGGCCATTAACAACATTTTAGTTACTTGTGAAGAAAACAGATATAACATTTCCAAACAAGAAATCTTCAATTCTCCCCCTATTTGTTTTATAAAAACTGGAGTTTCTACTGCAGGTTTTTAAGTCCACTAACTACTTAATTTAATATACATAATTGTTCCTGATCTTGTTGAGTAACATTATATTAATACATCTACTTCCTACTCACATGTACAAACAATGTTTTTAATGGTCGGTCCTAAACATATTTAAAATTTAGACAAAGTCTAATGAGCAATTAGACCTAACCTGAATTACTACATCTAAGAATATCTTATTCGGTAATTTAGCTTTATTTATACATTTAATGCATATTAATTAGTACATTAACACCACTGCTGTGTCTTACAGTAACACAATACATTACTCTAACTCTAAAGAATTTCTTGTTTCAGTTTAAAAAAATTGAAATTGTGTAATTGTTTTCTTTCCATTCACTTTTTATAGAAACATGCTTTACATTAATATGTGTACCCTTACTATCTCATGGTCCTAAACATCTTTATCAACACCTTATATATTTAAAATTTAGACAAAGTCTAATGATCAATTTGGCTTAACCTGAATTTACATGACCTGGCTCAGAACAACTTTTTTTTGGCAAATACAAAGATGAAGACTCTGTACACCCTGGTTGCAATTTCTTCAGGGCTCACACCTGCTGCCAGGCTTAGTTCTATAACATGATCAGGAAGAAAGGAATCAGTTCTTGGATTTTGTTGTCCATGACGTGTCCGTTACTTAACTAAATACAACTATTTCATTAACGACTCGGAGCCAAAGATCAGTACTCATAAAAAACTTTGTGTTCCAGAGTCGTTAATGAAATAGTTGTATTTAGTAAAGGAATCAGCTCGAACCTGCAACCACTGTGAAAAGCTTGTACACCATCACCAAGAAGATTAATGATGTCATCTACGAATAACTCATTAGGCCATTTAGCGTTATTTATACATTTAATGCATCTTAATTAGTACACTAACAACACTGCTCTGTCTTACAGTAACACAATACATTACACTAACTGTAAAGAATTTCTGGTTTTCGGTTTAAAAAGTTGAAATTGTGTATTCTTTTCTTTTCCATTCACTTTCTGTGAAACAACCTACATTAATATGTGTACGCTTACTATACTGAAATCCAGTGTTCACAATCCAATAGTTAAAAATTTTGTGGAATTGTGAAATTAGTGACACTATGTACTAATGTGTGATTATCAGTTGAATTTCTGAATTCCTTTGATTCATTAATAAATTTTACTAATTTGTTTCTTTATGTCTAGATTGATAATCACACATTAGTACATAATGTTACTAATTCCACAAAATTTGTAATTATTGGATAGTGAACATTGGATTTCAATATAGTAAGCGTACACATATTAACGTAAAGCACGTTTCACAAAAAGTGAATGGAAAAGAAAACAAATACACAATTTCAACTTTCTTAAACTGAAAACAAGAAATTCTTTTGAGTTAGTGTAACGTGTTGTGTTACTGTAAGAGAGAGCAGTACTGTTAGTGTACTAATTAAGATGCAGTAAATGTACAAATAAAGCTAAATAGCATAATGAGTTATTCTTAGATAACATCATTAATCTTTTTGGTAATGGTGTAAAAGCCTTCAACATATAAAAGAATGCTTGTATATTACACACAAAATTATTACAGTACGGACCTTTGTTAAAGAATAGAAACAAATAGGACTTTTTACTTTAGTATGTACCAATAAAATTCACCTTTTTTCAAGTACAGTACCGTAAAACGGGGTGAATAGAAACAAATTTGAACTTTTGGATTAAAAATTTACTTATTGTTTGTTAAGTTAAAACAAAAAAATACTACCCAAAACTAAGGTCTGTATTGCCCCTATCAGCTTATGATATTATTATTAAATTATTTTATTTCAATAAAATTAAAAAAAATAAAAACTTGGTGTTTCTAATCACTCCGCAAATGGAGGTGAATAGAAACAGTGTTATAAAACCATGTTTGTTTCTTTTAAAACCAAAGAGAGGTGAATAGAAACTATGAAATATATATTTTTCTATTAGGAAATACATAGATAAACATTTATTTCACCGGATAATGGTTTATTAATCTAAAAAGTAAGTAATACAAAAATGTTTATGTCACAGGGTTAATGTATTCAAACTTTAGGTGAACAAACAGAACACAACTCTTTACCATGACCCTGGTACTGTATCATTAATAAACTGTTAAATCAGACAGATCATCCTCAGAACATAGCATGTCTTTGAAACGAGCACTTGAACTGAGAACTGGTGACGACAGTTTTCAGACGACATCGTTTCTCGAGACAAAAGAATCTTCTTCAGTCATTGTGAACTTTTTGGTTTGAGGAACTCTTTTTAAAAATGTTCCAACAAAATCATCATCATTAAGGTAACTAACTTTGCAAACAACATCTAAAAGATGTTTTTGTTTTTCCATATACTTTGACCACCATATAGTCACCTTGGCTAATGGAGATACCAGTATTTTCATCTTGATCAGAATAATCTGAAGAGGACAAAATCAGGTCTTCATCGCTGTCCTGCACTGAGTAGGCAACATCATCCTCTGATGATGAATCAAGACGTTTTCTGTTTTACTTGGCATTTTTTTTCGTTGGCTTGGCCTGTTTAGATGTACAAGGGCTTGGGTCACTGTAAAGTGAAGTATGGGGGGTTACATCCTCCCCATCCACGTCCTCAAAGTCATCAACACTAAAACTTCTGCCGGGTTGGACATTTACTTTTGTCCTTTTTTCCTTGGTTTAGGAGTCTGGTCTTGCCTAAGACTTTGAAGGAGTTCTTTAAAGCTATTGTCAACAGCATTAGTGGATTTTTCAAGGTTGTTCATATCGTGGTTTTTGTCTACTATACCAGTACCTGGGAGCATTGACAACACTTTATTGCGGTCTAGAGGCGCAATCCCGCATTTCCTAAAACCTGCAATAACATTTTCTTCCTTCAAGGAGTCACATAACTTTTTCAAAAGCAGAGGAAATTTATCCTTAGGAACTCTTGCCTCATTTCTTCCTGGGCCTTTCTTCCATTCCTCTAATATTCGGCGCCAAGTAGTTTTAAGAGGCCGAAAAAATACCACGTCCAGCGGTTGTGTTAGGTGTGTTGAATTTGCTGGTAGGAATATAAATCTTATGTCGTTGTCTTGACACAGCTTAACTGATTCTAAGGACAGGTGCGAAGATAAATTGTCTCCAATGAAAAATTTCTTCCCTTCTAGCTTTTTCAGATATGGGACAGCAACTGTAAGGACCCAATCCTCGAAGCAGAACGAATTGAACCAGCCAGATTTCGTCCGATTATATCTTGCATAATTTGGCCCGCCTTCGGTCCAGCTTTGATATAAATGCAAAGCCTTATACACAACATAAGGGGGTAGTATAATGCCGTCTGCAGCGGCTGCAAACATCACGGAGGTTGATGCCTTTGAAGAGTTCATGACCCTTTCAGGATAATTAGTTCCCCTCCGTGTGATTACCTTTCGTTTTCCCGGATCATCCGTAAGGTTGGTCTCATCATAATTTATTATATTAGACGGCGGCACATTCTCTAATTCGTTTGACAGTTCATCGAAGTAGCTGTTGATGGTTTCTGGTGTTACACCGGCTCTGGAACGTTTTATGTTTTGGCACATTCGCACTGCCAATTGATCTTTGTGTCGTCTCATAAATGATTCCACAAAATCACGACCGGGGAGATTATCCTTAAATCTTTTCACTTCCTTCCCCCTTCTGTCCAGAAAGTCCTTTACTAGAAGTCGTGAGGTTGTAGAGTCGATAGGATAGCCCCGTTCGCTGCATATTTTCAATCTATCTACAAACAGCTTTTCTTCTTCAAAAGACAAGGCAGTTTGTCAACACTGATGTTTAATGTCTGGGCCTCTTTTTAGGTGTCTGTATAGTATACTATAATGAATCCAATGTTTTTCAGCTGCTTTCCGCACGCTAACGCCAGATTCGATGTCAGAGAGGGCATTTTTTAATTGATCAGGACTGTGTTTTTTGTAACCCCCTAAAACGATGAGTTTGTATTTCCGTGGCATATTTGAACAGCAACTCTGAAACAACACAGATATGTTAGTTATGCATATAACATAACTAGAGAATGGATAATAGGTTTTTATATAGTATTAATATGGCATACTAGATTTTTTTTTAATCTTGCTGTTGTGGGGTGAATAGAAACACCAGAATTGTTATGTTTCTATTCACCCCACAAACTTTAAAAACGTAACATAAAAAATATGAAAATTCACAGAACTGATTTCATTAAAAGTAAAACAAAAACCAAACCTTACTGTTTTATATTGATGTTATAGGTAGTATTTACAATGCCATTAATTATCACATATAGAATACATGTTTACTTACCAGATAAGTACAAAGTAGGTAGGAAAAGGTCTTGAAAACTTTCAAGACAGGCACTAGGATAAACGTCAACCAACAGTGCTGCCACACAAACAAAACATAATTTCCTTGTTGGTCTAAAGTGTTGCCAACCCAAAAGCAATAATAGTTAAAAATAAATTTTCAGTAATTATATATATATATTCAAAGTAATATATGTATATGAAGTTTTGTCAATATTCACCCCACCGTTTCTATTCACCCCGTCTTACGGTATATATTGTATTTTCATACTCTTAAAAAAAGGCCATTAACAACATTTTAGTTACTTGTGAAGAAAACAGATATAACATTTCCAAACAAGAAATCTTCAATTCTCCCCCTATTTGTTTTATAAAAACTGGAGTTTCTACTGCAGGTTTTTAAGTCCACTAACTACTTAATTTAATATACATAATTGTTCCTGATCTTGTTGAGTAACATTATATTAATACATCTACTTCCTACTCACATGTACAAACAATGTTTTTAATGGTCGGTCCTAAACATATTTAAAATTTAGACAAAGTCTAATGAGCAATTAGACCTAACCTGAATTACTACATCTAAGAATATCTTATTCGGTAATTTAGCTTTATTTATACATTTAATGCATATTAATTAGTACATTAACACCACTGCTGTGTCTTACAGTAACACAATACACTACTCTAACTCTAAAGAATTTCTTGTTTCAGTTTAAAAAAATTGAAATTGTGTAATTGTTTTCTTTCCATTCACTTTTTATAGAAACATGCTTTACATTAATATGTGTACCCTTACTATATCATGGTCCTAAACATCTTTATCAACACCTTATATATTTAAAATTTAGACAAAGTCTAATGATCAATTTGGCTTAACCTGAATTTACATGACCTGGCTCAGAACAACTTTTTTTTGGCAAATACAAAGATGAAGACTCTGTACACCCTGGTTGCAATTTCTTCAGGGCTCACACCTGCTGCCAGGCTTAGTTCTATAACATGATCAGGAAGAAAGGAATCAGTTCTTGGATTTTGTTGTCCATGACGTGTCCGTTACTTAACTAAATACAACTATTTCATTAACGACTCGGAGCCAAAGATCAGTACTCATAAAAAACTTTGTGTTCCAGAGTCGTTAATGAAATAGTTGTATTTAGTAAAGGAATCAGCTCGAACCTGCAACCACTGTGAAAAGCTTGTACACCATCACCAAGAAGATTAATGATGTCATCTACGAATAACTCATTAGGCCATTTAGCGTTATTTATACATTTAATGCATCTTAATTAGTACACTAACAACACTGCTCTGTCTTACAGTAACACAATACATTACACTAACTGTAAAGAATTTCTGGTTTTCGGTTTAAAAAGTTGAAATTGTGTATTCTTTTCTTTTCCATTCACTTTCTGTGAAACAACCTACATTAATATGTGTACGCTTACTATACTGAAATCCAGTGTTCACAATCCAATAGTTAAAAATTTTGTGGAATTGTGAAATTAGTGACACTATGTACTAATGTGTGATTATCAGTTGAATTTCTGAATTCCTTTGATTCATTAATAAATTTTACTAATTTGTTTCTTTATGTCTAGATTGATAATCACACATTAGTACATAATGTTACTAATTCCACAAAATTTGTAATTATTGGATAGTGAACATTGGATTTCAATATAGTAAGCGTACACATATTAACGTAAAGCACGTTTCACAAAAAGTGAATGGAAAAGAAAACAAATACACAATTTCAACTTTCTTAAACTGAAAACAAGAAATTCTTTTGAGTTAGTGTAACGTGTTGTGTTACTGTAAGAGAGAGCAGTACTGTTAGTGTACTAATTAAGATGCAGTAAATGTACAAATAAAGCTAAATAGCATAATGAGTTATTCTTAGATAACATCATTAATCTTTTTGGTAATGGTGTAAAAGCCTTCAACATATAAAAGAATGCTTGTATATTACACACAAAATTATTACAGTACGGACCTTTGTTAAAGAATAGAAACAAATAGGACTTTTTACTTTAGTATGTACCAATAAAATTCACCTTTTTTCAAGTACAGTACCGTAAAACGGGGTGAATAGAAACAAATTTGAACTTTTGGATTAAAAATTTACTTATTGTTTGTTAAGTTAAAACAAAAAAATACTACCCAAAACTAAGGTCTGTATTGCCCCTATCAGCTTATGATATTATTATTAAATTATTTTATTTCAATAAAATTAAAAAAAATAAAAACTTGGTGTTTCTAATCACCCCGCAAATGGAGGTGAATAGAAACAGTGTTATAAAACCATGTTTGTTTCTTTTAAAACCAAAGAGAGGTGAATAGAAACTATGAAATATATATTTTTCTATTAGGAAATACATAGATAAACATTTATTTCACCGGATAATGGTTTATTAATCTAAAAAGTAAGTAATACAAAAATGTTTATGTCACAGGGTTAATGTATTCAAACTTTAGGTGAACAAACAGAACACAACTCTTTACCATGACCCTGGTACTGTATCATTAATAAACTGTTAAATCAGACAGATCATCCTCAGAACATAGCATGTCTTTGAAACGAGCACTTGAACTGAGAACTGGTGACGACAGTTTTCAGACGACATCGTTTCTCGAGACAAAAGAATCTTCTTCAGTCATTGTGAACTTTTTGGTTTGAGGAACTCTTTTTAAAAATGTTCCAACAAAATCATCATCATTAAGGTAACTAACTTTGCAAACAACATCTAAAAGATGTTTTTGTTTTTCCATATACTTTGACCACCATATAGTCACCTTGGCTAATGGAGATACCAGTATTTTCATCTTGATCAGAATAATCTGAAGAGGACAAAATCAGGTCTTCATCGCTGTCCTGCACTGAGTAGGCAACATCATCCTCTGATGATGAATCAAGACGTTTTCTGTTTTACTTGGCATTTTTTTTCGTTGGCTTGGCCTGTTTAGATGTACAAGGGCTTGGGTCACTGTAAAGTGAAGTATGGGGGGTTACATCCTCCCCATCCACGTCCTCAAAGTCATCAACACTAAAACTTCTGCCGGGTTGGACATTTACTTTTGTCCTTTTTTCCTTGGTTTAGGAGTCTGGTCTTGCCTAAGACTTTGAAGGAGTTCTTTAAAGCTATTGTCAACAGCATTAGTGGATTCTTCAAGGTTGTTCATATCGTGGTTTTTGTCTACTATACCAGTACCTGGGAGCATTGACAACACTTTATTGCGGTCTAGAGGCGCAATCCCGCATTTCCTAAAACCTGCAATAACATTTTCTTCCTTCAAGGAGTCACACAACTTTTTCAAAAGCAGAGGAAATTTATCCTTAGGAACTCTTGCCTCATTTCTTCCTGGGCCTTTCTTCCATTCCTCTAATATTCGGCGCCAAGTAGTTTTAAGAGGCCGAAAAAATACCACGTCCAGCGGTTGTGTTAGGTGTGTTGAATTTGCTGGTAGGAATATAAATCTTATGTCGTTGTCTTGACACAGCTTAACTGATTCTAAGGACAGGTGCGAAGATAAATTGTCTCCAATGAAAAATTTCTTCCCTTCTAGCTTTTTCAGATATGGGACAGCAACTGTAAGGACCCAATCCTCGAAGCAGAACGAATTGAACCAGCCAGATTTCGTCCGATTATATCTTGCATAATTTGGCCCGCCTTCGGTCCAGCTTTGATATAAATGCAAAGCCTTATACACAACATAAGGGGGTAGTATAATGCCGTCTGCAGCGGCTGCAAACATCACGGAGGTTGATGCCTTTGAAGAGTTCATGACCCTTTCAGGATAATTAGTTCCCCTCCGTGTGATTACCTTTCGTTTTCCCGGATCATCCGTAAGGTTGGTCTCATCATAATTTATTATATTAGACGGCGGCACATTCTCTAATTCGTTTGACAGTTCATCGAAGTAGCTGTTGATGGTTTCTGGTGTTACACCGGCTCTGGAACGTTTTATGTTTTGGCACATTCGCACTGCCAATTGATCTTTGTGTCGTCTCATAAATGATTCCACAAAATCACGACCGGGGAGATTATCCTTAAATCTTTTCACTTCCTTCCCCCTTCTGTCCAGAAAGTCCTTTACTAGAAGTCGTGAGGTTGTAGAGTCGATAGGATAGCCCCGTTCGCTGCATATTTTCAATCTATCTACAAACAGCTTTTCTTCTTCAAAAGACAAGGCAGTTTGTCAACACTGATGTTTAATGTCTGGGCCTCTTTTTAGGTGTCTGTATAGTATACTATAATGAATCCAATGTTTTTCAGCTGCTTTCCGCACGCTAACGCCAGATTCGATGTCAGAGAGGGCATTTTTTAATTGATCAGGACTGTGTTTTTTGTAACCCCCTAAAACGATGAGTTTGTATTTCCGTGGCATATTTGAACAGCAACTCTGAAACAACACAGATATGTTAGTTATGCATATAACATAACTAGAGAATGGATAATAGGTTTTTATATAGTATTAATATGGCATACTAGATTTTTTTTTAATCTTGCTGTTGTGGGGTGAATAGAAACACCAGAATTGTTATGTTTCTATTCACCCCACAAACTTTAAAAACGTAACATAAAAAATATGAAAATTCACAGAACTGATTTCATTAAAAGTAAAACAAAAACCAAACCTTACTGTTTTATATTGATGTTATAGGTAGTATTTACAATGCCATTAATTATCACATATAGAATACATGTTTACTTACCAGATAAGTACAAAGTAGGTAGGAAAAGGTCTTGAAAACTTTCAAGACAGGCACTAGGATAAACGTCAACCAACAGTGCTGCCACACAAACAAAACATAATTTCCTTGTTGGTCTAAAGTGTTGCCA
Organism: Magicicada septendecula; assembly: GCA_034769895.1. Taxonomy (NCBI): domain Eukaryota; kingdom Metazoa; phylum Arthropoda; class Insecta; order Hemiptera; family Cicadidae; genus Magicicada; species Magicicada septendecula. Next base: position 167,330,818 of record CM068376.1, on the reverse strand, counting down.
ACCCAAAAGCAATAATAGTTAAAAATAAATTTTCAGTAATTATATATATATTCAAAGTAATATATGTATATGAAGTTTTGTCAATATTCACCCCACCGTTTCTATTCACCCCGTCTTACGGTATATATTGTATTTTCATACTCTTAAAAAAAGGCCATTAACAACATTTTAGTTACTTGTGAAGAAAACAGATATAACATTTCCAAACAAGAAATCTTCAATTCTCCCCCTATTTGTTTTATAAAAACTGGAGTTTCTACTGCAGGTTTTTAAGTCCACTAACTACTTAATTTAATATACATAATTGTTCCTGATCTTGTTGAGTAACATTATATTAATACATCTACTTCCTACTCACATGTACAAACAATGTTTTTAATGGTCGGTCCTAAACATATTTAAAATTTAGACAAAGTCTAATGAGCAATTAGACCTAACCTGAATTACTACATCTAAGAATATCTTATTCGGTAATTTAGCTTTATTTATACATTTAATGCATATTAATTAGTACATTAACACCACTGCTGTGTCTTACAGTAACACAATACATTACTCTAACTCTAAAGAATTTCTTGTTTCAGTTTAAAAAAATTGAAATTGTGTAATTGTTTTCTTTCCATTCACTTTTTATAGAAACATGCTTTACATTAATATGTGTACCCTTACTATATCATGGTCCTAAACATCTTTATCAACACCTTATATATTTAAAATTTAGACAAAGTCTAATGATCAATTTGGCTTAACCTGAATTTACATGACCTGGCTCAGAACAACTTTTTTTTGGCAAATACAAAGATGAAGACTCTGTACACCCTGGTTGCAATTTCTTCAGGGCTCACACCTGCTGCCAGGCTTAGTTCTATAACATGATCAGGAAGAAAGGAATCAGTTCTTGGATTTTGTTGTCCATGAAGTGTCCGTTACTTAACTAAATACAACTATTTCATTAACGACTCGGAGCACACAGATCAGTACTCATAAAAAACTTTGTGTTCCGAGTCGTTATTGAAATAGTTGTATTTAGTAAAGGAATCAGCTCGAACCTGCAACCACTGTGAAAAGGCTTGTACACCATCACCAAGAAGATTAATGATGTCATCTACGAATAAATCATTAGGCCATTTAGCTTTATTTATACATTTAATGCATCTTAATTAGTACACTAACAACACTGCTCTGTCTTACAGTAACACAATACATTACACTAACTGTAAAGAATTTCTGGTTTTCGGTTTAAAAAGTTGAAATTGTGTATTCTTTTCTTTTCCATTCACTTTCTGTGAAACAACCTACATTAATATGTGTACGCTTACTATACTGAAATCCAGTGTTCACAATCCAATAGTTAAAAATTTTGTGGAATTGTGAAATTAGTGACACTATGTACTAATGTGTGATTATCAGTTGAATTTCTGAATTCCTTTGATTCATTAATAAATTTTACTAATTTGTTTCTTTATGTCTAGATTGATAATCACACATTAGTACATAATGTTACTAATTCCACAAAATTTGTAATTATTGGATAGTGAACATTGGATTTCAATATAGTAAGCGTACACATATTAACGTAAAGCACGTTTCACAAAAAGTGAATGGAAAAGAAAACAAATACACAATTTCAACTTTCTTAAACTGAAAACAAGAAATTCTTTTGAGTTAGTGTAACGTGTTGTGTTACTGTAAGACAGAGCAGTACTGTTAGTGTACTAATTAAGATGCAGTAAATGTACAAATAAAGCTAAATAGCATAATGAGTTATTCTTAGATAACATCATTAATCTTTTTGGTAACGGTGTAAAAGCCTTCAACATATAAAAGAATGCTTGTATATTACACACAAAATTATTACAGTACGGACCTTTGTTAAAGAATAGAAACAAATAGGACTTTTTACTGTAGTATGTACCAATAAAATTCACCTTTTTTCAAGTACAGTACCGTAAAACGGGGTGAATAGAAACAAATTTGAACTTTTGGATTAAAAATTTACTTATTGTTTGTTAAGTTAAAACAAAAAAATACTACCCAAAACTAAGGTCTGTATTGCCCCTATCAGCTTATGATAGTATTATTAAATTATTTTATTTCAATAAAATTAAAAAAAATAAAAACTTGGTGTTTCTAATCACCCCGCAAATGGAGGTGAATAGAAACAGTGTTATAAAACCATGTTTGTTTCTTTTAAAACCAAAGAGAGGTGAATAGAAACTATGAAATATATATTTTTCTATTAGGAAATACATAGATAAACATTTATTTCACCGGATAATGGTTTATTAATCTAAAAAGTAAGTAATACAAAAATGTTTATGTCACAGGGTTAATGTATTCAAACTTTAGGTGAACAAACAGAACACAACTCTTTACCATGACCCTGGTACTGTATCATTAATAAACTGTTAAATCAGACAGATCATCCTCAGAACATAGCATGTCTTTGAAACGAGCACTTGAACTGAGAACTGGTGACGACAGTTTTCAGACGACATCGTTTCTCGAGACAAAAGAATCTTCTTCAGTCATTGTGAACTTTTTGGTTTGAGGAAGTCTTTTTAAAAATGTTCCAACAAAATCATCATCATTAAGGTAACTAACTTTGCAAACAACATCTAAAAGATGTTTTTGTTTTTCCATATACTTTGACCACCATATAGTCACCTTGGCTAATGGAGATATCAGTATTTCATCTTGATCAGAATAATCTGAAGAGGACAAAATCAGGTCTTCATCGCTGTCCTGCACTGAGTAGGCACCATCATCCTCTGATGATGAATCAAGACGTTTTCTGTTTTACTTGGCATTTTTTTTCGTTGGCTTGGCCTGTTTAGATGTACAAGGGCTTGGGTCACTGTAAAGTGAAGTATGGGGGGTTACATCCTCCCCATCCACGTCCTCAAAGTCATCAACACTAACACTTCTGCCGGGTTGGACATTTACTTTTGTCCTTTTTTCCTTGGTTTAGGAGTCTGGTCTTGCCTAAGACTTTGAAGGAGTTGTTTAAAGCTATTGTCAACAGCATTAGTGGATTCTTCAAGTTGGTTCATATCGTGGTTTTTGTCTACTATACCAGTACCTGGGAGCATTGACAACACTTTATTGCGGTCTAGAGGCGCAATCCCGCATTTCCTAAAACCTGCAATAACATTTTCTTCCTTCAAGGAGTCCCACAACTTTTTCAAAAGCAGAGGAAATTTATCCTTAGGAACTGTTGCCTCGTTTCTTCCTGGGCCTTTCTTCCATTCCTCTAATATTCGGCGCCAAGTAGTTTTAAGAGGCCGAAAAAATGCCACGTCCAGCGGTTGTGTTAGGTGTGTTGAATTTGCTGGTAGAAATATAAATCTTATGTCGTTGCCTTGACACAGCTTAACTGATTCTAAGGACAGGTGCGAAGATAAATTGTCTCAAATGAAAAATTTCTTCCCTTCTAGCTTTTTCAGATATGGGACAGCAACTGTAAGGACCCAATCCTCGAAGCAGAACGAATTGAACCAGCCAGATTTCGTCCGATTATATCTTGCATAATTTGGTCCGCCTTCGGTCCAGCTTTGATATAAATGCAAAGCCTTATACACAACATAAGGGGGTAGTATAGTGCTGTCTGCAGCGGCTGCAAACATCACGGAGGTTGATGCCTTTGAAGAGTTCATGACCCTTTCAGGATAATTAGTTCCCCTCCGTTTGATTACCTTTCGTTTTCCCGGATCATCCGTAAGGTTGGTCTCGTCATAATTTATTATATTAGACGGCGGCACATTCTCTAATTCGTTTGACAGTTCATCGAAGTAGCTGTTGATGGTTTCTGGTGTTACACCGGCTCTGGAGCGTTTTATGTTTTGGCACATTCGCACTGCCAATTGATCTTTGTGTCGTCTCATAAATGATTCCACAAAATCACGACCGGGGAGATTATCCTTAAATCTTTTCACTTCCTTCCCCCTTCTGTCCAGAAAGTCCTTTACTAGAAGTCGTAAGGTTGTAGAATCGATAGGATAGCCCCGTTCCCTGCATATTTTCAATCTATCTACAAACAGCTTTTCTTGTTCAAAAGACAAGGCAGTTTGTCAACCCTGATGTTTAATGTCTGGGCCTCTTTTTAGGTGTCTGTATAGTATACTATAATGAATCCAATGTTTTTCAGCTGCTTTCCGCACGCTAACGCCAGATTCGATGTCAGAGAGGGCATTTTTTAATTGATCAGGACTGTGTTTTTTGTAACCCCCTAAAACGATGAGTTTGTATTTCCGTGGCATATTTGAACAGCAACTCTGAAACAACACAGATATGTTAGTTATGCATATAACATAACTAGAGAATGGATAATAGGTTTTTATATAGTATTAATATGGCATACTAGATTTTTTTTAATCTTGCTGTTGTGGGGTGAATAGAAACACCAGAATTGTTATGTTTCTATTCACCCCACAAACTTTAAAAACGTAACCTAAAAAAAATGAAAATTCTTAGAACTGATTTCATTAAAAGTAAAACAAAAAAAAACCTTACTGTTTTATATTGATGTTATAGGTAGTATTTACAATGCCATTAACTATCACATATAGAATACATGTTTACTTATCAGATAAGTTCAAAGTAGGTAGGAAAAGGTCTTGAAAACTTTCAAGACAGGCACTAGGATAAACGTCAACCTACAGTGCTGCCACACAAACAAAACATAATTTCCTTGTTGGTCTAAAGTGTTGCCAACCCAAAAGCAATAATAGTTAAAAATAAATTTCCAGTAATTATATATATATATTCAAAGTAATATATGTATATGAAGTTTTGTCAATATTCACCCCACCGTTTCTATTCACCCCGTCTTATGGTATATATTGTATTTTCATACTCTTAAAAAAAGGCCATTAACAACATTTTAGTTACTTGTGAAGAAAACAGATATAACATTTCCAAACAAGAAATCTTCAATTCTCCCCCTATTTGTTTTATAAAAGCTGGAGTTTCTACTGCAGGTTTTTAAGTCCACTAACTACTTAATTTAATATACATAATTGTTCCTGATCTTGTTGAGTAACATTATATTAATACATCTACTTCCTACTCACATGTACAAACAATGTTTTTAATGGTCGGTCCAAACATCTTTATAATTTAGACAAAGTCTAATGAGCAATTAGACCTAACCTGAATTACTACATCTAAGAATATCTTATTCGGTAATTTAGCTTTATTTATACATTTAATGCATCTTAATTAGTACATTAACACCACTGCTGTGTCTTACAGTAACACAATACATTACTCTAACTAAAAGAATTTCTTGTTTTCAGTTTAAAAAAATTGAAATTGTGTAATTGTTTTCTTTCCATTCACTTTTTATTGAAACATGCTTTACGTTAATATGTGTACCCTTACTATATTATGGTCCTAAACATCTTTATCAACACTTTATATATTTAAAATTTAGACAAAGTCTAATGATCAATTTGGCTTAACTTGAATTTACATGACCTGGCTCAGAACAACTTTATTTTGGCAAATACAAAGATGAAGACTCTGTACACCCTGGTTGCAATTTCTTCAGGGCTCACACCTGCTGCCAGGCTTAGTTCTATAACATGATCAGGAAGAAAGGAATCAGTTCTTGGATTTTGTTGTCCATTACGTGTCCATTACTTAACTAAATACAACTATTTCATTAACGACTCGGAGCACAAAGATCAGTACTCATAAAAAACTTTGTGTTCCAGAGTCGTTAATGAAATAGTTGTATTTAGTAAAGGAATCAGCTCGAACCTGCAACCACTGTGAAAAGGCTTGTACACCATCACCAAGAAGATTAATGATGTCATCTACGAATAACTCATTAGGCCATTTAGCTTTATTTATACATTTAATGCATCTTAATTAGTACACTAACAACACTGCTCTGTCTTACAGTAACACAATACATTACACTAACTGTAAAGAATTTCTGGTTTTCGGTTTAAAAAGTTGAAATTGTGTATTCTTTTCTTTTCCATTCACTTTCTGTGAAACAACCTACATTAATATGTGTACGCTTACTATACTGAAATCCAGTGTTCACAATCCAATAGTTAAAAATTTTGTGGAATTGTGAAATTAGTGACACTATGTACTAATGTGTGATTATCAGTTGAATTTCTGAATTCCTTTGATTCATTAATAAATTTTACTAATTTGTTTCTTTATGTCTAGATTGATAATCACACATTAGTACATAATGTTACTATTTCCACAAAATTTGTAATTATTGGATAGTGAACATTGGATTTCAATAGAGTAAGCGTACACATATTAACGTAAAGCACGTCTCACAAAAAGTGAATGGAAAAGAAAACAAATACACAATTTCAACTTTCTTAAACTGAAAACAAGAAATTCTTTTGAGTTAGTGTAACGTGTTGTGTTACTGTAAGACAGAGCAGTACTGTTAGTGTACTAATTAAGATGCAGTAAATGTACAAATAAAGCTAAATAGCATAATGAGTTATTCTTAGATAACATCATTAATCTTTTTGGTAATGGTGTAAAAGCCTTCAACATATAAAAGAATGCTTGTATATTACACACAAAATTATTACAGTACGGACCTTTGTTAAAGAATAGAAACAAATAGGACTTTTTACTTTAGTATGTACCAATAAAATTCACCTTTTTTCAAGTACAGTACCGTAAAACGGGGTGAATAGAAACAAATTTGAACTTTTGGATTAAAAATTTACTTATTGTTTGTTAAGTTAAAACAAAAAAATACTACCCAAAACTAAGGTCTGTATTGCCCCTATCAGCTTATGATAGTATTATTAAATTATTTTATTTCAATAAAATTAAAAAAAATAAAAACTTGGTGTTTCTAATCACCCCGCAAATGGAGGTGAATAGAAACAGTGTTATAAAACCATGTTTGTTTCTTTTAAAACCAAAGAGAGGTGAATAGAAACTATGAAATATATATTTTTCTATTAGGAAATACATAGATAAACATTTATTTCACCGGATAATGGTTTATTAATCTAAAAAGTAAGTAATACAAAAATGTTTATGTCACAGGGTTAATGTATTCAAACTTTAGGTGAACAAACAGAACACAACTCTTTACCATGACCCTGGTACTGTATCATTAATAAACTGTTAAATCAGACAGATCATCCTCAGAACATAGCATGTCTTTGAAACGAGCACTTGAACTGAGAACTGGTGACGACAGTTTTCAGACGACATCGTTTCTCGAGACAAAAGAATCTTCTTCAGTCATTGTGAACTTTTTGGTTTGAGGAACTCTTTTTAAAAATGTTCCAACAAAATCATCATCATTAAGGTAACTAACTTTGCAAACAACATCTAAAAGATGTTTTTGTTTTTCCATATACTTTGACCACCATATAGTCACCTTGGCTAATGGAGATATCAGTATTTTCATCTTGATCAGAATAATCTGAAGAGGACAAAATCAGGTCTTCATCGCTGTCCTGCACTGAGTAGGCACCATCATCCTCTGATGATGAATCAAGACGTTTTCTGTTTTACTTGGCATTTTTTTTCGTTGGCTTGGCCTGTTTAGATGTACAAGGGCTTGGGTCACTGTAAAGTGAAGTATGGGGGGGTTACATCCTCCCCATCCACGTCCTCAAAGTCATCAACACTAACACTTCTGCCGGGTTGGACATTTACTTTTGTCCTTTTTTCCTTGGTTTAGGAGTCTGGTCTTGCCTAAGACTTTGAAGGAGTTCTTTAAAGCTATTGTCAACAGCATTAGTGGATTCTTCAAGGTGGTTCATATCGTGGTTTTTGTCTACTATACCAGTACCTGGGAGCATTGACAACACTTTATTGCGGTCTAGAGGCGCAATCCCGCATTTCCTAAAACCTGCAATAACATTTTCTTCCTTCAAGGAGTCCCACAACTTTTTCAAAAGCAGAGGAAATTTATCCTTAGGAACTGTTGCCTCGTTTCTTCCTGGGCCTTTCTTCCATTCCTCTAATATTCGGCGCCAAGTAGTTTTAAGAGGCCGAAAAAATGCCACGTCCAGCGGTTGTGTTAGGTGTGTTGAATTTGCTGGTAGGAATATAAATCTTATGTCGTTGCCTTGACACAGCTTAACTGATTCTAAGGACAGGTGCGAAGATAAATTGTCTCAAATGAAAAATTTCTTCCCTTCTAGCTTTTTCAGATATGGGACAGCAACTGTAAGGACCCAATCCTCGAAGCAGAACGAATTGAACCAGCCAGATTTCGTCCGATTATATCTTGCATAATTTGGTCCGCCTTCGGTCCAGCTTTGATATAAATGCAAAGCCTTATACACAACATAAGGGGGTAGTATAGTGCTGTCTGCAGCGGCTGCAAACATCACGGAGGTTGATGCCTTTGAAGAGTTCATGACCCTTTCAGGATAATTAGTTCCCCTCCGTTTGATTACCTTTCGTTTTCCCGGATCATCCGTAAGGTTGGTCTCGTCATAATTTATTATATTAGACGGCGGCACATTCTCTAATTCGTTTGACAGTTCATCGAAGTAGCTGTTGATGGTTTCTGGTGTTACACCGGCTCTGGAGCGTTTTATGTTTTGGCACATTCGCACTGCCAATTGATCTTTGTGTCGTCTCATAAATGATTCCACAAAATCACGACCGGGGAGATTATCCTTAAATCTTTTCACTTCCTTCCCCCTTCTGTCCAGAAAGTCCTTTACTAGAAGTCGTAAGGTTGTAGAATCGATAGGATAGCCCCGTTCCCTGCATATTTTCAATCTATCTACAAACAGCTTTTCTTGTTCAAAAGACAAGGCAGTTTGTCAACCCTGATGTTTAATGTCTGGGCCTCTTTTTAGGTGTCTGTATAGTATACTATAATGAATCCAATGTTTTTCAGCTGCTTTCCGCACGCTAACGCCAGATTCGATGTCAGAGAGGGCATTTTTTAATTGATCAGGACTGTGTTTTTTGTAACCCCCTAAAACGATGAGTTTGTATTTCCGTGGCATATTTGAACAGCAACTCTGAAACAACACAGATATGTTAGTTATGCATATAACATAACTAGAGAATGGATAATAGGTTTTTATATAGTATTAATATGGCATACTAGATTTTTTTTAATCTTGCTGTTGTGGGGTGAATAGAAACACCAGAATTGTTATGTTTCTATTCACCCCACAAACTTTAAAAACGTAACCTAAAAAAAATGAAAATTCTTAGAACTGATTTCATTAAAAGTAAAACAAAAAAAAACCTTACTGTTTTATATTGATGTTATAGGTAGTATTTACAATGCCATTAACTATCACATATAGAATACATGTTTACTTATCAGATAAGTTCAAAGTAGGTAGGAAAAGGTCTTGAAAACTTTCAAGACAGGCACTAGGATAAACGTCAACCTACAGTGCTGCCACACAAACAAAACATAATTTCCTTGTTGGTCTAAAGTGTTGCCAACCCAAAAGCAATAATAGTTAAAAATAAATTTCCAGTAATTATATATATATATTCTAAGTAATATATGTATATGAAGTTTTGTCAATATTCACCCCACCGTTTCTATTCACCCCGTCTTACGGTATATATTGTATTTTCATACTCTTAAAAAAAGGCCATTAACAACATTTTAGTTACTTGTGAAGAAAACAGATATAACATTTCCAAACAAGAAATCTTCAATTCTCCCCCTATTTGTTTTATAAAAGCTGGAGTTTCTACTGCAGGTTTTTAAGTCCACTAACTACTTAATTTAATATACATAATTGTTCCTGATCTTGTTGAGTAACATTATATTAATACATCTACTTCCTACTCACATGTACAAACAATGTTTTTAATGGTCGGTCCTAAACATCTTTATAATTTAGACAAAGTCTAATGAGCAATTAGACCTAACCTGAATTACTACATCTAAGAATATCTTATTCGGTAATTTAGCTTTATTTATACATTTAATGCATCTTAATTAGTACATTAACACCACTGCTGTGTCTTACAGTAACACAATACATTACTCTAACTAAAAGAATTTCTTGTTTTCAGTTTAAAAAAATTGAAATTGTGTAATTGTTTTCTTTCCATTCACTTTTTATTGAAACATGCTTTACGTTAATATGTGTACCCTTACTATATTATGGTCCTAAACATCTTTATCAACACTTTATATATTTAAAATTTAGACAAAGTCTAATGATCAATTTGGCTTAACTTGAATTTACATGACCTGGCTCAGAACAACTTTATTTTGGCAAATACAAAGATGAAGACTCTGTACACCCTGGTTGCAATTTCTTCAGGGCTCACACCTGCTGCCAGGCTTAGTTCTATAACATGATCAGGAAGAAAGGAATCAGTTCTTGGATTTTGTTGTCCATTACATGTCCATTACTTAACTAAATACAACTATTTCATTAACGACTCGGAGCACAAAGATCAGTACTCATAAAAAACTTTGTGTTCCAGAGTCGTTAATGAAATAGTTGTATTTAGTAAAGGAATCAGCTCGAACCTGCAACCACTGTGAAAAGGCTTGTACACCATCACCAAGAAGATTAATGATGTCATCTACGAATAACTCATTAGGCCATTTAGCTTTATTTATACATTTAATGCATCTTAATTAGTACACTAACAACACTGCTCTGTCTTACAGTAACACAATACATTACACTAACTGTAAAGAATTTCTGGTTTTCGGTTTAAAAAGTTGAAATTGTGTATTCTTTTCTTTTCCATTCACTTTCTGTGAAACAACCTACATTAATATGTGTACGCTTACTATACTGAAATCCAGTGTTCACAATCCAATAGTTAAAAATTTTGTGGAATTGTGAAATTAGTGACACTATGTACTAATGTGTGATTATCAGTTGAATTTCTGAATTCCTTTGATTCATTAATAAATTTTACTAATTTGTTTCTTTATGTCTAGATTGATAATCACACATTAGTACATAATGTTACTATTTCCACAAAATTTGTAATTATTGGATAGTGAACATTGGATTTCAATATAGTAAGCGTACACATATTAACGTAAAGCACGTCTCACAAAAAGTGAATGGAAAAGAAAACAAATACACAATTTCAACTTTCTTAAACTGAAAACAAGAAATTCTTTTGAGTTAGTGTAACGTGTTGTGTTACTGTAAGACAGAGCAGTACTGTTAGTGTACTAATTAAGATGCAGTAAATGTACAAATAAAGCTAAATAGCATAATGAGTTATTCTTAGATAACATCATTAATCTTTTTGGTAATGGTGTAAAAGCCTTCAACATATAAAAGAATGCTTGTATATTACACACAAAATTATTACAGTACGGACCTTTGTTAAAGAATAGAAACAAATAGGACTTTTTACTTTAGTATGTACCAATAAAATTCACCTTTTTTCAAGTACAGTACCGTAAAACGGGGTGAATAGAAACAAATTTGAACTTTTGGATTAAAAATTTACTTATTGTTTGTTAAGTTAAAACAAAAAAATACTACCCAAAACTAAGGTCTGTATTGCCCCTATCAGCTTATGATAGTATTATTAAATTATTTTATTTCAATAAAATTAAAAAAAATAAAAACTTGGTGTTTCTAATCACCCCGCAAATGGAGGTGAATAGAAACAGTGTTATAAAACCATGTTTGTTTCTTTTAAAACCAAAGAGAGGTGAATAGAAACTATGAAATATATATTTTTCTATTAGGAAATACATAGATAAACATTTATTTCACCGGATAATGGTTTATTAATCTAAAAAGTAAGTAATACAAAAATGTTTATGTCACAGGGTTAATGTATTCAAACTTTAGGTGAACAAACAGAACACAACTCTTTACCATGACCCTGGTACTGTATCATTAATAAACTGTTAAATCAGACAGATCATCCTCAGAACATAGCATGTCTTTGAAACGAGCACTTGAACTGAGAACTGGTGACGACAGTTTTCAGACGACATCGTTTCTCGAGACAAAAGAATCTTCTTCAGTCATTGTGAACTTTTTGGTTTGAGGAACTCTTTTTAAAAATGTTCCAACAAAATCATCATCATTAAGGTAACTAACTTTGCAAACAACATCTAAAAGATGTTTTTGTTTTTCCATATACTTTGACCACCATATAGTCACCTTGGCTAATGGAGATATCAGTATTTTCATCTTGATCAGAATAATCTGAAGAGGACAAAATCAGGTCTTCATCGCTGTCCTGCACTGAGTAGGCACCATCATCCTCTGATGATGAATCAAGACGTTTTCTGTTTTACTTACCTTTTTTTTTCGTTGGCTTGGCCTGTTTAGATGTACAAGGGCTTGGGTCACTGTAAAGTGAAGTATGGGGGGTTACATCCTCCCCATCCACGTCCTCAAAGTCATCAACACTAACACTTCTGCCGGGTTGGACATTTACTTTTGTCCTTTTTTCCTTGGTTTAGGAGTCTGGTCGTGCCTAAGACTTTGAAGGAGTTCTTTAAAGCTATTGTCAACAGCATTAGTGGATTCTTCAAGGTTGTTCATATCGTGGTTTTTGTCTACTATACCAGTACCTGGGAGCATTGACAACACTTTATTGCTGTCTAGAGGCGCAATCCCGCATTTCCTAAAACCTGCAATAACATTTTCTTCCTTCAAGGAGTCACACAACTTTTTCAAAAGCAGAGGAAATTTATCATTAGGAACTGTTGCCTCATTTCTTCCTGGGCCTTTCTTCCATTCCTCTAATATTCGGCGCCAAGTAGTTTTAAGAGGCCGAAAAAATGCCACGTCCAGCGGTTGTGTTAGGTGTGTTGAATTTGCTGGTAGGAATATAAATCTTATGTCGTTGTCTTGACACAGCTTAACTGATTCTAAGGACAGGTGCGAAGATAAATTGTCTCCAATGAAAAATTTCTTCCCTTCTAGCTTTTTCAGATATGGGACAGCAACTGTAAGGACCCAATCCTCGAAGCAGAACGAATTGAACCAGCCAGATTTCGTCCGATTATATCTTGCATAATTTGGCCCGCCTTCGGTCCAGCTTTGACATAAATGCAAAGCCTTATACACAACAAAAGGGGGTAGTATAGTGCCGTCTGCAGCGGCTGCAAACATCACGGAGGTTGATGCCTTTGAAGAGTTCATGACCCTTTCAGGATAATTAGTTCCCCTCCGTTTGATTACCTTTCGTTTTCCCGGATCATCCGTAAGGTTGGTCTCGTCATAATTTATTATATTAGACGGCGGCACATTCTCTAATTCGTTTGACAGTTCATCGAAGTAGCTGTTGATGGTTTCTGGTGTTACACCGGCTCTGGAGCGTTTTATGTTTTGGCACATTCGCACTGCCAATTGATCTTTGTGTCGTCTCATAAATGATTCCACAAAATCACGACCGGGGAGATTATCCTTAAATCTTTTCACTTCCTTCCCCCTTCTGTCCAGAAAGTCCTTTACTAGAAGTCGTAAGGTTGTAGAATCGATAGGATAGCCCCGTTCCCTGCATATTTTCAATCTATCTACAAACAGCTTTTCTTGTTCAAAAGACAAGGCAGTTTGTCAACCCTGATGTTTAATGTCTGGGCCTCTTTTTAGGTGTCTGTATAGTATACTATAATGAATCCAATGTTTTTCAGCTGCTTTCCGCACGCTAACGCCAGATTCGATGTCAGAGAGGGCATTTTTTAATTGATCAGGACTGTGTTTTTTGTAACCCCCTAAAACGATGAGTTTGTATTTCCGTGGCATATTTGAACAGCAACTCTGAAACAACACAGATATGTTAGTTATGCATATAACATAACTAGAGAATGGATAATAGGTTTTTATATAGTATTAATATGGCATACTAGATTTTTTTTAATCTTGCTGTTGTGGGGTGAATAGAAACACCAGAATTGTTATGTTTCTATTCACCCCACAAACTTTAAAAACGTAACCTAAAAAAAATGAAAATTCTTAGAACTGATTTCATTAAAAGTAAAACAAAAAAAAACCTTACTGTTTTATATTGATGTTATAGGTAGTATTTACAATGCCATTAACTATCACATATAGAATACATGTTTACTTATCAGATAAGTTCAAAGTAGGTAGGAAAAGGTCTTGAAAACTTTCAAGACAGGCACTAGGATAAACGTCAACCTACAGTGCTGCCACACAAACAAAACATAATTTCCTTGTTGGTCTAAAGTGTTGCCAACCCAAAAGCAATAATAGTTAAAAATAAATTTCCAGTAATTATATATATATATTCAAAGTAATATATGTATATGAAGTTTTGTCAATATTCACCCCACCGTTTCTATTCACCCCGTCTTACGGTATATATTGTATTTTCATACTCTTAAAAAAAGGCCATTAACAACATTTTAGTTACTTGTGAAGAAAACAGATATAACATTTCCAAACAAGAAATCTTCAATTCTCCCCCTATTTGTTTTATAAAAGCTGGAGTTTCTACTGCAGGTTTTTAAGTCCACTAACTACTTAATTTAATATACATAATTGTTCCTGATCTTGTTGAGTAACATTATATTAATACATCTACTTCCTACTCACATGTACAAACAATGTTTTTAATGGTCGGTCCTAAACATCTTTATAATTTAGACAAAGTCTAATGAGCAATTAGACCTAACCTGAATTACTACATCTAAGAATATCTTATTCGGTAATTTAGCTTTATTTATACATTTAATGCATCTTAATTAGTACATTAACACCACTGCTGTGTCTTACAGTAACACAATACATTACTCTAACTAAAAGAATTTCTTGTTTTCAGTTTAAAAAAATTGAAATTGTGTAATTGTTTTCTTTCCATTCACTTTTTATTGAAACATGCTTTACGTTAATATGTGTACCCTTACTATATTATGGTCCTAAACATCTTTATCAACACTTTATATATTTAAAATTTAGACAAAGTCTAATGATCAATTTGGCTTAACTTGAATTTACATGACCTGGCTCAGAACAACTTTATTTTGGCAAATACAAAGATGAAGACTCTGTACACCCTGGTTGCAATTTCTTCAGGGCTCACACCTGCTGCCAGGCTTAGTTCTATAACATGATCAGGAAGAAAGGAATCAGTTCTTGGATTTTGTTGTCCATTACGTGTCCATTACTTAACTAAATACAACTATTTCATTAACGACTCGGAGCACAAAGATCAGTACTCATAAAAAACTTTGTGTTCCAGAGTCGTTAATGAAATAGTTGTATTTAGTAAAGGAATCAGCTCGAACCTGCAACCACTGTGAAAAGGCTTGTACACCATCACCAAGAAGATTAATGATGTCATCTACGAATAACTCATTAGGCCATTTAGCTTTATTTATACATTTAATGCATCTTAATTAGTACACTAACAACACTGCTCTGTCTTACAGTAACACAATACATTACACTAACTGTAAAGAATTTCTGGTTTTCGGTTTAAAAAGTTGAAATTGTGTATTCTTTTCTTTTCCATTCACTTTCTGTGAAACAACCTACATTAATATGTGTACGCTTACTATACTGAAATCCAGTGTTCACAATCCAATAGTTAAAAATTTTGTGGAATTGTGAAATTAGTGACACTATGTACTAATGTGTGATTATCAGTTGAATTTCTGAATTCCTTTGATTCATTAATAAATTTTACTAATTTGTTTCTTTATGTCTAGATTGATAATCACACATTAGTACATAATGTTACTATTTCCACAAAATTTGTAATTATTGGATAGTGAACATTGGATTTCAATATAGTAAGCGTACACATATTAACGTAAAGCACGTCTCACAAAAAGTGAATGGAAAAGAAAACAAATACACAATTTCAACTTTCTTAAACTGAAAACAAGAAATTCTTTTGAGTTAGTGTAACGTGTTGTGTTACTGTAAGACAGAGCAGTACTGTTAGTGTACTAATTAAGATGCAGTAAATGTACAAATAAAGCTAAATAGCATAATGAGTTATTCTTAGATAACATCATTAATCTTTTTGGTAATGGTGTAAAAGCCTTCAACATATAAAAGAATGCTTGTATATTACACACAAAATTATTACAGTACGGACCTTTGTTAAAGAATAGAAACAAATAGGACTTTTTACTTTAGTATGTACCAATAAAATTCACCTTTTTTCAAGTACAGTACCGTAAAACGGGGTGAATAGAAACAAATTTGAACTTTTGGATTAAAAATTTACTTATTGTTTGTTAAGTTAAAACAAAAAAATACTACCCAAAAATAAGGTCTGTATTGCCCCTATCAGCTTATGATATTATTATTAAATTATTTTATTTCAATAAAATTAGAAAAAATAAAAACTTGGTGTTTCTAATCACCCCGCAAATGGAGGTGAATAGAAACAGTGTTATAAAACCATGTTTGTTTCTTTTAAAACCAAAGAGAGGTGAATAGAAACTATGAAATATATATTTTTCTATTAGGAAATACATAGATAAACATTTATTTCACCGGATAATGGTTTATTAATCTAAAAAGTAGGTAATACAAAAATGTTTATGTCACAGGGTTAATGTATTCAACCTTTAGGTGAACAAACAGAACACAACTCTTTACCATGACCCTGGTACTGTATCATTAATAAACTGTTAAATCAGACAGATCATCCTCAGAACATAGCATGTCTTTGAAACGAGCACTTGAACTGAGAACTGGTGACGACAGTTTTCAGACGACATCGTTTCTTGAGACAAAAGAATGTTCTTCAGTCATTGTGAACTTTTTGGTTTGAGGAAGTCTTTTTAAAAATGTTCCAACAAAATCATCATCATTAAGGTAACTAACTTTGCAAACATAACATCTAAAAGATGTTTTTGTTTTTCCATATACTTTGACCACCATATAGTCACCTTGGCTAATGGAGATACCAGTATTTTCATCTTGATCAGAATAATCTGAAGAGGACAAAATCAGGTCTTCATCGCTGTCCTGCACTGAGTAGGCACCATCATCCTCTGATGATGAATCAAGACGTTTTCTGTTTTACTTGGCATTTTTTTTCGTTGGCTTGGCCTGTTTAGATGTACAAGGGCTTGGGTCACTGTAAAGTGAAGTATGGGGGGTTACATCCTCCCCATCCACGTCCTCAAAGTCATCAACACTAACACTTCTGCCGGGTTGGACATTTACTTTTGTCCTTTTTTCCTTGGTTTAGGAGTCTGGTCTTGCCTAAGACTTTGAAGGAGTTCTTTAAAGCTATTGTCAACAGCATTAGTGGATTCTTCAAGGTTGTTCATCTCGTGGTTTTTGTCTACTATACCAGTACCTGGGAGCATTGACAACACTTTATTGCGGTCTAGAGGCGCAATCCCGCATTTCCTAAAACCTGCAATAACATTTTCTTCCTTCAAGGAGTCACACAACTTTTCAAAAGCAGAGGAAATTTATCCTTAGGAACTCTTGCCTCATTTCTTCCTGGGCCTTTCTTCCATTCCTCTAATATTCGGCGCCAAGTAGTTTTAAGAGGCCGAAAAAATACCACGTCCAGCGGTTGTGTTAGGTGTGTTGAATTTGCTGGTAGGAATATAAATCTTATGTCGTTGTCTTGACACAGCTTAACTGATTCTAAGGACAGGTGCGAAGATAAATTGTCTCCAATGAAAAATTTCTTCCCTTCTAGCTTTTTCAGATATGGGACAGCAACTGTAAGGACCCAATCCTCGAAGCAGAACGAATTGAACCAGCCAGATTTCGTCCGATTATATCTTGCATAATTTGGCCCGCCTTCGGTCCAGCTTTGACATAAATGCAAAGCCTTATACACAACAAAAGGGGGTAGTATAGTGCCGTCTGCAGCGGCTGCAAACATCACGGAGGTTGATGCCTTTGAAGAGTTCATGACCCTTTCAGGATAATTAGTTCCCCTCCGTGTGATTACCTTCCTTTTTCCCGGATCATCCGTAAGGTTGGTCTCGTCATAATTTATTATATTAGACGGCGGCACATTCTCTAATTCGTTTGACAGTTCATCGAAGTAGCTGTTGATGGTTTCTGGTGTTACACCGGCTCTGGAGCGTTTTATGTTTTGGCACATTCGCACTGCCAATTGATCTTTGTGTCGTCTCATAAATGATTCCACAAAATCACGACTGGGGAGATTATCCTTAAATCTTTTCACTTCCTTCCCCCTTCTGTCCAGAAAGTCCTTTACTAGAAGTCGTAAGGTTGTAGAGTCGATAGGATAGCCCCGTTCGCTGCATATTTTCAATCTATCTACAAACAGCTTTTCTTCTTTAAAGGACAAGGCAGTTTGTCAACCCTGATGTTTAATCTCTGGGCCTCTTTTTAGGTGTCTGTATAGTATACTATAATGAATCCAATGTTTTTCAGCTGCTTTCCGCACGCTAACGCCAGATTCGATGTCAGAGAGGGCATTTTTTAATTGATCAGGACTGTGTTTTTTGTAACCCCCTCCAACGATGAGTTTGTATTTCCGTGGCGTATTTGAACAGCAACTCTGAAACAACACAGATATGTTAGTTATGCATATAACATAACTAGAGAATGGATAATAGGTTTTTATATAGTATTAATATGGCATACTAGATTTTTTTTAATCTTGCTGTTGTGGGGTGAATAGAAACACCAGAATTGTTATGTTTCTATTCACCCCACAAACTTTAAAAACGTAACCTAAAAAAAATGAAAATTCTTAGAACTGATTTCATTAAAAGTAAAACAAAAAAAAAACCTTACTGTTTTATATTGATGTTATAGGTAGTATTTACAATGCCATTAACTATCACATATAGAATACATGTTTACTTATCAGATAAGTTCAAAGTAGGTAGGAAAAGGTCTTGAAAACATTCAAGACAGGCACTAGGATAAACGTCAACCTACAGTGCTGCCACACAAACAAAACATAATTTCCTTGTTGGTCTAAAGTGTTGCCAACCCAAAAGCAATAATAGTTAAAAATAAATTTCCAGTAATTATATATATATATTCAAAGTAATATATGTATATGAAGTTTTGTCAATATTCACCCCACCGTTTCTATTCACCCCGTTTTACGGTATATATTGTATTTTCATACTCTTAAAAAAAGGCCATTAACAACATTTTAGTTACATGTGAAGAAAACAGATATAACATTTCCAAACAAGAAATCTTCAATTCTCCCTCTATTTGTTTTATAAAAACTGGAGTTTCTACTGCAGGTTTTTAAGTCCACTAACTACTTAATTTAATATACATAATTGTTCCTGATCTTGTTGAGTAACATTATATTAATACATCTACTTCCTACTCACATGTACAAACAATGTTTTTAATGGTCGGTCCTAAACATCTTTAAAATTTAGACAAAGTCTAATGAGCAATTAGACCTAACCTGAATTACTACATCTAAGAATATCTTATTCGGTAATTTAGCTTTATTTATACATTTAATGCATATTAATTAGTACGTTAACACCACTGCTGTGTCTTACAGTAACACAATACATTACTCTAACTCTAAAGAATTTCTTGTTTCAGTTTAAAAAAATTGAAATTGTGTAATTGTTTTCTTTCCATTCACTTTTTATAGAAACATGCTTTACGTTAATATGTGTACCCTTACTATATTATGGTCCTAAACATCTTTATCAACACTTTATATATTTAAAATTTAGACAAAGTCTAATGATCAATTTGGCTTAACTTGAATTTACATGACCTGGCTCAGAACAACTTTATTTTGGCAAATACAAATATGAAGACTCTGTACACCCTGGTTGCAATTTCTTCAGGGCTCACACCTGCTGCCAGGCTTAGTTCTATAACATGATCAGGAAGAAAGGAATCAGTTCTTGTATTTTGTTGTCCATTACGTGTCCATTACTTAACTAAATACAACTATTTCATTAACGACTCGGAGCACAAAGATCAGTACTCATAAAAAACTTTGTGTTCCAGAGTCGTTAATGAAATAGTTGTATTTAGTAAAGGAATCAGCTCGAACCTGCAACCACTGTGAAAAGGCTTGTACACCATCACCAAGAAGATTAATGATGTCATCTACGAATAACTCATTAGGCCATTTAGCTTTATTTATACATTTAATGCATCTTAATTAGTACACTAACAACACTGCTCTGTCTTACAGTAACACAATACATTACACTAACTGTAAAGAATTTCTGGTTTTCGGTTTAAAAAGTTGAAATTGTGTATTCTTTTCTTTTCCATTCACTTTCTGTGAAACAACCTACATTAATATGTGTACGCTTACTATACTGAAATCCAGTGTTCACAATCCAATAGTTAAAAATTTTGTGGAATTGTGAAATTAGTGACACTATGTACTAATGTGTGATTATCAGTTGAATTTCTGAATTCCTTTGATTCATTAATAAATTTTACTAATTTGTTTCTTTATGTCTAGATTGATAATCACACATTAGTACATAATGTTACTATTTCCACAAAATTTGTAATTATTGGATAGTGAACATTGGATTTCAATATAGTAAGCGTACACATATTAACGTAAAGCACGTCTCACAAAAAGTGAATGGAAAAGAAAACAAATACACAATTTCAACTTTCTTAAACTGAAAACAAGAAATTCTTTTGAGTTAGTGTAACGTGTTGTGTTACTGTAAGACAGAGCAGTACTGTTAGTGTACTAATTAAGATGCAGTAAATGTACAAATAAAGCTAAATAGCATAATGAGTTATTCTTAGATAACATCATTAATCTTTTTGGTAATGGTGTAAAAGCCTTCAACATATAAAAGAATGCTTGTATATTACACACAAAATTATTACAGTACGGACCTTTGTTAAAGAATAGAAACAAATAGGACTTTTTACTGTAGTATGTACCAATAAAATTCACCTTTTTTCAAGTACAGTACCGTAAAACGGGGTGAATAGAAACAAATTTGAACTTTTGGATTAAAAATTTACTTATTGTTTGTTAAGTTAAAACAAAAAAATACTACCCAAAACTAAGGTCTGTATTGCCCCTATCAGCTTATGATATTATTATTAAATTATTTTATTTCAATAAAATTAAAAAAAATAAAAACTTGGTGTTTCTAATCACCCCGCAAATGGAGGTGAATAGAAACAGTGTTATAAAACCATGTTTGTTTCTTTTAAAACCAAAGAGAGGTGAATAGAAACTATGAAATATATATTTTTCTATTAGGAAATACATAGATAAACATTTATTTCACCGGATAATGGTTTATTAATCTAAAAAGTAGGTAATACAAAAATGTTTATGTCACAGGGTTAATGTATTCAAACTGTAGGTGAACAAACAGAACACAACTCTTTACCATGACCCTGGTACTGTATCATTAATAAACTGTTAAATCAGACAGATCATCCTCAGAACATAGCATGTCTTTGAAACGAGCACTTGAACTGAGAACTGGTGACGACAGTTTTCAGACGACATCGTTTCTCGAGACAAAAGAATCTTCTTCAGTCATTGTGAACTTTTTGGTTTGAGGAAGTCTTTTTAAAAATGTTCCAACAAAATCATCATCATTAAGGTAACTAACTTTGCAAACATAACATCTAAAAGATGTTTTTGTTTTTCCATATACTTTGACCACCATATAGTCACCTTGGCTAATGGAGATACCAGTATTTTCATCTTGATCAGAATAATCTGAAGAGGACAAAATCAGGTCTTCATCGCTGTCCTGCACTGAGTAGGCACCATCATCCTCTGATGATGAATCAAGACGTTTTCTGTTTTACTTGGCATTTTTTTTCGTTGGCTTGGCCTGTTTAGATGTACAAGGGCTTGGGTCACTGTAAAGTGAAGTATGGGGGGGTTACATCCTCCCCATCCACGTCCTCAAAGTCATCAACACTAACACTTCTGCCGGGTTGGACATTTACTTTTGTCCTTTTTTCCTTGGTTTAGGAGTCTGGTCTTGCCTAAGACTTTGAAGGAGTTCTTTAAAGCTATTGTCAACAGCATTAGTGGATTCTTCAAGGTTGTTCATCTCGTGGTTTTTGTCTACTATACCAGTACCTGGGAGCATTGACAACACTTTATTGCGGTCTAGAGGCGCAATACCGCATTTCCTAAAACCTGCAATAACATTTTCTTCCTTCAAGGAGTCACACAACTTTTTCAAAAGCAGAGGAAATTTATCCTTAGGAACTGTTGCCTCGTTTCTTCCTGGGCCTTTCTTCCATTCCTCTAATATTCGGTGCCAAGTAGTTTTAAGAGGCCGAAAAAATGCCACGTCCAGCGGTTGTGTTAGGTGTGTTGAATTTGCTGGTAGGAATATAAATCTTATGTCGTTGTCTTGACACAGCTTAACTGATTCTAAGGACAGGTGCGAAGATAAATTGTCTCCAATAAAAAATTTCTTCCCTTCTAGCTTTTTCAGATATGGGACAGCAACTGTAAGGACCCAATCCTCGAAGCAGAACGAATTGAACCAGCCAGATTTCGTCCGATTATATCTTGCATAATTTGGCCCGCCTTCGGTCCAGCTTTGATATAAATGCAAAGCCTTATACACAACATAAGGGGGTAGTATAGTGCCGTCTGCAGCGGCTGCAAACATCACGGAGGTTGATGCCTTTGAAGAGTTCATGACCCTTTCAGGATAATTAGTTCCCCTCCGTGTGATTACCTTTCGTTTTCCCGGATCATCCGTAAGGTTGGTCTCGTCATAATTTATTATATTAGACGGCGGCACATTCTCTAATTCGTTTGACAGTTCATCGAAGTAGCTGTTGATGGTTTCTGGTGTTACACTGGCTCTGGAGCGTTTTATGTTTTGGCACATTCGCACTGCCAATTGATCTTTGTGTTGTCTCATAAATGATTCCACAAAATCACGACTGGGGAGATTATCCTTAAATCTTTTCACTTCCTTCCCCCTTCTGTCCAGAAAGTCCTTTACTAGAAGTCGTAAGGTTGTAGAGTCGATAGGATAGCCCCGTTCGCTGCATATTTTCAATCTATCTACAAACAGCTTTTCTTCTTCAAAAGACAAGGCAGTTTGTCAACCCTGATGTTTAATCTCTGGGCCTCTTTTTAGGTGTCTGTATAGTATACTATAATGAATCCAATGTTTTTCAGCTGCTTTCCGCACGCTAACGCCAGATTCGATGTCAGAGAGGGCATTTTTTAATTGATCAGGACTGTGTTTTTTGTAACCCCCTCCAACGATGAGTTTGTATTTCCGTGGCGTATTTGAACAGCAACTCTGAAACAACACAGATATGTTAGTTATGCATATAACATAACTAGAGAATGGATAATAGGTTTTTATATAGTATTAATATGGCATACTAGATTTTTTTTAATCTTGCTGTTGTGGGGTGAATAGAAACACCAGAATTGTTATGTTTCTATTCACCCCACAAACTTTAAAAACGTAACCTAAAAAAAATGAAAATTCTTAGAACTGATTTCATTAAAAGTAAAACAAAAAAAAAACCTTACTGTTTTATATTGATGTTATAGGTAGTATTTACAATGCCATTAACTATCACATATAGAATACATGTTTACTTATCAGATAAGTTCAAAGTAGGTAGGAAAAGGTCTTGAAAACTTTCAAGACAGGCACTAGGATAAACGTCAACCTACAGTGCTGCCACACAAACAAAACATAATTTCCTTGTTGGTCTAAAGTGTTGCCAACCCAAAAGCAATAATAGTTAAAAATAAATTTCCAGTAATTATATATATATATATTCTAAGTAATATATGTATATGAAGTTTTGTCAATATTCACCCCACCGTTTCTATTCACCCCGTTTTACGGTATATATTGTATTTTCATACTCTTAAAAAAAGGCCATTAACAACATTTTAGTTACATGTGAAGAAAACAGATATAACATTTCCAAACAAGAAATCTTCAATTCTCCCTCTATTTGTTTTATAAAAACTGGAGTTTCTACTGCAGGTTTTTAAGTCCACTAACTACTTAATTTAATATACATAATTGTTCCTGATCTTGTTGAGTAACATTATATTAATACATCTACTTCCTACTCACATGTACAAACAATGTTTTTAATGGTCGGTCCTAAACATCTTTAAAATTTAGACAAAGTCTAATGAGCAATTAGACCTAACCTGAATTACTACATCTAAGAATATCTTATTCGGTAATTTAGCTTTATTTATACATTTAATGCATATTAATTAGTACGTTAACACCACTGCTGTGTCTTACAGTAACACAATACATTACTCTAACTCTAAAGAATTTCTTGTTTCAGTTTAAAAAAATTGAAATTGTGTAATTGTTTTCTTTCCATTCACTTTTTATAGAAACATGCTTTACGTTAATATGTGTACCCTTACTATATTATGGTCCTAAACATCTTTATCAACACTTTATATATTTAAAATTTAGACAAAGTCTAATGATCAATTTGGCTTAACTTGAATTTACATGACCTGGCTCAGAACAACTTTATTTTGGCAAATACAAATATGAAGACTCTGTACACCCTGGTTGCAATTTCTTCAGGGCTCACACCTGCTGCCAGGCTTAGTTCTATAACATGATCAGGAAGAAAGGAATCAGTTCTTGTATTTTGTTGTCCATTACGTGTCCATTACTTAACTAAATACAACTATTTCATTAACGACTCGGAGCACAAAGATCAGTACTCATAAAAAACTTTGTGTTCCAGAGTCGTTAATGAAATAGTTGTATTTAGTAAAGGAATCAGCTCGAACCTGCAACCACTGTGAAAAGGCTTGTACACCATCACCAAGAAGATTAATGATGTCATCTACGAATAACTCATTAGGCCATTTAGCTTTATTTATACATTTAATGCATCTTAATTAGTACACTAACAACACTGCTCTGTCTTACAGTAACACAATACATTACACTAACTGTAAAGAATTTCTGGTTTTCGGTTTAAAAAGTTGAAATTGTGTATTCTTTTCTTTTCCATTCACTTTCTGTGAAACAACCTACATTAATATGTGTACGCTTACTATACTGAAATCCAGTGTTCACAATCCAATAGTTAAAAATTTTGTGGAATTGTGAAATTAGTGACACTATGTACTAATGTGTGATTATCAGTTGAATTTCTGAATTCCTTTGATTCATTAATAAATTTTACTAATTTGTTTCTTTATGTCTAGATTGATAATCACACATTAGTACATAATGTTACTAATTCCACAAAATTTGTAATTATTGGATAGTGAACATTGGATTTCAATATAGTAAGCGTACACATATTAACGTAAAGCACGTCTCACAAAAAGTGAATGGAAAAGAAAACAAATACACAATTTCAACTTTCTTAAACTGAAAACAAGAAATTCTTTTGAGTTAGTGTAACGTGTTGTGTTACTGTAAGACAGAGCAGTACTGTTAGTGTACTAATTAAGATGCAGTAAATGTACAAATAAAGCTAAATAGCATAATGAGTTATTCTTAGATAACATCATTAATCTTTTTGGTAATGGTGTAAAAGCCTTCAACATATAAAAGAATGCTTGTATATTACACACAAAATTATTACAGTATGGACCTTTGTTAAAGAATAGAAACAAATAGGACTTTTTACTGTAGTATGTACCAATAAAATTCACCTTTTTTCAAGTACAGTACCGTAAAACGGGGTGAATAGAAACAAATTTGAACTTTTGGATTAAAAATTTACTTATTGTTTGTTAAGTTAAAACAAAAAAATACTACCCAAAACTAAGGTCTGTATTGCCCCTATCAGCTTATGATATTATTATTAAATTATTTTATTTCAATAAAATTAAAAAAAATAAAAACTTGGTGTTTCTAATCACCCCGCAAATGGAGGTGAATAGAAACAGTGTTATAAAACCATGTTTGTTTCTTTTAAAACCAAAGAGAGGTGAATAGAAACTATGAAATATATATTTTTCTATTAGGAAATACATAGATAAACATTTATTTCACCGGATAATGGTTTATTAATCTAAAAAGTAGGTAATACAAAAATGTTTATGTCACAGGGTTAATGTATTCAAACTTTAGGTGAACAAACAGAACACAACTCTTTACCATGACCCTGGTACTGTATCATTAATAAACTGTTAAATCAGACAGATCATCCTCAGAACATAGCATGTCTTTGAAACGAGCACTTGAACTGAGAACTGGTGATGACAGTTTTCAGACGACATCGTTTCTCGAGACAAAAGAATCTTCTTCAGTCATTGTGAACTTTTTGGTTTGAGGAAGTCTTTTTAAAAATGTTCCAACAAAATCATCATCATTAAGGTAACTAACTTTGCAAACATAACATCTAAAAGATGTTTTTGTTTTTCCATATACTTTGACCACCATATAGTCACCTTGGCTAATGGAGATACCAGTATTTTCATCTTGATCAGAATAATCTGAAGAGGACAAAATCAGGTCTTCATCGCTGTCCTGCACTGAGTAGGCACCATCATCCTCTGATGATGAATCAAGACGTTTTCTGTTTTACTTGGCATTTTTTTTCGTTGGCTTGGCCTGTTTAGATGTACAAGGGCTTGGGTCACTGTAAAGTGAAGTATGGGGGGGTTACATCCTCCCCATCCACGTCCTCAAAGTCATCAACACTAACACTTCTGCCGGGTTGGACATTTACTTTTGTCCTTTTTTCCTTGGTTTAGGAGTCTGGTCTTGCCTAAGACTTTGAAGGAGTTCTTTAAAGCTATTGTCAACAGCATTAGTGGATTCTTCAAGGTTGTTCATCTCGTGGTTTTTGTCTACTATACCAGTACCTGGGAGCATTGACAACACTTTATTGCGGTCTAGAGGCGCAATACCGCATTTCCTAAAACCTGCAATAACATTTTCTTCCTTCAAGGAGTCACACAACTTTTTCAAAAGCAGAGGAAATTTATCATTAGGAACTGTTGCCTCGTTTCTTCCTGGGCCTTTCTTCCATTCCTCTAATATTCGGTGCCAAGTAGTTTTAAGAGGCCGAAAAAATGCCACGTCCAGCGGTTGTGTTAGGTGTGTTGAATTTGCTGGTAGGAATATAAATCTTATGTCGTTGTCTTGACACAGCTTAACTGATTCTAAGGACAGGTGCGAAGATAAATTGTCTCCAATAAAAAATTTCTTCCCTTCTAGCTTTTTCAGATATGGGACAGCAACTGTAAGGACCCAATCCTCGAAGCAGAACGAATTGAACCAGCCAGATTTCGTCCGATTATATCTTGCATAATTTGGCCCGCCTTCGGTCCAGCTTTGATATAAATGCAAAGCCTTATACACAACATAAGGGGGTAGTATAGTGCCGTCTGCAGCGGCTGCAAACATCACGGAGGTTGATGCCTTTGAAGAGTTCATGACCCTTTCAGGATAATTAGTTCCCCTCCGTGTGATTACCTTTCGTTTTCCCGGATCATCCGTAAGGTTGGTCTCGTCATAATTTATTATATTAGACGGCGGCACATTCTCTAATTCGTTTGACAGTTCATCGAAGTAGCTGTTGATGGTTTCTGGTGTTACACTGGCTCTGGAGCGTTTTATGTTTTGGCACATTCGCACTGCCAATTGATCTTTGTGTTGTCTCATAAATGATTCCACAAAATCACGACTGGGGAGATTATCCTTAAATCTTTTCACTTCCTTCCCCCTTCTATCCAGAAAGTCCTTTACTAGAAGTCGTAAGGTTGTAGAGTCGATAGGATAGCCCCGTTCGCTGCATATTTTCAATCTATCTACAAACAGCTTTTCTTCTTCAAAAGACAAGGCAGTTTGTCAACCCTGATGTTTAATGTCTGGGCCTCTTTTTAGGTGTCTGTATAGTATACTATAATGAATCCAATGTTTTTCAGCTGCTTTCCGCACGCTAACGCCAGATTCGATATCAGAGAGGGCATTTTTTAATTGATCAGGACTGTGTTTTTTGTAACCCCCTCCAACGATGAGTTTGTATTTCCGTGGCATATTTGAACAGCAACTCTGAAACAACACAGATATGTTAGTTATGCATATAACATAACTAGAGAATGGATAATAGGTTTTTATATAGTATTAATATGGCATACAAGATTTTTTTTAATCTTGCTGTTGTGGGGTGAATAGAAACACCAGAATTGTTATGTTTCTATTCACCCCACAAACTTTAAAAACGTAACCTAAAAAAAATGAAAATTCTTAGAATTGATTTCATTAAAAGTAAAACAAAAAAAAACCTTACTGTTTTATATTGATGTTATAGGTAGTATTTACAATGCCATTAACTATCACATATAGAATACATGTTTACTTATCAGATAAGTTCAAAGTAGGTAGGAAAAGGTCTTGAAAACTTTCAAGACAGGCACTAGGATAAACGTCAACCTACAGTGCTGCCACACAAACAAAACATAATTTCCTTGTTGGTCTAAAGTGTTGCCAACCCAAAAGCAATAATAGTTAAAAATAAATTTCCAGTAATTATATATATATATATATTCTAAGTAATATATGTATATGAAGTTTTGTCAATATTCACCCCACCGTTTCTATTCACCCCGTTTTACGGTATATATTGTATTTTCATACTCTTAAAAAAAGGCCATTAACAACATTTTAGTTACTTGTGAAGAAAACAGATATAACATTTCCAAACAAGAAATCTTCAATTCTCCCCCTATTTGTTTTATAAAAACTGGAGTTTCTACTGCAGGTTTTTAAGTTCACTAACTACTTAATTTAATATACATAATTGTTCCTGATCTTGTTGAGTAACATTATATTGATACATCTACTTCCTACTCACATGTACAAACAATGTTTTTAATGGTCGGTCCTAAACATCTTTATAATTTAGACAAAGTCTAATGAGCAATTAGACCTAACCTGAATTACTACATCTAAGAATATCTTATTCGGTAATTTAGCTTTATTTATACATTTAATGCATCTTAATTAGTACATTAACACCACTGCTGTGTCTTACAGTAACACAATACATTACTCTAACTAAAAGAATTTCTTGTTTTCAGTTTAAAAAAATTGAAATTGTGTAATTGTTTTCTTTCCATTCACTTTTTATAGAAACATGCTTTACGTTAATATGTGTACCCTTACTATATTATGGTCCTAAACATCTTTATCAACACTTTATATATTTAAAATTTAGACAAAGTCTAATGATCAATTTGGCTTAACTTGAATTTACATGACCTGGCTCAGAACAACTTTATTTTGGCAAATACAAATATGAAGACTCTGTACACCCTGGTTGCAATTTCTTCAGGGCTCACACCTGCTGCCAGGCTTAGTTCTATAACATGATCAGGAAGAAAGGAATCAGTTCTTGTATTTTGTTGTCCATTACGTGTCCATTACTTAACTAAATACAACTATTTCATTAACGACTCGGAGCACAAAGATCAGTACTCATAAAAAACTTTGTGTTCCAGAGTCGTTAATGAAATAGTTGTATTTAGTAAAGGAATCAGCTCGAACCTGCAACCACTGTGAAAAGGCTTGTACACCATCACCAAGAAGATTAATGATGTCATCTACGAATAACTCATTAGGCCATTTAGCTTTATTTATACATTTAATGCATCTTAATTAGTACACTAACAACACTGCTCTGTCTTACAGTAACACAATACATTACACTAACTGTAAAGAATTTCTGGTTTTCGGTTTAAAAAGTTGAAATTGTGTATTCTTTTCTTTTCCATTCACTTTCTGTGAAACAACCTACATTAATATGTGTACGCTTACTATACTGAAATCCAGTGTTCACAATCCAATAGTTAAAAATTTTGTGGAATTGTGAAATTAGTGACACTATGTACTAATGTGTGATTATCAGTTGAATTTCTGAATTCCTTTGATTCATTAATAAATTTTACTAATTTGTTTCTTTATGTCTAGATTGATAATCACACATTAGTACATAATGTTACTAATTCCACAAAATTTGTAATTATTGGATAGTGAACATTGGATTTCAATATAGTAAGCGTACACATATTAACGTAAAGCACGTCTCACAAAAAGTGAATGGAAAAGAAAACAAATACACAATTTCAACTTTCTTAAACTGAAAACAAGAAATTCTTTTGAGTTAGTGTAACGTGTTGTGTTACTGTAAGACAGAGCAGTACTGTTAGTGTACTAATTAAGATGCAGTAAATGTACAAATAAAGCTAAATAGCATAATGAGTTATTCTTAGATAACATCATTAATCTTTTTGGTAATGGTGTAAAAGCCTTCAACATATAAAAGAATGCTTGTATATTACACACAAAATTATTACAGTACGGACCTTTGTTAAAGAATAGAAACAAATAGGACTTTTTACTGTAGTATGTACCAATAAAATTCACCTTTTTTCAAGTACAGTACCGTAAAACGGGGTGAATAGAAACAAATTTGAACTTTTGGATTAAAAATTTACTTATTGTTTGTTAAGTTAAAACAAAAAAATACTACCCAAAACTAAGGTCTGTATTGCCCCTATCAGCTTATGATATTATTATTAAATTATTTTATTTCAATAAAATTAAAAAAAATAAAAACTTGGTGTTTCTAATCACCCCGCAAATGGAGGTGAATAGAAACAGTGTTATAAAACCATGTTTGTTTCTTTTAAAACCAAAGAGAGGTGAATAGAAACTATGAAATATATATTTTTCTATTAGGAAATACATAGATAAACATTTATTTCACCGGATAATGGTTTATTAATCTAAAAAGTAGGTAATACAAAAATGTTTATGTCACAGGGTTAATGTATTCAAACTTTAGGTGAACAA
Organism: Magicicada septendecula; assembly: GCA_034769895.1. NCBI lineage: Eukaryota > Metazoa > Arthropoda > Insecta > Hemiptera > Cicadidae > Magicicada > Magicicada septendecula. The sequence continues at coordinate 167,300,151 of CM068376.1, read as the reverse complement.
ACAGAACACAACTCTTTACCATGACCCTGGTACTGTATCATTAATAAACTGTTAAATCAGACAGATCATCCTCAGAACATAGCATGTCTTTGAAACGAGCACTTGAACTGAGAACTGGTGACGACAGTTTTCAGACGACATCGTTTCTCGAGACAAAAGAATCTTCTTCAGTCATTGTGAACTTTTTGGTTTGAGGAAGTCTTTTTAAAAATGTTCCAACAAAATCATCATCATTAAGGTAACTAACTTTGCAAACATAACATCTAAAAGATGTTTTTGTTTTTCCATATACTTTGACCACCATATAGTCACCTTGGCTAATGGAGATACCAGTATTTTCATCTTGATCAGAATAATCTGAAGAGGACAAAATCAGGTCTTCATCGCTGTCCTGCACTGAGTAGGCACCATCATCCTCTGATGATGAATCAAGACGTTTTCTGTTTTACTTGGCATTTTTTTTCGTTGGCTTGGCCTGTTTAGATGTACAAGGGCTTGGGTCACTGTAAAGTGAAGTATGGGGGGGTTACATCCTCCCCATCCACGTCCTCAAAGTCATCAAGACTAACACTTCTGCCGGGTTGGACATTTACTTTTGTCCTTTTTTCCTTGGTTTAGGAGTCTGGTCTTGCCTAAGACTTTGAAGGAGTTCTTTAAAGCTATTGTCAACAGCATTAGTGGATTCTTCAAGGTTGTTCATATCGTGGTTTTTGTCTACTATACCAGTACCTGGGAGCATTGACAACACTTTATTGCGGTCTAGAGGCACAATCCCGCATTTCCTAAAACCTGCAATAACATTTTCTTCCTTCAAGGAGTCACACAACTTTTTCAAAAGCAGAGGAAATTTATCATTAGGAACTGTTGCCTCGTTTCTTCCTGGGCCTTTCTTCCATTCCTCTAATATTCGGCGCCAAGTAGTTTTAAGAGGCCGAAAAAATGCCACTTCCAGCGGTTGTGTTAGGTGTGTTGAATTTGCTGGTAGGAATATAAATCTTATGTCGTTGTCTTGACACAGCTTAACTGATTCTAAGGACAGGTGCGAAGATAAATTGTCTCCAATGAAAAATTTCTTCCCTTCTAGCTTTTTCAGATATGGGACAGCAACTGTAAGGACCCAATCCTCGAAGCAGAACGAATTGAACCAGCCAGATTTCGTCCGATTATATCTTGCATAATTTGGCCCGCCTTCGGTCCAGCTTTGATATAAATGCAAAGCCTTATACACAACATAAGGGGGTAGTATAGTGCCGTCTGCAGCGGCTGCAAACATCACGGAGGTTGATGCCTTTGAAGAGTTCATGACCCTTTCAGGATAATTAGTTCCCCTCCGTGTGATTACCTTTCGTTTTCCCGGATCATCCGTAAGGTTGGTCTCGTCATAATTTATTATATTAGACGGCGGCACATTCTCTAATTCGTTTGACAGTTCATCGAAGTAGCTGTTGATGGTTTCTGGTGTTACACCGGCTCTGGAGCGTTTTATGTTTTGGCACATTCGCCCTGCCAATTGATCATTGTGTCGTCTCATAAATGATTCCACAAAATCACGACTGGGGAGATTATCCTTAAATCTTTTCACTTCCTTCCCCCTTCTGTCCAGAAAGTCCTTTACTAGAAGTCGTAAGGTTGTAGAGTCGATAGGATAGCCCCGTTCGCTGCATATTTTCAATCTATCTACAAACAGCTTTTCTTCTTCAAAAGACAAGGCAGTTTGTCAACCCTGATGTTTAATGTCTGGGCCTCTTTTTAGGTGTCTGTATAGTATACTATAATGAATCCAATGTTTTTCAGCTGCTTTCCGCACGCTAACGCCAGATTCGATGTCAGAGAGGGCATTTTTTAATTGATCAGGACTGTGTTTTTTGTAACCCCCTCCAACGATGAGTTTGTATTTCCGTGGCATATTTGAACAGCAACTCTGAAACAACACAGATATGTTAGTTATGCATATAACATAACTAGAGAATGGATAATAGGTTTTTATATAGTATTAATATGGCATACAAGATTTTTTTTAATCTTGCTGTTGTGGGGTGAATAGAAACACCAGAATTGTTATGTTTCTATTCACCCCACAAACTTTAAAAACGTAACCTAAAAAAAATGAAAATTCTTAGAATTGATTTCATTAAAAATAAAACAAAAAAAAACCTTACTGTTTTATATTGATGTTATAGGTAGTATTTACAATGCCATTAACTATCACATATAGAATACATGTTTACTTATCAGATAAGTTCAAAGTAGGCAGGAAAAGGTCTTGAAAACTTTCAAGACAGGCACTAGGATAAACGTCAACCTACAGTGCTGCCACACAAACAAAACATAATTTCCTTGTTGGTCTAAAGTGTTGCCAACCCAAAAGCAATAATAGTTAAAAATAAATTTCCAGTAATTATATATATATATATATATTCTAAGTAATATATGTATATGAAGTTTTGTCAATATTCACCCCACCGTTTCTATTCACCCCGTTTTACGGTATATATTGTATTTTCATACTCTTAAAAAAAGGCCATTAACAACATTTTAGTTACTTGTGAAGAAAACAGATATAACATTTCCAAACAAGAAATCTTCAATTCTCCCCCTATTTGTTTTATAAAAACTGGAGTTTCTACTGCAGGTTTTTAAGTCCACTAACTACTTAATTTAATATACATAATTGTTCCTGATCTTGTTGAGTAACATTATATTGATACATCTACTTCCTACTCACATGTACAAACAATGTTTTTAATGGTCGGTCCTAAACATCTTTATAATTTAGACAAAGTCTAATGAGCAATTAGACCTAACCTGAATTACTACATCTAAGAATATCTTATTCGGTAATTTAGCTTTATTTATACATTTAATGCATCTTAATTAGTACATTAACACCACTGCTGTGTCTTATAGTAACACAATACATTACTCTAACTAAAAGAATTTCTTGTTTTCAGTTTAAAAAAATTGAAATTGTGTAATTGTTTTCTTTCCATTCACTTTTTATAGAAACATGCTTTACGTTAATATGTGTACCCTTACTATATTATGGTCCTAAACATCTTTATCAACACTTTATATATTTAAAATTTAGACAAAGTCTAATGATCAATTTGGCTTAACTTGAATTTACATGACCTGGCTCAGAACAACTTTATTTTGGCAAATACAAATATGAAGACTCTGTACACCCTGGTTGCAATTTCTTCAGGGCTCACACCTGCTGCCAGGCTTAGTTCTATAACATGATCAGGAAGAAAGGAATCAGTTCTTGTATTTTGTTGTCCATTACGTGTCCATTACTTAACTAAATACAACTATTTCATTAACGACTCGGAGCACAAAGATCAGTACTCATAAAAAACTTTGTGTTCCAGAGTCGTTAATGAAATAGTTGTATTTAGTAAAGGAATCAGCTCGAACCTGCAACCACTGTGAAAAGGCTTGTACACCATCACCAAGAAGATTAATGATGTCATCTACGAATAACTCATTAGGCCATTTAGCTTTATTTATACATTTAATGCATCTTAATTAGTACACTAACAACACTGCTCTGTCTTACAGTAACACAATACATTACACTAACTGTAAAGAATTTCTGGTTTTCGGTTTAAAAAGTTGAAATTGTGTATTCTTTTCTTTTCCATTCACTTTCTGTGAAACAACCTACATTAATATGTGTACACTTACTATACTGAAATCCAGTGTTCACAATCCAATAGTTAAAAATTTTGTGGAATTGTGAAATTAGTGACACTATGTACTAATGTGTGATTATCAGTTGAATTTCTGAATTCCTTTGATTCATTAATAAATTTTACTAATTTGTTTCTTTATGTCTAGATTGATAATCACACATTAGTACATAATGTTACTAATTCCACAAAATTTGTAATTATTGGATAGTGAACATTGGATTTCAATATAGTAAGCGTACACATATTAACGTAAAGCACGTCTCACAAAAAGTGAATGGAAAAGAAAACAAATACACAATTTCAACTTTCTTAAACTGAAAACAAGAAATTCTTTTGAGTTAGTGTAACGTGTTGTGTTACTGTAAGACAGAGCAGTACTGTTAGTGTACTAATTAAGATGCAGTAAATGTACAAATAAAGCTAAATAGCATAATGAGTTATTCTTAGATAACATCATTAATCTTTTTGGTAATGGTGTAAAAGCCTTCAACATATAAAAGAATGCTTGTATATTACACACAAAATTATTACAGTACGGACCTTTGTTAAAGAATAGAAACAAATAGGACTTTTTACTGTAGTATGTACCAATAAAATTCACCTTTTTTCAAGTACAGTACCGTAAAACGGGGTGAATAGAAACAAATTTGAACTTTTGGATTAAAAATTTACTTATTGTTTGTTAAGTTAAAACAAAAAAATACTACCCAAAACTAAGGTCTGTATTGCCCCTATCAGCTTATGATATTATTATTAAATTATTTTATTTCAATAAAATTAAAAAAAATAAAAACTTGGTGTTTCTAATCACCCCGCAAATGGAGGTGAATAGAAACAGTGTTATAAAACCATGTTTGTTTCTTTTAAAACCAAAGAGAGGTGAATAGAAACTATGAAATATATATTTTTCTATTAGGAAATACATAGATAAACATTTATTTCACCGGATAATGGTTTATTAATCTAAAAAGTAGGTAATACAAAAATGTTTATGTCACAGGGTTAATGTATTCAAACTTTAGGTGAACAAACAGAACACAACTCTTTACCATGACCCTGGTACTGTATCATTAATAAACTGTTAAATCAGACAGATCATCCTCAGAACATAGCATGTCTTTGAAACGAGCACTTGAACTGAGAACTGGTGACGACAGTTTTCAGACGACATCGTTTCTCGAGACAAAAGAATCTTCTTCAGTCATTGTGAACTTTTTGGTTTGAGGAAGTCTTTTTAAAAATGTTCCAACAAAATCATCATCATTAAGGTAACTAACTTTGCAAACATAACATCTAAAAGATGTTTTTGTTTTTCCATATACTTTGACCACCATATAGTCACCTTGGCTAATGGAGATACCAGTATTTTCATCTTGATCAGAATAATCTGAAGAGGACAAAATCAGGTCTTCATCGCTGTCCTGCACTGAGTAGGCACCATCATCCTCTGATGATGAATCAAGACGTTTTCTGTTTTACTTGGCATTTTTTTTCGTTGGCTTGGCCTGTTTAGATGTACAAGGGCTTGGGTCACTGTAAAGTGAAGTATGGGGGGGTTACATCCTCCCCATCCACGTCCTCAAAGTCATCAAGACTAACACTTCTGCCGGGTTGGACATTTACTTTTGTCCTTTTTTCCTTGGTTTAGGAGTCTGGTCTTGCCTAAGACTTTGAAGGAGTTCTTTAAAGCTATTGTCAACAGCATGAGTGGATTCTTCAAGGTTGTTCATATCGTGGTTTTTGTCTACTATACCAGTACCTGGGAGCATTGACAACACTTTATTGCGGTCTAGAGGCACAATCCCGCATTTCCTAAAACCTGCAATAACATTTTCTTCCTTCAAGGAGTCACACAACTTTTTCAAAAGCAGAGGAAATTTATCATTAGGAACTGTTGCCTCGTTTCTTCCTGGGCCTTTCTTCCATTCCTCTAATATTCGGCGCCAAGTAGTTTTAAGAGGCCGAAAAAATGCCACTTCCAGCGGTTGTGTTAGGTGTGTTGAATTTGCTGGTAGGAATATAAATCTTATGTCGTTGTCTTGACACAGCTTAACTGATTCTAAGGACAGGTGCGAAGATAAATTGTCTCCAATGAAAAATTTCTTCCCTTCTAGCTTTTTCAGATATGGGACAGCAACTGTAAGGACCCAATCCTCGAAGCAGAACGAATTGAACCAGCCAGATTTCGTCCGATTATATCTTGCATAATTTGGCCCGCCTTCGGTCCAGCTTTGATATAAATGCAAAGCCTTATACACAACATAAGGGGGTAGTATAGTGCCGTCTGCAGCGGCTGCAAACATCACGGAGGTTGATGCCTTTGAAGAGTTCATGACCCTTTCAGGATAATTAGTTCCCATCCGTGTGATTACCTTTCGTTTTCCCGGATCATCCGTAAGGTTGGTCTCGTCATAATTTATTATATTAGACGGCGGCACATTCTCTAATTCGTTTGACAGTTCATCGAAGTAGCTGTTGATGGTTTCTGGTGTTACACCGGCTCTGGAGCGTTTTATGTTTTGGCACATTCGCCCTGCCAATTGATCTTTGTGTCGTCTCATAAATGATTCCACAAAATCACCACTGGGGAGATTATCCTTAAATCGTTTCACTTCCTTCCCCCTTCTGTCCAGAAAGTCCTTTACTAGAAGTCGTAAGGTTGTAGAGTCGATAGGATAGCCCCGTTCGCTGCATATTTTCAATCTATCTACAAACAGCTTTTCTTCTTCAAAAGACAAGGCAGTTTGTCAACCCTGATGTTTAATGTCTGGGCCTCTTTTTAGGTGTCTGTATAGTATACTATAATGAATCCAATGTTTTTCAGCTGCTTTCCGCACGCTAACGCCAGATTCGATGTCAGAGAGGGCATTTTTTAATTGATCAGGACTGTGTTTTTTGTAACCCCCTCCAACGATGAGTTTGTATTTCCGTGGCATATTTGAACAGCAACTCTGAAACAACACAGATATGTTAGTTATGCATATAACATAACTAGAGAATGGATAATAGGTTTTTATATAGTATTAATATGGCATACAAGATTTTTTTTAATCTTGCTGTTGTGGGGTGAATAGAAACACCAGAATTGTTATGTTTCTATTCACCCCACAAACTTTAAAAACGTAACCTAAAAAAAATGAAAATTCTTAGAATTGATTTCATTAAAAATAAAACAAAAAAAAACCTTACTGTTTTATATTGATGTTATAGGTAGTATTTACAATGCCATTAACTATCACATATAGAATACATGTTTACTTATCAGATAAGTTCAAAGTAGGCAGGAAAAGGTCTTGAAAACTTTCAAGACAGGCACTAGGATAAACGTCAACCTACAGTGCTGCCACACAAACAAAACATAATTTCCTTGTTGGTCTAAAGTGTTGCCAACCCAAAAGCAATAATAGTTAAAAATAAATTTCCAGTAATTATATATATATATTCTAAGTAATATATGTATATGAAGTTTTGTCAATATTCACCCCACCGTTTCTATTCACCCCGTTTTACGGTATATATTGTATTTTCATACTCTTAAAAAAAGGCCATTAACAACATTTTAGTTACTTGTGAAGAAAACAGATATAACATTTCCAAACAAGAAATCTTCAATTCTCCCCCTATTTGTTTTATAAAAACTGGAGTTTCTACTGCAGGTTTTTAAGTCCACTAACTACTTAATTTAATATACATAATTGTTCCTGATCTTGTTGAGTAACATTATATTGATACATCTACTTCCTACTCACATGTACAAACAATGTTTTTAATGGTCGGTCCTAAACATCTTTATAATTTAGACAAAGTCTAATGAGCAATTAGACCTAACCTGAATTACTACATCTAAGAATATCTTATTCGGTAATTTAGCTTTATTTATACATTTAATGCATCTTAATTAGTACATTAACACCACTGCTGTGTCTTATAGTAACACAATACATTACTCTAACTAAAAGAATTTCTTGTTTTCAGTTTAAAAAAATTGAAATTGTGTAATTGTTTTCTTTCCATTCACTTTTTATAGAAACATGCTTTACGTTAATATGTGTACCCTTACTATATTATGGTCCTAAACATCTTTATCAACACTTTATATATTTAAAATTTAGACAAAGTCTAATGATCAATTTGGCTTAACTTGAATTTACATGACCTGGCTCAGAACAACTTTATTTTGGCAAATACAAATATGAAGACTCTGTACACCCTGGTTGCAATTTCTTCAGGGCTCACACCTGCTGCCAGGCTTAGTTCTATAACATGATCAGGAAGAAAGGAATCAGTTCTTGTATTTTGTTGTCCATTACGTGTCCATTACTTAACTAAATACAACTATTTCATTAACGACTCGGAGCACAAAGATCAGTACTCATAAAAAACTTTGTGTTCCAGAGTCGTTAATGAAATAGTTGTATTTAGTAAAGCAATCAGCTCGAACCTGCAACCACTGTGAAAAGGCTTGTACACCATCACCAAGAAGATTAATGATGTCATCTACGAATAACTCATTAGGCCATTTAGCTTTATTTATACATTTAATGCATCTTAATTAGTACACTAACAACACTGCTCTGTCTTACAGTAACACAATACATTACACTAACTGTAAAGAATTTCTGGTTTTCGGTTTAAAAAGTTGAAATTGTGTATTCTTTTCTTTTCCATTCACTTTCTGTGAAACAACCTACATTAATATGTGTACGCTTACTATACTGAAATCCAGTGTTCACAATCCAATAGTTAAAAATTTTGTGGAATTGTGAAATTAGTGACACTATGTACTAATGTGTGATTATCAGTTGAATTTCTGAATTCCTTTGATTCATTAATAAATTTTACTAATTTGTTTCTTTATGTCTAGATTGATAATCACACATTAGTACATAATGTTACTAATTCCACAAAATTTGTAATTATTGGATAGTGAACATTGGATTTCAATATAGTAAGCGTACACATATTAACGTAAAGCACGTCTCACAAAAAGTGAATGGAAAAGAAAACAAATACACAATTTCAACTTTCTTAAACTGAAAACAAGAAATTCTTTTGAGTTAGTGTAACGTGTTGTGTTACTGTAAGACAGAGCAGTACTGTTAGTGTACTAATTAAGATGCAGTAAATGTACAAATAAAGCTAAATAGCATAATGAGTTATTCTTAGATAACATCATTAATCTTTTTGGTAATGGTGTAAAAGCCTTCAACATATAAAAGAATGCTTGTATATTACACACAAAATTATTACAGTACGGACCTTTGTTAAAGAATAGAAACAAATAGGACTTTTTACTGTAGTATGTACCAATAAAATTCACCTTTTTTCAAGTACAGTACCGTAAAACGGGGTGAATAGAAACAAATTTGAACTTTTGGATTAAAAATTTACTTATTGTTTGTTAAGTTAAAACAAAAAAATACTACCCAAAACTAAGGTCTGTATTGCCCCTATCAGCTTATGATATTATTATTAAATTATTTTATTTCAATAAAATTAAAAAAAATAAAAACTTGGTGTTTCTAATCACCCCGCAAATGGAGGTGAATAGAAACAGTGTTATAAAACCATGTTTGTTTCTTTTAAAACCAAAGAGAGGTGAATAGAAACTATGAAATATATATTTTTCTATTAGGAAATACATAGATAAACATTTATTTCACCGGATAATGGTTTATTAATCTAAAAAGTAGGTAATACAAAAATGTTTATGTCACAGGGTTAATGTATTCAAACTTTAGGTGAACAAACAGAACACAACTCTTTACCATGACCCTGGTACTGTATCATTAATAAACTGTTAAATCAGACAGATCATCCTCAGAACATAGCATGTCTTTGAAACGAGCACTTGAACTGAGAACTGGTGACGACAGTTTTCAGACGACATCGTTTCTCGAGACAAAAGAATCTTCTTCAGTCATTGTGAACTTTTTGGTTTGAGGAAGTCTTTTTAAAAATGTTCCAACAAAATCATCATCATTAAGGTAACTAACTTTGCAAACATAACATCTAAAAGATGTTTTTGTTTTTCCATATACTTTGACCACCATATAGTCACCTTGGCTAATGGAGATACCAGTATTTTCATCTTGATCAGAATAATCTGAAGAGGACAAAATCAGGTCTTCATCGCTGTCCTGCACTGAGTAGGCACCATCATCCTCTGATGATGAATCAAGACGTTTTCTGTTTTACTTGGCATTTTTTTTCGTTGGCTTGGCCTGTTTAGATGTACAAGGGCTTGGGTCACTGTAAAGTGAAGTATGGGGGGGTTACATCCTCCCCATCCACGTCCTCAAAGTCATCAAGACTAACACTTCTGCCGGGTTGGACATTTACTTTTGTCCTTTTTTCCTTGGTTTAGGAGTCTGGTCTTGCCTAAGACTTTGAAGGAGTTCTTTAAAGCTATTGTCAACAGCATTAGTGGATTCTTCAAGGTTGTTCATATCGTGGTTTTTGTCTACTATACCAGTACCTGGGAGCATTGACAACACTTTATTGCGGTCTAGAGGCACAATCCCGCATTTCCTAAAACCTGCAATAACATTTTCTTCCTTCAAGGAGTCACACAACTTTTTCAAAAGCAGAGGAAATTTATCATTAGGAACTGTTGCCTCGTTTCTTCCTGGACCTTTCTTCCATTCCTCTAATATTCGGCGCCAAGTAGTTTTAAGAGGCCGAAAAAATGCCACTTCCAGCGGTTGTGTTAGGTGTGTTGAATTTGCTGGTAGGAATATAAATCTTATGTCGTTGTCTTGACACAGCTTAACTGATTCTAAGGACAGGTGCGAAGATAAATTGTCTCCAATAAAAAATTTCTTCCCTTCTAGCTTTTTCAGATATGGGACAGCAACTGTAAGGACCCAATCCTCGAAGCAGAACGAATTGAACCAGCCAGATTTCGTCCGATTATATCTTGCATAATTTGGCCCGCCTTCGGTCCAGCTTTGATATAAATGCAAAGCCTTATACACAACATAAGGGGGTAGTATAGTGCCGTCTGCAGCGGCTGCAAACATCACGGAGGTTGATGCCTTTGAAGAGTTCATGACCCTTTCAGGATAATTAGTTCCCCTCCGTGTGATTACCTTTCGTTTTCCCGGATCATCCGTAAGGTTGGTCTCGTCATAATTTATTATATTAGACGGCGGCACATTCTCTAATTCGTTTGACAGTTCATCAAAGTAGCTGTTGATGGTTTCTGGTGTTACACCGGCTCTGGAGCGTTTTATGTTTTGGCACATTCGCCCTGCCAATTGATCTTTGTGTCGTCTCATAAATGATTCCACAAAATCACGACTGGGGAGATTATCCTTAAATCTTTTCACTTCCTTCCCCCTTCTGTCCAGAAAGTCCTTTACTAGAAGTTGTAAGGTTGTAGAGTCGATAGGATAGCCCCGTTCGCTGCATATTTTCAATCTATCTACAAACAGCTTTTCTTCTTCAAAAGACAAGGCAGTTTGTCAACCCTGATGTTTAATGTCTGGGCCTCTTTTTAGGTGTCTGTATAGTATACTATAATGAATCCAATGTTTTTCAGCTGCTTTCCGCACGCTAACGCCAGATTCGATGTCAGAGAGGGCATTTTTTAATTGATCAGGACTGTGTTTTTTGTAACCCCCTCCAACGATGAGTTTGTATTTCCGTGGCATATTTGAACAGCAACTCTGAAACAACACAGATATGTTAGTTATGCATATAACATAACTAGAGAATGGATAATAGGTTTTTATATAGTATTAATATGGCATACAAGATTTTTTTTAATCTTGCTGTTGTGGGGTGAATAGAAACACCAGAATTGTTATGTTTCTATTCACCCCACAAACTTTAAAAACGTAACCTAAAAAAAATGAAAATTCTTAGAATTGATTTCATTAAAAATAAAACAAAAAAAAACCTTACTGTTTTATATTGATGTTATAGGTAGTATTTACAATGCCATTAACTATCACATATAGAATACATGTTTACTTATCAGATAAGTTCAAAGTAGGCAGGAAAAGGTCTTGAAAACTTTCAAGACAGGCACTAGGATAAACGTCAACCTACAGTGCTGCCACACAAACAAAACATAATTTCCTTGTTGGTCTAAAGTGTTGCCAACCCAAAAGCAATAATAGTTAAAAATAAATTTCCAGTAATTATATATATATATATATTCTAAGTAATATATGTATATGAAGTTTTGTCAATATTCACCCCACCGTTTCTATTCACCCCGTTTTACGGTATATATTGTATTTTCATACTCTTAAAAAAAGGCCATTAACAACATTTTAGTTACTTGTGAAGAAAACAGATATAACATTTCCAAACAAGAAATCTTCAATTCTCCCCCTATTTGTTTTATAAAAACTGGAGTTTCTACTGCAGGTTTTTAAGTCCACTAACTACTTAATTTAATATACATAATTGTTCCTGATCTTGTTGAGTAACATTATATTGATACATCTACTTCCTACTCACATGTACAAACAATGTTTTTAATGGTCGGTCCTAAACATCTTTATAATTTAGACAAAGTCTAATGAGCAATTAGACCTAACCTGAATTACTACATCTAAGAATATCTTATTCGGTAATTTAGCTTTATTTATACATTTAATGCATCTTAATTAGTACATTAACACCACTGCTGTGTCTTATAGTAACACAATACATTACTCTAACTAAAAGAATTTCTTGTTTTCAGTTTAAAAAAATTGAAATTGTGTAATTGTTTTCTTTCCATTCACTTTTTATAGAAACATGCTTTACGTTAATATGTGTACCCTTACTATATTATGGTCCTAAACATCTTTATCAACACTTTATATATTTAAAATTTAGACAAAGTCTAATGATCAATTTGGCTTAACTTGAATTTACATGACCTGGCTCAGAACAACTTTATTTTGGCAAATACAAAGATGAAGACTCTGTACACCCTGGTTGCAATTTCTTCAGGGCTCACACCTGCTGCCAGGCTTATTTCTATAACATGATCAGGAAGAAAGGAAGCAGTTCTTGGATTTTGTTGTCCATTACTTGTCCATTAATTAACTAAATACAACTATTTCATTAACGACTCGGAGCACAAAGATCAGTACTCATAAAAAACTTTGTGTTCCAGAGTCGTTAATGAAATAGTTGTATTTAGTAAAGGAATCAGCTCGAACCTGCAACCACTGTGAAAAGGCTTGTACACCATCACCAAGAAGATTAATGATGTCATCTACGAATAACTCATTAGGCCATTTAGCTTTATTTATACATTTAATGCATCTTAATTAGTACACTAACAACACTGCTCTGTCTTACAGTAACACAATACATTACACTAACTGTAAAGAATTTCTGGTTCTCGGTTTAAAAAGTTGAAATTGTGTATTCTTTTCTTTTCCATTCACTTTCTGTGAAACAACCTACATTAATATGTGTACGCTTACTATACTGAAATCCAGTGTTCACAATCCAATAGTTAAAAATTTTGTGGAATTGTGAAATTAGTGACACTATGTACTAATGTGTGATTATCAGTTGAATTTCTGAATTCCTTTGATTCATTAATAAATTTTACTAATTTGTTTCTTTATGTCTAGATTGATAATCACACATTAGTACATAATGTTACTAATTCCACAAAATTTGTAATTATTGGATAGTGAACATTGGATTTCAATATAGTAAGCGTACACATAATAACGTAAAGCACGTCTCACAAAAAGTGAATGGAAAAGAAAACAAATACACAATTTCAACTTTCTTAAACTGAAAACAAGAAATTCTTTTGAGTTAGTGTAACGTGTTGTGTTACTGTAAGACAGAGCAGTACTGTTAGTGTACTAATTAAGATGCAGTAAATGTACAAATAAAGCTAAATAGCATAATGAGTTATTCTTAGATAACATCATTAATCTTTTTGGTAATGGTGTAAAAGCCTTCAACATATAAAAGAATGCTTGTATATTACACACAAAATTATTACAGTACGGACCTTTGTTAAAGAATAGAAACAAATAGGACTTTTTACTTTAGTATGTACCAATAAAATTCACCTTTTTTCAAGTACAGTACCGTAAAACGGGGTGAATAGAAACAAATTTGAACTTTTGGATTAAAAATTTACTTATTGTTTGTTAAGTTAAAACAAAAAAATACTACCCAAAACTAAGGTCTGTATTGCCCCTATCAGCTTATGATATTATTATTAAATTATTTTATTTCAATAAAATTAAAAAAAATAAAAACTTGGTGTTTCTAATCACCCCGCAAATGGAGGTGAATAGAAACAGTGTTATAAAACCATGTTTGTTTCTTTTAAAACCAAAGAGAGGTGAATAGAAACTATGAAATATATATTTTTCTATTAGGAAATACATAGATAAACATTTATTTCACCGGATAATGGTTTATTAATCTAAAAAGTAGGTAATACAAAAATGTTTATGTCACAGGGTTAATGTATTCAAACTTTAGGTGAACAAACAGAAAACAACTCTTTACCATGACCCTGGTACTGTATCATTAATAAACTGTTAAATCAGACAGATCATCCTCAGAACATAGCATGTCTTTGAAATGAGCACTTGAACTGAGAACTGGTGACGACAGTTTTCAGACGACATCGTTTCTCGAGACAAAAGAATCTTCTTCAGTCATTGTGAACTTTTTGGTTTGAGGAAGTCTTTTTAAAAATGTTCCAACAAAATCATCATCATTAAGGTAACTAACTTTGCAAACATAAAATCGAAAAGATGTTTTTGTTTTTCCATATACTTTGACCACCATATAGTCACCTTGGCTAATGGAGATACCAGTATTTTCATCTTGATCAGAATAATCTGAAGAGGACAAAATCAGGTCTTCATCGCTGTCCTGCACTGAGTAGGCACCATCATCCTCTGATGATGAATCAAGACGTTTTCTGTTTTACTTGGCATTTTTTTTCGTTGGCTTGGCCTGTTTAGATGTACAAGGGCTTGGGTCACTGTAAAGTGAAGTATGGGGGGTTACATCCTCCCCATCCACGTCCTCAAAGTCATCAACACTAACACTTCTGCCGGGTTGGACATTTACTTTTGTCCTTTTTTCCTTGGTTTAGGAGTCTGGTCTTGCCTAAGACTTTGAAGGAGTTCTTTAAAGCTATTGTCAACAGCATTAGTGGATTCTTCAAGGTTGTTCATCTCGTGGTTTTTGTCTACTATACCAGTACCTGGGAGCATTGACAACACTTTATTGTGGTCTAGAGGCGCAATACCGCATTTCCTAAAACCTGCAATAACATTTTCTTCCTTCAAGGAGTCACACAACTTTTTCAAAAGCAGAGGAAATTTATCATTAGGAACTGTTGCCTCGTTTCTTCCTGGGCCTTTCTTCCATTCCTCTAATATTCGGTGCCAAGTAGTTTTAAGAGGCCGAAAAAATGCCACGTCCAGCGGTTGTAGGTGTGTTGAATTTGCTGGTAGGAATATAAATCGTATGTCGTTGTCTTGACACAGCTTAACTGATTCTAAGGACAGGTGCGAAGATAAATTGTCTCCAATGAAAAATTTCTTCCCTTCTAGCTTTTTCAGATATGGGACAGCAACTGTAAGGACCCAATCCTCGAAGCAGAACGAATTGAACCAGCCAGATTTCGTCCGATTATATCTTGCATAATTTGGCCCGCCTTCGGTCCAGCTTTTATATAAATGCAAAGCCTTATACACAAAATAAGGGGGTAGTATAGTGCCGTCTGCAGCGGCTGCAAACATCACGGAGGTTGATGCCTTTGAAGAGTTCATGACCCTTTGAGGATAATTAGTTCCCCTCCGTGTGATTACCTTTCGTTTTCCCGGATCAT
The DNA here is from genome assembly GCA_034769895.1 of Magicicada septendecula. NCBI lineage: Eukaryota > Metazoa > Arthropoda > Insecta > Hemiptera > Cicadidae > Magicicada > Magicicada septendecula. The sequence continues at coordinate 167,284,626 of CM068376.1, read as the reverse complement.
CCGTAAGGTTGGTCTCGTCATAATTTATTATATTAGACGGCGGCACATTCTCTAATTCGTTTGATAGTTCATCGAAGTAGCTGTTGATGGTTTCTGGTGTTACACCGGCTCTAGAGCGTTTTATGTTTTGGCACATTCGCACTGCCAATTGATCTTTGTGTCGTCTCATAAATGATTCCACAAAATCACGACTGGGGAGATTATCCTTAAATCTTTTCACTTCCTTCCCCCTTCTGTCCAGAAAGTCCTTTACTAGAAGTCGTAAGGTTGTAGAGTCGATAGGATAGCCCCGTTCGCTGCATGTTTTCAATCTATCTACAAACAGCTTTTCTTCTTCAAAAGACAAGGCAGTTTGTCAACCCTGATGTTTAATGTCTGGGCCTCTTTTTAGGTGTCTGTATAGTATACTATAATGAATCCAATGTTTTTCAGCTGCTTTCCGCACGCTAACGCCAGATTCGATGTCAGAGAGGGCATTTTTTAATTGATCAGGACTGTGTTTTTTGTAACCCCCTCCAACGATGAGTTTGTATTTCTGTGGCATATTTGAACAGCAACTCTGAAACAACACAGATATGTTAGTTATGCATATAACATAACTAGAGAATGGATAATAGGTTTTTATATAGTATTAATATGGCATACTAGATTTTTTTTAATCTTGCTGTTGTGGGGTGAATAGAAACACCAGAATTGTTATGTTTCTATTCACCCCACAAACTTTAAAAACGTAACCTAAAAAAAATGAAAATTCTTAGAACTGATTTCATTAAAAGTAAAACAAAAAAAAACCTTACTGTTTTATATTGATGTTATAGGTAGTATTTACAATGCCATTAACTATCACATATAGAATACATGTTTACTTATCAGATAAGTTCAAAGTAGGTAGGAAAAGGTCTTGAAAACTTTCAAGACAGGCACTAGGATAAACGTCAACCTACAGTGCTGCCACACAAACAAAACATAATTTCCTTGTTGGTCTAAAGTGTTGCCAACCCAAAAGCAATAATAGTTAAAAATAAATTTCCAGTAATTATATATATATATATTCTAAGTAATATATGTATATGAAGTTTTGTCAATATTCACCCCACCGTTTCTATTCACCCCGTTTTACGGTATATATTGTATTTTCATACTCTTAAAAAAAGGCCATTAACAACATTTTAGTTACTTGTGAAGAAAACAGATATAACATTTCCAAACAAGAAATCTTCAATTCTCCCCTATTTGTTTTATAAAAACTGGAGTTTCTACTGCAGGTTTTTAAGTCCACTAACTACTTAATTTAATATACATAATTGTTCCTGATCTTGTTGAGTAACATTATATTAATACATCTACTTCCTACTCACATGTACAAACAATGTTTTTAATGGTCGGTCCTAAACATCTTTATAATTTAGACAAAGTCTAATGAGCAATTAGACCTAACCTGAATTACTACATCTAAGAATATCTTATTCGGTAATTTAGCTTTATTTATACATTTAATGCATCTTAATTAGTACATTAACACCACTGCTGTGTCTTACAGTAACACAATACATTACTCTAACTAAAAGAATTTCTTGTTTTCAGTTTAAAAAAATTGAAATTGTGTAATTGTTTTCTTTCCATTCACTTTTTATAGAAACATGCTTTACGTTAATATGTGTACCCTTACTATATTATGGTCCTAAACATCTTTATCAACACTTTATATATTTAAAATTTAGACAAAGTCTAATGATCAATTTGGCTTAACTTGAATTTACATGACCTGGCTCAGAACAACTTTATTTTGGCAAATACAAAGATGAAGACTCTGTACACCCTGGTTGCAATTTCTTCAGGGCTCACACCTGCTGCCAGGCTTAGTTCTATAACATGATCAGGAAGAAAGGAATCAGTTCTTGGATTTTGTTGTCCATTACGTGTCCATTACTTAACTAAATACAACTATTTCATTAACGACTCGGAGCACAAAGATCAGTACTCATAAAAAACTTTGTGTTCCAGAGTCGTTAATGAAATAGTTGTATTTAGTAAAGGAATCAGCTCGAACCTGCAACCACTGTGAAAAGGCTTGTACACCATCACCAAGAAGATTAATGATGTCATCTACGAATAACTCATTAGGCCATTTAGCTTTATTTATACATTTAATGCATCTTAATTAGTACACTAACAACACTGCTCTGTCTTACAGTAACACAATACATTACACTAACTGTAAAGAATTTCTGGTTTTCGGTTTAAAAAGTTGAAATTGTGTATTCTTTTCTTTTCCATTCACTTTCTGTGAAACAACCTACATTAATATGTGTACGCTTACTATACTGAAATCCAGTGTTCACAATCCAATAGTTAAAAATTTTGTGGAATTGTGAAATTAGTGACACTATGTACTAATGTGTGATTATCAGTTGAATTTCTGAATTCCTTTGATTCATTAATAAATTTTACTAATTTGTTTCTTTATGTCTAGATTGATAATCACACATTAGTACATAATGTTACTAATTCCACAAAATTTGTAATTATTGGATAGTTAACATTGGATTTCAATATAGTAAGCGTACACATATTAACGTAAAGCACGTCTCACAAAAAGTGAATGGAAAAGAAAACAAATACACAATTTCAACTTTCTTAAACTGAAAACAAGAAATTCTTTTGAGTTAGTGTAACGTGTTGTGTTACTGTAAGACAGAGCAGTACTGTTAGTGTACTAATTAAGATGCAGTAAATGTACAAATAAAGCTAAATAGCATAATGAGTTATTCTTAGATAACATCATTAATCCTTTTGGTAATGGTGTAAAAGCCTTCAACATATAAAAGAATGCTTGTATATTACACACAAAATTATTACAGTACGGACCTTTGTTAAAGAATAGAAACAAATAGGACTTTTTACTGTAGTATGTACCAATAAAATTCACCTTTTTTCAAGTACAGTACCGTAAAACGGGGTGAATAGAAACAAATTTGAACTTTTGGATTAAAACTTTACTTATTGTTTGTTAAGTTAAAACAAAAAAATACTACCCAAAACTAAGGTCTGTATTGCCCCTATCAGCTTATGATATTATTATTAAATTATTTTATTTCAATAAAATTAAAAAAAATAAAAACTTGGTGTTTCTAATCACCCCGCAAATGGAGGTGAATAGAAACAGTGTTATAAAACCATGTTTGTTTCTTTTAAAACCAAAGAGAGGTGAATAGAAACTATGAAATATATATATTTCTATTAGGAAATACATAGATAAACATTTATTTCACCGGATAATGGTTTATTAATCTAAAAAGTAGGTAATACAAAAATGTTTATGTCACAGGGTTATTGTATTCAAACTTTAGGTGAACAAACAGAACACAACTCTTTACCATGACCCTGGTACTGTATCATTAATAAACTGTTAAATCAGACAGATCATCCTCAGAACATAGCATGTCTTTGAAACGAGCACTTGAACTGAGAACTGGTGACGACAGTTTTCAGACGACATCGTTTCTCGAGACAAAAGAATCTTCTTCAGTCATTGTGAACTTTTTGGTTTGAGGAAGTCTTTTTAAAAATGTTCCAACAAAATCATCATCATTAAGGTAACTAACTTTGCAAACATAACATCTAAAAGATGTTTTTGTTTTTCCATATACTTTGACCACCATATAGTCACCTTGGCTAATGGAGATACCAGTATTTTCATCTTGATCAGAATAATCTGAAGAGGACAAAATCAGGTCTTCATCGCTGTCCTGCACTGAGTAGGCACCATCATCCTCTGATGATGAATCAAGACGTTTTCTGTTTTACTTGGCATTTTTTTTCGTTGGCTTGGCCTGTTTAGATGTACAAGGGCTTGGGTCACTGTAAAGTGAAGTATGGGGGTTACATCCTCCCCATCCACGTCCTCAAAGTCATCAACACTAACACTTCTGCCGGGTTGGACATTTACTTTTGTCCTTTTTTCCTTGGTTTAGGAGTCTGGTCTTGCCTAAGACTTTGAAGGAGTTCTTTAAAGCTATTGTCAACAGCATTAGTGGATTCTTCAAGGTTGTTCATCTCGTGGTTTTTGTCTACTATACCAGTACCTGGGAGCATTGACAACACTTTATTGCGGTCTAGAGGTGCAATCCCGCATTTCCTAAAACCTGCAATAACATTTTCTTCCTTCAAGGAGTCACACAACTTTTTCAAAAGCAGAGGAAATTTATCATTAGGAACTGTTGCCTCGTTTCTTCCTGGGCCTTTCTTCCATTCCTCTAATATTCGGTGCCAAGTAGTTTTAAGAGGCCGAAAAAATGCCACGTCCAGCGGTTGTGTTAGGTGTGTTGAATTTGCTGGTAGGAATATAAATCTTATGTCGTTGTCTTGACACAGCTTAACTGATTCTAAGGACAGGTGCGAAGATAAATTGTCTCCAATGAAAAATTTCTTCCCTTCTAGCTTTTTCAGATATGGGACAGCAACTGTAAGGACCCAATCCTCGAAGCAGAACGAATTGAACCAGCCAGATTTCGTCCGATTATATCTTGCATAATTTGGCCCGCCTTCGGTCCAGCTTTGATATAAATGCAAAGCCTTATACACAACATAAGGGGGTAGTATAGTGCCGTCTGCAGCGGCTGCAAACATCACGGAGGTTGATGCCTTTGAAGAGTTCATGACCCTTTGAGGATAATTAGTTCCCCTCCGTGTGATTACCTTTCGTTTTCCCGGATCATCCGTAAGGTTGGTCTCGTCATAATTTATTATATTAGACGGCGGCACATTCTCTAATTCGTTTGATAGTTCATCGAAGTAGCTGTTGATGGTTTCTGGTGTTACACCGGCTCTGGAGCGTTTTATGTTTTGGCACATTCGCACTGCCAATTGATCTTTGTGTCGTCTCATAAATGATTCCACAAAATCACGACTGGGGAGATTATCCTTAAATCCTTTCACTTCCTTCCCCCTTCTGTCCAGAAAGTCCTTTACTAGAAGTCGTAAGGTTGTAGAGTCGATAGGATAGCCCCGTTCGCTGCATATTTTCAATCTATCTACAAACAGCTTTTCTTCTTCAAAAGACAAGGCAGTTTGTCAACCCTGATGTTTAATGTCTGGGCCTCTTTTTAGGTGTCTGTATAGTATACTATAATGAATCCAATGTTTTTCAGCTGCTTTCCGCACGCTAACGCCAGATTCGATGTCAGAGAGGGCATTTTTTAATTGATCAGGACTGTGTTTTTTGTAACCCCCTCCAACGATGAGTTTGTATTTCCGTGGCATATTTGAACAGCAACTCTGAAACAACACAGATATGTTAGTTATGCATATAACATAACTAGAGAATGGATAATAGGTTTTTATATAGTATTAATATGGCATACTAGATTTTTTTTAATCTTGCTGTTGTGGGGTGAATAGAAACACCAGAATTGTTATGTTTCTATTCACCCCACAAACTTTAAAAACGTAACCTAAAAAAAATGAAAATTCTTAGAACTGATTTCATTAAAAGTAAAACAAAAAAAAACCTTACTGTTTTATATTGATGTTATAGGTAGTATTTACAATGCCATTAACTATCACATATAGAATACATGTTTACTTATCAGATAAGTTCAAAGTAGGTAGGAAAAGGTCTTGAAAACTTTCAAGACAGGCACTAGGATAAACGTCAACCTACAGTGCTGCCACACAAACAAAACATAATTTCCTTGTTGGTCTAAAGTGTTGCCAACCCAAAAGCAATAATAGTTAAAAATAAATTTCCAGTAATTATATATATATATATATTCTAAGTAATATATGTATATGAAGTTTTGTCAATATTCACCCCACCGTTTCTATTCACCCCGTTTTACGGTATATATTGTATTTTCATACTCTTAAAAAAAGGCCATTAACAACATTTTAGTTACTTGTGAAGAAAACAGATATAACATTTCCAAACAAGAAATCTTCAATTCTCCCCCTATTTGTTTTATAAAAACTGGAGTTTCTACTGCAGGTTTTTAAGTCCACTAACTACTTAATTTAATATACATAATTGTTCCTGATCTTGTTGAGTAACATTATATTGATACATCTACTTCCTACTCACATGTACAAACAATGTTTTTAATGGTCGGTCCTAAACATCTTTATAATTTAGACAAAGTCTAATGAGCAATTAGACCTAACCTGAATTACTACATCTAAGAATATCTTATTCGGTAATTTAGCTTTATTTATACATTTAATGCATCTTAATTAGTACATTAACACCACTGCTGTGTCTTACAGTAACTAAATACATTACTCTAACTAAAAGAATTTCTTGTTTTCAGTTTAAAAAAATTGAAATTGTGTAATTGTTTTCTTTCCATTCACTTTTTATAGAAACATGCTTTACGTTAATATGTGTACCCTTACTATATTATGGTCCTAAACATCTTTATCAACACTTTATATATTTAAAATTTAGACAAAGTCTAATGATCAATTTGGCTTAACTTGAATTTACATGACCTGGCTCAGAACAACTTTATTTTGGCAAATACAAAGATGAAGACTCTGTACACCCTGGTTGCAATTTCTTCAGGGCTCACACCTGCTGCCAGGCTTATTTCTATAACATGATCAGGAAGAAAGGAAGCAGTTCTTGGATTTTGTTGTCCATTACTTGTCCATTAATTAACTAAATACAACTATTTCATTAACGACTCGGAGCACAAAGATCAGTACTCATAAAAAACTTTGTGTTCCAGAGTCGTTAATGAAATAGTTGTATTTAGTAAAGGAATCAGCTCGAACCTGCAACCACTGTGAAAAGGCTTGTACACCATCACCAAGAAGATTAATGATGTCATCTACGAATAACTCATTAGGCCATTTAGCTTTATTTATACATTTAATGCATCTTAATTAGTACACTAACAACACTGCTCTGTCTTACAGTAACACAATACATTACACTAACTGTAAAGAACTTCTGGTTTTCGGTTTAAAAAGTTGAAATTGTGTATTCTTTTCTTTTCCATTCACTTTCTGTGAAACAACCTACATTAATATGTGTACGCTTACTATACTGAAATCCAGTGTTCACAATCCAATAGTTAAAAATTTTGTGGAATTGTGAAATTAGTGACACTATGTACTAATGTGTGATTATCAGTTGAATTTCTGAATTCCTTTGATTCATTAATAAATTTTACTAATTTGTTTCTTTATGTCTAGATTGATAATCACACATTAGTACATAATGTTACTAATTCCACAAAATTTGTAATTATTGGATAGTGAACATTGGATTTCAATATAGTAAGCGTACACATATTAACGTAAAGCACGTCTCACAAAAAGTGAATGGAAAAGAAAACAAATACACAATTTCAACTTTCTTAAACTGAAAACAAGAAATTCTTTTGAGTTAGTGTAACGTGTTGTGTTGCTGTAAGACAGAGCAGTACTGTTAGTGTACTAATTAAGATGCAGTAAATGTACAAATAAAGCTAAATAGCATAATGAGTTATTCTTAGATAACATCATTAATCTTTTTGGTAATGGTGTAAAAGCCTTCAACATATAAAAGAATGCTTGTATATTACACACAAAATTATTACAGTACGGACCTTTGTTAAAGAATAGAAACAAATAGGACTTTTTACTTTAGTATGTACCAATAAAATTCACCTTTTTTCAAGTACAGTACCGTAAAACGGGGTGAATAGAAACAAATTTGAACTTTTGGATTAAAAATTTACTTATTGTTTGTTAAGTTAAAACAAAAAAATACTACCCAAAACTAAGGTCTGTATTGCCCCTATCAGCTTATGATATTATTATTAAATTATTTTATTTCAATAAAATTAAAAAAAATAAAAACTTGGTGTTTCTAATCACCCCGCAAATGGAGGTGAATAGAAACAGTGTTATAAAACCATGTTTGTTTCTTTTAAAACCAAAGAGAGGTGAATAGAAACTATGAAATATATATTTTTCTATTAGGAAATACATAGATAAACATTTATTTCACCGGATAATGGTTTATTAATCTAAAAAGTAAGTAATACAAAAATGTTTATGTCACAGGGTTAATGTATTCAAACTTTAGGTGAACAAACAGAACACAACTCTTTACCATGACCCTGGTACTGTATCATTAATAAACTGTTAAATCAGACAGATCATCCTCAGAACATAGCATGTCTTTGAAACGAGCACTTGAACTGAGAACTGGTGACGACAGTTTTCAGACGACATCGTTTCTCGAGACAAAAGAATCTTCTTCAGTCATTGTGAACTTTTTGGTTTGAGGAAGTCTTTTTAAAAATGTTCCAACAAAATCATCATCATTAAGGTAACTAACTTTGCAAACATAACATCTAAAAGATGTTTTTGTTTTTCCATATACTTTGACCACCATATAGTCACCTTGGCTAATGGAGATACCAGTATTTTCATCTTGATCAGAATAATCTGAAGAGGACAAAATCAGGTCTTCATCGCTGTCCTGCACTGAGTAGGCACCATCATCCTCTGATGATGAATCAAGACGTTTTCTGTTTTACTTGGCATTTTTTTTCGTTGGCTTGGCCTGTTTAAATGTACAAGGGCTTAGGTCACTGTAAAGTGAAGTATGGGGGGTTACATCCTCCCCATCCACGTCCTCAAAGTCATCAACACTAACACTTCTGCCGGGTTGGACATTTACTTTTGTCCTTTTTTCCTTGGTTTAGGAGTCTGGACTTGCCTAAGACTTTGAAGGAGTTCTTTAAAGCTATTGTCAACAGCATTAGTGGATTCTTCAAGGTTGTTCATCTCGTGGTTTTTGTCTACTATACCAGTACCTGGGAGCATTGACAACACTTTATTGCGGTCTAGAGGCGCAATACCGCATTTCCTAAAACCTGCAATAACATTTTCTTCCTTCAAGGAGTCACACAACTTTTTCAAAAGCAGAGGAAATTTATCATTAGGAACTGTTGCCTCGTTTCTTCCTGGGCCTTTCTTCCATTCCTCTAATATTCGGTGCCAAGTAGTTTTAAGAGGCCGAAAAAATGCCACGTCCAGCGGTTGTGTTAGGTGTGTTGAATTTGCTGGTAGGAATATAAATCTTATGTCGTTGTCTTGACACAGCTTAACTGATTCTAAGGACAGGTGCGAAGATAAATTGTCTCCAATGAAAAATTTCTTCCCTTCTAGCTTTTTCAGATATGGGACAGCAACTGTAAGGACCCAATCCTCGAAGCAGAACGAATTGAACCAGCCAGATTTCGTCCGATTATATCTTGCATAATTTGGCCCGCCTTCGGTCCAGCTTTGATATAAATGCAAAGCCTTATACACAAAATAAGGGGGTAGTATAGTGCCGTCTGCAGCGGCTGCAAACATCACGGAGGTTGATGCCTTTGAAGAGTTCATGACCCTTTGAGGATAATTAGTTCCCCTCCGTGTGATTACCTTTCGTTTTCCCGGATCATCCGTAAGGTTGGTCTCGTCATAATTTATTATATTAGACGGCGGCACATTCTCTAATTCGTTTGATAGTTCATCGAAGTAGCTGTTGATGGTTTCTGGTGTTACACCGGCTCTGGAGCGTTTTATGTTTTGGCACATTCGCACTGCCAATTGATCTTTGTGTCGTCTCATAAATGATTCCACAAAATCACGACTGGGGAGATTATCCTTAAATCTTTTCACTTCCATCCCCCTTCTGTCCAGAAAGTCCTTTACTAGAAGTCGTAAGGTTGTAGAGTCGATAGGATAGCCCCGTTCGCTGCATATTTTCAATCTATCTACAAACAGCTTTTCTTCTTCAAAAGACAAGGCAGTTTGTCAACCCTGATGTTTAATGTCTGGGCCTCTTTTTAGGTGTCTGTATAGTATACTATAATGAATCCAATGTTTTTCAGCTGCTTTCCGCACGCTAACGCCAGATTCGATGTCAGAGAGGGCATTTTTTAATTGATCAGGACTGTGTTTTTTGTAACCCCCTCCAACGATGAGTTTGTATTTCCGTGGCATATTTGAACAGCAACTCTGAAACAACACAGATATGTTAGTTATGCATATAACATAACTAGAGAATGGATAATAGGTTTTTATATAGTATTAATATGGCATACAAGATTTTTTTTAATCTTGCTGTTGTGGGGTGAATAGAAACACCAGAATTGTTATGTTTCTATTCACCCCACAAACTTTAAAAACGTAACCTAAAAAAAATGAAAATTCTTAGAATTGATTTCATTAAAAGTAAAACAAAAAAAAACCTTACTGTTTTATATTGATGTTATAGGTAGTATTTACAATGCCATTAACTATCACATATAGAATACATGTTTACTTATCAGATAAGTTCAAAGTAGGTAGGAAAAGGTCTTGAAAACTTTCAAGACAGGCACTAGGATAAACATCAACCTATAGTGCTGCCACACAAACAAAACATAATTTCCTTGTTGGTCTAAAGTGTTGCCAACCCAAAAGCAATAATAGTTAAAAATAAATTTCCAGTAATTATATATATATATATATATATATATATATTCTAAGTAATATATATGTATATGAAGTTTTGTCAATATTCACCCCACCGTTTCTATTCACCCCGTTTTACGGTATATATTGTATTTTCATACTCTTAAAAAAAGGCCATTAACAACATTTTAGTTACTTGTGAAGAAAACAGATATAACATTTCCAAACAAGAAATCTTCAATTCTCCCCCTATTTGTTTTATAAAAACTGGAGTTTCTACTGCAGGTTTTTAAGTCCACTAACTACTTAATTTAATATACATAATTGTTCCTGATCTTGTTGAGTAACATTATATTGATACATCTACTTCCTACTCACATGTACAAACAATGTTTTTAATGGTCGGTCCTAAACATCTTTATAATTTAGACAAAGTCTAATGAGCAATTAGACCTAACCTGAAGTACTACATCTAAGAATATCTTATTCGGTAATTTAGCTTTATTTATACATTTAATGCATCTTAATTAGTACATTAACACCACTGCTGTGTCTTACAGTAACACAATACATTACTCTAACTAAAAGAATTTCTTGTTTTCAGTTTAAAAAAATTGAAATTGTGTAATTGTTTTCTTTCCATTCACTTTTTATAGAAACATGCTTTACGTTAATATGTGTACCCTTACTATATTATGGTCCTAAACATCTTTATCAACACTTTATATATTTAAAATTTAGACAAAGTCTAATGATCAATTTGGCTTAACTTGAATTTACATGACCTGGCTCAGAACAACTTTATTTTGGCAAATACAAAGATGAAGACTCTGTACACCCTGGTTGCAATTTCTTCAGTGCTCACACCTGCTGCCAGGCTTATTTCTATAACATGATCAGGAAGAAAGGAAGCAGTTCTTGGATTTTGTTGTCCATTACTTGTCCATTAATTAACTAAATACAACTATTTCATTAACGACTCTGAGCACAAAGATCAGTACTCATAAAAAACTTTGTGTTCCAGAGTCGTTAATGAAATAGTTGTATTTAGTAAAGGAATCAGCTCGAACCTGCAACCACTGTGAAAAGGCTTGTACACCATCACCAAGAAGATTAATGATGTCATCTACGAATAACTCATTAGGCCATTTAGCTTTATTTATACATTTAATGCATCTTAATTAGTACACTAACAACACTGCTCTGTCTTACAGTAACACAATACATTACACTAACTGTAAAGAACTTCTGGTTTTCGGTTTAAAAAGTTGAAATTGTGTATTCTTTTCTTTTCCATTCACTTTCTGTGAAACAACCTACATTAATATGTGTACGCTTACTATACTGAAATCCAGTGTTCACAATCCAATAGTTAAAAATTTTGTGGAATTGTGAAATTAGTGACACTATGTACTAATGTGTGATTATCAGTTGAATTTCTGAATTCCTTTGATTCATTAATAAATTTTACTAATTTGTTTCTTTATGTCTAGATTGATAATCACACATTAGTACATAATGTTACTAATTCCACAAAATTTGTAATTATTGGATAGTGAACATTGGATTTCAATATAGTAAGCGTACACATATTAACGTAAAGCACGTCTCACAAAAAGTGAATGGAAAAGAAAACAAATACACAATTTCAACTTTCTTAAACTGAAAACAAGAAATTCTTTTGAGTTAGTGTAACGTGTTGTGTTGCTGTAAGACAGAGCAGTACTGTTAGTGTACTAATTAAGATGCAGTAAATGTACAAATAAAGCTAAATAGCATAATGAGTTATTCTTAGATAACATCATTAATCTTTTTGGTAATGGTGTAAAAGCCTTCAACATATAAAAGAATGCTTGTATATTACACACAAAATTATTACAGTACGGACCTTTGTTAAAGAATAGAAACAAATAGGACTTTTTACTTTAGTATGTACCAATAAAATTCACCTTTTTTCAAGTACAGTACCGTAAAACGGGGTGAATAGAAACAAATTTGAACTTTTGGATTAAAAATTTACTTATTGTTTGTTAAGTTAAAACAAAAAAATACTACCCAAAACTAAGGTCTGTATTGCCCCTATCAGCTTATGATATTATTATTAAATTATTTTATTTCAATAAAATTAAAAAAAATAAAAACTTGGTGTTTCTAATCACCCCGCAAATGGAGGTGAATAGAAACAGTGTTATAAAACCATGTTTGTTTCTTTTAAAACCAAAGAGAGGTGAATAGAAACTATGAAATATATATTTTTCTATTAGGAAATACATAGATAAACATTTATTTCACCGGATAATGGTTTATTAATCTAAAAAGTAAGTAATACAAAAATGTTTATGTCACAGGGTTAATGTATTCAAACTTTAGGTGAACAAACAGAACACAACTCTTTACCATGACCCTGGTACTGTATCATTAATAAACTGTTAAATCAGACAGATCATCCTCAGAACATAGCATGTCTTTGAAACGAGCACTTGAACTGAGAACTGGTGACGACAGTTTTCAGACGACATCGTTTCTCGAGACAAAAGAATCTTCTTCAGTCATTGTGAACTTTTTGGTTTGAGGAAGTCTTTTTAAAAATGTTCCAACAAAATCATCATCATTAAGGTAACTAACTTTGCAAACATAACATCTAAAAGATGTTTTTGTTTTTCCATATACTTTGACCACCATATAGTCACCTTGGCTAATGGAGATACCAGTATTTTCATCTTGATCAGAATAATCTGAAGAGGACAAAATCAGGTCTTCATCGCTGTCCTGCACTGAGTAGGCACCATCATCCTCTGATGATGAATCAAGACGTTTTCTGTTTTACTTGGCATTTTTTTTCGTTGGCTTGGCCTGTTTAAATGTACAAGGGCTTAGGTCACTGTAAAGTGAAGTATGGGGGGTTACATCCTCCCCATCCACGTCCTCAAAGTCATCAACACTAACACTTCTGCCGGGTTGGACATTTACTTTTGTCCTTTTTTCCTTGGTTTAGGAGTCTGGACTTGCCTAAGACTTTGAAGGAGTTCTTTAAAGCTATTGTCAACAGCATTAGTGGATTCTTCAAGGTTGTTCATCTCGTGGTTTTTGTCTACTATACCAGTACCTGGGAGCATTGACAACACTTTATTGCGGTCTAGAGGCGCAATACCGCATTTCCTAAAACCTGCAATAACATTTTCTTCCTTCAAGGAGTCACACAACTTTTTCAAAAGCAGAGGAAATTTATCATTAGGAACTGTTGCCTCGTTTCTTCCTGGGCCTTTCTTCCATTCCTCTAATATTCGGTGCCAAGTAGTTTTAAGAGGCCGAAAAAATGCCACGTCCAGCGGTTGTGTTAGGTGTGTTGAATTTGCTGGTAGGAATATAAATCTTATGTCGTTGTCTTGACACAGCTTAACTGATTCTAAGGACAGGTGCGAAGATAAATTGTCTCCAATGAAAAATTTCTTCCCTTCTAGCTTTTTCAGATATGGGACAGCAACTGTAAGGACCCAATCCTCGAAGCAGAACGAATTGAACCAGCCAGATTTCGTCCGATTATATCTTGCATAATTTGGCCCGCCTTCGGTCCAGCTTTGATATAAATGCAAAGCCTTATACACAAAATAAGGGGGTAGTATAGTGCCGTCTGCAGCGGCTGCAAACATCACGGAGGTTGATGCCTTTGAAGAGTTCATGACCCTTTGAGGATAATTAGTTCCCCTCCGTGTGATTACCTTTCGTTTTCCCGGATCATCCGTAAGGTTGGTCTCGTCATAATTTATTATATTAGACGGCGGCACATTCTCTAATTCGTTTGATAGTTCATCGAAGTAGCTGTTGATGGTTTCTGGTGTTACACCGGCTCTGGAGCGTTTTATGTTTTGGCACATTCGCACTGCCAATTGATCTTTGTGTCGTCTCATAAATGATTCCACAAAATCACGACTGGGGAGATTATCCTTAAATCTTTTCACTTCCATCCCCCTTCTGTCCAGAAAGTCCTTTACTAGAAGTCGTAAGGTTGTAGAGTCGATAGGATAGCCCCGTTCGCTGCATATTTTCAATCTATCTACAAACAGCTTTTCTTCTTCAAAAGACAAGGCAGTTTGTCAACCCTGATGTTTAATGTCTGGGCCTCTTTTTAGGTGTCTGTATAGTATACTATAATGAATCCAATGTTTTTCAGCTGCTTTCCGCACGCTAACGCCAGATTCGATGTCAGAGAGGGCATTTTTTAATTGATCAGGACTGTGTTTTTTGTAACCCCCTCCAACGATGAGTTTGTATTTCCGTGGCATATTTGAACAGCAACTCTGAAACAACACAGATATGTTAGTTATGCATATAACATAACTAGAGAATGGATAATAGGTTTTTATATAGTATTAATATGGCATACAAGATTTTTTTTAATCTTGCTGTTGTGGGGTGAATAGAAACACCAGAATTGTTATGTTTCTATTCACCCCACAAACTTTAAAAACGTAACCTAAAAAAAATGAAAATTCTTAGAATTGATTTCATTAAAAGTAAAACAAAAAAAAACCTTACTGTTTTATATTGATGTTATAGGTAGTATTTACAATGCCATTAACTATCACATATAGAATACATGTTTACTTATCAGATAAGTTCAAAGTAGGTAGGAAAAGGTCTTGAAAACTTTCAAGACAGGCACTAGGATAAACATCAACCTATAGTGCTGCCACACAAACAAAACATAATTTCCTTGTTGGTCTAAAGTGTTGCCAACCCAAAAGCAATAATAGTTAAAAATAAATTTCCAGTAATTATATATATATATATATATATATATATATTCTAAGTAATATATATGTATATGAAGTTTTGTCAATATTCACCCCACCGTTTCTATTCACCCCGTTTTACGGTATATATTGTATTTTCATACTCTTAAAAAAAGGCCATTAACAACATTTTAGTTACTTGTGAAGAAAACAGATATAACATTTCCAAACAAGAAATCTTCAATTCTCCCCCTATTTGTTTTATAAAAACTGGAGTTTCTACTGCAGGTTTTTAAGTCCACTAACTACTTAATTTAATATACATAATTGTTCCTGATCTTGTTGAGTAACATTATATTGATACATCTACTTCCTACTCACATGTACAAACAATGTTTTTAATGGTCGGTCCTAAACATCTTTATAATTTAGACAAAGTCTAATGAGCAATTAGACCTAACCTGAAGTACTACATCTAAGAATATCTTATTCGGTAATTTAGCTTTATTTATACATTTAATGCATCTTAATTAGTACATTAACACCACTGCTGTGTCTTACAGTAACACAATACATTACTCTAACTAAAAGAATTTCTTGTTTTCAGTTTAAAAAAATTGAAATTGTGTAATTGTTTTCTTTCCATTCACTTTTTATAGAAACATGCTTTACGTTAATATGTGTACCCTTACTATATTATGGTCCTAAACATCTTTATCAACACTTTATATATTTAAAATTTAGACAAAGTCTAATGATCAATTTGGCTTAACTTGAATTTACATGACCTGGCTCAGAACAACTTTATTTTGGCAAATACAAAGATGAAGACTCTGTACACCCTGGTTGCAATTTCTTCAGTGCTCACACCTGCTGCCAGGCTTATTTCTATAACATGATCAGGAAGAAAGGAAGCAGTTCTTGGATTTTGTTGTCCATTACTTGTCCATTAATTAACTAAATACAACTATTTCATTAACGACTCTGAGCACAAAGATCAGTACTCATAAAAAACTTTGTGTTCCAGAGTCGTTAATGAAATAGTTGTATTTAGTAAAGGAATCAGCTCGAACCTGCAACCACTGTGAAAAGGCTTGTACACCATCACCAAGAAGATTAATGATGTCATCTACGAATAACTCATTAGGCCATTTAGCTTTATTTATACATTTAATGCATCTTAATTAGTACACTAACAACACTGCTCTGTCTTACAGTAACACAATACATTACACTAACTGTAAAGAACTTCTGGTTTTCGGTTTAAAAAGTTGAAATTGTGTATTCTTTTCTTTTCCATTCACTTTCTGTGAAACAACCTACATTAATATGTGTACGCTTACTATACTGAAATCCAGTGTTCACAATCCAATAGTTAAAAATTTTGTGGAATTGTGAAATTAGTGACACTATGTACTAATGTGTGATTATCAGTTGAATTTCTGAATTCCTTTGATTCATTAATAAATTTTACTAATTTGTTTCTTTATGTCTAGATTGATAATCACACATTAGTACATAATGTTACTAATTCCACAAAATTTGTAATTATTGGATAGTGAACATTGGATTTCAATATAGTAAGCGTACACATATTAACGTAAAGCACGTCTCACAAAAAGTGAATGGAAAAGAAAACAAATACACAATTTCAACTTTCTTAAACTGAAAACAAGAAATTCTTTTGAGTTAGTGTAACGTGTTGTGTTGCTGTAAGACAGAGCAGTACTGTTAGTGTACTAATTAAGATGCAGTAAATGTACAAATAAAGCTAAATAGCATAATGAGTTATTCTTAGATAACATCATTAATCTTTTTGGTAATGGTGTAAAAGCCTTCAACATATAAAAGAATGCTTGTATATTACACACAAAATTATTACAGTACGGACCTTTGTTAAAGAATAGAAACAAATAGGACTTTTTACTTTAGTATGTACCAATAAAATTCACCTTTTTTCAAGTACAGTACCGTAAAACGGGGTGAATAGAAACAAATTTGAACTTTTGGATTAAAAATTTACTTATTGTTTGTTAAGTTAAAACAAAAAAATACTACCCAAAACTAAGGTCTGTATTGCCCCTATCAGCTTATGATATTATTATTAAATTATTTTATTTCAATAAAATTAAAAAAAATAAAAACTTGGTGTTTCTAATCACCCCGCAAATGGAGGTGAATAGAAACAGTGTTATAAAACCATGTTTGTTTCTTTTAAAACCAAAGAGAGGTGAATAGAAACTATGAAATATATATTTTTCTATTAGGAAATACATAGATAAACATTTATTTCACCGGATAATGGTTTATTAATCTAAAAAGTAGGTAATACAAAAATGTTTATGTCACAGGGTTAATGTATTCAAACTTTAGGTGAACAAACAGAACACAACTCTTTACCATGACCCTGGTACTGTATCATTAATAAACTGTTAAATCAGACAGATCATCCTCAGAACATAGCATGTCTTTGAAACGAGCACTTGAACTGAGAACTGGTGACGACAGTTTTCAGACGACATCGTTTCTCGAGACAAAAGAATCTTCTTCAGTCATTGTGAACTTTTTGGTTTGAGGAAGTCTTTTTAAAAATGTTCCAACAAAATCATCATCATTAAGGTAACTAACTTTGCAAACATAACATCTAAAAGATGTTTTTGTTTTTCCATATACTTTGACCACCATATAGTCACCTTGGCTAATGGAGATACCAGTATTTTCATCTTGATCAGAATAATCTGAAGAGGACAAAATCAGGTCTTCATCGCTGTCCTGCACTGAGTAGGCACCATCATCCTCTGATGATGAATCAAGATGTTTTCTGTTTTACTTGGCATTTTTTTTCGTTGGCTTGGCCTGTTTAGATGTACAAGGGCTTGGGTCACTGTAAAGTGAAGTATGGGGGGTTACATCCTCCCCATCCACGTCCTCAAAGTCATCAACACTAACACTTCTGCCGGGTTGGACATTTACTTTTGTCCTTTTTTCCTTGGTTTAGGAGTCTGGTCTTGCCTAAGACTTTGAAGGAGTTCTTTAAAGCTATTGTCAACAGCATTAGTGGATTCTTCAAGGTTGTTCATCTCGTGGTTTTTGTCTACTATACCAGTACCTGGGAGCATTGACAACACTTTATTGCGGTCTAGAGGCGCAATACCGCATTTCCTAAAACCTGCAATAACATTTTCTTCCTTCAAGGAGTCACACAACTTTTTCAAAAGCAGAGGAAATTTATCATTAGGAACTGTTGCCTCGTTTCTTCCTGGGCCTTTCTTCCATTCCTCTAATATTCGGTGCCAAGTAGTTTTAAGAGGCCAAAAAAATGCCACGTCCAGCGGTTGTGTTAGGTGTGTTGAATTTGCTGGTAGGAATATAAATCTTATGTCGTTGTCTTGACACAGCTTAACTGATTCTAAGGACAGGTGCGAAGATAAATTGTCTCCAATGAAAAATTTCTTCCCTTCTAGCTTTTTCAGATATGGGACAGCAACTGTAAGGACCCAATCCTCGAAGCAGAACGAATTGAACCAGCCAGATTTCGTCCGATTATATCTTGCATAATTTGGCCCGCCTTCGGTCCAGCTTTGATATAAATGCAAAGCCTTATACACAAAATAAGGGGGTAGTATAGTGCCGTCTGCAGCGGCTGCAAACATCACGGAGGTTGATGCCTTTGAAGAGTTCATGACCCTTTGAGGATAATTAGTTCCCCTCCGTGTGATTACCTTTCGTTTTCCCGGATCATCCGTAAGGTTGGTCTCGTCATAATTTATTATATTAGACGGCGGCACATTCTCTAATTCGTTTGATAGTTCATCGAAGTAGCTGTTGATGGTTTCTGGTGTTACACCGGCTCTGGAGCGTTTTATGTTTTGGCACATTCGCACTGCCAATTGATCTTTGTGTCGTCTCATAAATGATTCCACAAAATCACGACTGGGGAGATTATCCTTAAATCTTTTCACTTCCTTCCCCCTTCTGTCCAGAAAGTCCTTTACTAGAAGTCGTAAGGTTGTAGAGTCGATAGGATAGCCCCGTTCGCTGCATATTTTCAATCTATCTACAAACAGCTTTTCTTCTTCAAAAGACAAGGCAGTTTGTCAACCCTGATGTTTAATGTCTGGGCCTCTTTTTAGGTGTCTGTATAGTATACTATAATGAATCCAATGTTTTTCAGCTGCTTTCCGCACGCTAACGCCAGATTCGATGTCAGAGAGGGCATTTTTTAATTGATCAGGACTGTGTTTTTTGTAACCCCCTCCAACGATGAGTTTGTATTTCCGTGGCATATTTGAACAGCAACTCTGAAACAACACAGATATGTTAGTTATGCATATAACATAACTAGAGAATGGATAATAGGTTTTTATATAGTATTAATATGGCATACTAGATTTTTTTTAATCTTGCTGTTGTGGGGTGAATAGAAACACCAGAATTGTTATGTTTCTATTCACCCCACAAACTTTAAAAACGTAACCTAAAAAAAATGAAAATTCTTAGAACTGATTTCATTAAAAGTAAAACAAAAGAAAACCTTACTGTTTTATATTGATGTTATAGGTAGTATTTACAATGCCATTAACTATCACATATAGAATACATGTTTACTTATCAGATAAGTTCAAAGTAGGTAGGAAAAGGTCTTGAAAACTTTCAAGACAGGCACTAGGATAAACGTCAACCTACAGTGCTGCCACACAAACAAAACATAATTTCCTTGTTGGTCTAAAGTGTTGCCAACCCAAAAGCAATAATAGTTAAAAATAAATTTCCAGTAATTATATATATATATATTCTAAGTAATATATGTATATGAAGTTTTGTCAATATTCACCCCACCGTTTCTATTCACCCCGTTTTACGGTATATATTGTATTTTCATACTCTTAAAAAAAGGCCATTAACAACATTTTAGTTACTTGTGAAGAAAACAGATATAACATTTCCAAACAAGAAATCTTCAATTCTCCCCCTATTTGTTTTATAAAAACTGGAGTTTCTACTGCAGGTTTTTAAGTCCACTAACTACTTAATTTAATATACATAATTGTTCCTGATCTTCATGAGTAACATTATATTGATACATCTACTTCCTACTCACATGTACAAACAATGTTTTTAATGGTCGGTCCTAAACATCTTTATAATTTAGACAAAGTCTAATGAGCAATTAGACCTAACCTGAATTACTACATCTAAGAATATCTTATTCGGTAATTTAGCTTTATTTATACATTTAATGCATCTTAATTAGTACATTAACACCACTGCTGTGTCTTACAGTAACACAATACATTACTCTAACTAAAAGAATTTCTTGTTTTCAGTTTAAAAAAATTGAAATTGTGTAATTGTTTTCTTTCCATTCACTTTTTATAGAAACATGCTTTACGTTAATATGTGTACCCTTACTATATTATGGTCCTAAACATCTTTATCAACACTTTATATATTTAAAATTTAGACAAAGTCTAATGATCAATTTGGCTTAACTTGAATTTACATGACCTGGCTCAGAACAACTTTATTTTGGCAAATACAAAGATGAAGACTCTGTACACCCTGGTTGCAATTTCTTCAGGGCTCACACCTGCTGCCAGGCTTATTTCTATAACATGATCAGGAAGAAAGGAAGCAGTTCTTGGATTTTGTTGTCCATTACTTGTCCATTAATTAACTAAATACAACTATTTCATTAACGACTCGGAGCACAAAGATCAGTACTCATAAAAAACTTTGTGTTCCAGAGTCGTTAATGAAATAGTTGTATTTAGTAAAGGAATCAGCTCGAACCTGCAACCACTGTGAAAAGGCTTGTACACCATCACCAAGAAGATTAATGATGTCATCTACGAATAACTCATTAGGCCATTTAGCTTTATTTATACATTTAATGCATCTTAATTAGTACACTAACAACACTGCTCTGTCTTACAGTTACACAATACATTACACTAACTGTAAAGAACTTCTGGTTTTCGGTTTAAAAAGTTGAAATTGTGTATTCTTTTCTTTTCCATTCACTTTCTGTGAAACAACCTACATTAATATGTGTACGCTTACTATACTGAAATCCAGTGTTCACAATCCAATAGTTAAAAATTTTGTGGAATTGTGAAATTAGTGACACTATGTACTAATGTGTGATTATCAGTTGAATTTCTGAATTCCTTTGATTCATTAATAAATTTTACTAATTTGTTTCTTTATGTCTAGATTGATAATCACACATTAGTACATAATGTTACTAATTCCACAAAATTTGTAATTATTGGATAGTGAACATTGGATTTCAATATAGTAAGCGTACACATATTAACGTAAAGCACGTCTCACAAAAAGTGAATGGAAAAGAAAACAAATACACAATTTCAACTTTCTTAAACTGAAAACAAGAAATTCTTTTGAGTTAGTGTAACGTGTTGTGTTGCTGTAAGACAGAGCAGTACTGTTAGTGTACTAATTAAGATGCAGTAAATGTACAAATAAAGCTAAATAGCATAATGAGTTATTCTTAGATAACATCATTAATCTTTTTGGTAATGGTGTAAAAGCCTTCAACATATAAAAGAATGCTTGTATATTACACACAAAATTATTACAGTACGGACCTTTGTTAAAGAATAGAAACAAATAGGACTTTTTACTTTAGTATGTACCAATAAAATTCACCTTTTTTCAAGTACAGTACCGTAAAACGGGGTGAATAGAAACAAATTTGAACTTTTGGATTAAAAATTTACTTATTGTTTGTTAAGTTAAAACAAAAAAATACTACCCAAAACTAAGGTCTGTATTGCCCCTATCAGCTTATGATATTATTATTAAATTATTTTATTTCAATAAAATTAAAAAAAATAAAAACTTGGTGTTTCTAATCACCCCGCAAATGGAGGTGAATAGAAACAGTGTTATAAAACCATGTTTGTTTCTTTTAAAACCAAAGAGAGGTGAATAGAAACTATGAAATATATATTTTTCTATTAGGAAATACATAGATAAACATTTATTTCACCGGATAATGGTTTATTAATCTAAAAAGTAGGTAATACAAAAATGTTTATGTCACAGGGTTAATGTATTCAAACTTTAGGTGAACAAACAGAACACAACTCTTTACCATGACCCTGGTACTGTATCATTAATAAACTGTTAAATCAGACAGATCATCCTCAGAACATAGCATGTCTTTGAAACGAGCACTTGAACTGAGAACTGGTGACGACAGTTTTCAGACGACATCGTTTCTCGAGACAAAAGAATCTTCTTCAGTCATTGTGAACTTTTTGGTTTGAGGAAGTCTTTTTAAAAATGTTCCAACAAAATCATCATCATTAAGGTAACTAACTTTGCAAACATAACATCTAAAAGATGTTTTTGTTTTTCCATATACTTTGACCACCATATAGTCACCTTGGCTAATGGAGATACCAGTATTTTCATCTTGATCAGAATAATCTGAAGAGGACAAAATCAGGTCTTCATCGCTGTCCTGCACTGAGTAGGCACCATCATCCTCTGATGATGAATCAAGATGTTTTCTGTTTTACTTGGCATTTTTTTTCGTTGGCTTGGCCTGTTTAGATGTACAAGGGCTTGGGTCACTGTAAAGTGAAGTATGGGGGGTTACATCCTCCCCATCCACGTCCTCAAAGTCATCAACACTAACACTTCTGCCGGGTTGGACATTTACTTTTGTCCTTTTTTCCTTGGTTTAGGAGTCTGGTCTTGCCTAAGACTTTGAAGGAGTTCTTTAAAGCTATTGTCAACAGCATTAGTGGATTCTTCAAGGTTGTTCATCTCGTGGTTTTTGTCTACTATACCAGTACCTGGGAGCATTGACAACACTTTATTGCGGTCTAGAGGCGCAATACCGCATTTCCTAAAACCTGCAATAACATTTTCTTCCTTCAAGGAGTCACACAACTTTTTCAAAAGCAGAGGAAATTTATCATTAGGAACTGTTGCCTCGTTTCTTCCTGGGCCTTTCTTCCATTCCTCTAATATTCGGTGCCAAGTAGTTTTAAGAGGCCGAAAAAATGCCACGTCCAGCGGTTGTGTTAGGTGTGTTGAATTTGCTGGTAGGAATATAAATCTTATGTCGTTGTCTTGACACAGCTTAACTGATTCTAAGGACAGGTGCGAAGATAAATTGTCTCCAATGAAAAATTTCTTCCCTTCTAGCTTTTTCAGATATGGGACAGCAACTGTAAGGACCCAATCCTCGAAGCAGAACGAATTGAACCAGCCAGATTTCGTCCGATTATATCTTGCATAATTTGGCCCGCCTTCGGTCCAGCTTTGATATAAATGCAAAGCCTTATACACAAAATAAGGGGGTAGTATAGTGCCGTCTGCAGCGGCTGCAAACATCACGGAGGTTGATGCCTTTGAAGAGTTCATGACCCTTTGAGGATAATTAGTTCCCCTCCGTGTGATTACCTTTCGTTTTCCCGGATCATCCGTAAGGTTGGTCTCGTCATAATTTATTATATTAGACGGCGGCACATTCTCTAATTCGTTTGATAGTTCATCGAAGTAGCTGTTGATGGTTTCTGGTGTTACACCGGCTCTGGAGCGTTTTATGTTTTGGCACATTCGCACTGCCAATTGATCTTTGTGTCGTCTCATAAATGATTCCACAAAATCACGACTGGGGAGATTATCCTTAAATCTTTTCACTTCCTTCCCCCTTCTGTCCAGAAAGTCCTTTACTAGAAGTCGTAAGGTTGTAGAGTCGATAGGATAGCCCCGTTCGCTGCATATTTTCAATCTATCTACAAACAGCTTTTCTTCTTCAAAAGACAAGGCAGTTTGTCAACCCTGATGTTTAATGTCTGGGCCTCTTTTTAGGTGTCTGTATAGTATACTATAATGAATCCAATGTTTTTCAGCTGCTTTCCGCACGCTAACGCCAGATTCGATGTCAGAGAGGGCATTTTTTAATTGATCAGGACTGTGTTTTTTGTAACCCCCTCCAACGATGAGTTTGTATTTCCGTGGCATATTTGAACAGCAACTCTGAAACAACACAGATATGTTAGTTATGCATATAACATAACTAGAGAATGGATAATAGGTTTTTATATAGTATTAATATGGCATACTAGATTTTTTTTAATCTTGCTGTTGTGGGGTGAATAGAAACACCAGAATTGTTATGTTTCTATTCACCCCACAAACTTTAAAAACGTAACCTAAAAAAAATGAAAATTCTTAGAACTGATTTCATTAAAAGTAAAACAAAAGAAAACCTTACTGTTTTATATTGATGTTATAGGTAGTATTTACAATGCCATTAACTATCACATATAGAATACATGTTTACTTATCAGATAAGTTCAAAGTAGGTAGGAAAAGGTCTTGAAAACTTTCAAGACAGGCACTAGGATAAACGTCAACCTACAGTGCTGCCACACAAACAAAACATAATTTCCTTGTTGGTCTAAAGTGTTGCCAACCCAAAAGCAATAATAGTTAAAAATAAATTTCCAGTAATTATATATATATATATTCTAAGTAATATATGTATATGAAGTTTTGTCAATATTCACCCCACCGTTTCTATTCACCCCGTTTTACGGTATATATTGTATTTTCATACTCTTAAAAAAAGGCCATTAACAACATTTTAGTTACTTGTGAAGAAAACAGATATAACATTTCCAAACAAGAAATCTTCAATTCTCCCCCTATTTGTTTTATAAAAACTGGAGTTTCTACTGCAGGTTTTTAAGTCCACTAACTACTTAATTTAATATACATAATTGTTCCTGATCTTGTTGAGTAACATTATATTAATACATCTACTTCCTACTCACATGTACAAACAATGTTTTTAATGGTCGGTCCTAAACATCTTTATAATTTAGACAAAGTCTAATGAGCAATTAGACCTAACCTGAATTACTACATCTAAGAATATCTTATTCGGTAATTTAGCTTTATTTATACATTTAATGCATCTTAATTAGTACATTAACACCACTGCTGTGTCTTACAGTAACACAATACATTACTCTAACTAAAAGAATTTCTTGTTTTCAGTTTAAAAAAATTGAAATTGTGTAATTGTTTTCTTTCCATTCACTTTTTATAGAAACATGCTTTACGTTAATATGTGTACCCTTACTATATTATGGTCCTAAACATCTTTATCAACACTTTATATATTTAAAATTTAGACAAAGTCTAATGATCAATTTGGCTTAACTTGAATTTACATGACCTGGCTCAGAACAACTTTATTTTGGCAAATACAAAGATGAAGACTCTGTACACCCTGGTTGCAATTTCTTCAGGGCTCACACCTGCTGCCAGGCTTAGTTCTATAACATGATCAGGAAGAAAGGAATCAGTTCTTGGATTTTGTTGTCCATTACGTGTCCATTACTTAACTAAATACAACTATTTCATTAACGACTCGGAGCACAAAGATCAGTACTCATAAAAAACTTTGTGTTCCAGAGTCGTTAATGAAATAGTTGTATTTAGTAAAGGAATCAGCTCGAACCTGCAACCACTGTGAAAAGGCTTGTACACCATCACCAAGAAGATTAATGATGTCATCTACGAATAACTCATTAGGCCATTTAGCTTTATTTATACATTTAATGCATCTTAATTAGTACACTAACAACACTGCTCTGTCTTACAGTAACACAATACATTACACTAACTGTAAAGAATTTCTGGTTTTCGGTTTAAAAAGTTGAAATTGTGTATTCTTTTCTTTTCCATTCACTTTCTGTGAAACAACCTACATTAATATGTGTACGCTTACTATACTGAAATCCAGTGTTCACAATCCAATAGTTAAAAATTTTGTGGAATTGTGAAATTAGTGACACTATGTACTAATGTGTGATTATCAGTTGAATTTCTGAATTCCTTTGATTCATTAATAAATTTTACTAATTTGTTTCTTTATGTCTAGATTGATAATCACACATTAGTACATAATGTTACTAATTCCACAAAATTTGTAATTATTGGATAGTGAACATTGGATTTCAATATAGTAAGCGTACACATATTAACGTAAAGCATGTCTCACAAAAAGTGAATGGAAAAGAAAACAAATACACAATTTCAACTTTCTTAAACTGAAAACAAGAAATTCTTTTGAGTTAGTGTAACGTGTTGTGTTACTGTAAGACAGAGCAGTACTGTTAGTGTACTAATTAAGATGCAGTAAATGTACAAATAAAGCTAAATAGCATAATGAGTTATTCTTAGATAACATCATTAATCTTTTTGGTAATGGTGTAAAGCCTTCAACATATAAAAGAATGCTTGTATATTACACACAAAATTATTACAGTACGGACCTTTGTTAAAGAATAGAAACAAATAGGACTTTTTACTTTAGTATGTACCAATAAAATTCACCTTTTTCCAAGTACAGTACCGTAAAACGGGGTGAATAGAAACAAATTTGATCTTTTGGATTAAAAATTTACTTATTGTTTGTTAAGTTAAAACAAAAAAATACTACCCAAAACTAAGGTCTGTATTGCCCCTATCAGCTTATGATATTATTATTAAATTATTTTATTTCAATAAAATTAAAAAAAATAAAAACTTGGTGTTTCTAATCACCCCGCAAATGGAGGTGAATAGAAACAGTGTTATAAAACCATGTTTGTTTCTTTTAAAACCAAAGAGAGGTGAATAGAAACTATGAAATATATATTTTTCTATTAGGAAATACATAGATAAACATTTATTTCACCGGATAATGGTTTATTAATCTAAAAAGTAGGTAATACAAAAATGTTTATGTCACTGGGTTAATGTATTCAAACTTTAGGTGAACAAACAGAACACAACTCTTTACCATGACCCTGGTACTGTATCATTAATAAACTGTTAAATCAGACAGATCATCCTCAGAACATAGCATGTCTTTGAAACGAGCACTTGAACTGAGAACTGGTGACGACAGTTTTCAGACGACATCGTTTCTCGAGACAAAAGAATCTTCTTCAGTCATTGTGAACTTTTTGGTTTGAGGAAGTCTTTTTAAAAATGTTCCAACAAAATCATCATCATTAAGGTAACTAACTTTGCAAACATAACATCTAAAAGATGTTTTTGTTTTTCCATATACTTTGACCACCATATAGTCACCTTGGCTAATGGAGATACCAGTATTTTCATCTTGATCAGAATAATCTGAAGAGGACAAAATCAGGTCTTCATCGCTGTCCTGCACTGAGTAGGCACCATCATCCTCTGATGATGAATCAAGACGTTTTCTGTTTTACTTGGCATTTTTTTTCGTTGGCTTGGCCTGTTTAGATGTACAAGGGCTTGGGTCACTGTAAAGTGAAGTATGGGGGGTTACATCCTCCCCATCCACGTCCTCAAAGTCATCAACACTAACACTTCTGCCGGGTTGGACATTTACTTTTGTCCTTTTTTCCTTGGTTTAGGAGTCTGGTCTTGCCTAAGACTTTGAAGGAGTTCTTTAAAGCTATTGTCAACAGCATTAGTGGATTCTTCAAGGTTGTTCATATCGTGGTTTTTGTCTACTATACCAGTACCTGGGAGCATTGACAACACTTTATTGCGGTCTAGAGGCGCAATCCCGCATTTCCTAAAACCTGCAATAACATTTTCTTCCTTCAAGGAGTCACACAACTTTTTCAAAAGCAGAGGAAATTTATCATTAGGAACTGTTGCCTCGTTTCTTCCTGGGCCTTTCTTCCATTCCTCTAATATTCGGCGCCAAGTAGTTTTAAGAGGCCGAAAAAATGCCACGTCCAGCGGTTGTGTTAGGTGTGTTGAATTTGCTGGTAGGAATATAAATCTTATGTCGTTGTCTTGACACAGCTTAACTGATTCTAAGGACAGGTGCGAAGATAAATTGTCTCCAATGAAAAATTTCTTCCCTTCTAGCTTTTTCAGATATGGGACAGCAACTGTAAGGACCCAATCCTCGAAGCAGAACGAATTGAACCAGCCAGATTTCGTCCGATTATATCTTGCATAATTTGGCCCGCCTTCGGTCCAGCTTTGATATAAATGCAAAGCCTTATACACAACATAAGGGGGTAGTATAGTGCCGTCTGCAGCGGCTGCAAACATCACGGAGGTTGATGCCTTTGAAGAGTTCATGACCCTTTCAGGATAATTAGTTCCCCTCCGTGTGATTACCTTTCGTTTTCCCGGATCATCCATAAGGTTGGTCTCGTCATAATTTATTATATTAGACGGCGGCACATTCTCTAATTCGTTTGACAGTTCATCGAAGTAGCTGTTGATGGTTTCTGGTGTTACACCGGCTCTGGAGCGTTTTATGTTTTGGCACATTCGCACTGCCAATTGATCTTTGTGTCGTCTCATAAATGATTCCACAAAATCACGACCGGGGAGATTATCCTTAAATCTTTTCACTTCCTTCCCCCTTCTGTCCAGAAAGTCCTTTACTAGAAGTCGTAAGGTTGTAGAGTCGATAGGATAGCCCCGTTCGCTGCATATTTTCAATCTATCTACAAACAGCTTTTCTTCTTAAAAAGACAAGGCAGTTTGTCAACCCTGATGTTTAATGTCTGGGCCCCTTTTTAGGTGTCTGTATAGTATACTATAATGAATCCAATGTTTTTCAGCTGCTTTCTGCACGCTAATGCCAGATTCGATGTCAGAGAGGGCATTTTTTAATTGATCAGGACTGTGTTTTTTGTAACCCCCTCCAACGATGAGTTTGTATTTCCGTGGCATATTTGAACAGCAACTCTGAAACAACACAGATATGTTAGTTATGCATATAACATAACTAGAGAATGGATAATAGGTTTTTATATAGTATTAATATGGCATACTAGATTTTTTTAAATCTTGCTGTTGTGGGGTGAATAGAAACACCAGAATTGTTATGTTTCTATTCACCCCACAAACTTTAAAAACGTAACCTAAAAAAAATGAAAATTCTTAGAACTGATTTCATTAAAAGTAAAACAAAAAAAAAACCTTACTGTTTTATATTGATGTTATAGGTAGTATTTACAATGCCATTAACTATCACATATAGAATACATGTTTACTTATCAGATAAGTTCAAAGTAGGTAGGAAAAGGTCTTGAAAACTTTCAAGACAGGCACTAGGATAAACGTCAACCTACAGTGCTGCCACACAAACAAAACATAATTTCCTTGTTGGTCTAAAGTGTTGCCAACCCAAAAGCAATAATAGTTAAAAATAAATTTCCAGTAATTATATATATATATTCTAAGTAATATATGTATATGAAGTTTTGTCCCTACTCACCCCACCGTTTCTATTCACCCCGTTTTACGGTATATATTGTATTTTCATACTCTTAAAAAAAGGCCATTAACAACATTTTAGTTACTTGTGAAGAAAACAGATATAACATTTCCAAACAAGAAATCTTCAATTCTCCCCCTATTTGTTTTATAAAAACTGGAGTTTCTACTGCAGGTTTTTAAGTCCACTAACTACTTAATTTAATATACATAATTGTTCCTGATCTTGTTGAGTAACATTATATTAATACATCTACTTCCTACTCACATGTACAAACAATGTTTTTAATGGTCGGTCCTAAACATCTTTATAATTTAGACAAAGTCTAATGAGCAATTAGACCTAACCTGAATTACTACATCTAAGAATATCTTATTCGGTAATTTAGCTTTATTTATACATTTAATGCATCTTAATTAGTACATTAACACCACTGCTGTATCTTACAGTAACACAATACATTACTCTAACTAAAAGAATTTCTTGTTTTCAGTTTAAAAAAATTGAAATTGTGTAATTGTTTTCTTTCCATTCACTTTTTATAGAAACATGCTTTACGTTAATATGTGTACCCTTAATATTATGGTCCTAAACATCTTTATCAACACTTTATATATTTAAAATTTAGACAAAGTCTAATGATCAATTTGGCTTAACTTGAATTTACATGACCTGGCTCAGAACAACTTTATTTTGGCAAATACAAAGATGAAGACTCTGTACACCCTGGTTGCAATTTCTTCAGGGCTCACACCTGCTGCCAGGCTTAGTTCTATAACATGATCAGGAAGAAAGGAATCAGTTCTTGGATTTTGTTGTCCATTACGTGTCCATTACTTAACTAAATACAACTATTTCATTAACGACTCGGAGCACAAAGATCAGTACTCATAAAAAACTTTGTGTTCCAGAGTCGTTAATGAAATAGTTGTATTTAGTAAAGGAATCAGCTTGAACCTGCAACCACTGTGAAAAGGCTTGTACACCATCACCAAGAAGATTAATGATGTCATCTACGAATAACTCATTAGGCCATTTAGCTTTATTTATACATTTAATGCATCTTAATTAGTACACTAACAACACTGCTCTGTCTTACAGTAACACAATACATTACACTAACTGTAAAGAATTTCTGGTTTTCGGTTTAAAAAGTTGAAATTGTGTATTCTTTTCTTTTCCATTCACTTTCTGTGAAACAACCTACATTAATATGTGTACGCTTACTATACTGAAATCCAGTGTTCACAATCCAATAGTTAAAAATTTTGTGGAATTGTGAAATTAGTGACACTATGTACTAATGTGTGATTATCAGTTGAATTTCTGAATTCCTTTGATTCATTAATAAATTTTACTAATTTGTTTCTTTATGTCTAGATTGATAATCACACATTAGTACATAATGTTACTAATTCCACAAAATTTGTAATTATTGGATAGTGAACATTGGATTTCAATATAGTAAGCGTACACATATTAACGTAAAGCATGTCTCACAAAAAGTGAATGGAAAAGAAAACAAATACACAATTTCAACTTTCTTAAACTGAAAACAAGAAATTCTTTTGAGTTAGTGTAACGTGTTGTGTTACTGTAAGACAGAGCAGTACTGTTAGTGTACTAATTAAGATGCAGTAAATGTACAAATAAAGCTAAATAGCATAATGAGTTATTCTTAGATAACATCATTAATCTTTTTGGTAATGGTGTAAAGCCTTCAACATATAAAAGAATGCTTGTATATTACACACAAAATTATTACAGTACGGACCTTTGTTAAAGAACAGAAACAAATAGGACTTTTTACTTTAGTATGTACCAATAAAATTCACCTTTTTCCAAGTACAGTACCGTAAAACGGGGTGAATAGAAACAAATTTGATCTTTTGGATTAAAAATTTACTTATTGTTTGTTAAGTTAAAACAAAAAAATACTACCCAAAACTAAGGTCTGTATTGCCCCTATCAGCTTATGATATTATTATTAAATTATTTTATTTCAATAAAATTAAAAAAAATAAAAACTTGGTGTTTCTAATCACCCCGCAAATGGAGGTGAATAGAAACAGTGTTATAAAACCATGTTTGTTTCTTTTAAAACCAAAGAGAGGTGAATAGAAACTATGAAATATATATTTTTCTATTAGGAAATACATAGATAAACATTTATTTCACCGGATAATGGTTTATTAATCTAAAAAGTAGGTAATACAAAAATGTTTATGTCACTGGGTTAATGTATTCAAACTTTAGGTGAACAAACAGAACACAACTCTTTACCATGACCCTGGTACTGTATCATTAATAAACTGTTAAATCAGACAGATCATCCTCAGAACATAGCATGTCTTTGAAACGAGCACTTGAACTGAGAACTGGTGACGACAGTTTTCAGACGACATCGTTTCTCGAGACAAAAGAATCTTCTTCAGTCATTGTGAACTTTTTGGTTTGAGGAAGTCTTTTTAAAAATGTTCCAACAAAATCATCATCATTAAGGTAACTAACTTTGCAAACATAACATCTAAAAGATGTTTTTGTTTTTCCATATACTTTGACCACCATATAGTCACCTTGGCTAATGGAGATACCAGTATTTTCATCTTGATCAGAATAATCTGAAGAGGACAAAATCAGGTCTTCATCGCTGTCCTGCACTGAGTAGGCACCATCATCCTCTGATGATGAATCAAGACGTTTTCTGTTTTACTTGGCATTTTTTTTCGTTGGCTTGGCCTGTTTAGATGTACAAGGGCTTGGGTCACTGTAAAGTGAAGTATGGGGGGTTACATCCTCCCCATCCACGTCCTCAAAGTCATCAACACTAACACTTCTGCCGGGTTGGACATTTACTTTTGTCCTTTTTTCCTTGGTTTAGGAGTCTGGTCTTGCCTAAGACTTTGAAGGAGTTCTTTAAAGCTATTGTCAACAGCATTAGTGGATTCTTCAAGGTTGTTCATATCGTGGTTTTTGTCTACTATACCAGTACCTGGGAGCATTGACAACACTTTATTGCGGTCTAGAGGCGCAATCCCGCATTTCCTAAAACCTGCAATAACATTTTCTTCCTTCAAGGAGTCACACAACTTTTTCAAAAGCAGAGGAAATTTATCATTAGGAACTGTTGCCTCGTTTCTTCCTGGGCCTTTCTTCCATTCCTCTAATATTCGGCGCCAAGTAGTTTTAAGAGGCCGAAAAAATGCCACGTCCAGCGGTTGTGTTAGGTGTGTTGAATTTGCTGGTAGGAATATAAATCTTATGTCGTTGTCTTGACACAGCTTAACTGATTCTAAGGACAGGTGCGAAGATAAATTGTCTCCAATGAAAAATTTCTTCCCTTCTAGCTTTTTCAGATATGGGACAGCAACTGTAAGGACCCAATCCTCGAAGCAGAACGAATTGAACCAGCCAGATTTCGTCCGATTATATCTTGCATAATTTGGCCCGCCTTCGGTCCAGCTTTGATATAAATGCAAAGCCTTATACACAACATAAGGGGGTAGTATAGTGCCGTCTGCAGCGGCTGCAAACATCACGGAGGTTGATGCCTTTGAAGAGTTCATGACCCTTTCAGGATAATTAGTTCCCCTCCGTGTGATTACCTTTCGTTTTCCCGGATCATCCGTAAGGTTGGTCTCGTCATAATTTATTATATTAGACGGCGGCACATTCTCTAATTCGTTTGACAGTTCATCGAAGTAGCTGTTGATGGTTTCTGGTGTTACACCGGCTCTGGAGCGTTTTATGTTTTGGCACATTCGCACTGCCAATTGATCTTTGTGTCGTCTCATAAATGATTCCACAAAATCACGACCGGGGAGATTATCCTTAAATCTTTTCACTTCCTTCCCCCTTCTGTCCAGAAAGTCCTTTACTAGAATTCGTAAGGTTGTAGAGTCGATAGGATAGCCCCGTTCGCTGCATATTTTCAATCTATCTACAAACAGCTTTTCTTCTTAAAAAGACAAGGCAGTTTGTCAACCCTGATGTTTAATGTCTGGGCCTCTTTTTAGGTGTCTGTATAGTATACTATAATGAATCCAATGTTTTTCAACTGCTTTCCGCACGCTAACGCCAGATTCGATGTCAGAGAGGGCATTTTTTAATTGATCAGGACTGTGTTTTTTGTAACCCCCTCCAACGATGAGTTTGTATTTCCGTGGCATATTTGAACAGCAACTCTGAAACAACACAGATATGTTAGTTATGCATATAACATAACTAGAGAATGGATAATAGGTTTTTATATAGTATTAATATGGCATACTAGATTTTTTTAAATCTTGCTGTTGTGGGGTGAATAGAAACACCAGAATTGTTATGTTTCTATTCACCCCACAAACTTTAAAAACGTAACCTAAAAAAAATGAAAATTCTTAGAACTGATTTCATTAAAAGTAAAACAAAAAAAAACCTTACTGTTTTATATTGATGTAATAGGTAGTATTTACAATGCCATTAACTATCACATATAGAATACATGTTTACTTATCAGATAAGTTCAAAGTAGGTAGGAAAAGGTCTTGAAAACTTTCAAGACAGGCACTAGGATAAACGTCAACCTACAGTGCTGCCACACAAACAAAACATAATTTCCTTGTTGGTCTAAAGTGTTGCCAACCCAAAAGCAATAATAGTTAAAAATAAATTTCCAGTAATTATATATATATATATATATATTCTAAGTAATATATGTATATGAAGTTTTGTCCCTATTCACCCCGTTTTACGGTATATATTGTATTTTCATACTCTTAAAAAAAGGCCATTAACAACATTTTAGTTACTTGTGAAGAAAACAGATATAACATTTCCAAACAAGAAATCTTCAATTCTCCCCCTATTTGTTTTATAAAAACTGGAGTTTCTACTGCAGGTTTTTAAGTCCACTAACTACTTAATTTAATATACATAATTGTTCCTGATCTTGTTGAGTAAAATTATATTAATACATCTACTTCCTACTCACATGTACAAACAATGTTTTTAATGGTCGGTCCTAAACATCTTTATAATTTAGACAAAGTCTAATGAGCAATTAGACCTAACCTGAATTACTACATCTAAGAATATCTTATTCGGTAATTTAGCTTTATTTATACATTTAATGCATCTTAATTAGTACATTAACACCACTGCTGTGTCTTACAGTAACACAATACGTTACTCTAACTAAAAGAATTTCTTGTTTTCAGTTTAAAAAAATTGAAATTGTGTAATTGTTTTCTTTCCATTCACTTTTTATAGAAACATGCTTTACGTTAATATGTGTACCCTTACTATATTATGGTCCTAAACATCTTTATCAACACTTTATATATTTAAAATTTAGACAAAATCTAATGATCAATTTGGCTTAACTTGAATTTACATGACCTGGCTCAGAACAACTTTATTTTGGCAAATACAAAGATGAAGACTCTGTACACCCTGGTTGCAATTCCTTCAGGGCTCACACCTGCTGCCAGGCTTAGTTCTATAACATGATCAGGAAGAAAGGATCAGTTCTTGGATTTTGTTGTCCATTACGTGTCCATTACTTAACTAAATACAACTATTTCATTAACGACTCGGAGCACAAAGATCAGTACTCATAAAAAACTTTGTGTTCCAGAGTCGTTAATGAAATAGTTGTATTTAGTAAAGGAATCAGCTCGAACCTGCAACCACTGTGAAAAGGCTTGTACACCATCACCAAGAAGATTAATGATGTCATCTACAAATAACTCATTAGGCCATTTAGCTTTATTTATACATTTAATGCATCTTAATTGGTACACTAACAACACTGCTCTGTCTTACAGTAACACAATACATTACACTAACTGTAAAGAATTTCTGGTTTTCGGTTTAAAAAGTTGAAATTGTGTATTCTTTTCTTTTCCATTCACTTTCTGTGAAACAACCTACATTAATGTGTGTACGCTTACTATACTGAAATCCAGTGTTCACAATCCAATAGTTAAAAATTTTGTGGAATTGTGAAATTAGTGACACTATGTTCTAATGTGTGATTATCAGTTGAATTTCTGAATTCCTTTGATTCATTAATAAATTTTACTAATTTGTTTCTTTATGTCTAGATTGATAATCACACATTAGTACATAATTTTACTAATTCCACAAAATTTGTAATTATTGGATAGTGAACATTGGATTTCAATATAGTAAGCGTACACATATTAACGTAAAGCACGTCTCACAAAAAGTGAATGGAAAAGAAAACAAATACACAATTTCAACTTTCTTAAACTGAAAACAAGAAATTCTTTTGAGTTAGTGTAACGTGTTGTGTTACTGTAAGACAGAGCAGTACTGTTAGTGTACTAATTAAGATGCAGTAAATGTACAAATAAAGCTAAATAGCATAATGAGTTATTCTTAGATAACATCATTAATCTTTTTGGTAATGGTGTAAAAGCCTTCAACATTTAAAAGAATGCTTGTATATTACACACAAAATTATTACAGTACGGACATTTGTTAAAGAATAGAAACAAATAGGACTTTTTACTTTAGTATGTACCAATAAAATTCACCTTTTTTCAAGTACAGTACCGTAAAACGGGGTGAATAGAAACAAATTTGAACTTTTGGATTAAAACTTTACTTATTGTTTGTTAAGTTAAAACAAAAAAATACTACCCAAAACTAAGGTCTGTATTGCCCCTATCAGCTTATGATATTATTATTAAATTATTTTATTTCAATAAAATTAAAAAAAATAAAAACTTGGTGTTTCTAATCACCCCGCAAATGGAGGTGAATAGAAACAGTGTTATAAAACCATGTTTGTTTCTTTTAAAACCAAAGAGAGGTGAATAGAAACTATGAAATATATATTTTTCTATTAGGAAATACATAGATAAACATTTATTTCACCGGATAATGGTTTATTAATCTAAAAAGTAGGTAATACAAAAATGTTTATGTCACTGGGTTAATGTATTCAAACTTTAGGTGAACAAACAGAACACAACTCTTTACCATGACCCTGGTACTGTATCATTAATAAACTGTTAAATCAGACAGATCATCCTCAGAACATAGCATGTCTTTGAAACGAGCACTTGAACTGAGAACTGGTGACGACAGTTTTCAGACGACATCGTTTCTCGAGACAAAAGAATCTTCTTCAGTCATTGTGAACTTTTTGGTTTGAGGAAGTCTTTTTAAAAATGTTCCAACAAAATCATCATCATTAAGGTAACTAACTTTGCAAACATAACATCTAAAAGATGTTTTTGTTTTTCCATATACTTTGACCACCATATAGTCACCTTGGCTAATGGAGATACCAGTATTTTCATCTTGATCAGAATAATCTGAAGAGGACAAAATCAGGTCTTCATCGCTGTCCTGCACTGAGTAGGCACCATCATCCTCTGATGATGAATCAAGACGTTTTCTGTTTTACTTGGCATTTTTTTTCGTTGGCTTGGCCTGTTTAGATGTACAAGGGCTTGGGTCACTGTAAAGTGAAGTATGGGGGGTTACATCCTCCCCATCCACGTCCTCAAAGTCATCAACACTAACACTTCTGCCGGGTTGGACATTTACTTTTGTCCTTTTTTCCTTGGTTTAGGAGTCTGGTCTTGCCTAAGACTTTGAAGGAGTTCTTTAAAGCTATTGTCAACAGCATTAGTGGATTCTTCAAGGTTGTTCATATCGTGGTTTTTGTCTACTATACCAGTACCTGGGAGCATTGACAACACTTTATTGCGGTCTAGAGGCGCAATCCCGCATTTCCTAAAACCTGCAATAACATTTTCTTCCTTCAAGGAGTCACACAACTTTTTCAAAAGCAGAGGAAATTTATCATTAGGAACTGTTGCCTCGTTTCTTCCTGGGCCTTTCTTCCATTCCTCTAATATTCGGCGCCAAGTAGTTTTAAGAGGCCGAAAAAATGCCACGTCCAGCGGTTGTGTTAGGTGTGTTGAATTTGCTGGTAGGAATATAAATCTTATGTCGTTGTCTTGACACAGCTTAACTGATTCTAAGGACAGGTGCGAAGATAAATTGTCTCCAATGAAAAATTTCTTCCCTTCTAGCTTTTTCAGATATGGGACAGCAACTGTAAGGACCCAATCCTCGAAGCAGAACGAATTGAACCAGCCAGATTTCGTCCGATTATATCTTGCATAATTTGGCCCGCCTTCGGTCCAGCTTTGATATAAATGCAAAGCCTTATACACAACATAAGGGGGTAGTATAGTGCCGTCTGCAGCGGCTGCAAACATCACGGAGGTTGATGCCTTTGAAGAGTTCATGACCCTTTCAGGATAATTAGTTCCCCTCCGTGTGATTACCTTTCGTTTTCCCGGATCATCCGTAAGGTTGGTCTCGTCATAATTTATTATATTAGACGGCGGCACATTCTCTAATTCGTTTGACAGTTCATCGAAGTAGCTGTTGATGGTTTCTGGTGTTACACCGGCTCTGGAGCGTTTTATGTTTTGGCACATTCGCACTGCCAATTGATCTTTGTGTCGTCTCATAAATGATTCCACAAAATCACGACCGGGGAGATTATCCTTAAATCTTTTCACTTCCTTCCCCCTTCTGTCCAGAAAGTCCTTTACTAGAATTCGTAAGGTTGTAGAGTCGATAGGATAGCCCCGTTCGCTGCATATTTTCAATCTATCTACAAACAGCTTTTCTTCTTAAAAAGACAAGGCAGTTTGTCAACCCTGATGTTTAATGTCTGGGCCTCTTTTTAGGTGTCTGTATAGTATACTATAATGAATCCAATGTTTTTCAACTGCTTTCCGCACGCTAACGCCAGATTCGATGTCAGAGAGGGCATTTTTTA
Source organism: Magicicada septendecula (assembly GCA_034769895.1). Taxonomy (NCBI): domain Eukaryota; kingdom Metazoa; phylum Arthropoda; class Insecta; order Hemiptera; family Cicadidae; genus Magicicada; species Magicicada septendecula. The sequence continues at coordinate 167,246,369 of CM068376.1, read as the reverse complement.
ATTGATCAGGACTGTGTTTTTTGTAACCCCCTCCAACGAAGAGTTTGTATTTCCGTGGCATATTTGAACAGCAACTCTGAAACAACACAGATATGTTAGTTATGCATATAACATAACTAGAGAATGGATAATAGGTTTTTATATAGTATTAATATGGCATACTAGATTTTTTTAAATCTTGCTGTTGTGGGGTGAATAGAAACACCAGAATTGTTATGTTTCTATTCACCCCACAAACTTTAAAAACGTAACCTAAAAAAAATGAAAATTCTTAGAACTGATTTCATTAAAAGTAAAACAAAAAAAAACCTTACTGTTTTATATTGATGTAATAGGTAGTATTTACAATGCCATTAACTATCACATATAGAATACATGTTTACTTATCAGATAAGTTCAAAGTAGGTAGGAAAAGGTCTTGAAAACTTTCAAGACAGGCACTAGGATAAACGTCAACCTACAGTGCTGCCACACAAACAAAACATAATTTCCTTGTTGGTCTAAAGTGTTGCCAACCCAAAAGCAATAATAGTTAAAAATAAATTTCCAGTAATTATATATATATATATATATATTCTAAGTAATATATGTATATGAAGTTTTGTCCCTATTCACCCCGTTTTACGGTATATATTGTATTTTCATACTCTTAAAAAAAGGCCATTAACAACATTTTAGTTACTTGTGAAGAAAACAGATATAACATTTCCAAACAAGAAATCTTCAATTCTCCCCCTATTTGTTTTATAAAAACTGGAGTTTCTACTGCAGGTTTTTAAGTCCACTAACTACTTAATTTAATATACATAATTGTTCCTGATCTTGTTGAGTAAAATTATATTAATACATCTACTTCCTACTCACATGTACAAACAATGTTTTTAATGGTCGGTCCTAAACATCTTTATAATTTAGACAAAGTCTAATGAGCAATTAGACCTAACCTGAATTACTACATCTAAGAATATCTTATTCGGTAATTTAGCTTTATTTATACATTTAATGCATCTTAATTAGTACATTAACACCACTGCTGTGTCTTACAGTAACACAATACGTTACTCTAACTAAAAGAATTTCTTGTTTTCAGTTTAAAAAAATTGAAATTGTGTAATTGTTTTCTTTCCATTCACTTTTTATAGAAACATGCTTTACGTTAATATGTGTACCCTTACTATATTATGGTCCTAAACATCTTTATCAACACTTTATATATTTAAAATTTAGACAAAATCTAATGATCAATTTGGCTTAACTTGAATTTACATGACCTGGCTCAGAACAACTTTATTTTGGCAAATACAAAGATGAAGACTCTGTACACCCTGGTTGCAATTCCTTCAGGGCTCACACCTGCTGCCAGGCTTAGTTCTATAACATGATCAGGAAGAAAGGATCAGTTCTTGGATTTTGTTGTCCATTACGTGTCCATTACTTAACTAAATACAACTATTTCATTAACGACTCGGAGCACAAAGATCAGTACTCATAAAAAACTTTGTGTTCCAGAGTCGTTAATGAAATAGTTGTATTTAGTAAAGGAATCAGCTCGAACCTGCAACCACTGTGAAAAGGCTTGTACACCATCACCAAGAAGATTAATGATGTCATCTACAAATAACTCATTAGGCCATTTAGCTTTATTTATACATTTAATGCATCTTAATTGGTACACTAACAACACTGCTCTGTCTTACAGTAACACAATACATTACACTAACTGTAAAGAATTTCTGGTTTTCGGTTTAAAAAGTTGAAATTGTGTATTCTTTTCTTTTCCATTCACTTTCTGTGAAACAACCTACATTAATGTGTGTACGCTTACTATACTGAAATCCAGTGTTCACAATCCAATAGTTAAAAATTTTGTGGAATTGTGAAATTAGTGACACTATGTTCTAATGTGTGATTATCAGTTGAATTTCTGAATTCCTTTGATTCATTAATAAATTTTACTAATTTGTTTCTTTATGTCTAGATTGATAATCACACATTAGTACATAATTTTACTAATTCCACAAAATTTGTAATTATTGGATAGTGAACATTGGATTTCAATATAGTAAGCGTACACATATTAACGTAAAGCACGTCTCACAAAAAGTGAATGGAAAAGAAAACAAATACACAATTTCAACTTTCTTAAACTGAAAACAAGAAATTCTTTTGAGTTAGTGTAACGTGTTGTGTTACTGTAAGACAGAGCAGTACTGTTAGTGTACTAATTAAGATGCAGTAAATGTACAAATAAAGCTAAATAGCATAATGAGTTATTCTTAGATAACATCATTAATCTTTTTGGTAATGGTGTAAAAGCCTTCAACATTTAAAAGAATGCTTGTATATTACACACAAAATTATTACAGTACGGACATTTGTTAAAGAATAGAAACAAATAGGACTTTTTACTTTAGTATGTACCAATAAAATTCACCTTTTTTCAAGTACAGTACCGTAAAACGGGGTGAATAGAAACAAATTTGAACTTTTGGATTAAAACTTTACTTATTGTTTGTTAAGTTAAAACAAAAAAATACTACCCAAAACTAAGGTCTGTATTGCCCCTATCAGCTTATGATATTATTATTAAATTATTTTATTTCAATAAAATTAAAAAAAATAAAAACTTGGTGTTTCTAATCACCCCGCAAATGGAGGTGAATAGAAACAGTGTTATAAAACCATGTTTGTTTCTTTTAAAACCAAAGAGAGGTGAATAGAAACTATGAAATATATATTTTTCTATAAGGAAATACATAGATAAACATTTATTTCACCGGATAATGGTTTATTAATCTAAAAAGTAGGTAATACAAAAATGTTTATGTCACAGGGTTAATGTATTCAAACTTTAGGTGAACAAACAGAACACAACTCTTTACCATGACCCTGGTACTGTATCATTAATAAACTGTTAAATCAGACAGATCATCCTCAGAACATAGCATGTCTTTGAAACGAGCACTTGAACTGAGAACTGGTGACGACAGTTTTCAGACGACATCGTTTCTCGAGACAAAAGAATCTTCTTCAGTCATTGTGAACTTTTTGGTTTGAGGAAGTCTTTTTAAAAATGTTCCAACAAAATCATCATCATTAAGGTAACTAACTTTGCAAACATAACATCTAAAAGATGTTTTTGTTTTTCCATATACTTTGACCACCATATAGTCACCTTGGCTAATGGAGATACCAGTATTTTCATCTTGATCAGAATAATCTGAAGAGGACAAAATCAGGTCTTCATCTCTGTCCTGCACTGAGTAGGCACCATCATCCTCTGATGATGAATCAAGACGTTTTCTGTTTTACTTGGCATTTTTTTTCGTTGGCTTGGCCTGTTTAGATGTACAAGGGCTTGGGTCACTGTAAAGTGAAGTATGGGGGGTTACATCCTCCCCATCCACGTCCTCAAAGTCATCAACACTAACACTTCTGCCGGGTTGGACATTTACTTTTGTCCTTTTTTCCTTGGTTTAGGAGTCTGGTCTTGCCTAAGACTTTGAAGGAGTTCTTTAAAGCTATTGTCAACAGCATTAGTGGATTCTTCAAGGTTGTTCATATCGTGGTTTTTGTCTACTATACCAGTACCTGGGAGCATTGACAACACTTTATTGCGGTCTAGAGGCACAATCCCGCATTTCCTAAAACCTGCAATAACATTTTCTTCCTTCAAGGAGTCACACAACTTTTTCAAAAGCAGAGGAAATTTATCATTAGGAACTGTTGCCTCGTTTCTTCCTGGGCCTTTCTTCCATTCCTCTAATATTCGGCGCCAAGTAGTTTTAAGAGGCCGAAAAAATGCCACGTCCAGCGGTTGTGTTAGGTGTGTTGAATTTGCTGGTAGGAATATAAATCTTATGTCGTTGTCTTGACACAGCTTAACTGATTCTAAGGACAGGTGCGAAGATAAATTGTCTCCAATGAAAAATTTCTTCCCTTCTAGCTTTTTCAGATATGGGACAGCAACTGTAAGGACCCAATCCTCGAAGCAGAACGAATTGAACCAGCCAGATTTCGTCCGATTATATCTTGCATAATTTGGCCCGCCTTCGGTCCAGCTTTGATATAAATGCAAAGCCTTATACACAACATAAGGGGGTAGTATAGTGCCGTCTGCAGCGGCTGCAAACATCACGGAGGTTGATGCCTTTGAAGAGTTCATGACCCTTTCAGGATAATTAGTTCCCCTCCATGTGATTACCTTTCGTTTTCCCGGATCATCCGTAAGGTTGGTCTCGTCATAATTTATTATATTAGACAGCGGCACATTCTCTAATTCGTTTGACAGTTCATCGAAGTAGCTGTTGATGGTTTCTGGTGTTACACCGGCTCTGGAGCGTTTTATGTTTTGGCACATTCGCACTGCCAATTGATCTTTGTGTCGTCTCATAAATGATTCCACAAAATCACGACCGGGGAGATTATCCTTAAATCTTTTCACTTCCTTCCCCCTTCTGTCCAGAAAGTCCTTTACTAGAAGTCGTAAGGTTGTAGAGTCGATAGGATAGCCCCGTTCGCTGCATATTTTCAATCTATCTACAAACAGCTTTTCTTCTTCAAAAGACAAGGCAGTTTGTCAACCCTGATGTTTAATGTCTGGGCCTCTTTTTAGGTGTCTGTATAGTATACTATAATGAATCCAATGTTTTTCAGCTGCTTTCCGCACGCTAACGCCAGATTCGATGTCAGAGAGGGCATTTTTTAATTGATCAGGACTGTGTTTTTTGTAACCCCCTCCAATGATGAGTTTGTATTTCCGTGGCATATTTGAACAGCAACTCTGAAACAACACAGATATGTTAGTTATGCATATAACATAACTAGAGAATGGATAATAGGTTTTTATATAGTATTAATATGGCATACTAGATTTTTTTAAATCTTGCTGTTGTGGGGTGAATAGAAACACCAGAATTGTTATGTTTCTATTCACCCCACAAACTTTAAAAACGTAACCTAAAAAAAATGAAAATTCTTAGAACTGATTTCATTAAAAGTAAAACAAAAAAAAACCTTACTGTTTTATATTGATGTTATAGGTAGTATTTACAATGCCATTAACTATCACATATAGAATACATGTTTACTTATCAGATAAGTTCAAAGTAGGTAGGAAAAGGTCTTGAAAACTTTCAAGACAGGCACTAGGATAAACGTCAACCTACAGTGCTGCCACACAAACAAAACATAATTTCCTTGTTGGTCTAAAGTGTTGCCAACCCAAAAGCAATAATAGTTAAAAATAAATTTCCAGTAATTATATATATATATATATATTCTAAGTAATATATGTATATGAAGTTTTGTCCCTATTCACCCCGTTTTACGGTATATATTGTATTTTCATACTCTTAAAAAAAGGCCATTAACAACATTTTAGTTACTTGTGAAGAAAACAGATATAACATTTCCAAACAAGAAATCTTCAATTCTCCCCCTATTTGTTTTATAAAAACTGGAGTTTCTACTGCAGGTTTTTAAGTCCACTAACTACTTAATTTAATATACATAATTGTTCCTGATCTTGTTGAGTAACATTATATTAATACATCTACTTCCTACTCACATGTACAAACAATGTTTTTAATGGTCGGTCCTAAACATCTTTATAATTTAGACAAAGTCTAATGAGCAATTAGACCTAACCTGAATTACTACATCTAAGAATATCTTATTCGGTAATTTAGCTTTATTTATACATTTAATGCATCTTAATTAGTACATTAACACCACTGCTGTGTCTTACAGTAACACAATACGTTACTCTAACTAAAAGAATTTATTGTTTTCAGTTTAAAAAAATTGAAATTGTGTAATTGTTTTCTTTCCATTCACTTTTTATAGAAACATGCTTTATGTTAATATGTGTACCCTTACTATATTATGGTCCTAAACATCTTTATCAACACTTTATATATTTAAAATTTAGACAAAATCTAATGATCAATTTGGCTTAACTTGAATTTACATGACCTGGCTCAGAACAACTTTATTTTGGCAAATACAAAGATGAAGACTCTGTACACCCTGGTTGCAATTCCTTCAGGGCTCACACCTGCTGCCAGGCTTAGTTCTATAACATGATCAGGAAGAAAGGAATCAGTTCTTGGATTTTGTTGTCCATTACGTGTCCATTACTTAACTAAATACAACTATTTCATTAACGACTCGGAGCACAAAGATCAGTACTCATAAAAAACTTTGTGTTCCAGAGTCGTTAATGAAATAGTTGTATTTAGTAAAGGAATCAGCTCGGACCTGCAACCACTGTGAAAAGGCTTGTACACCATCACCAAGAAGATTAATGATGTCATCTACGAATAACTCATTAGGCCATTTAGCTTTATTTATACATTTAATGCATCTTAATTAGTACACTAACAACACTGCTCTGTCTTACAGTAACACAATACATTACACTAACTGTAAAGAATTTCTGGTTTTCGGTTTAAAAAGTTGAAATTGTGTATTCTTTTCTTTTCCATTCACTTTCTGTGAAACAACCTACATTAATATGTGTACGCTTACTATACTGAAATCCAGTGTTCACAATCCAATAGTTAAAAATTTTGTGGAATTGTGAAATTAGTGACACTATGTACTAATGTGTGATTATCAGTTGAATTTCTGAATTCCTTTGATTCATTAATAAATTTTACTAATTTGTTTCTTTATGTCTAGATTGATAATCACACATTAGTACATAATGTTACTAATTCCACAAAATTTGTAATTATTGGATAGTGAACATTGGATTTCAATATAGTAAGCGTACACATAATAACGTAAAGCACGTCTCACAAAAAGTGAATGGAAAAGAAAACAAATACACAATTTCAACTTTCTTAAACTGAAAACAAGAAATTCTTTTGAGTTAGTGTAACGTGTTGTGTTACTGTAAGACAGAGCAGTACTGTTAGTGTACTAATTAAGATGCAGTAAATGTACAAATAAAGCTAAATAGCATAATGAGTTATTCTTAGATAACATCATTAATCTTTTTGGTAATGGTGTAAAAGCCTTCAACATTTAAAAGAATGCTTGTATATTACACACAAAATTATTACAGTACGGACATTTGTTAAAGAATAGAAACAAATAGGACTTTTTACTTTAGTATGTACCAATAAAATTCACCTTTTTTCAAGTACAGTACCGTAAAACGGGGTGAATAGAAACAAATTTGAACTTTTGGATTAAAACTTTACTTATTGTTTGTTAAGTTAAAACAAAAAAATACTAAACAAAACTAAGGTCTGTATTGCCCCTATCAGCTTATGATATTATTATTAAATTATTTTATTTCAATAAAATTAAAAAAAATAAAAACTTGGTGTTTCTAATCACCCCGCAAATGGAGGTGAATAGAAACAGTGTTATAAAACCATGTTTGTTTCTTTTAAAACCAAAGAGAGGTGAATAGAAACTATGAAATATATATTTTTCTATAAGGAAATACATAGATAAACATTTATTTCACCGGATAATGGTTTATTAATCTAAAAAGTAGGTAATACAAAAATGTTTATGTCACAGGGTTAATGTATTCAAACTTTAGGTGAACAAACAGAACACAACTCTTTACCATGACCCTGGTACTGTATCATTAATAAACTGTTAAATCAGACAGATCATCCTCAGAACATAGCATGTCTTTGAAACGAGCACTTGAACTGAGAACTGGTGACGACAGTTTTCAGACGACATCGTTTCTCGAGACAAAAGAATCTTCTTCAGTCATTGTGAACTTTTTGGTTTGAGTAAGTCTTTTTAAAAATGTTCCAACAAAATCATCATCATTAAGGTAACTAACTTTGCAAACATAACATCTAAAAGATGTTTTTGTTTTTCCATATACTTTGACCACCATATAGTCACCTTGGCTAATGGAGATACCAGTATTTTCATCTTGATCAGAATAATCTGAAGAGGACAAAATCAGGTCTTCATCTCTGTCCTGCACTGAGTAGGCACCATCATCCTCTGATGATGAATCAAGACGTTTTCTGTTTTACTTGGCATTTTTTTTCGTTGGCTTGGCCTGTTTAGATGTACAAGGGCTTGGGTCACTGTAAAGTGAAGTATGGGGGGTTACATCCTCCCCATCCACGTCCTCAAAGTCATCAACACTAACACTTCTGCCGGGTTGGACATTTACTTTTGTCCTTTTTTCCTTGGTTTAGGAGTCTGGTCTTGCCTAAGACTTTGAAGGAGTTCTTTAAAGCTATTGTCAACAGCATTAGTGGATTCTTCAAGGTTGTTCATATCGTGGTTTTTGTCTACTATACCAGTACCTGGGAGCATTGACAACACTTTATTGCGGTCTAGAGGCGCAATCCCGCATTTCCTAAAACCTGCAATAACATTTTCTTCCTTCAAGGAGTCACACAACTTTTTCAAAAGTAGAGGAAATTTATCATTAGGAACTGTTGCCTCGTTTCTTCCTGGGCCTTTCTTCCATTCCTCTAATATTCGGCGCCAAGTAGTTTTAAGAGGCCGAAAAAATGCCACGTCCAGCGGTTGTGTTAGGTGTGTTGAATTTGCTGGTAGGAATATAAATCTTATGTCGTTGTCTTGACACAGCTTAACTGATTCTAAGGACAGGTGCGAAGATAAATTGTCTCCAATGAAAAATTTCTTCCCTTCTAGCTTTTTCAGATATGGGACAGCAACTGTAAGGACCCAATCCTCGAAGCAGAACGAATTGAACCAGCCAGATTTCGTCCGATTATATCTTGCATAATTTGGCCCGCCTTCTGTCCAGCTTTCATATAAATGCAAAGCCTTATACACAACATAAGGGGGTAGTATAGTGCCATCTGCAGCGGCTGCAAACATCACGGAGGTTGATGCCTTTGAAGAGTTCATGACCCTTTCAGGATAATTAGTTCCCCTCCATGTGATTACCTTTCGTTTTCCCGGATCATCCGTAAGGTTGGTCTCGTCATAATTTATTATATTAGACGGCGGCACATTCTCTAATTCGTTTGACAGTTCATCGAAGTAGCTGTTGATGGTTTCTGGTGTTACACCGGCTCTGGAGCGTTTTATGTTTTGGCACATTTGCACTGCCAATTGATCTTTGGGTCGTCTCATAAATGATTCCACAAAATCACGACCGGGGAGATTATCCTTAAATCTTTTCACTTCCTTCCCCCTTCTGTCCAGAAAGTCCTTTACTAGAAGTCGTAAGGTTGTAGAGTCGATAGGATAGCCCCGTTCGCTGCATATTTTCAATCTATCTACAAACAGCTTTTCTTCTTCAAAAGACAAGGCAGTTTGTCAACCCTGATGTTTAATGTCTGGGCCTCTTTTTAGGTGTCTGTATAGTATACTATAATGAATCCAATGTTTTTCAGCTGCTTTCCGCACGCTAACGCCAGATTCGATGTCAGAGAGGGCTTTTTTTAATTGATCAGGACTGTGTTTTTTGTAACCCCCTCCAACGATGAGTTTGTATTTCCGTGGCATATTTGAACAGCAACTCTGAAACAACACAGATATTTTAGTTATGCATATAACATAACTAGAGAATGGATAATAGGTTTTTATATAGTATTAATATGGCATACTAGATTTTTTTTAATCTTGCTGTTGTGGGGTGAATAGAAACACCAGAATTGTTATGTTTCTATTCACCCCACAAACTTTAAAAACGTAACCTAAAAAAAATGAAAATTCTTAGAACTGATTTCATTAAAAGTAAAACAAAAAAACCTTACTGTTTTATATTGATGTTATAGGTAGTATTTACAATGCCATTAACTATCACATATAGAATACATGTTTACTTATCAGATAAGTTCAAAGTAGGTAGGAAAAGGTCTTGAAAACTTTCAAGACAGGCACTAGGATAAACGTCAACCTACAGTGCTGCCACACAAACAGAACATAATTTCCTTGTTGGTCTAAAGTGTTGCCAACCCAAAAGCAATAATAGTTAAAAATAAATTTCCAGTAATTATATATATGTATATGAAGTTTTGTCCCTATTCACCCCACCGTTTCTATTCACCCCGTTTTACGGTATATATTGTATTTTCATACTCTTAAAAAAAGGCCATTAACAACATTTTAGTTACTTGTGAAGAAAACAGATATAACATTTCCAAACAAGAAATCTTCAATTCTCCCCCTATTTGTTTTATAAAAACTGGAGTTTCTACTGCAGGTTTTTAAGCCCACTAACTACTTAATTTAATATACATAATTGTTCCTGATCTTGTTGAGTAACATTATATTAATACATCTACTTCCTACTCACATGTACAAACAATGTTTTTAATGGTCGGTCCTAAATATCTTTAAAATTTAGACAAAGTCTAATGAGCAATTAGACCTAACCTGAATTACTACATATCACTATAATATTGACGACTCGGAACACAAAATTTTTTATAAGTAAAAACATTAAAGTTTTACCTTACAGCCTAAACCGGCTTTCACCTATAGAAGGCTTCATCAGAGGCTGTCGTTAGTAGCGCTGCTCGTCTTGTTGTTGGCGACGAGAAAGTGTTTCAAAAGATTGAAGCTGTGTGTGTGTGGTGAGATGTGTTCGAATAATGCGTGCGATTTGAATTGTGTCTGTTCGTTTAGGATGTCGTTTTTATTTGTTTTTGTGTGTTTGTATATTTCTAATTGTTCTAGAGTGTCTAGTTTTCGGCCTTTTGTGTGTACGTGTAGTATGTTCATGTTATTGTCGATGTTTTTATATGTGTGGTTTGCTTCAATGAGGTGGTTTGCGAAGGTAGATTCTGTAGTGGTGTGGAGTGCTTTTGTGTGTTCAATGTATCTCTGTTTGAAGCTACGTCCTGTCTGGCCTATGTAGAATTTACTGCAATTTGAACAATTTAGTTTATATACACCGGGTAGATCGAATTTGTTTTGTGCTTTGGGCATGCGTTTTGATAGTGTGTGTTCTGTTTTGTTAGTAGTTTTGTAAGCGATTCTGTATCCTGCTTTTTTGAATTTGTGGGCAATTTTTTCTGTTTGTTTGTTGATGTATGTTAGTGTTATGAATTTGTTGTTTTCTGTCTTTGTCTGTTGTTTGTTTTGTGTTTTGTGTAGGAGTTTACTGACTATTGTTCTGTCATAACCGTTAGATTCTGCTAGATATTTTATCGTGTTTAGTTCGTCTTTTTGTAGTCTATTTCATCTAAGGGGATGTTGTTAAGTCTATGTATCATTTTTCTAAAAGCAGCTAGTTTGTGTTGTATTGGGTGATTGGAGGTGTTGTGTTTTAGTGTGTCAGTTGTAGTTGGTTTTCTGTATATACTGAATTTCTGCCTGAAAAGACGAACTAAACACGATAAAATATCTAGCAGAATCTAACGGTTATGACAGAACAATAGTCAGTAAACTCCTACACAAAACACAAAACAAACAACAGACAAAGACAGAAAACAACAAATTCATAACACTAACATACATCAACAAACAAACAGAAAAAATTGCCCACAAATTCAAAAAAGCAGGATACAGAATCGCTTACAAAACTACTAACAAAACAGAACACACACTATCAAAACGCATGCCCAAAGCACAAAACAAATTCGATCTACCCGGTGTATATAAACTAAATTGTTCAAATTGCAGTAAATTCTACATAGGCCAGACAGGACGTAGCTTCAAACAGAGATACATTGAACACACAAAAGCACTCCACACCACTACAGAATCTACCTTCGCAAACCACCTCATTGAAGCAAACCACACATATAAAAACATCGACAATAACATGAACATACTACACGTACACACAAAAGGCCGAAAACTAGACACTCTAGAACAATTAGAAATATACAAACACACAAAAACAAATAAAAACGACATCCTAAACGAACAGACACAATTCAAATCGCACGCATTATTCGAACACATCTCACCACACACACACAGCTTCAATCTTTTGAAACACTTTCTCGTCGCCAACAACAAGACGAGCAGCGCTACTAACGACAGCCTCTGATGAAGCCTTCTATAGGTGAAAGCCGGTTTAGGCTGTAAGGTAAAACTTTACGTTTTTACTTATAAAAAACTTTGTGTTCCGAGTCGTCAATATTATAGTGATATTTAGTTAAGTAACGGACACGTCATGGACAACGAAATCCAAGAATTGAATTACTACATCTAAGAATATCTTATTCGGTAATTTAGCTTTATTTGTACATTTAATGCATCTTAATTAGTACATTAACACCACTGCTGTGTCTTACAGTAACACAATACATTACTCTAACTCTAAAGAATTTCTTGTTTTCAGATTAAAAAAATTGAAATTGTGTAATTGTTATCTTTCCATTCACTTTTTATAGAAACATGCTTTACATTAATATGTGTACCCTTAATATATTATGATCCTAAACATCTTTATCAACACTTTATATATTTAAAATTTAGACAAAGTCTAATGATCAATTTGGCTTAACCTGAATTTACATGACCTGGCTCAGAACAACTTTATTTTGGCAAATACAAAGATGAAGACTCTGTACACCCTGGTTGCAATTTCTTCAGGGCTCACACCTGCTGCCAGCAGGTTCTATAACATGATCAGGAAGAAAGGAATCAGTTCTTGGATTTTGTTGACCATGACGTGTCCGTTACTTAACTAAATACAACTATTTCATTAACGACTCGGAGCACAAAGATCAGTACTCATAAAAAACTTTGTGTTCCAGAGTCGTTAATGAAATAGTTGTATTTAGTAAAGGAATCAGCTCGAACCTGCAACCACTGTGAAAAGGCTTGTACACCATCACCAAGAAGATTAATGATGTCATCTACGAATAACTCATTAGGCTATTTAGCTTTATTTATACATTTAATGCATCTTAATTAGTACACTAACAACACTGCTCTGTCTTACAGTAACACAATACATTACACTAAATGTAAAGAATTTCTGGTTTGCGGTTTAAAAAGTTGAAATTGTGTATTCTTTTCTTTTCCATTCACTTTCTGTGAAACAACCTACATTAATATGTGTACGCTTACTATATTGAAATCCAGTGTTCACAATCCAATAGTTAAAAATTTTGTGGAATTGTGAAATTAGTGACACTATGTACTAATGTGTGATTATCAGTTGAATTTCTGAATTCCTTTGATTCATTAATAAATTTTACTAATTTGTTTCTTTATGTCTAGATTGATAATCACACATTAGTACATAATGTTACTAATTCCACAAAATTTGTAATTATTGGATAGTCAACATTGGATTTCAATATAGTAAGCGTACACATATTAACGTAAAGCACGTTTCACAAAAAGTGAATGGAAAAGAAAACAAATACACAATTTCAACTTTCTTAAACTGAAAACAAGAAATTCTTTTGAGTTAGTGTAACGTGTTGTGTTACTGTAAGACAGAGCAGTACTGTTAGTGTACTAATTAAGATGCAGTAAATGTACAAATAAAGCTAAATAGCATAATGAGTTATTCTTAGATAACATCATTAATCTTTTTGGTAATGGTGTAAAAGCCTTCAACATATAAAAGAATGCTTGTATATTACACACAAAATTATTACAGTACGGACCTTTGTTAAAGAATAGAAACAAATAGGACTTTTTACTTTAGTATGTACCAATAAAATTCACCTTTTTTCAAGTACAGTACCGTAAAACGGGGTGAATAGAAACAAATTTGAACTTTTGGATTAAAAATTTACTTATTGTTTGTTAAGTTAAAACAAAAAAATACTACCCAAAACTAAGGTCTGTATTGCCCCTATCAGCTTATGATATTATTATTAAATTATTTTAGTTCAATAAACTTTAAAAAAATAAAAACTTGGTGTTTCTAATCACCCCGCAAATGGAGGTGAATAGAAACAGTGTTATAAAACCATGTTTGTTTCTTTTAAAACCAAAGAGAGGTGAATAGAAACTATGAAATATATATTTTTCTATTAGGAAATACATAGATAAACATTTATTTCACCGGATAATGGTTTATTAATCTAAAAAGTAAGTAATACAAAAATGTTTATGTCACAGGGTTAATGTATTCAAACTTTAGGTGAACAAACAGAACACAACTCTTACCATGAACCTGGTACTGTATCATTAATAAACTGTTAAATCAGACAGATCATCCTCAGAACATAGCATGTCTTTGAAACGAGCACTTGAACTGAGAACTGGTGACGACAGTTTTCGGACGACATCGTTTCTCGAGACAAAAGAATCTTCTTCAGTCATTGTGAACTTTTTGGTTTGAGGAAGTCTTTTTAAAAATGTTCCAACAAAATCATCATCATTAAGGTAACTAACTTTGCAAACATAACATCTAAAAGATGTTTTTGTTTTTCCATATACTTTGACCACCATATAGTCACCTTGGCTAATGGAGATACCAGTATTTTCATCTTGATCAGAATAATCTGAAGAGGACAAAATCAGGTCTTCATCGCTGTCCTGCACTGAGTAGGCACCATCATCCTCTGATGATGAATCAAGACGTTTTCTGTTTTACTTGGCATTTTTTTTCGTTGGCTTGGCCTGTTTAGATGTACAAGGGCTTGGGTCACTGTAAAGTGAAGTATGGGGGTTACATCCTCCCCATCCACGTCCTCAAAGTCATCAACACTAACACTTCTGCCGGGTTGGACATTTACTTTTGTCCTTTTTTCCTTGGTTTAGGAGTCTGGTCTTGCCTAAGACTTTGAAGGAGTTCTTTAAAGCTATTGTCAACAGCATTAGTGGATTCTTCAAGGTTGTTCATATCGTGGTTTTTGTCTACTATACCAGTACCTGGGAGCATTGACAACACTTTATTGCAGTCTAGAGGCGCAATCCCGCATTTCCTAAAACCTGCAATAACATTTTCTTCCTTCAAGGAGTCACACAACTTTTTCAAAAGCAGAGGAAATTTATCATTAGGAACTGTTGCCTCGTTTCTTCCTGGGCCTTTCTTCCATTCCTCTAATATTCGGCGCCAAGTAGTTTTAAGAGGCCGAAAAAATGCCACGTCTAGCGGTTGTGTTAGGTGTGTTGAATTTGCTGGTAGGAATATAAATCTTATGTCGTTGTCTTGACACAGCTTAACTGATTCTAAGGACAGGTGCGAAGATAAATTGTCTCCAATGAAAAATTTCTTCCCTTCTAGCTTTTTCAGATATGGGACAGCAACTGTAAGGACCCAATCCTCGAAGCAGAACGAATTGAACCAGCCAGATTTCGTCCGATCATATCTTGCATAATTTGGCCCGCCTTCGGTCCAGCTTTGATATAAATGCAAAGCCTTATACACAACATAAGGGGGTAGTATAGTGCCGTCTGCTGCGGCTGCAAACATCACGGAGGTTGATGCCTTTGAAGAGTTCATGACCCTTTCAGGATAATTAGTTCCCCTCCGTGTGATTACCTTTCGTTTTCCCGGATCATCCGTAAGGTTGGTCTCATCATAATTTATTATATTAGACGGCGGCACATTCTCTAATTCGTTTGACAGTTCATCGAAGTAGCTGTTGATGGTTTCTGGTGTTACACCGGCTCTGGAGCGTTTTATGTTTTGGCACATTCGCACTGCCAATTGATCTTTGTGTCGTCTCATAAATGATTCCACAAAATCACGACCGGGGAGATTATCCTTAAATCTTTTCACTTCCTTCCACCTTCTGTCCAGAAAGTCCTTTACTAGAAGTCGTAAGGTTGTAGAGTCGATAGGATAACCCCGTTCGCTGCATATTTTCAATCTATCTACAAACAGCTTTTCTTCTTCAAAAGACAAGGCAGTTTGTCAACCCTGATGTTTAATGTCTGGGCCTCTTTTTAGGTGTCTGTATAGTATACTATAATGAATCCAATGTTTTTCAGCTGCTTTCCGCACGCTAACGCCAGATTCGATGTCAGAGAGGGCATTTTTTAATTGATCAGGACTGTGTTTTTTGTAACCCCCTCCAACGATGAGTTTGTATTTCCGTGGCATATTTGAACAGCAACTCTGAAACAACACAGATATGTTAGTTATGCATATAACATAACTAGAGAATGGATAATAGGTTTTTATATAGTATTAATATGGCATACTAGATTTTTTTAAATCTTGCTGTTGTGGGGTGAATAGAAACACCAGAATTGTTATGTTTCTATTCACCCCACAAACTTTAAAAACGTAACCTAAAAAAAATGAAAATTCTTAGAACTGATTTCATTAAAAGTAAAACAAAAAAAACCTTACTGTTTTATATTGATGTTATAGGTAGTATTTACAATGCCATTAACTATCACATATAGAATACATGTTTACTTATCAGATAAGTTCAAAGTAGGTAGGAAAAGGTCTTGAAAACTTTCAAGACAGGCACTAGGATAAACGTCAACCTACAGTGGTGCCACACAAACAAAACATAATTTCCTTGTTGGTCTAAAGTGTTGCCAACCCAAAAGCAATAATAGTTAAAAATAAATTTCCAGTAATTATATATATGTATATGATGTTTTGTCCCTATTCACCGAACCGTTTCTATTCACCCCGTTTTACGGTATATATTGTATTTTCATACTCTTAAAAAAAGGCCATTAACAACATTTTAGTTACTTGTGAAGAAAACAGATATAACATTTCCAAACAAGAAATCTTCAATTCTCCCCCTATTTGTTTTATAAAAACTGGAGTTTCTACTGCAGGTTTTTAAGTCCACTAACTACTTAATTTAATATACATAATTGTTCCTGATCTTGTTGAGTAACATTATATTAATACATCTACTTCCTACTCACATGTACAAACAATGTTTTAATGGTCGGTCCTAAACATCTTTAAAATTTAGACAAAGTCTAATGAGCAATTAGTCCTAACCTGAATTACTACATCTAAGAATATCTTATTCGGTAATTTAGCTTTATTTATACATTTAATGCATATTAATTAGTACATTAACACCACTGCTGTGTCTTACAGTAACACAATACATTACTCTAACTCTAAAGAATTTCTGGTTTTCAGTTTAAAAAAATTGAAATTGTGTAATTGTTATCTTTCCATTCACTTTTTATAGAAACATGCTTTACATTAATACGTGTACCCTTACTATATTATGGTCCTAAACATCTTTATCAACACTTTATATATTTAAAATTTAGACAAAGTCTAATGATCAATTTGGCTTAACCTGAATTTACATGACCTGGCTCAGAACAACTTTATTTTGGCAAATACAAAGATGAAGACTCTGTACACCCTGGTTGCAATTTCTTCAGGGCTCACACCTGCTGCCAGCAGGTTCTATAACATGATCAGGAAGAAAGGAATCAGTTCTTGGATTTTGTTGTCCATGACGTGTCCGTTACTTAACTAAATACAACTATTTCATTAACGACTCGGAGCACAAAGATCAGTACTCATAAAAAACTTTGTGTTCCAGAGTCGTTAATGAAATAGTTGTATTTAGAAAAGGAATCAGCTCGAACCTGCAACCACTGTGAAAAGGCTTGTACACCATCACCAAGAAGATTAATGATGTCATCTACGAATAACTCATTAGGCCATTTAGCTTTATTTATACATTTAATGCATCTTAATTAGTACACTAACAACACTGCTCTGTCTTACAGTAACACAATACATTACACTAACTGTAAAGAATTTCTGGTTTTCGGTTTAAAAAGTTGAAATTGTGTATTCTTTTCTTTTCCATTCACTTTCTGTGAAACAACCTACATTAATATGTGTACGCTTACTATACTGAAATCCAGTGTTCACAATCCAATAGTTAAAAATTTTGTGGAATTGTGAAATTAGTGACACTATGTACTAATGTGTGATTATCAGTTGAATTTCTGAATTCCTTTGATTCATTAATAAATTTTACTAATTTGTTTCTTTATGTCTAGATTGATAATCACACATTAGTACATAATGTTACTAATTCCACAAAATTTGTAATTATTGGATAGTGAACATTGGATTTCAATATAGTAAGCGTACACATATTAACGTAAAGCACGTTTCACAAAAAGTGAATGGAAAAGAAAACAAATACACAATTTCAACTTTCTTAAACTGAAAACAAGAAATTCTTTTGAGTTAGTGTAACGTGTTGTGTTACTGTAAGACAGAGCAGTACTGTTAGTGTACTAATTAAGATGCAGTAAATGTACAAATAAAGCTAAATAGCATAATGAGTTATTCTTAGATAACATCATTAATCTTTTTGGTAATGGTGTAAAAGCCTTCAACATTTTTAAAGGAATGCTTGTATATTACACACAAAATTATTACAGTACGGACCTTTGTTAAAGAATAGAAACAAATAGGACTTTTTACTTTAGTATGTACCAATAAAATTCACCTTTTTTCAAGTACAGTACCGTAAAACGGGGTGAATAGAAACAAATTTGAACTTTTGGATTAAAAATTTACTTATTGTTTGTTAAGTTAAAACAAAAAAATACTACCCAAAACTAAGGTCTGTATTGCCCCTATCAGCTTATGATATTATTATTAAATTATTTTAGTTCAATAAACTTTTAAAAAATAAAAACTTGGTGTTTCTAATCACCCCGCAAATGGAGGTGAATAGAAACAGTGTTATAAAACCATGTTTGTTTCTTTTAAAACCAAAGAGAGGTGAATAGAAACTATGAAATATATATTTTTCTATTAGGAAATACATAGATAAACATTTATTTCACCGGATAATGGTTTATTAATCTAAAAAGTAAGTAATACAAAAATGTTTATGTCACAGGGTTAATGTATTCAAACTTTAGGTGAACAAACAGAACACAACTCTTACCATGACCCTGGTACTGTATCATTAATAAACTGTTAAATCAGACAGATCATCCTCAGAACATAGCATGTCTTTGAAACGAGCACTTGAACTGAGAACTGGTGACGACAGTTTTCGGACGACATCGTTTCTCGAGACAAAAGAATCTTCTTCAGTCATTGTGAACTTTTTGGTTTGAGGAAGTCTTTTTAAAAATGTTCCAACAAAATCATCATCATTAAGGTAACTAACTTTGCAAACATAACATCTAAAAGATGTTTTTGTTTTTCCATATACTTTGACCACCATATAGTCACCTTGGCTAATGGAGATACCAGTATTTTCATCTTGATCAGAATAATCTGAAGAGGACAAAATCAGGTCTTCATCGCTGTCCTGCACTGAGTAGGCACCATCATCCTCTGATGATGAATCAAGACGTTTTCTGTTTTACTTGGCATTTTTTTTCGTTGGCTTGGCCTGTTTAGATGTACAAGGGCTTGGGTCACTGTAAAGTGAAGTATGGGGGTTACATCCTCCCCATCCACGTCCTCAAAGTCATCAACACTAACACTTCTGCCGGGTTGGACATTTACTTTTGTCCTTTTTTCCTTGGTTTAGGAGTCTGGTCTTGCCTAAGACTTTGAAGGAGTTCTTTAAAGCTATTGTCAACAGCATTAGTGGATTCTTCAAGGTTGTTCATATCGTGGTTTTTGTCTACTATACCAGTACCTGGGAGCATTGACAACACTTTATTGCAGTCTAGAGGCGCAATCCCGCATTTCCTAAAACCTGCAATAACATTTTCTTCCTTCAAGGAGTCACACAACTTTTTCAAAAGCAGAGGAAATTTATCATTAGGAACTGTTGCCTCGTTTCTTCCTGGGCCTTTCTTCCATTCCTCTAATATTCGGCGCCAAGTAGTTTTAAGAGGCCGAAAAAATGCCACGTCTAGCGGTTGTGTTAGGTGTGTTGAATTTGCTGGTAGGAATATAAATCTTATGTCGTTGTCTTGACACAGCTTAACTGATTCTAAGGACAGGTGCGAAGATAAATTGTCTCCAATGAAAAATTTCTTCCCTTCTAGCTTTTTCAGATATGGGACAGCAACTGTAAGGACCCAATCCTCGAAGCAGAACGAATTGAACCAGCCAGATTTCGTCCGATCATATCTTGCATAATTTGGCCCGCCTTCGGTCCAGCTTTGATATAAATGCAAAGCCTTATACACAACATAAGGGGGTAGTATAGTGCCGTCTGCAGCGGCTGCAAACATCACGGAGGTTGATGCCTTTGAAGAGTTCATGACCCTTTCAGGATAATTAGTTCCCCTCCGTGTGATTACCTTTCGTTTTCCCGGATCATCCGTAAGGTTGGTCTCGTCATAATTTTTTATATTAGATGGCGGCACATTCTCTAATTCCTTAAATGGGGAGATTATCCTTAAATCTTTTCACTTCCTTCCCCCTTCTGTCCAGAAAGTCCTTTACTAGAAGTCGTAAGGTTGTAGAGTCGATAGGATAACCCCGTTCGCTGCATAATTTCAATCTATCTACAAACAGCTTTTCTTCTTCAAAAGACAAGGCAGTTTGTCAACCCTGATGTTTAATGTCTGGGCCTCTTTTTAGGTGTCTGTATAGTATACTATAATGAATCCAATGTTTTTCAGCTGCTTTCCGCACGCTAACGCCAGATTCAATGTCAGAGAGGGCATTTTTTAATTGATCAGGACTGTGTTTTTTGTAACCCCCTCCAACGATGAGTTTGTATTTCCGTGGCATATTTGAACAGCAACTCTGAAACAACACAGATATGTTAGTTATGCATATAACACAACTAGAGAATGGATAATAGGTTTTTATATAGTATTAATATGGCATACTAGATTTTTTTTAATCTTGCTGTTGTGGGGTGAAATGAAACATAACAATTCTGGTGAATAGAAACACCAGAATTGTTATGTTTCTATTCACCCCACAAACTTTAAAAACGTAACCTAAAAAATATGAAAATTCTCAGAACTGATTTCATTAAAAGTAAAACAAAAACCAAACCTTACTGTTTTATAATGATGTTATAGGTAGTATTTACAATGCCATTAACTATCACATATAGAATACATGTTTGCTTACCAGATAAGTTCAAAGTAGGTAGGAAAAGGTCTTGAAACCTTTCAAGACAGGCACTAGGATAAACGTCAACCTACAGTGCTGCCACACAAACAAAACATAATTTCCTTGTTGGTCTAAAGTGTTGCCAACCCAAAAGCAATAATAGTTAAAAATAAATTTCCAGTAATTATATATATATATTCAAAGTAATATATGTATATGAAGTTTTGTCCCTATTCACCCCACCGTTTCTATTCACCCCGTTTTACGGTATATATTGTATTTTCATACTCTTAAAAAAAGGCCATTAACAACATTTTAGTTACTTGTGAAGAAAACAGATATAACATTTCCAAACAAGAAATCTTCAATTCTCCCCCTATTTGTTTTATAAAAACTGGAGTTTCTACTGCAGGTTTTTAAGTCCACTAACTACTTAATTTAATATACATAATTGTTCCTGATCTTGTTGAGTAACATTATATTAATACATCTACTTCCTACTCACATGTACAAACAATGTTTTAATGGTCGGTCCTAAACATCTTTAAAATTTAGACAAAGTCTAATGAGCAATTAGACCTAATCTGAATTACTACATCTAAGAATATCTTATTCGGTAATTTAGCTTTATTTATACATTTAATGCATCTTAATTAGTACATTAACACCACTGCTGTGTCTTACAGTAACACAATACATTACTCTAACTAAAGAATTTCTTGTTTTCAGTTTAAAAAAATTGAAATTGTGTAATTGTTTTCTTTTCATTCACTTTTTATAGAAACATGCTTTACATTAATATGTGTACCCTTACTATATCATGGTCCTAAACATCTTTATCAACACTTTATATCTTTAAAATTTAGACAAAGTCTAATGATCAATTTGGCTTAACCTGAATTTACATGACCTGGCTCAGAACAACTTTATTTTGGCAAATACAAAGATGAAGACTCTGTACACCCTGGTTGCAATTTCTTCAGGGCTCACACCTGCTGCCAGCAGGTTCTATAACATGATCAGGAAGAAAGGAATCAGTTCTTGGATTTTGTTGTCCATGACGTGTCCGTTACTTAACTAAATACAACTATTTCATTAACGACTCGGAGCACAAAGATCAGTACTCATAAAAAACTTTGTGTTCCAGAGTCGTTAATGAAATAGTTGTATTTAGTAAAGGAATCAGCTCGAACCTGCAACCACTGTGAAAAGGCTTGTACACCATCACCAAGAAGATTAATGATGTCATCTACGAATAACTCATTAGGCCATTTAGCTTTATTTATACATTTAATGCATCTTAATTAGTACACTAACAACACTGCTCTGTCTTACAGTAACACAATACATTACACTAACTGTAAAGAATTTCTTGTTTTCAGTTTAAAAATTTGAAATTGTGTATTCTTTTCTTTTCCATTCACTTTCTGTGAAACAACCTACATTAATATGTGCACGCTTACTATATTGAAATCCAGTGTTCACAACCCAATAGTTAAAAATTTTGTGGAATTGTGAAATTAGTGACACTATGTACTAATGTGTGATTATCAGTTGAATTTCTGAATTCCTTAGATTCATTAATAAATTTTAGTAATTTGTTTCTTTGTCTATTGAATGATTTCTTATTAGATTTTAATCTTTGCGTTTTCATTATTCATATGTAAATTCTTGGATTATGTTGTCCATGACATGTCCATTGGTTAACTAATTATCATTAAAACACACAGAGGACTGATACTCATTTGCAAGATCACAAGTATGTTTCAAGACCATTTGCAGGTCAGGTATTGTTCTCTCTGTTCACTTTCTGAAAAGGGTAGAGGAGCAAGGGGGAAAATGTCTCCATTTAAACACACACACACACACACACAATTCCTTTTTTCTTTATTTAATTTGAATTCTGTATTAGAACACATGTTTTCAGTGTTTAGAAATATTTTTTTATCTCTTGGTTTAATTTTATGCAATGTGGACACATACAGAGGAGTGTCAGTTTTTTATGTTTCTTCAATAAATAAAATTGAGAGGGGGAGAGAGAGAGACCAAAAATGACAAGTACAGAAATTTCATCAGAACTTTTCCTGATAGTATAAAAATAAGTAATAATGAGTGGCAATGAACATTAACAAAATTAATTGAAATTATAGTTATAATTTCTTGTCTAATGAACAGGTACTAGTAATGGCTTCATATACTTCACATCTTAAATTATAAACCTATTACAAACATATTTGGTATACTCAGCTTGAAACAAACGTGCAGACCAACAAAAATGGTTTAAATGTTACCATGCTGCATTATTAGTACTGTTGAAACAGCAGGTTGATTATAATTGTTTTTAGAAGAGACTTCTGGAATGTTGTGTGCAAGTGTATTGTGTTCAAGTAGCAAGTTTCCACTACTTTATAAAACATATCCTAGAAGCAAACATTGACATCCAGTTGCTATTGCTGGGAAACCTAACTAAGGGACTTTTAAAAAAAAAGAAAAACAACAATTACACGCTTGCTCTTTTGAACATCTGATGAAAAGGTTTTGTAAAGTGCACCTAACCTAAAAATGTACAATGCTCGACTTGTCTTAGTATTCCATACTTCTAGCAGTTTAAATGATATATTGCTTACACGAATAAGAAACTTTTAAATCTGCTGAAGATCTAAACGAGTGATCGTTTTTTGCAGACTGACAGGTCCATAAAATAATTCTGAAAGAATTGTTGCTTTTACAACACCATTCTTTATCAAGTGACTACTCAAATCTGCCAGTTTTTCACAGCAAACTGAAGTTTGATGATTTGATCCATCATGACCTAGTAATGGTCCAAACATTTCAAGGATTCTCCTAGCCTTAAAAAACTGGACTGGCGTCATTGAGTGACATGACTAATGTTAAATTTACTTTGGGATACTTCCAAACATAATACAGTTTACAATAATGGCAGTCGATGGCACTTCCGAGTTTCTTTAATAAAGAAAAAAGGAATTGTGTGTGTGCATGTTTTAATGATAATTAGTAATGGACACGTCATGGACAACAAAATCCAAGAATTTACAAATGAATAATGAAAACACAAAGATTAAAAACTAATAAGAAATCATTCAATAGACATAAAGGAACAAATTAGTAAAATTTATTAATGAATCAAAGGAATTCAGAAATTCAACTGATAATATAGATTGGTAATCACACATTAGTACATAATGTTACTAATTCCACAAAATTTGTAATTATTGGATAGTGAATATTGGATTTCAATATAGTAAGCGTACACATATTAACGTATAGCGCGTTTCACAAAAAGTGAATGGAAAAGAAAACAAATACAGAATTTCAACTTTCTTAAACTGAAAACAAGAAATTCTTTTGAGTTAGTGTAACGTGTTGTGTTACTGTAAGACAGAGCAGTACTGTTAGTGTACTAATTAAGATGCATTAAATGTACAAATAAAGCTAAATAGCCTAATGAGTTATTCTTAGATGACATCATTAATCTTTTTGGTAATGGTGTAAAAGCCTTCCCACAGTGGTTGCAGGTTCGGGCTGATTTCTTCTTTCCTTATCATGTTATAGACCTAAGCCTGGCAGCAGCTGTGAGCCCTGAAAAAATTGCAACCAGTCTTCATCTTTGTATTTGCCAAAATAAAGTTGTTCTGAGCCGGATCATGTAAATTCAGGTTAGGCCAAATTGCTCATTAGACTTTGTCTAAATTTTACAGTAAAGATTTAAGATGTGTTAAAGATTTTAGGACCGAACGTTGAAAACATTGTTCACACATATGAGTAGGAAGCAGATGTATTAATATAATATGTTACCCAACAAGATACAGGAACAATTATGTATATTTAATTAAGTAGTTAATGGACTTACAACCTGCAGTAGAAACTCGAGTTTTTATAAAATAAAATAAGGAGAGAATTGAAGATTTCATGTTTGTAAATGTTATATCTATTTTCTTCACAAGCAACTAATGGCAGGTTATGATTTATAACCATGTTTTCTCATAATGTATGTTGTTAATGACCTTTTTTTAAGAGTATGAAAAAACAATAGATATCGGTATTTGAAAAAAAGGTGAATTTTATTGGTACATACTAAAGTATAGAGTCCCATTTGTTTCTATTCATTAACAAAGGTCCGTACTGTAATAATTTTATGTGTAATATACAAGCATTCTTTATTATATTTACGTGATTCTCCAATTTTATTTGTATTAATTCAGACCGTAGTAACATTTAATTCCACTCTAATCCATTATTAATTCTTAATCATTTGCGTGTTAACAGAAACTGCACATTGCTTTCTATTGCATTATGTTGAAAAAAGGATTTTAATGTACTTGTTTGGTTATACGTTAGATTGTAATAGGTTATAAATTGGAACAAGGTTTTAATTCCTAATTGTACTTAGAATTAGAATAAATACAGCCTTTAAAGTTATATACAGCCTTTTATCCATACAATACATACAGCCTTTGAATGCACACTAACTAAGGACATTTTTGTTAAGTCTAATTAATTTTAAAAATCTAAAAGGTTACGTTACATTGTTAAACGTAGACACAACCTCCAAAAATCGTCTCTGTACTGTAATTATGCACGATAAATGGAAACTATGTTTTAATTTCTTTACTTCCAATAAATACAGCCTTTTAATGTACACTAACAAAGGAAATTTCAGTTAAGTTACATTGTCGTACATAAACTCCATAACCTGGCATTTGTTACTTGTGAAGAAAACTGATTTTGTACAAATGAGGGCACTGAAATTTAGTACAAACGAGGACACAGAAATTAAATGCCGCACGCTAAGCGATAAGATCCGATATGTTTGTTAAAATAATTGTTTTTTTTTTGTTTTAAATTTTTGTTGTTTCTTTAATATATTCTCACAGATACCTGGACCAAACATATTAAGGAAATGCTTTATCTGTGGAGACATTTTTTGTTCTGTTGTCTGTAACACTTGTAGAAAATATATTAAAAATTATCCGAATTTCTACTGGATCTGTATTATTCACAAGTAAATGATTGCAGGTTATGGAGGTTATGTACGACAATGTAATATATAAAATTTACTTTGTTAGTGTACGTTAAAATGGTGTATTTATTGGAAGTACAGAAATTAGTTTCCATTTATCGCACATAATTACGGTACAGAGACGATTTTTGGAGGGTTTGTCTACGTTTAACAATCTAATTAAATCTTTTAGATTTTTAAAATTAATTAGACTTAAAAAATGTTCCTTAGTTAGTGTACATTCAAAGGCTGTAGTTATTGTATGGATAAAAGGCTGTATATAACATTAAAGGCTGTATTTATTCGAAGTACCGGAATTAAAACCTCGTTCCAATTTATAACCTAGTACAATCTAACGTATAACCAAACCAGTACATTCAAATCTTTTTTTCAACATAATGTAATAAAAAGCAATGTGCAGTTTCTGTTAACACGCAAATGATTAGGTATTAATAATGGGTTACAGTGGAATTTAATTTTACTACGGTCTGAATTAATGCAAACAAAATTGGAGAATCGCGTCAACATATTAAAGAATGCTTGTATATTACACACAAAATTATTATAGTACGAACCTCTGTTAATGAATAGAAACAAATAGGACTCAATACTTTAGTATGTACCAATAAAATTCACCTTTTTTCAAGTACAGTATATATTGTATTTTCATACTCTTAAAAAAAGGCCATTAACAACATTTTAGTTACTTGTGAAGAAAACAGATATAACATTTCCAAACAAGAAATCTTCAATTCTCCTCCTATTTGTTTTATAAAAACTGGAGTTTCTACTGCAGGTTTTTAAGTCCACTAACTACTTAATTTAATATACATAATTGTTCCTGATCTTGTTGAGTAACATTATATTAATACATCTACTTCCTACTCACATGTACAAACAATGTTTTAATGGTCGGTCCTAAACATCTTTAAAATTTAGACAAAGTCTAATGAGCAATTAGACCTAATCTGAATTACTACATCTAAGAATATCTTATTCGGTAATTTAGCTTTATTTATACATTTAATGCATCTTAATTAGTACATTAACACCACTGCTGTGTCTTACAGTAACACAATACATTACTCTAACTAAAGAATTTCTTGTTTTCAGTTTAAAAAAATTGAAATTGTGTAATTGTTTTCTTTTCATTCACTTTTTATAGAAACATGCTTTACATTAATATGTGTACCCTTACTATATCATGGTCCTAAACATCTTTATCAACACTTTATATCTTTAAAATTTAGACAAAGTCTAATGATCAATTTGGCTTAACCTGAATTTACATGACCTGGCTCAGAACAACTTTTTTTTGGCAAATACAAAGATGAAGACTCTGTACACCCTGGTTGAAATTTCTTCAGGGCTCACACCTGCTGCCAGGCTTAGTTCTATAACATGATCAGGAAGAAAGGAATCAGTTCTTGGATTTTGTTGTCCATGACGTGTCCGTTACTTAACTAAATACAACTATTTCATTAACGACTCGGAGCACAAAGAACTCATAAAAAATTTTTTGTTCCGAGTCGTTAATGAAATAGTTGTATTTAGTAAAGGAATCAGCTCAAACCTGCAACCACTGAGAAAAGGCTTGTACACCATCACCAAGAAGATTAATGATGTCATCTATGAATAACTCATTAGGCCATTTAGCTTTATTTATACATTTAATGCATCTTAATTAGTACACTAACAACACTGCTCTGTCTTACAGTAACACAATACATTACACTAACTGTAAAGAATTTCTTGTTTTCAGTTTAAAAATTTGAAATTGTGTATTCTTTTCTTTTCCATTCACTTTCTGTGAAACAACCTACATTAATATGTGTACGCTTACTATATTGAAATCCAGTGTTCACAACCCAATAGTTAAAAATTTTGTGGAATTGTGAAATTAGTGACACTATGTACTAATGTGTGATCATCAGTTGAATTTCTGAATTCCTTAGATTCATTAATAAATTTTAGTAATTTGTTTCTTTGTCTATTGAATGATTTCTTATTAGATTTTAATCTTTGCGTTTTCATTATTCATATGTAAATTCTTGGATTTTGTTGTCCATGACATGTCCATTGGTTAACTAATTATCATTAAAACACACAGAGGACTGATACTCATTTGCAAGATCACAAGTATGTTTCAAGACCATTTGCAGGTCAGGTATTGTTCTTTCTGTTCACTTTCTGAAAAGGGTAGAGGAGCAAGGGGGAAAATGTCTCCATTTAAACACACACACACACACACACAGACACACACACACAATTCCTTTTTTCTTTATTTAATTTGAATTCTGTATTAGAACACATGTTTTCAGTGTTTACAAATATTTTTTTATCTCTTGGTTTAATTTTATGCAATGTGGACACATACAGAGGAGTGTCAGTTTTTTATGTTTCTTCAATAAATAAAATTGAGAGGGGGAGAGAGAGAGACCAAAAATGACAAGTACAGAAATTTCATCAGAACTTTTCCTGATAGTAAAAAAATAAGTAATAATGAGTGGCAATGAACATTAACAAAATTAATTGAAATTATAGTTATAATTTCTTGTCTAATGAACAGGTACTATTAATGGCTTCATATACTTCACATCTTAAATTATAAACCTATTACAAACATATTTGGTATACTCAGCTTGAAACAAACATGCAGACCAACAAAAATGGTTTAAATGTTACCATGCTGCATTATTAGTACTGTTTAAACAGCAGGTTGATTATAATTGTTTTTAGAAGAGACTTCTGTAATGTTGTGTGCAAGTGTATTGTGTTCAAGTAGCAAGTTTCCACTACTTTATAAAACATATCCTAGAAGCAAACTTTGACATCCAGTTGCTATTGCTGGGAAACCTAACTAAGGGACTTTTAAAAAAAAAGAAAAACAACAATTACACGCTTGCTCTTTTGAACATCTGATGAAAAGGTTTTGTAAAGTGCACCTAACCTAAAAATGTACAATGCTCGACTTGTCTTAGTATTCCATACTTCTAGCAGTTTAAATGATATATTGCTTACACGAATAAGAAACTTTTAAATCTGCTGAAGATCTAAACGAGTGATAGTTTTTTGCAGACTGACAGGGCCATAAAATAATTCTGAAAGAATTGTTGCTTTTACAACACCATTCTTTATCAAGTGACTACTCAAATCTGCCAGTTTTTCACAGCAAACTGAAGTTTGATGATTTGATCCATCATGACCTAGTAATGGTCCAAACATTTCAAGGATTCTCCTAGCCTTAAAAAACTGGACTGGCGTCATTGAGTGACATGACTAATGTTAAATTTACTTTGGGATACTTCCAAACATAATACAGTTTACAATAATGGCAGTCGATGGCACTTCCGAGTTTCTTTAATAAAGAAAAAAGGAATTGTGTGTGTGCATGTTTTAATGATAATTAGTAATGGACACGTCATGGACAACAAAATCCAAGAATTTACAAATGAATAATGAAAACACAAAGATTAAAAACTAATAAGAAATCATTCAATAGACATAAAGGAACAAATTAGTAAAATTTATTAATGAATCAAAGGAATTCAGAAATTCAACTGATAATATAGATTGGTAATCACACATTAGTACATAATGTTACTAATTCCACAAAATTTGTAATTATTGGATAGTGAATATTGGATTTCAATATAGTAAGCGTACACATATTAACGTATAGCGCGTTTCACAAAAAGTGAATGGAAAAGAAAACAAATACAGAATTTCAACTTTCTTAAACTGAAAACAAGAAATTCTTTTGAGTTAGTGTAACGTGTTGTGTTACTGTAAGACAGAGCAGTACTGTTAGTGTACTAATTAAGATGCATTAAATGTACAAATAAAGCTAAATAGCCTAATGAGTTATTCTTAGATGACATCATTAATCTTTTTGGTAATGGTGTAAAAGCCTTCCCACAGTGGTTGCAGGTTCGGGCTGATTTCTTCTTTCCTTATCATGTTATAGACCTAAGCCTGGCAGCAGCTGTGAGCCCTGAAAAAATTGCAACCAGTCTTCATCTTTGTATTTGCCAAAATAAAGTTGTTCTGAGCCGGATCATGTAAATTCAGGTTAGGCCAAATTGCTCATTAGACTTTGTCTAAATTTTACAGTAAAGATTTAAGATGTGTTAAAGATTTTAGGACCGAACGTTGAAAACATTGTTCACACATATGAGTAGGAAGCAGATGTATTAATATAATATGTTACCCAACAAGATACAGGAACAATTATGTATATTTAATTAAGTAGTTAATGGACTTACAACCTGCAGTAGAAACTCGAGTTTTTATAAAATAAAATAAGGAGAGAATTGAAGATTTCATGTTTGTAAATGTTATATCTATTTTCTTCACAAGCAACTAATGGCAGGTTATGATTTATAACCATGTTTTCTCATAATGTATGTTGTTAATGACCTTTTTTTAAGAGTATGAAAAAACAATAGATATCGGTATTTGAAAAAAAGGTGAATTTTATTGGTACATACTAAAGTATAGAGTCCCATTTGTTTCTATTCATTAACAAAGGTCCGTACTGTAATAATTTTATGTGTAATATACAAGCATTCTTTATTATATTTACGTGATTCTCCAATTTTATTTGTATTAATTCAGACCGTAGTAACATTTAATTCCACTCTAATCCATTATTAATTCTTAATCATTTGCGTGTTAACAGAAACTGCACATTGCTTTCTATTGCATTATGTTGAAAAAAGGATTTTAATGTACTTGTTTGGTTATACGTTAGATTGTAATAGGTTATAAATTGGAACAAGGTTTTAATTCCTAATTGTACTTAGAATTAGAATAAATACAGCCTTTAAAGTTATATACAGCCTTTTATCCATACAATACATACAGCCTTTGAATGCACACTAACTAAGGACATTTTTGTTAAGTCTAATTAATTTTAAAAATCTAAAAGGTTACGTTACATTGTTAAACGTAGACACAACCTCCAAAAATCGTCTCTGTACTGTAATTATGCACGATAAATGGAAACTATGTTTTAATTTCTTTACTTCCAATAAATACAGCCTTTTAATGTACACTAACAAAGGAAATTTCAGTTAAGTTACATTGTCGTACATAAACTCCATAACCTGGCATTTGTTACTTGTGAAGAAAACTGATTTTGTACAAATGAGGGCACTGAAATTTAGTACAAACGAGGACACAGAAATTAAATGCCGCACGCTAAGCGATAAGATCCGATATGTTTGTTAAAATAATTGTTTTTTTTTTGTTTTAAATTTTTGTTGTTTCTTTAATATATTCTCACAGATACCTGGACCAAACATATTAAGGAAATGCTTTATCTGTGGAGACATTTTTTGTTCTGTTGTCTGTAACACTTGTAGAAAATATATTAAAAATTATCCGAATTTCTACTGGATCTGTATTATTCACAAGTAAATGATTGCAGGTTATGGAGGTTATGTACGACAATGTAATATATAAAATTTACTTTGTTAGTGTACGTTAAAATGGTGTATTTATTGGAAGTACAGAAATTAGTTTCCATTTATCGCACATAATTACGGTACAGAGACGATTTTTGGAGGGTTTGTCTACGTTTAACAATCTAATTAAATCTTTTAGATTTTTAAAATTAATTAGACTTAAAAAATGTTCCTTAGTTAGTGTACATTCAAAGGCTGTAGTTATTGTATGGATAAAAGGCTGTATATAACATTAAAGGCTGTATTTATTCGAAGTACCGGAATTAAAACCTCGTTCCAATTTATAACCTAGTACAATCTAACGTATAACCAAACCAGTACATTCAAATCTTTTTTTCAACATAATGTAATAAAAAGCAATGTGCAGTTTCTGTTAACACGCAAATGATTAGGTATTAATAATGGGTTACAGTGGAATTTAATTTTACTACGGTCTGAATTAATGCAAACAAAATTGGAGAATCGCGTCAACATATTAAAGAATGCTTGTATATTACACACAAAATTATTACAGTACGAACCTCTGTTAATGAATAGAAACAAATAGGACTCAATACTTTAGTATGTACCAATAAAATTCACCTTTTTTCAAGTACAGTATATATTGTATTTTCATACTCTTAAAAAAAGGCCATTAACAACATTTTAGTTACTTGTGAAGAAAACAGATATAACATTTCCAAACAAGAAATCTTCAATTCTCCTCCTATTTGTTTTATAAAAACTGGAGTTTCTACTGCAGGTTTTTAAGTCCACTAACTACTTAATTTAATATACATAATTGTTCCTGATCTTGTTGAGTAACATTATATTAATACATCTACTTCCTACTCACATGTACAAACAATGTTTTAATGGTCGGTCCTAAACATCTTTAAAATTTAGACAAAGTCTAATGAGCAATTAGACCTAATCTGAATTACTACATCTAAGAATATCTTATTCGGTAATTTAGCTTTATTTATACATTTAATGCATCTTAATTAGTACATTAACACCACTGCTGTGTCTTACAGTAACACAATACATTACTCTAACTAAAGAATTTCTTGTTTTCAGTTTAAAAAAATTGAAATTGTGTAATTGTTTTCTTTTCATTCACTTTTTATAGAAACATGCTTTACATTAATATGTGTACCCTTACTATATCATGGTCCTAAACATCTTTATCAACACTTTATATCTTTAAAATTTAGACAAAGTCTAATGATCAATTTGGCTTAACCTGAATTTACATGACCTGGCTCAGAACAACTTTTTTTTGGCAAATACAAAGATGAAGACTCTGTACACCCTGGTTGAAATTTCTTCAGGGCTCACACCTGCTGCCAGGCTTAGTTCTATAACATGATCAGGAAGAAAGGAATCAGTTCTTGGATTTTGTTGTCCATGACGTGTCCGTTACTTAACTAAATACAACTATTTCATTAACGACTCGGAGCACAAAGAACTCATAAAAAATTTTTTGTTCCGAGTCGTTAATGAAATAGTTGTATTTAGTAAAGGAATCAGCTCAAACCTGCAACCACTGAGAAAAGGCTTGTACACCATCACCAAGAAGATTAATGATGTCATCTATGAATAACTCATTAGGCCATTTAGCTTTATTTATACATTTAATGCATCTTAATTAGTACACTAACAACACTGCTCTGTCTTACAGTAACACAATACATTACACTAACTGTAAAGAATTTCTTGTTTTCAGTTTAAAAATTTGAAATTGTGTATTCTTTTCTTTTCCATTCACTTTCTGTGAAACAACCTACATTAATATGTGTACGCTTACTATATTGAAATCCAGTGTTCACAACCCAATAGTTAAAAATTTTGTGGAATTGTGAAATTAGTGACACTATGTACTAATGTGTGATCATCAGTTGAATTTCTGAATTCCTTAGATTCATTAATAAATTTTAGTAATTTGTTTCTTTGTCTATTGAATGATTTCTTATTAGATTTTAATCTTTGCGTTTTCATTATTCATATGTAAATTCTTGGATTTTGTTGTCCATGACATGTCCATTGGTTAACTAATTATCATTAAAACACACAGAGGACTGATACTCATTTGCAAGATCACAAGTATGTTTCAAGACCATTTGCAGGTCAGGTATTGTTCTTTCTGTTCACTTTCTGAAAAGGGTAGAGGAGCAAGGGGGAAAATGTCTCCATTTAAACACACACACACACACACACAGACACACACACACAATTCCTTTTTTCTTTATTTAATTTGAATTCTGTATTAGAACACATGTTTTCAGTGTTTACAAATATTTTTTTATCTCTTGGTTTAATTTTATGCAATGTGGACACATACAGAGGAGTGTCAGTTTTTTATGTTTCTTCAATAAATAAAATTGAGAGGGGGAGAGAGAGAGACCAAAAATGACAAGTACAGAAATTTCATCAGAACTTTTCCTGATAGTAAAAAAATAAGTAATAATGAGTGGCAATGAACATTAACAAAATTAATTGAAATTATAGTTATAATTTCTTGTCTAATGAACAGGTACTATTAATGGCTTCATATACTTCACATCTTAAATTATAAACCTATTACAAACATATTTGGTATACTCAGCTTGAAACAAACATGCAGACCAACAAAAATGGTTTAAATGTTACCATGCTGCATTATTAGTACTGTTTAAACAGCAGGTTGATTATAATTGTTTTTAGAAGAGACTTCTGTAATGTTGTGTGCAAGTGTATTGTGTTCAAGTAGCAAGTTTCCACTACTTTATAAAACATATCCTAGAAGCAAACTTTGACATCCAGTTGCTATTGCTGGGAAACCTAACTAAGGGACTTTTAAAAAAAAAGAAAAACAACAATTACACGCTTGCTCTTTTGAACATCTGATGAAAAGGTTTTGTAAAGTGCACCTAACCTAAAAATGTACAATGCTCGACTTGTCTTAGTATTCCATACTTCTAGCAGTTTAAATGATATATTGCTTACACGAATAAGAAACTTTTAAATCTGCTGAAGATCTAAACGAGTGATAGTTTTTTGCAGACTGACAGGGCCATAAAATAATTCTGAAAGAATTGTTGCTTTTACAACACCATTCTTTATCAAGTGACTACTCAAATCTGCCAGTTTTTCACAGCAAACTGAAGTTTGATGATTTGATCCATCATGACCTAGTAATGGTCCAAACATTTCAAGGATTCTCCTAGCCTTAAAAAACTGGACTGGCGTCATTGAGTGACATGACTAATGTTAAATTTACTTTGGGATACTTCCAAACATAATACAGTTTACAATAATGGCAGTCGATGGCACTTCCGAGTTTCTTTAATAAAGAAAAAAGGAATTGTGTGTGTGCATGTTTTAATGATAATTAGTAATGGACACGTCATGGACAACAAAAACCAAGAATTTATAAATGAATAATGAAAACACAAAGATTAAAAACTAATAAGAAATCATTCAATAGACATAAAGGAACAAATTAGTAAAATTTATTAATGAATCAAAGGAATTCAGAAATTCAACTGATAATATAGATTGGTAATCACACATTAGTACATAATGTTACTAATTCCACAAAATTTGTAATTATTGGATAGTGAATATTGGATTTCAATATAGTAAGCGTACACATATTAACGTATAGCGCGTTTCACAAAAAGTGAATGGAAAAGAAAACAAATACAGAATTTCAACTTTCTTAAACTGAAAACAAGAAATTCTTTTGAGTTAGTGTAACGTGTTGTGTTACTGTAAGACAGAGCAGTACTGTTAGTGTACTAATTAAGATGCATTAAATGTACAAATAAAGCTAAATAGCCTAATGAGTTATTCTTAGATGACATCATTAATCTTTTTGGTAATGGTGTAAAAGCCTTCCCACAGTGGTTGCAGGTTCGGGCTGATTTCTTCTTTTCTTATCATGTTATAGACCTAAGCCTGGCAGCAGCTGTGAGCCCTGAAAAAATTGCAACCAGTCTTCATCTTTGTATTTGCCAAAATAAAGTTGTTCTGAGCCGGATCATGTAAATTCAGGTTAGGCCAAATTGCTCATTAGACTTTGTCTAAATTTTACAGTAAAGATTTAAGATGTGTTAAAGATTTTAGGACCGAACGTTGAAAACATTGTTCACACATATGAGTAGGAAGCAGATGTATTAATATAATATGTTACCCAACAAGATACAGGAACAATTATGTATATTTAATTAAGTAGTTAATGGACTTAAAACCTGCAGTAGAAACTCGAGTTTTTATAAAATATAATAAGGAGAGAATTGAAGATTTCATGTTTGTAAATGTTATATCTATTTTCTTCACAAGCAACTAATGGCAGGTTATGATTTATAACCATGTTTTCTCATAATGTATGTTGTTAATGACCTTTTTTTAAGAGTATGAAAAAACAATAGATATCGGTATTTGAAAAAAGGTGAATTTTATTGGTACATACTAAAGTATAGAGTCCCATTTGTTTCTATTCATTAACAAAGGTCCGTACTGTAATAATTTTATGTGTAATATACAAGCATTCTTTATTATATTTACGTGATTCTCCAATTTTATTTGTATTAATTCAGACCGTAGTAACATTTAATTCCACTCTAATCCATTATTAATTCTTAATCATTTGCGTGTTAACAGAAACTGCACATTGCTTTCTATTGCATTATGTTGAAAAAAGGATTTTAATGTACTTGTTTGGTTATACGTTAGATTGTAATAGGTTATAAATTGGAACAAGGTTTTAATTCCTAATTGTACTTAGAATTAGAATAAATACAGCCTTTAAAGTTATATACAGCCTTTTATCCATACAATACATACAGCCTTTGAATGCACACTAACTAAGGACATTTTTGTTAAGTCTAATTAATTTTAAAAATCTAAAAGGTTACGTTACATTGTTAAACGTAGACACAACCTCCAAAAATCGTTTCTGTACTGTAATTATGCACGATAAATGGAAACTATGTTTTAATTTCTTTACTTCCAATAAATACAGCCTTTTAATGTACACTAACAAAGGAAATTTCAGTTAAGTTACATTGTCGTACATAAACTCCATAACATGGCATTTGTTACTTGTGAAGAAAACTGATTTTGTACAAATGAGGGCACTGAAATTTAGTACAAACGAGGACACAGAAATTAAATGCCGCACGCTAAGCGATAAGATCCGATATGTTTGTTAAAATAATTGTTTTTTTTTTTGTTTTAAATTTTTGTTGTTTCTTTAATATATTCTCACAGATACCTGGACCAAACATATTAAGGAAATGCTTTATCTGTGGAGACATTTTTTGTTCTGTTGTCTGTAACACTTGTAGAAAATATATTAAAAATTATCCGAATTTCTACTGGATCTGTATTATTCACAAGTAAATGATTGCAGGTTATGGAGGTTATGTACGACAATGTAATATATAAAATTTACTTTGTTAGTGTACATTAAAATGGTATATTTATTGGAAGTACAGAAATTAGTTTCCATTTATCGCACATAATTACGGTACAGAGACGATTTTTGGAGGGTTTGTCTACGTTTAACAATCTAATTAAATATTTTAGATTTTTAAAATTAATTAGACTTAAAAAATGTTCCTTAGTTAGTGTACATTCAAAGGCTGTAGTTATTGTATGGATAAAAGGCTGTATATAACATTAAAGGCTGTATTTATTCGAAGTATCGGAATTAAAACCTCGTTCCAATTTATAACCTAGTACAATCTAAAGTATAACCAAACCAGTACATTCAAATCTTTTTTTCAACATAATGTAATAAAAAGCAATGTGCAGTTTCTGTTAACACGCAAATGATTAGGTATTAATAATGGGTTACAGTGGAATTTAATTTTACTACGGTCTGAATTAATGCAAACAAAATTGGAGAATCACGTCAACATATTAAAGAATGCTTGTATATTACAAACAAAATTATTACAGTACGAACCTCTGTTAATGAATAGAAACAAATAGGACTCAATACTTTAGTATGTACCAATAAAATTCACCTTTTTTCAAGTACAGTATATATTGTATTTTCATACTCTTAAAAAAAGGCCATTAACAACATTTTAGTTACTTGTGAAGAAAACAGATATAACATTTCCAAACAAGAAATCTTCAATTCTCCTCCTATTTGTTTTATAAAAACTGGAGTTTCTACTGCAGGTTTTTAAGTCCACTAACTACTTAATTTAATATACATAATTGTTCCTGATCTTGTTGAGTAACATTATATTAATACATCTACTTCCTACTCACATGTACAAACAATGTTTTAATGGTCGGTCCTAAACATCTTTAAAATTTAGACAAAGTCTAACGAGCAATTAGACCTAATCTGAATTACTACATCTAAGAATATCTTATTCGGTAATTTAGCTTTATTTATACATTTAATGCATCTTAATTAGTACATTAACACCACTGCTGTGTCTTACAGTAACACAATACATTACTCTAACTAAAGAATTTCTTGTTTTCAGTTTAAAAAAATTGAAATT
Source organism: Magicicada septendecula (assembly GCA_034769895.1). NCBI lineage: Eukaryota > Metazoa > Arthropoda > Insecta > Hemiptera > Cicadidae > Magicicada > Magicicada septendecula. The sequence goes on along the minus strand of CM068376.1, from coordinate 167,208,548 downwards.
GTGTAATTGTTTTCTTTTCATTCACTTTTTATAGAAACGTGCTTTACATTAATATGTGTACCCTTACTATTTCATGGTCCTAAACATCTTTATCAACACTTTATATCTTTAAAATTTAGACAAAGTCTAATGATCAATTTGGCTTAACCTGAATTTACATGACCTGGCTCAGAACAACTTTTTTTTGGCAAATACAAAGATGAAGACTCTGTACACCCTGGTTGAAATTTCTTCAGGGCTCACACCTGCTGCCAGGCTTAGTTCTATAACATGATCAGGAAGAAAGGAATCAGTTCTTGGATTTTGTTGTCCATGACGTGTCCGTTACTTAACTAAATACAACTATTTCATTAACGACTCGGAGCACAAAGAACTCATAAAAAATTTTTTGTTCCGAGTCGTTAATGAAATAGTTGTATTTAGTAAAGGAATCAGCTCAAACCTGCAACCACTGAGAAAAGGCTTGTACACCATCACCAAGAAGATTAATGATGTCATCTACGAATAACTCATTAGGCCATTTAGCTTTATTTATACATTTAATGCATCTTAATTAGTACACTAACAACACTGCTCTGTCTTACAGTAACACAATACATTACACTAACTGTAAAGAATTTCTTGGTTTCAGTTTAAAAATTTGAAATTGTGTATTCTTTTCTTTTCCATTCACTTTCTGTGAAACAACCTACATTAATATGTGTACGCTTACTATATTGAAATCCAGTGTTCACAACCCAATAGTTAAAAATTTTGTGGAATTGTGAAATTAGTGACACTATGTACTAATGTGTGATTATCAGTTGAATTTCTGAATTCCTTAGATTCATTAATAAATTTTAGTAATTTGTTTCTTTGTCTATTGAATGATTTCTTATTAGATTTTAATCTTTGCGTTTTCATTATTCATATGTAAATTCTTGGATTTTGTTGTCCATGACATGTCCATTGGTTAACTAATTATCATTAAAACACACAGAGGACTGATACTCATTTGCAAGATCACAAGTATGTTTCAAGACCATTTGCAGGTCAGGTATTGTTCTCTCTGTTCACTTTCTGAAAAGGGTAGAGGAGCAAGGGGGAAAATGTCTCCATTTAAACACACACACACACACACACACACACACACACACACACACACACACAATTCCTTTTTTCTTTATTTAATTTGAATTCTGTATTAGAACACATGTTTTCAGTGTTTACAAATATTTTTTTATCTCTTGGTTTAATTTTATGCAATGTGGACACATACAGAGGAGTGTCAGTTTTTTATGTTTCTTCAATAAATAAAATTGAGAGGGGGAGAGAGAGAGACCAAAAATGACAAGTACAGAAATTTCATCAGAACTTTTCCTGATAGTAAAAAAATAAGTAATAATGAGTGGCAATGAACATTAACAAAATTAATTGAAATTATAGTTATAATTTCTTGTCTAATGAACAGGTACTATTAATGGCTTCATATACTTCACATCTTAAATTATAAACCTATTACAAACATATTTGGTATACTCAGCTTGAAACAAACATGCAGACCAACAAAAATGGTTTAAATGTTACCATGCTGCATTATTAGTACTGTTTAAACAGCAGGTTGATTATAATTGTTTTTAGAAGAGACTTCTGTAATGTTGTGTGCAAGTGTATTGTGTTCAAGTAGCAAGTTTCCACTACTTTATAAAACATATCCTAGAAGCAAACTTTGACATCCAGTTGCTATTGCTGGGAAACCTAACTAAGGGACTTTTAAAAAAAAAGAAAAACAACAATTACACGCTTGCTCTTTTGAACATCTGATGAAAAGGTTTTGTAAAGTGCACCTAACCTAAAAATGTACAATGCTCGACTTGTCTTAGTATTCCATACTTCTAGCAGTTTAAATGATATATTGCTTACACGAATAAGAAACTTTTAAATCTGCTGAAGATCTAAACGAGTGATAGTTTTTTGCAGACTGACAGGGCCATAAAATAATTCTGAAAGAATTGTTGCTTTTACAACACCATTCTTTATCAAGTGACTACTCAAATCTGCCAGTTTTTCACAGCAAACTGAAGTTTGATGATTTGATCCATCATGACCTAGTAATGGTCCAAACATTTCAAGGATTCTCCTAGCCTTAAAAAACTGGACTGGCGTCATTGAGTGACATGACTAATGTTAAATTTACTTTCGGATACTTCCAAACATAATACAGTTTACAATAATGGCAGTCGATGGCACTTCCGAGTTTCTTTAATAAAGAAAAAAGGAATTGTGTGTGTGCATGTTTTAATGATAATTAGTAATGGACACGTCATGGACAACAAAAACCAAGAATTTATAAATGAATAATGAAAACACAAAGATTAAAAACTAATAAGAAATCATTCAATAGACATAAAGGAACAAATTAGTAAAATTTATTAATGAATCAAAGGAATTCAGAAATTCAACTGATAATATAGATTGGTAATCACACATTAGTACATAATGTTACTAATTCCACAAAATTTGTAATTATTGGATAGTGAATATTGGATTTCAATATAGTAAGCGTACACATATTAACGTATAGCGCGTTTCACAAAAAGTGAATGGAAAAGAAAACAAATACAGAATTTCAACTTTCTTAAACTGAAAACAAGAAATTCTTTTGAGTTAGTGTAACGTGTTGTGTTACTGTAAGACAGAGCAGTACTGTTAGTGTACTAATTAAGATGCATTAAATGTACAAATAAAGCTAAATAGCCTAATGAGTTATTCTTAGATGACATCATTAATCTTTTTGGTAATGGTGTAAAAGCCTTCCCACAGTGGTTGCAGGTTCGGGCTGATTTCTTCTTTTCTTATCATGTTATAGACCTAAGCCTGGCAGCAGCTGTGAGCCCTGAAAAAATTGCAACCAGTCTTCATCTTTGTATTTGCCAAAATAAAGTTGTTCTGAGCCGGATCATGTAAATTCAGGTTAGGCCAAATTGCTCATTAGACTTTGTCTAAATTTTACAGTAAAGATTTAAGATGTGTTAAAGATTTTAGGACCGAACGTTGAAAACATTGTTCACACATATGAGTAGGAAGCAGATGTATTAATATAATATGTTACCCAACAAGATACAGGAACAATTATGTATATTTAATTAAGTAGTTAATGGACTTAAAACCTGCAGTAGAAACTCGAGTTTTTATAAAATATAATAAGGAGAGAATTGAAGATTTCATGTTTGTAAATGTTATATCTATTTTCTTCACAAGCAACTAATGGCAGGTTATGATTTATAACCATGTTTTCTCATAATGTATGTTGTTAATGACCTTTTTTTAAGAGTATGAAAAAACAATAGATATCGGTATTTGAAAAAAGGTGAATTTTATTGGTACATACTAAAGTATAGAGTCCCATTTGTTTCTATTCATTAACAAAGGTCCGTACTGTAATAATTTTATGTGTAATATACAAGCATTCTTTATTATATTTACGTGATTCTCCAATTTTATTTGTATTAATTCAGACCGTAGTAACATTTAATTCCACTCTAATCCATTATTAATTCTTAATCATTTGCGTGTTAACAGAAACTGCACATTGCTTTCTATTGCATTATGTTGAAAAAAGGATTTTAATGTACTTGTTTGGTTATACGTTAGATTGTAATAGGTTATAAATTGGAACAAGGTTTTAATTCCTAATTGTACTTAGAATTAGAATAAATACAGCCTTTAAAGTTATATACAGCCTTTTATCCATACAATACATACAGCCTTTGAATGCACACTAACTAAGGACATTTTTGTTAAGTCTAATTAATTTTAAAAATCTAAAAGGTTACGTTACATTGTTAAACGTAGACACAACCTCCAAAAATCGTTTCTGTACTGTAATTATGCACGATAAATGGAAACTATGTTTTAATTTCTTTACTTCCAATAAATACAGCCTTTTAATGTACACTAACAAAGGAAATTTCAGTTAAGTTACATTGTCGTACATAAACTCCATAACATGGCATTTGTTACTTGTGAAGAAAACTGATTTTGTACAAATGAGGGCACTGAAATTTAGTACAAACGAGGACACAGAAATTAAATGCCGCACGCTAAGCGATAAGATCCGATATGTTTGTTAAAATAATTGTTTTTTTTTTTGTTTTAAATTTTTGTTGTTTCTTTAATATATTCTCACAGATACCTGGACCAAACATATTAAGGAAATGCTTTATCTGTGGAGACATTTTTTGTTCTGTTGTCTGTAACACTTGTAGAAAATATATTAAAAATTATCCGAATTTCTACTGGATCTGTATTATTCACAAGTAAATGATTGCAGGTTATGGAGGTTATGTACGACAATGTAATATATAAAATTTACTTTGTTAGTGTACATTAAAATGGTATATTTATTGGAAGTACAGAAATTAGTTTCCATTTATCGCACATAATTACGGTACAGAGACGATTTTTGGAGGGTTTGTCTACGTTTAACAATCTAATTAAATATTTTAGATTTTTAAAATTAATTAGACTTAAAAAATGTTCCTTAGTTAGTGTACATTCAAAGGCTGTAGTTATTGTATGGATAAAAGGCTGTATATAACATTAAAGGCTGTATTTATTCGAAGTATCGGAATTAAAACCTCGTTCCAATTTATAACCTAGTACAATCTAAAGTATAACCAAACCAGTACATTCAAATCTTTTTTTCAACATAATGTAATAAAAAGCAATGTGCAGTTTCTGTTAACACGCAAATGATTAGGTATTAATAATGGGTTACAGTGGAATTTAATTTTACTACGGTCTGAATTAATGCAAACAAAATTGGAGAATCACGTCAACATATTAAAGAATGCTTGTATATTACACACAAAATTATTACAGTACGAACCTCTGTTAATGAATAGAAACAAATAGGACTCAATACTTTAGTATGTACCAATAAAATTCACCTTTTTTCAAGTACAGTATATATTGTATTTTCATACTCTTAAAAAAAGGCCATTAACAACATTTTAGTTACTTGTGAAGAAAACAGATATAACATTTCCAAACAAGAAATCTTCAATTCTCCTCCTATTTGTTTTATAAAAACTGGAGTTTCTACTGCAGGTTTTTAAGTCCACTAACTACTTAATTTAATATACATAATTGTTCCTGATCTTGTTGAGTAACATTATATTAATACATCTACTTCCTACTCACATGTACAAACAATGTTTTAATGGTCGGTCCTAAACATCTTTAAAATTTAGACAAAGTCTAACGAGCAATTAGACCTAATCTGAATTACTACATCTAAGAATATCTTATTCGGTAATTTAGCTTTATTTATACATTTAATGCATCTTAATTAGTACATTAACACCACTGCTGTGTCTTACAGTAACACAATACATTACTCTAACTAAAGAATTTCTTGTTTTCAGTTTAAAAAAATTGAAATTGTGTAATTGTTTTCTTTTCATTCACTTTTTATAGAAACGTGCTTTACATTAATATGTGTACCCTTACTATTTCATGGTCCTAAACATCTTTATCAACACTTTATATCTTTAAAATTTAGACAAAGTCTAATGATCAATTTGGCTTAACCTGAATTTACATGACCTGGCTCAGAACAACTTTTTTTTGGCAAATACAAAGATGAAGACTCTGTACACCCTGGTTGAAATTTCTTCAGGGCTCACACCTGCTGCCAGGCTTAGTTCTATAACATGATCAGGAAGAAAGGAATCAGTTCTTGGATTTTGTTGTCCATGACGTGTCCGTTACTTAACTAAATACAACTATTTCATTAACGACTCGGAGCACAAAGAACTCATAAAAAATTTTTTGTTCCGAGTCGTTAATGAAATAGTTGTATTTAGTAAAGGAATCAGCTCAAACCTGCAACCACTGAGAAAAGGCTTGTACACCATCACCAAGAAGATTAATGATGTCATCTACGAATAACTCATTAGGCCATTTAGCTTTATTTATACATTTAATGCATCTTAATTAGTACACTAACAACACTGCTCTGTCTTACAGTAACACAATACATTACACTAACTGTAAAGAATTTCTTGGTTTCAGTTTAAAAATTTGAAATTGTGTATTCTTTTCTTTTCCATTCACTTTCTGTGAAACAACCTACATTAATATGTGTACGCTTACTATATTGAAATCCAGTGTTCACAACCCAATAGTTAAAAATTTTGTGGAATTGTGAAATTAGTGACACTATGTACTAATGTGTGATTATCAGTTGAATTTCTGAATTCCTTAGATTCATTAATAAATTTTAGTAATTTGTTTCTTTGTCTATTGAATGATTTCTTATTAGATTTTAATCTTTGCGTTTTCATTATTCATATGTAAATTCTTGGATTTTGTTGTCCATGACATGTCCATTGGTTAACTAATTATCATTAAAACACACAGAGGACTGATACTCATTTGCAAGATCACAAGTATGTTTCAAGACCATTTGCAGGTCAGGTATTGTTCTCTCTGTTCACTTTCTGAAAAGGGTAGAGGAGCAAGGGGGAAAATGTCTCCATTTAAACACACACACACACACACACACACACACACACACACACAATTCCTTTTTTCTTTATTTAATTTGAATTCTGTATTAGAACACATGTTTTCAGTGTTTACAAATATTTTTTTATCTCTTGGTTTAATTTTATGCAATGTGGACACATACAGAGGAGTGTCAGTTTTTTATGTTTCTTCAATAAATAAAATTGAGAGGGGGAGAGAGAGAGACCAAAAATGACAAGTACAGAAATTTCATCAGAACTTTTCCTGATAGTAAAAAAATAAGTAATAATGAGTGGCAATGAACATTAACAAAATTAATTGAAATTATAGTTATAATTTCTTGTCTAATGAACAGGTACTAGTAATGGCTTCATATACTTCACATCTTAAATTATAAACCTATTACAAACATATTTGGTATACTCAGCTTGAAACAAACGTGCAGACCAACAAAAATGGTTTAAATGTTACCATGCTGCATTATTAGTACTGTTGAAACAGCAGGTTGATTGTAATTGTTTTTAGAAGAGACTTCTGTAATGTTGTGTGCAAGTGTATTGTGTTCAAGTAGCAAGTTTCCACTACTTTATAAAACATATCCTAGAGGCAAACTTTGACATCCAGTTGCTATTGCTGGGAAACCTAACTAAGGGACTTTTAAAAAAAAAGAAAAACAACAATTACACGCTTGCTCTTTTGAACATCTGATGAAAAGGTTTTGTAAAGTGCACCTAACCTAAAAATGTACAATGCTCGACTTGTCTTAGTATTCCATACTTCTAGCAGTTTAAATGATATATTGCTTACACGAATAAGAAACTTTTAAATCTGCTGAAGATCTAAACGAGTGATAGTTTTTCGCAGACTGACAGGGCCATAAAATAATTCTGAAAGAATTGTTGCTTTTACAACACCATTCTTTATCAAGTGACTACTCAAATCTGCCAGTTTTTCACAGCAAACTGAAGTTTGATGATTTGATCCATCATGACCTAGTAATGGTCCAAACATTTCAAGGATTCTCCTAGCCTTAAAAAACTGGACTGGCGTCATTGAGTGACATGACTAATGTTAAATTTACTTTGGGATACTTCCAAACATAATACAGTTTACAATAATGGCAGTCGATGGCACTTCCGAGTTTCTTTAATAAAGAAAAAAGGAATTGTGTGTGTGCATGTTTTAATGATAATTAGTAATGGACACGTCATGGACAACAAAATCCAAGAATTTACAAATGAATAATGAAAACACAAAGATTAAAAACTAATAAGAAATCATTCAATAGACATAAAGGAACAAATTAGTAAAATTTATTAATGAATCAAAGGAATTCAGAAATTCAACTGATAATATAGATTGGTAATCACACATTAGTACATAATGTTACTAATTCCACAAAATTTGTAATTATTGGATAGTGAATATTGGATTTCAATATAGTAAGCGTACACATATTAACGTATAGCGCGTTCAACAAATACAGAATTTCAACTTTCTTAAACTGAAAACAAGAAATTCTTTTGAGTTAGTGTAACGTGTTGTGTTACTGTAAGACAGAGCAGTACTGTTAGTGTACTAATTAAGATGCATTAAATGTACAAATAAAGCTAAATAGCCTAATGAGTTATTCTTAGATGACATCATTAATCTTTTTGGTAATGGTGTAAAAGCCTTCCCACAGTGGTTGCAGGTTCGGGCTGATTTCTTCTTTCCTTATCATGTTATAGACCTAAGCCTGGCAGCAGCTGTGAGCCCTGAAAAAATTGCAACCAGTCTTCATCTTTGTATTTTCCAAAATAAAGTTGTTCTGAGCCGGATCATGTAAATTCAGGTTAGGCCAAATTGCTCATTAGACTTTGTCTAAATTTTACAGTAAAGATTTAAGATGTGTTAAAGATTTTAGGACCGAACGTTGAAAACATTGTTCATACATATGAGTAGGAAGCAGATGTATTAATATAATATGTTACCCAACAAGATACAGGAACAATTATGTATATTTAATTAAGTAGTTAATGGACTTAAAACCTGCAGTAGAAACTCGAGTTTTTATAAAATAAAATAAGGAGAGAATTGAAGATTTCATGTTTGTAAATGTTATATCTATTTTCTTCACAAGCAACTAATGGCAGGTTATGATTTATAACCATGTTTTCTCATAATGTATGTTGTTAATGACCTTTTTTTAAGAGTATGAAAAAACAATAGATATCGGTATTTGAAAAAAAGGTGAATTTTATTGGTACATACTAAAGTATAGAGTCCCATTTGTTTCTATTCATTAACAAAGGTCCGTACTGTAATAATTTTATGTGTAATATACAAGCATTCTTTATTATATTTACGTGATTCTCCAATTTTATTTGTATTAATTCAGACCGTAGTAACATTTAATTCCACTCTAATCCATTATTAATTCTTAATCATTTGCGTGTTAACAGAAACTGCACATTGCTTTCTATTGCATTATGTTGAAAAAAGGATTTTAATGTACTTGTTTGGTTATACGTTAGATTGTAATAGGTTATAAATTGGAACAAGGTTTTAATTCCTAATTGTACTTAGAATTAGAATAAATACAGCCTTTAAAGTTATATACAGCCTTTTATCCATACAATACATACAGCCTTTGAATGCACACTAACTAAGGACATTTTTGTTAAGTCTAATTAATTTTAAAAATCTAAAAGGTTACGTTACATTGTTAAACGTAGACACAACCTCCAAAAATCGTCTCTGTACTGTAATTATGCACGATAAATGGAAACTATGTTTTAATTTCTTTACTTCCAATAAATACAGCCTTTTAATGTACACTAACAAAGGAAATTTCAGTTAAGTTACATTGTCGTACATAAACTCCATAACCTGGCATTTGTTACTTGTGAAGAAAACTGATTTTGTACAAATGAGGGCACTGAAATTTAGTACAAACGAGGACACAGAAATTAAATGCCGCACGCTAAGCGATAAGATCCGATATGTTTGTTAAAATAATTGTTTTTTTTTTTGTTTTAAATTTTTGTTGTTTCTTTAATATATTCTCACAGATACCTGGACCAAACATATTAAGGAGATGCTTTATCTGTGGAGACATTTTTTGTTCTGTTGTCTGTAACACTTGTAGAAAATATATTAAAAATTATCCGAATTTCTACTGGATCTGTATTATTCACAAGTAAATGATTGCAGGTTATGGAGGTTATGTACGACAATGTAATATATAAAATTTACTTTGTTAGTGTACGTTAAAATGGTGTATTTATTGGAAGTACAGAAATTAGTTTCCATTTATCGCACATAATTACGGTACAGAGACGATTTTTGGAGGGTTTGTCTACGTTTAACAATCTAATTAAATCTTTTAGATTTTTAAAATTAATTAGACTTAAAAAATGTTCCTTAGTTAGTGTACATTCAAAGGCTGTAGTTATTGTATGGATAAAAGGCTGTATATAACATTAAAGGCTGTATTTATTCGAAGTACCGGAATTAAAACCTCGTTCCAATTTATAACCTAGTACAATCTAACGTATAACCAAACCAGTACATTCAAATCTTTTTTTCAACATAATGTAATAAAAAGCAATGTGCAGTTTCTGTTAACACGCAAATGATTAGGTATTAATAATGGGTTACAGTGGAATTTAATTTTACTACGGTCTGAATTAATGCAAACAAAATTGGAGAATCGCGTCAACATATTAAAGAATGCTTGTATATTACACACAAAATTATTACAGTACGAACCTCTGTTAATGAATAGAAACAAATAGGACTCAATACTTTAGTATGTACCAATAAAATTCACCTTTTTTCAAGTACAGTATATATTGTATTTTCATACTCTTAAAAAAAGGCCATTAACAACATTTTAGTTACTTGTGAAGAAAACAGATATAACATTTCCAAACAAGAAATCTTCAATTCTCCTCCTATTTGTTTTATAAAAACTGGAGTTTCTACTGCAGGTTTTTAAGTCCACTAACTACTTAATTTAATATACATAATTGTTCCTGATCTTGTTGAGTAACATTATATTAATACATCTACTTCCTACTCACATGTACAAACAATGTTTTAATGGTCGGTCCTAAACATCTTAAAATTTAGACAAAGTCTAATGAGCAATTAGACCTAATCTGAATTACTACATCTAAGAATATCTTATTCGGTAATTTAGCTTTATTTATACATTTAATGCATCTTAATTAGTACATTAACACCACTGCTGTGTCTTACAGTAACACAATACATTTCTCTAACTAAAGAATTTCTTGTTTTCAGTTTAAAAAAATTGAAATTGTGTAATTGTTTTCTTTTCATTCACTTTTTATAGAAACATGTTTACATTAATATGTGTACCCTTACTATATCATGGTCCTAAACATCTTTATCAACACTTTATATCTTTAAAATTTAGACAAAGTCTAATGATCAATTTGGCTTAACCTGAATTTACATGACCTGGCTCAGAACACCTTTTTTTTGGCAAATACAAAGATGAAGACTCTGTACACCCTGGTTGAAATTTCTTCAGGGCTCACACCTGCTGCCAGGCTTAGTTCTATAACATGATCAGGAAGAAAGGAATCAGTTCTTGGATTTTGTTGTCCATGACGTGTCCGTTACTTAACTAAATACAACTATTTCATTAACGACTCGGAGCACAAAGAACTCATAAAAAATTTTTTGTTCCGAGTCGTTAATGAAATAGTTGTATTTAGTAAAGGAATCAGCTCAAACCTGCAACCACTGAGAAAAGGCTTGTACACCATCACCAAGAAGATTAATGATGTCATCTACGAATAACTCATTAGGCCATTTAGCTTTATTTATACATTTAATGCATCTTAATTAGTACACTAACAACACTGCTCTGTCTTACAGTAACACAATACATTACACTAACTGTAAAGAATTTCTTGTTTTCAGTTTAAAAATTTGAAATTGTGTATTCTTTTCTTTTCCATTCACTTTCTGTGAAACAACCTACATTAATATGTGTACGCTTACTATATTGAAATCCAGTGTTCACAACCCAATAGTTAAAAATTTTGTGGAATTGTGAAATTAGTGACACTATGTACTAATGTGTGATTATCAGTTGAATTTCTGAATTCCTTAGATTCATTAATAAATTTTAGTAATTTGTTTCTTTGTCTATTGAATGATTTCTTATTAGATTTTAATCTTTGCGTTTTCATTATTCATATGTAAATTCTTGGATTTTGTTGTCCATGACATGTCCATTGGTTAACTAATTATCATTAAAACACACAGAGGACTGATACTCATTTGCAAGATCACAAGTATGTTTCAAGACCATTTGCAGGTCAGGTATTGTTCTCTCTGTTCACTTTCTGAAAAGGGTAGAGGAGCAAGGGGGAAAATGTCCCCATTTAAACACACACACACACACACACAGACACACACACACAATTCCTTTTTTCTTTATTTAATTTGAATTCTGTATTAGAACACATGTTTTCAGTGTTTACAAATATTTTTTTATCTCTTGGTTTAATTTTATGCAATGTGGACACATACAGAGGAGTGTCAGTTTTTTATGTTTCTTCAATAAATAAAATTGAGAGGGGGAGAGAGAGAGACCAAAAATGACAAGTACAGAAATTTCATCAGAACTTTTCCTGATAGTAAAAAAATAAGTAATAATGAGTGGCAATGAACATTAACAAAATTAATTGAAATTATAGTTATAATTTCTTGTCTAATGAACAGGTACTAGTAATGGCTTCATATACTTCACATCTTAAATTATAAACCTATTACAAACATATTTGGTATACTCAGCTTGAAACAAACGTGCAGACCAACAAAAATGGTTTAAATGTTACCATGCTGCATTATTAGTACTGTTGAAACAGCAGGTTGATTATAATTGTTTTTAGAAGAGACTTCTGTAATGTTGTGTGCAAGTGTATTGTGTTCAAGTAGCAAGTTTCCACTACTTTATAAAACATATCCTAGAAGCAAACTTTGACATCCAGTTGCTATTGCTGGGAAACCTAACTAAGGGACTTTTAAAAAAAAAGAAAAACAACAATTACACGCTTGCTCTTTTGAACATCTGATGAAAAGGTTTTGTAAAGTGCACCTAACCTAAAAATGTACAATGCTCGACTTGTCTTAGTATTCCATACTTCTAGCAGTTTAAATGATATATTGCTTACACGAATAAGAAACTTTTAAATCTGCTGAAGATCTAAACGAGTGATAGTTTTTTGCAGACTGACAGGGCCATAAAATAATTCTGAAAGAATTGTTGCTTTTACAACACCATTCTTTATCAAGTGACTACTCAAATCTGCCAGTTTTTCACAGCAAACTGAAGTTTGATGATTTGATCCATCATGACCTAGTAATGGTCCAAACATTTCAAGGATTCTCCTAGCCTTAAAAAACTGGACTGGCGTCATTGAGTGACATGACTAATGTTAAATTTACTTTGGGATACTTCCAAACATAATACAGTTTACAATAATGGCAGTCGATGGCACTTCCGAGTTTCTTTAATAAAGAAAAAAGGAATTGTGTGTGTGCATGTTTTAATGATAATTAGTAATGGACACGTCATGGACAACAAAATCCAAGAATTTACAAATGAATAATGAAAACACAAAGATTAAAAACTAATAAGAAATCATTCAATAGACATAAAGGAACAAATTAGTAAAATTTATTAATGAATCAAAGGAATTCAGAAATTCAACTGATAATATAGATTGGTAATCACACATTAGTACATAATGTTACTAATTCCACAAAATTTGTAATTATTGGATAGTGAATATTGGATTTCAATATAGTAAGCGTACACATATTAACGTATAGCGCGTTCAACAAATACAGAATTTCAACTTTCTTAAACTGAAAACAAGAAATTCTTTTGAGTTAGTGTAACGTGTTGTGTTACTGTAAGACAGAGCAGTACTGTTAGTGTACTAATTAAGATGCATTAAATGTACAAATAAAGCTAAATAGCCTAATGAGTTATTCTTAGATGACATCATTAATCTTTTTGGTAATGGTGTAAAAGCCTTCCCACAGTGGTTGCAGGTTCGGGCTGATTTCTTCTTTCCTTATCATGTTATAGACCTAAGCCTGGCAGCAGCTGTGAGCCCTGAAAAAATTGCAACCAGTCTTCATCTTTGTATTTGCCAAAATAAAGTTGTTCTGAGCCGGATCATGTAAATTCAGGTTAGGCCAAATTGCTCATTAGACTTTGTCTAAATTTTACAGTAAAGATTTAAGATGTGTTAAAGATTTTAGGACCGAACGTTGAAAACATTGTTCACACATATGAGTAGGAAGCAGATGTATTAATATAATATGTTACCCAACAAGATACAGGAACAATTATGTATATTTAATTAAGTAGTTAATGGACTTAAAACCTGCAGTAGAAACTCGAGTTTTTATAAAATAAAATAAGGAGAGAATTGAAGATTTCATGTTTGTAAATGTTATATCTATTTTCTTCACAAGCAACTAATGGCAGGTTATGATTTATAACCATGTTTTCTCATAATGTATGTTGTTAATGACCTTTTTTTAAGAGTATGAAAAAACAATAGATATCGGTATTTGAAAAAAAAGTGAATTTTATTGGTACATACTAAAGTATAGAGTCCCATTTGTTTCTATTCATTAACAAAGGTCCGTACTGTAATAATTTTATGTGTAATATACAAGCATTCTTTATTATATTTACGTGATTCTCCAATTTTATTTGTATTAATTCAGACCGTAGTAACATTTAATTCCACTCTAATCCATTATTAATTCTTAATCATTTGCGTGTTAACAGAAACTGCACATTGCTTTCTATTGCATTATGTTGAAAAAAGGATTTTAATGTACTTGTTTGGTTATACGTTAGATTGTAATAGGTTATAAATTGGAACAAGGTTTTAATTCCTAATTGTACTTAGAATTAGAATAAATACAGCCTTTAAAGTTATATACAGCCTTTTATCCATACAATACATACAGCCTTTGAATGCACACTAACTAAGGACATTTTTGTTAAGTCTAATTAATTTTAAAAATCTAAAAGGTTACGTTACATTGTTAAACGTAGACACAACCTCCAAAAATCGTCTCTGTACTGTAATTATGCACGATAAATGGAAACTATGTTTTAATTTCTTTACTTCCAATAAATACAGCCTTTTAATGTACACTAACAAAGGAAATTTCAGTTAAGTTACATTGTCGTACATAAACTCCATAACCTGGCATTTGTTACTTGTGAAGAAAACTGATTTTGTACAAATGAGGGCACTGAAATTTAGTACAAACGAGGACACAGAAATTAAATGCCGCACGCTAAGCGATAAGATCCGATATGTTTGTTAAAATAATTGTTTTTTTTTTTGTTTTAAATTTTTGTTGTTTCTTTAATATATTCTCACAGATACCTGGACCAAACATATTAAGGAAATGCTTTATCTGTGGAGACATTTTTTGTTCTGTTGTCTGTAACACTTGTAGAAAATATATTAAAAATTATCCGAATTTCTACTGGATCTGTATTATTCACAAGTAAATGATTGCAGGTTATGGAGGTTATGTACGACAATGTAATATATAAAATTTACTTTGTTAGTGTACATTAAAATGGTGTATTTATTGGAAGTACAGAAATTAGTTTCCATTTATCGCACATAATTACGGTACAGAGACGATTTTTGGAGGGTTTGTCTACGTTTAACAATCTAATTAAATCTTTTAGATTTTTAAAATTAATTAGACTTAAAAAATGTTCCTTAGTTAGTGTACATTCAAAGGCTGTAGTTATTGTATGGATAAAAGGCTGTATATAACATTAAAGGCTGTATTTATTCGAAGTACCGGAATTAAAACCTCGTTCCAATTTATAACCTAGTACAATCTAACGTATAACCAAACCAGTACATTCAAATCTTTTTTTCAACATAATGTAATAAAAAGCAATGTGCAGTTTCTGTTAACACGCAAATGATTAGGTATTAATAATGGGTTACAGTGGAATTTAATTTTACTACGGTCTGAATTAATGCAAACAAAATTGGAGAATCGCGTCAACATATTAAAGAATGCTTGTATATTACACACAAAATTATTACAGTACGAACCTCTGTTAATGAATAGAAACAAATAGGACTCAATACTTTAGTATGTACCAATAAAATTCACCTTTTTTCAAGTACAGTATATATTGTATTTTCATACTCTTAAAAAAAGGCCATTAACAACATTTTAGTTACTTGTGAAGAAAACAGATATAACATTTCCAAACAAGAAATCTTCAATTCTCCTCCTATTTGTTTTATAAAAACTGGAGTTTCTACTGCAGGTTTTTAAGTCCACTAACTACTTAATTTAATATACATAATTGTTCCTGATCTTGTTGAGTAACATTATATTAATACATCTACTTCCTACTCACATGTACAAACAATGTTTTAATGGTCGGTCCTAAACATCTTAAAATTTAGACAAAGTCTAATGAGCAATTAGACCTAATCTGAATTACTACATCTAAGAATATCTTATTCGGTAATTTAGCTTTATTTATACATTTAATGCATCTTAATTAGTACATTAACACCACTGCTGTGTCTTACAGTAACACAATACATTTCTCTAACTAAAGAATTTCTTGTTTTCAGTTTAAAAAAATTGAAATTGTGTAATTGTTTTCTTTTCATTCACTTTTTATAGAAACATGCTTTACATTAATATGTGTACCCTTACTATATCATGGTCCTAAACATCTTTATCAACACTTTATATCTTTAAAATTTAGACAAAGTCTAATGATCAATTTGGCTTAACCTGAATTTACATGACCTGGCTCAGAACAACTTTTTTTTGGCAAATACAAAGATGAAGACTCTGTACACCCTGGTTGAAATTTCTTCAGGGCTCACACCTGCTGCCAGGCTTAGTTCTATAACATGATCAGGAAGAAAGGAATCAGTTCTTGGATTTTGTTGTCCATGACGTGTCCGTTACTTAACTAAATACAACTATTTCATTAACGACTCGGAGCACAAAGAACTCATAAAAAATTTTTTGTTCCGAGTCGTTAATGAAATAGTTGTATTTAGTAAAGGAATCAGCTCAAACCTGCAACCACTGAGAAAAGGCTTGTACACCATCACCAAGAAGATTAATGATGTCATCTACGAATAACTCATTAGGCCATTTAGCTTTATTTATACATTTAATGCATCTTAATTAGTACACTAACAACACTGCTCTGTCTTACAGTAACACAATACATTACACTAACTGTAAAGAATTTCTTGTTTTCAGTTTAAAAATTTGAAATTGTGTATTCTTTTCTTTTCCATTCACTTTCTGTGAAACAACCTACATTAATATGTGTACGCTTACTATATTGAAATCCAGTGTTCACAACCCAATAGTTAAAAATTTTGTGGAATTGTGAAATTAGTGACACTATGTACTAATGTGTGATTATCAGTTGAATTTCTGAATTCCTTAGATTCATTAATAAATTTTAGTAATTTGTTTCTTTGTCTATTGAATGATTTCTTATTAGATTTTAATCTTTGCGTTTTCATTATTCATATGTAAATTCTTGGATTTTGTTGTCCATGACATGTCCATTGGTTAACTAATTATCATTAAAACACACAGAGGACTGATACTCATTTGCAAGATCACAAGTATGTTTCAAGACCATTTGCAGGTCAGGTATTGTTCTCTCTGTTCACTTTCTGAAAAGGGTAGAGGAGCAAGGGGGAAAATGTCTCCATTTAAACACACACACACACACACACACACACACACACACACACACACACAATTCCTTTTTTCTTTATTTAATTTGAATTCTGTATTAGAACACATGTTTTCAGTGTTTACAAATATTTTTTTATCTCTTGGTTTAATTTTATGCAATGTGGACACATACAGAGGAGTGTCAGTTTTTTATGTTTCTTCAATAAATAAAATTGAGAGGGGGAGAGAGAGAGACCAAAAATGACAAGTACAGAAATTTCATCAGAACTTTTCCTGATAGTAAAAAAATAAGTAATAATGAGTGGCAATGAACATTAACAAAATTAATTGAAATTATAGTTATAATTTCTTGTCTAATGAACAGGTACTAGTAATGGCTTCATATACTTCACATCTTAAATTATAAACCTATTACAAACATATTTGGTATACTCAGCTTGAAACAAACGTGCAGACCAACAAAAATGGTTTAAATGTTACCATGCTGCATTATTAGTACTGTTGAAACAGCAGGTTGATTATAATTGTTTTTAGAAGAGACTTCTGTAATGTTGTGTGCAAGTGTATTGTGTTCAAGTAGCAAGTTTCCACTACTTTATAAAACATATCCTAGAGGCAAACTTTGACATCCAGTTGCTATTGCTGGGAAACCTAACTAAGGGACTTTTAAAAAAAAAGAAAAACAACAATTACACGCTTGCTCTTTTGAACATCTGATGAAAAGGTTTTGTAAAGTGCACCTAACCTAAAAATGTACAATGCTCGACTTGTCTTAGTATTCCATACTTCTAGCAGTTTAAATGATATATTGCTTACACGAATAAGAAACTTTTAAATCTGCTGAAGATCTAAACGAGTGATAGTTTTTCGCAGACTGACAGGGCCATAAAATAATTCTGAAAGAATTGTTGCTTTTACAACACCATTCTTTATCAAGTGACTACTCAAATCTGCCAGTTTTTCACAGCAAACTGAAGTTTGATGATTTGATCCATCATGACCTAGTAATGGTCCAAACATTTCAAGGATTCTCCTAGCCTTAAAAAACTGGACTGGCGTCATTGAGTGACATGACTAATGTTAAATTTACTTTGGGATACTTCCAAACATAATACAGTTTACAATAATGGCAGTCGATGGCACTTCCGAGTTTCTTTAATAAAGAAAAAAGGAATTGTGTGTGTGCATGTTTTAATGATAATTAGTAATGGACACGTCATGGACAACAAAATCCAAGAATTTACAAATGAATAATGAAAACACAAAGATTAAAAACTAATAAGAAATCATTCAATAGACATAAAGGAACAAATTAGTAAAATTTATTAATGAATCAAAGGAATTCAGAAATTCAACTGATAATATAGATTGGTAATCACACATTAGTACATAATGTTACTAATTCCACAAAATTTGTAATTATTGGATAGTGAATATTGGATTTCAATATAGTAAGCGTACACATATTAACGTATAGCGCGTTCAACAAATACAGAATTTCAACTTTCTTAAACTGAAAACAAGAAATTCTTTTGAGTTAGTGTAACGTGTTGTGTTACTGTAAGACAGAGCAGTACTGTTAGTGTACTAATTAAGATGCATTAAATGTACAAATAAAGCTAAATAGCCTAATGAGTTATTCTTAGATGACATCATTAATCTTTTTGGTAATGGTGTAAAAGCCTTCCCACAGTGGTTGCAGGTTCGGGCTGATTTCTTCTTTCCTTATCATGTTATAGACCTAAGCCTGGCAGCAGCTGTGAGCCCTGAAAAAATTGCAACCAGTCTTCATCTTTGTATTTTCCAAAATAAAGTTGTTCTGAGCCGGATCATGTAAATTCAGGTTAGGCCAAATTGCTCATTAGACTTTGTCTAAATTTTACAGTAAAGATTTAAGATGTGTTAAAGATTTTAGGACCGAACGTTGAAAACATTGTTCATACATATGAGTAGGAAGCAGATGTATTAATATAATATGTTACCCAACAAGATACAGGAACAATTATGTATATTTAATTAAGTAGTTAATGGACTTAAAACCTGCAGTAGAAACTCGAGTTTTTATAAAATAAAATAAGGAGAGAATTGAAGATTTCATGTTTGTAAATGTTATATCTATTTTCTTCACAAGCAACTAATGGCAGGTTATGATTTATAACCATGTTTTCTCATAATGTATGTTGTTAATGACCTTTTTTTAAGAATATGAAAAAACAATAGATATCGGTATTTGAAAAAAAGGTGAATTTTATTGGTACATACTAAAGTATAGAGTCCCATTTGTTTCTATTCATTAACAAAGGTCCGTACTGTAATAATTTTATGTGTAATATACAAGCATTCTTTATTATATTTACGTGATTCTCCAATTTTATTTGTATTAATTCAGACCGTAGTAACATTTAATTCCACTCTAATCCATTATTAATTCTTAATCATTTGCGTGTTAACAGAAACTGCACATTGCTTTCTATTGCATTATGTTGAAAAAAGGATTTTAATGTACTTGTTTGGTTATACGTTAGATTGTAATAGGTTATAAATTGGAACAAGGTTTTAATTCCTAATTGTACTTAGAATTAGAATAAATACAGCCTTTAAAGTTATATACAGCCTTTTATCCATACAATACATACAGCCTTTGAATGCACACTAACTAAGGACATTTTTGTTAAGTCTAATTAATTTTAAAAATCTAAAAGGTTACGTTACATTGTTAAACGTAGACACAACCTCCAAAAATCGTCTCTGTACTGTAATTATGCACGATAAATGGAAACTATGTTTTAATTTCTTTACTTCCAATAAATACAGCCTTTTAATGTACACTAACAAAGGAAATTTCAGTTAAGTTACATTGTCGTACATAAACTCCATAACCTGGCATTTGTTACTTGTGAAGAAAACTGATTTTGTACAAATGAGGGCACTGAAATTTAGTACAAACGAGGACACAGAAATTAAATGCCGCACGCTAAGCGATAAGATCCGATATGTTTGTTAAAATAATTGTTTTTTTTTTTGTTTTAAATTTTTGTTGTTTCTTTAATATATTCTCACAGATACCTGGACCAAACATATTAAGGAGATGCTTTATCTGTGGAGACATTTTTTGTTCTGTTGTCTGTAACACTTGTAGAAAATATATTAAAAATTATCCGAATTTCTACTGGATCTGTATTATTCACAAGTAAATGATTGCAGGTTATGGAGGTTATGTACGACAATGTAATATATAAAATTTACTTTGTTAGTGTACGCTAAAATGGTGTATTTATTGGAAGTACAGAAATTAGTTTCCATTTATCGCACATAATTACGGTACAGAGACGATTTTTGGAGGGTTTGTCTACGTTTAACAATCTAATTAAATCTTTTAGATTTTTAAAATTAATTAGACTTAAAAAATGTTCCTTAGTTAGTGTACATTCAAAGGCTGTAGTTATTGTATGGATAAAAGGCTGTATATAACATTAAAGGCTGTATTTATTCGAAGTACCGGAATTAAAACCTCGTTCCAATTTATAACCTAGTACAATCTAACGTATAACCAAACCAGTACATTCAAATCTTTTTTTCAACATAATGTAATAAAAAGCAATGTGCAGTTTCTGTTAACACGCAAATGATTAGGTATTAATAATGGGTTACAGTGGAATTTAATTTTACTACGGTCTGAATTAATGCAAACAAAATTGGAGAATCGCGTCAACATATTAAAGAATGCTTGTATATTACACACAAAATTATTACAGTACGAACCTCTGTTAATGAATAGAAACAAATAGGACTCAATACTTTAGTATGTACCAATAAAATTCACCTTTTTTCAAGTACAGTATATATTGTATTTTCATACTCTTAAAAAAAGGCCATTAACAACATTTTAGTTACTTGTGAAGAAAACAGATATAACATTTCCAAACAAGAAATCTTCAATTCTCCTCCTATTTGTTTTATAAAAACTGGAGTTTCTACTGCAGGTTTTTAAGTCCACTAACTACTTAATTTAATATACATAATTGTTCCTGATCTTGTTGAGTAACATTATATTAATACATCTACTTCCTACTCACATGTACAAACAATGTTTTAATGGTCGGTCCTAAACATCTTAAAATTTAGACAAAGTCTAATGAGCAATTAGACCTAATCTGAATTACTACATCTAAGAATATCTTATTCGGTAATTTAGCTTTATTTATACATTTAATGCATCTTAATTAGTACATTAACACCACTGCTGTGTCTTACAGTAACACAATACATTTCTCTAACTAAAGAATTTCTTGTTTTCAGTTTAAAAAAATTGAAATTGTGTAATTGTTTTCTTTTCATTCACTTTTTATAGAAACATGTTTACATTAATATGTGTACCCTTACTATATCATGGTCCTAAACATCTTTATCAACACTTTATATCTTTAAAATTTAGACAAAGTCTAATGATCAATTTGGCTTAACCTGAATTTACATGACCTGGCTCAGAACACCTTTTTTTTGGCAAATACAAAGATGAAGACTCTGTACACCCTGGTTGAAATTTCTTCAGGGCTCACACCTGCTGCCAGGCTTAGTTCTATAACATGATCAGGAAGAAAGGAATCAGTTCTTGGATTTTGTTGTCCATGACGTGTCCGTTACTTAACTAAATACAACTATTTCATTAACGACTCGGAGCACAAAGAACTCATAAAAAATTTTTTGTTCCGAGTCGTTAATGAAATAGTTGTATTTAGTAAAGGAATCAGCTCAAACCTGCAACCACTGAGAAAAGGCTTGTACACCATCACCAAGAAGATTAATGATGTCATCTACGAATAACTCATTAGGCCATTTAGCTTTATTTATACATTTAATGCATCTTAATTAGTACACTAACAACACTGCTCTGTCTTACAGTAACACAATACATTACACTAACTGTAAAGAATTTCTTGTTTTCAGTTTAAAAATTTGAAATTGTGTATTCTTTTCTTTTCCATTCACTTTCTGTGAAACAACCTACATTAATATGTGTACGCTTACTATATTGAAATCCAGTGTTCACAACCCAATAGTTAAAAATTTTGTGGAATTGTGAAATTAGTGACACTATGTACTAATGTGTGATTATCAGTTGAATTTCTGAATTCCTTAGATTCATTAATAAATTTTAGTAATTTGTTTCTTTGTCTATTGAATGATTTCTTATTAGATTTTAATCTTTGCGTTTTCATTATTCATATGTAAATTCTTGGATTTTGTTGTCCATGACATGTCCATTGGTTAACTAATTATCATTAAAACACACAGAGGACTGATACTCATTTGCAAGATCACAAGTATGTTTCAAGACCATTTGCAGGTCAGGTATTGTTCTCTCTGTTCACTTTCTGAAAAGGGTAGAGGAGCAAGGGGGAAAATGTCCCCATTTAAACACACACACACACACACACAGACACACACACACAATTCCTTTTTTCTTTATTTAATTTGAATTCTGTATTAGAACACATGTTTTCAGTGTTTACAAATATTTTTTTATCTCTTGGTTTAATTTTATGCAATGTGGACACATACAGAGGAGTGTCAGTTTTTTATGTTTCTTCAATAAATAAAATTGAGAGGGGGAGAGAGAGAGACCAAAAATGACAAGTACAGAAATTTCATCAGAACTTTTCCTGATAGTAAAAAAATAAGTAATAATGAGTGGCAATGAACATTAACAAAATTAATTGAAATTATAGTTATAATTTCTTGTCTAATGAACAGGTACTAGTAATGGCTTCATATACTTCACATCTTAAATTATAAACCTATTACAAACATATTTGGTATACTCAGCTTGAAACAAACGTGCAGACCAACAAAAATGGTTTAAATGTTACCATGCTGCATTATTAGTACTGTTGAAACAGCAGGTTGATTATAATTGTTTTTAGAAGAGACTTCTGTAATGTTGTGTGCAAGTGTATTGTGTTCAAGTAGCAAGTTTCCACTACTTTATAAAACATATCCTAGAAGCAAACTTTGACATCCAGTTGCTATTGCTGGGAAACCTAACTAAGGGACTTTTAAAAAAAAAGAAAAACAACAATTACACGCTTGCTCTTTTGAACATCTGATGAAAAGGTTTTGTAAAGTGCACCTAACCTAAAAATGTACAATGCTCGACTTGTCTTAGTATTCCATACTTCTAGCAGTTTAAATGATATATTGCTTACACGAATAAGAAACTTTTAAATCTGCTGAAGATCTAAACGAGTGATAGTTTTTTGCAGACTGACAGGGCCATAAAATAATTCTGAAAGAATTGTTGCTTTTACAACACCATTCTTTATCAAGTGACTACTCAAATCTGCCAGTTTTTCACAGCAAACTGAAGTTTGATGATTTGATCCATCATGACCTAGTAATGGTCCAAACATTTCAAGGATTCTCCTAGCCTTAAAAAACTGGACTGGCGTCATTGAGTGACATGACTAATGTTAAATTTACTTTGGGATACTTCCAAACATAATACAGTTTACAATAATGGCAGTCGATGGCACTTCCGAGTTTCTTTAATAAAGAAAAAAGGAATTGTGTGTGTGCATGTTTTAATGATAATTAGTAATGGACACGTCATGGACAACAAAATCCAAGAATTTACAAATGAATAATGAAAACACAAAGATTAAAAACTAATAAGAAATCATTCAATAGACATAAAGGAACAAATTAGTAAAATTTATTAATGAATCAAAGGAATTCAGAAATTCAACTGATAATATAGATTGGTAATCACACATTAGTACATAATGTTACTAATTCCACAAAATTTGTAATTATTGGATAGTGAATATTGGATTTCAATATAGTAAGCGTACACATATTAACGTATAGCGCGTTCAACAAATACAGAATTTCAACTTTCTTAAACTGAAAACAAGAAATTCTTTTGAGTTAGTGTAACGTGTTGTGTTACTGTAAGACAGAGCAGTACTGTTAGTGTACTAATTAAGATGCATTAAATGTACAAATAAAGCTAAATAGCCTAATGAGTTATTCTTAGATGACATCATTAATCTTTTTGGTAATGGTGTAAAAGCCTTCCCACAGTGGTTGCAGGTTCGGGCTGATTTCTTCTTTCCTTATCATGTTATAGACCTAAGCCTGGCAGCAGCTGTGAGCCCTGAAAAAATTGCAACCAGTCTTCATCTTTGTATTTGCCAAAATAAAGTTGTTCTGAGCCGGATCATGTAAATTCAGGTTAGGCCAAATTGCTCATTAGACTTTGTCTAAATTTTACAGTAAAGATTTAAGATGTGTTAAAGATTTTAGGACCGAACGTTGAAAACATTGTTCACACATATGAGTAGGAAGCAGATGTATTAATATAATATGTTACCCAACAAGATACAGGAACAATTATGTATATTTAATTAAGTAGTTAATGGACTTAAAACCTGCAGTAGAAACTCGAGTTTTTATAAAATAAAATAAGGAGAGAATTGAAGATTTCATGTTTGTAAATGTTATATCTATTTTCTTCACAAGCAACTAATGGCAGGTTATGATTTATAACCATGTTTTCTCATAATGTATGTTGTTAATGACCTTTTTTTAAGAGTATGAAAAAACAATAGATATCGGTATTTGAAAAAAAGGTGAATTTTATTGGTACATACTAAAGTATAGAGTCCCATTTGTTTCTATTCATTAACAAAGGTCCGTACTGTAATAATTTTATGTGTAATATACAAGCATTCTTTATTATATTTACGTGATTCTCCAATTTTATTTGTATTAATTCAGACCGTAGTAACATTTAATTCCACTCTAATCCATTATTAATTCTTAATCATTTGCGTGTTAACAGAAACTGCACATTGCTTTCTATTGCATTATGTTGAAAAAAGGATTTTAATGTACTTGTTTGGTTATACGTTAGATTGTAATAGGTTATAAATTGGAACAAGGTTTTAATTCCTAATTGTACTTAGAATTAGAATAAATACAGCCTTTAAAGTTATATACAGCCTTTTATCCATACAATACATACAGCCTTTGAATGCACACTAACTAAGGACATTTTTGTTAAGTCTAATTAATTTTAAAAATCTAAAAGGTTACGTTACATTGTTAAACGTAGACACAACCTCCAAAAATCGTCTCTGTACTGTAATTATGCACGATAAATGGAAACTATGTTTTAATTTCTTTACTTCCAATAAATACAGCCTTTTAATGTACACTAACAAAGGAAATTTCAGTTAAGTTACATTGTCGTACATAAACTCCATAACCTGGCATTTGTTACTTGTGAAGAAAACTGATTTTGTACAAATGAGGGCACTGAAATTTAGTACAAACGAGGACACAGAAATTAAATGCCGCACGCTAAGCGATAAGATCCGATATGTTTGTTAAAATAATTGTTTTTTTTTTTGTTTTAAATTTTTGTTGTTTCTTTAATATATTCTCACAGATACCTGGACCAAACATATTAAGGAAATGCTTTATCTGTGGAGACATTTTTTGTTCTGTTGTCTGTAACACTTGTAGAAAATATATTAAAAATTATCCGAATTTCTACTGGATCTGTATTATTCACAAGTAAATGATTGCAGGTTATGGAGGTTATGTACGACAATGTAATATATAAAATTTACTTTGTTAGTGTACATTAAAATGGTGTATTTATTGGAAGTACAGAAATTAGTTTCCATTTATCGCACATAATTACGGTACAGAGACGATTTTTGGAGGGTTTGTCTACGTTTAACAATCTAATTAAATCTTTTAGATTTTTAAAATTAATTAGACTTAAAAAATGTTCCTTAGTTAGTGTACATTCAAAGGCTGTAGTTATTGTATGGATAAAAGGCTGTATATAACATTAAAGGCTGTATTTATTCGAAGTACCGGAATTAAAACCTCGTTCCAATTTATAACCTAGTACAATCTAACGTATAACCAAACCAGTACATTCAAATCTTTTTTTCAACATAATGTAATAAAAAGCAATGTGCAGTTTCTGTTAACACGCAAATGATTAGGTATTAATAATGGGTTACAGTGGAATTTAATTTTACTACGGTCTGAATTAATGCAAACAAAATTGGAGAATCGCGTCAACATATTAAAGAATGCTTGTATATTACACACAAAATTATTACAGTACGAACCTCTGTTAATGAATAGAAACAAATAGGACTCAATACTTTAGTATGTACCAATAAAATTCACCTTTTTTCAAGTACAGTATATATTGTATTTTCATACTCTTAAAAAAAGGCCATTAACAACATTTTAGTTACTTGTGAAGAAAACAGATATAACATTTCCAAACAAGAAATCTTCAATTCTCCTCCTATTTGTTTTATAAAAACTGGAGTTTCTACTGCAGGTTTTTAAGTCCACTAACTACTTAATTTAATATACATAATTGTTCCTGATCTTGTTGAGTAACATTATATTAATACATCTACTTCCTACTCACATGTACAAACAATGTTTTAATGGTCGGTCCTAAACATCTTAAAATTTAGACAAAGTCTAATGAGCAATTAGACCTAATCTGAATTACTACATCTAAGAATATCTTATTCGGTAATTTAGCTTTATTTATACATTTAATGCATCTTAATTAGTACATTAACACCACTGCTGTGTCTTACAGTAACACAATACATTTCTCTAACTAAAGAATTTCTTGTTTTCAGTTTAAAAAAATTGAAATTGTGTAATTGTTTTCTTTTCATTCACTTTTTATAGAAACATGCTTTACATTAATATGTGTACCCTTACTATATCATGGTCCTAAACATCTTTATCAACACTTTATATCTTTAAAATTTAGACAAAGTCTAATGATCAATTTGGCTTAACCTGAATTTACATGACCTGGCTCAGAACACCTTTTTTTTGGCAAATACAAAGATGAAGACTCTGTACACCCTGGTTGAAATTTCTTCAGGGCTCACACCTGCTGCCAGGCTTAGTTCTATAACATGATCAGGAAGAAAGGAATCAGTTCTTGGATTTTGTTGTCCATGACGTGTCCGTTACTTAACTAAATACAACTATTTCATTAACGACTCGGAGCACAAAGAACTCATAAAAAATTTTTTGTTCCGAGTCGTTAATGAAATAGTTGTATTTAGTAAAGGAATCAGCTCAAACCTGCAACCACTGAGAAAAGGCTTGTACACCATCACCAAGAAGATTAATGATGTCATCTACGAATAACTCATTAGGCCATTTAGCTTTATTTATACATTTAATGCATCTTAATTAGTACACTAACAACACTGCTCTGTCTTACAGTAACACAATACATTACACTAACTGTAAAGAATTTCTTGTTTTCAGTTTAAAAATTTGAAATTGTGTATTCTTTTCTTTTCCATTCACTTTCTGTGAAACAACCTACATTAATATGTGTACGCTTACTATATTGAAATCCAGTGTTCACAACCCAATAGTTAAAAATTTTGTGGAATTGTGAAATTAGTGACACTATGTACTAATGTGTGATTATCAGTTGAATTTCTGAATTCCTTAGATTCATTAATAAATTTTAGTAATTTGTTTCTTTGTCTATTGAATGATTTCTTATTAGATTTTAATCTTTGCGTTTTCATTATTCATATGTAAATTCTTGGATTTTGTTGTCCATGACATGTCCATTGGTTAACTAATTATCATTAAAACACACAGAGGACTGATACTCATTTGCAAGATCACAAGTATGTTTCAAGACCATTTGCAGGTCAGGTATTGTTCTCTCTGTTCACTTTCTGAAAAGGGTAGAGGAGCAAGGGGGAAAATGTCCCCATTTAAACACACACACACACACACACAGACACACACACACAATTCCTTTTTTCTTTATTTAATTTGAATTCTGTATTAGAACACATGTTTTCAGTGTTTACAAATATTTTTTTATCTCTTGGTTTAATTTTATGCAATGTGGACACATACAGAGGAGTGTCAGTTTTTTATGTTTCTTCAATAAATAAAATTGAGAGGGGGAGAGAGAGAGACCAAAAATGACAAGTACAGAAATTTCATCAGAACTTTTCCTGATAGTAAAAAAATAAGTAATAATGAGTGGCAATGAACATTAACAAAATTAATTGAAATTATAGTTATAATTTCTTGTCTAATGAACAGGTACTAGTAATGGCTTCATATACTTCACATCTTAAATTATAAACCTATTACAAACATATTTGGTATACTCAGCTTGAAACAAACGTGCAGACCAACAAAAATGGTTTAAATGTTACCATGCTGCATTATTAGTACTGTTGAAACAGCAGGTTGATTATAATTGTTTTTAGAAGAGACTTCTGTAATGTTGTGTGCAAGTGTATTGTGTTCAAGTAGCAAGTTTCCACTACTTTATAAAACATATCCTAGAAGCAAACTTTGACATCCAGTTGCTATTGCTGGGAAACCTAACTAAGGGACTTTTAAAAAAAAAGAAAAACAACAATTACACGCTTGCTCTTTTGAACATCTGATGAAAAGGTTTTGTAAAGTGCACCTAACCTAAAAATGTACAATGCTCGACTTGTCTTAGTATTCCATACTTCTAGCAGTTTAAATGATATATTGCTTACACGAATAAGAAACTTTTAAATCTGCTGAAGATCTAAACGAGTGATAGTTTTTTGCAGACTGACAGGGCCATAAAATAATTCTGAAAGAATTGTTGCTTTTACAACACCATTCTTTATCAAGTGACTACTCAAATCTGCCAGTTTTTCACAGCAAACTGAAGTTTGATGATTTGATCCATCATGACCTAGTAATGGTCCAAACATTTCAAGGATTCTCCTAGCCTTAAAAAACTGGACTGGCGTCATTGAGTGACATGACTAATGTTAAATTTACTTTGGGATACTTCCAAACATAATACAGTTTACAATAATGGCAGTCGATGGCACTTCCGAGTTTCTTTAATAAAGAAAAAAGGAATTGTGTGTGTGCATGTTTTAATGATAATTAGTAATGGACACGTCATGGACAACAAAATCCAAGAATTTACAAATGAATAATGAAAACACAAAGATTAAAAACTAATAAGAAATCATTCAATAGACATAAAGGAACAAATTAGTAAAATTTATTAATGAATCAAAGGAATTCAGAAATTCAACTGATAATATAGATTGGTAATCACACATTAGTACATAATGTTACTAATTCCACAAAATTTGTAATTATTGGATAGTGAATATTGGATTTCAATATAGTAAGCGTACACATATTAACGTATAGCGCGTTCAACAAATACAGAATTTCAACTTTCTTAAACTGAAAACAAGAAATTCTTTTGAGTTAGTGTAACGTGTTGTGTTACTGTAAGACAGAGCAGTACTGTTAGTGTACTAATTAAGATGCATTAAATGTACAAATAAAGCTAAATAGCCTAATGAGTTATTCTTAGATGACATCATTAATCTTTTTGGTAATGGTGTAAAAGCCTTCCCACAGTGGTTGCAGGTTCGGGCTGATTTCTTCTTTCCTTATCATGTTATAGACCTAAGCCTGGCAGCAGCTGTGAGCCCTGAAAAAATTGCAACCAGTCTTCATCTTTGTATTTGCCAAAATAAAGTTGTTCTGAGCCGGATCATGTAAATTCAGGTTAGGCCAAATTGCTCATTAGACTTTGTCTAAATTTTACAGTAAAGATTTAAGATGTGTTAAAGATTTTAGGACCGAACGTTGAAAACATTGTTCACACATATGAGTAGGAAGCAGATGTATTAATATAATATGTTACCCAACAAGATACAGGAACAATTATGTATATTTAATTAAGTAGTTAATGGACTTAAAACCTGCAGTAGAAACTCGAGTTTTTATAAAATAAAATAAGGAGAGAATTGAAGATTTCATGTTTGTAAATGTTATATCTATTTTCTTCACAAGCAACTAATGGCAGGTTATGATTTATAACCATGTTTTCTCATAATGTATGTTGTTAATGACCTTTTTTTAAGAGTATGAAAAAACAATAGATATCGGTATTTGAAAAAAAGGTGAATTTTATTGGTACATACTAAAGTATAGAGTCCCATTTGTTTCTATTCATTAACAAAGGTCCGTACTGTAATAATTTTATGTGTAATATACAAGCATTCTTTATTATATTTACGTGATTCTCCAATTTTATTTGTATTAATTCAGACCGTAGTAACATTTAATTCCACTCTAATCCATTATTAATTCTTAATCATTTGCGTGTTAACAGAAACTGCACATTGCTTTCTATTGCATTATGTTGAAAAAAGGATTTTAATGTACTTGTTTGGTTATACGTTAGATTGTAATAGGTTATAAATTGGAACAAGGTTTTAATTCCTAATTGTACTTAGAATTAGAATAAATACAGCCTTTAAAGTTATATACAGCCTTTTATCCATACAATACATACAGCCTTTGAATGCACACTAACTAAGGACATTTTTGTTAAGTCTAATTAATTTTAAAAATCTAAAAGGTTACGTTACATTGTTAAACGTAGACACAACCTCCAAAAATCGTCTCTGTACTGTAATTATGCACGATAAATGGAAACTATGTTTTAATTTCTTTACTTCCAATAAATACAGCCTTTTAATGTACACTAACAAAGGAAATTTCAGTTAAGTTACATTGTCGTACATAAACTCCATAACCTGGCATTTGTTACTTGTGAAGAAAACTGATTTTGTACAAATGAGGGCACTGAAATTTAGTACAAACGAGGACACAGAAATTAAATGCCGCACGCTAAGCGATAAGATCCGATATGTTTGTTAAAATAATTGTTTTTTTTTTTGTTTTAAATTTTTGTTGTTTCTTTAATATATTCTCACAGATACCTGGACCAAACATATTAAGGAAATGCTTTATCTGTGGAGACATTTTTTGTTCTGTTGTCTGTAACACTTGTAGAAAATATATTAAAAATTATCCGAATTTCTACTGGATCTGTATTATTCACAAGTAAATGATTGCAGGTTATGGAGGTTATGTACGACAATGTAATATATAAAATTTACTTTGTTAGTGTACATTAAAATGGTGTATTTATTGGAAGTACAGAAATTAGTTTCCATTTATCGCACATAATTACGGTACAGAGACGATTTTTGGAGGGTTTGTCTACGTTTAACAATCTAATTAAATCTTTTAGATTTTTAAAATTAATTAGACTTAAAAAATGTTCCTTAGTTAGTGTACATTCAAAGGCTGTAGTTATTGTATGGATAAAAGGCTGTATATAACATTAAAGGCTGTATTTATTCGAAGTACCGGAATTAAAACCTCGTTCCAATTTATAACCTAGTACAATCTAACGTATAACCAAACCAGTACATTCAAATCTTTTTTTCAACATAATGTAATAAAAAGCAATGTGCAGTTTCTGTTAACACGCAAATGATTAGGTATTAATAATGGGTTACAGTGGAATTTAATTTTACTACGGTCTGAATTAATGCAAACAAAATTGGAGAATCGCGTCAACATATTAAAGAATGCTTGTATATTACACACAAAATTATTACAGTACGAACCTCTGTTAATGAATAGAAACAAATAGGACTCAATACTTTAGTATGTACCAATAAAATTCACCTTTTTTCAAGTACAGTATATATTGTATTTTCATACTCTTAAAAAAAGGCCATTAACAACATTTTAGTTACTTGTGAAGAAAACAGATATAACATTTCCAAACAAGAAATCTTCAATTCTCCTCCTATTTGTTTTATAAAAACTGGAGTTTCTACTGCAGGTTTTTAAGTCCACTAACTACTTAATTTAATATACATAATTGTTCCTGATCTTGTTGAGTAACATTATATTAATACATCTACTTCCTACTCACATGTACAAACAATGTTTTAATGGTCGGTCCTAAACATCTTAAAATTTAGACAAAGTCTAATGAGCAATTAGACCTAATCTGAATTACTACATCTAAGAATATCTTATTCGGTAATTTAGCTTTATTTATACATTTAATGCATCTTAATTAGTACATTAACACCACTGCTGTGTCTTACAGTAACACAATACATTTCTCTAACTAAAGAATTTCTTGTTTTCAGTTTAAAAAAATTGAAATTGTGTAATTGTTTTCTTTTCATTCACTTTTTATAGAAACATGCTTTACATTAATATGTGTACCCTTACTATATCATGGTCCTAAACATCTTTATCAACACTTTATATCTTTAAAATTTAGACAAAGTCTAATGATCAATTTGGCTTAACCTGAATTTACATGACCTGGCTCAGAACAACTTTTTTTTGGCAAATACAAAGATGAAGACTCTGTACACCCTGGTTGAAATTTCTTCAGGGCTCACACCTGCTGCCAGGCTTAGTTCTATAACATGATCAGGAAGAAAGGAATCAGTTCTTGGATTTTGTTGTCCATGACGTGTCCGTTACTTAACTAAATACAACTATTTCATTAACGACTCGGAGCACAAAGAACTCATAAAAAATTTTTTGTTCCGAGTCGTTAATGAAATAGTTGTATTTAGTAAAGGAATCAGCTCAAACCTGCAACCACTGAGAAAAGGCTTGTACACCATCACCAAGAAGATTAATGATGTCATCTACGAATAACTCATTAGGCCATTTAGCTTTATTTATACATTTAATGCATCTTAATTAGTACACTAACAACACTGCTCTGTCTTACAGTAACACAATACATTACACTAACTGTAAAGAATTTCTTGTTTTCAGTTTAAAAATTTGAAATTGTGTATTCTTTTCTTTTCCATTCACTTTCTGTGAAACAACCTACATTAATATGTGTACGCTTACTATATTGAAATCCAGTGTTCACAACCCAATAGTTAAAAATTTTGTGGAATTGTGAAATTAGTGACACTATGTACTAATGTGTGATTATCAGTTGAATTTCTGAATTCCTTAGATTCATTAATAAATTTTAGTAATTTGTTTCTTTGTCTATTGAATGATTTCTTATTAGATTTTAATCTTTGCGTTTTCATTATTCATATGTAAATTCTTGGATTTTGTTGTCCATGACATGTCCATTGGTTAACTAATTATCATTAAAACACACAGAGGACTGATACTCATTTGCAAGATCACAAGTATGTTTCAAGACCATTTGCAGGTCAGGTATTGTTCTCTCTGTTCACTTTCTGAAAAGGGTAGAGGAGCAAGGGGGAAAATGTCCCCATTTAAACACACACACACACACACAATTCCTTTTTTCTTTATTTAATTTGAATTCTGTATTAGAACACATGTTTTCAGTGTTTACAAATATTTTTTTATCTCTTGGTTTAATTTTATGCAATGTGGACACATACAGAGGAGTGTCAGTTTTTTATGTTTCTTCAATAAATAAAATTGAGAGGGGGAGAGAGAGAGACCAAAAATGACAAGTACAGAAATTTCATCAGAACTTTTCCTGATAGTAAAAAAATAAGTAATAATGAGTGGCAATGAACATTAACAAAATTAATTGAAATTATAGTTATAATTTCTTGTCTAATGATCAGGTACTAGTAATGGCTTCATATACTTCACATCTTAAATTATAAACCTATTACAAACATATTTGGTATACTCAGCTTGAAACAAACGTGCAGACCAACAAAAATGGTTTAAATGTTACCATGCTGCATTATTAGTACTGTTGAAACAGCAGGTTGATTATAATTGTTTTTAGAAGAGACTTCTGTAATGTTGTGTGCAAGTGTATTGTGTTCAAGTAGCAAGTTTCCACTACTTTATAAAACATATCCTAGAAGCAAACTTTGACATCCAGTTGCTATTGCTGGGAAACCTAACTAAGGGACTTTTAAAAAAAAAGAAAAACAACAATTACACGCTTGCTCTTTTGAACATCTGATGAAAAGGTTTTGTAAAGTGCACCTAACCTAAAAATGTACAATGCTCGACTTGTCTTAGTATTCCATACTTCTAGCAGTTTAAATGATATATTGCTTACACGAATAAGAAACTTTTAAATCTGCTGAAGATCTAAACGAGTGATAGTTTTTTGCAGACTGACAGGGCCATAAAATAATTCTGAAAGAATTGTTGCTTTTACAACACCATTCTTTATCAAGTGACTACTCAAATCTGCCAGTTTTTCACAGCAAACTGAAGTTTGATGATTTGATCCATCATGACCTAGTAATGGTCCAAACATTTCAAGGATTCTCCTAGCCTTAAAAAACTGGACTGGCGTCATTGAGTGACATGACTAATGTTAAATTTACTTTGGGATACTTCCAAACATAATACAGTTTACAATAATGGCAGTCGATGGCACTTCCGAGTTTCTTTAATAAAGAAAAAAGGAATTGTGTGTGTGCATGTTTTAATGATAATTAGTAATGGACACGTCATGGACAACAAAATCCAAGAATTTACAAATGAATAATGAAAACACAAAGATTAAAAACTAATAAGAAATCATTCAATAGACATAAAGGAACAAATTAGTAAAATTTATTAATGAATCAAAGGAATTCAGAAATTCAACTGATAATATAGATTGGTAATCACACATTAGTACATAATGTTACTAATTCCACAAAATTTGTAATTATTGGATAGTGAATATTGGATTTCAATATAGTAAGCGTACACATATTAACGTATAGCGCGTTTCACAAAAAGTGAATGGAAAAGAAAACAAATACAGAATTTCAACTTTCTTAAACTGAAAACAAGAAATTCTTTTGAGTTAGTGTAACGTGTTGTGTTACTGTAAGACAGAGCAGTACTGTTAGTGTACTAATTAAGATGCATTAAATGTACAAATAAAGCTAAATAGCCTAATGAGTTATTCTTAGATGACATCATTAATCTTTTTGGTAATGGTGTAAAAGCCTTCCCACAGTGGTTGCAGGTTCGGGCTGATTTCTTCTTTCCTTATCATGTTATAGACCTAAGCCTGGCAGCAGCTGTGAGCCCTGAAAAAATTGCAACCAGTCTTCATCTTTGTAT
The DNA here is from genome assembly GCA_034769895.1 of Magicicada septendecula. NCBI lineage: Eukaryota > Metazoa > Arthropoda > Insecta > Hemiptera > Cicadidae > Magicicada > Magicicada septendecula. The sequence continues at coordinate 167,173,274 of CM068376.1, read as the reverse complement.
TTGCCAAAATAAAGTTGTTCTGAGCCGGATCATGTAAATTCAGGTTAGGCCAAATTGCTCATTAGACTTTGTCTAAATTTTACAGTAAAGATTTAAGATGTGTTAAAGATTTTAGGACCGAACGTTGAAAACATTGTTCACACATATGAGTAGGAAGCAGATGTATTAATATAATATGTTACCCAACAAGATACAGGAACAATTATGTATATTTAATTAAGTAGTTAATGGACTTAAAACCTGCAGTAGAAACTCGAGTTTTTATAAAATAAAATAAGGAGAGAATTGAAGATTTCATGTTTGTAAATGTTATATCTATTTTCTTCACAAGCAACTAATGGCAGGTTATGATTTATAACCATGTTTTCTCATAATGTATGTTGTTAATGACCTTTTTTTAAGAGTATGAAAAAACAATAGATATCGGTATTTGAAAAAAAGGTGAATTTTATTGGTACATACTAAAGTATAGAGTCCCATTTGTTTCTATTCATTAACAAAGGTCCGTACTGTAATAATTTTATGTGTAATATACAAGCATTCTTTATTATATTTACGTGATTCTCCAATTTTATTTGTATTAATTCAGACCGTAGTAACATTTAATTCCACTCTAATCCATTATTAATTCTTAATCATTTGCGTGTTAACAGAAACTGCACATTGCTTTCTATTGCATTATGTTGAAAAAAGGATTTTAATGTACTTGTTTGGTTATACGTTAGATTGTAATAGGTTATAAATTGGAACAAGGTTTTAATTCCTAATTGTACTTAGAATTAGAATAAATACAGCCTTTAAAGTTATATACAGCCTTTTATCCATACAATACATACAGCCTTTGAATGCACACTAACTAAGGACATTTTTGTTAAGTCTAATTAATTTTAAAAATCTAAAAGGTTACGTTACATTGTTAAACGTAGACACAACCTCCAAAAATCGTCTCTGTACTGTAATTATGCACGATAAATGGAAACTATGTTTTAATTTCTTTACTTCCAATAAATACAGCCTTTTAATGTACACTAACAAAGGAAATTTCAGTTAAGTTACATTGTCGTACATAAACTCCATAACCTGGCATTTGTTACTTGTGAAGAAAACTGATTTTGTACAAATGAGGGCACTGAAATTTAGTACAAACGAGGACACAGAAATTAAATGCCGCACGCTAAGCGATAAGATCCGATATGTTTGTTAAAATAATTGTTTTTTTTTTTGTTTTAAATTTTTGTTGTTTCTTTAATATATTCTCACAGATACCTGGACCAAACATATTAAGGAAATGCTTTATCTGTGGAGACATTTTTTGTTCTGTTGTCTGTAACACTTGTAGAAAATATATTAAAAATTATCCGAATTTCTACTGGATCTGTATTATTCACAAGTAAATGATTGCAGGTTATGGAGGTTATGTACGACAATGTAATATATAAAATTTACTTTGTTAGTGTACATTAAAATGGTGTATTTATTGGAAGTACAGAAATTAGTTTCCATTTATCGCACATAATTACGGTACAGAGACGATTTTTGGAGGGTTTGTCTACGTTTAACAATCTAATTAAATCTTTTAGATTTTTAAAATTAATTAGACTTAAAAAATGTTCCTTAGTTAGTGTACATTCAAAGGCTGTAGTTATTGTATGGATAAAAGGCTGTATATAACATTAAAGGCTGTATTTATTCGAAGTACCGGAATTAAAACCTCGTTCCAATTTATAACCTAGTACAATCTAAAGTATAACCAAACCAGTACATTCAAATCTTTTTTTCAACATAATGTAATAAAAAGCAATGTGCAGTTTCTGTTAACACGCAAATGATTAGGTATTAATAATGGGTTACAGTGGAATTTAATTTTACTACGGTCTGAATTAATGCAAACAAAATTGGAGAATCACGTCAACATATTAAAGAATGCTTGTATATTACACACAAAATTATTACAGTACGAACCTCTGTTAATGAATAGAAACAAATAGGACTCAATACTTTAGTATGTACCAATAAAATTCACCTTTTTTCAAGTACAGTATATATTGTATTTTCATACTCTTAAAAAAAGGCCATTAACAACATTTTAGTTACTTGTGAAGAAAACAGATATAACATTTCCAAACAAGAAATCTTCAATTCTCCTCCTATTTGTTTTATAAAAACTGGAGTTTCTACTGCAGGTTTTTAAGTCCACTAACTACTTAATTTAATATACATAATTGTTCCTGATCTTGTTGAGTAACATTATATTAATACATCTACTTCCTACTCACATGTACAAACAATGTTTTAATGGTCGGTCCTAAACATCTTTAAAATTTAGACAAAGTCTAATGAGCAATTAGACCTAATCTGAATTACTACATCTAAGAATATCTTATTCGGTAATTTAGCTTTATTTATACATTTAATGCATCTTAATTAGTACATTAACACCACTGCTGTGTCTTACAGTAACACAATACATTACTCTAACTAAAGAATTTCTTGTTTTCAGTTTAAAAAAATTGAAATTGTGTAATTGTTTTCTTTTCATTCACTTTTTATAGAAACATGCTTTACATTAATATGTGTACCCTTACTATTTCATGGTCCTAAACATCTTTATCAACACTTTATATCTTTAAAATTTAGACAAAGTCTAATGATCAATTTGGCTTAACCTGAATTTACATGACCTGGCTCAGAACAACTTTTTTTTGGCAAATACAAAGATGAAGACTCTGTACACCCTGGTTGAAATTTCTTCAGGGCTCACACCTGCTGCCAGGCTTAGTTCTATAACATGATCAGGAAGAAAGGAATCAGTTCTTGGATTTTGTTGTCCATGACGTGTCCGTTACTTAACTAAATACAACTATTTCATTAACGACTCGGAGCACAAAGAACTCATAAAAAATTTTTTGTTCCGAGTCGTTAATGAAATAGTTGTATTTAGTAAAGGAATCAGCTCAAACCTGCAACCACTGAGAAAAGGCTTGTACACCATCACCAAGAAGATTAATGATGTCATCTACGAATAACTCATTAGGCCATTTAGCTTTATTTATACATTTAATGCATCTTAATTAGTACACTAACAACACTGCTCTGTCTTACAGTAACACAATACATTACACTAACTGTAAAGAATTTCTTGTTTTCAGTTTAAAAATTTGAAATTGTGTATTCTTTTCTTTTCCATTCACTTTCTGTGAAACAACCTACATTAATATGTGTACGCTTACTATATTGAAATCCAGTGTTCACAACCCAATAGTTAAAAATTTTGTGGAATTGTGAAATTAGTGACACTATGTACTAATGTGTGATTATCAGTTGAATTTCTGAATTCCTTAGATTCATTAATAAATTTTAGTAATTTGTTTCTTTGTCTATTGAATGATTTCTTATTAGATTTTAATCTTTGCGTTTTCATTATTCATATGTAAATTCTTGGATTTTGTTGTCCATGACATGTCCATTGGTTAACTAATTATCATTAAAACACACAGAGGACTGATACTCATTTGCAAGATCACAAGTATGTTTCAAGACCATTTGCAGGTCAGGTATTGTTCTCTCTGTTCACTTTCTGAAAAGGGTAGAGGAGCAAGGGGGAAAATGTCTCCATTTAAACGCACACACACACAATTACTTTTTTTCTTTATTTAATTTGAATTCTGTATTAGAACAAATGTTTTCAGAGTTTACAATTTTTTTTTAATTTCTTGGTTTAATTTTATGCAATGTGGACACATACAGAGGAGTGTCAGTTTTTTATGTTTCTTCAATAAATAAAATTGAGAGGGGGAGAGAGAGAGACCAAAAATGACAAGTACAGAAATTTCATCAGAACTTTTCCTGATAGTAAAAAAATAAGTAATAATGAGTGGCAATGAACATTAACAAAATTAATTGAAATTATAGTTATAATTTCTTGTCTAATGATCAGGTACTAGTAATGGCTTCATATACTTCACATCTTAAATTATAAACCTATTACAAACATATTTGGTATACTCAGCTTGAAACAAACGTGCAGACCAACAAAAATGGTTTAAATGTTACCATGCTGCATTATTAGTACTGTTGAAACAGCAGGTTGATTATAATTGTTTTTAGAAGAGACTTCTGTAATGTTGTGTGCAAGTGTATTGTGTTCAAGTAGCAAGTTTCCACTACTTTATAAAACATATCCTAGAAGCAAACTTTGACATCCAGTTGCTATTGCTGGGAAACCTAACTAAGGGACTTTTAAAAAAAAAGAAAAACAACAATTACACGCTTGCTCTTTTGAACATCTGATGAAAAGGTTTTGTAAAGTGCACCTAACCTAAAAATGTACAATGCTCGACTTGTCTTTGTATTCCATACTTCTAGCAGTTTAAATGATATATTGCCTACACGAATAAGAAACGTTTAAATCTGCTAAAGGTCTAACGAGTGATAGTTATTTGCAGACTGACAGGGCCATAAAATAATTCTGAAAGAATTGTTGCTTTTACAACACTGTCCTTTATCAAGTGACTACTCAAATCTGCCAGTTTTTTACAGCAAACTGAAGTTTGATGATTTGATCCATCATGACCTAGTGATGGTCCAAACATTTCAAGGATTCTCCTAGCCTTAAAAAACTGGACTGGCGTCATTGAGTGACATGACTAATGTTAAATTTACTTTGGGATACTTCCAAACATAATACAGTTTACAATAAAAAAAACAAAACTTTATGCCTGTCTAATATTTCCAGAACTCCATACACATAATTTGATCTGGATAGATCATTTATTAAACAATAATACTATTTGATGCAAATAATTAATTAAAATATCGGTAAGAAGAACCATACATGACTTCCATGTTTTAAGATTTATAATTAAAATCATTTTAGAAATGAAATATTTCCACAGAAACTACTTCTATCTTCAGCCTCAACCACAGAATTGTGGTCACTAACATATACCACCTCACGTTAGCGCACTCGATTTTCACTGATGATGGCACTTCCGAGTTTCTTTAATAAAGAAAAAAGGAATTGTGTGTGTGCATGTTTTAATGATAATTAGTAATGGACACGTCATGGACAACAAAATCCAAAAATTTACAAATGAATAATGAAATAAAAACTAATAAGAAATCATTCAATAGACATAAAGAAACAAATTAGTAAAATTTACTAATGAATCAAAGGAATTCAGAAATTCAACTGATAATATAGATTGATAATCACACATTAGTACATAATGTTACTAATTCCACAAAATTTGTAATTATTGGATAGTGTACATTGGATTTCAATATAGTAAGTGTACACATATTAACGTAAAGCACGTTTCACAAAAAGTGAATGGAAAAGAAAACAAATACACAATTTCAACTTTCTTAAACTGAAAACAAGAAATTCTTTTGAGTTAGTGTAACGTGTTGTGTTACTGTAAGACAGAGCAGTACTGTTAGTGTACTAATTAAGATGCATTAAATGTACAAATAAAGCTAAATAGCCTAATGAGTTATTCTTAGATGACATCATTAATCTTTTTGGTAATGGTGTAAAAGCCTTCCCACAGTGGTTGCAGGTTCGGGCTGATTTCTTCCTTCCTTATCATGTTATAGACTAAGCCTGGCAGCAGCTGTGAGCCCTGAAGAAATTGCAACCAGTCTTCATCTTTGTATTTGCCAAAATAAAGTTGTTCTGAGCCAGGTCAAGTAAATTCAGGTTAGGCCAAATTGCTCATTAGACTTTGTCTAAATTTTACAGATAAGATATAAAGATGTGTTAAAGATTTTAGGACCGTACATTAAAAACATTGTTCACACATATGAGTAGGAAGCAGATGTATTAATATAATATGTTACCCAAACAATTATGTATATTTAATTAAGTAGTTAATGGACTTAAAACCTGCAGTAGAAACTCCAGTTTTTATAAAACAAATAGGGAGAGAATTGAAGATTTCATGTTTGTAAATGTTATAACTATTCTCTTCACAAGCAACTAATTGCAGGTTATGATTTATAACCACGTTTTCTCATAATGTATGTTGTTAATGACCTTTTTTTAGTAGTATGAAAAAACAATAGATATCGGTATTTGAAAAAAAGGTGAATTTTATTGGTACATACTAAAGTATAGAGTCCAATTTGTTTCTATTCATTAACAAAGATCCGTACTGTAATAATTTTGTGTGTAATATACAAGCATTCTTTAATATGTTTACGTGATTTTCCAATTTTATTTGTATTAATTCAGACCATAGTAACATTTAATTCCACTCTAATCCATTATTAATACTTAAGCATTTGCGTGTTAACAGAAACTGCACATTGCTTTTTATTGCATTATGTTGAAAAAAGGATTTTAATGTACTTGTTTGGTTAGATTGTACTAGGTTCTAATTGGAACGAGGTTTTAATTCCGGTACTTAGAATAAATACAGCCTTTAATGTTATATACAGTCTTTTATCCATACAATAAATACAGCCTTTGAATGTACACTAACTAAGAAAATTTTTGTTAAGTCTAATTAATTTTAAAAATCTAAAAGTTTAAGTAACATTGTTAAACGTAGACACAACCTCCAAAAATCGTTTCTGTACCGTAATTATGCGCGATAAATGGAAACTATGTTTTAATGTCTGTACTTCCAATAAATACAGCCTTTTAATGTACACTAACAAAGGAAATTTCATTTAAGTTACATTGTTGTACATAACCTCCATAACCTGCCATTCGTTACTTGTGAAGAAAACTGATTTTGTACAAATAAGGGCACGAAATTTTAGTACAAACGAGGACATGGAAATTAAATGCCGCACGCTAAGCGATAAGATCCCATATGTTTGATAAATAATTGTTTTTTTTTGTTTTAAATTCTTTCTGGTTCATTAATATATTCTAACAGATACCTGGGCCAAACATTTTACAGAAATGCTTTATCCGAGGAGACATTTTTTGTTCTGTTGTCTGTAACACATGTAGACAATATATTAAAAATTATCCGGATTTCTACTGGATCTGTATTATTCACAAGTAACTAATGGCAGGTTATGGAGGTTATGTACGAGAATGTAACTTAAATAAAATTTATTTTGTCAGTGTACATTAAAAGGGTGGATTTATTGGAAGTACAGAAATTAGTTTCCATTTATCGCACATAATTACAGTACAGAGGCAATTTTTGGAGGTTGTGTCTACGTTTAACAATATAACTTAACCTTTTAGATTTTTAAAATTAATTAGACTTAACAAACATTTTCTTAGTTAGTGTACATTAAAAGGCTGTATTTATTGTATGTATAAAAGGCTGTATTTATTCGAAGTACCGGAATTAAAACCTATTTCAAATTTAGAACGTATAACCTAATACGTTATTTGTACATATTTTATTGGGGTTTATTGATACATATTTTATTAAAAGGCTTCATTTACTGGAAGTACAGAAATTAGTATCCATGTATCGTATTATCGCACATAATTACGGTACAGAGACGATTTTTGGAGGTTGTGTCTACGTTTAACATTCTAACTAAATCTTTTAGATTTTTAAAATTAATTAGACTTAAAAAAATGTGCCTTAGTTAGTGTACATTCAAAGGCTGTAGTTATTGTATGGATAAAAGGCTGTATATAACATTAAAGGCTGTATTTATTTGAAGTACCGGAATTAAAACCACGTTCCAATTTATAACCTAGTACAATCTAACGTATAACCAAACAAGTACATTCAAATCCTTTTTCAACATAATGTAATAAAATGCAATGTGCAGTTTCTGTTAACACGCAAATGATTAATTCTTTTCTTTTCCATTCACTTTCTGTGAAACAACCTACATTAATATGTGTACGCTTACTATATTGAAATCCAGTGTTCACAATCCAATAGTTAAAAATTTTGTGGAATTGTGAAATTAGTGACACTATGTACTAATGTGTGATTATCAGTTGAATTCCTTTGATTCATTAATAAATTTTACTAATTTGTTTCTTTATGTCTATTGAATGATTTCTTATTAGTTTTTAATCTTTGTGTTTTCATTATTCATTTGTAGATACTTGGATTTTGTTGTCCATGACATGTCCATTGGTTAACTAATTATCATTAAAACACAGAGGACTGATACTCTTTTGCAAGATCACAAGTATGTTTCAAGACCATTTGCAGGTCAGGTATTGTTCTGTCTGTTCACTTTCTGAAAGGGGTTGAGGAGCAAGGGGGAAAATGTCTCCATTTAAATGCACACACACACACACAATTACTTTTTTTCTTTATTTAATTTGAATTCTGTATTAGAACAAATGTTTTCAGAGTTTACAATTTTTTTTTTAATTTCTTGGTTTAATTTTATGCAATGTGGACACATACAGAGGAGTGTCAGTTTTTTATGTTTTTTCGATAAATAAAAATGAGAGGGGGGAGAGAGAGAGACCAAACATGACAAGTACAGAAATTTAATCAGAACTTTTCCTGATAGTAAAAAAATAACTAAATAATGAATGGCAAAGAACATTAACAAAATTAATTGAAATTATAGTTATAATTTCTTGTCTAATGAACAGGTACTAGTAATGGCTTCATATACTTCACATCTTAAATTATAAACCTATTACAAACATATTTGGTATACTCAACTTGAAACAAACACCCAGACCAACAAAAATGGTTTAAATGTTACCATGCTACATTATTAGTACTGTTGAAACAGCAGGTTGATTATAATTGTATTTAGAACAGACTTCTGGAAAGTTGTGTGCAAGTGTATTGTGTTCAAGTAGCAAGTCTCCACTACTTTATAAAACATATCCTAGAAGCAACCTTTGACAGCCAGTTGCTGTTGCTGAGAAAATTTACTAAGGGACTTATAAAAAAAAGAGAAACAACAATTACATGCTTGCTCTTTTGAACATCTGATGAAAAGGTTTTGTAAAGTGCACCTAACCTAAAAATGTACAATGCTCGACTTGTCTTTGTATTCCATTCTTCTAGCAGTTTAAATGATATATTGCTCACACGAATAAGAAACGTTTAAATCTGCTGAAGTTCTAAACGAGTGATAGTTATTTGCAGACTGACAGGGCCATAAAATAATTCTGAAAGAATTGTTGCTTTTACAACACCATCCTTTATCAAGTGACTACTCAAATCTGCCAGTTTTTCACAGCAAACTGAAGTTTGATGATTTGATCCATCATGACCTAGTAATGGTCCAAACGTTTCAAGGATTTTCCTAGCCTTAAAAAACTGGACTGGCGTCATTGAGTGACATGACTAATGTTAAATTTACTTTGGGATACTTCCAAACATAATACAGTTTACAATAAACAAACAAAACTTTATTCCTGTCTAATTTTTCCAGAACTCCATACACATAATTTGATCTGGATAGAACATTTATTAAACAATAATACTATTTGATGCAAATAATTAATTAAAATATCGATATGGAGAACTATACATGACTTCCATGTTTTAAGATTTATATTTAAATCATTTTAGAAATGAAATATTTCCACAGAAACTACTTCTATCTTCAGCCTCAACCACAGAATTGTGGTCACTAACATATACCACCTCACGTTAGGGCACTCGATTTTCACTGATGATGGCAGTCGATGGCACTTTCGAGTTTCTTTAATAAAGAAAAAAGGAATTGTGTGTGTGCATGTTTTAATGATAATTAGTAATGGACACGTCATGGACAACAAAATCCAAAAATTTACAAATGAATAATGAAATAAAAACTAATAAGAAATCATTCAATAGACATAAAGAAACAAATTAGTAAAATTTACTAATGAATCAAAGGAATTCAGAAATTCAACTGATAATATAGATTGATAATCACACATTAGTACATAATGTTACTAATTCCACAAAATTTGTAATTATTGGATAGTGTACATTGGATTTCAATATAGTAAGTGTACACATATTAACGTAAAGCACGTTTCACAAAAAGTGAATGGAAAAGAAAACAAATACACAATTTCAACTTTCTTAAACTGAAAACAAGAAATTCTTTTGAGTTAGTGTAACGTGTTGTGTTACTGTAAGACAGAGCAGTACTGTTAGTGTACTAATTAAGATGCATTAAATGTACAAATAAAGCTAAATAGCCTAATGAGTTATTCTTAGATGACATCATTAATCTTTTTGGTAATGGTGTAAAAGCCTTCCCACAGTGGTTGCAGGTTCGGGCTGATTTCTTCCTTCCTTATCATGTTATAGACTAAGCCTGGCAGCAGCTGTGAGCCCTGAAGAAATTGCAACCAGTCTTCATTTTTGTATTTGCCAAAATAAAGTTGTTCTGAGCCAGGTCAAGTAAATTCAGTTTAGGCCAAATTGCTCATTAGACTTTGTCTAAATTTTACAGATAAGATATAAAGATGTGTTAAAGATTTTAGGACCGTACATTAAAAACATTGTTCACACATATGAGTAGGAAGCAGATGTATTAATATAATATGTTACCCAAACAATTATGTATATTTAATTAAGTAGTTAATGGACTTAAAACCTGCAGTAGAAACTCCAGTTTTTATAAAACAAATAGGGAGAGAATTGAAGATTTCATGTTTGTAAATGTTATAACTATTCTCTTCACAAGCAACTAATTGCAGGTTATGATTTATAACCACGTTTTCTCATAATGTATGTTGTTAATGACCTTTTTTTAGTAGTATGAAAAAACAATAGATATCGGTATTTGAAAAAAAGGTGAATTTTATTGGTACATACTAAAGTATAGAGTCCCATTTGTTTCTATTCATTAACAAAGATCCGTACTGTAATAATTTTGTGTGTAATATACAAGCATTCTTTAATATGTTTACGTGATTTTCCAATTTTATTTGTATTAATTCAGACCATAGTAACATTTAATTCCACTCTAATCCATTATTAATACTTAAGCATTTGCGTGTTAACAGAAACTGCACATTGCTTTTTATTGCATTATGTTGAAAAAAGGATTTTAATGTACTTGTTTGGTTAGATTGTACTAGGTTCTAATTGGAACGAGGTTTTAATTCCGGTACTTAGAATAAATACAGCCTTTAATGTTATATACAGTCTTTTATCCATACAATAAATACAGCCTTTGAATGTACACTAACTAAGAAAATTTTTGTTAAGTCTAATTAATTTTAAAAATCTAAAAGTTTAAGTAACATTGTTAAACGTAGACACAACCTCCAAAAATCGTTTCTGTACCGTAATTATGCGCGATAAATGGAAACTATGTTTTAATGTCTGTACTTCCAATAAATACAGCCTTTTAATGTACACTAACAAAGGAAATTTCATTTAAGTTACATTGTTGTACATAACCTCCATAACCTGCCATTCGTTACTTGTGAAGAAAACTGATTTTGTACAAATAAGGGCACGAAATTTTAGTACAAACGAGGACATGGAAATTAAATGCCGCACGCTAAGCGATAAGATCCCATATGTTTGATAAATAATTGTTTTTTTTTGTTTTAAATTCTTTCTGGTTCATTAATATATTCTAACAGATACCTGGGCCAAACATTTTACAGAAATGCTTTATCCGAGGAGACATTTTTTGTTCTGTTGTCTGTAACACATGTAGACAATATATTAAAAATTATCCGGATTTCTACTGGATCTGTATTATTCACAAGTAACTAATGGCAGGTTATGGAGGTTATGTACGAGAATGTAACTTAAATAAAATTTATTTTGTCAGTGTACATTAAAAGGGTGGATTTATTGGAAGTACAGAAATTAGTTTCCATTTATCGCACATAATTACAGTACAGAGGCAATTTTTGGAGGTTGTGTCTACGTTTAACAATATAACTTAACCTTTTAGATTTTTAAAATTAATTAGACTTAACAAACATTTTCTTAGTTAGTGTACATTAAAAGGCTGTATTTATTGTATGTATAAAAGGCTGTATTTATTCGAAGTACCGGAATTAAAACCTATTTCCAATTTAGAACGTATAACCTAATACGTTATTTGTACATATTTTATTGGGGTTTATTGATACATATTTTATTAAAAGGCTTCATTTACTGGAAGTACAGAAATTAGTATCCATGTATCGTATTATCGCACATAATTACGGTACAGAGACGATTTTTGGAGGTTGTGTCTACGTTTAACATTCTAACTAAATCTTTTAGATTTTTAAAATTAATTAGACTTAAAAAAATGTGCCTTAGTTAGTGTACATTCAAAGGCTGTAGTTATTGTATGGATAAAAGGCTGTATATAACATTAAAGGCTGTATTTATTTGAAGTACCGGAATTAAAACCACGTTCCAATTTATAACCTAGTACAATCTAACGTATAACCAAACAAGTACATTCAAATCCTTTTTCAACATAATGTAATAAAAAGCAATGTGCAGTTTCTGTTAACACGCAAATGATTAATTCTTTTCTTTTCCATTCACTTTCTGTGAAACAACCTACATTAATATGTGTACGCTTACTATATTGAAATCCAGTGTTCACAATCCAATAGTTAAAAATTTTGTGGAATTGTGAAATTAGTGACACTATGTACTAATGTGTGATTATCAGTTGAATTCCTTTGATTCATTAATAAATTTTACTAATTTGTTTCTTTATGTCTATTGAATGATTTCTTATTAGTTTTTAATCTTTGTGTTTTCATTATTCATTTGTAGATACTTGGATTTTGTTGTCCATGACATGTCCATTGGTTAACTAATTATCATTAAAACACAGAGGACTGATACTCTTTTGCAAGATCACAAGTATGTTTCAAGACCATTTGCAGGTCAGGTATTGTTCTGTCTGTTCACTTTCTGAAAGGGGTTGAGGAGCAAGGGGGAAAATGTCTCCATTTAAATGCACACACACACACAATTACTTTTTTTCTTTATTTAATTTGAATTCTGTATTAGAACAAATGTTTTCAGAGTTTACAATTTTTTTTTTAATTTCTTGGTTTAATTTTATGCAATGTGGACACATACAGAGGAGTGTCAGTTTTTTATGTTTTTTCGATAAATGAGAGGGGGGAGAGAGAGAGACCAAACATGACAAGTACAGAAATTTAATCAGAACTTTTCCTGATAGTAAAAAAATAACTAAATAATGAATGGCAAAGAACATTAACAAAATTAATTGAAATTATAGTTATAATTTCTTGTCTAATGAACAGGTACTAGTAATGGCTTCATATACTTCACATCTTAAATTATAAACCTATTACAAACATATTTGGTATACTCAACTTGAAACAAACACCCAGACCAACAAAAATGGTTTAAATGTTACCATGCTACATTATTAGTACTGTTGAAACAGCAGGTTGATTATAATTGTATTTAGAACAGACTTCTGGAAAGTTGTGTGCAAGTGTATTGTGTTCAAGTAGCAAGTCTCCACTACTTTATAAAACATATCCTAGAAGCAACCTTTGACAGCCAGTTGCTGTTGCTGAGAAAACTTACTAAGGGACTTATAAAAAAAAGAGAAACAACAATTACATGCTTGCTCTTTTGAACATCTGATGAAAAGGTTTTGTAAAGTGCACCTAACCTAAAAATGTACAATGCTCGACTTGTCTTTGTATTCCATTCTTCTAGCAGTTTAAATGATATATTGCTCACACGAATAAGAAACGTTTAAATCTGCTGAAGTTCTAAACGAGTGATAGTTATTTGCAGACTGACAGGGCCATAAAATAATTCTGAAAGAATTGTTGCTTTTACAACACCATCCTTTATCAAGTGACTACTCAAATCTGCCAGTTTTTCACAGCAAACTGAAGTTTGATGATTTGATCCATCATGACCTAGTAATGGTCCAAACATTTCAAGGATTTTCCTAGCCTTAAAAAACTGGACTGGCGTCATTGAGTGACATGACTAATGTTAAATTTACTTTGGGATACTTCCAAACATAATACAGTTTACAATAAACAAATAAAACTTTATTCCTGTCTAATTTTTCCAGAACTCCATACACATAATTTGATCTGGATAGAACATTTATTAAACAATAATACTATTTGATGCAAATAATTAATTAAAATATCGATATGGAGAACTATACATGACTTCCATGTTTTAAGATTTATATTTAAATCATTTTAGAAATGAAATATTTCCACAGAAACTACTTCTATCTTCAGCCTCAACCACAGAATTGTGGTCACTAACATATACCACCTCACGTTAGGGCACTCGATTTTCACTGATGATGGCAGTCGATGGCACTTCCGAGTTTCTTTAATAAAGAAAAAAGGAATTGTGTGTGTGCATGTTTTAATGATAATTTGTAATGGACACGTCATGGACAACAAAATCCAAGAATTTACAAATGAATAATGAAAACACAAGGATTAAAAACTAATAAGAAATCATTCAATAGACATAAAGGAACAAATTAGTAAAATTTATTAATGAATCAAAGGAATTCAGAAATTCAACTTATAATATAGATTGTTAATCACACATTAGTACATAATGTTACTAATTCCACAAAATTTGTAATTATTGGATAGTGAACATTGGATTTCAATATATCAAGCGTACACATATTAATGTAAATCACGTTTCACAAAAAGTGAATGGAAAAGAAAACAAATACAGAATTTCAACTTTCTTAAACTGAAAACAAGAAATTCTTTTGAGTTAGTGTAACGTGTTGTGTTACTGTAAGACAGAGCAGTACTGTTAGTGTACTAATTAAGATGCATTAAATGTACAAATAAAGCTAAATAGCCTAATGAGTTATTCTTAGATGACATCATTAATCTTTTTGGTAATTGTGTAAAAGCTTCCCACAGTGGTTGCAGGTTCGGGCTGATTTCTTCCTTCCTTATCATGTTATAGAACTAAGCCTGGCAGCAGCTGTGAGCCCTGAAGAAATTGCAACCAGTCTTCATCTTTGTATTTGAGAAAATAAAGTTGTTCTGAGCCAGGTCACGTAAATTCAGGTTAGGCCAAATTGCTCATTAGTCTTTGTCTAAATTTTACAGTAAAGATATATAGATGTGTTAAAGATTTTAGGACCGTACATTAAAAACTTTGTTTGCACATATGAGTAGGAAGCAGAGGTATTAATATAATATGTTACCCAACAAGATACAGGAACAATTATGTATATTTAATTAAGTATTTAATGGACTTAAAACCTGCAGTAGAAAATCCAGTTTGTATAAAACAAATAGGGAGAGAATTGAAGATTTCTTGTTTGTAAATGTTATATCTATTTTCTTCACAAGCAACTAATGGCAGGTTAACCACGTTTTCTAATAATGTATTATAACGTACCAAATCCCATAGATTTGGGGTTATATGTAGAAACTTTTAAAAACCAAGCATTAAATAAATTTAAATCGATAGAACCATATCTTGCGCTGTAGCGAGCATTCCAAACAATTGTAAACGCACAGCGGATATGTTCCGGCAGCGTTATGTAACCACGCACACGCACCGTTATAAATTAATAAATTAGGGACACGCCCTAACTTTAAAACATTAATATTTCGGAAATGAATAAATATAGCAGAATCCAAAATAGTCAAAATGTTTACCGAAATATTAAGAATACGGTGTGCGAATTTCATTAAATATAATTAAATAGTTAATGAGCTAATTCATTTTATTTAATTAACTTCCATAGTAAGTGAGCTAGGGAGTTCAGATTTGAATATGTTATAATTGTAAAAATTACGAATCAAGTGTATATGTTAGATTAAGGATAACTTTGATTGTGGCCAAGATAATCGCAATACAAATTGCAACCGGACGTCCGACCGACAATTGGTTCCGGTGTATTCCAGAATATTAAAAATAATAATAATTCTCAGACTGTGGGAATTATTTTTCTTTCTCACGTAATGAGGTGACTAAGTTTTAAGTAGAAGGAAGAATGTTTCAGCCAATCAGATCATTCTAAAAATTTTGAACAGCCGTTGGTTTCGGGCTGAACTCTCTTCACTCTTCTGTTAACGTTCACGCAGTCAACACAGACTCTTCTGTAAACATTCAACCAGTACACACACACACTTCTGTAAAGATTCAACTTCTGAACAATGCAGACACTCTTCTAGAACGACTGGACCGTGACGACGTCTACGTCTGATAGTCTTATTCATCAACAAATAAGCGTACATCGCAATACAACTATACTGTTGGCGTACGCATATAAGAAATCGACCATATACTACTAGAAGTCACGCCCAGACTACAACAGAGCGAGGCCGTCTAAATCGTGGTACGAGCTGAAGAACTGACAATGCAGAGCTACACCCAAGACGAGGTACACACAAACACACACATACACACACACACACACACACACCAGTGCAGAGTATCCAGACCGAGGGCCTGAAGCAGTTGCAGCAGTTTAACCACGGACGTTAAATCCATCAACAGTTGCTGAAGGACCGGAGTTGCTGATCCCTGAACTCTTCGTTGGAACCCAGGACGCAACGGAAATCATCGCCACTAGCTGATTGGACTAGGACACCGAGGGACCCCAGAGGACCTCTTCGAGATCTTCAGTATCAGGAAAGTCAAAAATCATTTATACATTTTTATATAAAAAGAACATTTTTCTATAAAAAGAACATTTTTCTTTCTTTTGTTAAAATCAATTGTAAAGCCAATTCCATTCAGATGCCTATAAAAACAGAGACTCTAAGTTAATAAGAACTTCAATATTGTGATAATCTGTAGAACAAGTATAAGTTAATTAAG
Source organism: Magicicada septendecula (assembly GCA_034769895.1). Lineage (NCBI taxonomy): Eukaryota > Metazoa > Arthropoda > Insecta > Hemiptera > Cicadidae > Magicicada > Magicicada septendecula. Next base: position 167,156,577 of record CM068376.1, on the reverse strand, counting down.
AAGAAATAGATAAGAAGTAGCGTAGATAAAAGGCGCTATACAAATCTTAATATTAAATCACTTAAGAAACTTATACTGCAGTATACGTGAAACCAATCACAAAGTAAATAAAATGCACGTAGAACAAGATTCATGACTAATTTATTTAAGAGTATTTTAAAAGCATCCTGAAATAGTAAAATCAATATTAACGTCTTGAAAAATCATTAATTAAATTATTTAAAGAATTAACTTTTTAAAGTAATAATAAAGTTCGAATAAATTCATATTTATAAGCTGTCCCTCTGAAAGCTAATATTCATTCAGAAAACATTGATCAAATTACACATTACTCTTTAGTATGTAAGAATTACATTAGATATAAGTTTTTCATTTTATGTGCTATTAGAATAATAAACCCCAATTTTATACCCAACACTGTTTTGTTATTGCTGTACTTCAAAATCTACCAACATGACAAAACTATTCACAATTATTATAACGATACACTTTGTGCTTGTACTTTTGAATTAACCTACTTGCGAATTCAAATCACAAATTCCTACGGCCCTAGTCGGAAGAAGAAGACGCAAGAACGCACAGCAGGTAGGTCAGTTCACACACCACAATCATTCATTTATACAAGTTCAGTAAAGTTATAAATGTTGCCCTGAACTTGGGGCTTCCCGAAGTTAACAAAGTTTATTAGTTATAGTATGTTGTTAATGACTTTTTTTTAAGAGTATGAAAAAACAATAGATATCGGTATTTGAAAAAAAGGTGAATTTTATTGGTACATAATAAAGTATATAATCCCATTTGTTTCTCTTCATTAACAAAGGTCCGTACTGTAATAATTTTGTGTGTATTCTTGGTATATATTTTGTGTGTACCCGGTGTATATAAACTAAATTGTTCAAATTGCAATAAATTCTACATAGGCCAGACAGGACGTAGCTTCAAACAGAGATACATTGAACACACAAAAGCACTCCACACCACTACAGAATCTACCTTCACAAACCACCTCATTGAAGCAAACCACACATATAAAAACATCGACAATAACATGAACATACTACACGTACACACAAAAGGCCGAAAACTAGACACTCTAGAACAATTAGAAATATACAAACACACAAAAACAAATAAAAACGACATCCTAAACGAACAGACACAATTCAAATCGCACGCATTATTCGAACACATCTCACCACACACACACAGCTTCGATCTTTCGAAACATTATCTTGTCGCCAACAACAAGAGGAACAACGCTACTAACGACAGCCTCTGATGAAGCCTTCTATAGGTGAAAGCCAGTTTAGGCTGTAAGGTAAAACTTTACGTTTTTACTTATAAAAACTTAGTGTTCCGAGTCGTCAATATAATAGTGATATTTAATTTTGTGTGTAATATACAAGCATTCTTTAATATGTTTACATGGTTTTCCAATTTTATTTGTATTAATTCAGACCGTAGTAACATTTAATTCCACTCTAATCCATTATTAATACGTAATCATTTGCGTGTTAACAGAAACTGCACATTGCTTTTTATTGCATTATGTTGAAAAAAGGATTTTAATGTATTTGTTGGGTTATACGTTAGATTGTATTAGGTTATAAATTGGAACGAGGTTTTAATTCCAGTACTTAGAATAAATACAGCCTTTAATGTTATATACAGCCTTTTATCCATACAATAAATACAGCCTTTGAATGTACACTAACTAAGGACATTTTTGTTAAGTCCAATTAATTTTAAAAATCTAAAAGGTTAAGTTACATTGTTAAACGTAGACACAACCTCCAAAAATCGTCTCTGTACCGTAATTATGCGCGATAAACGGAAACTATGTTTTAACGTCTGTACTTCCAATAAATACAGTCTTTTAATATACACTAACAAAGGAAATTTCAGTTAAGTTACATTGTCGTACATAACCTCCATAACCTGCAATTCGTTACTTGTGAAGAAAACTGATTTTGTACAAATGATGACACGGAAATTAAATGCTGCACGCTAAGCGATAAAATCCGATATGTTTGTTAAAATAATTGTTTTTTTTTTGTTTTAAATTTATTCTGTTTCATTAATTTATTCTAACAGATACCTGGGTCAAACATTTTAAGGAAATACTTTATCTGAGGAGACATTTTTGTTCTGTTGTCTGTAACACTTGTAGACAATATATTAAAAATTATCCGGATTTCTACTCGATCTGTATTATTCACAAGTAACTAATGGCAGGTTATGGAGGTTATGTACGACAATGTAACTTAAATAAATTTACTTTGTTAGTGTACATTAAAAGGGTGTATTTATTGGAAGTACAGAAATTAGTTTCCATTTATCGCACATAATTACGGTACAGAGAAGATTTTACGAGGTTGTGTCTACGTTTAACAATATAACTTAACCTTTTAGATTTTTAAAATTAATTAGACTTAACAAACATTTCCTTAGTTAGTGTACATTAAAAGGCTGTATTTATTGTATGCATAAAATGCTGTATTTATTCGAAGTACCGGAATTAAAACCTATTTCCAATTTACAACGTATAACGTAATACATTATTGGTACATATTTTATTGGGGTTTATTGATATATATTTTATTAAAAGGCTTCATTTACTGGAAGTACAGAAATTAGATTCCATTTATCGCTCATAATTACGGTACAGAGACGATTTTTGGAGGTTGTGTCTACGTTTAACAATCTAACTTAATCTTTTAGATATTTTTAAAATTAATTGGACTTAAAAAATGTTCCTTAGTTAGTGTACATTCAAAGGCTGTAGTTATTGTATGGATAAAAGGCTGTATATAACATTAAAGGCTGTATTTATTCGAAGTACCGGAATTAAAACCTCGTTTCAATTTACAAACTAGTACAATCTAACGTATAACCAAACAAGTACATTCAAATCCTTTTTTCAACATAATGTAATAAAAAGCAATGTGCAGTTTCTGTTAACACGCAAATGATTAAGTATTAATAATGGGTTACAGTGGAATTTAATATTACTACGGTCTGAATAAATGCAAATAAAATTGGAGAATCTCATCAACATATAAAAGAATGCTTGTATATTACACACAAAATTATTACAGTACGGACCTTTGTCAATGAATAGAAACAAATAGGACTGTATACTTTAATATGTACCAATAAAATTCACCTTTTTTCAAGTACAGTATATATTGTATTTTCATACTCTTAAAAAAAGGCCATTAACAACATTGTAGTTACTTGTGAAGAAAACAGATATAACATTTCCAAACAAGAAATCTTCAATTCTCTCCCTATTTGTTTTATAAAAATTGGAGTTTCTACTGTAGGTTTTTAAGTCCACTAACTACTTAATTTAATATACATAATTGTTCCTGATCTTGTTGGGTAACATTATATTAATACATCTAGTTCCTACTCACATGTACAAACAATGTTTTTAATGGTCGGTCCTAAACATCTTTAAAATTTAGACAAAGTCTAATGAGCAATTAGACCTAACCTGAATTACTACATCTAAGAATATTTTATTCGGTAATTTAGCTTTATTTATACATTTAATGCATCTTAATTAGTACATTAACACCACTGCTGTGTCTTATAGTAACACAATACATTACTCTAACTCTAAAGAATTACTTGTTTTCAGTTTAAAAAAATTGAAATTGTGTAATTGTTTTCTTTTCCATTCACTTTTTATAGAAACATGCTTTACATTAATATGTGTACCCTTACTACATTATGGTCCTAAACATCTTTACCAACACTTTATATCTTTAAAATTTAGACAAAGTCTAATGATCAATTTGGCTTAAACTGAATTTACATGACCTGGCTCAGAACAACTTTATTTTGGCAAATACAAAGATGAAGACTCTGTACACCCTGGTTGCAATTTCTCCAGGTCTCACACCTGCTGCCAGGCTTAGTTCTATAACATGATCAGGAAGAAAGGAATCAGTTCTTGTATTTCGTTTTCCATGACGTGTCCGTTACTTAACTAAATACAACTATTTCATTAACGACTTGGAGCACAAAGATCAGTACTCATAAAAAACCTTGTATTCCGAGTCGTTAATGAATATTGTTGTATTTAGTAAAGGAATCAGCTCGAACCTGCAACCACTGTGAAAAGGCTTGTACACCTTCACCAAGAAGATTAATGATGTCATCTACGAATAACTCATTAGGCCATTTAGCTTTATTTATACATTTAATGCATCTTAATTAGTACACTAACAACACTGCTCTGTCTTACAGTAACACAATACATTACACTAACTGTAAAGAATTTCTTGTTTTCAGTTTAAAAAAGTTGAAATTGTGTATTCTTTTCTTTTCCATTCACTTTCTGTGAAACAACCTACATTAATATGTGTACGCTTACTATATTGAAATCCAGTGTTCACAATCCAATAGTTAAAAATTTTGTGGAATTGTGAAATTAGTGACACTATGTACTAATGTGTGATTATCAGTTGAATTTCTGAATTCCTTTGATTCATTAATAAATTTTACTAATTTGTTTCTTTATGTCTATTGAATGATTTCTTATTAGTTTTTAATCTTTGTGTTTTCATTATTCATTTGTAAATACTTGGATTTTGTTGTCCATGACATGTCCATTGGTTAACTAATTATCATTAAAACACAGAGGACTGATACTCTTTTGCAAGATCACAAGTATGTTTCAAGACCATTTGCAGGTCAGGTATTGTTCTGTCTGTTCACTTTCTGAAAGGGGTTGAGGAGCAAGGGGGAAAATGTCTCCATTTAAATGCACACACATGCACAATTACTTTTTTCTTTATTTAATTTGAATTCTGTATTAGAACAAATGTTTTCAGAGTTTACAATTTTTTTTTAATTTCTTGGTTTAATTTTATGCAATGTGGACACATACAGAGGAGTGTCAGTTTTTTATGTTTTTTCGATAAATAAAACTGAGAGGGGGGAGAGAGAGAGACCAAACATGACAAGTACAGAAATTTAATTAGAACTTTTCCTGATAGTAAAAAAATAACTAAATAATGAATGGCAAAGAACATTAACAAAATTAATTGAAATTATAGTTAGAATTTCTTGTCTAATGAACAGGTACTAGTAATGGCTTCATATACTTCACATCTTAAATCATAAACCTATTACAAACATATTTGGTATACTCAGCTTGAAACAAACACCCAGACCAACAAAAATGGTTTAAATGTTACCATGCTGCATTATTAGTACTGTTGAAACAGCAGGTTGATTATAATTGTATTTAGAACAGACTTCTGGAAAGTTGTGTGCAAGTGTATTGTGTTCAAGTAGCAAGTCTCCACTACTTTATAAAACATATCCTAGAAGCAAACTTTGACAGCCAGTTGCTGTTGCTGAGAAAACTTACTAAGGGACTTATAAAAAAAAAGAAAAACAACAATTACATGCTTGCTCTTTTGAACATCTGATGAAAAGGTTTTGTAAAGTGCACCTAACCTAAAAATGTACAATGCTCGACTTGTCTTTGTATTCCATTCTTCTAGCAGTTTAAATGATATATTGCTCACACGAATAAGAAACGTTTAAATCTGCTGAAGTTCTAAACGAGTGATAGTTATTTACAGACTGACAGGGCCATAAAATAATTCTGAAAGAATTGTTGCTTTTACAACACCATCCTTTATTAAGTGACTACTCAAATCTGCCAGTTTTTCACAGCAAACTGAAGTTTGATGATTTGATCCATCATGACCTAGTAATGGTCCAAACATTTCAAGGATTTTCCTAGCCTTAAAAAACTGGACTGGCGTCATTGAGTGACATGACTAATGTTAAATTTACTTTGGGATACTTCCAAACATAATACAGTTTACAATAAACAAACAAAACTTTATTCCTGTCTAATTTTTCCAGAACTCTATACACATAATTTGATCTGGATAGAAAATTTATTAAACAATAATACTATTTGATGCAAATAATTAATTAAAATATCGATATGGAGAACTATACATGACTTCCATGTTTTAAGATTTATATTTAAAATCATTTTAGAAATGAAATATTTCCACAGAAACTACTTCTATCTTCAGCCTCAACCACAGAATTGTGGTCACTAACATATACCACCTCACGTTAGGGCACTCGATTTTCACTGATGATGGCAGTCGATGGCACTTCCGAGTTTCTTTAATAAAGAAAAAAGGAATTGTGTGTGTGCATGTTTTAATGTTAATTTGTAATGGACACGTCATGGACAACAAAATCCAAGAATTTACAAATGAATAATGAAAACACAAGGATTAAAAACTAATAAGAAATCATTCAATAGACATAAAGGAACAAATTAGTAAAATTTATTAATGAATCAAAGGAATTCAGAAATTCAACTTATAATATAGATTGTTAATCACACATTAGTACATAATGTTACTAATTCCACAAAATTTGTAATTATTGGATAGTGAACATTGGATTTCAATATAGTAAGCGTACACATATTAATGTAAATCACGTTTCACAAAAAGTGAATGGAAAAGAAAACAAATACAGAATTTCAACTTTCTTAAACTGAAAACAAGAAATTCTTTTGAGTTAGTGTAACGTGTTGTGTTACTATAAGACAGAGCAGTACTGTTAGTGTACTAATTAAGATGCATTAAATGTACAAATAAAGCTAAATAGCCTAATGAGTTATTCTTAGATGACATCATTAATCTTTTTGGTAATTGTGTAAAAGCCTTCCCACAGTGGTTGCAGGTTCGGGCTGATTTCTTCCTTCCTTATCATGTTATAGAACTAAGCCTGGCAGCAGCTGTGAGCCCTGAAGAAATTGCAACCAGTCTTCATCTTTGTATTTGCCAAAATAAAGTTGTTCTGAGCCAGGTCATGTAAATTCAGGTTAGGCCAAATTGCTCATTAGACTTTGTCTAAATTTTACAGTAAAGATATAAAGATGTGTTAAAGATTTAGGACCGTACATTAAAAACTTTGTTTGCACATATGAGTAGGAAGCAGATGTATTAATATAATATGTTACCCAACAAGATACAGGAACAATTATGTATATTTAATTAAGTAGTTGATGGACTTAAAACCTGCAGTTGAAAATCCAGTTTGTATAAAACAAATAGGTAGAAAATTGAAGATTTCATGTTTGTGAATGTTATATCTATTTTCTTCACAAGCAACTAATGGCAGGTTGTGATTTATAACCATGTTTTCTCATAATGTATGTTGTTAATGACCTTTTTTTTAAGAGTATGAATAAACAATAGATATCGGTATAATGAAAAAAGGTGAATTTTATTGGTACATACTAAAGTATATAATCCCATTTGTTTCTCTTCATTAACAAAGGTCCGTACTGTAATAATTTTGTGTGTAATATACAAGCATTCTTTAATATGTTTACGTGGTTTTCCAATTTTATTTGTAATAATTCAGACCGTAGTAACATTTAATTCCACTCTAATCCATTATTAATACTTAATCATTTGCGTGTTAACAGAAACTGCACATTGCTTTTTATTGCATTATGTTGAAAAAAGGATTTTAATGTATTTGTTTGGTTATACGTTAGATTGTATTAGGTTATAAATTGGAACGAGGTTTTAATTCCAGTACTTAGAATAAATACAGCCTTTAATGTTATATACAGCCTTTTATCCATACAATAAATACAGCCTTTGAATGTACACTAACTAAGGAAATTTTTGTTAAGTCTAATTAATTTTAAAAATCTAAAAGTTTAAGTTACATTGTTAAACGTAGACACAACCTCCAAAAATCGTCTCTGTACCATAATTATGCGCGATAAATGGAAACTATGTTTTAACATCTGTACTTCCAATAAATACAGCCTTTTAATGTACACTAACAAAGGAAATTTCAGTTAAGTTACATTGTCGAACATAACCTCCATAACCTGTGATTCGTTACTTGTGAAGAAAACTGATTTTGTACAAATGAGGACACGGAAATTAAATGCTGCACGCTAAGCGATAAGATCCGATATGTTTGGTAAATAATTGTTTTTTTTTTTGTTTTAAATTTCTTCTATTTCATTAATTTATTCTAACAGATACCTGGGCCAAACATTTTAAGGAAATACTTTATCTGAGGAGACATTTTTGTTCTGTTGTCTGTAACACTTGTAGACAATATATTAAAAATTATCTGTATTTCTACTTGATCTGTATTATTCACAAGTAACTAATTGCAGGTTATGGAGGTTATGTACGACAATGCAACTTAAATAAAATTTGCTTTGTTAGTGTACGTTAAAAGGGTGTATTTATTGGAAGTACAGAAATTAGTTTCCATTTATCGCACATAATTACAGTACAGAGAAGATTTATGGAGGTTGTGTCTACGTTTAACAATGTAACTTAACCTTTTAGATTTTTAAAATTAATTAGACTTAACAAACATTTCCTTAGTTAGTGTACATTAAAAGGCTGTATTTATTGTATGGATAAAAGGCTGTATTTATTCGAAGTACCGGAATTAAAACCTATTTCCAATTTAGAACGTATAACGTAATACATTATTGGTACATATTTTATTGGGGTTTATTGATATATATTTTATTAAAAGGCTTCATTTACTGGAAGTACAGAAATTAGATTCCATTTATCGCTTATAATTACGGTACAGAGACGATTTTTGGAGGTTGTGTCTACGTTTAACAATCTAACTTAATCTTTTAGATTTTTAAAATTAATTGGACTTAAAAAATGTTCCTTAGTTAGTGTACATTCAAAGGCTGTAGTTATTGTATGGATAAAAGGCTGTATATAACATTAAAGGCTGTATTTATTCGAAGTACCGGAATTAAAACCTCGTTTCAATTTATAAACTAGTACAATCTAACGTATAACCAAACAAGTACATTCAAATCCTTTTTTCAACATAATGTAATAAAAAGCAATGTGCAGTTTCTGTTAACACGCAAATGATTAAGTATTAATAATGGGTTACAGTGGAATTTAATATTACTACGGTCTGAATAAATGCAAATAAAATTGGAGAATCTCATCAACATATAAAAGAATGCTTGTATATTACACACAAAATTATTACAGTACGGACCTTTGTTAATGAATAGAAACAAATAGGACTGTATACTTTAGTATGTACCAAGAAAATTCACCTTTTTTCAAGTACAGTATATATTGTATTTTCATACTCTTAAAAAAAGGCCATTAACAACATTTTAGTTACTTGTGAAGAAAACAGATATAACATTTCCAAACAAAAAATCTTCAATTCTCTCCCTATTTCTTTTATAAAAATTGGAGTTTCTACTGTAGGTTTTTAAGTCCACTAACTACTTAATTTAATATACATAATTGTTCCTGATCTTGTTGGGTAACATTATATTAATACATCTAGTTCCTACTCACATGTACAAACAATGTTTTTAATGGTCGGTCCTAAACATCTTTAAAATTTAGACAAAGTCTAATGAGCAATTAGACCTAACCTGAATTACTACATCTAAGAATATTTTATTCGGTAATTTAGCTTTATTTATACATTTAATGCATCTTAATTAGTTCATTAACACCACTGCTGTGTCTTATAGTAACACAATACATTACTCTAACTCTAAAGAATTACTTGTTTTCAGTTTAAAAAAATTGAAATTGTGTAATTGTTTTCTTTACCATTCACTTTTTATATAAACATGCTTTACATTAATATGTGTACCCTTACTACATTATGGTCCAAAACATCTTTATCAGCACTTTATATCTTTAAAATTTAGACAAAGTCTAATGATCAATTTGGCTTAAACTGAATTTACATGACCTGGCTCAGAACTACTTTATTTTGGCAAATACAAAGATGAAGACTCTGTACACCCTGGTTGCAATTTCTCCAGGTCTCACACCTGCTGCCAGGCTTAGTTCTATAACATGATCAGGAACAAAGGAATCAGTTCTTGTATTTCGTTTTCCATGACGTGTCCGTTACTTAAATAAATACAACTATTTCATTAACGACTTGGAGCACAAAGATCAGTACTCATAAAAAACCTTGTATTCCTAGTCGTTAATGAATATTGTTGTATTTAGTAAAGGAATCAGCTCGAACCTGCAACCACTGTGAAAAGGCTTGTACACCATCACCAAGAAGATTAATGATGTCATCTACGAATAACTCATTAGGCCATTTAGCTTTATTTATACATTTAATGCATCTTAATTAGTACACTAACAACACTGCTCTGTCTTACAGTAACACAATACATTACACTAACTGTAAAGAATTTCTTGTTTTCAGTTTAAAAAAGTTGAAATTGTGTATTCTTTTCTTTTCCATTCACTTTCTGTGAAACAACCTACATTAATATGTGTACGCTTACTATATTGAAATCCAGTGTTCACAATCCAATAGTTAAAAATTTTGTGGAATTGTGAAATTAGTGACACTATGTACTAATGTGTGATTATCAGTTGAATTTCTGAATTCCTTTGATTCATTAATAAATTTTACTAATTTGTTTCTTTATGTCTATTGAATGATTTCTTATTAGTTTTTAATCTTTGTGTTTTCATTATTCATTTGTAAATACTTGGATTTTGTTGTCCATGACATGTCCATTGGTTAACTAATTATCATTAAAACACAGAGGACTGATACTCATTTGCAAGATCACAAGTATGTTTCAAGACCATTTGCAGGTCAGGTATTGTTCTGTCTGTTCACTTTCTGAAAGGGGTTGAGGAGCAAGGGGGAAAATGTCTCCATTTAAACGCACACACACACAATTACTTTTTTTCTTTATTTAATTTGAATTCTGTATTAGAACAAATGTTTTCAGAGTTTACAATTTTTTTTTAATTTCTTGGTTTAATTTTATGCAATGTGGACACATACAGAGGAGTGTCAGTTTTTTATGTTTTTTTCGATAAATAAAAATGAGAGGGGGAGAGAGAGAGAGACCAAACATGACAAGTACAGAAATTTAATCAGAACTTTTCCTGATAGTAAAAAAATAACTAAATAATGAATGGCAAAGAACATTAACAAAATTAATTGAAATTATAGTTATAATTTCTTGTCTAATGAACAGGTACTAGTAATGGCTTCATATACTTCACATCTTAAATTATAAACCTATTACAAACATATTTGGTATACTCAGCTTGAAACAAACACCCAGACCAACAAAAATGGTTTAAATGTTACCATGCTGCATTATTAGTACTGTTGAAACAGCAGGTTGATTATAATTGTATTTAGAACAGACTTCTGGAAAGTTGTGTGCAAGTGTATTGTGTTCAAGTAGCAAGTTTCCACTACTTTATAAAACATATCCTAGAAGCAAACTTTGACAGCCAGTTGCTGTTGCTGAGAAAACTTACTAAGGGACTTATAAAAAAAAGAAAAACAACAATTACACGCTTGCTCTTTTGAACATCTGATGAAAAGGTTTTGTAAAGTGCACCTAACCTAAAAATGTACAATGCTCGACTTGTCTTTGTATTCTATTCTTCTAGCAGTTTAAATGATATATTGCTCACACGAATAAGAAACGTTTAAATCTGCTGAAGTTCTAAACGAGTGATAGTTATTTGCAGACTGACAGGGCCATAAAATAATTCTGAAAGAATTGTTGCTTTTACAACACCATCCTTTATCAAGTGACTACTCAAATCTGCCAGTTTTTCACAGCAAACTGAAGTTTGATGATTTGATCCATCATGACCTAGTAATGGTCCAAACATTTCAAGGATTTTCCTAGCCTTAAAAAACTGGACTGGCGTCATTGAGTGACATGACTAATGTTAAATTTACTTTGGGATACTTCCAAACATAATACAGTTTACAATAAACAAACAAAACTTTATTCCTGTCTAATTTTTCCAGAACTCCATACACATAATTTGATCTGGATAGAACATTTATTAAACAATAATACTATTTGATGCAAATAATTAATTAAAATATCGGTATGGAGAACCATACATGACTTCCATGTTTTAAGATTTATATTTAAAATCATTTTAGAAATGAAATATTTCCACAGAAACTACTTCTATCTTCAGCCTCAACCACAGAATTGTGGTCACTAACATATACCACCTCACGTTAGGGCACTCGATTTTCACTGATGATGGCAGTCGATGGCACTTCCGAGTTTCTTTAATAAAGAAAAAAGGAATTGTGTGTGTGCATGTTTTAATGATAATTTGTAATGGACACGTCATGGACAACAAAATCCAAGAATTTACAAATGAATAATGAAAACACAAGGATTAAAAACTAATAAGAAATCATTCAATAGACATAAAGGAACAAATTAGTAAAATTTATTAATGAATCTAAGGAATTCAGAAATTCAACTGATAGTATAGATTGATAATCACACATTAGTACATAATGTTACTAATTCCACAAAATTTGTAATTATTGGATAGTGAACATTGGATTTCAATATAGTAAGCGTACACATATTAATGTAAATCACGTTTCACAAAAAGTGAATGGAAAAGAAAACAAATACAGAATTTCAACTTTCTTAAACTGAAAACAAGAAATTCTTTTGAGTTAGTGTAACGTGTTGTGTTACTGTAAGACAGAGCAGTACTGTTAGTGTACTAATTAAGATGCATTAAATGTACAAATAAAGCTAAATAGCCTAATGAGTTATTCTTAGATGACATCATTAATCTTTTTGGTAATTGTGTAAAAGCTTCCCACAGTGGTTGCAGGTTCGGACTGATTTCTTCCTTCCTTATCATGTTATAGAACTAAGCCTGGCAGCAGCTGTGAGCCCTGAAGAAATTGCAACCAGTCTTCATCTTTGTATTTGCCAAAATAAAGTTGTTCTGAGCCAGGTCATGTAAATTCAGGTTAGGCCAAATTGCTCATTAGACTTTGTCTAAATTTTACAGTAAAGATATAAAGATGTGTTAAAGATTTTAGGACCGTACATTAAAAACTTTGTTTGCACATATGAGTAGGAAGCAGATGTATTAATATAATATGTTACCCAACAAGATACAGGAACAATTATGTATATTTAATTAAGTAGTTAATGGACTTAAAACCTGCAGTAGAAAATCCAGTTTTTATAAAACAAATATGTAGAAAATTGAAGATTTCATGTTTGTGAATGTTATATCTATTTTCTTCACAAGCAACTAATGGCAGGTTGTGATTTATAACCATGTTTTCTCATAATGTATGTTGTTAATGGCCTTTTTTTTTAAGAGTATGAATAAACAATAGATATCGGTATAATGAAAAAAGGTGAATTTTATTGGTACATACTAAAGTATATAATCCCATTTGTTTCTCTTCATTAACAAAGGTCCGTACTGTAATAATTTTGTGTGTAATATACAAGCATTCTTTAATATGTTTACGTGGTTTTCCAATTTTATTTGTAATAATTCAGACCGTAGTAACATTTAATTCCACTCTAATCCATTATTAATACTTAATCATTTGCGTGTTAACAGAAACTGCACATTGCTTTTTATTGCATTATGTTGAAAAAAGGATTTTAATGTATTTGTTTGGTTATACGTTAGATTGTATTAGGTTATAAATTGGAACGAGGTTTTAATTCCAGTACTTAGAATAAATACAGCCTTTAATGTTATATACAGCCTTTTATCCATACAATAAATACAGCCTTTGAATGTACACTAACTAAGGAAATTTTTGTTAAGTCTAATTAATTTTAAAAATCTAAAAGTTTAAGTTACATTGTTAAACGTAGACACAACCTCCAAAAATCGTCTCTGTACCATAATTATGCGCGATAAATGGAAACTATGTTTTAACATCTGTACTTCCAATAAATACAGCCTTTTAATGTACACTAACAAAGGAAATTTCAGTTAAGTTACATTGTCGAACATAACCTCCATAACCTGTGATTCGTTACTTGTGAAGAAAACTGATTTTGTACAAATGAGGACACGGAAATTAAATGCTGCACGCTAAGCGATAAGATCCGATATGTTTGTTAAATAATTGTTTTTTTTTTTTGTTTTAAATTTCTTCTATTTCATTAATTTATTCTAACAGATACCTGGGCCAAACATTTTAAGGAAATACTTTATCTGAGGAGACATTTTTGTTCTGTTGTCTGTAACACTTGTAGACAATATATTAAAAATTATCTGTATTTCTACTTGATCTGTATTATTCACAAGTAACTAATTGCAGGTTATGGAGGTTATGTACGACAATGCAACTTAAATAAAATTTGCTTTGTTAGTGTACGTTAAAAGGGTGTATTTATTGGAAGTACAGAAATTAGTTTCCATTTATCGCACATAATTACGGTACAGAGAAGATTTATGGAGGTTGTGTCTACGTTTAACAATGTAACTTAACCTTTTAGATTTTTAAAATTAATTAGACTTAACAAACATTTCCTTAGTTAGTGTACATTAAAAGGCTGTATTTATTGTATGGATAAAAGGCTGTATTTATTCGAAGTACCGGAATTAAAACCTATTTCCAATTTAGAACGTATAACGTAATACATTATTGGTACATATTTTATTGGGGTTTATTGATATATATTTTATTAAAAGGCTTCATTTACTGGAAGTACAGAAATTAGATTCCATTTATCGCTTATAATTACGGTACAGAGACGATTTTTGGAGGTTGTGTCTACGTTTAACAATCTAACTTAATCTTTTAGATTTTTAAAATTAATTGGACTTAAAAAATGTTCCTTAGTTAGTGTACATTCAAAGGCTGTAGTTATTGTATGGATAAAAGGCTGTATATAACATTAAAGGCTGTATTTATTCGAAGTACCGGAATTAAAACCTCGTTTCAATTTATAAACTAGTACAATCTAACGTATAACCAAACAAGTACATTCAAATCCTTTTTTCAACATAATGTAATAAAAAGCAATGTGCAGTTTCTGTTAACACGCAAATGATTAAGTATTAATAATGGGTTACAGTGGAATTTAATATTACTACGGTCTGAATAAATGCAAATAAAATTGGAGAATCTCATCAACATATAAAAGAATGCTTGTATATTACACACAAAATTATTACAGTACGGACCTTTGTTAATGAATAGAAACAAATAGGACTGTATACTTTAGTATGTACCAAGAAAATTCACCTTTTTTCAAGTACAGTATATATTGTATTTTCATACTCTTAAAAAAAGGCCATTAACAACATTTTAGTTACTTGTGAAGAAAACAGATATAACATTTCCAAACAAAAAATCTTCAATTCTCTCCCTATTTGTTTTATAAAAATTGGAGTTTCTACTGTAGGTTTTTAAGTCCACTAACTACTTAATTTAATATACATAATTGTTCCTGATCTTGTTGGGTAACATTATATTAATACATCTAGTTCCTACTCACATGTACAAACAATGTTTTTAATGGTCGGTCCTAAACATCTTTAAAATTTAGACAAAGTCTAATGAGCAATTAGACCTAACCTGAATTACTACATCTAAGAATATTTTATTCGGTAATTTAGCTTTATTTATACATTTAATGCATCTTAATTAGTTCATTAACACCACTGCTGTGTCTTATAGTAACACAATACATTACTCTAACTCTAAAGAATTACTTGTTTTCAGTTTAAAAAAATTGAAATTGTGTAATTGTTTTCTTTACCATTCACTTTTTATATAAACATGCTTTACATTAATATGTGTACCCTTACTACATTATGGTCCAAAACATCTTTATCAACACTTTATATCTTTAAAATTTAGACAAAGTCTAATGATCAATTTGGCTTAAACTGAATTTACATGACCTGGCTCAGAACAACTTTATTTTGGCAAATACAAAGATGAAGACTCTGTACACCCTGGTTGCAATTTCTCCAGGTCTCACACCTGCTGCCAGGCTTAGTTCTATAACATGATCAGGAACAAAGGAATCAGTTCTTGTATTTCGTTTTCCATGACGTGTCCGTTACTTAAATAAATACAACTATTTCATTAACGACTTGGAGCACAAAGATCAGTACTCATAAAAAACCTTGTATTCCTAGTCGTTAATGAATATTGTTGTATTTAGTAAAGGAATCAGCTCGAACCTGCAACCACTGTGAAAAGGCTTGTACACCATCACCAAGAAGATTAATGATGTCATCTACGAATAACTCATTAGGCCATTTAGCTTTATTTATACATTTAATGCATCTTAATTAGTACACTAACAACACTGCTCTGTCTTACAGTAACACAATACATTACACTAACTGTAAAGAATTTCTTGTTTTCAGTTTAAAAAAGTTGAAATTGTGTATTCTTTTCTTTTCCATTCACTTTCTGTGAAACAACCTACATTAATATGTGTACGCTTACTATATTGAAATCCAGTGTTCACAATCCAATAGTTAAAAATTTTGTGGAATTGTGAAATTAGTGACACTATGTACTAATGTGTGATTATCAGTTGAATTTCTGAATTCCTTTGATTCATTAATAAATTTTACTAATTTGTTTCTTTATGTCTATTGAATGATTTCTTATTAGTTTTTAATCTTTGTGTTTTCATTATTCATTTGTAAATACTTGGATTTTGTTGTCCATGACATGTCCATTGGTTAACTAATTATCATTAAAACACAGAGGACTGATACTCATTTGCAAGATCACAAGTATGTTTCAAGACCATTTGCAGGTCAGGTATTGTTCTGTCTGTTCACTTTCTGAAAGGGGTTGAGGAGCAAGGGGGAAAATGTCTCCATTTAAACGCACACACACACAATTACTTTTTTTCTTTATTTAATTTGAATTCTGTATTAGAACAAATGTTTTCAGAGTTTACAATTTTTTTTTAATTTCTTGGTTTAATTTTATGCAATGTGGACACATACAGAGGAGTGTCAGTTTTTTATGTTTTTTTCGATAAATAAAAATGAGAGGGGGAGAGAGAGAGAGACCAAACATGACAAGTACAGAAATTTAATCAGAACTTTTCCTGATAGTAAAAAAATAACTAAATAATGAATGGCAAAGAACATTAACAAAATTAATTGAAATTATAGTTATAATTTCTTGTCTAATGAACAGGTACTAGTAATGGCTTCATATACTTCACATCTTAAATTATAAACCTATTACAAACATATTTGGTATACTCAGCTTGAAACAAACACCCAGACCAACAAAAATGGTTTAAATGTTACCATGCTGCATTATTAGTACTGTTGAAACAGCAGGTTGATTATAATTGTATTTAGAACAGACTTCTGGAAAGTTGTGTGCAAGTGTATTGTGTTCAAGTAGCAAGTTTCCACTACTTTATAAAACATATCCTAGAAGCAAACTTTGACAGCCAGTTGCTGTTGCTGAGAAAACTTACTAAGGGACTTATAAAAAAAAGAAAAACAACAATTACACGCTTGCTCTTTTGAACATCTGATGAAAAGGTTTTGTAAAGTGCACCTAACCTAAAAATGTACAATGCTCGACTTGTCTTTGTATTCTATTCTTCTAGCAGTTTAAATGATATATTGCTCACACGAATAAGAAACGTTTAAATCTGCTGAAGTTCTAAACGAGTGATAGTTATTTGCAGACTGACAGGGCCATAAAATAATTCTGAAAGAATTGTTGCTTTTACAACACCATCCTTTATCAAGTGACTACTCAAATCTGCCAGTTTTTCACAGCAAACTGAAGTTTGATGATTTGATCCATCATGACCTAGTAATGGTCCAAACATTTCAAGGATTTTCCTAGCCTTAAAAAACTGGACTGGCGTCATTGAGTGACATGACTAATGTTAAATTTACTTTGGGATACTTCCAAACATAATACAGTTTACAATAAACAAACAAAACTTTATTCCTGTCTAATTTTTCCAGAACTCCATACACATAATTTGATCTGGATAGAACATTTATTAAACAATAATACTATTTGATGCAAATAATTAATTAAAATATCGGTATGGAGAACCATACATGACTTCCATGTTTTAAGATTTATATTTAAAATCATTTTAGAAATGAAATATTTCCACAGAAACTACTTCTATCTTCAGCCTCAACCACAGAATTGTGGTCACTAACATATACCACCTCACGTTAGGGCACTCGATTTTCACTGATGATGGCAGTCGATGGCACTTCCGAGTTTCTTTAATAAAGAAAAAAGGAATTGTGTGTGTGCATGTTTTAATGATAATTTGTAATGGACACGTCATGGACAACAAAATCCAAGAATTTACAAATGAATAATGAAAACACAAGGATTAAAAACTAATAAGAAATCATTCAATAGACATAAAGGAACAAATTAGTAAAATTTATTAATGAATCTAAGGAATTCAGAAATTCAACTGATAGTATAGATTGATAATCACACATTAGTACATAATGTTACTAATTCCACAAAATTTGTAATTATTGGATAGTGAACATTGGATTTCAATATAGTAAGCGTACACATATTAATGTAAATCACGTTTCACAAAAAGTGAATGGAAAAGAAAACAAATACAGAATTTCAACTTTCTTAAACTGAAAACAAGAAATTCTTTTGAGTTAGTGTAACGTGTTGTGTTACTGTAAGACAGAGCAGTACTGTTAGTGTACTAATTAAGATGCATTAAATGTACAAATAAAGCTAAATAGCCTAATGAGTTATTCTTAGATGACATCATTAATCTTTTTGGTAATTGTGTAAAAGCTTCCCACAGTGGTTGCAGGTTCGGACTGATTTCTTCCTTCCTTATCATGTTATAGAACTAAGCCTGGCAGCAGCTGTGAGCCCTGAAGAAATTGCAACCAGTCTTCATCTTTGTATTTGCCAAAATAAAGTTGTTCTGAGCCAGGTCATGTAAATTCAGGTTAGGCCAAATTGCTCATTAGACTTTGTCTAAATTTTACAGTAAAGATATAAAGATGTGTTAAAGATTTTAGGACCGTACATTAAAAACTTTGTTTGCACATATGAGTAGGAAGCAGATGTATTAATATAATATGTTACCCAACAAGATACAGGAACAATTATGTATATTTAATTAAGTAGTTAATGGACTTAAAACCTGCAGTAGAAAATCCAGTTTTTATAAAACAAATATGTAGAAAATTGAAGATTTCATGTTTGTGAATGTTATATCTATTTTCTTCACAAGCAACTAATGGCAGGTTGTGATTTATAACCATGTTTTCTCATAATGTATGTTGTTAATGGCCTTTTTTTTTAAGAGTATGAATAACAATAGATATCGGTATAATGAAAAAAGGTGAATTTTATTGGTACATACTAAAGTATATAATCCCATTTGTTTCTCTTCATTAACAAAGGTCCGTACTGTAATAATTTTGTGTGTAATATACAAGCATTCTTTAATATGTTTACGTGGTTTTCCAATTTTATTTGTAATAATTCAGGACCGTAGTAACATTTAATTCCACTCTAATCCATTATTAATACTTAATCATTTGCGTGTTAACAGAAACTGCACATTGCTTTTTATTGCATTATGTTGAAAAAAGGATTTAATGTATTTGTTTGGTTATACGTTAGATTGTATTAGGTTATAAATTGGAACGAGGTTTTAATTCCAGTACTTAGAATAAATACAGCCTTTAATGTTATATACAGCCTTTTATCCATACAATAAATACAGCCTTTGAATGTACACTAACTAAGGAATTTTTTGTTAAGTCTAATTAATTTTAAAAATCTAAAAGTTTAAGTTACATTGTTAAACGTAGACACAACCTCCAAAAATCGTCTCTGTACCATAATTATGCGCGATAAATGGAAACTATGTTTTAACATCTGTACTTCCAATAAATACAGCCTTTTAATGTACACTAACAAAGGAAATTTCAGTTAAGTTACATTGTCGAACATAACCTCCATAACCTGTGATTCGTTACTTGTGAAGAAAACTGATTTTGTACAAATGAGGACACGGAAATTAAATGCTGCACGCTAAGCGATAAGATCCGATATGTTTGTTAAATAATTGTTTTTTTTTTTTGTTTTAAATTTCTTCTATTTCATTAATTTATTCTAACAGATACCTGGGCCAAACATTTTAAGGAAATACTTTATCTGAGGAGACATTTTTGTTCTGTTGTCTGTAACACTTGTAGACAATATATTAAAAATTATCTGTATTTCTACTTGATCTGTATTATTCACAAGTAACTAATTGCAGGTTATGGAGGTTATGTACGACAATGCAACTTAAATAAAATTTGCTTTGTTAGTGTACGTTAAAAGGGTGTATTTATTGAAGTACAGAAATTAGTTTCCATTTATCGCACATAATTACGGTACAGAGAAGATTTATGGAGGTTGTGTCTACGTTTAACAATGTAACTTAACCTTTTAGATTTTTAAAATTAATTAGACTTAACAAACATTTCCTTAGTTAGTGTACATTAAAAGGCTGTATTTATTGTATGGATAAAGGCTGTATTTATTCGAGTACCGGAATTAAAACCTATTTCCAATTTAGAACGTATAACGTAATACATTATTGGTACATATTTTATTGGGGTTTATTGATATATATTTTATTAAAAGGCTTCATTTACTGGAAGTACAGAAATTAGATTCCATTTATCGCTTATAATTACGGTACAGAGACGATTTTTGGAGGTTGTGTCTACGTTTAACAATCTAACTTAATCTTTTAGATTTTTAAAATTAATTGGACCTTTAAAAAATGTGCCTTAGTTAGTGTACATTCAAAGGCTGTAGTTATTGTATGGATAAAAGGCTGTATATAACATTAAAGGCTGTATTTATTCGAAGTACCGGAATTAAAACCTCGTTTCAATTTATAAACTAGTACAATCTACGTATAACCAAACAAGTACATTCAAATCCTTTTTTCAACATAATGTAATAAAAAGCAATGTGCAGTTTCTGTAACACGCAATGAATTAAGTATTAATAATGGGTTACAGTGGAATTTAATATTACTACGGTCTGAATAAATGCAAATAAAATTGGAGAATCTCATCAACATATAAAAGAATGCTTGTATATTACACACAAAATTATTACAGTACGGACCTTTGTTAATGAATAGAAACAAATAGGACTGTATACTTTAGTATGTACCAAGAAAATTCACCTTTTTTCAAGTACAGTATATATTGTATTTTCATACTCTTAAAAAAAGGCCATTAACAACATTTTAGTTACTTGTGAAGAAAACAGATATAACATTTCCAAACAAAAAATCTTCAATTCTCTCCCTATTTGTTTTATAAAAATTGGAGTTTCTACTGTAGGTTTTTAAGTCCACTAACTACTTAATTTAATATACATAATTGTTCCTGATCTTGTTGGGTAACATTATATTAATACATCTAGTTCCTACTCACATGTACAAACAATGTTTTTAATGGTCGGTCCTAAACATCTTTAAAATTTAGACAAAGTCTAATGAGCAATTAGACCTAACCTGAATTACTACATCTAAGAATATTTTATTCGGTAATTTAGCTTTATTTATACATTTAATGCATCTTAATTAGTTCATTAACACCACTGCTGTGTCTTATAGTAACACAATACATTACTCTAACTCTAAAGAATTACTTGTTTTCAGTTTAAAAAAATTGAAATTGTGTAATTGTTTTCTTTACCATTCACTTTTTATATAAACATGCTTTACATTAATATGTGTACCCTTACTACATTATGGCCCAAAACATCTTTATCAACACTTTATATCTTTAAAATTTAGACAAAGTCTAATGATCAATTTGGCTTAAACTGAATTTACATGACCTGGCTCAGAACAACTTTATTTTGGCAAATACAAAGATGAAGACTCTGTACACCCTGGTTGCAATTTCTCCAGGTCTCACACCTGCTGCCAGGCTTAGTTCTATAACATGATCAGGAACAAAGGAATCAGTTCTTGTATTTCGTTTTCCATGACGTGTCCGTTACTTAAATAAATACAACTATTTCATTAACGACTTGGAGCACAAAGATCAGTACTCATAAAAAACCTTGTATTCCTAGTCGTTAATGAATATTGTTGTATTTAGTAAAGGAATCAGCTCGAACCTGCAACCACTGTGAAAAGGCTTGTACACCATCACCAAGAAGATTAATGATGTCATCTACGAATAACTCATTAGGCCATTTAGCTTTATTTATACATTTAATGCATCTTAATTAGTACACTAACAACACTGCTCTGTCTTACAGTAACACAATACATTACACTAACTGTAAAGAATTTCTTGTTTTCAGTTTAAAAAAGTTGAAATTGTGTATTCTTTTCTTTTCCATTCACTTTCTGTGAAACAACCTACATTAATATGTGTACGCTTACTATATTGAAATCCAGTGTTCACAATCCAATAGTTAAAAATTTTGTGGAATTGTGAAATTAGTGACACTATGTACTAATGTGTGATTATCAGTTGAATTTCTGAATTCCTTTGATTCATTAATAAATTTTACTAATTTGTTTCTTTATGTCTATTGAATGATTTCTTATTAGTTTTTAATCTTTGTGTTTTCATTATTCATTTGTAAATACTTGGATTTTGTTGTCCATGACATGTCCATTGGTTAACTAATTATCATTAAAACACAGAGGACTGATACTCATTTGCAAGATCACAAGTATGTTTCAAGACCATTTGCAGGTCAGGTATTGTTCTGTCTGTTCACTTTCTGAAAGGGGTTGAGGAGCAAGGGGGAAAATGTCTCCATTTAAACGCACACACACACAATTACTTTTTTTCTTTATTTAATTTGAATTCTGTATTAGAACAAATGTTTTCAGAGTTTACAATTTTTTTTTAATTTCTTGGTTTAATTTTATGCAATGTGGACACATACAGAGGAGTGTCAGTTTTTTATGTTTTTTTCGATAAATAAAAATGAGAGGGGGAGAGAGAGAGAGACCAAACATGACAAGTACAGAAATTTAATCAGAACTTTTCCTGATAGTAAAAAAATAACTAAATAATGAATGGCAAAGAACATTAACAAAATTAATTGAAATTATAGTTATAATTTCTTGTCTAATGAACAGGTACTAGTAATGGCTTCATATACTTCACATCTTAAATTATAAACCTATTACAAACATATTTGGTATACTCAGCTTGAAACAAACACCCAGACCAACAAAAATGGTTTAAATGTTACCATGCTGCATTATTAGTACTGTTGAAACAGCAGGTTGATTATAATTGTATTTAGAACAGACTTCTGGAAAGTTGTGTGCAAGTGTATTGTGTTCAAGTAGCAAGTTTCCACTACTTTATAAAACATATCCTAGAAGCAAACTTTGACAGCCAGTTGCTGTTGCTGAGAAAACTTACTAAGGGACTTATAAAAAAAAGAAAAACAACAATTACACGCTTGCTCTTTTGAACATCTGATGAAAAGGTTTTGTAAAGTGCACCTAACCTAAAAATGTACAATGCTCGACTTGTCTTTGTATTCTATTCTTCTAGCAGTTTAAATGATATATTGCTCACACGAATAAGAAACGTTTAAATCTGCTGAAGTTCTAAACGAGTGATAGTTATTTGCAGACTGACAGGGCCATAAAATAATTCTGAAAGAATTGTTGCTTTTACAACACCATCCTTTATCAAGTGACTACTCAAATCTGCCAGTTTTTCACAGCAAACTGAAGTTTGATGATTTGATCCATCATGACCTAGTAATGGTCCAAACATTTCAAGGATTTTCCTAGCCTTAAAAAACTGGACTGGCGTCATTGAGTGACATGACTAATGTTAAATTTACTTTGGGATACTTCCAAACATAATACAGTTTACAATAAACAAACAAAACTTTATTCCTGTCTAATTTTTCCAGAACTCCATACACATAATTTGATCTGGATAGAACATTTATTAAACAATAATACTATTTGATGCAAATAATTAATTAAAATATCGGTATGGAGAACCATACATGACTTCCATGTTTTAAGATTTATATTTAAAATCATTTTAGAAATGAAATATTTCCACAGAAACTACTTCTATCTTCAGCCTCAACCACAGAATTGTGGTCACTAACATATACCACCTCACGTTAGGGCACTCGATTTTCACTGATGATGGCAGTCGATGGCACTTCCGAGTTTCTTTAATAAAGAAAAAAGGAATTGTGTGTGTGCATGTTTTAATGATAATTTGTAATGGACACGTCATGGACAACAAAATCCAAGAATTTACAAATGAATAATGAAAACACAAGGATTAAAAACTAATAAGAAATCATTCAATAGACATAAAGGAACAAATTAGTAAAATTTATTAATGAATCTAAGGAATTCAGAAATTCAACTGATAGTATAGATTGATAATCACACATTAGTACATAATGTTACTAATTCCACAAAATTTGTAATTATTGGATAGTGAACATTGGATTTCAATATAGTAAGCGTACACATATTAATGTAAATCACGTTTCACAAAAAGTGAATGGAAAAGAAAACAAATACAGAATTTCAACTTTCTTAAACTGAAAACAAGAAATTCTTTTGAGTTAGTGTAACGTGTTGTGTTACTGTAAGACAGAGCAGTACTGTTAGTGTACTAATTAAGATGCATTAAATGTACAAATAAAGCTAAATAGCCTAATGAGTTATTCTTAGATGACATCATTAATCTTTTTGGTAATTGTGTAAAAGCTTCCCACAGTGGTTGCAGGTTCGGACTGATTTCTTCCTTCCTTATCATGTTATAGAACTAAGCCTGGCAGCAGCTGTGAGCCCTGAAGAAATTGCAACCAGTCTTCATCTTTGTATTTGCCAAAATAAAGTTGTTCTGAGCCAGGTCATGTAAATTCAGGTTAGGCCAAATTGCTCATTAGACTTTGTCTAAATTTTACAGTAAAGATATAAAGATGTGTTAAAGATTTTAGGACCGTACATTAAAAACTTTGTTTGCACATATGAGTAGGAAGCAGATGTATTAATATAATATGTTACCCAACAAGATACAGGAACAATTATGTATATTTAATTAAGTAGTTAATGGACTTAAAACCTGCAGTAGAAAATCCAGTTTTTATAAAACAAATATGTAGAAAATTGAAGATTTCATGTTTGTGAATGTTATATCTATTTTCTTCACAAGCAACTAATGGCAGGTTGTGATTTATAACCATGTTTTCTCATAATGTATGTTGTTAATGACCTTTTTTTTTAAGAGTATGAATAAACAATAGATATCGGTATAATGAAAAAAGGTGAATTTTATTGGTACATACTAAAGTATATAATCCCATTTGTTTCTCTTCATTAACAAAGGTCCGTACTGTAATAATTTTGTGTGTAATATACAAGCATTCTTTAATATGTTTACGTGGTTTTCCAATTTTATTTGTAATAATTCAGACCGTAGTAACATTTAATTCCACTCTAATCCATTATTAATACTTAATCATTTGCGTGTTAACAGAAACTGCACATTGCTTTTTATTGCATTACGTTGAAAAAAGGATTTTAATGTATTTGTTTGGTTATACGTTAGATTGTATTAGGTTATAAATTGGAACGAGGTTTTAATTCCAGTACTTAGAATAAATACAGCCTTTAATGTTATATACAGCCTTTTATCCATACAATAAATACAGCCTTTGAATGTACACTAACTAAGGAAATTTTTGTTAAGTCTAATTAATTTTAAAAATCTAAAAGTTTAAGTTACATTGTTAAACGTAGACACAACCTCCAAAAATCGTCTCTGTACCATAATTATGCGCGATAAATGGAAACTATGTTTTAACATCTGTACTTCCAATAAATACAGCCTTTTAATGTACACTAACAAAGGAAATTTCAGTTAAGTTACATTGTCGAACATAACCTCCATAACCTGTGATTCGTTACTTGTGAAGAAAACTGATTTTGTACAAATTAGGACACGGAAATTAAATGCTGCACGCTAAGCGATAAGATCCGATATGTTTGTTAAATAATTGTTTTTTTTTTGTTTTAAATTTCTTCTATTTCATTAATTTATTCTAACAGATACCTGGGCCAAACATTTTAAGGAAATACTTTATCTGAGGAGACATTTTTGTTCTGTTGTCTGTAACACTTGTAGACAATATATTAAAAATTATCTGTATTTCTACTCGATCTGTATTATTCACAAGTAACTAATGGCAGGTTATGGAGGTTATGTACGACAATGCAACTTAAATAAAATTTGCTTTGTTAGTGTACGTTAAAAGGGTGTATTTATTGGAAGTACAGAAATTAGTTTCCATTTATCGCACATAATTACGGTACAGAGAAGATTTATGGAGGTTGTGTCTACGTTTAACAATGTAACTTAACCTTTTAGATTTTTAAAATTAATTAGACTTAACAAACATTTCCTTAGTTAGTGTACATTAAAAGGCTGTATTTATTGTATGGACAAAAGGCTGTATTTATTCGAAGTACCGGAATTAAAACCTATTTCCAATTTAGAACGTATAACGTAATACATTATTGGTACATATTTTATTGGGGTTTATTGATATATATTTTATTAAAAGGCTTCATTTACTGGAAGTACAGAAATTAGATTCCATTTATCGCTTGTAATTACGGTACAGAGACGATTTTTGGAGGTTGTGTCTACGTTTAACAATCTAACTTAATCTTTTAGATTTTTAAAATTAATTGGACTTAAAAAATGTTCCTTAGTTAGTGTACATTCAAAGGCTGTAGTTATTGTATGGATAAAAGGCTGTATATAACATTAAAGGCTGTATTTATTCGAAGTACCGGAATTAAAACCTCGTTTCAATTTAT
The DNA here is from genome assembly GCA_034769895.1 of Magicicada septendecula. NCBI lineage: Eukaryota > Metazoa > Arthropoda > Insecta > Hemiptera > Cicadidae > Magicicada > Magicicada septendecula. The sequence goes on along the minus strand of CM068376.1, from coordinate 167,129,840 downwards.
AAACTAGTACAATCTAACGTATAACCAAACAAGTACATTCAAATCCTTTTTTCAACATAATGTAATAAAAAGCAATGTGCAGTTTCTGTTAACACGCAAATGATTAAGTATTAATAATGGGTTACAGTGGAATTTAATATTACTACGGTCTGAATAAATGCAAATAAAATTGGAGAATCTCATCAACATATAAAAGAATGCTTGTATATTACACACAAAATTATTACAGTACGGACCTTTGTTAATGAATAGAAACAAATAGGACTGTATACTTTAGTATGTACCAAGAAAATTCACCTTTTTTCAAGTACAGTATATATTGTATTTTCATACTCTTAAAAAAAGGCCATTAACAACATTTTAGTTACTTGTGAAGAAAACAGATATAACATTTCCAAACAAGAAATCTTCAATTCTCTCCCTATTTGTTTTATAAAAATTGGAGTTTCTACTGTAGGTTTTTAAGTCCACTAACTACTTAATTTAATATACATAATTGTTCCTGATCTTGTTGGGTAACATTATATTAATACATCTAGTTCCTACTCACATGTACAACCAATGTTTTCAATGGTCGGTCCTAACCATCTTTAAAATTTAGACAAAGTCTAATGAGCAATTAGACCTAACCTGAATTACTACATCTAAGAATATTTTATTCGGTAATTTAGCTTTATTTATACATTTAATGCATCTTAATTAGTTCATTAACACCACTGCTGTGTCTTATAGTAACACAATACATTACTCTAACTCTAAAGAATTACTTGTTTTCAGTTTAAAAAAATTGAAATTGTGTAATTGTTTTCTTTACCATTCACTTTTTATATAAACATGCTTTACATTAATATGTGTACCCTTACTACATTATGGTCCAAAACATCTTTATCAACACTTTATATCTTTAAAATTTAGACAAAGTCTAATGATCAATTTGGCTTAAACTGAATTTACATGACCTGGCTCAGAACAACTTTATTTTGGCAAATACAAAGATGAAGACTCTGTACACCCTGGTTGCAATTTCTCCAGGTCTCACACCTGCTGCCAGGCTTAGTTCTATAACATGATCAGGAATAAAGGAATCAGTTCTTGTATTTCGTTTTCCATGACGTGTCCGTTACTTAAATAAATACAACTATTTCATTAACGACTTGGAGCACAAAGATCAGTACTCATAAAAAACCTTGTATTCCTAGTCGTTAATGAATATTGTTGTATTTAGTAAAGGAATCAGCTCGAACCTGCAACCACTGTGAAAAGGCTTGTACACCATCACCAAGAAGATTAATGATGTCATCTACGAATAACTCATTAGGCCATTTAGCTTTATTTATACATTTAATGCATCTTAATTAGTACACTAACAACACTGCTCTGTCTTACAGTAACACAATACATTACACTAACTGTAAAGAATTTCTTGTTTTCAGTTTAAAAAAGTTGAAATTGTGTATTCTTTTCTTTTCCATTCACTTTCTGTGAAACAACCTACATTAATATGTGTACGCTTACTATATTGAAATCCAGTGTTCACAATCCAATAGTTAAAAATTTTGTGGAATTGTGAAATTAGTGACACTATGTACTAATGTGTGATTATCAGTTGAATTTCTGAATTCCTTTGATTCATTAATAAATTTTACTAATTTGTTTCTTTATGTCTATTGAATGATTTCTTATTAGTTTTTAATCTTTGTGTTTTCATTATTCATTTGTAAATACTTGGATTTTGTTGTCCATGACATGTCCATTGGTTAACTAATTATCATTAAAACACAGAGGACTGATACTCTTTTGCAAGATCACAAGTATGTTTCAAGATCATTTGCAGGTCAGGTATTGTTCTGTCTGTTCACTTTCTGAAAGGGGTTGAGGAGCAAGGGGGAAAATGTCTCCATTTAAACGCACACACACACACAATTACTTTTTTTCTTTATTTAATTTGAATTCTGTATTAGAACAAATGTTTTCAGAGTTTACAATTTTTTTTTAATTTCTTGGTTTAATTTTATGCAATGTGGACACATACAGAGGAGTGTCAGTTTTTTGTTTTTTCGATAAATAAAAATGAGAGGGGGAGAGAGAGAGAGACCAAACATGACAAGTACAGAAATTTAATCAGAACTTTTCCTGATAGTAAAAAAATAACTAAATAATGAATGGCAAAGAACATTAACAAAATTAATTGAAATTATAGTTATAATTTCTTGTCTAATGAACAGGTACTAGTAATGGCTTCATATACTTCACATCTTAAATTATAAACCTATTACAAACATATTTGGTATACTCAGCTTGAAACAAACACCCAGACCAACAAAAATGGTTTAAATGTTACCATGCTGCATTATTAGTACTGTTGAAACAGCAGGTTGATTATAATTGTATTTAGAACAGACTTCTGGAAAGTTGTGTGCAAGTGTATTGTGTTCAAGTAGCAAGTTTCCACTACTTTATAAAACATATCCTAGAAGCAAACTTTGACAGCCAGTTGCTGTTGCTGAGAAAACTTACTAAGGGACTTATAAAAAAAAGAAAAACAACAATTACACGCTTGCTCTTTTGAACATCTGATGAAAAGGTTTTGTAAAGTGCACCTAACCTAAAAATGTACAATGCTCGACTTGTCTTTGTATTCTATTCTTCTAGCAGTTTAAATGATATATTGCTCACACGAATAAGAAACGTTTAAATCTGCTGAAGTTCTAAACGAGTGATAGTTATTTGCAGACTGACAGGGCCATAAAATAATTCTGAAAGAATTGTTGCTTTTACAACACCATCCTTTATCAAGTGACTACTCAAATCTGCCAGTTTTTCACAGCAAACTGAAGTTTGATGATTTGATCCATCATGACCTAGTAATGGTCCAAACATTTCAAGGATTTTCCTAGCCTTAAAAAACTGGACTGGCGTCATTGAGTGACATGACTAATGTTAAATTTACTTTGGGATACTTCCAAACATAATACAGTTTACAATAAACAAACAAAACTTTATTCCTGTCTAATTTTTCCAGAACTCCATACACATAATTTGATCTGGATAGAACATTTATTAAACAATAATACTATTTGATGCAAATAATTAATTAAAATATCGGTATGGAGAACCATACATGACTTCCATGTTTTAAGATTTATATTTAAAATCATTTTAGAAATGAAATATTTCCACAGAAACTACTTCTATCTTCAGCCTCAACCACAGAATTGTGGTCACTAACATATACCACCTCACGTTAGGGCACTCGATTTTCACTGATGATGGCAGTCGATGGCACTTCCGAGTTTCTTTAATAAAGAAAAAAGGAATTGTGTGTGTGCATGTTTTAATGATAATTTGTAATGGACACGTCATGGACAACAAAATCCAAGAATTTACAAATGAATAATGAAAACACAAGGATTAAAAACTAATAAGAAATCATTCAATAGACATAAAGGAACAAATTAGTAAAATTTATTAATGAATCTAAGGAATTCAGAAATTCAACTGATAGTATAGATTGATAATCACACATTAGTACATAATGTTACTAATTCCACAAAATTTGTAATTATTGGATAGTGAACATTGGATTTCAATATAGTAAGCGTACACATATTAATGTAAATCACGTTTCACAAAAAGTGAATGGAAAAGAAAACAAATACAGAATTTCAACTTTCTTAAACTGAAAACAAGAAATTCTTTTGAGTTAGTGTAACGTGTTGTGTTACTGTAAGACAGAGCAGTACTGTTAGTGTACTAATTAAGATGCATTAAATGTACAAATAAAGCTAAATAGCCTAATGAGTTATTCTTAGATGACATCATTAATCTTTTTGGTAATTGTGTAAAAGCTTCCCACAGTGGTTGCAGGTTCGGACTGATTTCTTCCTTCCTTATCATGTTATAGAACTAAGCCTGGCAGCAGCTGTGAGCCCTGAAGAAATTGCAACCAGTCTTCATCTTTGTATTTGCCAAAATAAAGTTGTTCTGAGCCAGGTCATGTAAATTCAGGTTAGGCCAAATTGCTCATTAGACTTTGTCTAAATTTTACAGTAAAGATATAAAGATGTGTTAAAGATTTTAGGACCGTACATTAAAAACTTTGTTTGCACATATGAGTAGGAAGCAGATGTATTAATATAATATGTTACCCAACAAGATACAGGAACAATTATGTATATTTAATTAAGTAGTTAATGGACTTAAAACCTGCAGTAGAAAATCCAGTTTTTATAAAACAAATATGTAGAAAATTGAAGATTTCATGTTTGTGAATGTTATATCTATTTTCTTCACAAGCAACTAATGGCAGGTTGTGATTTATAACCATGTTTTCTCATAATGTATGTTGTTAATGACCTTTTTTTTAAGAGTATGAATAAACAATAGATATCGGTATAATGAAAAAAGGTGAATTTTATTGGTACATACTAAAGTATATAATCCCATTTGTTTCTCTTCATTAACAAAGGTCCGTACTGTAATAATTTTGTGTGTAATATACAAGCATTCTTTAATATGTTTACGTGGTTTTCCAATTTTATTTGTAATAATTCAGACCGTAGTAACATTTAATTCCACTCTAATCCATTATTAATACTTAATCATTTGCGTGTTAACAGAAACTGCACATTGCTTTTTATTGCATTATGTTGAAAAAAGGATTTTAATGTATTTGTTTGGTTATACGTTAGATTGTATTAGGTTATAAATTGGAACGAGGTTTTAATTCCAGTACTTAGAATAAATACAGCCTTTAATGTTATATACAGCCTTTTATCCATACAATAAATACAGCCTTTGAATGTACACTAACTAAGGAAATTTTTGTTAAGTCTAATTAATTTTAAAAATCTAAAAGTTTAAGTTACATTGTTAAACGTAGACACAACCTCCAAAAATCGTCTCTGTACCATAATTATGCGCTATAAATGGAAACTATGTTCTAACATCTGTACTTCCAATAAATACAACCTTTTAATGTACACTAACAAAGGAAATTTCAGTTAAGTTACATTGTCGTACATAACCTCCATAACCTGTGATTCGTTACTTGTGAAGAAAACTGATTTTGTACAAATGAGGACACGGAAATCAAATGCTGCACGCTAAGCGATAAGATCCGATATGTTTGTTAAATAATTGTTTTTTTTTTGTTTTAAATTTCTTCTATTTCATTAATTTATTCTAACAGATACCTGGGCCAAACATTTTAAGGAAATACTTTATCTGAGGAGACATTTTTGTTCTGTTGTCTGTAACACTTGTAGACAATATATTAAAAATTATCTGTATTTCTACTCGATCTGTATTATTCACAAGTAACTAATGGCAGGTTATGGAGGTTATGTACGACAATGCAACTTAAATAAAATTTGCTTTGTTAGTGTACGTTAAAAGGGTGTATTTATTGGAAGTACAGAAATTAGTTTCCATTTATCGCACATAATTACGGTACAGAGAAGATTTATGGAGGTTGTGTCTACGTTTAACAATGTAACTTAACCTTTTAGATTTTTAAAATTAATTAGACTTAACAAACATTTCCTTAGTTAGTGTACATTAAAAGGCTGTATTTATTGTATGGATAAAAGGCTGTATTTATTCGAAGTACCGGAATTAAAACCTATTTCCAATTTAGAACGTATAACGTAATACATTATTGGTACATATTTTATTGGGGTTTATTGATATATATTTTATTAAAAGGCTTCATTTACTGGAAGTACAGAAATTAGATTCCATTTATCGCTCATAATTACGGTACAGAGACGATTTTTGGAGGTTGTGTCTACGTTTAACAATCTAACTTAATCTTTTAGATTTTTAAAATTAATTGGACTTAAAAAATGTTCCTTAGTTAGTGTACATTCAAAGGCTGTAGTTATTGTATGGATAAAAGGCTGTATATAACATTAAAGGCTGTATTTATTCGAAGTACCGGAATTAAAACCTCGTTTCAATTTATAACCTAGTACAATCTAACGTATAACCAAACAAGTACATTCAAATCCTTTTTTCAACATAATGTAATAAAAAGCAATGTGCAGTTTCTGTTAACACGCAAATGATTAAGTATTAATAATGGGTTACAGTGGAATTTAATATTACTACGGTCTGAATAAATGCAAATAAAATTGGAGAATCTCATCAACATATAAAAGAATGCTTGTATATTACACACAAAATTATTACAGTACGGACCTTTGTTAATGAATAGAAACAAATAGGACTGTATACTTTAGTATGTACCAAGAAAATTCACCTTTTTTCAAGTACATTATATATTGTATTTTCATACTCTTAAAAAAAGGCCATTAACAACATTTTAGTTACTTGTGAAGAAAACAGACATAACATTTCCAAACAAGAAATCTTCAATTCTCTCCGTATTTGTTTTATAAAAACTGGAGTTTCTACTGCAGGTTTTTAAGTCCACTAACTACTTAATTTAATATACATAATTGTTCCTGATCTTGTTGGGTAACATTATATTAATACATCTAGTTCCTACTCACATGTACAAACAATGTTTTTAATGGTCGGTCCTAAACATCTTTAAAATTTAGACAAAGTCTAATAAGCAATTAGACCTAACCTGAATTACTACATCTAAGAATATCTTATTCGGTAATTTAACTTTATTTATACATTTAATGCATCTTAATTAGTACATTAACACCACTGCTGTGTCTTACAGTAACAAAATACGTTACTCTAACTCTAAAGAATTTCTTGTTTTCAGTTTAAAAATTGAAATTGTGTAATTGTTTTCTTTTCCATTCACTTTTTATAGAAACATGCTTTACATTAATATGTTTACCCTTAATACATTATGGTCATAAACATCTTTATCAACACTTTATATCTTTAAAATTTAGACAAAGTCTAATGATCAATTTGGCTTAAACTGAATTTACATGACCTGGCTCAGAACAACTTTATTTTGGCAAATACAAAGATGAAAACTCTGTACACCCTGGTTGCAATTTCTCCAGGTCTCACACCTGCTGCCAGGCTTAGTTCTATAACATGAACAGGAAGAAAGGAATCAGTTCTTGGATTTCGTTGTCCATGACGTGTCCGTGTTAACACGGTGTGTGTTAGTTGTATCTTAACTAAATACAACTATTTCATTAACGACTCAGAGCACAAAGATCAGTACTCATAAAAAACTTTGTGTTCCGAGTCGTTAATGAAATTGTTGTATTTAGTAAAGGAATCAGCTCGAACCTGCAACCACTGTGAAAAGGCTTGTACACCATCACCAAGAAGATTAATGATGTCATCTACGAATAACTCATTAGGCCATTTAGCTTTATTTATACATTTAATGCATCTTAATTAGTACACTAACAACACTGCTCTGTCTTACAGTAACACAATACATTACACTAACTGTAAAGAATTTCTTGTTTTCAGTTTAAAAAAGTTGAAATTGTGTATTCTTTTCTTTTCCATTCACTTTCGGTGAAACAACCTATATTAATATGTGTACGCTTACTATATTGAAATCCAGTGTTCACAATCCAATAGTAAAAAATTTTGTGGAATTGTGAAATTAGTGACACTATGTACTAATGTGTGATTATCAGTTGAATTTCTGAATTCCTTTTGTAACGTGACTAATTTGGAGGAATTTTATTTTATTAAAATTTTTTGGGGTTTATTAAAAATTATTCATAAACTTAATTTCCAACTGTGACCAGGCCACGTGTTGAATTGAAACAGTGTTCTAACAAAGGAGCAATACGCCTTAGCAGTGGTGCAATCGTTACTGAGGAATGTACCCAGCGTCATTTCCTAGAACTTTGCGAGTGTGTGGCAGTACGCCCGATCGCACCCGACAAGCAGGTGCGCGGACCGACACTAAATTGGAAAACTAAAAATGGCTAGAGATGAAAAACTGTACGAGCACATGGTCCTTGCTGACGGATGTGTGTGTAAGTCCCGCCTCTTTTGTGACGTCAACCAGTGTTGAACAAATATCATCTACAACCAACACAGAATCAACTCCGTGTGTTAAATGGGACACAGCTGTGGCGATGAATTACAAGGCATTGTTTTCCACCAAAAAAGACGCAATCTAGTTGGCCGTGAACGTAGATCCACTCTCCCCAGTTTGCTTACAAACGGTGCCTGCGCAGGTACTGCCCCAAGGGGCTTGTCAAAATTTTATAAGTTTCAAGTATCAAACGTGAGTTTCCATTAACAATTAGGGGACAGTGAGGTGAGATCAACAAAAGAACACCACGATATATTTTTTTTTGTTTTGGACGACTACGAACTTACAACGGAGTGGCAACGAGTTCAAGAGATGACCACGTTGCCGGCTGGGGTCTTATGTAATGGGCGAAATTGATTAAATAAATAATAATGGTAAAGGGGGTAAAATAGTGTGAATGTGAGGGTGTAAAGCAGGCTGGGCTGTCTGTACCTAGAATAAGGTAAGAGTTTAGCATAAGGAAGAGATAGTAATTATAGTCATGAAGCGAATAACAAAATAATAAATTATTATGCTGTATTTATGTTTTCAAAATTTTGAGTAAAGATCTAACAGAGTTGCTAAAGTTAAAAAATAAAATTTATGAATTCTCTTCAAAATGACTTACGTATATTATTACTATTACCCTTAAACCAGGTTTGCATCTTACGTTTGTAATGGGGCGAATTAGAAGGTTTTTTTATTAATTTTGGTTCCGATTTGGTTAAAATTGCACAATTCATTTCATATATGTGGCTAGTCACCAGTTTGAATTTAACTCGCAGTCTAAACAAAGAAATGATACACTGTAACTGGGTGATGTAACAATATAAAGGAATGTCGTGCTGTTGACGATAATACGATTCCTAGAACTTTGCGCCTGTGTGACGTCCACTCACAAATGTACAAATACCAGCATCTGCGAAGCGCCTAATCCACGCAAAAGGCTGTGAAATATCGTCGTCGCACAGCACACGTAAATCCTGTGTGCCAGGTATGCAGCTACTAAAACTTAGATAACGAAGGCTGTGTACGGCGACGAAATTTGTTCACCTGAGTCAGAAATGCCCGGCCGCATGGAAGGCAGTCGGAAAGTAACATCCTAACCTGCCGGACGCGAATAGTAGTGCGTCCGCTGACTGGACTGAAATTTCACCTAAATTACAGAGCAAAAAGCAGCAGTGGTGTTGTGGTGAGGCGGCGGCGGCCATTTGAACAAAATTCTCAGCCCGGCCGGGTGCGTGAAAAACCGTGTGCACACAACAGTTCAGTTTCATCAGGTAAAGAGTGGTAACCAAGATATAAAATTACAAAGCAGAGTTAGTGAAGTGAGCGGGCCAAAATCAAGTGAACAATACACTTTCGGGCAATTATTAATAAAGATTAATAAACATACGAGCCACGTGGCAACAAAAGCAGTGAGCCGTCGGGTAACCAGTAACCGTATTTTCAACAAATTTTTATAAAGGGTTTTTTGTGCAAACATGTTAATTAAATAATAGGAGTTGGTTTTGTAAAGGTGTGAATGTGAGAGTAAATAGCAGATTGGGGCTGTCTAATTAAGGTAAGGTGTCTATTGTAATTCTGTAAGTATAAGTGTAATACCATCATGTAACTATCAGTAAGGGTTTATGCATTTTCAATAATTTAAGCCAAGAGGCCAAATAAATAACCAATTTAATACTTGCAGGATATTTTAAAGTAAAAAATAAACTTTTAATTAATTTCTCTTTAAAAATGCGTTGCGTAAGTTTTTACGATAACCTATAATCATATTTGCATTTTAATGTTCGTGGTGCGGACCCTGGCGGAAGGCGAAACAGGTAGGTGGAAAATAAAATAAAATTTGTGTATTTGTATGTGAATATAACTTCACACGTTCGTGCGATCGAATCTTGGACCCAGAAAAAATAAAAAATGTTTTTTATTACAGGTGAGTGGAATAAATAAAATTTATGTATTTATATATTTAATAGTTTAATTAATATAACAGTGGCGCAGCCGAAAGGGACGATTTTATAAATTAAAAAATTTAAACAATATCCGCACCTACAAATAAGATGCAAGCGTGATTTGGAGGTTAAATGGAAATGAGTATTAATTACATATAAATGATGTTAAGGTGTAGCTAAGGGATACTTAGATTATACTATATTAAATAATACTGAAAATCTTTAAGATTGAAATTTTATATAGAGCAAAATCTCAGAAATAAGATCAAAATGGAATACGGAGATAAAGTTAGTATGATTGATGTAACTGTCACGGGGGGAGGGAGAAATTCATCCAGACCCTAATGTGGTCAAAGAAAGCGTTTTAAATGAATCAGATAATATAAATGATTCAGGAATGGAGACAACTCCAAGCCTGATAGACGAGAATAATTTGACGCAATTGGTAATAATGAGTGGAGCAAAAGCAAAATCTACTCCTGTAATAAATAAAGCAAAAAAGTTGTCGATGGACGATATGTTCAATCTGATAAAAACAATGTCCGAAAATATAAGTAGTAATTTAAATGAATTAAAAGAACAAAATAAAGAACAAAAGAGTGATTCTGACATTAAATTTAATAAAATTGATAGCAAGCTTAATGAACAGAAAACGAAATGCAAGAATTTAAAAGTAGTGTAAATGAGAAATTAGAAATACAGAACAACAAATTTGATGAATTAAAAAATGATACTCGAGAAATGAATAAACGTTTTGAAAATACCCATGAAATAATAAAAAATAGTTTGAATAAATTAGAACAGAGTATTGAGAGAATGGGAGTGGATGTGATGAATACAAACAAAAGTAAAACAAATAAAAATTATAATGACGTGTAAAAATGTGGTACTAAATAAAGAGTTAAAAAATGATGATGATGATGTCGAAAATGATAAAAATAATATTGAGAATGGTAATATATTTGAAAAGGTAGTATCAGAGAGTGATACATTGAAAATAAATAGTGAGAGTACTGATGAAGTTGTAGAATGCAATAATGGAATGTTAATGTGTGTTTATGAGTTAGAGAGAAAGCGGAAAGATAGTATAGTGGTAGAATGGGGGCAGAGGGTAAATTTTCCCCTTATTTATGATGATTCAATGTGTTCACAAGTGTTGTTTTTGAAGGGCAAGAGTCCCGTGTTAGTAGAAGATTTGAGTTGTTTATTTTTTTTTGTATAAGTTTGTACTCTCTGTCTGGAGTAATATTGAAGGTATGAGATGGTGTTATGATGAGAGAGAGTTAGATAGAGAATTGTGTGTTGATAAAGAGATAGAATTGTATGAATTAAAGAGAGATTATGATAAGTGGAAAGAAATGTTAGAAGAGTGTTTAAACAAGAGTATTTTGATTTATGATGAAAGAGTAACTGACCCGATATTGAGTGTATTTACTAACGGAGACTTGACAGAAATACTTAATGTTGACTTGGTTCATGATTATTGTGATAAAACGAATGAATTTGAATTTTATGGTTATGACACACACGCTAGCCGTATGTGTGTAACTGAAATTGAAAAGTGTTACTTGAAACAAAGGCTAATTTTTGACGATGGAGGGTAAACCATAAAACAATAAATGGACAATTTTAAGTATTTTATTTTATGGTTTTTGACCTTGCAACCTTGGACATTGAAGTGTGATATAACTGAATAATAATGATGAAGATTTGTAAATAAATGTGTAGCGAATTTATTTGTGTGTATTGTAAAATGTTAGGTAAACAATGTGTAGGTAGGTAATTGTTGTAATAATAATATTAAAATGTTGCAATCTAAATAAATAACAAAATTAATTTTGAAGACGGTAATTAGAGAATTATAATTGTTTTGATAACAATTGAACTTGTATTTTCAATAATTAATTTAATTAAAATAATCTGAGATGTTTTAAATATTTTGATTGATTGAAATGTTGTATAATTGAATTCTGATAACGAGTTTAAATTATTTTATGAGATGTGAATTTGGTAATTAATTGTTAAATTTAATGAAGAAATTTGAGTTAGTGGTTGAAATCACAATCAGAATGATCACAGTTGCACACCACTATATAAAAATTATCCCGATTAGCGCTTTCAAGCCTCACAGCCCATCGTCAGATCGGAATAGGCCTCACAGCCCATCGTCAGATCGGAATAGCTGTTATAGCTATTCCGATCTGACGATGGGCTGTGAGGCTTGAAAGCACTAATCGGGATAATTTTTATATAGTGGTGTGCAACTGTGATCATTCTAATTGTTAAATTGTTTGATTTGAAATAACATTTTTGTTAAATGTTTCAGAGGTTACTTGGAGGTATTGGTGTGTATGGTGTATATATTTTGTGTATGTCAGTATGTGAATAATGGACTGTAAGTATAAAATTTATAATACCAGTCAGCTATAATAAAATGTTTACAGATGTTTAACTCAAATGAAAGAATTTTAACTTCAATAATGAAAACAACTTGAGATAATAATTTAAAAGGTAATAATAACTGAAAGTTGATGTAAAATAAATGTTAATAATAAATTTGAAAATTTTAAGTTATCTGATTGTAGAAAGTGATGAATGATTTAAATGTTGATGGTTAAAAGATTTAACGAAAATTTCACATTATAATGTTTTATATAAAGTTTTAGTGTAATTATTAGTGTGCTATTGCTGGGGTGGCATGTGCCCCAGTAGATAGCGGAATGGGTTGGGGGTAACAGGGAGTGTTACTTCCATCGGAGGCCAAAATGGTGAAAATGTACGGCACACCTTTTTGTACAATTTCAGATTGTACCCTGATAGACTTTGGTGCCGTGCAAAATAATGATGTGTAACATGCTATGAAGGTAAAGTTTGATTTCCCCGACTTTTCGGGCGATTACTGCCTTACCAGCACTAATCGTGGTTTTGGCTAGTGGTCAGCTATGGCCATAATCAAGTCCCTTGACCATAGCTGGCTTGAAATTGGTTGATATTAGAAATTAATAGGGTGGTGAAACTAGGGGAATCCCGGAACTATGGAACAGTGGCTGCCACTCTGTCCGAGTAGGGACAGCATAGCCAGGTGGTAGACCCGTTTTAAGGGCTTGTAACTGTAAAACGAAGGTATGTCGATACCTAAAATTTTTAAAATGTAAAGCCGAAGCAAGGACACGGAGATGTTCAATTCCTCCAACTATGCAGTCCTTGTGAACGCACATGGGCGCCACAGTCCAACAGAAAATACAATAGTGTGTGTGGATTGGGGGGTTGCTCAGGTGAGCAACGAATTTAAATTTCATAACATAAAAATGATAACTCAGTTTTGCACTAATAAAATGCTTGTATTACGCTTTGATAAATAGGTGTTCATACGTTCAGTATACTGTGTTTATTCTGTTTTATAAATGTATTATTTTATTGTGTTAGAGGTAAGAATTGATAAAAAATATGTGTTTTATATAATTTGTGTAATTTTGAAATGAGTATAACAAAGTAAATAACTAGACTGACTGGCAGGCGGTTTACATAATTGTACCAGAGTCAGAAAGAGGGGAAACAATGATGGTAGATGTAAGGATTGCTAAAAATATGTATTTCATAGAATGTGTATAATATTGAAATATGTTTGCAGTGAGGTCATTCACCTTGCTAGGAATGTCAGCTGATCAGTAATAGAATGTCACTGATAAATTGTTTATTAATATCCAAGGTAATTAATGTTAAATATAATGTTTTAATGTGTTAAAGATGCTATTTCAAATGATGAGAAAAGTAATTTGATAAAGTTAAGATTTTAATGATTTGTGAAAGATGGTAAAAGATAGATTTTGGGTGATGAATATTTTGTTGGGGCATGTAGATCAGTCCAAGTTGAGTTTAAAGTGGTAATAGAGAGAATAATGTTGTTTTGAATTAATGTAATGTTGTTGGGAGGTAATGTAATAGAATTTGAGAAGTATTGATGTTGACACAGTAGTTATGGGGAATATATGTAGAGTAAGGATTGATATATTGATGTTTATAAATGATGATGTTATTTTGTAGTTGAAGTGAGGAAATGAGAATGGTGATTTGGGGATGGTAATTTTGTAAGAGGGGATAGTGTAGTGGAGGAGTCCACAACAAAAGGGTTGGGACGGGAAGGGACCGATTTGGCGGGAAGGTGTTGCCTTAGGTAGAATCCAGGGACCAGATTAAGGGAATGAGCTTTTGGGGGGGGGGAAACACTTATCCTAAGTACAAAGGGTTAGAGAGTATTTTTTTATATCGAGAGAATGATGCGAGTTGAGTTTAGGAGTAAGTTGGGTTTAGAGATTGTTTGATAGATGTTTTGATAGAGATGGGTGTCATGATAGTTAAAGTTGTTAGTGGTGTTAGAGTCAGAGTGAGAAAGATTATATATGTATACCTGCCAAGTGGCAAATCGAGTTATTATAAGAAATTAAATCACCCAAACTAATGGAGATGAGATTGTTAAGTGCAGAAAAGAGATTCATAGTAAAATGTACAATTGTGATTGAAACAAATGACAATTTTAATAAAATTTGAGAATCAAGTAACGTTATAAAGTGTTTATTCTGAGTAATTTAAATATCAATTTGATTGTTAATTATAATAATATCTTGTTCTTTTAAATGTTTTATTTCATTTTGTTTTGTGTTTAAAGATAGACTTTTAAAGATGTTCAATGTATTTTCAGATGTAGCTTGTGTATAATTTATGTAGGTCAAGGTTCTTGACTTGACACAGTTTGATCAGCTGATGGGTGATGTTCTATTCTAGACACGTTTGGCAATGAAGTAATGCCGATTTTGCTTTTAATTGATTTGAATAAATTTAAATAGTTTTGATAATGAGAAAAAATATATTTTAATAAATTAAAATTTTTTTTTGAATTAAAAAAAATTTTTGATTTTATGCCTGCCATCTAATGGATGTTTTTGGATTTTGATTATGTTATTGTTGGTGTGTACTAATCGTTTTTTTATTGAATTGTATTGTTTAGAATATAGGTATAATCACATGTTAGGATAAGGATGTTCATATTTTAATAAATGTTCAACTTGTTTATTTTCTAATAATAAAAAATAATGAAGAGAATTATTCAATTTAGGTAAAAGGTTTGTGTTTTGATTTAAAGAAAATAGCTGTGGATTTTTAACTTAAATAAAATTTTGTAACTAAGAATATTTCAATTTTGATAGGATGTAGTTATAAGTGTGTGTGCGAGCCCAGTAACTGCTAAAGGCAGCCCAGTGTGCATGTAAGGGGGAACATATCTGTTGAGGATCTGGCATGATATAAGCCAGGGATTTGGAATTTTGGGATGGCATGTTAGAAGGGGAGGTGCGCTGCGGTGCGTATCTGTTCGATTTTACGGTGTTGGGATCTCGTACAGAGAAGTCCAGTGATCTCGTTCAGATGCGGCCATTGTCGCCGAGCCAGGGGGGTTGTTTACCCATGAACTATGAGAGCGAAAGGGGGTTGTTGGCACCAGTTCCTCACCGGTCCTCTTAGGGGTTTTAGCAATGAGATTTCTTCTGTTTCGGCAGAGGATATCTCATTGGGGGGGTATTGTAACGTGACTAATTTGGAGGCATTTTAAGTTATTAAAATTTTTTGGGGTTTATTAAAAATTATTCATAAACTTAATTTCCAACTGTGACCAGGCCACGTGTTGAATTGAAACAGTGTTCTAACAAAGGAGCAATACGCCTTAGCAGTGGTGCAATCGTTACTGAGGAATGTACCCAGCGTCATTTCCTAGAACTTTGCGAGTGTGTGGCAGTACGCCCGATCGCACCCGACAAGCAGGTGCACGGACCGACGCTGAATTGGAAAACTAAAAATGGCTAGAGACGAAAAACTGTACGAGCACATGGTCCTTGCTGACGGATGTGTGTCTAAGTCCTGCCTCTTTTGTGATGTCAACCAGTGTTGAACAAATATCATCTACAACCAACACACAATCAACTCCATGTGTTAAATGGGACACAGCTGTGGCGATGAATTACAAGGCATTGTTTTCCACCAAAAAAGACGCAATCTAGTTGGCCATGAACGTAGATCCACTCTCCCCAGTTCGCTTACAAACGGTGCCTGTGCAGGTACTGCCCCAAGGGGCTTGTCAAAATTTTATAAGTTTCAAGTATTAAAACGTGAGTTTCCATTAACAATTAGGGGACAGTGAGGTTTTTGGGCGACTACGAACTTACAACGGAGTGGCCACGAGTTCAAGAGATGACCACGTTGCCGGCTGGGGTCTTATGTAATGGGCGAAATTGATTAAATAAATAATAACGGTAAAGGGGTAAAATAGTGTGAATGTGAGGGTGTAAAGCAGGCTGGGCTGTCTGTACCTAGAATAAGGTAAGAGTTTAGCGTAAGGTAGAGATAGTAATTATAGTCATGAAGCGAATAACAAAATAATAAATTATTATGCTGTATTTATGTTTTCAAAATTTTGAGTAAAGTTCTAACAGAGTTGCTAAAGTTAAAAAATAAAAAATATGAATTCTCTTCAAAATGACTTACGTAACTTATTACTATTACCCTTAAACCAAGTTTGCATCTTACGTTCGTGACATCGAATCTTGGACCCAGAAAAAATAAAAAATATTTTTTATTACAGGTGAGTGGAATAAATAAAATTTATGTATTTATATATTTAATAGTTTAATTAATATAACACTTTGATTCATTAATAAATTTTACTAATTTGTTTCTTTATGTCTATTGAATGATTTCTTATTAGTTTTTAATCTTTGTGTTTTCATTATTCAATTGTAAATTCTTGGATTTTGTTGTCCATGACATGTCCATTGGTTAACTAATTATCATTAAAACACAGAGGACTGATACTCTTTTGCAAGATCACAAGTATGTTTCAAGACCATTTGCAGGTCAGGTATTGTTCTGTCTGTTCACTTTCTGAAAGGGGTTGAGGAGCAAGGGGAAAATGTCTCCATTTTAATGCACACACACACAATTCCTTTTTTCTTTATTTAATTTGAATTCTGTATTAGAACAAATGTTTTCAGAGTTTACAAATTTTTTTTTATTTTCTTTGTTTAATTTTATGCAATGTGGACACATACAGAGGAGTGTCAGTTTTTTATGTTTTTTCGATAAATAAAAATGAGAGGGGGGAGAGAGAGAGACCAAACATGACAAGTACAGAAATTTCATCAGAACTTTTCCTGATGGTGGTAAAAAAATAACTAAATAATGAATGGCAAAGAACATCAACAAAATTAATTGAAATTATAGTTATAATTTCTTGTCTAATGAACAGGTACTAGTAATGGCTTCATTACTTCACATCTTAAATTATAAACCTATTACAAACATATTTGGTATACTCAGCTTGAAACAAACGTGCAGACCAACAAAAATGGTTTAAATGTTACCATGCTGCATTATTAGTACTGTTGAAACAGCAGGTTGATTATAATTGTTTTTAGAACAGACTTCTGGAATGTTGTGTGCAAGTGTATTGTGTTCAAGTAGCAAGTTTCCACTACTTTATAAAACATATCCTAGAAGCAAACTTTGACCTGAGAAACCTTACTAAGGGACTTATAAAAAAAAGAAAAACAACAATTACACGCTTGCTCTTTTGAACATCTAATGAAAAGGTTTTGTAAAGTGCACCTAACCTAAAAATGTACAATGCTCGACTTGTCTTTGTATTCCATACTTCTAGCAGTTTAAATGATATATTGCTCACACGAATAAGAAACGTTTAAATCTGCTGAAGGTCTAAACGAGTGATAGTTATTTGCAGACTGACAGGACCATAAAATAATTCTGAAAGAATTGTTGCTTTTACAACACCATCCTTTATCAAGTGACTACTCAAATCTGCCAGTTTTTCACAGCAAACTGAAGTTTGGTGATTTGATCCATCATGACCTAGTAATGGTCCAAACATTTCAAGGTTTCTCCTAGCCTTAAAAAACTGGACTGGCGTCATTGAGTGACATGACTAATGTTAAATTTACTTTGTGATACTTCCAAACATAATACAGTTTACAATAAACAAACAAAACTTTATTCCTGTCTAATTTTTCCAGAACTCCATACACATAATTTGATCTGGATAGAACATTTATTAAACAATAATACTATTTGATGCAAATAATTAATTAAAATATCGGTATGGAAAACCATACATGACTTCCGTGTTTTAAGATTTATATTTAAAATCATTTTAGAAATGAAATATTTCCACAGAAACTACTTCTATCTTCAGCCTCAACCACAGAATTGTGGTCACTAACATATACCACCTCACGTTAGCACACTCGATTTTCACTGATGATGGCAGTCGATGGCACTTCCGAGTTTCTTTAATAAAGAAAAAAGGAATTGTGTGTGTGCATGTTTTACTGATAATTTGTAATGGACACGTCATGGACAACGAAATCCAAGAATTTTGATAATCACACATTAGTACATAAAGTTACTAATTCCACAAAATTTGTAATTATTGGATAGTGAACATTGGATTTCAATATAGTAAGCGTACACATATTAATGTAAATCACGTTTCACAAAAAGTGAATGGAAAAGAAAACAAATACAGAATTTCAACTTTCTTAAACTG
Organism: Magicicada septendecula; assembly: GCA_034769895.1. Lineage (NCBI taxonomy): Eukaryota > Metazoa > Arthropoda > Insecta > Hemiptera > Cicadidae > Magicicada > Magicicada septendecula. The sequence goes on along the minus strand of CM068376.1, from coordinate 167,111,299 downwards.
AAAACAAGAAATTCTTTTGAGTTAGTGTAACGTGTTGTGTTACTGTAAGACAGAGCAGTAATGTTAGTGTACTAATTAAGATGCATTAAATGTACAAATAAAGCTAAATAGCCTAATGAGTTATTCTTAGATGACATCATTAATCTTTTTGGTAATTGTGTAAAAGCTTCCCACAGTGGTTGCAGGTTTGGACTGATTTCTTCCTTCCTTATCATGTTATAGAACTAAGCCTGGCAGCAGCTGTGAGCCCTGAAGAAATTGCAACCAGTCTTCATCTTTGTATTTGCCAAAATAAAGTTGTTCTGAGCCAGGTCATGTAAATTCAGGTTAGGCCAAATTGCTCATTAGACTTTGTCTAAATTTTACAGTAAAGATATAAAGATGTGTTAAAGATTTTACGACCGTACATTAAAAACATTGTTTGCACATATGAGTAGGAAGCAGATGTATTAATATAATGTTACCCAAGAAGATACAGGAACAATTATGTATATTTAATTTAGTAGTTAATGGACTTAAAACCTGCAGTAGAAAATCCAGTTTTTATAAAACAAATAGGGAGAGGGAATTGAAGATTTCATTTTTGTAAATGTTATATCTATTTTCTTCACAAGCAACTAATGGCAGGTTATGATTTATAACCATGTTTTCTCATAATGTATGTTGTTAATGACCTTTTTTTTAAGAGTATGAAAAAATAGATAATATACTAAAGTATATATTCCCATTTGTTTCTATTCATTAACAAAGGTCCGTACTGTAATAATTTTGTGTGTAATATACAAGCATTCTTTAATATGTTTACGTGATTTTCCAATTTTATTTGTATTAATTCAGACCATAGTAACATTTAATTCCACTCTAATCCATTACTAATACGTAATCATTTGCGTGTTAACAGAAACTGCACATTGCTTTTTATTGCATTATGTTGAAAAAAGGATTTTAATGTACTTGTTTGGTTATACGTTAGATTGTATTAGGTTATAAATTGGAACGAGGTTTTGATGCCAGTACTTAGAATAAATACAGCCTTTAATGTTATATACAGCCTTTTATCCATACAATAAATACAGCCTTTGAATGTACACTAACTAAGGAAATTTTTGTTAAGTCTAATTAATTTTAAAAATCTAAAAGGTTAAGTTACATTGTTAAACGTAGACACAACCTCCAGAAATCGTCTCTGTACCGTAATTATGCACGATAAATGGAAACTATGTTTTAATTTCTGTACTTCCAATAAATACAGCCTTTTAATGTACACTAACAAAGGAAATTTCAGTTAAGTTACAGTGTCGTACATAACCTCCATAACCTGCGGTTCGTTACTTGTGATGAAAACTGATTTTGTACAAATGAGGGTATGAAAATTTAGTACAAACGAGCACATGGAAATTAAATGCTGCACGCTAAGCGATAAGATCCGATATGGTTGTTAAAATAATTGTTTTTTTTTTTTTAATTTTTTCTGTTTCATTAATTAATTCTAACAGATACCTAGGCCAAACATTTTAAGGAAATGCTTTATCTGAGGAGACAATTTTTTGTTCTGTTGTCTGTAACACTTGTAGACAATATATTAAAAGTTATCCGGATTTCTACTGGATCTGTATTATTCACAAGTAACTAATGGCAGGTTATGGAGGTTATGTACGACAATGTAACTTAAATAAAATTTACTTTGTTAGTGTACATTAAAAGGTTGTATTTATTGGAAGTACAGAAATTAGTTTCCATTTATCGCACATAATTACAGTACAGAGGCAATTTTTGGAGGTTGTGTCTACGTTTTACAATCTAACTTAATCTTTTAGATTTTTAAAATTAATTAGACTTAAAAAAATGCTCCTTAGTTAGTGTACATTCAAAGGCTGTAGTTATTGTATGGATAAAAGGCTGTATATAACATTAAAGGCTGTATTTATTCGAAGTACCGTGTAGCGTGTCAATTTTGGGTCCTTTTATTTTTTACGGTATGGGGCATTGGTATTTTTATTTATTTCGTTTTGTGCGGGAGTTTTATTTAAACATTGTGACATTTCATATTTCGACGAAGATTCATTTCATTATAACAGAACACGTGTTGAGAAACAGTGGTGTAACAAAGCGAAACGCAGTTTGCAGTTGAGTAAGGCGGCAAAGGAATTCGCGCCCCCTTCGAAATTCTAAGAACTTTGTATATGTGTGTTCACGCTCGTACGTAACACAGCCAGGCAGAGCGCTGAAGTGACGTCGTAAAAAACTCAAAATGGCTAAAAGCAAGCAACTCCACGAGCACATGGTCGTGAACAGCAGGAAATAATGTCTTAAGTCCGGCCTTTTTTATGACGTCAGCCAATGCCTAACTGAGATCATTGGCTATATTGACTCAAAAACTACATGCATGGTATGGAACGAAGCTTCGGCGACGAAGAGCGAGGCAGTGCTTTCCGTCGAAAGTATGAGACCATCTCGGCAGTACCTGTTACGTTATCGTTCCCAGTCTACCAGCTGAACTCCCCGGTATAGGGACGGCCAAGATAGGCTCGTCGTAAAAGTTTTTAATTTAACCGTAAAACAAGGTGGAACTATAGTAATTTTTAGGTGACCGCGGTCAATCCAACCTGGAGAAGTGATTTATAACTTTCGGACAAAACTTTTACAAGAAATTATACGAGAAGATGAGTGTACACGAAGACCGTGTGGCCGCCGTGGGGGGAAGTTTATCAGTATTAAAATGTTAAGGGCATTGTAAATTCTGTGTGTAAGTGAGCGTGAAGCAATGCTGGGCTGTTTATATGTATAATTGTTTGTACCTGTATAAAGGAAGGTAAGCCATAGTCAGTAAGGTGCAAGAGTTGCACAACATGTAACACGAAGTTTTATCAATTCAACATTTCTTATTAATAAAAAATCTAATTTCTCTTCCATACAATTGAGAGTTAAATTTTTTCAAGGCCTTAATTCGTTTATGTACTGTCAGAGTTCGTCGAACGAAATGGGTTTGTCCATACTACGCGATCCGGCCAGATCAAAGATGAAAGGTAAGTGGGAGTTGTAATTTGAATAAATAAACGTTACGAAAAAGTTAAGGGTTACAATTGGTGCCGTGAATTACCAGGATGTAATATAACTGAAAACAGGTTATATTACGCCGGCTTACATCTGACGGTACATAGCGAAGTACGGTTGCGAAAGTAAAATTTATTTTGTATATGTTAAAACATCAGTTTTGGAAAAAAGACCAATCATTGGCAGTATTACTTAAGAAAAAAAAAATAGATCAAATAAAAATGTCGGTGAACACAGAGAAAAATATAGTAATAGATTCAATTATGAGTGAAAGTGACCTTGAGTCGCAATCGCTGAATGAAAGTGGTATGCTGACGGGGGGACCGGGCGCTGTTACAGAAACAGCTGTCGGCAGTAATGTAATCGTTCATTCAACTCCGATTGTGTCTCAAGCACAACTAAGCGAAACAGATGTTGACTCTGGGGTTCAGCTGACCCCAGTTTCAACTAAAGAAAATTAAACAATCAGAGGAAACTGATATAATGAGTTTCTTATGAAAAATGGACAATAAATTTGACATGTTAAATAAACGTTTTGATGATAATGATAAACGCTTTGATAATAACGAAATAATTTTAAATAAGATGAAAAGTGACTTTAACAATAAATTAGATCAATTAACTAATGATTTTAATGAACAGAAAATAAAATGCGAACAGCAAAATATTCAAAACGAGATTAATTTTAAAGAAATTAAAGACCAGAATGTTCAATTGCAGCAGAATATAAATGTAAAATTTGATGAGTTGATAAATAATATACAAGACAAGAATGTATGTCTTCAAAATGCCGATGAAATGACAAGAAATAGTTTGAATAAAGTAGAACAGAGTAAGAATAATACAAACGAAAGTTGTAATGGCAATGTTGTATTGGGTAAAGAATTAATAAATAATAATGATGTTGTTGGAAATAATGAGAGTAATAATGTAATATCTGAGAGTACTGAGGAGTTTGTAGAATGCGATGAGATGTTAATGTGTGTTAATGAGTTGGAGAGAGAGTGGAAAGAGAGTTATATTATGGGTATGAAACAGGGGGTAAATTTTTTATGAGGTAGAATGGGGGGTGAAGGAAGACCTTCACGTATATATTGTGTTGACAAGTGTGCTAAAAATAATTGTTTTTTGAAGTTTTTTGTTTTTCCTGGAGAAGTCAGGAAAGGTTTAATTGAATTTGTACCCTCTGTTTCTAATAATGATGTTGAAAGTATGATTTGGTATTGTGATGAGAGAGATATAAGTGGAGAATTGTATGTTAGTAAAGAAACAGAAGTGTATAATTTGAAGAGAGAGTATGATGAGTGGGAGGTAAGGTTAGGAGTGTGTGTGCATAATAATGATTTAATTGATTTGACTAGAATAATTAACCCAATAGTTAATGAATTTAATGACGGAGACTTAACAAAAATACCTAATGTAGACCGGTTTCATGAGTATTTGAATAAGTTGAATGGATTTAGTTTGTATGGTTACAACACACAAAACGGTCATTTGTGTGGTGATAAAATTGAACGATGTTATGTAGAACCAAGGTTAATTTGGGACGATGGAGGGTGAACTATTGAAACAATAAAAGACAGTATAAACATTGTGTTTAATGGTTTTCGACATGGCAAATTTGGACAATGAAGTGTGGAAAAAAACTGGACAGTTGTTAACTAAAGTTTGTAAATAAATGGTAGCGAATTTATGTGTGTGCATTGTAGGATGTTGAGCAGACAAGTGTGTGTAAATGTTGCAATAAAAATAATAATATTTGCAATTTAAAGAAATATCAGAATTAATTTTGAAAACAGCAATTGATTAATTGGAATTGTTTCGATAACTATATAATTTATATTTTTGGTAATTAATGTAATTAAAACAGTTTGATACATGTTAAATACTTTGATTGCTTATTTAAATATTAATTAATTAAATTTTTTTATGAACTTAATTTATTTTACGAGATTTGGAAATTTGGTAATGAATGATAAATTATGTGATGTAAACTAATATTTTTGTGTTAAATGTTACAGAGGTGAGGTGAAAAGTATTGTGATATGGTGATTATGTTTTGTGTGTATATCGTGTTAAATGGATTGTAAGTATGAAGATTTTATAATCATGTATAACAAAAATGTTTACAGGTGTAATTGAGATTCTAATTCAGTAATAAGATGTTTATTTGAAATAATTGTGTTCAATAAAAAATGATAATTAAAAAATTTTAATAATAAAGAAAAAATGATATGTATTCATTATTAATAATAAAATTTTATAAAAGTTTAAGAAAGTCAAATGGTAAAAGGTCATGAATGGGTTAAATGAGTAGGGATGAAAATATTATATGATAATGTATATAAAATTTTTAATTAGTTAGTTAGTAAGTTGCTATTGCGGGGGTGGCCTGTGCCCTCGTAAATAGTGGAATGGGTTGGGGGTAACAGAGAGTGTTACGTCCATCGGAGGCCAAAAGGGCGAAAATGTGCGGCACACCTTTTTTCGTGTAAATTAAAATTTACACACTGCTAGACGACCGTGTCGCACATAGTAGTAATGATTGTAACAGGCAGTGAAATGCAAATTAGATTTCCCCGACTTTTCGGGCGATTACTGCCTTACCAGCACTAATCGTGGATTTGGCTAGCGGCTAGCTATGGTCATATCAAGTCCCTTGACCATAGCTGACTTGAAATTGGTACATATTAGAAATTCAATGGGGGGAGACAACTAGGGGAAATCTCCCGGAACTATGAAACAGCGGCTGCCACTCTGCCCGCTTGGGGGTAGCAAAGACAGGTGGTAGACCCGCATGAAGGGTGTGTAATTATGTAACGAGAATATGTTGATATTCGACAATGTTTAAACGTAATAGCGGAAGCAAAGACACGGAGAGGTAAAACCTGCTCCAAAATATACAGTCTTTGTCGAAGCGCAAGGGCGAGACAGTCCTCCATAATTTGAAATAGTGTGTGTGGCTGGGAGGTGGCTCGGATGAGCCACGAATTTAAATTTTACCACATAAAAAAAAAAAATTTTTTTTGTTTAATTCGAATTTTGATCCAATCAAAAACGCTTGTGCTCTGTTCAAATAATTAGATGCTCAGACTCTTAATATAAGGTGTTCATACTATAATTTTAAATGTATTATTTTATTGTAGTAAGTAGAGATAGTTGTTGATAAAAAGTGTTTTCATTATGTGTATATTTTTTTTCTAAGCCAATAATTAAAAAATTGTCTGGCAGGCAGTCAATATGAATTATCAGAATCAGAGAAATGGGAAACAAGAAGGTGAGGAGTAATGATAAATAAATATGTATATTCCATGTAATTTGTTCAAATTTGAGATGTGTTTTCATTATGTTAGGATATCAGCTGATCAGCAATAACATGTCACTGGTATATTAGTTATAAATGTTTTAAGTAATTAATGTTTGATGTAATGTTTTAAGGTATTACGGATGTTAAAGTAATGGGAAAAATAATGTGCTAAAATGAGAAATAAAGTAACAATTTATGAAAGTTAACAAAAGATAGTTTTTGGGGGATGAGTATTTTGTGGGACATATAGATCTGTCCAAGTTGAAGTCAAAGTTGAAATAGTAGAGATGATATAATGTAATATTGTTTTGAAGTAATGTAGTTTTGTGAAGTATTGATGTTGACACAGTAGTTACGGAGAATAATTGTAGAGTTTTGAATGATATGTTGTTGTTTATAATTAATGATGTTATTTTGTTGTATTTGTAGTAAGGTAATGAGATTGAGATTTTTTGGGGATGGCAATTTTGTATTAGAGGGTAGTGTAATATAGGAGTTCGCAACTTAACGATATGTTGGGACGGGAATTGGTATCGATTTTAGTGAGGAGGGGCCGCCTTAGGTAGAATCCAGGGGCCAAATAAGGGAATTGAGTTTTTTGGGGGCGGGGAAACACATATCCTATGTACAAAGGGTTAGAGAGTATTTTTAGAGAGAAGGTAGCTATTTGAGTTTCATGATAAGTTGGGGTTTAGAGTGTTTTGGGATAGATATTTTAAATAGAGATGGGTGTCATGGTAGTTGAAGTTGATTAATATTAGAGCCATAGGGAGAAAGATTATATATGTATACAAATCTAGTAGTACAGTCAATGAGAATAAATAATTTTCATCACCCACAGTAAGGGAGAGTAAGATTGTTGAATAAAGAGAGAGATTTATGATAAAAAATATAAAAATTTTATTTTCGAAACCAGTGACAGAATTTGGAAATCATGTAAAATTAAGAATTGTTTATTTTAAATAATTTAAATGTCAATTTGATTATTATGTTAATATTTTGCTTATTTTAAATGTGCTATTGTATTGTTTTGTGTTTCAAATTAGGTTATTACAGATGTTTAATGTAGGTGCAGAAAGTATACATAACATATGTAGGTCAAGGGTTCTGGAACTTGACCTAGTTTCTATCAGCTGATGAGGTCATACATACTAAGCTTGTATAGTAGGAAGTCAATTTAATTTGTTATTTTAATCAATTCAACCAATTTTTAAATAATTATACATACAAAGGAAATATTTAAATAAAATTAAATTTTTTTTTGAATTTTAAAATTTTTGGAAATTTTAATTTTTTGAAAAAAAAAAAATCTGGATTTTTTGCCTGCCAGCGAATGAGTATTTTAGGTAAGGATTATTTTATTATGTGTGTATTAACCATGTTTATTTTATTGATTTTTTTGTATTGCATTGTAGTGTTAGCCTCTAAGTGATTACATGTTAGGTTAAGGATGTGTTTTAACTTAAGTCATTTTAAAGAAAACAGAAAACCAGGAAGAGAATTTTGAGTATATTGTTTTGAATTTTGAATTTTTTAAATTTTTCATAAATTTTAAAAGAATTTTTCAATTTTACAATGTGTTATGTCAACATGTACTGTGAGTGTGTGTGAGCCCAGTATCTGCTAAAGGCAGCCCAGCTTGCATACAAGGGGAAACATATCAGTAGAGGATCTGGAATAATTTAAGCCAGGGATGGAGGATTTTGGGGGTAGCAGGTTAGGAGGTGAGGTGGGCTGTGGTACTTGTCGGTTCGATTTCTCGGTGTTGGGATCTCTTACGGAGAAGTCCAGTGATCTCGTTCAGATGAGTCCATAGTCGCTGAGCCAGGGGGGGTAGTGTACCCATGAGTCGTAAGAACAAGGGGGTTGTTGGCACCAGTTCCTCACCGGTCCTCTTCGGGGTATATCGATGAGATTTCTTCTGTCGTGGACAGCAGAATTCTCATCGAGGGGGTATTGTAGCGTGTCAATTTTGGGACCTTTTATTTTTTACGGTATGGGGCATTGGTATTTTTATTTATTTCGTTTTGTGCGGGAGTTTTATTTAAACATTGTGACATTTCATATTACGACGAAGATTCATTTCATTATAACAGAACACGTGTTGAGAAACAGTGGTGTAACAAAGCGAAATGCAGTTTGCAGTTGAGTAAGGCGGCAAAGGAATTCGCGCCCCCTTCGAAATTCTAAGAACTTTGTATATGTGTGTTCACGCTCGTACGTAACACAGCCGGGCGGAGCGCTGAAGTGACGCCATAAAAAACTCAAAATGGCTAAAAGCAAGCAACTCCACGAGCACATGGTCGTGAACAGCAGGAAATAATGTCTTAAGTCCGGCCTTTTTTATGACGTCAGCCAATGCCTAACTGAGATCGTTGGCTATATTGACTCAAAAACTACATGCATGGTATGGAACGAAGCTTTGGTGACGAAGAGCGAGGCAGTGCTTTCCGTCGAAAGTATGAGACCATCTCGGCAGTACCTGTTACGTTATCGTTCCCAGTCTACCAGCTGAACTCCCCGGTATAGGGACGGCCAAGATAGGCTCGTCGTAAAAGTTTTTAATTTAACCGTAAAACAAGGTGGAACTATAGTAATTTTTAGGTGACCGCGGTCAATCCAACCTGGAGAAGTGATTTATAACTTTCGGACAAAACTTTTACAAGAAATTATTCGAGAAGATGAGTGTACACGAAGACCGTGTGGCCGCCGTGGGGGGAAGTTTATCAGTATTAAAATGTTAAGGGCATTGTAAATTCTGTGTGTAAGTGAGCATGAAGCAATGCTGGGCTGTTTATATGTATAATTGTTTGTACCTGTATAAAGGAAGGTAAGCCATAGTCAGTAAGGTGCAAGAGTTGCACAACATGTAACACGAAGTTTTATCAATTCAACATTTCTTATTAATAAAAAATCTAATTTCTCTTCCATACAATTGAGAGTTAAATTTTTTCAAGGCCTTAATTCGTTTATGTACTGTCAGAGTTCGTTGAACGAAATGGGTTTGTCCACACTACGCGATCCGGCCAGATCAAAGATGAAAGGTAAGTGGGAGTTGTAATTTGAATAAATAAAAGTTACGAAAAAGTTAAGGGTTACAATCGGAATTAAAAACTCCAATACTATACAGGGGGAACAAAAGACAATGTGAACAGTTACTAACGCACATAAACAAAATACATAAAATCATAACCTTCACTGCCGAATATGAACACAACAATACCATAAACTTCTTAGACCTCTCCATCAGAAAACTAGAACACAAGCACAAATTCAGTATATACAGAAAACCAACTACAACTGACACACTAATACACAACACCTCCAATCACCCAACACAACACAAACTAGCTGCTTTTAGAACCATTGATACATAGACTTAACAATATCCCCTTAGATGAAAAAGACTACAAAGACGAACTAAACATGATAAATTATCTAGCAGAATCTAACGGATATTACAGAACAATAGTCAGTAAACTCCTACACAAAACACAAAACAAACAACAGACAAAGACAGAAAACAACAAATTCATAACACTAACATACATCAACAAACAAACTGAAAAAATTGCCCACAAATTCAAAAAAGCAGGATACAGAATCGCTTACAAAACTACTAACAAAGTAGAACACACACTATCAAAACGCATGCACAAAGCACAAAACAAATTCGATCTACCCAGTGTATACAAGCTAAATTGCTCAAATTGCAATAAATTCTACATAGGCCAGACAGGACGTAGCTTCAAACAGAGATACATTGAACACACAAAGGCACTCCACACGACTACAGAATCCACCTTTGCAAACCACCTCAATGAAGCAAACCACACATATAAAAACATCGACAATAACATGAACATTCTACACGTACACACAAAAGGCCAAAAACTAGACACTCTAGAACAATTAGAAATATACAAACACACAAAAACAAATAAAAACGACATCCTGAATGAACAGACACAATTCAAATCCCACGCAATCGAACACATCTCACCACACACACACACACAGCATCGATCTTTTGAATATCTATCCCGTCGCCAACAACAAGACGGACAGCGCTACCTATGACAGCCTCTGATGAAGCCTTCTAAAGGTGAAAGCAGGTTTAGGCTGTAAGGTAAATCTTTACGATTTTACTTATAAAAAACTTAGTGTTCAAACAATAGTGATATTTAGTAAAGTAACGGACACGTCATGGACAACGAAATCCAAGAATTTATTTATCCATTTAATGCATCTTAATTAGTACACTAACAACACTGCTCTGTCTTACAGTAGCACAATACATTACACTAACTGTAAAGAATTTCTTGTTTTCAGTTAAAAAAAGTTGAAATTGTGTATTCTTTTCTTTTCCATTCACTTTCTGTGAAACAACCTACATTAATATGTGTACGCTTACTATATTGAAATCCAGTGTTCACAATCCAATAGTTAAAATTTTGTGCAATTGTGAAATTAGTGACACTATGTACAAATGTGTGATTATCAGTTGAATTTCTGAATTCCTTTGATTTATTAATAAATTTTACTAATTTGTTTCTTTATGTCTATTGTATGATTTCTTATTAGTTTTTAATCTTTGCGTTTTCATTATTCATTTGTAAATTCTTGGATTTTGTTGTCCATGACATGTCCATTGGTTAACTAATTATCATTAAAACACACAGAGGACTGATACTCTTTTGCAAGATCACAAGTATGTTTCAGGACCATTTGCAGGTCAGGTATTGTTCTGTCTGTTCACTTTCTGAAAGTGGTTGAGGAGCAAGGGGGAAAATGTCTCCATTTAAACACACACACACACACACACACAGAATTCCTTTTTTCTTTATTTAATTTGAATTCTGTATTAGAACAAATGTTTTCAGAGTTTACACATTTTTTTTAATATCTTGGTTTAATTTTATGCAATGTGGACACATACAGAGGAGTGTCAGTTTTTTATGTTTTTTCGATAAATAAATATGAGAGGGGGGAAAGAGAGAGACCAAAATGACAAGTACAGAAATTTCATCAGAACTTTTCCTGATAGTAAAAAATAACTAAATAATGAATAGCAAAGAACGTTAACAAAATTAATTGAAATTATAGTTATAATTTCTTGTCTAATGAACAGGTACTAGTAATGGCTTCATATACTTCACATCTTAAATTATAAACCTATTACAAACATATTTGGTATACTCAGCTTGAAACAAACGTGCAGCCCAACAAAAATGTTGGTTTAAATGTTACCATGCTGCATTATTAGTACTGTCAAAACAGCAGTTTGATTATAACTGTTTTTAGAACAGACTTCTGCAATGTTGTGTGCAAGTGTATTGTTCAAGTAGCAAGTTTCCACTACTTTATAAAACATATCCTAGAAGCAAACTTTGACATCCAGTTGCTGTTGCTGAGAAAACTTACTAAGGGACTTTTAAAAAAAGAAAAACAACAATTACACACTTGCTCTTCTGAACATCTGATGAAAAGGTTTTGTAAAGTGCACCTAACCTAAAAATGTACAATGCTCGACTTGTCTTTGTATTCCATACTTCTAGCAGTTTAAATGATATGTTGCTTACACGAATAAGAAACGTTTAAATCTGCTGAAGGTCTAAACGAGTGATAGTTATTTGCAGACTGACAGGGCCATAAAATAATTCTGAAAGAATTGTTGCTTTTACAACACCATCCTTTATCAAGTGACTACTCAAATCTGCCAGTTTTTCACAGCAAACTGAAGTTTGATGATTTGATCCATCATGACCTAGTGATGGTCCAAACATTTCAAGGATTCTCCTAGCCTTAAAAAACTGGACTGGCGTCATTGAGTGACATGACTAATGTTAAATTTACTTTGGGATACTTCCAAACGTAATACAGTTTACAATAAACAAACAAAACTTTATGCTTGTCTAATTTTTCCAGAACTCCATACACATAATTTGATCTGGATAGAACATTTATTAAACAATAATTCTATTTGATGCAAATAATTAATTAAAATATCGGTATGGAGAACCATACATGACTTCCATGTTTTAAGATTTATATTTAAAATCATTTTAGAAATGAAATATTTCCACAGAAACTACTTCTATCTTCAGCCTCAAACACAGAATTGTGGTCACTAACATATACCACCTCACGTTAGCGCACTCGATTTTCACTGATGATGGCAGTCGATGGCACTTCCGAGTTTCTTTAATAAAGAAAAAAGGAGTTGTGTGTGTGCATGTTTTAATGATAATTAGTAATGGACACGTCATGGACAACAAAATCCAAGAATTTACAAATGAATAATGAAAACACAAAGATTAAAAACTAATAAGAAATCATTCAATAGACATAAAGGAACAAATTAGTAAAATTTATTAATGAATCAAAGGAATTCAGAAATTCAACTGATAATATAGATTGATAATCACACATTAGTACATAATGTTGCTAATTCCACAAAATTTGTAATTATTGGATAGTGAACATTGGATTTCAATACAGTAAGCGTACACATATTAATGTAAAGAACGTTTCACAAAAAGTGAATGGAAAAGAAAAAAATACACAATTTCAACTTTCTTAAACTGAAAACAAGAAATTCTTTTGAGTTAGTGTAACGTGTTGTGTTACTGTAAGACAGAGCAGTACTGTTAGTGTACTAATTAAGATGCATTAAATGTACAAATAAAGCTAAATAGCCTAATGAGTTATTCTTAGATGACATCATTAATCTTTTTGGTAATTGTGTAAAAGCCTTCCCACAGTGGTTGCAGGTTCGGGCTGATTTGTTCCTTCCTTATCATGTTATAGAATTAAGCCTGGCAGCAGCTGTGAGCCCTGAAGAAATTGCAACCAGTTTTCATCTTTGTATTTGCCAAAATAAAGTTGTTCTGAGCCAGGTCATGTAAATTCAGGTTAGGCCAAATTGCTCATTAGACTTTGTCTAAATTTTACAGTAAAGATATAAAGATGTGTTAAAGATTTTAGGACCGTATATTAAAAACATTGTTTGGACATATGAGTACGAAGCAGATGTATTAATATAATATGTTACCCAACAAGATACAGGAAGAATTATGTATATTTAATTTAGTAGTTAATTGACTTAAAACCTGCAGTAGAAAATCCAGTTTTTATAAAACAAATAGGGAGAGAATTGAAGATTTCATATTTGTAAATGTTATATCTATTTTCTTCACAAGCAACTAATGGCAGGTTATGATTTATAACCATGTTTTCTCATAATGTATGTTGTTAATGACCTTTTTTTTAAGAGTATGAAAAACAATAGATATCAGTATATAAAAAAAAGGTAAATTTTATTGGTACATACTAAAATATATAATCCCATTTGTTTCTATTCATTAACAAAGGTCCGTACTGTAATAATTTTGTGTGTAATATACAAACATTCTTTAATATGTTTACGTGATTTTCCAATTTTATTTGTAATAATTCAGACCATAGTAACATTTAATTCCACTCTAATCCATTATTAATACATAATCGTTTGCGTGTTAACAGAAACTGCACATTGCTTTTTATTGCATTATGTTGAAAAAAGGATTTTAATGTACTTGTTTGGTTATACGTTAGATTGTATTAGATTATAAATTGGAACGAGGTTTTAATGCCAGTACTTAGAATAAATACAGCCTTTAATGTTATATACAGCCTTTTATCCATACAATAAATACAGCCTTTGAATGTACACTAACTAAGGACATTTTTGTTAGGTCTAATTAATTTTAAAAATCTAAAAGGTTAAGTTATATTGTTAAACGTAGACACAACCTCCAGAAATCGTCTCTGTACCGTAATTATGCACGATAAATGGAAACTATGTTTTAATTTCTGTACTTCCAATAAATACAGCCTTTTAATGTACACTAACAAAGGAAATTTCAGTTAAGTTACATTGTCGTACATAACCTCCATAACCTGCGGTTCGTTACTTGTGAAGAAAACTGATTTTGTACAAATGAGGGTACGAAAATTTAGTACAAACGAGCACATGGAAATTAAATGCTGCACGCTAAGCGATAAGATCCGATATGTTTGTTAAAGTAATTTTTTTTTTTTTTAATTTTTTCTGTTTCATTAATTAATTCTAACAGATACCTAGGCCAAACATTTTAAGGAAATGCTTTATCTGAGGAGACATTTTTTGTTCTGTTGTCTGTAACACTTGTAGACAATATATTAAAAGTTATCCGGATTTCTACTGGATCTGTATTATTCACAAGTAACTAATGGCAGGTTATTGAGGTTATGTACGACAATGTAACTTAAATAAAATTTACTTTGTTAGTGTACATTAAAAGGGTGTATTTGTTGGAAGTACAGAAATTAGTTTCCATTTATCCCACATAATTACAGTACAGAGGCAATTTTTGGAGGTTGTGTCTACGTTTTACAATCTAACTTAATCTTTTAGATTTTTAAAATTAATTAGACTTAAAAAAATGCTCCTTAGTTAGTGTACATTCAAAGGCTGTAGTTATTGTATGGATAAAAGGCTGTATATAACATTAAAGGCTGTATTTATTCGAAGTACCGGAATTAAAACCTCGTTCCAATTTATAACCTAGTACAATCTAACGTATAACCAAACAAGTACATTCAAATCCTTTTTTCAACATAATGTAATAAAAAGCAATGTGCAGCTTCTGTTAACACGCAAATGATTAAGTATTAATAATTGGTTACAGTGGAATTTAATGTTACTACGGTCTGAATTAATGCAAATAAAATTGGAGAATATCGTCAACATATAAAAGAATGCTTGTATATTACACACAAAATTATTACAGTACGGACCTTTGTAAATGAATAGAAACAAATAGGACTCTATACTTTATTATGTACAAATAAAATTCACCTTTTTTCAAGTACAGTATATATTGTATTTTCATACTCTTAAAAAAAGGCCATCAACAACATTTTAGTTACTTGTGAAGAAAACAGATATAACATTTCCAAACAAGAAATCTTCAATTCTCTCCCTATTTGTTTTATAAAAACTGGAGTTTCTACTGCAGGTTTTTAAGTCCAATAACTACTTAATTTAATATACATAATTGTTCCTGATCTTGTTGGGTAACATTATATTAATACATCTACTTCCTACTCACATGTACAAACAATGTTTTTAATGGTCGGTCCTAAACATCTTTAAAATTTAGACAAAGTCTAATGAGCAATTAGACCTAACCTGAATTACTACATCTAAGAATATCTTATTCGGTAATTTAGCTTTATTTATATATTTAATGCATCTTAATTAGTACAGTAACACCACTGCTGTGTCTTACAGTAACACAATACATTACTCTAACTCTAAAGAATTTCTTGTTTCCAGTTTAAAAAAATTGAAATTGTGTAATTGTTTTGTTTTCCATTCACTTTTTATAGAAACATGCTTAACATTAATACGTGTACCCTTACTATATTATGGTCATAAACATCTTTATCAACACTTTATATCTTTAAAATGTAGACAAAATCTAATGATCAATTTGGCTTAACCTGAATTTACATGACCTGGCTCAAAACAACTTTATTTTGGCAAATACAAAGATGAAGACTCTGTACACCCTGGTTGCAATTTCTTCAGGGCTCACACCTGCTGCCAGGCTTAGTTCTATAACATGATCAGGAAGAAAGGAGTCAGTTCTTGGATTTTGTTGTCCATGACGTGTCCGTTACTTAACTTTATACAACTATTTCATTAACGACTTGGAGCACAAAGATCAGTACTCATAAAAAACTTTGTGTTCTGAGTCGTTAATGAAATAGTTGTATTTAGTAAAGGAATCAGCTCGAACCTGCAACCACTGTGAAGAGGCTTGTACACCATCACCAAGAAGATTAATGATGTCATCTACGAATAACTCATTAGGCCATTTAGCTTTATTTATACTAAATATGACTATTGTTTGACAACTCGGAACACTAATTTTTTTTATAAGTAAAATCGTAAAGATTTACCTTACAGCCTAAACTGGCTTTCACCTTTAGAAGGCTTCATCAGAGGCTGCCGTAGGTAGCGCTGTCCGTCTTGTTGTTGGCGACGGGATAGATATTCAAAAGATCGATGCTGTGTGTGTGTGGTGAGATGTGTTCGAATTATGCTTAGCATTATCGTCTGCTAATAATTCTCGCAGAAGTCTTCCTCCAACACTTAGAAAAAAACAAAAATACTCACAAATAATGACAGACACTCACATAAAATAGTATATTGGCACAGATACGTTGATGACATTCTAATACTATACAGGGGGAACAAAAGACAATGTGAACAGTTACTAACGCACATAAACAAACTACATAAAATCATAACCTTCACTGCCGAATATGAACACAACAATACCATAAACTTCTTAGACCTCTCCATCACAAAACTAGAACACAAGCACAAATTCAGTATATACAGAAAACCAACTACAACTGACACACTAATACACAACACAAACTAGCTGCTTTTAGAACCATGATACATAGACTTAACAATATCCCCTTAGATGAAAAAGACTACAAAGACGAACTAAACATGATAAAATATCTAGCAGAATCTAACGGATATTACAGAACAATAGTCAGTAAACTCCTACACAAAACACAAAACAAACAACAGACAAAGACAGAAAACAACAAATTCATAACACTAACATACATCAACAAACAAACTGAAAAAATTGCCCACAAATTCAAAATAGCAGGATACAGAATCGCTTACAAAACTACCAACAAAATAGAACACACACTATCAAAACGCATGCACAAAGCACAAAACAAATTCGATCTACCCGGTATATACAAGCTAAATTGCTCAAATTGCAATAAATTCTACATAGGCCAGACAGGACGTAGCTTCAAACAGAGATACATTGAACACACAAAGGCACTCCACACGACTACAGAATCCACCTTTGCAAACCACCTCATTGAAGCAAACCACACATATAAAAACATCGACAATAACATCAACATTCTACACGTACACACAACAGGCCAAAAACTAGACACTCTAGAACAATTAGAAATATACAAACACACAAAAACAAATAAAAACGACATCCTGAATGAACAGACACAATTCAAATCGCACACAATCGAACACATCTCACCACACACACACACAGCATTGATCTTTCTATCCCGTCGCCAACAACAAGACGGACAGCGCTACCTATGGCAGCCTCTGATGAAGCCTTCTAAAGGTGAAAGCTGGTTTAGGCTGTAAGGTAAATCTTTACGATTTTACTTATAAAAAACTTAGTGTTCAAACAATAGTGATATTTAGTAAAGTAACGGACACGTCATGGACAACGAAATCCAAGAATTTATTTATCCATTTAATGCATCTTAATTAGTACACTAACAACACTGCTCTGTCTTACAGTAGCACAATACATTACACTAACTGTAAAGAATTTCTTGTTTTCAGTTAAAAAAAGTTGAAATTGTGTATTCTTTTCTTTTCCATTCACTTTCTGTGAAACAACCTACATTAATATGTGTACGCTTACTATATTGAAATCCAGTGTTCACAATCCAATAGTTGAAAATTTTGTGCAATTGTGAAATTAGTGACACTATGTACTAAAGTGTGATTATCAGTTGAATTTCTGAATTCCTTTGATTTATTAATAAATTTTACTAATTTGTTTCTTTATGTCTATTGAATGATTTC
Organism: Magicicada septendecula; assembly: GCA_034769895.1. Classification (NCBI taxonomy): domain Eukaryota; kingdom Metazoa; phylum Arthropoda; class Insecta; order Hemiptera; family Cicadidae; genus Magicicada; species Magicicada septendecula. The sequence goes on along the minus strand of CM068376.1, from coordinate 167,093,243 downwards.
TTATTAGTTTTTAATCTTTGCGTTTTCATTATTCATTTGTAAATTCTTGGATTTTGTTGTCCATGACATGTCCATTGGTTAACTAATTATCATTAAAACACACAGAGGACTGATACTCTTTTGCAAGATCACAAGTATGTTTCAGGACCATTTGCAGGTCAGGTATTGTTCTGTCTGTTCACTTTCTGAAAGTGGTTGAGGAGCAAGGGGGAAAATGTCTCCATTTAAACACACACACACACACACACACACACAGAATTCCTTTTTTCTTTATTTAATTTGAATTCTGTATTAGAACAAATGTTTTCAGAGTTTACACATTTTTTTTTAATATCTTGGTTTAATTTTATGCAATGTGGACACATACAGAGGAGTGTCAGTTTTTTATGTTTTTTCGATAAATAAAAATGAGAGGGGGAAAGAGAGAGACCAAAAATGACAAGTACAGAAATTTCATCAGAACTTTTCCTGATAGTAAAAAAAATAACTAAATAATAAATGGCAAAGAACATTAACAAAATTAATTGAAATTATAGTTATAATTTCTTGTCTAATGAACAGGTACTAGTAATGGCTTCATATACTTCACATCTTAAATTATAAACCTATTACAAACATATTTATATAGTTATAGTAAAAAAAAAAAAAAATAAAAACCATAAAATAGTTTTTGTGATTTCCACTCGTCAATTTATTAAAAATTATAAAACCATGACAGCTGTTTCGGCAACACAGTGCCTTCATCAGATGGTATAAGCTGACTAATTTTCATACAAACGATACAGAATATAAAATATAATACAAGTGCTGTTGTATAGAGAGCGATAGTAATCTCGTGTCAATAAGATTTATACACATTACACAAACATATAACATAACATATACCAAGTCTATTTATACAAATTAAGCAGAGGCGAGCTATTTAGATCTAACTGATCATTTAATAATACATTTAAATATTTGTGTTTATTAATTTCAAGGGTTTCTAATAAATCAAGCTTTGGACCTTTATCAGATAAATGTAAAATTTCAAAATTGTCATTATAACTATGGTCTTTTTCTAACAAGTGATTTGCATAATTTGATTTGCCATCATTATATCTAAAACTATAATTGTGACCATACATTCTTTTTTCGAAAGATCTACCTGTCTGTCCGATATACACTTTATTACAAGACCCACAGGATAATTTGTAAACACCAGACTTTTGCAGTTTATCTGTTTTACTCTTATTATTTTTAATATATTTTCCCAAAGAAGACTGCGTCTTAAAAGCTATATTTACATTCCTTTGTGTGAAATATTTACCAATATTATCAGAAGCAGAACCTATGTAGGTGAGAGTGTGATATCTTTTAATCTGTGTTGAGGGAGGGTAAACTAGTTTTAAAGCTTGTGAATAAAATTTTTTGTTTAACAAGTGATCTATGAGGCTAGGTTGGTAACCATTGTTGACAGCTATTTGTTTAATAATGTTAAGTTCTGATTGGAAATTTGAGTCTGATAACGGAATACTAACTAGTCTGTGGATAAAACTGTGAAAAGCAGCCAATTTATGTGAGTATGGATGTGTGGAAGTAATGTGTATTGTCATATCTGTATGTGTAGGCTTATGAAAAATACCAAAGTCTAATTTATTATTGCATTTTGTTATTGTAAGGTCTAAAAAATTGATACTATTGTTATCTTCTAATTCTAAGGTAAAGCTAATATTTTTGTGTAAATTGTTAATAAAATTAAGAAAGATCTGTAATTGTCTACGTGTACCTAGAAAAATTGCTAAAATATCGTCCACATATCTATACCAAAAAATAAACAATCTGAAATAAGGGTGTGCTCTAATTTTAGTTTCTATGTAGTCCATAAAGATTTCAGCTGCCAAAGGGCTAAGTGGATTTCCCATTGCAAGCCCTTCTTTGCCAATATAGATCTTTCCATTAAATTCAAAGTAGTTTTGATTAAGGCAAACCTTCAGTAAATTCAAGATATCCTGTCTCATAAAGGGGTTATTACAATTTTCAATTAATAATTTTTCTACAATATCTATTACATCAGTCGGTGGAATACTCGGAAACAAATTCTTCACATCAAATGATAATAAAACAGCTTTGTCTGGGATATGTGAATCTTTAATTCTGTTAATTAAGTCTAGTGAATTTTTAATACTATGTGTTGATTGAAATTTGCATTGTGTTTGTATAATCTTAATTAGTCTTTTAGATAATTTAACAGAAGGAGCAGTTACATATGATACCACTGGTCTAATTGGATGGTTATCCTTATGCAATTTAATTAAAGAGTAAAGCTTTGGTGGCTGAGGATTCATTACCGATAAAAAATCCAAATCTCGATTATCAAAGAAAGAACAATTCTTTATAGCCTGTTTAACATCTATTTGAAATTTAAAAGTCGGGTTAATATCAATGGGTTCAAAAGAGTTCAAACATTCAAGTGTCTTATTTACATATTCGCCTTTGTCGATAGCAATAACAGTATTGCCCTTGTCAGCGCGGGTAAATATTATATTATTAACTACAGATTTTCTCTTAATTGAATTAATAGTTAGTCTATTTTTATTGTTAAATGGTAGAGTCTTAATTTGTTTAGCATAAAGAGAAGTTAATTTATCCGCTACAATGTATTTGTTCAATGGTATAGATTCGGAATTTTCATGAAATTTATTGTACTTATTACAAGCTAACTCACAATCCACACCTAAAATTTCAAACTCCTTTTTATAATTTGACGGTTGTATATTATATTTGAAACCCTTTTCGATCAGTTTAGTTTCAAAACTATTAAAAGTTACGTTGGTCAAATTCATAAAACGTTGATAAAATATATGGTTAGAAAATTTGTTATTATGCCCGCATTGTCTATTATAATAATTACCGCTATTACTAACCTTAAACATTTTCAACTTGTTTAACTTACGTAACTGATTTAAGTATTTATTATGAATAATTCTTTGAACATCATTTCGCACTTTACGGTCTAGCAAGTCAAATTCTATATTATGCAATCTACGTAATAATTCTGTATGTATAAACTTAAGGTAAATATTACAAACGTCTCTTTTATTGTATTGAATCTTCATGTCGTATAACATCCATTTTCTAATGCCAGCTTCAACCCCTTTTATCGCTGATAAACTTTTGTTGTTCGTCTTCAAACTCATGTAATGTGGTGTTAAGTTGTCCATTAAGCACTTTTTGAAGAACCAAATATTCTGCGATGTAATTTTTGTACGGAGTAACACTTTAAAATACCACAAGGCCAACATGCTAGTTGTAGCATCTTTCAAATAATTAATGCTTGATGCCTTTACTTGGTGAAAATCCATTGTAAATTATAGTAAAAAATAAAACCATAAAATAGTTTTTGTGATTTCCACTCGTCAATTTATTAAAAATTATAAAACCATGACAGCTGTTTCGGCAACACAGTGCCTTCATCAGATGGTATAAGCTGACTAATTTTCGTACAAACGATACAGAATATAAAATATAATACAAGTGCTGTTGTATAGAGAGCGATAGTAATCTCGTGTCAATAAGATTTATACACATTACACAAACATATAACATAACATATACCAAGTCTATTTATACAAATTAAGCAGAGGCGAGCTATTTAGATCTAACTGATCATTTAATAATACATTTAAATATTTGTGTTTATTAATTTCAAGGGTTTCTAATAAATCAAGCTTTGGACCTTTATCAGATAAATGTAAAATTTCAAAATTGTCATTATAACTATGGTCTTTTTCTAACAAGTGATTTGCATAATTTGATTTGCCATCATTATATCTAAAACTATAATTGTGACCATACATTCTTTTTTCGAAAGATCTACCTGTCTGTCCGATATACACTTTATTACAAGACCCACAGGATAATTTGTAAACACCAGACTTTTGCAGTTTATCTGTTTTACTCTTATTATTTTTAATATATTTTCCCAAAGAAGACTGCGTCTTAAAAGCTATATTTACATTCCTTTGTGTGAAATATTTACCAATATTATCAGAAGCAGAACCTATGTAGGTGAGAGTGTGATATCTTTTAATCTGTGTTGAGGGAGGGTAAACTAGTTTTAAAGCTTGTGAATAAAATTTTTTGTTTAACAAGTGATCTATGAGGCTAGGTTGGTAACCATTGTTGACAGCTATTTGTTTAATAATGTTAAGTTCTGATTGGAAATTTGAGTCTGATAACGGAATACTAACTAGTCTGTGGATAAAACTGTGAAAAGCAGCCAATTTATGTGAGTATGGATGTGTGGAAGTAATGTGTATTGTCATATCTGTATGTGTAGGCTTATGAAAAATACCAAAGTCTAATTTATTATTGCATTTTGTTATTGTAAGGTCTAAAAAATTGATACTATTGTTATCTTCTAATTCTAAGGTAAAGCTAATATTTTTGTGTAAATTGTTAATAAAATTAAGAAAGATCTGTAATTGTCTACGTGTACCTAGAAAAATTGCTAAAATATCGTCCACATATCTATACCAAAAAATAAACAATCTGAAATAAGGGTGTGCTCTAATTTTAGTTTCTATGTAGTCCATAAAGATTTCAGCTGCCAAAGGGCTAAGTGGATTTCCCATTGCAAGCCCTTCTTTGCCAATATAGATCTTTCCATTAAATTCAAAGTAGTTTTGATTAAGGCAAACCTTCAGTAAATTCAAGATATCCTCTCTCATAAAGGGGTTATTACAATTTTCAATTAATAATTTTTCTACAATATCTATTACATCAGTCGGTGGAATACTCGGAAACAAATTCTTCACATCAAATGATAATAAAACAGCTTTGTCTGGGATATGTGAATCTTTAATTCTGTTAATTAAGTCTAGTGAATTTTTAATACTATGTGTTGATTGAAATTTGCATTGTGTTTGTATAATCTTAATTAGTCTTTTAGATAATTTAACAGAAGGAGCAGTTACATATGATACCACTGGTCTAATTGGATGGTTATCCTTATGCAATTTAATTAAAGAGTAAAGCTTTGGTGGCTGAGGATTCATTACCGATAAAAAATCCAAATCTCGATTATCAAAGAAAGAACAATTCTTTATAGCCTGTTTAACATCTATTTGAAATTTAAAAGTCGGGTTAATATCAATGGGTTCAAAAGAGTTCAAACATTCAAGTGTCTTATTTACATATTCGCCTTTGTCGATAGCAATAACAGTATTGCCCTTGTCAGCGCGGGTAAATATTATATTATTAACTACAGATTTTCTCTTAATTGAATTAATAGTTAGTCTATTTTTATTGTTAAATGGTAGAGTCTTAATTTGTTTAGCATAAAGAGAAGTTAATTTATCCGCTACAATGTATTTGTTCAATGGTATAGATTCGGAATTTTCATGAAATTTATTGTACTTATTACAAGCTAACTCACAATCCACACCTAAAATTTCAAACTCCTTTTTATAATTTGACGGTTGTATATTATATTTGAAACCCTTTTCGATCAGTTTAGTTTCAAAACTATTAAAAGTTACGTTGGTCAAAGGGGTTAAAATTTAAAAGGGGTTGAAGCTGGCATTAGAAAATGGATGTTATACGACATGAAGATTCAATACAATAAAAGAGACGTTTGTAATATTTACCTTAAGTTTATACATACAGAATTATTACGTAGATTGCATAATATAGAATTTGACTTGCTAGACCGTAAAGTGCGAAATGATGTTCAAAGAATTATTCATAATAAATACTTAAATCAGTTACGTAAGTTAAACAAGTTGAAAATGTTTAAGGTTAGTAATAGCGGTAATTATTATAATAGACAATGCGGGCATAATAACAAATTTTCTAACCATATATTTTATCAACGTTTTATGAATTTGACCAACGTAACTTTTAATAGTTTTGAAACTAAACTGATCGAAAAGGGTTTCAAATATAATATACAACCGTCAAATTATAAAAAGGAGTTTGAAATTTTAGGTGTGGATTGTGAGTTAGCTTGTAATAAGTACAATAAATTTCATGAAAATTCCGAATCTATACCATTGAACAAATACATTGTAGCGGATAAATTAACTTCTCTTTATGCTAAACAAATTAAGACTCTACCATTTAACAATAAAAATAGACTAACTATTAATTCAATTAAGAGAAAATCTGTAGTTAATAATATAATATTTACCCGCGCTGACAAGGGCAATACTGTTATTGCTATCGACAAAGGCGAATATGTAAATAAGACACTTGAATGTTTGAACTCTTTTGAACCCATTGATATTAACCCGACTTTTAAATTTCAAATAGATGTTAAACAGGCTATAAAGAATTGTTCTTTCTTTGATAATCGAGATTTGGATTTTTTATCGGTAATGAATCCTCAGCCACCAAAGCTTTACTCTTTAATTAAATTGCATAAGGATAACCATCCAATTAGACCAGTGGTATCATATGTAACTGCTCCTTCTGTTAAATTATCTAAAAGACTAATTAAGATTATACAAACACAATGCAAATTTCAATCAACACATAGTATTAAAAATTCACTAGACTTAATTAACAGAATTAAAGATTCACATATCCCAGACAAAGCTGTTTTATTATCATTTGATGTGAAGAATTTGTTTCCGAGTATTCCACCGACTGATGTAATAGATATTGTAGAAAAATTATTAATTGAAAATTGTAATAACCCCTTTATGAGAGAGGATATCTTGAATGTACTGAAGGTTTGCCTTAATCAAAACTACTTTGAATTTAATGGAAAGATCTATATTGGCAAAGAAGGGCTTGCAATGGGAAATCCACTTAGCCCTTTGGCAGCTGAAATCTTTATGGACTACATAGAAACTAAAATTAGAGCACACCCTTATTTCAGATTGTTTATTTTTTGGTATAGATATGTGGACGATATTTTAGCAATTTTTCTAGGTACACGTAGACAATTACAGATCTTTCTTAATTTTATTAACAATTTACACAAAAATATTAGCTTTACCTTAGAATTAGAAGATAACAATAGTATCAATTTTTTAGACCTTACAATAACAAAATGCAATAATAAATTAGACTTTGGTATTTTTCATAAGCCTACACATACAGATATGACAATACACATTACTTCCACACATCCATACTCACATAAATTGGCTGCTTTTCACAGTTTTATCCACAGACTAGTTAGTATTCCGTTATCAGACTCAAATTTCCAATCAGAACTTAACATTATTAAACAAATAGCTGTCAACAATGGTTACCAACCTAGCCTCATAGATCACTTGTTAAACAAAAAATTTTATTCACAAGCTTTAAAACTAGTTTACCCTCCCTCAACACAGATTAAAAGATATCACACTCTCACCTACATAGGTTCTGCTTCTGATAATATTGGTAAATATTTCACACAAAGGAATGTAAATATAGCTTTTAAGACGCAGTCTTCTTTGGGAAAATATATTAAAAATAATAAGAGTAAAACAGATAAACTGCAAAAGTCTGGTGTTTACAAATTATCCTGTGGGTCTTGTAATAAAGTGTATATCGGACAGACAGGTAGATCTTTCAAAAAAAGAATGTATGGTCACAATTATAGTTTTAGATATAATGATGGCAAATCAAATTATGCAAATCACTTGTTAGAAAAAGACCATAGTTATAATGACAATTTTGAAATTTTACATTTATCTGATAAAGGTCCAAAGCTTGATTTATTAGAAACCCTTGAAATTAATAAACACAAATATTTAAATGTATTATTAAATGATCAGTTAGATCTAAATAGCTCGCCTCTGCTTAATTTGTATAAATAGACTTGGTATATGTTATGTTATATGTTTGTGTAATGTGTATAAATCTTATTGACACGAGATTACTATCGCTCTCTATACAACAGCACTTGTATTATATTTTATATTCTGTATCGTTTGTACGAAAATTAGTCAGCTTATACCATCTGATGAAGGCACTGTGTTGCCGAAACAGCTGTCATGGTTTTATAATTTTTAATAAATTGACGAGTGGAAATCACAAAAACTATTTTATGGTTTTATTTTTTACTATAATTTACAATGGATTTTCACCAAGTAAAGGCATCAAGCATTAATTATTTGAAAGATGCTACAACTAGCATGTTGGCCTTGTGGTATTTTAAAGTGTTACTCCGTACAAAAATTACATCGCAGAATATTTGGTTCTTCAAAAAGTGCTTAATGGACAACTTAACACCACATTACATGAGTTTGAAGACGAACAACAAAAGTTTATCAGCGATAAAAGGGGTTGAAGCTGGCATTAGAAAATGGATGTTATACGACATGAAGATTCAATACAATAAAAGAGACGTTTGTAATATTTACCTTAAGTTTATACATACAGAATTATTACGTAGATTGCATAATATAGAATTTGACTTGCTAGACCGTAAAGTGCGAAATGATGTTCAAAGAATTATTCATAATAAATACTTAAATCAGTTACGTAAGTTAAACAAGTTGAAAATGTTTAAGGTTAGTAATAGCGGTAATTATTATAATAGACAATGCGGGCATAATAACAAATTTTCTAACCATATATTTTATCAACGTTTTATGAATTTGACCAACGTAACTTTTAATAGTTTTGAAACTAAACTGATCGAAAAGGGTTTCAAATATAATATACAACCGTCAAATTATAAAAAGGAGTTTGAAATTTTAGGTGTGGATTGTGAGTTAGCTTGTAATAAGTACAATAAATTTCATGAAAATTCCGAATCTATACCATTGAACAAATACATTGTAGCGGATAAATTAACTTCTCTTTATGCTAAACAAATTAAGACTCTACCATTTAACAATAAAAATAGACTAACTATTAATTCAATTAAGAGAAAATCTGTAGTTAATAATATAATATTTACCCGCGCTGACAAGGGCAATACTGTTATTGCTATCGACAAAGGCGAATATGTAAATAAGACACTTGAATGTTTGAACTCTTTTGAACCCATTGATATTAACCCGACTTTTAAATTTCAAATAGATGTTAAACAGGCTATAAAGAATTGTTCTTTCTTTGATAATCGAGATTTGGATTTTTTATCGGTAATGAATCCTCAGCCACCAAAGCTTTACTCTTTAATTAAATTGCATAAGGATAACCATCCAATTAGACCAGTGGTATCATATGTAACTGCTCCTTCTGTTAAATTATCTAAAAGACTAATTAAGATTATACAAACACAATGCAAATTTCAATCAACACATAGTATTAAAAATTCACTAGACTTAATTAACAGAATTAAAGATTCACATATCCCAGACAAAGCTGTTTTATTATCATTTGATGTGAAGAATTTGTTTCCGAGTATTCCACCGACTGATGTAATAGATATTGTAGAAAAATTATTAATTGAAAATTGTAATAACCCCTTTATGAGAGAGGATATCTTGAATGTACTGAAGGTTTGCCTTAATCAAAACTACTTTGAATTTAATGGAAAGATCTATATTGGCAAAGAAGGGCTTGCAATGGGAAATCCACTTAGCCCTTTGGCAGCTGAAATCTTTATGGACTACATAGAAACTAAAATTAGAGCACACCCTTATTTCAGATTGTTTATTTTTTGGTATAGATATGTGGACGATATTTTAGCAATTTTTCTAGGTACACGTAGACAATTACAGATCTTTCTTAATTTTATTAACAATTTACACAAAAATATTAGCTTTACCTTAGAATTAGAAGATAACAATAGTATCAATTTTTTAGACCTTACAATAACAAAATGCAATAATAAATTAGACTTTGGTATTTTTCATAAGCCTACACATACAGATATGAAAATACACATTACTTCCACACATCCATACTCACATAAATTGGCTGCTTTTCACAGTTTTATCCACAGACTAGTTAGTATTCCGTTATCAGACTCAAATTTCCAATCAGAACTTAACATTATTAAACAAATAGCTGTCAACAATGGTTACCAACCTAGCCTCATAGATCACTTGTTAAACAAAAAATTTTATTCACAAGCTTTAAAACTAGTTTACCCTCCCTCAACACAGATTAAAAGATATCACACTCTCACCTACATAGGTTCTGCTTCTGATAATATTGGTAAATATTTCACACAAAGGAATGTAAATATAGCTTTTAAGACGCAGTCTTCTTTGGGAAAATATATTAAAAATAATAAGAGTAAAACAGATAAACTGCAAAAGTCTGGTGTTTACAAATTATCCTGTGGGTCTTGTAATAAAGTGTATATCGGACAGACAGGTAGATCTTTCGAAAAAAGAATGTATGGTCACAATTATAGTTTTAGATATAATGATGGCAAATCAAATTATGCAAATCACTTGTTAGAAAAAGACCATAGTTATAATGACAATTTTGAAATTTTACATTTATCTGATAAAGGTCCAAAGCTTGATTTATTAGAAACCCTTGAAATTAATAAACACAAATATTTAAATGTATTATTAAATGATCAGTTAGATCTAAATAGCTCGCCTCTGCTTAATTTGTATAAATAGACTTGGTATATGTTATGTTATATGTTTGTGTAATGTGTATAAATCTTATTGACACGAGATTACTATCGCTCTCTATACAACAGCACTTGTATTATATTTTATATTCTGTATCGTTTGTACGAAAATTAGTCAGCTTATACCATCTGATGAAGGCACTGTGTTGCCGAAACAGCTGTCATGGTTTTATAATTTTTAATAAATTGACGAGTGGAAATCACAAAAACTATTTTATGGTTTTATTTTTTACTATAATTTACAATGGATTTTCACCAAGTAAAGGCATCAAGCATTAATTACAAACATATTTGGTATACTCAGCTTGAAACAAACGTGCAGCCCAACAAAAATGTTGGTTTAAATGTTACCATGCTGCATTATTCGTACTGTCAAAACAGCAGTTTGATTATAACTGTTTTTAGAACAGACTTCTGGAATGTTGTGTGCAAGTGTATTGTGTTCAAGTAGCAAGTTTCCACTACTTTATAAAACATATCCTAGAAGCAAACTTTGACATCCAGTTGCTGTTGCTGAGAAAACTTACTAAGGGACTTTTAAAAAAAGAAAAACAACAATTACACACTTGCTCTTTTGAACATCTGATGAAAAGGTTTTGTAAAGTGCACCTAACCTAAAAATGTACAATGCTCGACTTGTCTTTGTATTCCATACTTCTAGCAGTTTAAATGATATGTTGCTTACACGAATAAGAAACGTTTAAATCTGCTGAAGGTCTAAACGAGTGATAGTTATTTGCAGACTGACAGGGCCATAAAATAATTCTGAAAGAATTGTTGCTTTTACAACACCATCCTTTATCAAGTGACTACTCAAATCTGCCAGTTTTTCACAGCAAACTGAAGTTTGATGATTTGATCCATCATGACCTAGTGATGGTCCAAACATTTCAAGGATTCTCCTAGCCTTAAAAAACTGGACTGGCGTCATTGAGTGACATGACTAATGTTAAATTTACTTTGGGATACTTCCAAACGTAATACAGTTTACAATAAACAAACAAAACTTTATGCTTGTCTAATTTTTCCAGAACTCCATACACATAATTTGATCTGGATAGAACATTTATTAAACAATAATACTATTTGATGCAAATAATTAATTAAAATATCGGTATGGAGAACCATACATGACTTCCATGTTTTAAGATTTATATTTAAAATCATTTTAGAAATGAAATATTTCCACAGAAACTACTTCTATCTTCAGCCTCAACCACAGAATTGTGGTCACTAACATATACCACCTCACGTTAGCGCACTCGATTTTCACTGATGATGGCAGTCGATGGCACTTCCGAGTTTCTTTAATAAAGAAAAAAGGAGTTGTGTGTGTGCATGTTTTAATGATAATTAGTAATGGACACGTCATGGACAACAAAATCCAAGAATTTACAAATGAATAATGAAAACACAAAGATTAAAAACTAATAAGAAATCATTCAATAGACATAAAGGAACAAATTAGTAAAATTTATTAATGAATCAAAGGAATTCAGAAATTCAACTGATAATATAGATTGATAATCACACATTAGTACATAATGTTACTAATTCCACAAAATTTGTAATTATTGGATAGTGAACATTGGATTTCAATACAGTAAGCGTACACATATTAATGTAAAGAACGTTTCACAAAAAGTGAATGGAAAAGAAAAAATACACAATTTCAACTTTCTTAAACTGAAAACAAGAAATTCTTTTGAGTTAGTGTAACGTGTTGTGTTACTGTAAGACAGAGCAGTACTGTTAGTGTACTAATTAAGATGCATTAAATGTACAAATAAAGCTAAATAGCCTAATGAGTTATTCTTAGATGACATCATTAATCTTTTTGGTAATTGTGTAAAAGCCTTCCCACAGTGGTTGCAGGTTCGGGCTGATTTGTTCCTTCCTTATCATGTTATAGAACTAAGCCTGGCAGCAGCTGTGAGCCCTGAAGAAATTGCAACCAGTTTTCATCTTTGTATTTGCCAAAATAAAGTTGTTCTGAGCCAGGTCATGTAAATTCAGGTTAGGCCAAATTGCTCATTAGACTTTGTCTAAATTTTACAGTAAAGATATAAAGATGTGTTAAAGATTTTAGGACCGTACATTAAAAACATTGTTTGCACATATGAGTACGAAGCAGATGTATTAATATAATATGTTACCCAACAAGATACAGGAAGAATTATGTATATTTAATTTAGTAGTTAATGGACTTAAAACCTGCAGTAGAAAATCCAGTTTTTATAAAACAAATAGGGAGAGAATTGAAGATTTCATATTTGTAAATGTTATATCTATTTTCTTCACAAGCAACTAATGGCAGGTTATGATTTATAACCATGTTTTCTCATAATGTATGTTGTTAATGACCTTTTTTTTAAGAGTATGAAAAACAATAGATATCAGTATATAAAAAAAGGTAAATTTTATTGGTATATACTAAAGTATATAATCCCATTTGTTTCTATTCATTAACAAAGGTCCGTACTGTAATAATTTTGTGTGTAATATACAAACATTCTTTAATATGTTTACGTGATTTTCCAATTTTATTTGTAATAATTCAGACCATAGTAACATTTAATTCCACTCTAATCCATTATTAATACATAATCATTTGCGTGTTAACAGAAACTGCACATTGCTTTGTATTGCATTATGTTGAAGAAAGGATTTTAATGTACTTGTTTGGTTATACGTTAGATTGTATTAGATTATAAATTGGAACGAGGTTTTAATGCCAGTACTTAGAATAAATACAGCCTTTAATGTTATATACAGCCTTTTATCCATACAATAAATACAGCCTTTGAATGTACACTAACTAAGGAAATTTTTGTTAGGTCTAATTAATTTTAAAAATCTAAAAGGTTAAGTTATATTGTTAAACGTAGACACAACCTCCAGAAATCGTCTCTGTACCGTAATTATGCACGATAAATGGAAACTATGTTTTAATTTCTGTACTTCCAATAAATACAGCCTTTTAATGTACACTAACAAAGGAAATTTCAGTTAAGTTACATTGTCGTACATAACCTCCATAACCTGCGGTTCGTTACTTGTGAAGAAAACTGATTTTGTACAAATGAGGGTACGAAAATTTAGTACAAACGAGCACATGGAAATTAAATGCTGCACGCTAAGCGATAAGATCCGATATGTTTGTTAAAGTAATTTTTTTTTTTTTCTAATTTTTTCTGTTTCATTAATTAATTCTAACAGATACCTAGGCCAAACATTTTAAGGAAATGCTTTATCTGAGGAGACATTTTTTGTTCTGTTGTCTGTAACACTTGTAGACAATATATTAAAAGTTATCCGGATTTCTACTGGATCTGTATTATTCACAAGTAACTAATGGCAGGTTATTGAGGTTATGTACTCAATAAACAATGTAACAATGAAACTTAAATAAAATTTTCTTTGTTAGTGTACATTAAAAGGGTGTATTTGTTGGAAGTACAGAAATTAGTTTCCATTTATCCCACATAATTACAGTACAGAGGCAATTTTTGGAGGTTGTGTCTACGTTTTACAATCTAACTTAATCTTTTAGATTTTTAAAGTTAATTAGACTTAAAAAAATGCTCCTTAGTTAGTGTACATTCAAAGGCTGTAGTTATTGTATGGATAAAAGGCTGTATATAACATTAAAGGCTGTATTTATTCGAAGTACCGGAATTAAAACCTCGTTCCAATTTATAACCTAGTACAATCTAACGTATAACCAAACAAGTACATTCAAATCCTTTTTTCAACATAATGTAATAAAAAGCAATGTGCAGCTTCTGTTAACACGCAAATGATTAAGTATTAATAATTGGTTACAGTGGAATTTAATGTTACTACGGTCTGAATTAATGCAAATAAAATTGGAGAATATCGTCAACATATAAAAGAATGCTTGTATATTACACACAAAATTATTACAGTACGGACCTTTGTAAATGAATAGAAACAAATAGGACTCTATACTTTATTATGTACAAATAAAATTCACCTTTTTTCAAGTACAGTATATATTGTATTTTCATACTCTTAAAAAAAGGCCATCAACAACATTTTAGTTACTTGTGAAGAAAACAGATATAACATTTCCAAACAAGAAATCTTCAATTCTCTCCCTATTTGTTTTATAAAAACTGGAGTTTCTACTGCAGGTTTTTAAGTCCAATAACTACTTAATTTAATATACATAATTGTTCCTGATCTTGTTGGGTAACATTATATTAATACATCTACTTCCTACTCACATGTACAAACAATGTTTTTAATGGTCGGTCCTAAACATCTTTAAAATTTAGACAAAGTCTAATGAGCAATTAGACCTAACCTGAATTACTACATCTAAGAATATCTTATTCGGTAATTTAGCTTTATTTATATATTTAATGCATCTTAATTAGTACAGTAACACCACTGCTGTGTCTTACAGTAACACAATACATTACTCTAACTCTAAAGAATTTCTTGTTTCCAGTTTAAAAAAATTGAAATTGTGTAATTGTTTTGTTTTCCATTCACTTTTTATAGAAACATGCTTAACATTAATACGTGTACCCTTACTATATTATGGTCATAAACATCTTTATCAACACTTTATATCTTTAAAATTTAGACAAAATCTAATGATCAATTTGGCTTAACCTGAATTTACATGACCTGGCTCAAAACAACTTTATTTTGGCAAATACAAAGATGAAGACTCTGTACACCCTGGTTGCAATTTCTTCAGGGCTCACACCTGCTGCCAGGCTTAGTTCTATAACATGATCAGGAAGAAAGGAGTCAGTTCTTGGATTTTGTTGTCCATGACGTGTCCGTTACTTAACTTTATACAACTATTTCATTAACGACTTGGAGCACAAAGATCAGTACTCATAAAAAACTTTGTGTTCTGAGTCGTTAATGAAATAGTTGTATTTAGTAAAGGAATCAGCTCGAACCTGCAACCACTGTGAAGAGGCTTGTACACCATCACCAAGAAAATTAATGATGTCATCTACGAATAACTCATTAGGCCATTTAGCTTTATTTATACTAAATATCACTATTGTTTGACAACTCGGAACACTAATTTTTTTTATAAGTAAAATCGTAAAGATTTACCTTACAGCCTAAACTGGCTTTCACCTTTAGAAGGCTTCATCAGAGGCTGCCGTAGGTAGCGCTGTCCGTCTTGTTGTTGGCGACGGGATAGATATTCAAAAGATCGATGCTGTGTGTGTGTGGTGAGATGTGTTCGAATTATGCTTAGCATTATCGTCTGCTAATAATTCTCGCAGAAGTCTTCCTCCAACACTTAGAAAAAAACAAAAATACTCACAAATAATGACAGACACTCACATAAAATAGTATATTGGCACAGATACGTTGATGACATTCTAATACTATACAGGGGGAACAAAAGACAATGTGAACAGTTACTAACGCACATAAACAAACTACATAAAATCATAACCTTCACTGCCGAATATGAACACAACAATACCATAAACTTCTTAGACCTCTCCATCACAAAACTAGAACACAAGCACAAATTCAGTATATACAGAAAACCAACTACAACTGACACACTAATACACAACACCTCCAATCACCCAACACAACACAAACTAGCTGCTTTTAGAACCATGATACATAGACTTAACAATATCCCCTTAGATGAAAAAGACTACAAAGACGAACTAAACATGATAAAATATCTAGCAGAATCTAACGGATATTACAGAACAATAGTCAGTAAACTCCTACACAAAACACAAAACAAACAACAGACAAAGACAGAAAACAACAAATTCATAACACTAACATACATCAACAAACAAACTGAAAAAATTGCCCACAAATTCAAAATAGCAGGATACAGAATCGCTTACAAAACTACCAACAAAATAGAACACACACTATCAAAACGCATGCACAAAGCACAAAACAAATTCGATCTACCCGGTATATACAAGCTAAATTGCTCAAATTGCAATAAATTCTACATAGGCCAGACAGGACGTAGCTTCAAACAGAGATACATTGAACACACAAAGGCACTCCACACGACTACAGAATCCACCTTTGCAAACCACCTCATTGAAGCAAACCACACATATAAAAACATCGACAATAACATGAACATTCTACACGTACACACAACAGGCCAAAAACTAGACACTCTAGAACAATTAGAAATATAAAAACACACAAAAACAAATAAAAACGACATCCTGAATGAACAGACACAATTCAAATCGCACACAATCGAACACATCTCACCACACACACACACAGCATTGATCTTTCGAATATCTATCCCGTCGCCAACAACAAGACGGACAGCGCTACCTATGGCAGCCTCTGATGAAGCCTTCTAAAGGTGAAAGCTGGTTTAGGCTGTAAGGTAAATCTTTACGATTTTACTTATAAAAAACTTAGTGTTCAAACAATAGTGATATTTAGTAAAGTAACGGACACGTCATGGACAACGAAATCCAAGAATTTATTTATCCATTTAATGCATCTTAATTAGTACACTAACAACACTGCTCTGTCTTACAGTAGCACAATACATTACACTAACTGTAAAGAATTTCTTGTTTTCAGTTAAAAAAAGTTGAAATTGTGTATTCTTTTCTTTTCCATTCACTTTCTGTGAAACAACCTACATTAATATGTGTACGCTTACTATATTGAAATCCAGTGTTCACAATCCAATAGTTGAAAATTTTGTGCAATTGTGAAATTAGTGACACTATGTACTAAAGTGTGATTATCAGTTGAATTTCTGAATTCCTTTGATTTATTAATAAATTTTACTAATTTGTTTCTTTATGTCTATTGAATGATTTCTTATTAGTTTTTAATCTTTGCGTTTTCATTATTCATTTGTAAATTCTTGGATTTTGTTGTCCATGACATGTCCATTGGTTAACTAATTATCATTAAAACACACAGAGGACTGATACTCTTTTGCAAGATCACAAGTATGTTTCAGGACCATTTGCAGGTCAGGTATTGTTCTGTCTGTTCACTTTCTGAAAGTGGTTGAGGAGCAAGGGGGAAAATGTCTCCATTTAAACACACACACACACACACACACACACACACGGAATTCCTTTTTTCTTTATTTAATTTGAATTCTGTATTAGAACAAATGTTTTCAGAGTTTACACATTTTTTTTTAATATCTTGGTTTAATTTTATGCAATGTGGACACATACAGAGGAGTGTCAGTTTTTTATGTTTTTTCGATAAATAAAAATGAGAGGGGGAAAGAGAGAGACCTAAAATG
The DNA here is from genome assembly GCA_034769895.1 of Magicicada septendecula. Classification (NCBI taxonomy): domain Eukaryota; kingdom Metazoa; phylum Arthropoda; class Insecta; order Hemiptera; family Cicadidae; genus Magicicada; species Magicicada septendecula. The sequence goes on along the minus strand of CM068376.1, from coordinate 167,075,439 downwards.
ACAAGTACAGAAATTTCATCAGAACTTTTCCTGATAGTAAAAAAAATAACTAAATAATAAATGGCAAAGAACATTAACAAAATTAATTGAAATTATAGTTATAATTTCTTGTCTAATGAACAGGTACTAGTAATGGCTTCATATACTTCACATCTTAAATTATAAACCTATTACAAACATATTTGGTATACTCAGCTTGAAACAAACGTGCAGCCCAACAAAAATGTTGGTTTAAATGTTACCATGCTGCATTATTCGTACTGTCAAAACAGCAGTTTGATTATAACTGTTTTTAGAACAGACTTCTGGAATGTTGTGTGCAAGTGTATTGTGTTCAAGTAGCAAGTTTCCACTACTTTATAAAACATATCCTAGAAGCAAACTTTGACATCCAGTTGCTGTTGCTGAGAAAACTTACTAAGGGACTTTTAAAAAAAGAAAAACAACAATTACACACTTGCTCTTTTGAACATCTGATGAAAAGGTTTTGTAAAGTGCACCTAACCTAAAAATGTACAATGCTCGACTTGTCTTTGTATTCCATACTTCTAGCAGTTTAAATGATATGTTGCTTACACGAATAAGAAACGTTTAAATCTGCTGAAGGTCTAAACGAGTGATAGTTATTTGCAGACTGACAGGGCCATAAAATAATTCTGAAAGAATTGTTGCTTTTACAACACCATCCTTTATCAAGTGACTACTCAAATCTGCCAGTTTTTCACAGCAAACTGAAGTTTGATGATTTGATCCATCATGACCTAGTGATGGTCCAAACATTTCAAGGATTCTCCTAGCCTTAAAAAACTGGACTGGCGTCATTGAGTGACATGACTAATGTTAAATTTACTTTGGGATACTTCCAAACGTAATACAGTTTACAATAAACAAACAAAACTTTATGCTTGTCTAATTTTTCCAGAACTCCATACACATAATTTGATCTGGATAGAACATTTATTAAACAATAATACTATTTGATGCAAATAATTAATTAAAATATCGGTATGGAGAACCATACATGACTTCCATGTTTTAAGATTTATATTTAAAATCATTTTAGAAATGAAATATTTCCACAGAAACTACTTCTATCTTCAGCCTCAACCACAGAATTGTGGTCACTAACATATACCACCTCACGTTAGCGCACTCGATTTTCACTGATGATGGCAGTCGATGGCACTTCCGAGTTTCTTTAATAAAGAAAAAAGGAGTTGTGTGTGTGCATGTTTTAATGATAATTAGTAATGGACACGTCATGGACAACAAAATCCAAGAATTTACAAATGAATAATGAAAACACAAAGATTAAAAACTAATAAGAAATCATTCAATAGACATAAAGGAACAAATTAGTAAAATTTATTAATGAATCAAAGGAATTCAGAAATTCAACTGATAATATAGATTGATAATCACACATTAGTACATAATGTTACTAATTCCACAAAATTTGTAATTATTGGATAGTGAACATTGGATTTCAATACAGTAAGCGTACACATATTAATGTAAAGAACGTTTCACAAAAAGTGAATGGAAAAGAAAAAATACACAATTTCAACTTTCTTAAACTGAAAACAAGAAATTCTTTTGAGTTAGTGTAACGTGTTGTGTTACTGTAAGACAGAGCAGTACTGTTAGTGTACTAATTAAGATGCATTAAATGTACAAATAAAGCTAAATAGCCTAATGAGTTATTCTTAGATGACATCATTAATCTTTTTGGTAATTGTGTAAAAGCCTTCCCACAGTGGTTGCAGGTTCGGGCTGATTTGTTCCTTCCTTATCATGTTATAGAACTAAGCCTGGCAGCAGCTGTGAGCCCTGAAGAAATTGCAACCAGTCTTCATCTTTGTATTTGCCAAAATAAAGTTGTTCTGAGCCAGGTCATGTAAATTCAGGTTAGGCCAAATTGCTCATTAGACTTTGTCTAAATTTTACAGTAAAGATATAAAGATGTGTTAAAGATTTTAGGACCGTACATTAAAAACATTGTTTGCACATATGAGTACGAAGCAGATGTATTAATATAATATGTTACCCAACAAGATACAGGAAGAATTATGTATATTTAATTTAGTAGTTAATGGACTTAAAACCTGCAGTAGAAAATCCAGTTTTTATAAAACAAATAGGGAGAGAATTGAAGATTTCATATTTGTAAATGTTATATCTATTTTCTTCACAAGCAACTAATGGCAGGTTATGATTTATAACCATGTTTTCTCATAATGTATGTTGTTAATGACCTTTTTTTTAAGAGTATGAAAAACAATAGATATCAGTATATAAAAAAAAGGTAAATTTTATTGGTATATACTAAAGTATATAATCCCATTTGTTTCTATTCATTAACAAAGGTCCGTACTGTAATAATTTTGTGTGTAATATACAAACATTCTTTAATATGTTTACGTGATTTTCCAATTTTATTTGTAATAATTCAGACCATAGTAACATTTAATTCCACTCTAATCCATTATTAATACATAATCATTTGCGTGTTAACAGAAACTGCACATTGCTTTGTATTGCATTATGTTGAAGAAAGGATTTTAATGTACTTGTTTGGTTATACGTTAGATTGTATTAGATTATAAATTGGAACGAGGTTTTAATGCCAGTACTTAGAATAAATACAGCCTTTAATGTTATATACAGCCTTTTATCCATACAATAAATACAGCCTTTGAATGTACACTAACTAAGGAAATTTTTGTTAGGTCTAATTAATTTTAAAAATCTAAAAGGTTAAGTTATATTGTTAAACGTAGACACAACCTCCAGAAATCGTCTCTGTACCGTAATTATGCACGATAAATGGAAACTATGTTTTAATTTCTGTACTTCCAATAAATACAGCCTTTTAATGTACACTAACAAAGGAAATTTCAGTTAAGTTACATTGTCGTACATAACCTCCATAACCTGCGGTTCGTTACTTGTGAAGAAAACTGATTTTGTACAAATGAGGGTACGAAAATTTAGTACAAACGAGCACATGGAAATTAAATGCTGCACGCTAAGCGATAAGATCCGATATGTTTGTTAAAGTAATTTTTTTTTTTTTCTAATTTTTTCTGTTTCATTAATTAATTCTAACAGATACCTAGGCCAAACATTTTAAGGAAATGCTTTATCTGAGGAGACATTTTTTGTTCTGTTGTCTGTAACACTTGTAGACAATATATTAAAAGTTATCCGGATTTCTACTGGATCTGTATTATTCACAAGTAACTAATGGCAGGTTATTGAGGTTATGTACTCAATAAACAATGTAACAATGTAACTTAAATAAAATTTTCTTTGTTAGTGTACATTAAAAGGGTGTATTTGTTGGAAGTACAGAAATTAGTTTCCATTTATCCCACATAATTACAGTACAGAGGCAATTTTTGGAGGTTGTGTCTACGTTTTACAATCTAACTTAATCTTTTAGATTTTTAAAATTAATTAGACTTAAAAAAATGCTCCTTAGTTAGTGTACATTCAAAGGCTGTAGTTATTGTATGGATAAAAGGCTGTATATAACATTAAAGGCTGTATTTATTCGAAGTACCGGAATTAAAACCTCGTTCCAATTTATAACCTAGTACAATCTAACGTATAACCAAACAAGTACATTCAAATCCTTTTTTCAACATAATGTAATAAAAAGCAATGTGCAGCTTCTGTTAACACGCAAATGATTAAGTATTAATAATTGGTTACAGTGGAATTTAATGTTACTACGGTCTGAATTAATGCAAATAAAATTGGAGAATATCGTCAACATATAAAAGAATGCTTGTATATTACACACAAAATTATTACAGTACGGACCTTTGTAAATGAATAGAAACAAATAGGACTCTATACTTTATTATGTACAAATAAAATTCACCTTTTTTCAAGTACAGTATATATTGTATTTTCATACTCTTAAAAAAAGGCCATCAACAACATTTTAGTTACTTGTGAAGAAAACAGATATAACATTTCCAAACAAGAAATCTTCATTCTCTCCCTATTTGTTTTATAAAAACTGGAGTTTCTACTGCAGGTTTTTAAGTCCAATAACTACTTAATTTAATATACATAATTGTTTCTGATCTTGTTGGGTAACATTATATTAATACATCTACTTCCTACTCACATGTACAAACAATGTTTTTAATGGTCGGACCTAAACATCTTTAAAATTTAGACAAAGTCTAATGAGCAATTAGACCTAATCTGAATTACTACATCTAAGAATATCTTATTCGGTAATTTAGCTTTATTTATATATTTAATGCATCTTAATTAGTACAGTAACACCACTGCTGTGTCTTACAGTAACACAATACATTACTCTAACTCTAAAGAATTTCTTGTTTCCAGTTTAAAAAAATTGAAATTGTGTAATTGTTTTGTTTTCCATTCACTTTTTATAGAAGCATGCTTAACATTAATACGTGTACCCTTACTATATTATGGTCATAAACATCTTTATCAACACTTTATATCTTTAAAATTTAGACAAAATCTAATGATCAATTTGGCTTAACCTGAATTTACATGACCTGGCTCAAAACAACTTTATTTTGGCAAATACAAAGATGAAGACTCTGTACACCCTGGTTGCAATTTCTTCAGGGCTCACACCTGCTGCCAGGCTTAGTTCTATAACATGATCAGGAAGAAAGGAATCAGTTCTTGGATTTTGTTGTCCATGACGTGTCCGTTACTTAACTTTATACAACTATTTCATTAACGACTTGGAGCACAAAGATCAGTACTCATAAAAAACTTTGTGTTCTGAGTCGTTAATGAAATAGTTGTATTTAGTAAAGGAATCAGCTCGAACCTGCAACCACTGTGAAGAGGCTTGTACACCATCACCAAGAAGATTAATGATGTCATCTACGAATAACTCATTAGGCCATTTAGCTTTATTTATACTAAATATCACTATTGTTTGACAACTCGGAACACTAATTTTTTTATAAGTAAAATCGTAAAGATTTACCTTACAGCCTAAACCGGCTTTCACCTTTAGAAGGCTTCATCAGAGGCTGCCGTAGGTAGCGCTGTCCGTCTTGTTGTTGGCGACGGGATAGATATTCAAAAGATCGATGCTGTGTGTGTGTGGTGAGATGTGTTCGAATTATGCTTAGCATTATCATCTGCTAATAATTCTCGCAGAAGTCTTCCTCCAACACTTAGAAAAAAACAAAAATACTCACAAATAATGACAGACACTCACATAAAATAGTATATTGGCACAGATACGTTGATGACATTCTAATACTATACAGGGGGAACAAAAGACAATGTGAACAGTTACTAACGCACATAAACAAACTACATAAAATCATAACCTTCACTGCCGAATATGAACACAACAATACCATAAACTTCTTAGACCTCTCCATCACAAAACTAGAACACAAGCACAAATTCAGTATATACAGAAAACCAACTACAACTGACACACTAATACACAACACCTCCAATCACCCAACACAACACAAACTAGCTGCTTTTAGAACCATGATACATAGACTTAACAATATCCCCTTAGATGAAAAAGACTACAAAGACGAACTAAACATGATAAAATATCTAGCAGAATCTAACGAATATTACAGAACAATAGTCAGTAAACTCCTACACAAAACACAAAACAAACAACAGACAAAGACAGAAAACAACAAATTCATAACACTAACATACATCAACAAACAAACTGAAAAAATTGCCCACAAATTCAAAAAAGCAGGATACAGAATCGCTTACAAAACTACCAACAAAATAGAACACACACTATCAAAACGCATGCACAAAGCACAAAACAAATTCGATCTACCCGGTATATACAAGCTAAATTGCTCAAATTGCAATAAATTCTACATAGGCCAGACAGGACGTAGCTTCAAACAGAGATACATTGAACACACAAAGGCACTCCACACGACTACAGAATCCACCTTTGCAAACCACCTCATTGAAGCAAACCACACATATAAAAACATCGACAATAACATGAACATTCTACACGTACACACAACAGGCCAAAAACTAGACACTCTAGAACAATTAGAAATATAAAAACACACAAAAACAAATAAAAACGACATCCTGAATGAACAGACACAATTCAAATCGCACACAATCGAACACATCTCACCACACACACACACAGCATTGATCTTTCGAATATCTATCCCGTCGCCAACAACAAGACGGACAGCGCTACCTATGGCAGCCTCTGATGAAGCCTTCTAAAGGTGAAAGCTGGTTTAGGCTGTAAGGTAAATGATCACCTAATTGCATGTCCAGCCTTGATCTCAGACACGGAAGTCCAGGACGAGGATGGTATGGCAAGGCTCTCACGTCTCTACTGGTCAGCGCGCCGCCTAATGGCCCAACAGCCAAGGGTGGGCGTTGGCTAGTAAGTAAGTAAGTGTAAGGTAAATCTTTACGATTTTACTTATAAAAAACTTAGTGTTCAAACAATAGTGATATTTAGTAAAGTAACGGACACGTCATGGACAACGAAATCCAAGAATTTATTTATCCATTTAATGCATCTTAATTAGTACACTAACAACACTGCTCTGTCTTACAGTAGCACAATACATTACACTAACTGTAAAGAATTTCTTGTTTTCAGTTAAAAAAAGTTGAAATTGTGTATTCTTTTCTTTTCCATTCACTTTCTGTGAAACAACCTACATTAATATGTGTACGCTTACTATATTGAAATCCAGTGTTCACAATCCAATAGTTGAAAATTTTGTGCAATTGTGAAATTAGTGACACTATGTACTAAAGTGTGATTATCAGTTGAATTTCTGAATTCCTTTGATTTATTAATAAATTTTACTAATTTGTTTCTTTATGTCTATTGAATGATTTCTTATTAGTTTTTAATTTTTGCGTTTTCATTATTCATTTGTAAATTCTTGGATTTTGTTGTCCATGACATGTCCATTGGTTAACTAATTATCATTAAAACACACAGAGGACTGATACTCTTTTGCAAGATCACAAGTATGTTTCAGGACCATTTGCAGGTCAGGTATTGTTCTGTCTGTTCACTTTCTGAAAGTGGTTGAGGAGCAAGGGGGAAAATGTCTCCATTTAAACACACACACACACACACACACAAAATTCTTTTTTCTTTAATTTGAATTCTGTATTAGAACAAATGTTTTCAGAGTTTACACATTTTTTTTTAATATCTTGGTTTAATTTTATGCAATGTGAACACATACAGAGGAGTGTCAGTTTTTTATGTTTTTTCGATAAATAAAAATGAGAGGGGGAAAGAGAGAGACCAAAAATGACAAGTACAGAAATTTCATCAGAACTTTTCCTGATAGTAAAAAAAATAACTAAATAATAAATGGCAAAGAACATTAACAAAATTAATTGAAATTATAGTTATAATTTCTTGTCTAATGAACAGGTACTAGTAATGGCTTCATATACTTCACATCTTAAATTATAAACCTATTACAAACATATTTGGTATACTCAGCTTGAAACAAACGTGCAGCCCAACAAAAATGTTGGTTTAAATGTTACCATGCTGCATTATTCGTACTGTCAAAACAGCAGTTTGATTATAACTGTTTTTAGAACAGACTTCTGGAATGTTGTGTGCAAGTGTATTGTGTTCAAGTAGCAAGTTTCCACTACTTTATAAAACATATCCTAGAAGCAAACTTTGACATCCAGTTGCTGTTGCTGAGAAAACTTACTAAGGGACTTTTAAAAAAAGAAAAACAACAATTACACACTTGCTCTTTTGAACATCTGATGAAAAGGTTTTGTAAAGTGCACCTAACCTAAAAATGTACAATGCTCGACTTGTCTTTGTATTCCATACTTCTAGCAGTTTAAATGATATGTTGCTTACACGAATAAGAAATGTTTAAATCTGCTGAAGGTCTAAACGAGTGATAGTTATTTGCAGACTGACAGGGCCATAAAATAATTCTGAAAGAATTGTTGCTTTTACAACACCATCCTTTATCAAGTGACTACTCAAATCTGCCAGTTTTTCACAGCAAACTGAAGTTTGATGATTTGATCCATCATGACCTAGTGATGGTCCAAACATTTCAAGGATTCTCCTAGCCTTAAAAAACTGGACTGGCGTCATTGAGTGACATGACTAATGTTAAATTTACTTTGGGATACTTCCAAACGTAATACAGTTTACAATAAACAAACAAAACTTTATGCTTGTCTAATTTTTCCAGAACTCCATACACATAATTTGATCTGGATAGAACATTTATTAAACAATAATACTATTTGATGCAAATAATTAATTAAAATATCGGTATGGAGAACCATACATGACTTCCATGTTTTAAGATTTATATTTAAAATCATTTTAGAAATGAAATATTTCCACAGAAACTACTTCTATCTTCAGCCTCAACCACAGAATTGTGGTCACTAACATATACCACCTCACGTTAGCGCACTCGATTTTCACTGATGATGGCAGTCGATGGCACTTCCGAGTTTCTTTAATAAAGAAAAAAGGAGTTGTGTGTGTGCATGTTTTAATGATAATTAGTAATGGACACGTCATGGACAACAAAATCCAAGAATTTACAAATGAATAATGAAAACACAAAGATTAAAAACTAATAAGAAATCATTCAATAGACATAAAGGAACAAATTAGTAAAATTTATTAATGAATCAAAGGAATTCAGAAATTCAACTGATAATATAGATTGATAATCACACATTAGTACATAATGTTACTAATTCCACAAAATTTGTAATTATTGGATAGTGAACATTGGATTTCAATACAGTAAGCGTACACATATTAATGTAAAGAACGTTTCACAAAAAGTGAATGGAAAAGAAAAAATACACAATTTCAACTTTCTTAAACTGAAAACAAGAAATTCTTTTGAGTTAGTGTAACGTGTTGTGTTACTGTAAGACAGAGCAGTACTGTTAGTGTACTAATTAAGATGCATTAAATGTACAAATAAAGCTAAATAGCCTAATGAGTTATTCTTAGATGACATCATTAATCTTTTTGGTAATTGTGTAAAAGCCTTCCCACAGTGGTTGCAGGTTCGGGCTGATTTGTTCCTTCCTTATCATGTTATAGAACTAAGCCTGGCAGCAGCTGTGAGCCCTGAAGAAATTGCAACCAGTCTTCATCTTTGTATTTGCCAAAATAAAGTTGTTCTGAGCCAGGTCATGTAAATTCAGGTTAGGCCAAATTGCTCATTAGACTTTGTCTAAATTTTACAGTAAAGATATAAAGATGTGTTAAAGATTTTAGGACCGTACATTAAAAACATTGTTTGCACATATGAGTACGAAGCAGATGTATTAATATAATATGTTACCCAACAAGATACAGGAAGAATTATGTATATTTAATTTAGTAGTTAATGGACTTAAAACCTGCAGTAGAAAATCCAGTTTTTATAAAACAAATAGGGAGAGAATTGAAGATTTCATATTTGTAAATGTTATATCTATTTTCTTCACAAGCAACTAATGGCAGGTTATGATTTATAACCATGTTTTCTCATAATGTATGTTGTTAATGACCTTTTTTTTAAGAGTATGAAAAACAATAGATATCAGTATATAAAAAAAAGGTAAATTTTATTGGTATATACTAAAGTATATAATCCCATTTGTTTCTATTCATTAACAAAGGTCCGTACTGTAATAATTTTGTGTGTAATATACAAACATTCTTTAATATGTTTACGTGATTTTCCAATTTTATTTGTAATAATTCAGACCATAGTAACATTTAATTCCACTCTAATCCATTATTAATACATAATCATTTGCGTGTTAACAGAAACTGCACATTGCTTTGTATTGCATTATGTTGAAGAAAGGATTTTAATGTACTTGTTTGGTTATACGTTAGATTGTATTAGATTATAAATTGGAACGAGGTTTTAATGCCAGTACTTAGAATAAATACAGCCTTTAATGTTATATACAGCCTTTTATCCATACAATAAATACAGCCTTTTAATGTACACTAACTAAGGAAATTTTTGTTAGGTCTAATTAATTTTAAAAATCTAAAAGGTTAAGTTATATTGTTAAACGTAGACACAACCTCCAGAAATCGTCTCTGTACCGTAATTATGCACGATAAATGGAAACTATGTTTTAATTTCTGTACTTCCAATAAATACAGCCTTTTAATGTACACTAACAAAGGAAATTTCAGTTAAGTTACATTGTCGTACATAACCTCCATAACCTGCGGTTCGTTACTTGTGAAGAAAACTGATTTTGTACAAATGAGGGTACGAAAATTTAGTACAAACGAGCACATGGAAATTAAATGCTGCACGCTAAGCGATAAGATCCGATATGTTTGTTAAAGTAATTTTTTTTTTTTCTAATTTTTTCTGTTTCATTAATTAATTCTAACAGATACCTAGGCCAAACATTTTAAGGAAATGCTTTATCTGAGGAGACATTTTTTGTTCTGTTGTCTGTAACACTTGTAGACAATATATTAAAAGTTATCCGGATTTCTACTGGATCCGTATTATTCACAAGTAACTAATGGCAGGTTATTGAGGTTATGTACTCAATAAACAATGTAACAATGTAACTTAAATAAAATTTACTTTGTTAGTGTACATTAAAAGGGTGTATTTGTTGGAAGTACAGAAATTAGTTTCCATTTATCCCACATAATTACAGTACAATCTAACTTAATCTTTTAGATTTTTAAAATTAATTAGACTTAAAAAAATGCTCCTTAGTTAGTGTACATTCAAAGGCTGTAGTTATTGTATGGATAAAAGGCTGTATATAACATTAAAGGCTGTATTTATTCGAAGTACCGGAATTAAAACCTCGTTCCAATTTATAACCTAGTACAATCTAATGTATAACCAAACAAGTACATTCAAATCCTTTTTTCAACATAATGTAATAAAAAGCAATGTGCAGCTTCTGTTAACACGCAAATGATTAAGTATTAATAATTGGTTACAGTGGAATTTAATGTTACTACGGTCTGAATTAATGCAAATAAAATTGGAGAATATCGTCAACATATAAAAGAATGCTTGTATATTACACACAAAATTATTACAGTACGGACCTTTGTAAATGAATAGAAACAAATAGGACTCTATACTTTATTATGTACAAATAAAATTCACCTTTTTTCAAGTACAGTATATATTGTATTTTCATACTCTTAAAAAAAGGCCATCAACAACATTTTAGTTACTTGTGAAGAAAACAGATATAACATTTCCAAACAAGAAATCTTCAATTCTCTCCCTATTTGTTTTATAAAAACTGGAGTTTCTACTGCAGGTTTTTAAGTCCAATAACTACTTAATTTAATATACATAATTGTTCCTGATCTTGTTGGGTAACATTATATTAATACATCTACTTCCTACTCACATGTACAAACAATGTTTTTAATGGTCGGACCTAAACATCTTTAAAATTTAGACAAAGTCTAATGAGCAATTAGACCTAACCTGAATTACTACATCTAAGAATATCTTATTCGGTAATTTAGCTTTATTTATATATTTAATGCATCTTAATTAGTACAGTAACACCACTGCTGTGTCTTACAGTAACACAATACATTACTCTAACTCTAAAGAATTTCTTGTTTCCAGTTTAAAAAAATTGAAATTGTGTAATTGTTTTGTTTTCCATTCACTTTTTATAGAAGCATGCTTAACATTAATACGTGTACCCTTACTATATTATGGTCATAAACATCTTTATCAACACTTTATATCTTTAAAATTTAGACAAAATCTAATGATCAATTTGGCTTAACCTGAATTTACATGACCTGGCTCAAAACAACTTTATTTTGGCAAATACAAAGATGAAGACTCTGTACACCCTGGTTGCAATTTCTTCAGGGCTCACACCTGCTGCCAGGCTTAGTTCTATAACATGATCAGGAAGAAAGGAATCAGTTCTTGGATTTTGTTGTCCATGACGTGTCCGTTACTTAACTTTATACAACTATTTCATTAACGACTTGGAGCACAAAGATCAGTACTCATAAAAAACTTTGTGTTCTGAGTCGTTAATGAAATAGTTGTATTTAGTAAAGGAATCAGCTCGAACCTGCAACAACTGTGAAGAGGCTTGTACACCATCACCAAGAAGATTAATGATGTCATCTACGAATAACTCATTAGGCCATTTAGCTTTATTTATACTAAATATCACTATTGTTTGACAACTCGGAACACTAATTTTTTTATAAGTAAAATCGTAAAGATTTACCTTACAGCCTAAACCGGCTTTCACCTTTAGAAGGCTTCATCAGAGGCTGCCGTAGGTAGCGCTGTCCGTCTTGTTGTTGGCGACGGGATAGATATTCAAAAGATCGATGCTGTGTGTGTGTGGTGAGATGTGTTCGAATTATGCTTAGCATTATCATCTGCTAATAATTCTCGCAGAAGTCTTCCTCCAACACTTAGAAAAAAACAAAAATACTCACAAATAATGACAGACACTCACATAAAATAGTATATTGGCACAGATACGTTGATGACATTCTAATACTATACAGGGGGAACAAAAGACAATGTGAACAGTTACTAACGCACATAAACAAACTACATAAAATCATAACCTTCACTGCCGAATATGAACACAACAATACCATAAACTTCTTAGACCTCTCCATCACAAAACTAGAACACAAGCACAAATTCAGTATATACAGAAAACCAACTACAACTGACACACTAATACACAACACCTCCAATCACCCAACACAACACAAACTAGCTGCTTTTAGAACCATGATACATAGACTTAACAATATCCCCTTAGATGAAAAAGACTACAAAGACGAACTAAACATGATAAAATATCTAGCAGAATCTAACGGATATTACAGAACAATAGTCAGTAAACTCCTACACAAAACACAAAACAAACAACAGACAAAGACAGAAAACAACAAATTCATAACACTAACATACATCAACAAACAAACTGAAAAAATTGCCCACAAATTCAAAAAAGCAGGATACAGAATCGCTTACAAAACTACCAACAAAATAGAACACACACTATCAAAACGCATGCACAAAGCACAAAACAAATTCGATCTACCCGGTATATACAAGCTAAATTGCTCAAATTGCAATAAATTCTACATAGGCCAGACAGGACGTAGCTTCAAACAGAGATACATTGAACACACAAAGGCACTCCACACGACTACAGAATCCACCTTTGCAAACCACCTCATTGAAGCAAACCACACATATAAAAACATCGACAATAACATGAACATTCTACACGTACACACAACAGGCCAAAAACTAGACACTCTAGAACAATTAGAAATATACAAACACACAAAAACAAATAAAAACGACATCCTGAATGAACAGACACAATTCAAATCGCACACAATCGAACACATCTCACCACACACACACACAGCATTGATCTTTCGAATATCTATCCCGTCGCCAACAACAAGACGGACAGCGCTACCTATGGCAGCCTCTGATGAAGCCTTCTAAAGGTGAAAGCTGGTTTAGGCTGTAAGGTAAATCTTTACGATTTTACTTATAAAAAACTTAGTGTTCAAACAATAGTGATATTTAGTAAAGTAACGGACACGTCATGGACAACGAAATCCAAGAATTTATTTATCCATTTAATGCATCTTAATTAGTACACTAACAACACTGCTCTGTCTTACAGTAGCACAATACATTACACTAACTGTAAAGAATTTCTTGTTTTCAGTTAAAAAAAGTTGAAATTGTGTATTCTTTTCTTTTCCATTCACTTTCTGTGAAACAACCTACATTAATATGTGTACGCTTACTATATTGAAATCCAGTGTTCACAATCCAATAGTTGAAAATTTTGTGCAATTGTGAAATTAGTGACACTATGTACTAAAGTGTGATTATCAGTTGAATTTCTGAATTCCTTTGATTTATTAATAAATTTTACTAATTTGTTCCTTTATGTCTATTGAATGATTTCTTATTAGTTTTTAATCTTTGCGTTTTCATTATTCATTTGTAAATTCTTGGATTTTGTTGTCCATGACATGTCCATTGGTTAACTAATTATCATTAAAACACACAGAGGACTGATACTCTTTTGCAAGATCACAAGTATGTTTCAGGACCATTTGCAGGTCAGGTATTGTTCTGTCTGTTCACTTTCTGAAAGTGGTTGAGGAGCAAGGGGGAAAATGTCTCCATTTAAACACACACACACACACACACACACAGAATTCCTTTTTTCTTTAATTTGAATTCTGTATTAGAACAAATGTTTTCAGAGTTTACACATTTTTTTTTAATATCTTGGTTTAATTTTATGCAATGTGAACACATACAGAGGAGTGTCAGTTTTTTATGTTTTTTCGATAAATAAAAATGAGAGGGGGAAAGAGAGAGACCAAAAATGACAAGTACAGAAATTTCATCAGAACTTTTCCTGATAGTAAAAAAAATAACTAAATAATAAATGGCAAAGAACATTAACAAAATTAATTGAAATTATAGTTATAATTTCTTGTCTAATGAACAGGTACTAGTAATGGCTTCATATACTTCACATCTTAAATTATAAACCTATTACAAACATATTTGGTATACTCAGCTTGAAACAAACGTGCAGCCCAACAAAAATGTTGGTTTAAATGTTACCATGCTGCATTATTCGTACTGTCAAAACAGCAGTTTGATTATAACTGTTTTTAGAACAGACTTCTGGAATGTTGTGTGCAAGTGTATTGTGTTCAAGTAGCAAGTTTCCACTACTTTATAAAACATATCCTAGAAGCAAACTTTGACATCCAGTTGCTGTTGCTGAGAAAACTTACTAAGGGACTTTTAAAAAAAGAAAAACAACAATTACACACTTGCTCTTTTGAACATCTGATGAAAAGGTTTTGTAAAGTGCACCTAACCTAAAAATGTACAATGCTCGACTTGTCTTTGTATTCCATACTTCTAGCAGTTTAAATGATATGTTGCTTACACGAATAAGAAACGTTTAAATCTGCTGAAGGTCTAAACGAGTGATAGTTATTTGCAGACTGACAGGGCCATAAAATAATTCTGAAAGAATTGTTGCTTTTACAACACCATCCTTTATCAAGTGACTACTCAAATCTGCCAGTTTTTCACAGCAAACTGAAGTTTGATGATTTGATCCATCATGACCTAGTGATGGTCCAAACATTTCAAGGATTCTCCTAGCCTTAAAAAACTGGACTGGCGTCATTGAGTGACATGACTAATGTTAAATTTACTTTGGGATACTTCCAAACGTAATACAGTTTACAATAAACAAACAAAACTTTATGCTTGTCTAATTTTTCCAGAACTCCATACACATAATTTGATCTGGATAGAACATTTATTAAACAATAATACTATTTGATGCAAATAATTAATTAAAATATCGGTATGGAGAACCATACATGACTTCCATGTTTTAAGATTTATATTTAAAATCATTTTAGAAATGAAATATTTCCACAGAAACTACTTCTATCTTCAGCCTCAACCACAGAATTGTGGTCACTAACATATACCACCTCACGTTAGCGCACTCGATTTTCACTGATGATGGCAGTCGATGGCACTTCCGAGTTTCTTTAATAAAGAAAAAAGGAGTTGTGTGTGTGCATGTTTTAATGATAATTAGTAATGGACACGTCATGGACAACAAAATCCAAGAATTTACAAATGAATAATGAAAACACAAAGATTAAAAACTAATAAGAAATCATTCAATAGACATAAAGGAACAAATTAGTAAAATTTATTAATGAATCAAAGGAATTCAGAAATTCAACTGATAATATAGATTGATAATCACACATTAGTACATAATGTTACTAATTCCACAAAATTTGTAATTATTGGATAGTGAACATTGGATTTCAATACAGTAAGCGTACACATATTAATGTAAAGAACGTTTCACAAAAAGTGAATGGAAAAGAAAAAATACACAATTTCAACTTTCTTAAACTGAAAACAAGAAATTCTTTTGAGTTAGTGTAACGTGTTGTGTTACTGTAAGACAGAGCAGTACTGTTAGTGTACTAATTAAGATGCATTAAATGTACAAATAAAGCTAAATAGCCTAATGAGTTATTCTTAGATGACATCATTAATCTTTTTGGTAATTGTGTAAAAGCCTTCCCACAGTGGTTGCAGGTTCGGGCTGATTTGTTCCTTCCTTATCATGTTATAGAACTAAGCCTGGCAGCAGCTGTGAGCCCTGAAGAAATTGCAACCAGTTTTCATCTTTGTATTTGCCAAAATAAAGTTGTTCTGAGCCAGGTCATGTAAATTCAGGTTAGGCCAAATTGCTCATTAGACTTTGTCTAAATTTTACAGTAAAGATATAAAGATGTGTTAAAGATTTTAGGACCGTACATTAAAAATATTGTTTGCACATATGAGTACGAAGCAGATGTATTAATATAATATGTTACCCAACAAGATACAGGAAGAATTATGTATATTTAATTTAGTAGTTAATGGACTTAAAACCTGCAGTAGAAAATCCAGTTTTTATAAAACAAATAGGGAGAGAATTGAAGATTTCATATTTGTAAATGTTATATCTATTTTCTTCACAAGCAACTAATGGCAGGTTATGATTTATAACCATGTTTTCTCATAATGTATGTTGTTAATGACCTTTTTTTTAAGAGTATGAAAAACAATAGATATCAGTATATAAAAAAAAGGTAAATTTTATTGGTATATACTAAAGTATATAATCCCATTTGTTTCTATTCATTAACAAAGGTCCGTACTGTAATAATTTTGTGTGTAATATACAAACATTCTTTAATATGTTTACGTGATTTTCCAATTTTATTTGTAATAATTCAGACCATAGTAACATTTAATTCCACTCTAATCCATTATTAATACATAATCATTTGCGTGTTAACAGAAACTGCACATTGCTTTGTATTGCATTATGTTGAAGAAAGGATTTTAATGTACTTGTTTGGTTATACGTTAGATTGTATTAGATTATAAATTGGAACGAGGTTTTAATGCCAGTACTTAGAATAAATACAGCCTTTAATGTTATATACAGCCTTTTATCCATACAATAAATACAGCCTTTGAATGTACACTAACTAAGGAAATTTTTGTTAGGTCTAATTAATTTTAAAAATCTAAAAGGTTAAGTTATATTGTTAAACGTAGACACAACCTCCAGAAATCGTCTCTGTACCGTAATTATGCACGATAAATGGAAACTATGTTTTAATTTCTGTACTTCCAATAAATACAGCCTTTTAATGTACACTAACAAAGGAAATTTCAGTTAAGTTACATTGTCGTACATAACCTCCATAACCTGCGGTTCGTTACTTGTGAAGAAAACTGATTTTGTACAAATGAGGGTACGAAAATTTAGTACAAACGAGCACATGGAAATTAAATGCTGCACGCTAAGCGATAAGATCCGATATGTTTGTTAAAGTAATTTTTTTTTTTTTCTAATTTTTTCTGTTTCATTAATTAATTCTAACAGATACCTAGGCCAAACATTTTAAGGAAATGCTTTATCTGAGGAGACATTTTTTGTTCTGTTGTCTGTAACACTTGTAGACAATATATTAAAAGTTATCCGGATTTCTACTGGATCTGTATTATTCACAAGTAACTAATGGCAGGTTATTGAGGTTATGTACTCAATAAACAATGTAACAATGTAACTTAAATAAAATTTACTTTGTTAGTGTACATTAAAAGGGTGTATTTGTTGGAAGTACAGAAATTAGTTTCCATTTATCCCACATAATTACAGTACAGAGGCAATTTTTGGAGGTTGTGTCTACGTTTTACAATCTAACTTAATCTTTTAGATTTTTAAAATTAATTAGACTTAAAAAAATGCTCCTTAGTTAGTGTACATTCAAAGGCTGTAGTTATTGTATGGATAAAAGGCTGTATATAACATTAAAGGCTGTATTTATTCGAAGTACCGGAATTAAAACCTCGTTCCAATTTATAACCTAGTACAATCTAACGTATAACCAAACAAGTACATTCAAATCCTTTTTTCAACATAATGTAATAAAAAGCAATGTGCAGCTTCTGTTAACACGCAAATGATTAAGTATTAATAATTGGTTACAGTGGAATTTAATGTTACTACGGTCTGAATTAATGCAAATAAAATTGGAGAATATCGTCAACATATAAAAGAATGCTTGTATATTACACACAAAATTATTACAGTACGGACCTTTGTAAATGAATAGAAACAAATAGGACTCTATACTTTATTATGTACAAATAAAATTCACCTTTTTTCAAGTACAGTATATATTGTATTTTCATACTCTTAAAAAAAGGCCATCAACAACATTTTAGTTACTTGTGAAGAAAACAGATATAACATTTCCAAACAAGAAATCTTCAATTCTCTCCCTATTTGTTTTATAAAAACTGGAGTTTCTACTGCAGGTTTTTAAGTCCAATAACTACTTAATTTAATATACATAATTGTTCCTGATCTTGTTGGGTAACATTATATTAATACATCTACTTCCTACTCACATGTACAAACAATGTTTTTAATGGTCGGACCTAAACATCTTTAAAATTTAGACAAAGTCTAATGAGCAATTAGACCTAACCTGAATTACTACATCTAAGAATATCTTATTCGGTAATTTAGCTTTATTTATATATTTAATGCATCTTAATTAGTACAGTAACACCACTGCTGTGTCTTACAGTAACACAATACATTACTCTAACTCTAAAGAATTTCTTGTTTCCAGTTTAAAAAAATTGAAATTGTGTAATTGTTTTGTTTTCCATTCACTTTTTATAGAAGCATGCTTAACATTAATACGTGTACCCTTACTATATTATGGTCATAAACATCTTTATCAACACTTTATATCTTTAAAATTTAGACAAAATCTAATGATCAATTTGGCTTAACCTGAATTTACATGACCTGGCTCAAAACAACTTTATTTTGGCAAATACAAAGATGAAGACTCTGTACACCCTGGTTGCAATTTCTTCAGGGCTCACACCTGCTGCCAGGCTTAGTTCTATAACATGATCAGGAAGAAAGGAATCAGTTCTTGGATTTTGTTGTCCATGACGTGTCCGTTACTTAACTTTATACAACTATTTCATTAACGACTTGGAGCACAAAGATCAGTACTCATAAAAAACTTTGTGTTCTGAGTCGTTAATGAAATAGTTGTATTTAGTAAAGGAATCAGCTCGAACCTGCAACCACTGTGAAGAGGCTTGTACACCATCACCAAGAAGATTAATGATGTCATCTACGAATAACTCATTAGGCCATTTAGCTTTATTTATACTAAATATCACTATTGTTTGACAACTCGGAACACTAATTTTTTTATAAGTAAAATCGTAAAGATTTACCTTACAGCCTAAACCGGCTTTCACCTTTAGAAGGCTTCATCAGAGGCTGCCGTAGGTAGCGCTGTCCGTCTTGTTGTTGGCGACGGGATAGATATTCAAAAGATCGATGCTGTGTGTGTGTGGTGAGATGTGTTCGAATTATGCTTAGCATTATCATCTGCTAATAATTCTCGCAGAAGTCTTCCTCCAACACTTAGAAAAAAACAAAAATACTCACAAATAATGACAGACACTCACATAAAATAGTATATTGGCACAGATACGTTGATGACATTCTAATACTATACAGGGGGAACAAAAGACAATGTGAACAGTTACTAACGCACATAAACAAACTACATAAAATCATAACCTTCACTGCCGAATATGAACACAACAATACCATAAACTTCTTAGACCTCTCCATCACAAAACTAGAACACAAGCACAAATTCAGTATATACAGAAAACCAACTACAACTGACACACTAATACACAACACCTCCAATCACCCAACACAACACAAACTAGCTGCTTTTAGAACCATGATACATAGACTTAACAATATCCCCTTAGATGAAAAAGACTACAAAGACGAACTAAACATGATAAAATATCTAGCAGAATCTAACGGATATTACAGAACAATAGTCAGTAAACTCCTACACAAAACACAAAACAAACAACAGACAAAGACAGAAAACAACAAATTCATAACACTAACATACATCAACAAACAAACTGAAAAAATTGCCCACAAATTCAAAAAAGCAGGATACAGAATCGCTTACAAAACTACCAACAAAATAGAACACACACTATCAAAACGCATGCACAAAGCACAAAACAAATTCGATCTACCCGGTATATACAAGCTAAATTGCTCAAATTGCAATAAATTCTACATAGGCCAGACAGGACGTAGCTTCAAACAGAGATACATTGAACACACAAAGGCACTCCACACGACTACAGAATCCACCTTTGCAAACCACCTCATTGAAGCAAACCACACATATAAAAACATCGACAATAACATGAACATTCTACACGTACACACAACAGGCCAAAAACTAGACACTCTAGAACAATTAGAAATATACAAACACACAAAAACAAATAAAAACGACATCCTGAATGAACAGACACAATTCAAATCGCACACAATCGAACACATCTCACCACACACACACACAGCATTGATCTTTCGAATATCTATCCCGTCGCCAACAACAAGACGGACAGCGCTACCTATGGCAGCCTCTGATGAAGCCTTCTAAAGGTGAAAGCTGGTTTAGGCTGTAAGGTAAATCTTTACGATTTTACTTATAAAAAACTTAGTGTTCAAACAATAGTGATATTTAGTAAAGTAACGGACACGTCATGGACAACGAAATCCAAGAATTTATTTATCCATTTAATGCATCTTAATTAGTACACTAACAACACTGCTCTGTCTTACAGTAGCACAATACATTACACTAACTGTAAAGAATTTCTTGTTTTCAGTTAAAAAAAGTTGAAATTGTGTATTCTTTTCTTTTCCATTCACTTTCTGTGAAACAACCTACATTAATATGTGTACGCTTACTATATTGAAATCCAGTGTTCACAATCCAATAGTTGAAAATTTTGTGCAATTGTGAAATTAGTGACACTATGTACTAAAGTGTGATTATCAGTTGAATTTCTGAATTCCTTTGATTTATTAATAAATTTTACTAATTTGTTCCTTTATGTCTATTGAATGATTTCTTATTAGTTTTTAATCTTTGCGTTTTCATTATTCATTTGTAAATTCTTGGATTTTGTTGTCCATGACATGTCCATTGGTTAACTAATTATCATTAAAACACACAGAGGACTGATACTCTTTTGCAAGATCACAAGTATGTTTCAGGACCATTTGCAGGTCAGGTATTGTTCTGTCTGTTCACTTTCTGAAAGTGGTTGAGGAGCAAGGGGGAAAATGTCTCCATTTAAACACACACACACACACACACACACACAGAATTCCTTTTTTCTTTAATTTGAATTCTGTATTAGAACAAATGTTTTCAGAGTTTACACATTTTTTTTTAATATCTTGGTTTAATTTTATGCAATGTGAACACATACAGAGGAGTGTCAGTTTTTTATGTTTTTTCGATAAATAAAAATGAGAGGGGGAAAGAGAGAGACCAAAAATGACAAGTACAGAAATTTCATCAGAACTTTTCCTGATAGTAAAAAAAATAACTAAATAATAAATGGCAAAGAACATTAACAAAATTAATTGAAATTATAGTTATAATTTCTTGTCTAATGAACAGGTACTAGTAATGGCTTCATATACTTCACATCTTAAATTATAAACCTATTACAAACATATTTGGTATACTCAGCTTGAAACAAACGTGCAGCCCAACAAAAATGTTGGTTTAAATGTTACCATGCTGCATTATTCGTACTGTCAAAACAGCAGTTTGATTATAACTGTTTTTAGAACAGACTTCTGGAATGTTGTGTGCAAGTGTATTGTGTTCAAGTAGCAAGTTTCCACTACTTTATAAAACATATCCTAGAAGCAAACTTTGACATCCAGTTGCTGTTGCTGAGAAAACTTACTAAGGGACTTTTAAAAAAAGAAAAACAACAATTACACACTTGCTCTTTTGAACATCTGATGAAAAGGTTTTGTAAAGTGCACCTAACCTAAAAATGTACAATGCTCGACTTGTCTTTGTATTCCATACTTCTAGCAGTTTAAATGATATGTTGCTTACACGAATAAGAAACGTTTAAATCTGCTGAAGGTCTAAACGAGTGATAGTTATTTGCAGACTGACAGGGCCATAAAATAATTCTGAAAGAATTGTTGCTTTTACAACACCATCCTTTATCAAGTGACTACTCAAATCTGCCAGTTTTTCACAGCAAACTGAAGTTTGATGATTTGATCCATCATGACCTAGTGATGGTCCAAACATTTCAAGGATTCTCCTAGCCTTAAAAAACTGGACTGGCGTCATTGAGTGACATGACTAATGTTAAATTTACTTTGGGATACTTCCAAACGTAATACAGTTTACAATAAACAAACAAAACTTTATGCTTGTCTAATTTTTCCAGAACTCCATACACATAATTTGATCTGGATAGAACATTTATTAAACAATAATACTATTTGATGCAAATAATTAATTAAAATATCGGTATGGAGAACCATACATGACTTCCATGTTTTAAGATTTATATTTAAAATCATTTTAGAAATGAAATATTTCCACAGAAACTACTTCTATCTTCAGCCTCAACCACAGAATTGTGGTCACTAACATATACCACCTCACGTTAGCGCACTCGATTTTCACTGATGATGGCAGTCGATGGCACTTCCGAGTTTCTTTAATAAAGAAAAAAGGAGTTGTGTGTGTGCATGTTTTAATGATAATTAGTAATGGACACGTCATGGACAACAAAATCCAAGAATTTACAAATGAATAATGAAAACACAAAGATTAAAAGCTAATAAGAAATCATTCAATAGACATAAAGGAACAAATTAGTAAAATTTATTAATGAATCAAAGGAATTCAGAAATTCAACTGATAATATAGATTGATAATCACACATTAGTACATAATGTTACTAATTCCACAAAATTTGTAATTATTGGATAGTGAACATTGGATTTCAATACAGTAAGCGTACACATATTAATGTAAAGAACGTTTCACAAAAAGTGAATGGAAAAGAAAAAATACACAATTTCAACTTTCTTAAACTGAAAACAAGAAATTCTTTTGAGTTAGTGTAACGTGTTGTGTTACTGTAAGACAGAGCAGTACTGTTAGTGTACTAATTAAGATGCATTAAATGTACAAATAAAGCTAAATAGCCTAATGAGTTATTCTTAGATGACATCATTAATCTTTTTGGTAATTGTGTAAAAGCCTTCCCACAGTGGTTGCAGGTTCGGGCTGATTTGTTCCTTCCTTATCATGTTATAGAACTAAGCCTGGCAGCAGCTGTGAGCCCTGAAGAAATTGCAACCAGTTTTCATCTTTGTATTTGCCAAAATAAAGTTGTTCTGAGCCAGGTCATGTAAATTCAGGTTAGGCCAAATTGCTCATTAGACTTTGTCTAAATTTTACAGTAAAGATATAAAGATGTGTTAAAGATTTTAGGACCGTACATTAAAAATATTGTTTGCACATATGAGTACGAAGCAGATGTATTAATATAATATGTTACCCAACAAGATACAGGAAGAATTATGTATATTTAATTTAGTAGTTAATGGACTTAAAACCTGCAGTAGAAAATCCAGTTTTTATAAAACAAATAGGGAGAGAATTGAAGATTTCATATTTGTAAATGTTATATCTATTTTCTTCACAAGCAACTAATGGCAGGTTATGATTTATAACCATGTTTTCTCATAATGTATGTTGTTAATGACCTTTTTTTTAAGAGTATGAAAAACAATAGATATCAGTATATAAAAAAAAGGTAAATTTTATTGGTACATACTAAAGTATATAATCCCATTTGTTTCTATTCATTAACAAATGTCCGTACTGTAATAATTTTGTGTGTAATATACAAACATTCTTTAATATGTTTACGTGATTTTCCAATATTATTTGTAATAATTCAGACCATAGTAACATTTAATTCCACTCTAATCCATTATTAATACATAATCATTTGCGTGTTAACAGAAACTGCACATTGCTTTTTATTGCATTATGTTGAAAAAAGGATTTTAATGTACTTGTTTGGTTATACGTTAGATTGTATTAGATTATAAATTGGAACGAGGTTTTAATGCCAGTACTTAGAATAAATACAGCCTTTAATGTTATATACAGCCTTTTATCCATACAATAAATACAGCCTTTGAATGTACACTAACTAAGGAAATTTTTGTTAGGTCTAATTAATTTTAAAAATCTAAAAGGTTAAGTTATATTGTTAAACGTAGACACAACCTCCAGAAATCGTCTCTGTACCGTAATTATGCACGATAAATGGAAACTATGTTTTAATTTCTGTACTTCCAATAAATACAGCCTTTTAATGTACACTAACAAAGGAAATTTCAGTTAAGTTACATTGTCGTACATAACCTCCATAACCTGCGGTTCGTTACTTGTGAAGAAAACTGATTTTGTACAAATGAGGGTACGAAAATTTAGTACAAACGAGCACATGGAAATTAAATGCTGCACGCTAAGCGATAAGATCCGATATGTTTGTTAAAGTAATTTTTTTTTTTTTCTAATTTTTTCTGTTTCATTAATTAATTCTAACAGATACCTAGGCCAAACATTTTAAGGAAATGCTTTATCTGAGGAGACATTTTTTGTTCTGTTGTCTGTAACACTTGTAGACAATATATTAAAAGTTATCCGGATTTCTACTGGATCTGTATTATTCACAAGTAACTAATGGCAGGTTATTGAGGTTATGTACTCAATAAACAATGTAACAATGTAACTTAAATAAAATTTACTTTGTTAGTGTACATTAAAAGGGTGTATTTGTTGGAAGTACAGAAATTAGTTTCCATTTATCCCACATAATTACAGTACAGAGGCAATTTTTGGAGTTTGTGTCTACGTTTTACAATCTAACTTAATCTTTTAGATTTTTAAAATTAATTAGACTTAAAAAAATGCTCCTTAGTTAGTGTACATTCAAAGGCTGTAGTTATTGTATGGATAAAAGGCTGTATATAACATTAAAGGCTGTATTTATTCGAAGTACCGGAATTAAAACCTCGTTCCAATTTATAACCTAGTACAATCTAACGTATAACCAAACAAGTACATTCAAATCCTTTTTTCAACATAATGTAATAAAAAGCAATGTGCAGCTTCTGTTAACACGCAAATGATTAAGTATTAATAATTGGTTACAGTGGAATTTAATGTTACTACGGTCTGAATTAATGCAAATAAAATTGGAGAATATCGTCAACATATAAAAGAATGCTTGTATATTACACACAAAATTATTACAGTACGGACCTTTGTAAATGAATAGAAACAAATAGGACTCTATACTTTATTATGTACAAATAAAATTCACCTTTTTTCAAGTACAGTATATATTGTATTTTCATACTCTTAAAAAAAGGCCATCAACAACATTTTAGTTACTTGTGAAGAAAACAGATATAACATTTCCAAACAAGAAATCTTCAATTCTCTCCCTATTTGTTTTATAAAAACTGGAGTTTCTACTGCAGGTTTTTAAGTCCAATAACTACTTAATTTAATATACATAATTGTTCCTGATCTTGTTGGGTAACATTATATTAATACATCTACTTCCTACTCACATGTACAAACAATGTTTTTAATGGTCGGACCTAAACATCTTTAAAATTTAGACAAAGTCTAATGAGCAATTAGACCTAACCTGAATTACTACATCTAAGAATATCTTATTCGGTAATTTAGCTTTATTTATATATTTAATGCATCTTAATTAGTACAGTAACACCACTGCTGTGTCTTACAGTAACACAATACATTACTCTAACTCTAAAGAATTTCTTGTTTCCAGTTTAAAAAAATTGAAATTGTGTAATTGTTTTGTTTTCCATTCACTTTTTATAGAAGCATGCTTAACATTAATACGTGTACCCTTACTATATTATGGTCATAAACATCTTTATCAACACTTTATATATTTAAAATTTAGACAAAATCTAATGATCAATTTGGCTTAACCTGAATTTACATGACCTGGCTCAAAACAACTTTATTTTGGCAAATACAAAGATGAAGACTCTGTACACCCTGGTTGCAATTTCTTCAGGGCTCACACCTGCTGCCAGGCTTAGTTCTATAACATGATCAGGAAGAAAGGAATCAGTTCTTGGATTTTGTTGTCCATGACGTGTCCGTTACTTAACTTTATACAACTATTTCATTAACGACTTGGAGCACAAAGATCAGTACTCATAAAAAACTTTGTGTTCTGAGTCGTTAATGAAATAGTTGTATTTAGTAAAGGAATCAGCTCGAACCTGCAACCACTGTGAAGAGGCTTGTACACCATCACCAAGAAGATTAATGATGTCATCTACGAATAACTCATTAGGCCATTTAGCTTTATTTATACTAAATATCACTATTGTTTGACAACTCGGAACACTAATTTTTTTATAAGTAAAATCGTAAAGATTTACCTTACAGCCTAAACCGGCTTTCACCTTTAGAAGGCTTCATCAGAGGCTGCCGTAGGTAGCGCTGTCCGTCTTGTTGTTGGCGACGGGATAGATATTCAAAAGATCGATGCTGTGTGTGTGTGGTGAGATGTGTTCGAATTATGCTTAGCATTATCATCTGCTAATAATTCTCGCAGAAGTCTTCCTCCAACACTTAGAAAAAAACAAAAATACTCACAAATAATGACAGACACTCACATAAAATAGTATATTGGCACAGATACGTTGATGACATTCTAATACTATACAGGGGGAACAAAAGACAATGTGAACAGTTACTAACGCACATAAACAAACTACATAAAATCATAACCTTCACTGCCGAATATGAACACAACAATACCATAAACTTCTTAGACCTCTCCATCACAAAACTAGAACACAAGCACAAATTCAGTATATACAGAAAACCAACTACAACTGACACACTAATACACAACACCTCCAATCACCCAACACAACACAAACTAGCTGCTTTTAGAACCATGATACATAGACTTAACAATATCCCCTTAGATGAAAAAGACTACAAAGACGAACTAAACATGATAAAATATCTAGCAGAATCTAACGGATATTACAGAACAATAGTCAGTAAACTCCTACACAAAACACAAAACAAACAACAGACAAAGACAGAAAACAACAAATTCATAACACTAACATACATCAACAAACAAACTGAAAAAATTGCCCACAAATTCAAAAAAGCAGGATACAGAATCGCTTACAAAACTACCAACAAAATAGAACACACACTATCAAAACGCATGCACAAAGCACAAAACAAATTCGATCTACCCGGTATATACAAGCTAAATTGCTCAAATTGCAATAAATTCTACATAGGCCAGACAGGACGTAGCTTCAAACAGAGATACATTGAACACACAAAGGCACTCCACACGACTACAGAATCCACCTTTGCAAACCACCTCATTGAAGCAAACCACACATATAAAAACATCGACAATAACATGAACATTCTACACGTACACACAACAGGCCAAAAACTAGACACTCTAGAACAATTAGAAATATACAAACACACAAAAACAAATAAAAACGACATCCTGAATGAACAGACACAATTCAAATCGCACACAATCGAACACATCTCACCACACACACACACAGCATTGATCTTTCGAATATCTATCCCGTCGCCAACAACAAGACGGACAGCGCTACCTATGGCAGCCTCTGATGAAGCCTTCTAAAGGTGAAAGCTGGTTTAGGCTGTAAGGTAAATCTTTACGATTTTACTTATAAAAAACTTAGTGTTCAAACAATAGTGATATTTAGTAAAGTAACGGACACGTCATGGACAACGAAATCCAAGAATTTATTTATCCATTTAATGCATCTTAATTAGTACACTAACAACACTGCTCTGTCTTACAGTAGCACAATACATTACACTAACTGTAAAGAATTTCTTGTTTTCAGTTAAAAAAAGTTGAAATTGTGTATTCTTTTCTTTTCCATTCACTTTCTGTGAAACAACCTACATTAATATGTGTACGCTTACTATATTGAAATCCAGTGTTCACAATCCAATAGTTGAAAATTTTGTGCAATTGTGAAATTAGTGACACTATGTACTAAAGTGTGATTATCAGTTGAATTTCTGAATTCCTTTGATTTATTAATAAATTTTACTAATTTGTTTCTTTATGTCTATTGAATGATTTCTTATTAGTTTTTAATCTTTGCGTTTTCATTATTCATTTGTAAATTCTTGGATTTTGTTGTCCATGACATGTCCATTGGTTAACTAATTATCATTAAAACACACAGAGGACTGATACTCTTTTGCAAGATCACAAGTATGTTTCAGGACCATTTGCAGGTCAGGTATTGTTCTGTCTGTTCACTTTCTGAAAGTGGTTGAGGAGCAAGGGGGAAAATGTCTCCATTTAAACACACACACACACACACACACAGAATTCCTTTTTTCTTTAATTTGAATTCTGTATTAGAACAAATGTTTTCAGAGTTTACACATTTTTTTTTAATATCTTGGTTTAATTTTATGCAATGTGAACACATACAGAGGAGTGTCAGTTTTTTATGTTTTTTCGATAAATAAAAATGAGAGGGGGAAAGAGAGAGACCAAAAATGACAAGTACAGAAATTTCATCAGAACTTTTCCTGATAGTAAAAAAAATAACTAAATAATAAATGGCAAAGAACATTAACAAAATTAATTGAAATTATAGTTATAATTTCTTGTCTAATGAACAGGTACTAGTAATGGCTTCATATACTTCACATCTTAAATTATAAACCTATTACAAACATATTTGGTATACTCAGCTTGAAACAAACGTGCAGCCCAACAAAAATGTTGGTTTAAATATTACCATGCTGCATTATTCGTACTGTCAAAACAGCAGTTTGATTATAACTGTTTTTAGAACAGACTTCTGGAATGTTGTGTGCAAGTGTATTGTGTTCAAGTAGCAAGTTTCCACTACTTTATAAAACATATCCTAGAAGCAAACTTTGACATCCAGTTGCTGTTGCTGAGAAAACTTACTAAGGGACTTTTAAAAAAAGAAAAACAACAATTACACACTTGCTCTTTTGAACATCTGATGAAAAGGTTTTGTAAAGTGCACCTAACCTAAAAATGTACAATGCTCGACTTGTCTTTGTATTCCATACTTCTAGCAGTTTAAATGATATGTTGCTTACACGAATAAGAAATGTTTAAATCTGCTGAAGGTCTAAACGAGTGATAGTTATTTGCAGACTGACAGGGCCATAAAATAATTCTGAAAGAATTGTTGCTTTTACAACACCATCCTTTATCAAGTGACTACTCAAATCTGCCAGTTTTTCACAGCAAACTGAAGTTTGATGATTTGATCCATCATGACCTAGTGATGGTCCAAACATTTCAAGGATTCTCCTAGCCTTAAAAAACTGGACTGGCGTCATTGAGTGACATGACTAATGTTAAATTTACTTTGGGATACTTCCAAACGTAATACAGTTTACAATAAACAAACAAAACTTTATGCTTGTCTAATTTTTCCAGAACTCCATACACATAATTTGATCTGGATAGAACATTTATTAAACAATAATACTATTTGATGCAAATAATTAATTAAAATATCGTTATGGAGAACCATACATGACTTCCATGTTTTAAGATTTATATTTAAAATCATTTTAGAAATGAAATATTTCCACAGAAACTACTTCTATCTTCAGCCTCAACCACAGAATTGTGGTCACTAACATATACCACCTCACGTTAGCGCACTCGATTTTCACTGATGATGGCAGTCGATGGCACTTCCGAGTTTCTTTAATAAAGAAAAAAGGAGTTGTGTGTGTGCATGTTTTAATGATAATTAGTAATGGACACGTCATGGACAACAAAATCCAAGAATTTACAAATGAATAATGAAAACACAAAGATTAAAAACTAATAAGAAATCATTCAATAGACATAAAGGAACAAATTAGTAAAATTTATTAATGAATCAAAGGAATTCAGAAATTCAACTGATAATATAGATTGATAATCACACATTAGTACATAATGTTACTAATTCCACAAAATTTGTAATTATTGGATAGTGAACATTGGATTTCAATACAGTAAGCGTACACATATTAATGTAAAGAACGTTTCACAAAAAGTGAATGGAAAAGAAAAAATACACAATTTCAACTTTCTTAAACTGAAAACAAGAAATTCTTTTGAGTTAGTGTAACGTGTTGTGTTACTGTAAGACAGAGCAGTACTGTTAGTGTACTAATTAAGATGCATTAAATGTACAAATAAAGCTAAATAGCCTAATGAGTTATTCTTAGATGACATCATTAATCTTTTTGGTAATTGTGTAAAAGCCTTCCCACAGTGGTTGCAGGTTCGGGCTGATTTGTTCCTTCCTTATCATGTTATAGAACTAAGCCTGGCAGCAGCTGTGAGCCCTGAAGAAATTGCAACCAGTTTTCATCTTTGTATTTGCCAAAATAAAGTTGTTCTGAGCCAGGTCATGTAAATTCAGGTTAGGCCAAATTGCTCATTAGACTTTGTCTAAATTTTACAGTAAAGATATAAAGATGTGTTAAAGATTTTAGGACCGTACATTAAAAATATTGTTTGCACATATGAGTACGAAGCAGATGTATTAATATAATATGTTACCCAACAAGATACAGGAAGAATTATGTATATTTAATTTAGTAGTTAATGGACTTAAAACCTGCAGTAGAAAATCCAGTTTTTATAAAACAAATAGGGAGAGAATTGAAGATTTCATATTTGTAAAAGTTATATCTATTTTCTTCACAAGCAACTAATGGCAGGTTATGATTTATAACCATGTTTTCTCATAATGTATGTTGTTAATGACCTTTTTTTTAAGAGTATGAAAAACAATAGATATCAGTATATAAAAAAAGGTAAATTTTATTGGTACATACTAAAGTATATAATCCCATTTGTTTCTATTCATTAACAAATGTCCGTACTGTAATAATTTTGTGTGTAATATACAAACATTCTTTAATATGTTTACGTGATTTTCCAATATTATTTGTAATAATTCAGACCATAGTAACATTTAATTCCACTCTAATCCATTATTAATACATAATCATTTGCGTGTTAACAGAAACTGCACATTGCTTTTTATTGCATTATGTTGAAAAAAGGATTTTAATGTACTTGTTTGGTTATACGTTAGATTGTATTAGATTATAAATTGGAACGAGGTTTTAATGCCAGTACTTAGAATAAATACAGCCTTTAATGTTATATACAGCCTTTTATCCATACAATAAATACAGCCTTTGAATGTACACTAACTAAGGAAATTTTTGTTATGTCTAATTAATTTTAAAAATCTAAAAGGTTAAGTTATATTGTTAAACGTAGACACAACCTCCAGAAATCGTCTCTGTACCGTAATTATGCACGATAAATGGAAACTATGTTTTAATTTCTGTACTTCCAATAAATACAGCCTTTTAATGTACACTAACAAAGGAAATTTCAGTTAAGTTACATTGTCGTACATAACCTCCATAACCTGCGGTTCGTTACTTGTGAAGAAAACTGATTTTGTACAAATGAGGGTACGAAAATTTAGTACAAACGAGCACATGGAAATTAAATGCTGCACGCTAAGCGATAAGATCCGATATGTTTGTTAAAGTAATTTTTTTTTTTTTTAATTTTTTCTGTTTCATTAATTAATTCTAACAGATACCTAGGCCAAACATTTTAAGGAAATGCTTTATCTGAGGAGACATTTTTTGTTCTGTTTTCTGTAACACTTGTAGACAATATATTAAAAGTTATCCGGATTTCTACTGGATCTGTATTATTCACAAGTAACTAATGGCAGGTTATTGAGGTTATGTACTCAATAAACAATGTAACAATGTAACTTAAATAAAATTTACTTTGTTAGTGTACATTAAAAGGGTGTATTTGTTGGAAGTACAGAAATTAGTTTCCATTTATCCCACATAATTACAGTACAGAGGCAATTTTTGGAGGTTGTGTCTACGTTTTACAATCTAACTTAATCTTTTAGATTTTTAAAATTAATTAGACTTAAAAAAATGCTCCTTAGTTAGTGTACATTCAAAGGCTGTAGTTATTGTATGGATAAAAGGCTGTATATAACATTAAAGGCTGTATTTATTCGAAGTACCGGAATTAAAACCTCGTTCCAATTTATAACCTAGTACAATCTAACGTATAACCAAACAAGTACATTCAAATCCTTTTTTCAACATAATGTAATAAAAAGCAATGTGCAGCTTCTGTTAACACGCAAATGATTAAGTATTAATAATTGGTTACAGTGGAATTTAATGTTACTACGGTCTGAATTAATGCAAATAAAATTGGAGAATATCGTCAACATATAAAAGAATGCTTGTATATTACACACAAAATTATTACAGTACGGACCTTTGTAAATGAATAGAAACAAATAGGACTCTATACTTTATTATGTACAAATAAAATTCACCTTTTTTCAAGTACAGTATATATTGTATTTTCATACTCTTAAAAAAAGGCCATCAACAACATTTTAGTTACTTGTGAAGAAAACAGATATAACATTTCCAAACAAGAAATCTTCAATTCTCTCCCTATTTGTTTTATAAAAACTGGAGTTTCTACTGCAGGTTTTTAAGTCCAATAACTACTTAATTTCATATACATAATTGTTCCTGATCTTGTTGGGTAACATTATATTAATACATCTACTTCCTACTCACATGTACAAACAATGTTTTTAATGGTCGGACCTAAACATCTTTAAAATTTAGACAAAGTCTAATGAGCAATTAGACCTAACCTGAATTACTACATCTAAGAATATCTTATTCGGTAATTTAGCTTTATTTATATATTTAATGCATCTTAATTAGTACAGTAACACCACTGCTGTGTCTTACAGTAACACAATACATTACTCTAACTCTAAAGAATTTCTTGTTTCCAGTTTAAAAAAATTGAAATTGTGTAATTGTTTTGTTTTCCATTCACTTTTTATAGAAGCATGCTTAACATTAATACGTGTACCCTTACTATATTATGGTCATAAACATCTTTATCAACACTTTATATCTTTAAAATTTAGACAAAATCTAATGATCAATTTGGCTTAACCTGAATTTACATGACCTGGCTCAAAACAACTTTATTTTGGCAAATACAAAGATGAAGACTCTGTACACCCTGGTTGCAATTTCTTCAGGGCTCACACCTGCTGCCAGGCTTAGTTCTATAACATGATCAGGAAGAAAGGAATCAGTTCTTGGATTTTGTTGTCCATGACGTGTCCGTTACTTAACTTTATACAACTATTTCATTAACGACTTGGAGCACAAAGATCAGTACTCATAAAAAACTTTGTGTTCTGAGTCGTTAATGAAATAGTTGTATTTAGTAAAGGAATCAGCTCGAACCTGCAACCACTGTGAAGAGGCTTGTACACCATCACCAAGAAGATTAATGATGTCATCTACGAATAACTCATTAGGCCATTTAGCTTTATTTATACTAAATATCACTATTGTTTGACAACTCGGAACACTAATTTTTTTATAAGTAAAATCGTAAAGATTTACCTTACAGCCTAAACCGGCTTTCACCTTTAGAAGGCTTCATCAGAGGCTGCCGTAGGTAGCGCTGTCCGTCTTGTTGTTGGCGACGGGATAGATATTCAAAAGATCGATGCTGTGTGTGTGTGGTGAGATGTGTTCGAATTATGCTTAGCATTATCATCTGCTAATAATTCTCGCAGAAGTCTTCCTCCAACACTTAGAAAAAAACAAAAATACTCACAAATAATGACAGACACTCACATAAAATAGTATATTGGCACAGATACGTTGATGACATTCTAATACTATACAGGGGGAACAAAAGACAATGTGAACAGTTACTAACGCACATAAACAAACTACATAAAATCATAACCTTCACTGCCGAATATGAACACAACAATACCATAAACTTCTTAGACCTCTCCATCACAAAACTAGAACACAAGCACAAATTCAGTATATACAGAAAACCAACTACAACTGACACACTAATACACAACACCTCCAATCACCCAACACAACACAAACTAGCTGCTTTTAGAACCATGATACATAGACTTAACAATATCCCCTTAGATGAAAAAGACTACAAAGACGAACTAAACATGATAAAATATCTAGCAGAATCTAACGGATATTACAGAACAATAGTCAGTAAACTCCTACACAAAACACAAAACAAACAACAGACAAAGACAGAAAACAACAAATTCATAACACTAACATACATCAACAAACAAACTGAAAAAATTGCCCACAAATTCAAAAAAGCAGGATACAGAATCGCTTACAAAACTACCAACAAAATAGAACACACACTATCAAAACGCATGCACAAAGCACAAAACAAATTCGATCTACCCGGTATATACAAGCTAAATTGCTCAAATTGCAATAAATTCTACATAGGCCAGACAGGACGTAGCTTCAAACAGAGATACATTGAACACACAAAGGCACTCCACACGACTACAGAATCCACCTTTGCAAACCACCTCATTGAAGCAAACCACACATATAAAAACATCGACAATAACATGAACATTCTACACGTACACACAACAGGCCAAAAACTAGACACTCTAGAACAATTAGAAATATACAAACACACAAAAACAAATAAAAACGACATCCTGAATGAACAGACACAATTCAAATCGCACACAATCGAACACATCTCACCACACACACACACAGCATTGATCTTTCGAATATCTATCCCGTCGCCAACAACAAGACGGACAGCGCTACCTATGGCAGCCTCTGATGAAGCCTTCTAAAGGTGAAAGCTGGTTTAGGCTGTAAGGTAAATCTTTACGATTTTACTTATAAAAAACTTAGTGTTCAAACAATAGTGATATTTAGTAAAGTAACGGACACGTCATGGACAACGAAATCCAAGAATTTATTTATCCATTTAATGCATTTTAATTAGTACACTAACAACACTGCTCTGTCTTACAGTAGCACAATACATTACACTAACTGTAAAGAATTTCTTGTTTTCAGTTAAAAAAAGTTGAAATTGTGTATTCTTTTCTTTTCCATTCACTTTCTGTGAAACAACCTACATTAATATGTGTACGCTTACTATATTGAAATCCAGTGTTCACAATCCAATAGTTGAAAATTTTGTGCAATTGTGAAATTAGTGACACTATGTACTAAAGTGTGATTATCAGTTGAATTTCTGAATTCCTTTGATTTATTAATAAATTTTACTAATTTGTTTCTTTATGTCTATTGAATGATTTCTTATTAGTTTTTAATCTTTGCGTTTTCATTATTCATTTGTAAATTCTTGGATTTTGTTGTCCATGACATGTCCATTGGTTAACTAATTATCATTAAAACACACAGAGGACTGATACTCTTTTGCAAGATCACAAGTATGTTTCAGGACCATTTGCAGGTCAGGTATTGTTCTGTCTGTTCACTTTCTGAAAGTGGTTGAGGAGCAAGGGGGAAAATGTCTCCATTTAAACACACACACACACACACACACAGAATTCCTTTTTTCTTTAATTTGAATTCTGTATTAGAACAAATGTTTTCAGAGTTTACACATTTTTTTTTAATATCTTGGTTTAATTTTATGCAATGTGAACACATACAGAGGAGTGTCAGTTTTTTATGTTTTTTCGATAAATAAAAATGAGAGGGGGAAAGAGAGAGACCAAAAATGACAAGTACAGAAATTTCATCAGAACTTTTCCTGATAGTAAAAAAAATAACTAAATAATAAATGGCAAAGAACATTAACAAAATTAATTGAAATTATAGTTATAATTTCTTGTCTAATGAACAGGTACTAGTAATGGCTTCATATACTTCACATCTTAAATTATAAACCTATTACAAACATATTTGGTATACTCAGCTTGAAACAAACGTGCAGCCCAACAAAAATGTTGGTTTAAATGTTACCATGCTGCATTATTCGTACTGTCAAAACAGCAGTTTGATTATAACTGTTTTTAGAACAGACTTCTGGAATGTTGTGTGCAAGTGTATTGTGTTCAAGTAGCAAGTTTCCACTACTTTATAAAACATATCCTAGAAGCAAACTTTGACATCCAGTTGCTGTTGCTGAGAAAACTTACTAAGGGACTTTTAAAAAAAGAAAAACAACAATTACACACTTGCTCTTTTGAACATCTGATGAAAAGGTTTTGTAAAGTGCACCTAACCTAAAAATGTACAATGCTCGACTTGTCTTTGTATTCCATACTTCTAGCAGTTTAAATGATATGTTGCTTACACGAATAAGAAACGTTTAAATCTGCTGAAGGTCTAAACGAGTGATAGTTATTTGCAGACTGACAGGGCCATAAAATAATTCTGAAAGAATTGTTGCTTTTACAACACCATCCTTTATCAAGTGACTACTCAAATCTGCCAGTTTTTCACAGCAAACTGAAGTTTGATGATTTGATCCATCATGACCTAGTGATGGTCCAAACATTTCAAGGATTCTCCTAGCCTTAAAAAACTGGACTGGCGTCATTGAGTGACATGACTAATGTTAAATTTACTTTGGGATACTTCCAAACGTAATACAGTTTACAATAAACAAACAAAACTTTATGCTTGTCTAATTTTTCCAGAACTCCATACACATAATTTGATCTGGATAGAACATTTATTAAACAATAATACTATTTGATGCAAATAATTAATTAAAATATCGGTATGGAGAACCATACATGACTTCCATGTTTTAAGATTTATATTTAAAATCATTTTAGAAATGAAATATTTCCACAGAAACTACTTCTATCTTCAGCCTCAACCACAGAATTGTGGTCACTAACATATACCACCTCACGTTAGCGCACTCGATTTTCACTGATGATGGCAGTCGATGGCACTTCCGAGTTTCTTTAATAAAGAAAAAAGGAGTTGTGTGTGTGCATGTTTTAATGATAATTAGTAATGGACACGTCATGGACAACAAAATCCAAGAATTTACAAATGAATAATGAAAACACAAAGATTAAAAACTAATAAGAAATCATTCAATAGACATAAAGGAACAAATTAGTAAAATTTATTAATGAATCAAAGGAATTCAGAAATTCAACTGATAATATAGATTGATAATCACACATTAGTACATAATGTTACTAATTCCACAAAATTTGTAATTATTGGATAGTGAACATTGGATTTCAATACAGTAAGCGTACACATATTAATGTAAAGAACGTTTCACAAAAAGTGAATGGAAAAGAAAAAATACACAATTTCAACTTTCTTAAACTGAAAACAAGAAATTCTTTTGAGTTAGTGTAACGTGTTGTGTTACTGTAAGACAGAGCAGTACTGTTAGTGTACTAATTAAGATGCATTAAATGTACAAATAAAGCTAAATAGCCTAATGAGTTATTCTTAGATGACATCATTAATCTTTTTGGTAATTGTGTAAAAGCCTTCCCACAGTGGTTGCAGGTTCGGGCTGATTTGTTCCTTCCTTATCATGTTATAGAACTAAGCCTGGCAGCAGCTGTGAGCCCTGAAGAAATTGCAACCAGTTTTCATCTTTGTATTTGCCAAAATAAAGTTGTTCTGAGCCAGGTCATGTAAATTCAGGTTAGGCCAAATTGCTCATTAGACTTTGTCTAAATTTTACAGTAAAGATATAAAGATGTGTTAAAG
This sequence comes from Magicicada septendecula, assembly GCA_034769895.1. Lineage (NCBI taxonomy): Eukaryota > Metazoa > Arthropoda > Insecta > Hemiptera > Cicadidae > Magicicada > Magicicada septendecula. The sequence continues at coordinate 167,037,536 of CM068376.1, read as the reverse complement.
ATTTTAGGACCGTACATTAAAAATATTGTTTGCACATATGAGTACGAAGCAGATGTATTAATATAATATGTTACCCAACAAGATACAGGAAGAATTATGTATATTTAATTTAGTAGTTAATGGACTTAAAACCTGCAGTAGAAAATCCAGTTTTTATAAAACAAATAGGGAGAGAATTGAAGATTTCATATTTGTAAATGTTATATCTATTTTCTTCACAAGCAACTAATGGCAGGTTATGATTTATAACCATGTTTTCTCATAATGTATGTTGTTAATGACCTTTTTTTTAAGAGTATGAAAAACAATAGATATCAGTATATAAAAAAAAGGTAAATTTTATTGGTACATACTAAAGTATATAATCCCATTTGTTTCTATTCATTAACAAATGTCCGTACTGTAATAATTTTGTGTGTAATATACAAACATTCTTTAATATGTTTACGTGATTTTCCAATATTATTTGTAATAATTCAGACCATAGTAACATTTAATTCCACTCTAATCCATTATTAATACATAATCATTTGCGTGTTAACAGAAACTGCACATTGCTTTTTATTGCATTATGTTGAAAAAAGGATTTTAATGTACTTGTTTGGTTATACGTTAGATTGTATTAGATTATAAATTGGAACGAGGTTTTAATGCCAGTACTTAGAATAAATACAGCCTTTAATGTTATATACAGCCTTTTATCCATACAATAAATACAGCCTTTGAATGTACACTAACTAAGGAAATTTTTGTTAGGTCTAATTAATTTTAAAAATCTAAAAGGTTAAGTTATATTGTTAAACGTAGACACAACCTCCAGAAATCGTCTCTGTACCGTAATTATGCACGATAAATGGAAACTATGTTTTAATTTCTGTACTTCCAATAAATACAGCCTTTTAATGTACACTAACAAAGGAAATTTCAGTTAAGTTACATTGTCGTACATAACCTCCATAACCTGCGGTTCGTTACTTGTGAAGAAAACTGATTTTGTACAAATGAGGGTACGAAAATTTAGTACAAACGAGCACATGGAAATTAAATGCTGCACGCTAAGCGATAAGATCCGATATGTTTGTTAAAGTAATTTTTTTTTTTTTTTAATTTTTTCTGTTTCATTAATTAATTCTAACAGATACCTAGGCCAAACATTGTAAGGAAATGCTTTATCTGAGGAGACATTTTTTGTTCTGTTGTCTGTAACACTTGTAGACAATATATTAAAAGTTATCCGGATTTCTACTGGATCTGTATTATTCACAAGTAACTAATGGCAGGTTATTGAGGTTATGTACGACAATGTAACTTAAATAAAATTTACTTTGTTAATGTACATTAAAAGGGTGTATTTGTTGGAAGTACAGAAATTAGTTTCCATTTATCGCACATAATTACAGTACAGAGGCAATTTTTGGAGGTTGTGTCTACGTTTTACAATCTAACTTAATCTTTTAGATTTTTAAAATTAATTAGACTTAAAAAAATGCTCCTTAGTTAGTGTACATTCAAAGGCTGTAGTTATTGTATGGATAAAAGGCTGTATATAACATTAAAGGCTGTATTTATTCTAAGTACTGGAATTAAAACCTCGTTCCAATTTATAACCTAATACAATCTAACGTATAACCAAACAAGTACATTCAAATCCTTTTTTCAACATAATGTAATAAAAAGCAATGTGCAGCTTCTGTTAACACGCAAATGATTAAGTATTAATAATTGGTTACAGTGGAATTTAATGTTACTACGGTCTGAATTAATGCAAATAAAATTGGAGAATATCGTCAACATATAAAAGAATGCTTGTATATTACACACAAAATTATTACAGTACGGACCTTTGTAAATGAATAGAAACAAATAGGACTCTATACTTTATTATGTACAAATAAAATTCACCTTTTTTCAAGTACAGTATATATTGTATTTTCATACTCTTAAAAAGAGGCCATCAACAACATTTTAGTTACTTGTGAAGAAAACAGATATAACATTTCCAAACAAGAAATCTTCAATTCTCTCCCTATTTGTTTTATAAAAACTGGAGTTTCTACTGCAGGTTTTTAAGTCCAATAACTACTTAATTTAATATACATAATTGTTCCTGATCTTGTTGGGTAACATTATATTAATACATCTACTTCCTACTCACATGTACAAACAATGTTTTTAATGGTCGGTCCTAAACATCTTTAAAATTTAGACAAAGTCTAATGAGCAATTAGACCTAACCTGAATTACTACATCTAAGAATATCTTATTCGGTAATTTAGCTTTATTTATATATTTAATGCATCTTAATTAGTACAGTAACACCACTGCTGTGTCTTACAGTAACACAATACATTACTCTAACTCTAAAGAATTTCTTGTTTCCAGTTTAAAAAAATTGAAATTGTGTAATTGTTTTGTTTTCCATTCACTTTTTATAGAAGCATGCTTAACATTAATACGTGTACCCTTACTATATTATGGTCATAAACATCTTTATCAACACTTTATATCTTTAAAATTTAGACAAAATCTAATGATCAATTTGGCTTAACCTGAATTTACATGACCTGGCTCAAAACAACTTTATTTTGGCAAATACAAAGATGAAGACTCTGTACACCCTGGTTGCAATTTCTTCAGGGCTCACACCTGCTGCCAGGCTTAGTTCTATAACATGATCAGGAAGAAAGGAATCAGTTCTTGGATTTTGTTGTCCATGACGTGTCCGTTACTTAACTTTATACAACTATTTCATTAACGACTTGGAGCACAAAGATCAGTACTCATAAAAAACTTTGTGTTCTGAGTCGTTAAAGAAATAGTTGTATTTAGTAAAGGAATCAGCTCGAACCTGCAACCACTGTGAAGAGGCTTGTACACCATCACCAAGAAGATTAATGATGTCATCTACGAATAACTCATTAGGCCATTTAGCTTTATTTATACTAAATATCACTATTGTTTGACAACTCGGAACACTAATTTTTTTATAAGTAAAATCGTAAAGATTTACCTTACAGCCTAAACCGGCTTTCACCTTTAGAAGGCTTCATCAGAGGCTGCCGTAGGTAGCGCTGTCCGTCTTGTTGTTGGCGACGGGATAGATATTCAAAAGATCGATGCTGTGTGTGTGTGGTGAGATGTGTTCGAATTATGCTTAGCATTATCATCTGCTAATAATTCTCGCAGAAGTCTTCCTCCAACACTTAGAAAAAAACAAAAATACTCACAAATAATGACAGACACTCACATAAAATAGTATATTGGCACAGATACGTTGATGACATTCTAATACTATACAGGGGGAACAAAAGACAATGTGAACAGTTACTAACGCACATAAACAAACTACATAAAATCATAACCTTCACTGCCGAATATGAACACAACAATACCATAAACTTCTTAGACCTCTCCATCACAAAACTAGAACACAAGCACAAATTCAGTATATACAGAAAACCAACTACAACTGACACACTAATACACAACACCTCCAATCACCCAACACAACACAAACTAGCTGCTTTTAGAACCATGATACATAGACTTAACAATATCCCCTTAGATGAAAAAGACTACAAAGACGAACTAAACATGATAAAATATCTAGCAGAATCTAACGGATATTACAGAACAATAGTCAGTAAACTCCTACACAAAACACAAAACAAACAACAGACAAAGACAGAAAACAACAAATTCATAACACTAACATACATCAACAAACAAACTGAAAAAATTGCCCACAAATTCAAAAAAGCAGGATACAGAATCGCTTACAAAACTACCAACAAAATAGAACACACACTATCAAAACGCATGCACAAAGCACAAAACAAATTCGATCTACCCGGTATATACAAGCTAAATTGCTCAAATTGCAATAAATTCTACATAGGCCAGACAGGACGTAGCTTCAAACAGAGATACATTGAACACACAAAGGCACTCCACACGACTACAGAATCCACCTTTGCAAACCACCTCATTGAAGCAAACCACACATATAAAAACATCGACAATAACATGAACATTCTACACGTACACACAACAGGCCAAAAACTAGACACTCTAGAACAATTAGAAATATACAAACACACAAAAACAAATAAAAACGACATCCTGAATGAACAGACACAATTCAAATCGCACACAATCGAACACATCTCACCACACACACACACAGCATTGATCTTTCGAATATCTATCCCGTCGCCAACAACAAGACGGACAGCGCTACCTATGGCAGCCTCTGATGAAGCCTTCTAAAGGTGAAAGCTGGTTTAGGCTGTAAGGTAAATCTTTACGATTTTACTTATAAAAAACTTAGTGTTCAAACAATAGTGATATTTAGTAAAGTAACGGACACGTCATGGACAACGAAATCCAAGAATTTATTTATCCATTTAATGCATTTTAATTAGTACACTAACAACACTGCTCTGTCTTACAGTAGCACAATACATTACACTAACTGTAAAGAATTTCTTGTTTTCAGTTAAAAAAAGTTGAAATTGTGTATTCTTTTCTTTTCCATTCACTTTCTGTGAAACAACCTACATTAATATGTGTACGCTTACTATATTGAAATCCAGTGTTCACAATCCAATAGTTGAAAATTTTGTGCAATTGTGAAATTAGTGACACTATGTACTAAAGTGTGATTATCAGTTGAATTTCTGAATTCCTTTGATTTATTAATAAATTTTACTAATTTGTTTCTTTATGTCTATTGAATGATTTCTTATTAGTTTTTAATCTTTGCGTTTTCATTATTCATTTGTAAATTCTTGGATTTTGTTGTCCATGACATGTCCATTGGTTAACTAATTATCATTAAAACACACAGAGGACTGATACTCTTTTGCAAGATCACAAGTATGTTTCAGGACCATTTGCAGGTCAGGTATTGTTCTGTCTGTTCACTTTCTGAAAGTGGTTGAGGAGCAAGGGGGAAAATGTCTCCATTTAAACACACACACACACACACACACAGAATTCCTTTTTCTTTAATTTGAATTCTGTATTAGAACAAATGTTTTCAGAGTTTACACATTTTTTTTTAATATCTTGGTTTAATTTTATGCAATGTGAACACATACAGAGGAGTGTCAGTTTTTTATGTTTTTTCGATAAATAAAAATGAGAGGGGGAAAGAGAGAGACCAAAAATGACAAGTACAGAAATTTCATCAGAACTTTTCCTGATAGTAAAAAAAATAACTAAATAATAAATGGCAAAGAACATTAACAAAATTAATTGAAATTATAGTTATAATTTCTTGTCTAATGAACAGGTACTAGTAATGGCTTCATATACTTCACATCTTAAATTATAAACCTATTACAAACATATTTGGTATACTCAGCTTGAAACAAACGTGCAGCCCAACAAAAATGTTGGTTTAAATGTTACCATGCTGCATTATTCGTACTGTCAAAACAGCAGTTTGATTATAACTGTTTTTAGAACAGACTTCTGGAATGTTGTGTGCAAGTGTATTGTGTTCAAGTAGCAAGTTTCCACTACTTTATAAAACATATCCTAGAAGCAAACTTTGACATCCAGTTGCTGTTGCTGAGAAAACTTACTAAGGGACTTTTAAAAAAAGAAAAACAACAATTACACACTTGCTCTTTTGAACATCTGATGAAAAGGTTTTGTAAAGTGCACCTAACCTAAAAATGTACAATGCTCGACTTGTCTTTGTATTCCATACTTCTAGCAGTTTAAATGATATGTTGCTTACACGAATAAGAAACGTTTAAATCTGCTGAAGGTCTAAACGAGTGATAGTTATTTGCAGACTGACAGGGCCATAAAATAATTCTGAAAGAATTGTTGCTTTTACAACACCATCCTTTATCAAGTGACTACTCAAATCTGCCAGTTTTTCACAGCAAACTGAAGTTTGATGATTTGATCCATCATGACCTAGTGATGGTCCAAACATTTCAAGGATTCTCCTAGCCTTAAAAAACTGGACTGGCGTCATTGAGTGACATGACTAATGTTAAATTTACTTTGGGATACTTCCAAACGTAATACAGTTTACAATAAACAAACAAAACTTTATGCTTGTCTAATTTTTCCAGAACTCCATACACATAATTTGATCTGGATAGAACATTTATTAAACAATAATACTATTTGATGCAAATAATTAATTAAAATATCGGTATGGAGAACCATACATGACTTCCATGTTTTAAGATTTATATTTAAAATCATTTTAGAAATGAAATATTTCCACAGAAACTACTTCTATCTTCAGCCTCAACCACAGAATTGTGGTCACTAACATATACCACCTCACGTTAGCGCACTCGATTTTCACTGATGATGGCAGTCGATGGCACTTCCGAGTTTCTTTAATAAAGAAAAAAGGAGTTGTGTGTGTGCATGTTTTAATGATAATTAGTAATGGACACGTCATGGACAACAAAATCCAAGAATTTACAAATGAATAATGAAAACACAAAGATTAAAAACTAATAAGAAATCATTCAATAGACATAAAGGAACAAATTAGTAAAATTTATTAATGAATCAAAGGAATTCAGAAATTCAACTGATAATATAGATTGATAATCACACATTAGTACATAATGTTACTAATTCCACAAAATTTGTAATTATTGGATAGTGAACATTGGATTTCAATACAGTAAGCGTACACATATTAATGTAAAGAACGTTTCACAAAAAGTGAATGGAAAAGAAAAAATACACAATTTCAACTTTCTTAAACTGAAAACAAGAAATTCTTTTGAGTTAGTGTAACGTGTTGTGTTACTGTAAGACAGAGCAGTACTGTTAGTGTACTAATTAAGATGCATTAAATGTACAAATAAAGCTAAATAGCCTAATGAGTTATTCTTAGATGACATCATTAATCTTTTTGGTAATTGTGTAAAAGCCTTCCCACAGTGGTTGCAGGTTCGGGCTGATTTGTTCCTTCCTTATCATGTTATAGAACTAAGCCTGGCAGCAGCTGTGAGCCCTGAAGAAATTGCAACCAGTTTTCATCTTTGTATTTGCCAAAATAAAGTTGTTCTGAGCCAGGTCATGTAAATTCAGGTTAGGCCAAATTGCTCATTAGACTTTGTCTAAATTTTACAGTAAAGATATAAAGATGTGTTAAAGATTTTAGGACCGTACATTAAAAATATTGTTTGCACATATGAGTACGAAGCAGATGTATTAATATAATATGTTACCCAACAAGATACAGGAAGAATTATGTATATTTAATTTAGTAGTTAATGGACTTAAAACCTGCAGTAGAAAATCCAGTTTTTATAAAACAAATAGGGAGAGAATTGAAGATTTCATATTTGTAAATGTTATATCTATTTTCTTCACAAGCAACTAATGGCAGGTTATGATTTATAACCATGTTTTCTCATAATGTATGTTGTTAATGACCTTTTTTTTAAGAGTATGAAAAACAATAGATATCAGTATATAAAAAAAAGGTAAATTTTATTGGTACATACTAAAGTATATAATCCCATTTGTTTCTATTCATTAACAAATGTCCGTACTGTAATAATTTTGTGTGTAATATACAAACATTCTTTAATATGTTTACGTGATTTTCCAATATTATTTGTAATAATTCAGACCATAGTAACATTTAATTCCACTCTAATCCATTATTAATACATAATCATTTGCGTGTTAACAGAAACTGCACATTGCTTTTTATTGCATTATGTTGAAAAAAGGATTTTAATGTACTTGTTTGGTTATACGTTAGATTGTATTAGATTATAAATTGGAACGAGGTTTTAATGCCAGTACTTAGAATAAATACAGCCTTTAATGTTATATACAGCCTTTTATCCATACAATAAATACAGCCTTTGAATGTACACTAACTAAGGAAATTTTTGTTAGGTCTAATTAATTTTAAAAATCTAAAAGGTTAAGTTATATTGTTAAACGTAGACACAACCTCCAGAAATCGTCTCTGTACCGTAATTATGCACGATAAATGGAAACTATGTTTTAATTTCTGTACTTCCAATAAATACAGCCTTTTAATGTACACTAACAAAGGAAATTTCAGTTAAGTTACATTGTCATACATAACCTCCATAACCTGCGGTTCGTTACTTGTGAAGAAAACTGATTTTGTACAAATGAGGGTACGAAAATTTAGTACAAACGAGCACATGGAAATTAAATGCTGCACGCTAAGCGATAAGATCCGATATGTTTGTTAAAGTAATTTTTTTTTTTTTTAATTTTTTCTGTTTCATTAATTAATTCTAACAGATACCTAGGCCAAACATTTTAAGGAAATGCTTTATCTGAGGAGACATTTTTTGTTCTGTTGTCTGTAACACTTGTAGACAATATATTAAAAGTTATCCGGATTTCTACTGGATCTGTATTATTCACAAGTAACTAATGGCAGGTTATTGAGGTTATGTACGACAATGTAACTTAAATAAAATTTACTTTGTTAATGTACATTAAAAGGGTGTATTTGTTGGAAGTACAGAAATTAGTTTCGATTTATCGCACATAATTACAGTACAGAGGCAATTTTTGGAGGTTGTGTCTACGTTTTACAATCTAACTTAATCTTTTAGATTTTTAAAATTAATTAGACTTAAAAAAATGCTCCTTAGTTAGTGTACATTCAAAGGCTGTAGTTATTGTATGGATAAAAGGCTGTATATAACATTAAAGGCTGTATTTATTCTAAGTACTGGAATTAAAACCTCGTTCCAATTTATAACCTAATACAATCTAACGTATAACCAAACAAGTACATTCAAATCCTTTTTTCAACATAATGTAATAAAAAGCAATGTGCAGCTTCTGTTAACACGCAAATGATTAAGTATTAATAATTGGTTACAGTGGAATTTAATGTTACTACGGTCTGAATTAATGCAAATAAAATTGGAGAATATCGTCAACATATAAAAGAATGCTTGTATATTACACACAAAATTATTACAGTACGGACCTTTGTAAATGAATAGAAACAAATAGGACTCTATACTTTATTATGTACAAATAAAATTCACCTTTTTTCAAGTACAGTATATATTGTATTTTCATACTCTTAAAAAGAGGCCATCAACAACATTTTAGTTACTTGTGAAGAAAACAGATATAACATTTCCAAACAAGAAATCTTCAATTCTCTCCCTATTTGTTTTATAAAAACTGGAGTTTCTACTGCAGGTTTTTAAGTCCAATAACTACTTAATTTAATATACATAATTGTTCCTGATCTTGTTGGGTAACATTATATTAATACATCTACTTCCTACTCACATGTACAAACAATGTTTTTAATGGTCGGTCCTAAACATCTTTAAAATTTAGACAAAGTCTAATGAGCAATTAGACCTAACCTGAATTACTACATCTAAGAATATCTTATTCGGTAATTTAGCTTTATTTATATATTTAATGCATCTTAATTAGTACAGTAACACCACTGCTGTGTCTTACAGTAACACAATACATTACTCTAACTCTAAAGAATTTCTTGTTTCCAGTTTAAAAAAATTGAAATTGTGTAATTGTTTTGTTTTCCATTCACTTTTTATAGAAGCATGCTTAACATTAATACGTGTACCCTTACTATATTATGGTCATAAACATCTTTATCAACACTTTATATCTTTAAAATTTAGACAAAATCTAATGATCAATTTGGCTTAACCTGAATTTACATGACCTGGCTCAAAACAACTTTATTTTGGCAAATACAAAGATGAAGACTCTGTACACCCTGGTTGCAATTTCTTCAGGGCTCACACCTGCTGCCAGGCTTAGTTCTATAACATGATCAGGAAGAAAGGAATCAGTTCTTGGATTTTGTTGTCCATGACGTGTCCGTTACTTAACTTTATACAACTATTTCATTAACGACTTGGAGCACAAAGATCAGTACTCATAAAAAACTTTGTGTTCTGAGTCGTTAATGAAATAGTTGTATTTAGTAAAGGAATCAGCTCGAACCTGCAACCACTGTGAAGAGGCTTGTACACCATCACCAAGAAGATTAATGATGTCATCTACGAATAACTCATTAGGCCATTTAGCTTTATTTATACTAAATATCACTATTGTTTGACAACTCGGAACACTAATTTTTTTATAAGTAAAATCGTAAAGATTTACCTTACAGCCTAAACCGGCTTTCACCTTTAGAAGGCTTCATCAGAGGCTGCCGTAGGTAGCGCTGTCCGTCTTGTTGTTGGCGACGGGATAGATATTCAAAAGATCGATGCTGTGTGTGTGTGGTGAGATGTGTTCGAATTATGCTTAGCATTATCATCTGCTAATAATTCTCGCAGAAGTCTTCCTCCAACACTTAGAAAAAAACAAAAATACTCACAAATAATGACAGACACTCACATAAAATAGTATATTGGCACAGATACGTTGATGACATTCTAATACTATACAGGGGGAACAAAAGACAATGTGAACAGTTACTAACGCACATAAACAAACTACATAAAATCATAACCTTCACTGCCGAATATGAACACAACAATACCATAAACTTCTTAGACCTCTCCATCACAAAACTAGAACACAAGCACAAATTCAGTATATACAGAAAACCAACTACAACTGACACACTAATACACAACACCTCCAATCACCCAACACAACACAAACTAGCTGCTTTTAGAACCATGATACATAGACTTAACAATATCCCCTTAGATGAAAAAGACTACAAAGACGAACTAAACATGATAAAATATCTAGCAGAATCTAACGGATATTACAGAACAATAGTCAGTAAACTCCTACACAAAACACAAAACAAACAACAGACAAAGACAGAAAACAACAAATTCATAACACTAACATACATCAACAAACAAACTGAAAAAATTGCCCACAAATTCAAAAAAGCAGGATACAGAATCGCTTACAAAACTACCAACAAAATAGAACACACACTATCAAAACGCATGCACAAAGCACAAAACAAATTCGATCTACCCGGTATATACAAGCTAAATTGCTCAAATTGCAATAAATTCTACATAGGCCAGACAGGACGTAGCTTCAAACAGAAATACATTGAACACACAAAGGCACTCCACACGACTACAGAATCCACCTTTGCAAACCACCTCATTGAAGCAAACCACACATATAAAAACATCGACAATAACATGAACATTCTACACGTACACACAACAGGCCAAAAACTAGACACTCTAGAACAATTAGAAATATACAAACACACAAAAACAAATAAAAACGACATCCTGAATGAACAGACACAATTCAAATCGCACACAATCGAACACATCTCACCACACACACACACAGCATTGATCTTTCGAATATCTATCCCGTCGCCAACAACAAGACGGACAGCGCTACCTATGGCAGCCTCTGATGAAGCCTTCTAAAGGTGAAAGCTGGTTTAGGCTGTAAGGTAAATCTTTACGATTTTACTTATAAAAAACTTAGTGTTCAAACAATAGTGATATTTAGTAAAGTAACGGACACGTCATGGACAACGAAATCCAAGAATTTATTTATCCATTTAATGCATTTTAATTAGTACACTAACAACACTGCTCTGTCTTACAGTAGCACAATACATTACACTAACTGTAAAGAATTTCTTGTTTTCAGTTAAAAAAAGTTGAAATTGTGTATTCTTTTCTTTTCCATTCACTTTCTGTGAAACAACCTACATTAATATGTGTACGCTTACTATATTGAAATCCAGTGTTCACAATCCAATAGTTGAAAATTTTGTGCAATTGTGAAATTAGTGACACTATGTACTAAAGTGTGATTATCAGTTGAATTTCTGAATTCCTTTGATTTATTAATAAATTTTACTAATTTGTTTCTTTATGTCTATTGAATGATTTCTTATTAGTTTTTAATCTTTGCGTTTTCATTATTCATTTGTAAATTCTTGGATTTTGTTGTCCATGACATGTCCATTGGTTAACTAATTATCATTAAAACACACAGAGGACTGATACTCTTTTGCAAGATCACAAGTATGTTTCAGGACCATTTGCAGGTCAGGTATTGTTCTGTCTGTTCACTTTCTGAAAGTGGTTGAGGAGCAAGGGGGAAAATGTCTCCATTTAAACACACACACACACACACACACAGAATTCCTTTTTTCTTTAATTTGAATTCTGTATTAGAACAAATGTTTTCAGAGTTTACACATTTTTTTTTAATATCTTGGTTTAATTTTATGCAATGTGAACACATACAGAGGAGTGTCAGTTTTTTATGTTTTTTCGATAAATAAAAATGAGAGGGGGAAAGAGAGAGACCAAAAATGACAAGTACAGAAATTTCATCAGAACTTTTCCTGATAGTAAAAAAAATAACTAAATAATAAATGGCAAAGAACATTAACAAAATTAATTGAAATTATAGTTATAATTTCTTGTCTAATGAACAGGTACTAGTAATGGCTTCATATACTTCACATCTTAAATTATAAACCTATTACAAACATATTTGGTATACTCAGCTTGAAACAAACGTGCAGCCCAACAAAAATGTTGGTTTAAATGTTACCATGCTGCATTATTCGTACTGTCAAAACAGCAGTTTGATTATAACTGTTTTTAGAACAGACTTCTGGAATGTTGTGTGCAAGTGTATTGTGTTCAAGTAGCAAGTTTCCACTACTTTATAAAACATATCCTAGAAGCAAACTTTGACATCCAGTTGCTGTTGCTGAGAAAACTTACTAAGGGACTTTTAAAAAAAGAAAAACAACAATTACACACTTGCTCTTTTGAACATCTGATGAAAAGGTTTTGTAAAGTGCACCTAACCTAAAAATGTACAATGCTCGACTTGTCTTTGTATTCCATACTTCTAGCAGTTTAAATGATATGTTGCTTACACGAATAAGAAACGTTTAAATCTGCTGAAGGTCTAAACGAGTGATAGTTATTTGCAGACTGACAGGGCCATAAAATAATTCTGAAAGAATTGTTGCTTTTACAACACCATCCTTTATCAAGTGACTACTCAAATCTGCCAGTTTTTCACAGCAAACTGAAGTTTGATGATTTGATCCATCATGACCTAGTGATGGTCCAAACATTTCAAGGATTCTCCTAGCCTTAAAAAACTGGACTGGCGTCATTGAGTGACATGACTAATGTTAAATTTACTTTGGGATACTTCCAAACGTAATACAGTTTACAATAAACAAACAAAACTTTATGCTTGTCTAATTTTTCCAGAACTCCATACACATAATTTGATCTGGATAGAACATTTATTAAACAATAATACTATTTGATGCAAATAATTAATTAAAATATCGGTATGGAGAACCATACATGACTTCCATGTTTTAAGATTTATATTTAAAATCATTTTAGAAATGAAATATTTCCACAGAAACTACTTCTATCTTCAGCCTCAACCACAGAATTGTGGTCACTAACATATACCACCTCACGTTAGCGCACTCGATTTTCACTGATGATGGCAGTCGATGGCACTTCCGAGTTTCTTTAATAAAGAAAAAAGGAGTTGTGTGTGTGCATGTTTTAATGATAATTAGTAATGGACACGTCATGGACAACAAAATCCAAGAATTTACAAATGAATAATGAAAACACAAAGATTAAAAACTAATAAGAAATCATTCAATAGACATAAAGGAACAAATTAGTAAAATTTATTAATGAATCAAAGGAATTCAGAAATTCAACTGATAATATAGATTGATAATCACACATTAGTACATAATGTTACTAATTCCACAAAATTTGTAATTATTGGATAGTGAACATTGGATTTCAATACAGTAAGCGTACACATATTAATGTAAAGAACGTTTCACAAAAAGTGAATGGAAAAGAAAAAATACACAATTTCAACTTTCTTAAACTGAAAACAAGAAATTCTTTTGAGTTAGTGTAACGTGTTGTGTTACTGTAAGACAGAGCAGTACTGTTAGTGTACTAATTAAGATGCATTAAATGTACAAATAAAGCTAAATAGCCTAATGAGTTATTCTTAGATGACATCATTAATCTTTTTGGTAATTGTGTAAAAGCCTTCCCACAGTGGTTGCAGGTTCGGGCTGATTTGTTCCTTCCTTATCATGTTATAGAACTAAGCCTGGCAGCAGCTGTGAGCCCTGAAGAAATTGCAACCAGTTTTCATCTTTGTATTTGCCAAAATAAAGTTGTTCTGAGCCAGGTCATGTAAATTCAGGTTAGGCCAAATTGCTCATTAGACTTTGTCTAAATTTTACAGTAAAGATATAAAGATGTGTTAAAGATTTTAGGACCGTACATTAAAAATATTGTTTGCACATATGAGTACGAAGCAGATGTATTAATATAATATGTTACCCAACAAGATACAGGAAGAATTATGTATATTTAATTTAGTAGTTAATGGACTTAAAACCTGCAGTAGAAAATCCAGTTTTTATAAAACAAATAGGGAGAGAATTGAAGATTTCATATTTGTAAATGTTATATCTATTTTCTTCACAAGCAACTAATGGCAGGTTATGATTTATAACCATGTTTTCTCATAATGTATGTTGTTAATGACCTTTTTTTTAAGAGTATGAAAAACAATAGATATCAGTATATAAAAAAAAGGTAAATTTTATTGGTACATACTAAAGTATATAATCCCATTTGTTTCTATTCATTAACAAATGTCCGTACTGTAATAATTTTGTGTGTAATATACAAACATTCTTTAATATGTTTACGTGATTTTCCAATATTATTTGTAATAATTCAGACCATAGTAACATTTAATTCCACTCTAATCCATTATTAATACATAATCATTTGCGTGTTAACAGAAACTGCACATTGCTTTTTATTGCATTATGTTGAAAAAAGGATTTTAATGTACTTGTTTGGTTATACGTTAGATTGTATTAGATTATAAATTGGAACGAGGTTTTAATGCCAGTACTTAGAATAAATACAGCCTTTAATGTTATATACAGCCTTTTATCCATACAATAAATACAGCCTTTGAATGTACACTAACTAAGGAAATTTTTGTTAGGTCTAATTAATTTTAAAAATCTAAAAGGTTAAGTTATATTGTTAAACGTAGACACAACCTCCAGAAATCGTCTCTGTACCGTAATTATGCACGATAAATGGAAACTATGTTTTAATTTCTGTACTTCCAATAAATACAGCCTTTTAATGTACACTAACAAAGGAAATTTCAGTTAAGTTACATTGTCATACATAACCTCCATAACCTGCGGTTCGTTACTTGTGAAGAAAACTGATTTTGTACAAATGAGGGTACGAAAATTTAGTACAAACGAGCACATGGAAATTAAATGCTGCACGCTAAGCGATAAGATCCGATATGTTTGTTAAAGTAATTTTTTTTTTTTTTTAATTTTTTCTGTTTCATTAATTAATTCTAACAGATACCTAGGCCAAACATTTTAAGGAAATGCTTTATCTGAGGAGACATTTTTTGTTCTGTTGTCTGTAACACTTGTAGACAATATATTAAAAGTTATCCGGATTTCTACTGGATCTGTATTATTCACAAGTAACTAATGGCAGGTTATTGAGGTTATGTACGACAATGTAACTTAAATAAAATTTACTTTGTTAATGTACATTAAAAGGGTGTATTTGTTGGAAGTACAGAAATTAGTTTCGATTTATCGCACATAATTACAGTACAGAGGCAATTTTTGGAGGTTGTGTCTACGTTTTACAATCTAACTTAATCTTTTAGATTTTTAAAATTAATTAGACTTAAAAAAATGCTCCTTAGTTAGTGTACATTCAAAGGCTGTAGTTATTGTATGGATAAAAGGCTGTATATAACATTAAAGGCTGTATTTATTCTAAGTACTGGAATTAAAACCTCGTTCCAATTTATAACCTAATACAATCTAACGTATAACCAAACAAGTACATTCAAATCCTTTTTTCAACATAATGTAATAAAAAGCAATGTGCAGCTTCTGTTAACACGCAAATGATTAAGTATTAATAATTGGTTACAGTGGAATTTAATGTTACTACGGTCTGAATTAATGCAAATAAAATTGGAGAATATCGTCAACATATAAAAGAATGCTTGTATATTACACACAAAATTATTACAGTACGGACCTTTGTAAATGAATAGAAACAAATAGGACTCTATACTTTATTATGTACAAATAAAATTCACCTTTTTTCAAGTACAGTATATATTGTATTTTCATACTCTTAAAAAGAGGCCATCAACAACATTTTAGTTACTTGTGAAGAAAACAGATATAACATTTCCAAACAAGAAATCTTCAATTCTCTCCCTATTTGTTTTATAAAAACTGGAGTTTCTACTGCAGGTTTTTAAGTCCAATAACTACTTAATTTAATATACATAATTGTTCCTGATCTTGTTGGGTAACATTATATTAATACATCTACTTCCTACTCACATGTACAAACAATGTTTTTAATGGTCGGTCCTAAACATCTTTAAAATTTAGACAAAGTCTAATGAGCAATTAGACCTAACCTGAATTACTACATCTAAGAATATCTTATTCGGTAATTTAGCTTTATTTATATATTTAATGCATCTTAATTAGTACAGTAACACCACTGCTGTGTCTTACAGTAACACAATACATTACTCTAACTCTAAAGAATTTCTTGTTTCCAGTTTAAAAAAATTGAAATTGTGTAATTGTTTTGTTTTCCATTCACTTTTTATAGAAGCATGCTTAACATTAATACGTGTACCCTTACTATATTATGGTCATAAACATCTTTATCAACACTTTATATCTTTAAAATTTAGACAAAATCTAATGATCAATTTGGCTTAACCTGAATTTACATGACCTGGCTCAAAACAACTTTATTTTGGCAAATACAAAGATGAAGACTCTGTACACCCTGGTTGCAATTTCTTCAGGGCTCACACCTGCTGCCAGGCTTAGTTCTATAACATGATCAGGAAGAAAGGAATCAGTTCTTGGATTTTGTTGTCCATGACGTGTCCGTTACTTAACTTTATACAACTATTTCATTAACGACTTGGAGCACAAAGATCAGTACTCATAAAAAACTTTGTGTTCTGAGTCGTTAATGAAATAGTTGTATTTAGTAAAGGAATCAGCTCGAACCTGCAACCACTGTGAAGAGGCTTGTACACCATCACCAAGAAGATTAATGATGTCATCTACGAATAACTCATTAGGCCATTTAGCTTTATTTATACTAAATATCACTATTGTTTGACAACTCGGAACACTAATTTTTTTATAAGTAAAATCGTAAAGATTTACCTTACAGCCTAAACCGGCTTTCACCTTTAGAAGGCTTCATCAGAGGCTGCCGTAGGTAGCGCTGTCCGTCTTGTTGTTGGCGACGGGATAGATATTCAAAAGATCGATGCTGTGTGTGTGTGGTGAGATGTGTTCGAATTATGCTTAGCATTATCATCTGCTAATAATTCTCGCAGAAGTCTTCCTCCAACACTTAGAAAAAAACAAAAATACTCACAAATAATGACAGACACTCACATAAAATAGTATATTGGCACAGATACGTTGATGACATTCTAATACTATACAGGGGGAACAAAAGACAATGTGAACAGTTACTAACGCACATAAACAAACTACATAAAATCATAACCTTCACTGCCGAATATGAACACAACAATACCATAAACTTCTTAGACCTCTCCATCACAAAACTAGAACACAAGCACAAATTCAGTATATACAGAAAACCAACTACAACTGACACACTAATACACAACACCTCCAATCACCCAACACAACACAAACTAGCTGCTTTTAGAACCATGATACATAGACTTAACAATATCCCCTTAGATGAAAAAGACTACAAAGACGAACTAAACATGATAAAATATCTAGCAGAATCTAACGGATATTACAGAACAATAGTCAGTAAACTCCTACACAAAACACAAAACAAACAACAGACAAAGACAGAAAACAACAAATTCATAACACTAACATACATCAACAAACAAACTGAAAAAATTGCCCACAAATTCAAAAAAGCAGGATACAGAATCGCTTACAAAACTACCAACAAAATAGAACACACACTATCAAAACGCATGCACAAAGCACAAAACAAATTCGATCTACCCGGTATATACAAGCTAAATTGCTCAAATTGCAATAAATTCTACATAGGCCAGACAGGACGTAGCTTCAAACAGAGATACATTGAACACACAAAGGCACTCCACACGACTACAGAATCCACCTTTGCAAACCACCTCATTGAAGCAAACCACACATATAAAAACATCGACAATAACATGAACATTCTACACGTACACACAACAGGCCAAAAACTAGACACTCTAGAACAATTAGAAATATACAAACACACAAAAACAAATAAAAACGACATCCTGAATGAACAGACACAATTCAAATCGCACACAATCGAACACATCTCACCACACACACACACAGCATTGATCTTTCGAATATCTATCCCGTCGCCAACAACAAGACGGACAGCGCTACCTATGGCAGCCTCTGATGAAGCCTTCTAAAGGTGAAAGCTGGTTTAGGCTGTAAGGTAAATCTTTACGATTTTACTTATAAAAAACTTAGTGTTCAAACAATAGTGATATTTAGTAAAGTAACGGACACGTCATGGACAACGAAATCCAAGAATTTATTTATCCATTTAATGCATTTTAATTAGTACACTAACAACACTGCTCTGTCTTACAGTAGCACAATACATTACACTAACTGTAAAGAATTTCTTGTTTTCAGTTAAAAAAAGTTGAAATTGTGTATTCTTTTCTTTTCCATTCACTTTCTGTGAAACAACCTACATTAATATGTGTACGCTTACTATATTGAAATCCAGTGTTCACAATCCAATAGTTGAAAATTTTGTGCAATTGTGAAATTAGTGACACTATGTACTAAAGTGTGATTATCAGTTGAATTTCTGAATTCCTTTGATTTATTAATAAATTTTACTAATTTGTTTCTTTATGTCTATTGAATGATTTCTTATTAGTTTTTAATCTTTGCGTTTTCATTATTCATTTGTAAATTCTTGGATTTTGTTGTCCATGACATGTCCATTGGTTAACTAATTATCATTAAAACACACAGAGGACTGATACTCTTTTGCAAGATCACAAGTATGTTTCAGGACCATTTGCAGGTCAGGTATTGTTCTGTCTGTTCACTTTCTGAAAGTGGTTGAGGAGCAAGGGGGAAAATGTCTCCATTTAAACACACACACACACACACACACAGAATTCCTTTTTTCTTTAATTTGAATTCTGTATTAGAACAAATGTTTTCAGAGTTTACACATTTTTTTTTAATATCTTGGTTTAATTTTATGCAATGTGAACACATACAGAGGAGTGTCAGTTTTTTATGTTTTTTCGATAAATAAAAATGAGAGGGGGAAAGAGAGAGACCAAAAATGACAAGTACAGAAATTTCATCAGAACTTTTCCTGATAGTAAAAAAAATAACTAAATAATAAATGGCAAAGAACATTAACAAAATTAATTGAAATTATAGTTATAATTTCTTGTCTAATGAACAGGTACTAGTAATGGCTTCATATACTTCACATCTTAAATTATAAACCTATTACAAACATATTTGGTATACTCAGCTTGAAACAAACGTGCAGCCCAACAAAAATGTTGGTTTAAATGTTACCATGCTGCATTATTCGTACTGTCAAAACAGCAGTTTGATTATAACTGTTTTTAGAACAGACTTCTGGAATGTTGTGTGCAAGTGTATTGTGTTCAAGTAGCAAGTTTCCACTACTTTATAAAACATATCCTAGAAGCAAACTTTGACATCCAGTTGCTGTTGCTGAGAAAACTTACTAAGGGACTTTTAAAAAAAGAAAAACAACAATTACACACTTGCTCTTTTGAACATCTGATGAAAAGGTTTTGTAAAGTGCACCTAACCTAAAAATGTACAATGCTCGACTTGTCTTTGTATTCCATACTTCTAGCAGTTTAAATGATATGTTGCTTACACGAATAAGAAACGTTTAAATCTGCTGAAGGTCTAAACGAGTGATAGTTATTTGCAGACTGACAGGGCCATAAAATAATTCTGAAAGAATTGTTGCTTTTACAACACCATCCTTTATCAAGTGACTACTCAAATCTGCCAGTTTTTCACAGCAAACTGAAGTTTGATGATTTGATCCATCATGACCTAGTGATGGTCCAAACATTTCAAGGATTCTCCTAGCCTTAAAAAACTGGACTGGCGTCATTGAGTGACATGACTAATGTTAAATTTACTTTGGGATACTTCCAAACGTAATACAGTTTACAATAAACAAACAAAACTTTATGCTTGTCTAATTTTTCCAGAACTCCATACACATAATTTGATCTGGATAGAACATTTATTAAACAATAATACTATTTGATGCAAATAATTAATTAAAATATCGGTATGGAGAACCATACATGACTTCCATGTTTTAAGATTTATATTTAAAATCATTTTAGAAATGAAATATTTCCACAGAAACTACTTCTATCTTCAGCCTCAACCACAGAATTGTGGTCACTAACATATACCACCTCACGTTAGCGCACTCGATTTTCACTGATGATGGCAGTCGATGGCACTTCCGAGTTTCTTTAATAAAGAAAAAAGGAGTTGTGTGTGTGCATGTTTTAATGATAATTAGTAATGGACACGTCATGGACAACAAAATCCAAGAATTTACAAATGAATAATGAAAACACAAAGATTAAAAACTAATAAGAAATCATTCAATAGACATAAAGGAACAAATTAGTAAAATTTATTAATGAATCAAAGGAATTCAGAAATTCAACTGATAATATAGATTGATAATCACACATTAGTACATAATGTTACTAATTCCACAAAATTTGTAATTATTGGATAGTGAACATTGGATTTCAATACAGTAAGCGTACACATATTAATGTAAAGAACGTTTCACAAAAAGTGAATGGAAAAGAAAAAATACACAATTTCAACTTTCTTAAACTGAAAACAAGAAATTCTTTTGAGTTAGTGTAACGTGTTGTGTTACTGTAAGACAGAGCAGTACTGTTAGTGTACTAATTAAGATGCATTAAATGTACAAATAAAGCTAAATAGCCTAATGAGTTATTCTTAGATGACATCATTAATCTTTTTGGTAATTGTGTAAAAGCCTTCCCACAGTGGTTGCAGGTTCGGGCTGATTTGTTCCTTCCTTATCATGTTATAGAACTAAGCCTGGCAGCAGCTGTGAGCCCTGAAGAAATTGCAACCAGTTTTCATCTTTGTATTTGCCAAAATAAAGTTGTTCTGAGCCAGGTCATGTAAATTCAGGTTAGGCCAAATTGCTCATTAGACTTTGTCTAAATTTTACAGTAAAGATATAAAGATGTGTTAAAGATTTTAGGACCGTACATTAAAAATATTGTTTGCACATATGAGTACGAAGCAGATGTATTAATATAATATGTTACCCAACAAGATACAGGAAGAATTATGTATATTTAATTTAGTAGTTAATGGACTTAAAACCTGCAGTAGAAAATCCAGTTTTTATAAAACAAATAGGGAGAGAATTGAAGATTTCATATTTGTAAATGTTATATCTATTTTCTTCACAAGCAACTAATGGCAGGTTATGATTTATAACCATGTTTTCTCATAATGTATGTTGTTAATGACCTTTTTTTTAAGAGTATGAAAAACAATAGATATCAGTATATAAAAAAAAGGTAAATTTTATTGGTACATACTAAAGTATATAATCCCATTTGTTTCTATTCATTAACAAATGTCCGTACTGTAATAATTTTGTGTGTAATATACAAACATTCTTTAATATGTTTACGTGATTTTCCAATATTATTTGTAATAATTCAGACCATAGTAACATTTAATTCCACTCTAATCCATTATTAATACATAATCATTTGCGTGTTAACAGAAACTGCACATTGCTTTTTATTGCATTATGTTGAAAAAAGGATTTTAATGTACTTGTTTGGTTATACGTTAGATTGTATTAGATTATAAATTGGAACGAGGTTTTAATGCCAGTACTTAGAATAAATACAGCCTTTAATGTTATATACAGCCTTTTATCCATACAATAAATACAGCCTTTGAATGTACACTAACTAAGGAAATTTTTGTTAGGTCTAATTAATTTTAAAAATCTAAAAGGTTAAGTTATATTGTTAAACGTAGACACAACCTCCAGAAATCGTCTCTGTACCGTAATTATGCACGATAAATGGAAACTATGTTTTAATTTCTGTACTTCCAATAAATACAGCCTTTTAATGTACACTAACAAAGGAAATTTCAGTTAAGTTACATTGTCATACATAACCTCCATAACCTGCGGTTCGTTACTTGTGAAGAAAACTGATTTTGTACAAATGAGGGTACGAAAATTTAGTACAAACGAGCACATGGAAATTAAATGCTGCACGCTAAGCGATAAGATCCGATATGTTTGTTAAAGTAATTTTTTTTTTTTTTTTAATTTTTTCTGTTTCATTAATTAATTCTAACAGATACCTAGGCCAAACATTTTAAGGAAATGCTTTATCTGAGGAGACATTTTTTGTTCTGTTGTCTGTAACACTTGTAGACAATATATTAAAAGTTATCCGGATTTCTACTGGATCTGTATTATTCACAAGTAACTAATGGCAGGTTATTGAGGTTATGTACGACAATGTAACTTAAATAAAATTTACTTTGTTAATGTACATTAAAAGGGTGTATTTGTTGGAAGTACAGAAATTAGTTTCGATTTATCGCACATAATTACAGTACAGAGGCAATTTTTGGAGGTTGTGTCTACGTTTTACAATCTAACTTAATCTTTTAGATTTTTAAAATTAATTAGACTTAAAAAAATGCTCCTTAGTTAGTGTACATTCAAAGGCTGTAGTTATTGTATGGATAAAAGGCTGTATATAACATTAAAGGCTGTATTTATTCTAAGTACTGGAATTAAAACCTCGTTCCAATTTATAACCTAATACAATCTAACGTATAACCAAACAAGTACATTCAAATCCTTTTTTCAACATAATGTAATAAAAAGCAATGTGCAGCTTCTGTTAACACGCAAATGATTAAGTATTAATAATTGGTTACAGTGGAATTTAATGTTACTACGGTCTGAATTAATGCAAATAAAATTGGAGAATATCGTCAACATATAAAAGAATGCTTGTATATTACACACAAAATTATTACAGTACGGACCTTTGTAAATGAATAGAAACAAATAGGACTCTATACTTTATTATGTACAAATAAAATTCACCTTTTTTCAAGTACAGTATATATTGTATTTTCATACTCTTAAAAAGAGGCCATCAACAACATTTTAGTTACTTGTGAAGAAAACAGATATAACATTTCCAAACAAGAAATCTTCAATTCTCTCCCTATTTGTTTTATAAAAACTGGAGTTTCTACTGCAGGTTTTAAGTCCAATAACTACTTAATTTAATATACATAATTGTTCTGATCTTGTTGGGTAACATTATATTAATACATCTACTTCCTACTCACATGTACAAACAATGTTTTTAATGGTCGGTCCTAAACATCTTTAAAATTTAGACAAAGTCTAATGAGCAATTAGACCTAACCTGAATTACTACATCTAAGAATATCTTATTCGGTAATTTAGCTTTATTTATATATTTAATGCATCTTAATTAGTACAGTAACACCACTGCTGTGTCTTACAGTAACAACAATACATTACTCTAACTCTAAGAATTTCTTGTTCCAGTTAAAAAATTGAAATTGTGTAATTGTTTTGTTTCCATTCACTTTTTATAGAAGCATGCTTAACATTAATACGTGTACCCTTACTATATTATGGTCATAAACATCTTTATCAACACTTTATATCTTTAAAATTTAGACAAAATCTAATGATCAATTTGGCTTAACCTGAATTTACATGACCTGGCTCAAAACAACTTTATTTTGGCAAATACAAAGATGAAGACTCTGTACAACCCTGTTGCAATTTCTTCAGGGCTCACACCTGCTGCCAGGCTTAGTTCTATAACATGATCAGGAAGAAAGGAATCAGTTCTTGGATTTTGTTGTCCATGACGTGTCCGTTACTTAACTTTATACAACTATTTCATTAACATTAACGACTTGGAGCACAAAGATCAGTACTCATAAAAAACTTTGTGTTCTGAGTCGTTAATGAAATAGTTGTATTTAGTAAAGGAATCAGCTCGAACCTGCAACCACTGTGAAGAGGCTTGTACACCATCACCAAGAAGATTAATGATGTCATCTACGAATAACTCATTAGGCCATTTAGCTTTATTTATACTAAATATCACTATTGTTTGACAACTCGGAACACTAATTTTTTTATAAGTAAAATCGTAAAGATTTACCTTACAGCCTAAACCGGCTTTCACCTTTAGAAGGCTTCATCAGAGGCTGCCGTAGGTAGCGCTGTCCGTCTTGTTGTTGGCGACGGGATAGATATTCAAAAGATCGATGCTGTGTGTGTGTGGTGAGATGTGTTCGAATTATGCTTAGCATTATCATCTGCTAATAATTCTCGCAGAAGTCTTCCTCCAACACTTAGAAAAAAACAAAAATACTCACAAATAATGACAGACACTCACATAAAATAGTATATTGGCACAGATACGTTGATGACATTCTAATACTATACAGGGGGAACAAAAGACAATGTGAACAGTTACTAACGCACATAAACAAACTACATAAAATCATAACCTTCACTGCCGAATATGAACACAACAATACCATAAACTTCTTAGACCTCTCCATCACAAAACTAGAACACAAGCACAAATTCAGTATATACAGAAAACCAACTACAACTGACACACTAATACACAACACCTCCAATCACCCAACACAACACAAACTAGCTGCTTTTAGAACCATGATACATAGACTTAACAATATCCCCTTAGATGAAAAAGACTACAAAGACGAACTAAACATGATAAAATATCTAGCAGAATCTAACGGATATTACAGAACAATAGTCAGTAAACTCCTACACAAAACACAAAACAAACAACAGACAAAGACAGAAAACAACAAATTCATAACACTAACATACATCAACAAACAAACTGAAAAAATTGCCCACAAATTCAAAAAAGCAGGATACAGAATCGCTTACAAAACTACCAACAAAATAGAACACACACTATCAAAACGCATGCACAAAGCACAAAACAAATTCGATCTACCCGGTATATACAAGCTAAATTGCTCAAATTGCAATAAATTCTACATAGGCCAGACAGGACGTAGCTTCAAACAGAGATACATTGAACACACAAAGGCACTCCACACGACTACAGAATCCACCTTTGCAAACCACCTCATTGAAGCAAACCACACATATAAAAACATCGACAATAACATGAACATTCTACACGTACACACAACAGGCCAAAAACTAGACACTCTAGAACAATTAGAAATATACAAACACACAAAAACAAATAAAAACGACATCCTGAATGAACAGACACAATTCAAATCGCACACAATCGAACACATCTCACCACACACACACACAGCATTGATCTTTCGAATATCTATCCCGTCGCCAACAACAAGACGGACAGCGCTACCTATGGCAGCCTCTGATGAAGCCTTCTAAAGGTGAAAGCTGGTTTAGGCTGTAAGGTAAATCTTTACGATTTTACTTATAAAAAACTTAGTGTTCAAACAATAGTGATATTTAGTAAAGTAACGGACACGTCATGGACAACGAAATCCAAGAATTTATTTATCCATTTAATGCATTTTAATTAGTACACTAACAACACTGCTCTGTCTTACAGTAGCACAATACATTACACTAACTGTAAAGAATTTCTTGTTTTCAGTTAAAAAAAGTTGAAATTGTGTATTCTTTTCTTTTCCATTCACTTTCTGTGAAACAACCTACATTAATATGTGTACGCTTACTATATTGAAATCCAGTGTTCACAATCCAATAGTTGAAAATTTTGTGCAATTGTGAAATTAGTGACACTATGTACTAAAGTGTGATTATCAGTTGAATTTCTGAATTCCTTTGATTTATTAATAAATTTTACTAATTTGTTTCTTTATGTCTATTGAATGATTTCTTATTAGTTTTTAATCTTTGCGTTTTCATTATTCATTTGTAAATTCTTGGATTTTGTTGTCCATGACATGTCCATTGGTTAACTAATTATCATTAAAACACACAGAGGACTGATACTCTTTTGCAAGATCACAAGTATGTTTCAGGACCATTTGCAGGTCAGGTATTGTTCTGTCTGTTCACTTTCTGAAAGTGGTTGAGGAGCAAGGGGGAAAATGTCTCCATTTAAACACACACACACACACACACACAGAATTCCTTTTTTCTTTAATTTGAATTCTGTATTAGAACAAATGTTTTCAGAGTTTACACATTTTTTTTTAATATCTTGGTTTAATTTTATGCAATGTGAACACATACAGAGGAGTGTCAGTTTTTTATGTTTTTTCGATAAATAAAAATGAGAGGGGGAAAGAGAGAGACCAAAAATGACAAGTACAGAAATTTCATCAGAACTTTTCCTGATAGTAAAAAAAATAACTAAATAATAAATGGCAAAGAACATTAACAAAATTAATTGAAATTATAGTTATAATTTCTTGTCTAATGAACAGGTACTAGTAATGGCTTCATATACTTCACATCTTAAATTATAAACCTATTACAAACATATTTGGTATACTCAGCTTGAAACAAACGTGCAGCCCAACAAAAATGTTGGTTTAAATGTTACCATGCTGCATTATTCGTACTGTCAAAACAGCAGTTTGATTATAACTGTTTTTAGAACAGACTTCTGGAATGTTGTGTGCAAGTGTATTGTGTTCAAGTAGCAAGTTTCCACTACTTTATAAAACATATCCTAGAAGCAAACTTTGACATCCAGTTGCTGTTGCTGAGAAAACTTACTAAGGGACTTTTAAAAAAAGAAAAACAACAATTACACACTTGCTCTTTTGAACATCTGATGAAAAGGTTTTGTAAAGTGCACCTAACCTAAAAATGTACAATGCTCGACTTGTCTTTGTATTCCATACTTCTAGCAGTTTAAATGATATGTTGCTTACACGAATAAGAAACGTTTAAATCTGCTGAAGGTCTAAACGAGTGATAGTTATTTGCAGACTGACAGGGCCATAAAATAATTCTGAAAGAATTGTTGCTTTTACAACACCATCCTTTATCAAGTGACTACTCAAATCTGCCAGTTTTTCACAGCAAACTGAAGTTTGATGATTTGATCCATCATGACCTAGTGATGGTCCAAACATTTCAAGGATTCTCCTAGCCTTAAAAAACTGGACTGGCGTCATTGAGTGACATGACTAATGTTAAATTTACTTTGGGATACTTCCAAACGTAATACAGTTTACAATAAACAAACAAAACTTTATGCTTGTCTAATTTTTCCAGAACTCCATACACATAATTTGATCTGGATAGAACATTTATTAAACAATAATACTATTTGATGCAAATAATTAATTAAAATATCGGTATGGAGAACCATACATGACTTCCATGTTTTAAGATTTATATTTAAAATCATTTTAGAAATGAAATATTTCCACAGAAACTACTTCTATCTTCAGCCTCAACCACAGAATTGTGGTCACTAACATATACCACCTCACGTTAGCGCACTCGATTTTCACTGATGATGGCAGTCGATGGCACTTCCGAGTTTCTTTAATAAAGAAAAAAGGAGTTGTGTGTGTGCATGTTTTAATGATAATTAGTAATGGACACGTCATGGACAACAAAATCCAAGAATTTACAAATGAATAATGAAAACACAAAGATTAAAAACTAATAAGAAATCATTCAATAGACATAAAGGAACAAATTAGTAAAATTTATTAATGAATCAAAGGAATTCAGAAATTCAACTGATAATATAGATTGATAATCACACATTAGTACATAATGTTACTAATTCCACAAAATTTGTAATTATTGGATAGTGAACATTGGATTTCAATACAGTAAGCGTACACATATTAATGTAAAGAACGTTTCACAAAAAGTGAATGGAAAAGAAAAAATACACAATTTCAACTTTCTTAAACTGAAAACAAGAAATTCTTTTGAGTTAGTGTAACGTGTTGTGTTACTGTAAGACAGAGCAGTACTGTTAGTGTACTAATTAAGATGCATTAAATGTACAAATAAAGCTAAATAGCCTAATGAGTTATTCTTAGATGACATCATTAATCTTTTTGGTAATTGTGTAAAAGCCTTCCCACAGTGGTTGCAGGTTCGGGCTGATTTGTTCCTTCCTTATCATGTTATAGAACTAAGCCTGGCAGCAGCTGTGAGCCCTGAAGAAATTGCAACCAGTTTTCATCTTTGTATTTGCCAAAATAAAGTTGTTCTGAGCCAGGTCATGTAAATTCAGGTTAGGCCAAATTGCTCATTAGACTTTGTCTAAATTTTACAGTAAAGATATAAAGATGTGTTAAAGATTTTAGGACCGTACATTAAAAATATTGTTTGCACATATGAGTACGAAGCAGATGTATTAATATAATATGTTACCCAACAAGATACAGGAAGAATTATGTATATTTAATTTAGTAGTTAATGGACTTAAAACCTGCAGTAGAAAATCCAGTTTTTATAAAACAAATAGGGAGAGAATTGAAGATTTCATATTTGTAAATGTTATATCTATTTTCTTCACAAGCAACTAATGGCAGGTTATGATTTATAACCATGTTTTCTCATAATGTATGTTGTTAATGACCTTTTTTTTAAGAGTATGAAAAACAATAGATATCAGTATATAAAAAAAAGGTAAATTTTATTGGTATATACTAAAGTATATAATCCCATTTGTTTCTATTCATTAACAAAGGTCCGTACTGTAATAATTTTGTGTGTAATATACAAACATTCTTTAATATGTTTACGTGATTTTCCAATTTTATTTGTAATAATTCAGACCATAGTAACATTTAATTCCACTCTAATCCATTATTAATACATAATCATTTGCGTGTTAACAGAAACTGCACATTGCTTTGTATTGCATTATGTTGAAGAAAGGATTTTAATGTACTTGTTTGGTTATACGTTAGATTGTATTAGATTATAAATTGGAACGAGGTTTTAATGCCAGTACTTAGAATAAATACAGCCTTTAATGTTATATACAGCCTTTTATCCATACAATAAATACAGCCTTTGAATGTACACTAACTAAGGAAATTTTTGTTAGGTCTAATTAATTTTAAAAATCTAAAAGGTTAAGTTATATTGTTAAACGTAGACACAACCTCCAGAAATCGTCTCTGTACCGTAATTATGCACGATAAATGGAAACTATGTTTTAATTTCTGTACTTCCAATAAATACAGCCTTTTAATGTACACTAACAAAGGAAATTTCAGTTAAGTTACATTGTTGTACATAACCTCCATAACCTGCGGTTCGTTACTTGTGAAGAAAACTGATTTTGTACAAATGAGGGTACGAAAATTTAGTACAAACGAGCACATGGAAATTAAATGCTGCACGCTAAGCGATAAGATCTGATATGTTTGTTAAAGTAATTTTTTTTTTTCTAATTTTTTCTGTTTCATTAATTAATTCTAACAGATACCTAGGCCAAACATTTTAAGGAAATGCTTTATCTGAGGAGACATTTTTTGTTCTGTTGTCTGTAACACTTGTAGACAATATATTAAAAGTTATCCGGATTTCTACTGGATCTGTATTATTCACAAGTAACTAATGGCAGGTTATTGAGGTTATGTACTCAATAAACAATGTAACAATGTAACTTAAATAAAATTTACTTTGTTAGTGTACATTAAAAGGGTGTATTTGTTGGAAGTACAGAAATTAGTTTCCATTTATCCCACATAATTACAGTACAGAGGCAATTTTTGGAGGTTGTGTCTACGTTTTACAATCTAACTTAATCTTTTAGATTTTTAAAATTAATTAGACTTAAAAAAATGCTCCTTAGTTAGTGTACATTCAAAGGCTGTAGTTATTGTATGGATAAAAGGCTGTATATAACATTAAAGGCTGTATTTATTCGAAGTACCGGAATTAAAACCTCGTTCCAATTTATAACCTAGTACAATCTAACGTATAACCAAACAAGTACATTCAAATCCTTTTTTCAACATAATGTAATAAAAAGCAATGTGCAGCTTCTGTTAACACGCAAATGATTAAGTATTAATAATTGGTTACAGTGGAATTTAATGTTACTACGGTCTGAATTAATGCAAATAAAATTGGAGAATATCGTCAACATATAAAAGAATGCTTGTATATTACACACAAAATTATTACAGTACGGACCTTTGTAAATGAATAGAAACAAATAGGACTCTATACTTTATTATGTACAAATAAAATTCACCTTTTTTCAAGTACAGTATATATTGTATTTTCATACTCTTAAAAAAAGGCCATCAACAACATTTTAGTTACTTGTGAAGAAAACAGATATAACATTTCCAAACAAGAAATCTTCAATTCTCTCCCTATTTGTTTTATAAAAACTGGAGTTTCTACTGCAGGTTTTTAAGTCCAATAACTACTTAATTTAATATACATAATTGTTCCTGATCTTGTTGGGTAACATTATATTAATACATCTACTTCCTACTCACATGTACAAACAATGTTTTTAATGGTCGGACCTAAACATCTTTAAAATTTAGACAAAGTCTAATGAGCAATTAGACCTAACCTGAATTACTACATCTAAGAATATCTTATTCGGTAATTTAGCTTTATTTATATATTTAATGCATCTTAATTAGTACAGTAACACCACTGCTGTGTCTTACAGTAACACAATACATTACTCTAACTCTAAAGAATTTCTTGTTTCCAGTTTAAAAAAATTGAAATTGTGTAATTGTTTTGTTTTCCATTCACTTTTTATAGAAGCATGCTTAACATTAATACGTGTACCCTTACTATATTATGGTCATAAACATCTTTATCAACACTTTATATCTTTAAAATTTAGACAAAATCTAATGATCAATTTGGCTTAACCTGAATTTACATGACCTGGCTCAAAACAACTTTATTTTGGCAAATACAAAGATGAAGACTCTGTACACCCTGGTTGCAATTTCTTCAGGGCTCACACCTGCTGCCAGGCTTAGTTCTATAACATGATCAGGAAGAAAGGAATCAGTTCTTGGATTTTGTTGTCCATGACGTGTCCGTTACTTAACTTTATACAACTATTTCATTAACGACTTGGAGCACAAAGATCAGTACTCATAAAAAACTTTGTGTTCTGAGTCGTTAATGAAATAGTTGTATTTAGTAAAGGAATCAGCTCGAACCTGCAACCACTGTGAAGAGGCTTGTACACCATCACCAAGAAGATTAATGATGTCATCTACGAATAACTCATTAGGCCATTTAGCTTTATTTATACTAAATATCACTATTGTTTGACAACTCGGAACACTAATTTTTTTATAAGTAAAATCGTAAAGATTTACCTTACAGCCTAAACCGGCTTTCACCTTTAGAAGGCTTCATCAGAGGCTGCTGTAGGTAGCGCTGTCCGTCTTGTTGTTGGCGACGGGATAGATATTCAAAAGATCGATGCTGTGTGTGTGTGGTGAGATGTGTTCGAATTATGCTTAGCATTATCATCTGCTAATAATTCTCGCAGAAGTCTTCCTCCAACACTTAGAAAAAAACAAAAATACTCACAAATAATGACAGACACTCACATAAAATAGTATATTGGCACAGATACGTTGATGACATTCTAATACTATACAGGGGGAACAAAAGACAATGTGAACAGTTACTAACGCACATAAACAAACTACATAAAATCATAACCTTCACTGCCGAATATGAACACAACAATACCATAAACTTCTTAGACCTCTCCATCACAAAACTAGAACACAAGCACAAATTCAGTATATACAGAAAACCAACTACAACTGACACACTAATACACAACACCTCCAATCACCCAACACAACACAAACTAGCTGCTTTTAGAACCATGATACATAGACTTAACAATATCCCCTTAGATGAAAAAGACTACAAAGACGAACTAAACATGATAAAATATCTAGCAGAATCTAACGGATATTACAGAACAATAGTCAGTAAACTCCTACACAAAACACAAAACAAACAACAGACAAAGACAGAAAACAACAAATTCATAACACTAACATACATCAACAAACAAACTGAAAAAATTGCCCACAAATTCAAAAAAGCAGGATACAGAATCGCTTACAAAACTACCAACAAAATAGAACACACACTATCAAAACGCATGCACAAAGCACAAAACAAATTCGATCTACCCGGTATATACAAGCTAAATTGCTCAAATTGCAATAAATTCTACATAGGCCAGACAGGACGTAGCTTCAAACAGAGATACATTGAACACACAAAGGCACTCCACACGACTACAGAATCCACCTTTGCAAACCACCTCATTGAAGCAAACCACACATATAAAAACATCGACAATAACATGAACATTCTACACGTACACACAACAGGCCAAAAACTAGACACTCTAGAACAATTAGAAATATACAAACACACAAAAACAAATAAAAACGACATCCTGAATGAACAGACACAATTCAAATCGCACACAATCGAACACATCTCACCACACACACACACTCAGCATTGATCTTTCGAATATCTATCCCGTCGCCAACAACAAGACGGACAGCGCTACCTATGGCAGCCTCTGATGAAGCCTTCTAAAGGTGAAAGCTGGTTTAGGCTGTAAGGTAAATCTTTACGATTTTACTTATAAAAAACTTAGTGTTCAAACAATAGTGATATTTAGTAAAGTAACGGACACGTCATGGACAACGAAATCCAAGAATTTATTTATCCATTTAATGCATCTTAATTAGTACACTAACAACACTGCTCTGTCTTACAGTAGCACAATACATTACACTAACTGTAAAGAATTTCTTGTTTTCAGTTAAAAAAAGTTGAAATTGTGTATTCTTTTCTTTTCCATTCACTTTCTGTGAAACAACCTACATTAATATGTGTACGCTTACTATATTGAAATCCAGTGTTCACAATCCAATAGTTGAAAATTTTGTGCAATTGTGAAATTAGTGACACTATGTACTAAAGTGTGATTATCAGTTGAATTTCTGAATTCCTTTGATTTATTAATAAATTTTACTAATTTGTTTCTTTATGTCTATTGAATGATTTCTTATTAGTTTTTAATCTTTGCGTTTTCATTATTCATTTGTAAATTCTTGGATTTTGTTGTCCATGACATGTCCATTGGTTAACTAATTATCATTAAAACACACAGAGGACTGATACTCTTTTGCAAGATCACAAGTATGTTTCAGGACCATTTGCAGGTCAGGTATTGTTCTGTCTGTTCACTTTCTGAAAGTGGTTGAGGAGCAAGGGGGAAAATGTCTCCATTTAAACACACACACACACACACACACACACACAGAATTCCTTTTTTCTTTAATTTGAATTCTGTATTAGAACAAATGTTTTCAGAGTTTACACATTTTTTTTTAATATCTTGGTTTAATTTTATGCAATGTGAACACATACAGAGGAGTGTCAGTTTTTTATGTTTTTTCGATAAATAAAAATGAGAGGGGGAAAGAGAGAGACCAAAAATGACAAGTACAGAAATTTCATCAGAACTTTTCCTGATAGTAAAAAAAATAACTAAATAATAAATGGCAAAGAACATTAACAAAATTAATTGAAATTATAGTTATAATTTCTTGTCTAATGAACAGGTACTAGTAATGGCTTCATATACTTCACATCTTAAATTATAAACCTATTACAAACATATTTGGTATACTCAGCTTGAAACAAACGTGCAGCCCAACAAAAATGTTGGTTTAAATGTTACCATGCTGCATTATTCATACTGTCAAAACAGCAGTTTGATTATAACTGTTTTTAGAACAGACTTCTGCAATGTTGTGTGCAAGTGTATTGTGTTCAAGTAGCAAGTTTCCACTACTTTATAAAACATATCCTAGAAGCAAACTTTGACATCCAGTTGCTGTTGCTGAGAAAACTTACTAAGGGACTTTTAAAAAAAGAAAAACAACAATTACACACTTGCTCTTTTGAACATCTGATGAAAAGGTTTTGTAAAGTGCACCTAACCTAAAAATGTACAATGCTCGACTTGTCTTTGTATTCCATACTTCTAGCAGTTTAAATGATATGTTGCTTACACGAATAAGAAACGTTTAAATCTGCTGAAGGTCTAAACGAGTGATAGTTATTTGCAGACTGACAGGGCCATAAAATAATTCTGAAAGAATTGTTGCTTTTACAACACCATCCTTTATCAAGTGACTACTCAAATCTGCCAGTTTTTCACAGCAAACTGAAGTTTGATGATTTGATCCATCATGACCTAGTGATGGTCCAAACATTTCAAGGATTCTCCTAGCCTTAAAAAACTGGACTGGCGTCATTGAGTGACATGACTAATGTTAAATTTACTTTGGGATACTTCCAAACGTAATACAGTTTACAATAAACAAACAAAACTTTATGCTTGTCTAATTTTTCCAGAACTCCATACACATAATTTGATCTGGATAGAACATTTATTAAACAATAATACTATTTGATGCAAATAATTAATTAAAATATCGGTATGGAGAACCATACATGACTTCCATGTTTTAAGATTTATATTTAAAATCATTTTAGAAATGAAATATTTCCACAGAAACTACTTCTATCTTCAGCCTCAACCACAGAATTGTGGTCACTAACATATACCACCTCACGTTAGCGCACTCGATTTTCACTGATGATGGCAGTCGATGGCACTTCCGAGTTTCTTTAATAAAGAAAAAAGGAGTTGTGTGTGTGCATGTTTTAATGATAATTAGTAATGGACACGTCATGGACAACAAAATCCAAGAATTTACAAATGAATAATGAAAACACAAAGATTAAAAACTAATAAGAAATCATTCAATAGACATAAAGGAACAAATTAGTAAAATTTATTAATGAATCAAAGGAATTCAGAAATTCAACTGATAATATAGATTGATAATCACACATTAGTACATAATGTTACTAATTCCACAAAATTTGTAATTATTGGATAGTGAACATTGGATTTCAATACAGTAAGCGTACACATATTAATGTAAAGAACGTTTCACAAAAAGTGAATGGAAAAGAAAAAATACACAATTTCAACTTTCTTAAACTGAAAACAAGAAATTCTTTTGAGTTAGTGTAACGTGTTGTGTTACTGTAAGACAGAGCAGTACTGTTAGTGTACTAATTAAGATGCATTAAATGTACAAATAAAGCTAAATAGCCTAATGAGTTATTCTTAGATGACATCATTAATCTTTTTGGTAATTGTGTAAAAGCCTTCCCACAGTGGTTGCAGGTTCGGGCTGATTTGTTCCTTCCTTATCATGTTATAGAACTAAGCCTGGCAGCAGCTGTGAGCCCTGAAGAAATTGCAACCAGTTTTCATCTTTGTATTTGCCAAAATAAAGTTGTTCTGAGCCAGGTCATGTAAATTCAGGTTAGGCCAAATTGCTCATTAGACTTTGTCTAAATTTTACAGTAAAGATATAAAGATGTGTTAAAGATTTTAGGACCGTACATTAAAAATATTGTTTGCACATATGAGTACGAAGCAGATGTATTAATATAATATGTTACCCAACAAGATACAGGAAGAATTATGTATATTTAATTTAGTAGTTAATGGACTTAAAACCTGCAGTAGAAAATCCAGTTTTTATAAAACAAATAGGGAGAGAATTGAAGATTTCATATTTGTAAATGTTATATCTATTTTCTTCACAAGCAACTAATGGCAGGTTATGATTTATAACCATGTTTTCTCATAATGTATGTTGTTAATGACCTTTTTTTTAAGAGTATGAAAAACAATAGATATCAGTATATAAAAAAAAGGTAAATTTTATTGGTACATACTAAAGTATATAATCCCATTTGTTTCTATTCATTAACAAATGTCCGTACTGTAATAATTTTGTGTGTAATATACAAACATTCTTTAATATGTTTACGTGATTTTCCAATATTATTTGTAATAATTCAGACCATAGTAACATTTAATTCCACTCTAATCCATTATTAATACATAATCATTTGCGTGTTAACAGAAACTGCACATTGCTTTTTATTGCATTATGTTGAAAAAAGGATTTTAATGTACTTGTTTGGTTATACGTTAGATTGTATTAGATTATAGATTGGAACGAGGTTTTAATGCCAGTACTTAGAATAAATACAGCCTTTAATGTTATATACAGCCTTTTATCCATACAATAAATACAGCCTTTGAATGTACACTAACTAAGGAAATTTTTGTTAGGTCTAATTAATTTTAAAAATCTAAAAGGTTAAGTTATATTGTTAAACGTAGACACAACCTCCAGAAATCGTCTCTGTACCGTAATTATGCACGATAAATGGAAACTATGTTTTAATTTCTGTACTTCCAATAAATACAGCCTTTTAATGTACACTAACAAAGGAAATTTCAGTTAAGTTACATTGTCGTACATAACCTCCATAACCTGCGGTTCGTTACTTGTGAAGAAAACTGATTTTGTACAAATGAGGGTACGAAAATTTAGTACAAACAAGCACATGGAAATTAAATGCTGCACGCTAAGCGATAAGATCCGATATGTTTGTTAAAGTAATTTTTTTTTTTTAAATTTTTTCTGTTTCATTAATTAATTCTAACAGATACCTAGGCCAAACATTTTAAGGAAATGCTTTATCTGAGGAGACATTTTTTGTTCTGTTGTCTGTAACACTTGTAGACAATATATTAAAATCCTTGGATTTCGTTGTCCATGACGTGTCCGTTACTTAACTAAATATCACTATAATATTGACGACTCGGAACACTAAGTTTTTTATAAGTAAAAACGTAAAGTTTTACCTTACAGCCTAAACTGGCTTTCACCTATAGAAGGCTTCATCAGAGGCTGTCGTTAGTAGCGCTGCTCGTCTTGTTGTTGGCGACGAGAAAGTGTTTCGAAAGATTGAAGCTGTGTGTGTGTGGTGAGATGTGTTCGAATAATGCGTGCGATTTGAATTGTGTCTGTTCGTTTAGGATGTCGTTTTTATTTGTTTTTGTGTGTTTGTATATTTCTAATTGTTCTAGAGTGTCTAGTTTTCGGCCTTTTGTGTGCACGTGTAGTATGTTGATGTTATTGTCGATGTTTTTATATGTGTGGTTTGCTTCAATGAGGTGGTTTGCGAAGGTAGATTCTGTAGTGGTGTGGAGTGCTTTTGTGTGTTCAATGTATCTCTGTTTGAAGCTACGTCCTGTCTGGCCTATGTAGAATTTACTGCAATTTGAACAATTTAGTTTATATACACCGGGTAGATCGAATTTGTTTTGTGCTTTGGGCATGCGTTTTGATAGTGTGTGTTCTGTTTTGTTAGTAGTTTTGTAAGCGATTCTGTATCCTGCTTTTTTGAATTTGTGGGCAATTTTTTCTGTTTGTTTGTTGATGTATGTTACTGTTATCAATTTGTTGTTTTCTGTCTTTGTCTGTTGTTTGTTTTGTGTTTTGTGTAGGAGTTTACTGACTATTGTTCTGTCATAACCGTTAGATTCTGCTAGATATTTTATCGTGTTTAGTTCGTCTTTGTAGTCTATTTCATCTAAGGGGATGTTGTTGAGTCTATGTATCATGGTTCTAAAAGCAGCTAGTTTGTGTTGTATTGGGTGATTGGAGGTGTTGTGTATTTGTGTAACAAATAAAAACGACATCCTAAACGAACAGACACAATTCAAATCGCACGCATTATTCGAACACATCTCACCACACACACACAGCTTCAATCTTTCGAAACACTTTCTCGTCGCCAACAACAAGACGAGCAGCGCTACTAACGACAGCCTCTGATGAAGCCTTCTATAGGTGAAAGCCGGTTTAGGCTGTAAGGTAAAACTTTACGTTTTTACTTATAAAAAACTTTGTGTTCCGAGTCGTCAATATTATAGTGATATTTAGTTTATATATTAAAAGTTATCCGGATTTCTACTGGATCTGTATTATTCACAAGTAACTAATGGCAGGTTATGGAGGTTATGTACGACAATGTAACTTAAATAAAATTTACTTTGTTAGTGTACATTAAAAGGGTGTATTTGTTGGAAGTACAGAAATTAGTTTCCATTTATCCCACATAATTACAGTACAGAGGCAATTTTTGGAGGTTGTGTCTACGTTTTACAATCTAACTTAATCTTTTAGATTTTTAAAATTAATTAGACTTAAAAAAATGCTCCTTAGTTAGTGTACATTCAAAGGCTGTAGTTATTGTATGGATAAAAGGCTGTATATAACATTAAAGGCTGTATTTATTCGAAGTACCGGAATTAAAACCTCGTTCCAATTTATAACCTAGTACAATCTAACGTATAACCAAACAAGTACATTCAAATCCTTTTTTCAACATAATGTAATAAAAAGCAATGTGCAGCTTCTGTTAACATGCAAATGATTAAGTATTAATAATTGGTTACAGTGGAATTTAATGTTACTACGGTCTGAATTAATGCAAATAAAATTGGAGAATATCGTCAACATATAAAAGAATGCTTGTATATTACACACAAAATTATTACAGTACGGACCTTTGTAAATGAATAGAAACAAATAGGACTCTATACTTTATTATGTACAAATAAAATTCACCTTTTTTCAAGTACAGTATATATTGTATTTTCATACTCTTAAAAAAAGGCCATCAACAACATTTTAGTTACTTGTGAAGAAAACAGATATAACATTTCCAAACAAGAAATCTTCAATTCTCTCCCTATTTGTTTTATAAAAACTGGAGTTTCTACTGCAGGTTTTTAAGTCCAATAACTACTTAATTTAATATACATAATTGTTCCTGATCTTGTTGGGTAACATTATATTAATACATCTACTTCCTACTCAGATGTACAAACAATGTTTTTAATGGTCGGTCCTAAACATCTTTAAAATTTAGACAAAGTCTAATGAGCAATTAGACCTAACCTGAATTACTACATCTAAGAATATCTTATTCGGTAATTTAGCTTTATTTATATATTTAATGCATCTTAATTAGTACAGTAACACCACTGCTGTGTCTTACAGTAACACAATACATTACTCTAACTCTAAAGAATTTCTTGTTTCCAGTTTAAAAAAATTGAAATTGTGTAATTGTTTTGTTTTCCATTCACTTTTTATAGAAACATGCTTAACATTAATACGTGTACCCTTACTATATTATGGTCATAAACATCTTTATCAACACTTTATATCTTTAAAATTTAGACAAAATCTAATGATCAATTTGGCTTAACCTGAAGTAATAACCTGCGGTTCGTTACTTGTGAAGAGAACTGATTTTGTACAAATGAGGGTACGAAAATTTAGTACAAACGAGCACATGGAAATTAAATGCTGCACGCTTAGCGATAAGATCCGATATGTTTGTTAAAATAATTTTTTTTTTTTTAATTTTTTCTATTTCATTAATTAATTCTAACAGATACCTAGGCCAAACATTTTAAGGAAATGCTTTATCTGAGGAGACATTTTTTGTTCTGTTGTCTGTAACACTTGTAGACAATATATTAAAAGTTATCCGGATTTCTACTGGATCTGTATTATTCACAAGTAACTAATGGCAGGTTATGGAGGTTATGTACGACAATGTAACTTAAATAAAATTTACTTT
Organism: Magicicada septendecula; assembly: GCA_034769895.1. Classification (NCBI taxonomy): domain Eukaryota; kingdom Metazoa; phylum Arthropoda; class Insecta; order Hemiptera; family Cicadidae; genus Magicicada; species Magicicada septendecula. The sequence goes on along the minus strand of CM068376.1, from coordinate 166,997,652 downwards.
GTTAGTGTACATTAAAAGGGTGTATTTATTGGAAGTACAGAAATTAGTTTCCATTTATCGCACATAATTACAGTACAGGGGCAATTTTTGGAGGTTGTGTCTACGTTTTACAATCTAACTTAATCTTTTAGATTTTTAAAATTAATTAGACTTAAAAAAATGCTCCTTAGTTAGTGTACATTCAAAGGCTGTAGTTATTGTATGGATAAAAGGCTGTATATAACATTAAAGGCTGTATTTATTCGAAGTACCGGAATTAAAACCTCGTTCCAATTTATAACCTAGTACAAGCTAACGTATAACCAAACAAGTACATTCAAATCCTTTTTTCAACATAATGTAATAAAAAGCAATGTGCAGTTTCTGTTAACACGCAAATGATTAAGTATTAATAATGGGTTACAGTGGAATTTAATGTTACTACGGTCTGAATTAATGCAAATAAAATTGGAGAATCTCGTCAACATATAAAAGAATCTTGTATATTACACACAAAATTATTATAGTACGGACCTTTGTTAATGAATAGAAACAAATAGGACTCTATACTTTAGTATGTACAAATATAATTCACCTTTTTTCAAGTACAGTATATACTGTATTTTCATACTCTTAAAAAAAGGCCATCAACAACATTTTAGTTACTTGTGAAGAAAACAGATATAACATTTCCAAACAAGAAATCTTCAATTCTCTCCCTATTTGTTTTATAAAAACTGGAGTTTCTACTGCAGGTTTTTAAGTCCAATAACTACTTAATTTAATATACATAATTGTTCCTGATCTTGTTGGGTAACATTGTATTAAGTACATCTACTTCCTACTCACATGTACAAACAATGTTTTTAATGGTCGGTCCTAAACATCTTTAAAATTTAGACAAAGTCTAATGAGCAATTAGACCTAACCTGAATTACTACATCTAAGAATATCTTATTCGGTAATTTAGCTTTATTTATACATTTAATGCATCTTAATTAGTACATTAACACCACTGCTGTGTCTTACAGTAACACAATACATTACTCTAACTCTAAAGAATTTCTTGTTTTCAGTTTAAAAAAATTGAAATTGTGTAATTGTTTTCTAATCCATTCACTTTTTATAGAAACATGCTTAAGATTAATACATGTACCCTTACTATATTATGGTCATAAACATCTTTATCAACACTTTATATCTTTAAAATTTAGACAAAATCTAATGATCAATTTGGCTTAACCTGAATTTACATGACCTGGCTCAAAACAACTTTATTTTGGCAAATACAAAGATGAAGACTCTGTACACCCTGGTTGCAATTTCTTCAGGGCTCACACCTGCTGCCAGGCTTAGTTCTATAACATGATCAGGAAGAAAGGAATCAGTTCTTGGATTTTGTTGTCCATGACGTGTCCGTTACTTAACTTTATACAACTATTTCATTAACGACTTGGAGCACAAAGATCAGTACTCATAAAAAACTTTGTGTTCTGAGTCGTTAATGAAATAGTTGTATTTAGTAAAGGAATCAGCTCGAACCTGCAACCACTGTGAAGAGGCTTGTACACCATCACCAAGAAGATTAATGATGTCATCTACGAATAACTCATTAGGCCATTTAGCTTTATTTATACTAAATATCACTATTGTTTGATGACTCGGAACACTAATTTTTTTATAAGTAAAATCGTAAAGATTTACCTTACAGCCTAAACCGGCTTTCACCTTTAGAAGGCTTCATCAGAGGCTGCCGTAGGTAGCGCTGTCTGTCTTGTTGTTGGCGACGGGATAGATATTCGAAAGGTCTATGCTGTGTGTGTGTGTGTGTGTGTGGTGAGATGTGGTGCGAAGCCGCGGGTTACAGCTAGTGTTGTAATAAAATATAAAATTTTAATACGTTTTGTGTTCTAAAATATAAAACTTTTAATGAGTTTTATGAGTGTTTTTTCTACCTCTGTTATTCGAATTTTTCGCTAATCCGATCACTCCCTGTACACTATTAGTTCGGATAAGCGAGAGACATAAACTGTACTAACATAAAAATATTGGAGAGCTAGAAAAGCTGGAAACTGTCATAGAACCGTCATGCCCTGTCCTCTCCGTCATGGCCCTGCCCTCGAATTTACAGGAGAAGACAGGGTCATGATGGACAGGATCATGACGAAACACAGGTTTTTCTAATATATCCTGACTTGTTGCAACGCTTTCCCAAAAGTTGTTATAGAAATGGAAACTGCTCCGCGCATTGTACAAGTATTGAGCAATAAGAAAAAATTGGTTTGAATACTCACTTTAACAATAAGGCCAGGAGCTTGATGCAGGTTGTTTGGAAATTCACGTCCCAGCCGACGTCCACACTCGCCGAACGCTCCAGGTTGACTGAATCGAGAGGTTTGTCGGTGTTCCGGACAGCTGGGAAGCGCGCGAAAAAATAGCGGGAAAGCAAAACCGGAGAAATACAGCTGTGACCACGAAAATTCAAAAAACAAAAAAGGACAGGGCCATGACGGCAAAGCTCTGGACACTCACATTTTCGTCTTAATATTGTAACCTATCGTTCTAATATTAATGAGGACCATCATTTTTGAATCTACAGAAGTATTCTGACCTATGCTGGAAGAACCAGTTTTGTAATTTTTGCACAGGAAATACCTACAAAATCTTGAAGTTGGGAAGATCGTGCCTGGACAGGACAGGGCCATGAAAAATCGACGGATTTAACAAATTTTCTACACGAAAGAAATATTTTACCAGCCAAAAGAAAAAATTCACTTTTAGATACAGTTTCGTACTGCAATTTAAAAATTTGCCCAGCTCCAAAATCATATATGGGACGCCACAAATGGTCTGGACATCGCTTTTGCCCTTTACTGTGAGAATGTCCCATATACAGAAAACCAACTACAACTGACACACTAATACACAACACCTCCAATCACCTAACACAACACAAACTAGCTGCTTTTAGAACCATGATACATAGACTTAATAACATCCCCTTAGATGAAAAAGACTACAAAGACGAACTAAACACGATAAAATATCTAGCAGAATCTAACGGATATGACAGAACAATAGTCAGTAAACTCCTACACAAAACAAACAACAGACAAAGACAGAAAACAACAAATTCATAACACTAACATACATCAACAAACAAACTGAAAAAATTGCCCACAAATTCAAAAAAGCAGGATACAGAATTGGTTACAAAACTACTAACAAAATAGAACACACACTATCAAAACGCATGCACAAAGCACAAAATAAATTCGATCTACCCGGTGTATACAAGCTAAATTGCTCAAATTGCAATAAATTCTACATAGGCCAGACAGGACGTAGCTTCGAACAGAGATACATTGAACACACAAAGGCACTCCACACGACTACAGAATCCACCTTTGCAAACCACCTCATTGAAGCAAACCACACATATAAAAACATCGACAATAACATGAACATTCTACACGTACACACAAAAGGCCGAAAACTAGACAGTCTAGAACAATTAGAAATATACAAACACACAAAAACAAATAAAAATGACATCCCTAACGAACACACACAATTCAAATCGCACGCAATCGAACACATCTCACCACACACACACAGCATCGATCTTTCGAATATCTATCCCGTCGCCAACAACAAGACGGACAGTGCTACCTATGGCAGCCTCTGAAGAAGCCTTCTAAAGGTGAAAGCTGGTTTAGGCTGTAAGGTAAATCTTTACGATTTTACTTATAAAAAACTTAGTGTTCAAACAATAGTGATATTTAGTAAAGTAACGGACACGTCATGGACAACGAAATCCAAGAATTTATTTATCCATTTAATGCATCTTAATTAGTACACTAACAACACTGCTCTGTTTTACAGTAGCTCAATACATTACACTAACTGTAAAGAATTTCTTCTTTTCAGTTTAAAAAAAGTTGAAATTGTGTATTCTTTTCTTTTCCATTCACTTTCTGTGAATCAACCTACATTAACATGTGTACGCTTACTATATTGAAATCCAGTGTTCACAATCCAAATTCAAGAATTTACAAATGAATAATGAAAATACAAAGATTAAAAACTAATAATAAATCATTCAATTGACATAAATGAACAAATTAGTAAAATTTATTAATGAATCAAAGGAATTCAGAAATTCAACTGATAATATAGATTGATAATCACACATTAGTACATAATGTTACTAATTCCACAAAATTTGTAATTATTGGATAATGAACATTGGATTTCAATATAGTAAGAGTACACATATTAATGTAAAGCACGTTTCAAAAAAAGGGAATGGAAAAGAAAAAGAAGACACAATTTCAACTTTCTTAAACTGAAAACAAGAAATTCTTTTGAGTTAGTGTAACGTGTTGTGTTACTGTAAGACAGAGCAGTACTGTTGGTGTACTAATTAAGATGCATTAAATGTACAAATAAAGCTAAATAGCCTAATGAGTTATTCTTAGATGACATCATTAATCTTTTTGGTAATTGTGTAAAAGCCTTCCCACAGTGGTTGCAGGTTCGGGCTGATTTCTTCCTTCCTTATCATGTTATAGATATAAGCCTGGCAGCAGCTGTGAGCCCTGAAGAAATTGCAACCATTCTTCATGTTTGTATTTGCCAAAATAAAGTTGTTCTGAGCCAGGTCATGTAAATTTAGGTTAGGCCAAATTGCTCATTAGACTTTGTCTAAATTTTACAGTAAAGATATAAAGATGTGTTAAAGATTTTAGGACCGTACATTAAAAACATTGTTTGCACATATGAGTAAGAAGCAGATGTATTAATATAATATGTTACCCAACAAGATACAGGAACAATTATGTATATTTAATTAAGTAGTTAATGGACTTAAAACCTGCAGTAGAAAATCCAGTTTTTATAAAACAAATAGGGAGAGAATTGAAGATTTCATATTTGTAAATGTTATATCTATTTTCTTCACAAGCAACTAATGGCAGGTTATAATTTATAACCATGTTTTCTCATAGTGTATGTTGTTAATGACCTTTTTTTTAAGAGTATGAAAAAACAATAGATATCGGTATATTGTAGCGGGTCATTTTTGGGTGTTTTTATTTTAACGGTTTGGGGCATATATATATATTTTACTTATTTCGTTTTCGGGCGGACTGGTATAATAAATTTGTAAAACTGTAATTGTATTGTGCAAGGTATAATAGTCAGTGTAACAGAACAGTGAAACAACGCAATAAGGCGCAGTTGTTGTTGAGGAATGCGGCAGAGCATTTGCACCTCCACCAAAATTCTAAGAACTTTGCAAGTGTGTCGACGCACAGGCGCGAATACCCACGCAAGCGCGCTCAAAGAACGCTCTAACAAAAAACTCAAGATGGCCAGAGCGTAAAAAATATTCGTCGTCTTCTATAAAACCTCTCGGAAGTCGCATTAAACTCCGCCTACTGTTGGTGACATCAGCGGAACCAAGTCCAATATCGGCCTCTGGACACACACACATACCAGCTTTAATCCATATATAAAGTGGTTACTTCCCAACAAGATGGCCGGAGCGACGAAAACATCGTGGCAGTAGAGAACCAGATTCCCACCAGGAACAGGTACATGTACATACATACATGTACCTGTTATGTTCACCCGTGACGGAACAGTCGACTTTAAGCAGAGACGCCATATAGTCAGCTAGAGCCGCACCCAGTTAGAGACGCTTACAACTCTGTCGGCGTCCCGGTCGGTGTTGTTTTATACGATGTGATGTGAAACAACAATATCGTTAATACCGACCGGGACTCGTGAAATCAACGACGTAATAAACTAGTGCAGCGAAAGTGCGAAACGCCAAAAGTGAAATCGGACATTAAAACACGTGTTCGGTCGGCATCAGGACAGTTAGTGAATGTAACGAAACGGGAATGTATAAAGGCTATTTTCTATATTGACTATAATATTTAAAAGGGGTTTAATTGGTGTGATAGTGTGTGTGTGCAAAGCTGGGCTACTTTCTTTTGTAATACATAGTATGTAAGGTAAGGTCGATGTAACCAGTAATTAATGTGTTACCGTATTCTTTTGTGTTGTGTATAAGGAATTTACGTCTTTATGAGAGTAAGTAAAGTATTCATTTAATAACCATGTGTTAGTCTAAGTTATTTCGTCATTACCATGTTCTCATTTCTGTGTTAAAAATTCGTCTAGACGTTCCGGAATCTTCTGAATTATTAATTGGGTGGGTCAGATTGCTAAATTGTCCGTTTTATTTAAGGTGGAGTGTAAAGGTTTTCGATATTTTATCCTATATAAAAAATAATTGTGGCGACCTTGGTCTTCTGGTAAAATTCAAATAGCAGGTAAGTGTTGTAATTGCGTGCAGGTAAGTCCTGGTAGTGGTTATATTTATATTTTATATATTTCGGCCTCTTTTTTATTGTTACAAATGTCGACGCGCTGCCAGGATTTTCGTTTAATTGTAATTTTATACGAGATAGACCTATTTTAATACACAGAAAATAAGATGTGGTAATGACGAATGTATAAAAATTTTATCGTACATAATTAAGTAGGTTAGGTTTATGTTATTGTGATTCACAATGTGTTAGGTGTGAGTATAGAACAATAGTAGCTTTATATATAAAAGTGTTATACAAACGAACTTTAAAAATGTCTATAATACAAAGTAATGAGAGTGATTTTGTTTGGGATGAGTGGGAGAATGAATTTCGAGGTGTTGTGGGTGAGATGACAGACGAGGAATGGGGAAATTTAGACGATAGGTTAACCCGAATGGAAGAACAAGAGGAAGGAATATTCGCGGAAATTAAGAAGCACAGTGATGATATTGATAGTGAGGTGCCAAGTAATAAAGGTAAGATCGTTGAAGAAATAGTAGTAGTAAATGAGACAGAAAATAGGCCTAATGATAATGATGTCGACAGTGTGGGGGTAGTAAAAAAGAAGCGTTCATTGGAGGACGTGATGAACTTGTTGATAAAAATGAATGAAAATTGGAATAAACATTTTGAACTAATCACAAAGATGAATAAACAAGACGAGAAGCGGGAGGAGAATAGAGGTCAGTTAAAAGAGAGTACAGAAGTTGAGTTAACACAGGTAAGTGGTAATAATGTCTTTGGTAATAGCGAAGAAATAATTAACAAGGTAAGTTACAGTTGTAAAAATGAATTAATAAATGATAGTGATAAAATAGTTGAAAACGAGCTATTTAAGAATGATGTGGTGAAAACAAATAGTGATGATGAAGTTTGTGGTGAAGTAGAACTTAATAACAAAATGTTAGCGAGTGTTGATGAAATTGAGAGAGAGTGTGATGAAAGGTTAGGGTGGCAAAGGGCAAATTTTCCCCGTGATGTAAGTGGAGTAAGGACTCCGCTAGTAGTGAATTTTGAGGACAGAGTTTCCTCCGTTAATTGTGTGGAAGACGAGGTGTCTTCAAGCAGTCCCCTAATTTTTTGTAAACCTGGAAAAGCCAGGAAATGGTATAGTAAGTTGGTTGTGCCCTTTGCATGGAGTGAAGTAGGTCAGTGGTGTTGTGACAGGTATTGTGATGAAAGTGATTATGAGAGAGAGAAAGAGTTGGAGTGGTTCAAGGTAAATAGAGGTTATGCAGAGCTGATAGAGAAGATGAAGATTAAGAGAATTATGATAAATAATTTAGACATACCTTGTGTAGTAGTAGACAATGATTATATTGATGATAAATGTGTACCTGTAGGAAGAATTGGTGTACTTGTAGTGGATTTTATGTATTAAATATATTTCGGCAATTTTTTATTGTTACAATATGAAAAAAAGGTGTATTTTATTGGTACATACTAAAGTATATAATCCCATTTTTTTCTATTCATTAACAAAGCTCTGTACTGTAATAATTTTGTGTGTAATATACAAGCATTCTTTAATATGTTTACATGATTTTCCAATTTTATTTGTATTAATTCAGACCATAGTAACATTTAATTCCACTCTAATCCATTATTAATACTTAATCATTTGCGTGTTAACAGAAACTGCATATTGCTTTTTATTGCATTATGTTGAAAAAAGGATTTTAATGTACTTGTTTGGTTATACGTTAGATTGTATTAGGTTATAAATTGGAACGAGGTTTTAATTCCAGTACTTAGAATAAATACAGCCTTTAATGTTATATATAGCCTTTTATCCATACAATAAATACAGCCTTTGAATGTACACTAACTAAGGAAATTTTTGTTAAGTCTAATTAATTTTAAAAATCTAAAAGGTTAAGTTACATTGTTAAACGTAGATATAACCTCCAAAAATCGTCTCTGTACCGTAATTATGTGCGATAAATGGAAACTAATTTCTGTACTTACAATAAATACAGCCTTTTAATGTACACTAACAAAGTAAATTTTATTTAAGTTACATTGTCGTACATAACCTCCATAACCTGCCATTAGTTACTTGTGAATAATACAGATCCAGTAGAAATCCGGATAACTTTTAACATATTGTTGAGATTTTTAAAATTAATTAGACTTTACAAAAATTTCCTTAGTTAGTGTACATTCAAAGGCTGTATTTATTGTATGGATAAAAGGCTGTATATAACATTAAAGGCTGTATTTATTCTAAGTACTAGAATTAAAACCTCGTTCCAATTTATAACCTAATACAATCTAACGTATAACCAAACAAGTACATTAAAATCCTTTTTTCAACATAATGCAATAAAAAGCAATGTGCAGTTTCTGTTAACACGCAAATGATTAAGTATTAATAATGGATTAGAGTGGAATTAAATGTTACTATGGTCTGAATTAATACAAATAAAATTGGAAAATCACGTAAACATATTAAAGAATGCTTGTATATTACACACAAAATTATTACAGTACGGACATTTGTTAATGAATAGAAACAAATGGGATTATATACTTTAGTATGTACCAATAAAATTCACCTTTTTTTCATATACCGATATCTATGGTGTTTTCATACTCTTAAAAAAAAGGTCATTAACAACATACATTATGAGAAAACATGGTTATAAATCATAACCTGCCATTAGTTGCTTGTGAAGAAAATAGAGATATAACATTTACAAACATGAAATCTTCAATTCTCTCCCTATTTGTTTTATAAAAACTGGATTTGCTACTGCAGGTTTTAAGTCCATTAACTACTTAATAAAATATACATAATTGTTCCTGTATCTTGTTGGGTAACATATTATATTAATACATCTGCTTCCTTCTCATATGTGCAAACAATTTTTTTAATGTACGGTCCTAAAATCTTTACCACATCTTTATATCTTTACTGTAAAATTTAGACAAAGTCTAATGAGCAATTTGGCCTAACCTGAATTTACATGACCTGTCTCAGAACAACTTTATTTTGGCAAATACAAAGATGAAGACTGGTTGCAATTTCTTCAGGGCTCACAGCTGCTGCCAGGCTTAGTTCTATAACATGATAAGGAAGGAAGAAATCAGCCCGAACCTGCAACCACTGTGGGAAGGCTTTTACACCATTACCAAAAAGATTAATGATGTCATCTAAGAATAACTCATTAGGCTATTTAGCTTTATTTGTACATTTAATGCATCTTAATTAGTACATCAACAGTACTGCTCTGTCTTACAGTAACACAACACGTTACACTAACTCAAAAGAATTTCTTGTTTTCAGTTTAAGAAAGTTGAAATTGTGTATTCTTTTTCTTTTCCATTCACTTTTTTTGAAACGTGCTTTACATTAATATGTGTACGCTTACTATATTGAAATCGAATGTTCACTATCCAATAATTACAAATTTTGTGGAATTAGTAACATTATGTACTAATGTGTGATTATCAATCTATATTATCAGTTGAATTTCTGAATTCCTTTGATTCATTAATAAATTTTACTAATTTGTTCCTTTATGTCTATTGAATGATTTCTTATTAGTTTTTAATCTTTGTGTTTTCATTATTCATTTTTAAATTCTTGGATTTTTTTGTCCATGATGTGTCCATTACTAATTATCATTAAAACATGCACACATACAATTCCTTTTTTCTTTATTAAAAAAACTCGGAAGTGCCATCGACTGCCATCATCAGTGAAAATCGAGTGCGCTAACGTGAGGTGGTATATGTTAGTGACCACAATTCTGTGGTTGAGGCTGAAGATAGAAGTAGTTTCTGTGGAAATATTTCATTTCTAAAATGATTTTAAATATAAATCTTAAAACATGGAAGTCATGTATGGTTCTCCATGCCGATATTTTAATTAATTATTTGCATCAAATAGTATTATTGTTCAGTGGCATATGCTGAGTTCGAGACCTGGGCTAGCTCACCTTAGAATTGAAGAAAATGGACTGGAGGGGGTCCCCCTCGTTCATATTTCAAGCTTTTTGAAGTGATGTGATTTTGTGACACCATGCCAATGCATTCTAACTTATATAATAATGACTGATACTTCAACAATAATTATGAAATGGCATCATTAGAAAGACAAAAGCAAGCAAAGAACTTCAATACTTCATTTATTTATTTATTTATAGCACACATTTGTCCCGCCGAAGCCGGACGGCGGTAGTGAAACAAATAAAAGATTACAAATAAAAGATTACAAAAAATTACAAAAAGCAAGAACTATATCATTACATCATGAGGAAATAATATATAATTACACTGAAGAAAGTTTGACTTACTTCGACGACGGCTCAGTGTAGACTTATTTGAACAAGAACTCCATTCTTCTCTCCTTTTGTGTGAATTTCAGGATTACACTTTCATAAAATGTTTTTTCTGACCACTTTTTCATATTAAGAAGAATGTTTTTCTCAATAGATATAACAGCCAAGTTGCTTAACCGGACTTGTCCTTGTGTGGCTCTGAGGTAAGTCTTAATCCTCTTTAGAGCGGAGAAACTTCTTTCAACAGTTGCAGTTGTAGATGGAAATCTCAATGTTAATTCTGCTAGTTTGTACACTTCACTAAACACTATGTCCAAATTATTGAGTTTCATATAAATAGTAAACTCATTCACTGATTTTTTTCTTATACTCATCTAGAGTATAAAGCACATTTAGTTCATTTTTGAGGCGAACAATGTCAAAGTATGAACTATATTGTTCTTTAAGTTCTGTCAGCAGATTTTGTGGGAAACTTTTACAAAATGTATCAAAATTGTTTGAATCCAACAAAGACACGAATTTAAGATCCTTTTGGGACTCAAACCTGAATTTTATCTGGGACATCACTGTGTCCAGAATTTCGTTAAAAATACGCTGCCATATGGAACGGTCATCATTTCTCTGTCTTTTGTGTCTTGGTTCATATTCTTTATCTTCATTCTTCATTATCTTCATATTCAGAATTACTTGTAGCTTCTGTCCATACAAGATCAAAACCCTCATCTCTAATTTTCTGCAGAGTATCATAGAATTCATTGAATTTGTTCATGCAGTAAGAAATGTCCAAACATTTTTTTTGTATTATGTCAAACAGAACATCAGAAATTGCAAATATTTTGCTGAAACTAAGAAGAAGAAATCTAGTGTCGAATTTACGTAAAAAACAAACAAAGCCTGAAGCAGTATTCACTTGTTCACCTGTCCAGTCACCGGGTTCATCTTCTATTGATGAAAAGAACATGATAAGAGGCCTTATATATTCTTTGACAGTATTTACAAGCCTTGATGAGAAATTCCACCTTGTTGGTGCCACTCTCGATAGTTTCTTCTCCATAAAGTTTTTTAGAGCAGTTGTGCGGACTGTAGAATATGAAAAAAAGCTAGGTATTCCTGATAAAGTGATGAAAAACTGTTTACATTCTGCTACAAAATATATAGACTTTGATAAAACCAAATCCAGCCTGTGACTACAGCATTGAATAAAAGTTGCTGATGGGTACTTATTTTTCACCAAGGTTTGAAGTCCAGACACATGACCGGCCATAACAGCTGTTCCATCGAAAGTTTGGGCTATAAGTTTTTTTGTACATTCTAAATCATCCACAACCTTGGTGACATGTTGGAACAATCCTTGTGCAGTTCGGTCTAAACTGACGTCAATGAAGTGCAAAAATCGTTCCTGACAGTTTCCTTCATTATCGACAAATCGTAAAACTGTTGATAATTGACTTTTATTGGTTACGTCAGTTGTCTCGTCAAGTAATATTGCAACGAATGATGTTGCATTAGATATTTCTGATTTGATTTTGTCTGTAATTACGCTACCTACTGCGTCAATTAAATCATTTTGTATTATAGGTGACGTTCCTCTAAAAATTGTTGCAGTTTTTAAATTGTTCGCTATTGTTTGCTCATACGTTGATAAAAATTCCAAAAGTTCTATGTACATGCCTTTATTTGTTGAATCGCTAGATTCACTGTGGCCCCTAAATGGACATTCTTGCTTCCCTAGGAATGTTAATGCGTCAATCAGTCTTCTTAAAATAATTCTATTTTCCTTTACTTTTTCATTATGTAGACTGTCAGCAATCTTCTTCTGTAAATTAAGGGAATGATCGATTCTTTGAAAACCGAATGTCTGTAACGTATTGAATGCTCGTATATGACTAAGTGATTTTTGATGTTTATCAAAAGCCATTACCAAATAATTTAAATTATTAAATCCTGTCTTATTCCAAGGACTTGTCTCGGTGCAAAAAAGCAAACACGCCCGGCAGTACAATTTATTAGTTGTACTCGATCCAGTTAACCAAGAGTACTTTTAGTAGTTGGCCTCACTAAAACATCTAGTATACACTCTGTTCTTTTCTTTATGTTCACTTTTAAGTTCTAGAAGGGATGGCTGAGGCCTACCTATCTTTACAATTTGAAGCTTATCCTCATACGGAAGCTGAGCAAATTGTGTCTTTGTCAATACTTTATTAACTATATCACTCATCTTAATTTATTATTCAAACCGCACAGCACAAAATATCATTCACAAAATTATAACTAATTTTAAAATGAACCACTGCTTTGCATGCCACACGGCCTACTGTCTCACACTGTTGGCTAGCTCTCCAAGGAGCGAAGCCTAACCTACTATAAACGTCATTGCCCCCACCAAGTCCCTCACCGTTGTCATAGCAACGCCATCGAATCGTGATGAGGACAGACTTCGCAAGATACTTTCGAAGCCTGAGTAAAGCAAGTTGCAACGATTCAGGCGCCGTTATATGCGAAGTTGTATTGTCTGTAATTAGTAATTACGCTACTACGAAACAGAAGTAAACACGTGAGAGAAACACGTCTGACTTCGATAAAATGAACAATTTTATGCAAATTCCTAACAGATTTTTTGTGCTTTAATGTTTGGGCTTCGCAGCTAGCCTAGCTAGCATAGAATATACGCCCCTGTTATTGTTTATAAATGTTCTATCCAGATCAAATTATTTGTATGGAGTTCTGGAAAAATTAGACAGGCATAAAGTTTTGTTTGTTTATTGTAAACTGTATTATGTTTGGAAGTATCCCAAAGTAAATTTAACATTAGTCATGTCACTCAATGATGCCAGTCCAGTTTTTTAAGGCTAGGAGAATCCTTGAAATGTTTGGAACATCACTAGGTCATGATGGATCAAATCATCAAACTTCAGTTTGCTGTGAAAAACTGGCAGATTTGAGTAGTCCCTTGATAAAGGATGGTGTTGTAAAAGCAACAATTCTTTCAGAATTATTTTATGGCCCTGTCAGTCTGCAAATAACTATCACTCGTTTAGACCTTCAGCAGATTTAAACGTTTCTTATTCTTGTAAGCAATATATCATTTAAACTGCTAGAAGTATGGAATACTTCACCTTTTTTTCATATACCGATATCTATTGTTTTTTCATACTCTTAAAAAAAGGTCATTAACAACATACATTATGAGAAAACGTGGTTATAAATCATTACCTGCCATTAGTTGCTTGTGAAGAAAATAGATATAACATTTACAAACATGAAATCTTCAATTCTCTCCCTATTTGTTTTATAAAAACTGGATTTTCTACTGCAGGTTTTAAGTCCATTAACTACTTAATTAAATATACATAATGGTTCCTGTATCTTGTTGGGTAACATATTATATTAATACATCTGCTTCCTACTCATATGTGCAAACAATGTTTTTAATGTACGGTCCTAAAATGTTTATCACATCTTTATATCTTTATTGTAAAATTTAGACAAAGTCTAATAAGCAATATGGCCTAACCTGAATTTACATGACCTGGCTCAGAACAACTTTATTTTGGCAAATACAAAGATGAAGACTGGTTGCAATTTCTTCAGGGCTCACAGCTGCTGCCAGGCTTAGTTCTATAACATGATAAGGAAGGAAGAAATCAGCCCGAACCTGCAACCACTGTGGGAAGGCTTTTACACCATTACCAAAAAGATTAATGATGTCAATTAGTTTCCATTTATCGCACACAATTACGGTACAGAGACGATTTTTGGAGGTTGTGTCTACGTTTAACAATCTAACATAATCTTTTAGATTTTTAAAATTAATTAGACTTAAAAAATTTTCCTTAGTTAGTGTACATTCAAAGGCTGTAGTTATTGTATGGATAAAAGGCTGTATTTATTCAAAGTACCGGAATTAAAACCTCGTTCCAATTTATAACCTAGTACAATCTAACGTTTAACCAAACAAGTACATTCAAATACTTTTTTCAACATAATGTAATCCCACAAATATGTAATTATTGGATAGTGAACATTCGATTTCAATATAGTAAGCGTACACATATTAATGTAGAGCACGTTTCACAAAAAGTGAATTGAAAAGAAAACAAATACACAATTTCAACTTTCTTAAACTGAAAACAAGAAATTCTTTTGAGTTAGTGTAACGTGTTGTGTTACTGTATGACAGAGCAGTACTGTTAGTGTACTAATTAATATGCATTAAATATACAAATAAAGCTAAATAGCTTAATGAGTTATTCTTAGATGACATCATTAATCTTTTTGGTAATGGTGTAAAAGCCTTCCCACAGTGGTTGCAGGTTCGGGCTGATTTCTTCCTTCCTTATCATGTTATAGAACTAAGCCTGGCAGCAGTTGTGAGCCATGAAGAAATTGCAACCAGTCTTCATCTTTGTATTTGCCAAAATAATGTTGTTCTGAGCCAGGTCATGTAAATTCAGGTTAGGCCAAATTGCTCATTAGACTTTGTCTAAATTTTACAGTAAATATATAAAGATGTGTTAAAGATTTTAGTAATTGTAATACACTCTTGGAGAGGCGGAAACCTTTGAGATAAGCGATAACGTTACAGAATTGGCGAACCCAACAAGGGGACTTGAATAAGACGGACGTTTCGCTAACACCTCTTAAGCGATAACGTTACAGAATTGGCGCTCAACGTAAAAGGGCTGTAATTAGAAAAGAATTTTGATATATTTAATAAATTAATATATGAAAAAACCTAATTATCGTCGGCAGTTATGAGAAAACAAGAAATGCATAATACCAGAGGCAGATCGAAGAAGAGGGCAGAAGAAAAAGAGAAGGAAGAAGGTGGACAGGAACGAGAGATAGAATTATTTACAGACAGTGTAATGGAACAACCAATGGGTGATAAAGAAGAAACTGAAGCAATTATGAGCACAGAAAAGGAAATAGTGGAAGAGGATGCCCAAGGGGACCAACCAGACAAAGCGGAAGCCAGGAGAGAACCAAATTGGCAAGACATGATGAGATTTATAGCCGAGAAATTTGATAAAATAGATGAGAACTCAAGGAAACAAAATGAAACCTTGAGCGAAAAATTTGACAAAATAGATGAGAATTTTAAGAAACAGGAAGAGAACTCAAGGAAGCAAAATGAAACTTTGAGGGATAGTTTAAAACAAATTGAGAAAATAAACGAAGAAAGTTTAAAGCGGATTGAGGGTAAGATGGAGAAGTTCAATAAGGAGATATGGAAAACTTTCGGAGAGAAGTTTGAAAATGTTAATACGCTTATCCAAAAAGCAGATACATACAAGGAGGAGACAAATAAGCAAATGGACAGTGGTTTTAATAATTTGGATGAAACGTTAGACAGCACTTCCGAAGGTTTTAAAGTAAGTATGAACATGGAAGAGAATATCAAGAAAATAAGGAAAATATGGAGAAAGAAAATATTCAATACAAAAGAAGAAATGGAGATGAAGAAGGGTGGATTAATATATAATATATTTAACCCTCCCATTAATAAACAAAGGGAGTTAAATAAAGTTAGAATTGTAGACAAAACTCAATAAAAATATCAAAGGTAAACCACCAAAGAATAATAACAAAAAACTTAAATAAATTAAAATATCATTTAAAAATATCGACAATCAAAGAGTATCTAACCACATCAATTATATCTTCGATACGGAGTATACCAGCAGAACATTGTATAAGTAATACAGAGGTTAAGGAGAATGGAATAGTAAAATATATGAGTAATTATGTTAGGTTAGAGGAGATACAATACTTGTCAATTAAAAAGGATCTAATTATCACCGAAAACCGTGACTTAAATGAAGACTTTGTATCAGTCGAGTTACAATATCAGATGATAGAGAGTTATTTAACAAGGACAAAAATCATTATGGACACCCCAGTAATCCGAGAACATGGAGTACCTGAGTTAATGGACTATGGTTAACCTAAATAATAACCAACCAGAAAAAGGGGACTGAAATTTTGAAAAACAACCAAGCAACCTATTGAATAGCGGAAGAAAACCCCAAAATTCCAAAAGTACGTAAGGACAACTTACTTAATTTATTCAGAAATAATACGATTTAAGATATTTTGAAACCATTTGATTTAACAAAAAATAATAACAGATTAGTAAATAAGAGTTATAAAGAATTGATTTAAAATGAAATAATGGGAAAAAGTAATATTTTTAATGGTAACAAACAGAAGAAAAATTAAATGAACAAAAATAATTGATGGTAATGTGCTCAGATAAGAAGAATAAAGAATAATTTAATGACTCCAATGAAACTGAAGGAGGATGATAATTAATACAATAATTAGAATTTCTCGGAATTGAAGATTATATAAGAAGAAATGATACGGAGAAATATGTCACAAGAAGTAAAGTCAAAAGAATTTTAACATAAGGCCTATCAATAATGTTATATGCTATTAGTTAATGGAAAAGAAGAAGGAATCAAGGAGAAGAAGAAATATATAAATAAATGCAAACAGCTACAGTATGAAGAATCACAAAAGTGTTTAGTACTAGTCGCTAATTGACTACTACTTATAATTTTTTTTATTTTAATGTATTGACCGTAGAAATGTTCCGGCAATAATTTTCCTGAGCAGGGATGATGTTCCCCTGGTCTCAGAAGGTGTAAGGATGGACAGAGGAGTATGGACCCAAAAGTGGCCACCCGACTGGTACCACCGCACAAGATAGGGAAAAATGTTAGGGAAATTGAATATTTAGGGGATAAAAATTATAAAATAGCTGTATAGATTGATATTAGATTCCAGAAGTATAGATGAAGAAAATAGAAGGAAGATAGCAGACCGAAGCTTAATTGATAAAGCTAATTTATAGAAGTAAATAGAAATGAGTGTTAAAACAAGTTTAATATGATTAGTGTGACCAGTCCTTATCAAATAAAATGTGGAAGTACCACTACCCAGAGAAATAAATAATTGATGAATTTGCCTCCAAGAGAGAGAGAGTAGAGTAAGAAAACAGCAATTACCACCAGTCTGAATTACCAGTCAGTTTACAACCAATTTGAAATAAAGGAAGATATTATGAAGAATAAAACCAGGAATATTCTGAAAGTAGAAGCAATCAACAATTTATTTTAGTAAACCAGTAAAACAAAAATAAATTTGTTCTAGTAACGGTACATAACCCAGTCCCAATAAATGATAACTCTTGTAATACCATAAAGGTCAGAAATGGGTAAACTATAACTAGCTAAAAATTAAGTTGTATCACTAAACATTATAAACAATATTAAAGTGATATACAGTGACAAGTGAGTTATAGTGTACCCAATGAGGTAATAAGTGAAGGTGAAGGGAACTTCTTACAGAATTGTGCTGTAGATGTGAGAATTATAGACTATAATAGTAGACTATGATGCTACTAACTAATTATGTATTTTGTTTAGTTATTGTAGTATTTATATTGTGTAGGCAACAAAATTTAATACCTATGTTAATTTTATATTTTTATAAAATAATTGTGTTATTGTATAAGATAACCCAGGGTTTTTAAAAACATAAAAGATTTAAATATCAGATGATAATAAAAATTAAAATAATACTGTATGAGGAAAATGGCAGAAGGAAATAGTGCAGTGTAAGAATACTATAAGAGATTAATAAATAATATATAAATTCATGTAAAGTTAATAATAATATTAAAGACTTATATCCAAAGTTATAAGAAAATAAACAGAAAACTATTATGTAAATCAAATTGGGAAAGAAACCAAAATTAAAAAGAATTATTTTTCTGTAAATCAAAAATAAATTTATAATAATTACAAACCGCCTATATACTAAAAAGTAAATAGCAGCACCAATAAAAAGGTATATAAAAATTATGGGTTACTAAGAGTAACGAAATAACAAGTATTGTTTAATCAAATTTGAAATTGAAAACCGTCCGGTTGACAAAATGATGAGACAAAAATTGTATTAAAATATCCTTTAGAAATCTTTTGAACAGCACAAAATTGTTACAAAATTTAAAGAACAGTATAAACATTATGTACCACTACCTTAATTATCAAAGTTAACTTGCTATACTCCATAATAAAAGTGAAAAAACCATTTTGGACGATCAGGCCTAGCCTAGCCGCGTTTTGAGTTTTGACGAGATAGTATTTGACAGACGATTATGAAATTACAAACAACTAAGAACACCACCTGAGAAACAGCTTCACAAGTAAGAACTTCGAGAAGAGAGGTAATATAAACAGTTCTTTTAATATTTAACAAAGAAAACTCAAATCAAATTGTCGTTCAGTACAAAACTTTCCAAGTGTAATCACATGTTTTAATAAAAATAAAACAATCTGCTCTCTTACGGACAAATCCGGAACTATGTACTCAGAGAATAAACAAATTTTCGAAGTTTTTCTGTATTTGTAAAGCGTAGTATAATTATCCATTTCTGACCATCTCATAACAAAAAGAACTTACCCTTAACCCTGGGGAAATAAATAAAAGAATTATATGTTGATTGATGTTTAAATAAAAGATAAAATTGGTCAAAACCCGATTTTATGACGATTCCATGTTTACTCAATGAAGTCGATATCATGTACTAGTTAATGAAAATATCGATTGTAATATTTGTTTTTGGCGGAAGAGAAAAACCAAAAATATTATAAATAAATATTATTGAGAATGATATTGAATAATAAAATGTGTTTCCTTTATTGTAGTGGGTAGTTGTAGTAGATTTCAGAAAAAATAAGAAGAGGACGATCCACCAGGTCGTATTCAGCAACAGTGTCGTTTGGTTAACCTATATTTGGAGACTAATGTCAAAATCAGCTGATTCGGTTCACGGCAAATATTTGAAAAATTTTAGAAATCGTCTAAACCGAGGGTAAACAAACGGTACTTGCTCTCTCTTCAAAAGAAGGCTAAACAACTTCCCTACTTGACCCAGATCACACACACTCAATTTCTGCTTTGTTTGAGTAACATTACCAACAACTTTATTTAAACTTCAGTCTTTATAATTCATAAGTGGCGATTGCTAAGAGGTGTTCTGACCGATACGAGACTGTAAAAAAGACGGACGTCACACCCTCACTCTAAAGGCGGTACGTTACAAAAATAGGCGCTTACTACAGTGGGGCTGAATTAATTATAAACCCGTAATTGTAATACACTCTTGGAGAGGCGGAAACCTTTGAGATAAGCGATAACGTTACAGAATTGGCGAACCCAACAAGGGGACTTGAATAAGACGGACGTTTCGCTAACACCTCTTAAGCGATAACGTTACAATATATACAGTTCATCGTAGCTAATCATTCTTTAATTAAATGAATGTCAAACTCACAACACAACACTGATTAAAAATGTAATGAAACATGCGAACAAGCTTCATATCTATTCGCACGTCAGCCATTGTAACAACACAATTTTACCACGTGGTGTAAAGTGTAATGTAAAATAAAAGACCACGTGGTGTCTTTGGCTATTCTAAGCAAAGTTAAAGAGCTTTAGGGAAAAACTTTAAAACAAATTTAAAGACTCCCTGTATTAAGTCATTTAAAGTCTACTAAAATTAACGTTTCTTTTTTATACATGTTATTTCAATTTATTTTCATAGCAATTAAAATTAAAAGTGCTAACTGAACATAGCGACACACCATGCATTTGCGGTTAGGTGGGGTAATTGTAAATGGAAAATGGATTGAAACATTTTGATTGATTAAAAATTGTGTATACGTTTTAAAATTGAAATAACTGCAAATATTTCAACCTTTTGTTATTATGTTGCGTACAAAAAATTGTTTAAATATAAATAATAAATACAGCTCTAAAATTCAATTTACGGGTACCCCAATTTACAATTACCCTTGACATCTTAGAAGTAATTGTAAACAAGTGTTTTCTTTATCCTTTGAAACTAAAAAACTGACACTCCTCTTGAAATTGAAAATATCGGTATGGAGAACCATACATGACTTCCATGTTCTAATGTTTATATTTAAAATCATTTATTTGAATTCGGTTCGATAATTTCTAACAACTTATGTGTGTTCCTTGTAACTCGTGTTTTATGTTTGACAAATTGAAGGATGTTTTATGTATGATTTTCTTTTCAGGATACTTTATTTATCAGAATTAAGTACTTCACTCTTGTTAAAACGTAAACCGTTGCAGGTAAACTACCCCTCTCCCTTAACCGATCTTCACCAAAATCAATAGGCCTTGAGTCCTATACAACTCGGGTGCATATGCAAAAAATTATTTGGTTCTGTTTGAATTTTCGACAGTTATCGTTCGCCATAGAAAAAATTCTACATACAGACACACACAGACGCTTTTCGGAAAATGACTTTTCTTCATGTTTTGAGGGTAGTACAATCAGAATCAGCCTTTATCTCGAACATGATTTTTTCGCGATCACCATACTTCCATATAAGACTAAACAACATTGCTATCTTTAAACTGTTTGAAAAACATGTGATAACATCCTGACATCAATCCCAATAAAATAAACTAAAATAACACGATAAAAATAGGCGTTATTGAAACATTATTTAGAAGATACTTATTGACTGAATTGATTTTCCTATATTTCATATATCAAACATATACGCAAATGCTGTATAATAAAACTGTTTGTATATTTAAATAAAAATTTATTTGATTCTGTTTGAATTTACGGCAGTTATCGTTCATGAAAAAATTTCTCTTGTTACAACATAAAATGTTGCTGGTAAACTACCCCTTTCCCTTAACCGATCTTAACCAAAATCAACAGGCCTTGAGGTTTCTACAATATAGGGGTGTATGAAAAAACGTATTTGATTATGTTTGAATTTACGGCAGTTATCGTTCGTCATATAAACAATTACTCTTGTTAAAACATTAAAGGTGGCTGGTAAACTACCCCTTTCCCTTCACCGATCTTTACCAAACTCATTAGGCCTTCAGCTCTTTATAATTCAGGAACGTATACAAAAAATTATTTGATTCTCCTTGAATTTACGGCAGTTATCGTTCGTCATAGAAAAAATTTGTTAAAACATAAAATGTAGCAGGTAGACTATCCCTTTCCCTTAACTGATCTTCACCGAAAACAACAGATCGTGAGTACTCTACAAATAAGGGATGTATGCAAAAAATTATTTGATTCTGTTTGAATTTGCGGCTATTATCGTTTACCATAGAAAAAGTAAATATCGGTATGGAGAACCATACATGACTTCCATGTTCTAAGATTTATATTTAAAATCATATTCGAAATGAAATATTTCCATAGAAACTACGTCTTTCTACTTATTGCTTCAGCATTAACCACAGTACTGTGGTCACTAACGTATAGGCCTACCACCTCACATTTTCGCACTCGATTTTCACCGATGATGGCAGTCGATGGCACTGCCGAAAAGTCTGGTTTTGCAGAAAACATTGAACTACGGCTAAAGAGCCCGGGAAGCAATTTTAACAAAAAACTACTTCTTTGTTGCCGATAACGTAGTACACATATAAAAAATTCTGCCCTCCACCTTCAACTATAATTTTTAATAATAGAAAATTACCCCCACCCCGTTCACCTAACCTGTTCATTTATAGATATTTCATCTACGTTTCTACAGTGGATTACTATGAGCTTCTTATCAGAATACTTTATTTATAAAAATTAAGTACTTTACTCTTGTTAAATCATAAAATGTTTCAGGTAAACTACCCGTTTATCTTAACCGATCTTCTCCAAAATCAACAGACCTTCCGTCCTCTACAATTCAGGGAAGCATGCAAAAAAGTATTTGATTCTGTTTGAATGTGCGGCAGTTATCGTTCGTCATGGAAACATTTCTCTTGTTACAACATAAAATGTTGCAGGTAAACTACCCCTTTCCCTTAACTGATCTTCACCAAAATCAATAGACCTTGAGCTCTCTGCAACTCAGGAAAGGGTGCAAAAAATTATTTGATTCTCATTGAATTTTCGGCAGTTATCGTTCGTCATAAAAAAAAATACCCTTTTTAAAACATAAAACGTTAGTAGGGGGAAAATGATGATTCTGACTCAAGTACCGTTATTCCCCCACCACCACCGCTGGACCAGCAGCATCGACCAATCAAATTGCATGGCGCCTTTCGCGCGTCAAGTTCAAATATATGCTGTCTTTCGCGTTATTTTTTTATATGCCGCCTTTCGCGAGCCTAGATCACTTTCACTTTCTATCACTTGATGCATTATAGTGTATATATTAAATATATGATCAGGGTTACCAACCTTGCATGAGTTCAAATTTGTTGTGTGTTATAATGTATATTAAATCTATATGATCAGGTTTACCAACCTATGTATGGGTTCAAACTTGATATGTGTGTGTGTATTATAGTGTATATTAAAATATATGATCAGGGTTACCAATCCTGCATTATTGTGTGTGTATAGAACAGATCTGCCAACATTTTTCTTCGGTGGGAAATTCAAACTATATTATAGTAAATTGTTGACGACGACTTCGATATCAACTCTCTCTCCCCTCCTCTCTCTTTGTCTCTAGACACAGTTGTCGATCACGATATAAACTCTCTCTCTCTTTATGTCATCAGTTTTACATAAGCGTCGTGCTACTTATGGATTATTGTAAGTAGCGATACTAAAATGTAATCACCAGGAAATATATATATTTATCACCTACCTTGTTGCGTCCTTTTTTTGACACATGGCAGTCATTGACCACGATTTAGAAATTAATATACTGCCAAGTCTGTGTGTGTGTGTGTGGTAAAGTGTTACGCATAAAAAAAAATCTCCTTGAAATAAGGTATTTTCAAAAGTTTTGTGTACACATACACACATTGTATATGTCTCTCTCTCTCTCACTGCAAACGTTGACAAGAATTTCCTTATTCAAACGATTTGTATGTGTGTACACGAACTTAAATATAGTTTACAGACGATTGTAATTTTAAAAATTCATTTTTGCATTAAATATATATATATCGTAAACAATGAAATAATAATATTTCGTCATTGTAAGATTTTAATAAAACTATTATCAGTTTAAATAATAATTTTCATGATTGTAAGATACAACCTACAAATTATTAAAATGTCTCTCTCACACACATTTCTGATTACTATACAAATAATTGCATGCATATTCGGGGTACGTTGACAGCATTGATCCGATACTGAATTAGATATAGTTATTATTCGCTAAATTAAACCAGAGGTCATTAACCTTGTGTACGACGTCCTACATTCTAATTTCACACCTGCTAGTCATTAGCAGTGCTGACAGTAATTAGGATTATAAAGTATTTACTCTAAAAACGGACAACTCTACTTTCTAATTTGACACCTGTCAAGCATTAACACCGCTGACAGTAATTACTCTAAAAACGGACATGCAAGCTTTCTCCCACTACCAGTGTACAATATATATACGCACAGAAAATTAGCGAAAATTTCTCATTTTGACTGCTTGTGTATGTGCTGATACATCGTGAAATCTATCTCTGCATTTTTCTTAATAGTTGAAAGACTGTTTGTGCGCATTCAGTATACGCAACTTTCATCATTAAGGGTGTGTAGACAACACACATACTAGTTTTTTGGTAAGTGTACAGATTTTATTTAATTTTAATGTATGTGCAGATTTTATTTAAACGTAAAAATTATTTCTATTAAAACATTATCAAGCGCATTATTGAAACATTTGAATATGTTAATAACTGAGTATAATTTTTATTGTATGTACAGATTTTATTTAAACGTAAAAATTATTTGCATTAAAACATTATCAAGTGCATTATTTATTGAATTTAATACATGTGTGTGTACGCGTGTGTGTGTACGCGTGTGTGAAAGTAGGTCACAGCGTATGATGACATTTATATCTCTCTCTAATTCTGTTGTGGACATACATAGCTGTAAGCAGTGACTATCTCCTTATGAATGCAGAATGTAGACTTTCCTAAAATTATTTGCATTAAAACATTATCAAACGCATTATTATTTATTGAATTTAATACATGTGTATGTGTGTGTGTACGTGTGTGTATGATCAAATTACAATTTCTGAAAATATATTCTTACCGTATTTTTATAGTGGCAATTTCTCATTGATCGCAGATACATCGTGAAATCTCTGCATCTTTTTTAATAGTTGAAAGACTGTTTGTACGCCTTCAGTGTAGACAACGCACATACTAGTTTTGGTAAGTTGTACAGATTTTATTTAATTTTAATTTTAATGTATGTGCAGATTTTTATTTAAACGTAAAAATTATTTGCATTATCAAGCGTGTTATTGAATTTAATACATGTGTGTGTGTATGATCAAATTATTATGTCTGTTACAAATTTTCTGAAAAATTGCTTTAAACAAACGTTTTTAATGTAACAAATTTAGAAAGTAGGTCACAGCGTATGATGACATTTATATCTCTCTCTAATTCTGTTGTGGACATACATAGCTGTAAGCAGTGACTATCTCCTTATGAATGCAGAATGTAGACTTTCCTAAAATTATTTGCATTAAAACATTATCAAACGCATTATTGAATTTAATACATGTGTGTGCGCGCGCGCGCGTATGTGTATGATCAAATTATTATGGAGTGGGTTATACAAATAATAATAAAGTGTGTGTAATATATATATATACATTTATTAAAATACATACACACAGCTCCAAGATTATATTAAACAGTTTTACAATTAAAAATACATACACAGCTCCAAGATTATATTGTTACAAGTATGAAAATATATCTAAACTAATATTTACAATTAAAAAAAAAAAAAAAAAAAAAAAAAACACAGTTCCAAGATTATATTGTTACAAGTATTAAAATATATCTAAACTAGTTTTACAATTAAAAATACATACACACACATAGCTCCAATATTATAATGTTACAAATATGATGAAAATATATATATATTTAAAACTAGTATTTACAAAATATGTATAAAATAAGACTTAAACACGTCTATGTACTGTGTTGGACAATGGCGTATATTCTACAAGCGAATCATGTAGTATCATACAGTAGGCGGTCGTCTGTGTAGGAAAATTCGTTGACGATTCAAATTCTAAACGTACATCAACTGCTGAAGACTTAAGTGCTTCGTCTTGTCTGCTACAATCGAAAACAAACAGCGGGGCTTTTGATTTGAATAATTCCGGTGTCAGTACTGGGCTGCCGTCTAAACGGTGGTAATACGAACTTTGAAAACTGGCGTACATATTGTACAATAATGCAAAACGGTCTTTCCCAATATCCAAGTTTAAATTATCGTAAGGATAATACTTGTCGTTTAGAAACAGTCTCGCATTGATCACGTTACAGTGATCGAATTCATCAGCGTGTGCTGTCAGTACATTTTTTCTTGCTGTCTGAAACGCTAACACAACAAAGCGTGGTTTTTCTAGCTGACTCGAGGTCTTGACAATCCAATTCTGCCTTTTAGTCTGTGGTAAGGCAGGATACTCGTGCAACTCCCAGGTCCTAAAAGGCATAGTTATCGGGTGGTCTTTCTCTATGAGTCGTAACAGTGGTAATCTGTACGCATTAGCTACATGTACATAAGGCATTTTCCAGTAAACTTTATCTAGTTCAAGAACACAATTAGCAGTTGTTTGTCCGCTTACTAAAACCATAGCATTTATGTCGGTAGAAGCACGTAGGAGTATAAGTTCTTGTTTCACGTTCAGCACGATGCGTGTATAGTCTTCTGCGAATCCCATTAGCATTTTCAGTGGTATACAAAAATTGAATTCGCCGTCATCATTCACTTTTAATATGTTCGTGGTCGGTGCCACCCAACCTGCGTTTTCCATTGCGTTACGTGTGTTGTTGTTGAGTGATAGAAAAGTTTTAATAGTTGACGTAACACCGACGTTTCTGGTATGGTCCACTACCACTCCGGCCAACTCGTAACGAATCTCTTCAAAGAGAAATGCTATAGCATTGTTTACCAGTTCCACATTCAGTGCAGTATCTGCAGCCGCACTAGGGTTTTTAACCAACTTGCCTTCGATGTAGAGGAAACTTTCTGACGGCAGTGTAAAGACGTCCTGTTGTTGTATTGGCACACGTATTTCATCATTGTTTCCATATCTTGTTGTTGCGTACGGTGTGTGTGAGTGAAATGAAAAGTGTGTGATACTGTCTTCAAAGAACGGTTGCTGCTCCACTGATAATATTCCACTCGCCATGTTACTTGTTTACAACAACAAAACCCAGTGAAATCAGGAAACGACGGTTAACTGATGTTAATCGTTTCAGTTTCGAACGAGTACTGATGCGTTTCCTAACTGATCTTTCTTCTTCTTCTTTTTTTATTACTGACGACTGTGGTAGCAGCGGTGGCGAAGAAACAAAGTACAAGCCCATGTCTATAGTCGTTTTAGATGTAAACGCACAGTGATGACTTCTCCGCGAAAATCTATTACGTCACCGTCCTGATCGTGTAAAGATAATGTTATGTTAAATATCACTATAATATTGACGACTCGGAACACAAAGTTTTTTATAAGTAAAAACGTAAAGTTTTACCTTACAGCCTAAACCGGCTTTCACCTATAGAAGGCTTCATCAGAGGCTGTCGTTAGTAGCGCTGCTCGTCTTGTTGTTGGCGACGAGAAAATGTTTCGAAAGATTGAAGCTGTGTGTGTGTGGTGAGATGTGTTCGAATAATGCGTGCGATTTGATTTGTGTCTGTTCGTTTAGGATGTCGTTTTTATTTGTTTTTGTGTGTTTGTATATTTCTAATTGTTCTAGAGTGTCTAGTTTTCGGCCTTTTGTGTGTACGTGTAGTATGTTCATGTTATTGTCGATGTTTTTATATGTGTGGTTTGCTTCAATGAGGTGGTTTGCGAAGGTAGATTCTGTAGTGGTGTGGAGTGCTTTTGTGTGTTCAATGTATCTCTGTTTGAAGCTACGTCCTGTCTGGCCTATGTAGAATTTACTGCAATTTGAACAATTTAGTTTATATACACCGGGTAGATCGAATTTGTTTTGTGCTTTGGGCATGCGTTTTGATAGTGTGTGTTCTGTTTTGTTAGTAGTTTTGTAAGCGATTCTGTATCCTGCTTTTTTGAATTTGTGGGCAATTTTTTCTGTTTGTTTGTTGATGTATGTTAGTGTTATGAATTTGTTGTTTTCTGTCTTTGTCTGTTGTTTGTTTTGTGTTTTGTGTAGGAGTTTACTGACTATTGTTCTGTCATAACCGTTAGATTCTGCTAGATATTTTATCGTGTTTAGTTCGTCTTTGTAGTCTATTTCATCTAAGGGGATGTTGTTAAGTCTATGTATCATGGTTCTAAAAGCAGCTAGTTTGTGTTGTATTGGGTGATTGGAGGTGTTGTGTATTAGTGTGTCAGTTGTAGTTGGTTTTCTGTATATACTGAATTTGTGCCTGTGTTCTAGTTTTGTGATGGAGAGGTCTAAGAAGTTTATGGTATTGTTGTGTTCATATTCGGCAGTGAAGGTTATGTTTTTATGTATTTTGTTTATGTGCGTTAGTAACTGTTCACATTGTCTTTTGTTTCCCCTGTATAGTATTAGAATGTCATCAACGTATCTGTGCCAATATAGTATTTTATGTGAGTGTCTGTCATTGTTTGTGAGTATTTTTGTTTTTTCTAAGTGTTGGAGGAAGACTTCTGCTAGAATGCTGGATATGGGGGAGCCCATGGGTAGGCCATCGTTCTGTGTGTAGTATTTATTGTTATAAGTAAAGTAGTTTTGTTTTGTGATAATGTTCAGAGTTTCTGTTATTTCATTGATAAGTTCGTCTGGTGTGTTGTTCTGTTTGAGTTTGTTTTGTAGGATGGTGATTGTTTCAGAGATGGGGATGTTTGTGTACAGGTTTTTAATGTCAAAGGAGGCTAATGTGGCGTTATGGGGGATGTGTATGTCTTTTATTTTTGTTACTAGGTCAGTGTTGTTTTTTACTGCAATGTTGTTGTCTATTTGTGTGTGTTGTCTAATAATTTTGTCTAGATATTTTGCCAGTTTGTGTGCAGGGGCATTACGGTAGTTGATAATGGGGCGGATCGGAATGTCTTCTTTATGGATTTTGGGAAGCGCTTGGAGTGAAGCAACACGACTGTAATTATCCCCACAGACAACCTACACAAAAAAGTACAAGACTTCATAGAACAGAACAACATCACAGAACTAAAACACGACCCCACCGACAGATACCAAAACTCAGTAAAACAAATAGTCAACAAAGCCAAACACATTATGACACATAAACAAAAGCCCTACATGAAACAAATCCGACCATCAGCACCTACACTCCTCTTATTCAAAAACACAATAAATATGTCCGGTATCGAGTACCCTGTTTCTATAAACTCACTTTCTAAATTTGAAACACAGAATCCCAACATTTCTATAAACGTTTTCGGCTATGATATAGAAGACAATATCAGAAACGAATCAAAAAATGAGGTTTATCCATTAAGAATTACCTCCAATAAGGACAGATTACATCATGTTAATCTTTTGCTTCTGTCCGAAACAAATAGCCGAAAACATTACTGTCTTATCAGTAACATGAGTAGATTGTTATCATCCCTAACAAAACACTGCAATAAATCATTTTACTGTGACTACTGCCTGCATCGTTTCTCCACAGAACATGGTCTGTCCGATCATCTCCCCTACTGCACACCTCACGGCGAGCAGAAAACCAAAATGCCTACAGAGGAGGAGAAGTTTATGTCATTTAAAAATTACGCGCACTGTCTTAAAGTACCCTTTACCGTCTACGCCGACTTCGAGTCTCTCATCACTCCGCTTCAATCGTGTTCACCTGGTAACAACGTCCCGACGACAGTGCACGAGTTAGGCGAATTCTACTCAGTTGATAGCAACGGTGCCCATCAGAAAATAACTTCTCCTCCTGTATCGTCCACATCATACGAAGCGATGCATATTCCGTCAGGTTTCTCCTATGCTATCGTCGATCATACACACAGACTCTGGAGAGAGGCTAAAGTTTATCGAGGTGAAAACGTCGTAGACACTTTCTTCTCGTGGTTGATGAAAGACGCCGAGGATATGATGAAGGTAGTACGACATAACGTGCAAATAATTATGTCCGATGATGACAATGTTGCGTTCACTAACGCCACCGTTTGTCATTTGTGTGAGCGCCCTTTGACAGACGATGACAAGGTACGCAATAATTGTCATCTTACGGGGAAATTCTTGGGAGCAGCCCACAATAGCTGTAATCTAAGCTACAAGATGCCTCGTCATATCCCCGTCTTCTTTCACAACCTTCGTGGCTACGACTGTCACCATTTAATGCTGGGTTTAGGAAAATATAAGGACCAACACGTATCCTGCATTGCAACATCCAGTGAGCGTTACGTGTCGTTCTCCCTGGGTCCCTTGCGTTTCGTAGACTCCTTTCAATTTCTTAATCGCTCTCTGGACACACTCGTTACCAATCTGTCCACGTCCGGGAGCCAATTTCCTTTGCTCAGAGAGGAAATGCTTAGACGGGGTTTCGACGAACAGACCAATCTGCTCGTACGCAAGGGAGTATACCCTTACGAGTACGTTGACAGCATTGATCGGTTCAATGAAACAAGTCTACCCGCTCGTGAACACTTTGATAACCGGTTGTTGGAATCGGCTATTTCGGACGCATATTACGAGCACGCACAAAACGTGTGGAGTGCATTCAATCTGCGTACGTTTGGCGATTACCACGATTTGTATTTGTTGACAGACGTAATGCTGCTGGCCGATGTCTTTGAAAGTTTCCGAGACATGGCCTTACGCGATTACTGCTTGGACCCGTGTCATTTTTACTCGCTTCCCGGACTCGCTTGGAACGCGATGCTAAAAATGACAGGGGTCGAATTAGAGCTGTTAACAGAGATAAATCTGCATCTGTTCCTTGAGTCTGGGATCCGCGGAGGCTGCGCGATGATATCCAACCGTCACGCAGTCGCTAACAATCCTCTGATTCCAGATCAGTACGATGTATCGAAACCGACCTCCTTCATTCTGTATACAGACTGTAATAATTTATACGGTGCAGCCATGTCGCAACCGCTCCCTTACGCAGACTTCCGATGGCTCGATCGTAACGAAATCGAGTCCTTGGAAGTACGTAATGTGAGTGATGATTCCGACATCGGGTACATCCTTGAAGTCGACCTACACTATCCTGATACCTTACACGACCTGCATTCCGACTACCCACTTGCACCTGTGCGCCAGCGCGTAACACCCGATATCCTTTCTCCCTTTTCCAAACGTTTACATGAGAGTATATACAGATCATCGTATAACGAATCAGGGTCATCCGTAGAGAAGTTGTTAACAACTTTGGAGGACAAACAAAATTACGTTCTCCATTATCGAAATTTGAAATTGTATTTAAGTCTTGGCTTAGAGCTGAAAGCGACTCATAGGGTGTTGTGTTTTAAGCAAAGCGCTTGGTTGAAACCGTTTATCGATTTCAACACCCGCAAGAGGCAAGCAGCCGTCAACAGCTTTGAAAAAGACCTTTTCAAACTGATGAACAACGCCGTATACGGTAAGTCGCTGGAGAACGTACGGAAACATATAGACTTTGAACTAGTCTCGGATGAACGACGGCTTCAAAAACTAGTTTCCACACCTAGGCTAAAACGTATGATTCGTTATACGAACGATCTGGTGGGGCTCTCACTCCGTAAAAAATCCCTTGTTCTTTCCCGTCCCGTGTATGTCGGCTTCACGGTGCTTGACGTTAGCAAAACGATAATGTACGACTTTCATTATCGTTATGCTGTCGCCAAGTACGGTTGCAACGTTAAATTATTAATGACAGATACAGATAGTCTGATGTATAGCATTCAAACATCAGACTTGTATGCAGACATGAAGAAGGACCTACACGTTTTTGACACATCGGATTACCCTACGTCTCATCCTTGTTATAGCCTTAAGAACAAAAAGGTTGTCAGACTGTTCAAGGATGAAACGTGTGGTCGTCCTAGTAGAGAATTCGTGGGTCTCCGTGCGAAATGTTATTCGTTCCTTGTGGCCCACGAAGATCCCACCCAAGAGTGTCAAAAACGTGTATGTAAAGGTGTGCCTCGAGTTGCGATTAAGAGGAGTCTGCGACACGATATGTATCGCAAGTGTCTCACTGATCATTGTCAGTTTTCTACCAGTGCGCTTTGTTTACGTAGCGATCATCATACGCTGTACACGATGCGTGTAAATAAGCAAGCGTTGTCACCGTATGATGATAAGCGTTATATATTAGACAATGGTCATGATACGCTTGCGTACGGTCATTATCGGATACGACAACGCATCAACATGGAGAACGACGACGACGACACCTCCCCACCTACTAAAAAAATTCGTCTCCATGTATAGTAACCCTCCTCAACACTTGTTTCTTTCGTCAGTTGATGTCTCTCGGTGCTTCAGTCCAGACGTCTGTAAACGTAAGTTCACATATTAATATCGCAACGATATTTGTATGTTTAAACATAATATATACATATATAGAGTTTGTAATGTGTGTGGTTTCTTTGTCTTACAGTATTATGGATAACACTGCAGTTATAATTGACTTCCAGTGCTTTTTCGATGACAACGGAAAATATATTGTGAAGGAACTGTCAATCATGGACGTTCTGAGATTTGCTGGTAGACATTGGATTTTGACTCCACCTGCTACATCCGTTACGAATCCCAAATACGTTAGGACAAACCACTGGTTAACGTCAAATTATCATAGACTTAGATGGAGCGAAGGAGAGACACCATACGACAATCTTGTTTCATTGTTAACATCACATACACGTATATATAAATATGTGTTTGTGAAGGGTTTTGAGAAAAAACGTTTTTTGCAATCAAAGATAATACACAATAATATCATCAATCTCGATGACTTTGGTTGTCCTAAAAACATACCGTATATAATTCATGGAACAGAATGTCTTAGACATTTCAATTCTTCTGACCGTTGTGCCAACTATAAGGTGCATGCTATTCGGGAATGGATGATTCATGATTTTTGCTTTAAACAAACATTTTTAATGTAACAAATTTAGAAAGTAGGTCACAGCGAATGATGACATTTATATCTCTCTCTCATTCTGTTGTGGACATGTACATACATGCATAGCTGTAAGCAGTGACTATTTTCTTATGAAAATGTTCTTTCCTAATGACATTGTTATATTTTTGATGTCTCTAATTTCGTCTGTGGGACATGTTCATACATGCAAATGAAAGTGGGACACCGACGTTACCACCACCACTATCACATTCTACTGTCCTTTTGTGTCGAATATTCTGTCATTGTTTGGTTCTCTGTGGTTTGATACAGACGTGTTCACTAGTGTCTTCTAATAATGTCGTTTCTTGTAAAGTTTAATGCTGTAAGTGCTATCGAGTACAAACGATGTTCAGAATTGACAGTGAATAAAAAATATCCCATCATGGTCTTAACAAATGTGGACACAAAATATGGGAACTCTGTGCTTGCTACGTTGGAGGATGGTGACCGTCAGTATCGTGTCTATCTTCCCAAGAGGTATGCAGGTGTCTTCACGAATGAGGAGCTCAGACATATCAAACCTAAAGAACTACATTTAGTGTATCGAGGAACGAGAAATCAAACAACACAAGTAGAGATTGAGTCCTAACGTCGTAAGTAGCAATCGTGTTAACAAACAATTTATTGATGTGTGTAGTTTCAACTCTCTGTACTTAACACTTTAATAATTGAATTTGTATGTACATGATAAATGTATCATTGATTCTATTTAGTTTCGTTGAATAATAGTTGGTTCGATTAGAAATTATTTGAAAGTACATTAACTTATGCGATAAATGTATCATTGATTCTAAGCAGTATTTACAAATTTCCAGTGAATAATATTTGGTTTGGTTTGATTAGAAATTATTTGAAAGTACATTAACTTATGAAAAATGACATATACTTGAAAAATTTTACTTACTTAACGCATTTGATTCTTTCCACTAACTGTACGTGTGCATGTGATAATTGAATATTATCGTATCAGTGATTCTAATATCGACTGTATTGTTATGTTACAGATAAACTTCCTCGTGAACTGTATCTACAGCCGTGAAATTATTATTTAAAAATCTTACAATGTCAAAAATTATTATTAATATTGTATTTATTTTATATAACAATGTTTGTTTGTGATATATGTATATTTAATCAATGTAAAATGTATTTTGAATAATTGTATTATAACAGTTTGTAAACTATATTTTAAGTTTGTGTACAGTGCTGTAAATATATATTTAATCATTTAAAACAATATTATTATTAATATTTTATATATAACAATGTTTGTGATATATATATATATATATATATTTAATCAATGTAAAATGTATTTTTTGAATAATTGTATTATAGCAGTTTGTAAACTATATTTACGTTTGTGTACAGTGTTGTAAATATATATATTTAATTATTTAAAACAAATTATGGTTTATTTTAATTTATTTCATTATAAACCTCCGAATATGCATGCAATTATTTGTATAGTAATCAGAAATGTGTGTGAGAGAGACATTTTAATAATTTGTAGGTTGTATCTTACAATCATGAAAATTATTATTTAAACTGATAATTGTTTTATTAAAATCTTACAATGACGAAATATTATTATTTCATTGTTTACGATATATATATATATTTAATGCAAAAATGAATTTTTAAAATTACAATCGTCTGTAAACTATATTTAAGTTCGTGTACACACATACAAATCGTTTGAATAAGGGAATTCTTGTCAACGTTTGCAGTGAGAGAGAGAGAGAGACATATACAATGTGTGTATGTGTACACAAAACTTTTGAAAATACCTTATTTCAAGGAGATTTTTTTTTATGCGTAACACTTTACCACACACACACACAGACTTGGCAGTATATTAATTTCTAAATCGTGGTCAATGACTGCCATGTGTCAAAAAAAGGACGCAACAAGGTAGGTGATAAATATATATATTTCCTGGTGATTACATTTTAGTATCGCTACTTACAATAATCCATAAGTAGCACGACGCTTATGTAAAACTGATGACATAAAGAGAGAGAGAGTTTATATCGTGATCGACAACTGTGTCTAGAGACAAAGAGAGAGGAGGGGAGAGAGAATTGATATCGAAGTCGTCGTCAACAATTTACTATAATATAGTTTGAATTTCCCACCGAAGAAAAATGTTGGCAGATCTGTTCTATACACACACAATAATGCAGGATTGGTAACCCTGATCATATATTTTAATATACACTATAATACACACACACATATCAAGTTTGAACCCATACATAGGTTGGTAAACCTGATCATATAGATTTAACATACATTATAACACACAACAAATTTGAACTCATGCAAGGTTGGTAACCCTGATCATATATTTAATATATACACTATAATGCATCAAGTGATAGAAAGTGAAAGTGATCTAGGCTCGCGAAAGGCGGCATATAAAAAAATAACGCGAAAGACAGCATATATTTGAACTTGACGCGCGAAAGGCGCCATGCAATTTGATTGGTCGATGCTGCTGGTCCAGCGGTGGTGGTGGGGGAATAACGGTACTTGAGTCAGAATCATCATTTTCCCCCTACTAACGTTGCTGATAAACTACCCCTTCCCTTAACCGATCTTCAACAAAATCAACAGACCTTGAGTTCTCCTTAGTTCAAAAAGGTATGCAAAAACCTAGTTGATTCTGTTTGAATTTACGGCAGTTATCGTTCGTCATATAAAAAATTACCCTTGTTAAAACATAAAATGTTGCTGGTAAACTACCCCTTTCCCTTAACCGATCTTCACCAACACCAATAGGTATTGAGAACTCTACAATACAAAGCTTTGTGCAAAACATCATTTGATTCTGTTTGAATTTGCGGCTGTTATCGTTTACTATGGAAAAAATTACCCTTGAAAAAAACCGTTGCTGGTAAACTACCCCTTTCCCTTAACCGATCTTCACCAAAAACGACAGGTCTTGGTACTCTACAATTCAGGCTTGTATGCAAACAATTATTTGATTCTGTTTGAATTTTCGGCTGTTATCGTTTGCCATAGAAAACACCCTTGATAAAACATAAAACGTTGCTGGTAAACTACCCTATTCCATTAACCGATCTTCACCAATAACAATAGGTCTTGAGAACTCTACAATTCAGGGCTGTATGCAAAACATTAGTTGATTCTCTTTGAATTTACGGCAGTTATCGTTTGCCATAGAAAATACCCTTTTAAAACATAAAACGTTGCAGGTAAACTACCCCTTTCCCTTAACCGATCTTCACCAAAAACAATAGGTCTTTAGTACTCAACAAAACAGGACTGTATGCAAAAACGTATTTGATTCTGTTTGAATTTGCGGCTCTTATCGTTTGCCATAGAAAATACCCTTTTAAAACATAAAACGTTGCTGGTAAACTACCCATTTCCCTTAACCGATCTTCACCAACACCAATAGGTATTGAGAACTCTACAGAACAGGGCTGTATGCAAAACATCATTTGATTCTGTTTGAATTTGCGGCTGTTATCGTTTGCCATACAAAATACCCTTGATAAAACAAAAAATGTGGCCGGTAAACTACCCCTTTCCCCATAAACGATCTTCACCAAAAACAATAGGTCTTTAGTACTCAAGAAATCAGGGGTGTATGCAAAAACGTATTTGATTATGTTTGAATTTGCGGCTGTTATCGTTTGCCATAGAAAATACCCTTGTTAAAACATAAAACGTTACCAGTAAACTACCCCTTTCCCTTAACCGATCTTTACCAAAATCAACATATCTTGAGAACCCTACAATTCAGGGCTGTATGCGAAACATTATTTGATTCTGTTTGAATTTGCGGCTGTTATCGTTTCCCAAACAAACAAAATTACCCTTGATAAAAAAAACCTTTGACGGTAAACTACCCCTTTCCCTCAACCGATCTTCACCAAAAACAATAGGTCACGAGTACTCTACAAATCAGGGCTGTATGAAAAAAATTATTTGATTCTGTTTGAATTTGCGGCTGTTATCGTTTGCCATAGGAAAAAATCTACAGACACACAGACAGACAGACACACAGACACACATACACAGACACTTTTCGAAAAATGACTTTTTTTCATGTTTTGAGTGTAGTACAATCATATTCTGCAATAATCTCGAACACGATTTTTTTTGCCATCACCATACTTCCATTTCCTTAAGGAACATGGAAGTAAAAATTACCCTTGATAAAAAACCGTTGCAAGTAAACTACCCCTTTCCCTTAACCGATCTTCACCAAAAACAATAGGTCTTGAGATCTCTACAATTCAGGGCAGTATGCAAAACATTATTTGATTATGTTTGAAATTGCGGCTGTTATCGTTTGCCATAGAAAATACCCTTGTTAAAACATAAAATGTTGCTGGTAAACTACCCCTTTTCATTAACCGATCTTTACCAAAATCAATAGGTCTTGAGAACTCTACAATTAAGGGCTGCATGCAAAATATTATTTGATTGTGTTTGAATTTGGGGCTGTTATTGTTAGCCATAGAAACAAATTACCCTTGATTAAAAAAAAAGGTGCCGGTAAACTACCCTTTTCCCTTAACCAATCTTCACCAAAAACAAAAGGTCTTGAGTCCTCTACAAATCAGAGCTGTGTGCAAAAAATTATTTGATTCTGTTTGAATTTGCGGCTGTTATCGTTTGCCATAGAAAAAAATCTATAGACAGACAGACAGACACACACACACACACACTTTTCCAAAAACGACTTTTTTCATGTTTTGAGTGTAGTACAATCAGAATCTGCAATAATCTCGAAGACGATTTTTTTTGCCATCACCATACTTCCATTTCCTTAAGGAACATGGAAGTAAAAAGGATTTTAATGTACTTGTTTGGTTATACGTTATTGTACTAGGTTATAAATTGGAAGTAAATTCCGGTACTTCGAATAAATACAACCTTTAATGTTATATACAGCCTTTTATCCATACAATAAATGCAGCCTTTGAATGTACACTAACAAAGGAAATTTTTGTTAAATCTAATTAATTTTAAAAATCTAAAAGGTTAAGTTACATTGTTAAACGTAGACACAACCTCCAAAAATCGTCTGTGTACCGTAATTATGTGCAATAAATGGAAACTAAATCTGTACTTCCAATAAATACACCCTTTTAATAAAATATGTGCCAATACTCTGAATTCAAATTAAATAAAGGAAAAAGGAATTGTGTGCGTGTGTGTGTGTGTGTGTATGTGTTTTCTGTGGTTGAGGCTGAAGATAGAAGTAGTTTCTGTAGAAATATTTCATTTCTAAAATGATTTTAAATATAAATCTTAAAACATGGAAGTCATGTATAGTTCTCCACACGGATATTTTTATTATTTGCATCAAATAGTATTATTGTTTAATACACGTTCTATCCAGATCAAATTATGTGTATACAGTTCTGGAAAAATAAGAAATAAATTTTTTTTTGGTTATTTTAAACTGTATTATGTTTGGAAGTATCCCAAAGTAAATTTAACATTAATCATGTCAATCAATGAGGCCAGTCCAGTTTTTTAAGGCTAGGAGAATCCTTGAAATGTTTGGAGCATCAAACTTCATGATGGATCAAATCATCAAACTTCAGTTTCTGTGAAAAACTGGCAGATTTGAGTAGTCGGGTGATAAAGGATGGTATTGTAAAAGCAACAATTCTTTCAGAATTATTTTATAACCCTGTCAGTCTGCAAATAACTATCACTCCTTTAGATCATCAGCAGATTTAAACTTTTCTTATTTGTGCTAGGAATGTATCATGTAAAACTGCTGGAAGTATGGTATACAAAGTTTCTATTATCCTTTTCAAGGTTGATGACCAAAACAAAAAGTACTACTTATAATTCATCATTGTAGCAGTTACACAGCAGTATACTAAACATCTCTTGGTTAATACCTGTACTCTGGTCAGGTAGCACACAATGAATCATTCAAAACAAGTACAATTCAGTGTCAATGTCTAGTGTTTATGTGTCACTGCTACCCATAGTGACTCATTTGTATTGTACATAACAAATAGTATTCTGACTGTACACGTTTTTCATCTGACAAGAATTTTATACTTAGGCAAACTCATTTAATGGTGTAACCTTCTGTAATATGTGCCAAACAAGTATTCATAAAATTAATATTTGTGTCAAATTGTGTTTTATTTATTTCCAACAAAATCTGTTTTGTGGACATAACTTTATGTCCAATACAATTATTATGTTATTTCTTTTTAGTATCCCTTATAGATTTGCGTGATTAAAACTTTTAATACTAAAACTTTTTTTCAGCTGATAACCATGCTTTGTTGAGATTATTAACGAAAAGTTTTGCTCATTCAGTGATGTAGCATCTTCAGTGATAAAGTTGAGCCTCATCGTGGTAAAACTACTGAAGACTTCATAGAATTGGAAAATTAATGAAAATAATATTCTTACAACCAGTGACAAGAATTATGAACTTAAAACAGTGGAATGAATTATTGAATACCAGATACTCTCAATTGCTAAAACAAACACACTTATATTACAACAGTTCTCTTTATATAATTATCCAGGACACAGTGTATAGCCTACAAACAGTAATAAAAAAATCACAATAGTTTACAACACAAATAAACAATTGATCATTTGTCACTTTCATTAAAAACTTCTGTCTAATATCATCCTATATGAATGCACAACCTACTACACCAACTTTCTAAAACTCAGCTGGTGGCAACATCCTAATTATCAGGCTAATGTGAGAAAGTTCCAGATGAATGCCAAGAGTGTGGCTCTAGAATATTCTGCAGTGCTGCTGATTAACAGTATGTGATCAGCATCACATAGAGTACTACATATTTAAGCTATCTAATTGACTTGGTATTACAATATTAGTAAAATGTGCTTGTTAACCAAATAGTGTGTTGTTACTCCTGAAAATCCCATTTCACTAAGAGCATTTTAGAAGTCTGGGTTATCTTTTATGTTTCACTCCACAAACATGCCTTTAGTTCAGCATTTCTTAACCTATTGGGCATGAGCCACTGCTGGGTCCCGAGAGGGCATTTGGAGGGTTGCAAAGTCAGGTTCGGAAATTTTTTTCTGTGTCTTAAAACCTACTACATGTAAATAACTAAGATATATCATTTTAACAATTTAAATTCAACCTGTTTTGTACATAGTCTAAACTGTACAGTACATTTTTGTTATTCATGCTCTACCATTGCTTTTTACCAGCTCTGATGTTTAACTCTCTATAACCAGATTGAAAGTTGCTTCCCAGAGGGATACAGTGAATTCAATTGGATTCAAGACCCATTCTTGTATTTTGAAAGTTCTAACATGTTGTCAGTAAAACTAAATGAGCAATTGTGTGATATCATGTGTGATGCTGGGATTAAAACTAAATTGTTAGTAAATTATTTTGTATAGTTAGTGATAACATGAGACATGTCATGGACAACAAAATCCATAAACTTTTTAGATTCTGACTTAACAAAGTTCTGGATATCTTTAAGAGATGAATATCCTGAACTTTCGGAGTTGCTCATCACCTCATTCTTGAGTGAAATGGGATTTTCATCTCAAGTGAAAAGCAAGCACAGAAATAGACTTGACGCACACTCAGATTTATGACTTAATTTAACCACTCTTAAATCCAACATACCCCAGCTTTTGCAAAAAAAGCAGCCCCAACTGTCACATTAGTAACTAATGATTAGTTAGGCAAGTAAAAACTCTTTTGTTTTTAACTCCAGCATGTGTTTATTAGAGCAAATTAGTCTTTTGAATTACATATTTGGTTTTTGCTTTTGTATAATTAAGTGTATATATAATTTGTTTAAGCATAAAAGAAGGCTTAAAGTTCTCAGTGTTACCAAAAAATATGATTATAAAGTGGGTGCACACCCCTACAAGTAGTTCTGCCATGCACACCCCTACAAGTCTAATTAATTTTAAAAATCTAAAAGGTTAAGTTAGATAATTAAACATAGACACAACCTCCCAAAATCGTCTCTGTACCGTAATTATGTGCGATAAATGGAAACTAATTTCTGTACTTCCAATAAATACACCCTTTTAATAAAATATGTGTCAATAAACCCCAATAAAGTATGTACGAATAACGTAGCCTACTAGGTTATACGTTCTAAATTGGAAGTACCGATAGGTTTTAATTCGAATAAATACAGCCTTTAATGTATATACAGCCTTTTATCAATACAATAAATACAGCTTTTGAATGTACACTAACAAAGGAAATTTTTGTTAAATCTAATTAATTTTAAAAATCTAAAAGGTTAAGTTACATTGTTAAACGTAGACACAAGCTTCAAAAATCATCTGTGTAACGTAATTATGTGCGATAAATGGAAACTAATTTCTGTACTTCCAATAAATACACCCTTTTAATAAAATATGTGCCAATAAACCCCAATAAAATATGCAAATAGGTTTTAGGTCTACGTTCTAAATTGGAACTAGGTTTTAATTCCGGTACTTCGAATAAATACAGCCTTTAATGTTATGTACAGCAGCCTTGTATCCATACACTAATTTAATGTACACTAACAAAGGAAATTTTTGTTAAATCTAATTAATTTTAAAAATCGAAAAGGCTAGTTGCATTGTTAAACGTAGACACAACCTCCAAAAACCGTCTGTGTACCGTAATTATGTGCGATATATGGAAACTAATTTCTGTACTTCCAGTAAATACACCCTTTTATTGTACACTAACAAAGTAAATTTTATTTAAGTTACATTGTCGTACATAACCTCCATAACCTGGAATTAGTTACTTGTGAAGAAAACAGTTTTAGTACACATCGAACACGGAAAAAAAATACAAACGTGGAGACGGAAGTTGTCTTTGGCCGCAGGCTATAGTGAATGACCCATAATTTTTTGTCTAATGAACAGGTACTAGTAATGGCTTCATATACTTCACATCTTAAATTATAAACCTATTACAAACATATTTGGTATATTCAGCTTGAAACAAAAGTTCAGACCAATAAAAATGGTTTAAATTTTGCCATGCTGCATTATTAGTACTGTTGTAACAGCAGTTTGATTATAATTGTTTTTAGAACAGACTTCTGGAATGATGTGTGCAAAATGATTAAAACATACCTCCTTACAGTGTGCCTTAATAAGTTGTTGATTATTCTAACTGATACACTGTCATCCCATTATCATATGACAGTTCTCAGAGCTTCAGTAATAGTCATCTTTGCTGTTAACATGGACACAAGTCTCTTTTTTAAAAAGACTTTTCATTAGTAAAGTTACTTATAAGTAGGCATACATATGTACTCATAATATGAGGTTAAGAATTAAGAAAATTAAAGAATGATATTTACTTACTAACCATTGAGTGTAACATTATTTACAGTAATTAATAATGTCCCAATTTATAAAAGTCATGTTTGGCTAACTAGGCATAACCCAACCTGTGTTCCTGACATCCTAATTCTCTTTCTTCTAATAATATTACTTAACTTTATTGTGATATAACTGATCACAATTGTTCTTTATAACTCCCTACAACTTTTACAACAATACTAATGACAAAAATCAATAATAATTTCTTACAATTAACATACATAATTTGTCTAGGCATATTGGCCTATTATAGTTTGAACATTATTTTTTTCATATTTTAACAATTCTTGTTTTTAATACAAGACAACTATTCTAAATTGTTCTTGATCCTTGGCTTTCACTTTTGTTACACTAATAATGACAATTATTAGCAATAATTGTTTACAAGTAGTAGAAATAAGTTATTCAGGTATAGGGCCTACTGGCCCATTGTAGTGGAAATCTTCGTTTCTTTCGTACGTTTAAAATAATTACTTTTGCTATCAGACAATTACTTTACATTGTTCTTGATACCCTTATTCAACTTTCACTACAATGACATAACTTAACAATTATTTACTATGAATAACGTAACAAATGTTCTAGGCTCATTTGCCTATGATATTGACCCTTAATTTCATTCATACCTTGAAAATACATGTTTCTTCCTATTACATCATTATTCTAAAACATTCTTCACAATTTACTGAAGCTTTGACAACATAGTTTGTCCTTTAATATTGTTTTTCTTACTTATTCTAGTTGTTATTATCTTCAGTATCAGTATTCTGAAGGTTTAGTCCATGTATCTTGTTTCATTATTTACTTTGTTTATACTTATTGGTTAATCATATCTTCCTTACTAGAATATTATACTAATAATA
This sequence comes from Magicicada septendecula, assembly GCA_034769895.1. Classification (NCBI taxonomy): domain Eukaryota; kingdom Metazoa; phylum Arthropoda; class Insecta; order Hemiptera; family Cicadidae; genus Magicicada; species Magicicada septendecula. The sequence goes on along the minus strand of CM068376.1, from coordinate 166,954,694 downwards.
ACGATTTTCGTATTATTTATACAGTATAGTTTGTTTAATACGTTTACATTAAAACTGTTCTTTTTACATACAATTATTGACAAGTTTTAGTTTCTCATATTTCTTCTTCTTCATGTTATAATTCAAATTATAACCATTATTATCTAGCTATAATAAGCTTATTTACTACTTCATCAGTAGTTTTCACCTTCTGTTTACAATTCATGGATTTTACAATGCTTTTTTGCCCTTTCTGTTGTTTAAAACTTTATAATGTTACATAACCTTACTTGTAGGCTTACATTTAGCTCTATTGTTGTTTTATTAATACATTTTTGTAATACTCTTTTTGGGTCTTTCACTAAATCCTGCGGCCAAAGCCAACTTCTGTCTCCACGTTTGTATTTTTTTCCGTGTTCAATGTGTACTACAACTGTTTTCTTCACAAGTAACTAATGCCAGGTTATGGAGGTTATGCAGACAATGTAACTTAAATAAAATTTACTTTGTTAGTGTACAATAAAAGGGTGTATTTACTGGAAGTACAGAAATAATTTTCCATTTATCACACATAATTACGGTACACAGACGATTTTTGGAGGTTGTGTCTACGTTTAACAATGCAAATTAACCTTTTAGATTTTTAAAATTAATTAGATTTAACAAAAATTTCCTTTGTTAGTGTACATTAAATTATTGTATGGATACAAGGCTGCTGTACATAACATTAAAGGCTGTATTTATTCGAAGTACCGGAATTAGAACCTAGTTCCAATGTAGAACGTAGACCTATAACCTATTTGCATATTTTATTGGGGTTTATTGGCACATATTTTATTAAAAGGGTGTATTTATTGGAAGTACAGAAATTAGTTTCCATTTATCGCACATAATTACGTTACACAGATGATTTTTGAAGCTTAACAAAAATTTCCTTTGTTAGTGTACATTCAAAGGCTGTATTTATTGTATGGATAAAAGGCTGTATTTATTCGAATTAAAACCTATCAGTACTTCCAATTTAGAACGTATAACCTAGTAGGCTACGTTATTCGTACATACAGTATTTTATTGGAGTTTATTGATACATATTTTATTGAAAAGGTGTATTTATTGGAAGTACAGAAATTAGTTTCCATTTATCGCACATAATTACGGTACAGAGACGATTTTGGGAGGTTGTGTCTATGTTTAATTATCTAACTTTACCTTTTAGATTTTTAAAATTAATTAGACTTGTAGGGGTGTGCATGGCAGAACTACTTGTAGGGGTGTGCACCCACTTTATAATCATATTTTTGGTAACACTGAGAACTTTAAGCCTTCTTTTATGCTTAAACAAATTATATATACACTTAATTATAGAAAAGCAAAAACCAAATATGTAATTCAAAAGACTAATTTGCTCTAATAAACACATGCTGAAGTTAAAAACAAAAGAGTTTTTTACTTGCCTAACTAATCATTAGTTACTAATGTGACAGTTGGAGCTGCTTTTTCTGCAAAAGCTGGCGTATGTTGGATTCAAGAGTGGTTAAATTAAATCATAAATCTGAGGTGCGTCAAGTCTATTTCTGTGCTTGCTTTTCACTTGAGATGAAAATCCCATTTCACTCAAGAATGAGGTGATGAATGGGATGAGCAACTCCGAAAGTTCAGGATATTCATCTCTTAAAGATATCCAGAACTTTGTTAAGTCAGAATCTAAAAGTTTATGGATTTTGTTGTCCATGATATGTCTCATGTTATCATTAACTATACAAAATAATTTACTAAAAATTTAGTTTTAATCCCAGCATCACAGATGATATCACACAATTGCTCATTTAGTTTTACTGACAACATGTTAGAACTTTCAAAATACAAGAATGGGTCTTGAATCCAATTGAATTCACTGTATCGCTCTGGGAAGCAACTTTCAATCTGGTTATAGAGAGTTAAACATCAGAGCTGGTAAAAAACAATGGTAGAGCATGAATAACAAAAATGTACCGTACAGTTTAGACTATGTACAAAACAGGTTGAATTTAAATTGTTAAAATGATATATCTTAGTTATTTACATGTAGTAGCTTTTTAAGACACAGTAAATAAATTTCCGAACCTGACTTTGCAACCCTCCAAATGCCCTCTCGGGACCCAGCAGTGGCTCTTGCCCAATAGGTTAAGAATTGCTGAACTAAAGGCATGTTTGTGGAGTGAAACATAAAAGATAACCCAGATTTCTAAAATGCTCTTAGTGAAATGGGATTTTCAGGAGTAACAACACACTATTTGGTTAACAAGCACATTTTACTAATATTGTAATACCAAGTCAATTAGATAGCTTAAATGCGTAGTACTCTATGTGATGCTGATCACATACTGTTAATCAGCAGCACTGCAGAATATTCTAAAGCCACACTCTTGGCATTCATCTGGAACTTTCTCACATTAGCCTGATAATTAGGATGTTGCCACCAGCTGAGTTTTAGAAAGTTGGTGTAGTAGGTTGTGCATTCATATAGGATGATATTAGACAGCAGTTTTTAATGAAAGTGACAAATGATCAATTGTTTACTTGTGTTGTAAACTATTGTGATTTTTTTATTACTGTTTGTAGGCTATACAGTGTGTCCTGGATAATTATATAAAGAGAACTGTTGTAATATAAGTGTGTTTGTTTTAGCAATTGAGAGTATCTGGTATTCAATAATTCATTCCACTGTTTTAAGTTCATAATTCTTGTCACTGGTTGTAAGAATATTATTCTCATTAATTTTCCAATTCTATGAAGTCTTCAGTAGTTTTACTACGATGAGACTCAACTTTATCACTGAAGATGCCACATCACTGAATGAGCAAAACTTTTCTTTAATAATCTCAACAAAGCATGATTATCAGCTGAAAAAAAGTTTTAGTATTAAAAGTTTTAATCACGCAAATCTATAAGGGATACTAAAAAGAAATAACATAATAATTGTATTGGACATAAAGTTATGTCCACAAAACAGATTTTGTTGGAAATAAATAAAACACAATTTGACACAAATATTAATTTTATGAATACTTGTTTGGCACATATTACAGAAGGTTACACCATTAAATGAGTTTGCCTAAGTATAAAATTCTTGTCAGATGAAAAACGTGTACAGTCAGAATACTATTTGTTATGTACAATACAAATGATTCACTATGGGTAGCAGTGACACATAAACACTAGACATTGACACTGAATTGTACTTGTTTTGAATGATTCATTGTGTGCTACCTGACCAGAGTACAGGTATTAACCAAGAGATGTTTAGTATACTGCTGTGTAACTGCTACAATGATGAATTATAAGTAGTACTTTTTGTTTTGGTCATCAACCTTGAAAAGGATAATAGAAACTTTTTATACCATGCTTCCAGCAGTTTTACATGATACATTCCTAGCACAAATAAGAAAAGTTTAAATCTGCTGATGATCTAAAGGAGTGATAGTTATTTGCAGACTGACAGGGTTATAAAATAATTCTGAAAGAATTGTTGCATTTACAATACCATCCCTTATCAACTGACTACTTAAATCTGCCAGTTTTTCACAGAAACTGAAGTTTGATGATTTGATCCATCATGACCTAGTGATGCTCCAAATATTTCAAGGATTCTCCTAGCCTTAAAAAACTGGACTGGCCTCATTGATTGACATGGTTAATGTTAAATTTACTTTGAGATACTTCCAAACATAATACAGTTTAAAATAAACAAAAAAAAATTTATTTCTAATTTTTCCAGAACTGTATACACATAATTTGATCTGGATAGAACGTGTATTAAACAATAATACAATTTGATGCAAATAATGAAAATATCTGTATGGAGAACTATACATGACTTCCATGTTTTAAGATTTATATTTAAAATTGTTTTAGAAATGAAATATTTCTACAGAAACTACTTTTATCTTCAGCCTCAACCACAGAAAACACACACACACACACACACACACACACACACACACACACACACACACACACACACACAATTCCTTTTTTCCTTATTTAATTTGAATTCAGAGTATTGGCACATATTTTATTAAAAGGGTGTATTTATTGGAAGTACAGAAATTAGTTTCCATTTATTGCACATAATTATGGTACACAGACGATTTTTGGAGGTTGTGTCTACGTTTAACAATGTAACTTAACCTTTTAGATTTTTAAAATTAATTAGATTTAACAAAAATTTCCTTTGTTAGTGTACTTTTAAAGGCTGTATTTATTGTATGGATAAAAGGTTGTATATATATTAAAGGCTGTATTTATTCGAATTAAAACCTATCCATACTTCCAATTTAGAACGTATAACCTAGTAGGCTACGTTATTCATACATATTTTATTGGAGTTTATTGGTACATATTTTATTAAAAGGGTGTATTTATTGGAAGTATAGAAATTAGTTTCCATTTATCGCAAATAATTACGTTACAGAGACGTTTTTGGGAGGTTGTGTCTACGTTTAATTATCTAACTTAGATAGTAGGCTTCGTTATTGGTGCATATTTTATTGGGGTTTATTGGCACATATTTTATTAAAAGGGTGTATTTATTGGAAGTACAGAAATTAGTTTCCATTTATCGCACATAATTACGGTACAGAGACGATTTTGGGAGGTTGTGTCAACGTTTAATTATCTAACTTAACCTTTTAGATTTTTAAAATTAATTAGACGTAACAAACATTTCCTTACTTAGTATACATTCAAAGGCTGTATTTATTGTATGGATAAAAGGCTGTATTTATTCGAAGTACCGGAATTAAAACCTACTTCCAATTTAGAACACAGTACAATCTAACGTAGGCCTATAACCAAACAAGTACATTAAAATCCTTTTTTCAACGTAATGCAATAAAAAGCAATGTGCAGTTTGTGTTAACACCCAAATGATTAAGTATTAATAATGGGTTAGAGTGGAATTCAATGTTACTATGGTCTAAATTGAAGACAAAAAATAAACATAATCTGTGTTTATCAACACATAAGTGATACATAAGTCAGTTGTTACAAAGATAAACAAAAACATGTCTAAGAGTAGACTATAACCAATTATAAGTGAGAGACCCGTTTCTAAAACGGCTTAAGTAGTGCAAAGTTTTTTTCTTGCTTTCATTTGAGCAAACTGGTCAATAACATCTGACTGATAAATTAATACTGTTAGCCAATTCATTTTTAATAGCTAAAATTGCCAAATTATTAAGCCTTTCTTGGTAGGTAGTGCTTCTCTGCCAAGTTTTCAGTGAATTCGCTAACCTGCTGAAAGATTTTTCAGGAGACAAAACTGTAACTGGAATAGTACAGAAAAGCCTATAGGCAAGACAGAAGTTCACAAATACAGCTTGAAGGTTTTTGTAGTAGGCTTAGTGGATTCTTTTCTGATTCAAACTCTGTTTTATAAATGTTCTTCAAGTGTAATATTTCTTCAAATAGATCCATTGCCAATTCCTTTTTAAACTTGCTAATGAGAACTTTTACTTTCAATTCTAATTCATCATTTTCCATATCCGTAAAGTTCAATACTGGTGGAAACAAGTCAGGAATTGAACTAATTGCAGTGAATCGTGTTTTTATGTTGCCCATTACAAACTCTAATACTGGGTACATGACTGAGGTTTTAAATTTATTTTCTTGATCTTTGTTTACTGAAAAATCACTATTGGATTGATCTGTACTTTTTTTCCACCTTTTGGGAGATTCAGGAGGAACTTTTATTAGTTCTTTTGCAATTAAGTTTGGTTCTTCAATTATGCAGTCTGGATTATCACGCAACAATTTCAATTCTTGTGCACACAATAATTACAAATTTTGTGGACTTGTAAAATTAGTAACATTATGTACTAATGTGTGATTATCAGTTGAATTTCTGAATTCCTTTGATTCATTAATAAATTTTACTAATTTGTTTCTTTATGTCTATTTAATGATTTCTTATTAGTTTTTAATCTCTGTGTTTTCATTATTCGTTTGTAAATTCTTGGATTTTGTTGTCCATGACATGTCCATTGATTAACTAATTATCATTAAAACACACAGAGGACTGATCTTCTTTTGCAAGATCACAACTATGTTTCAAGACCATTTGCAGGTCAGGCATTTTTCTGTCGGTTCACTTTCTGAAAGTGGTTGAGGAGCAAGGGGGAAGATGTCTCCATTAAAGCACACACACTAGCAAGCACACAATTCCTTTTTTTTATATTTAATTTGAATTCTGTATTAGAACAAATGTTTTTAGAGTTTACAAGTTTTTTTTTTTAATTTCTTGGATCAAACAATGTACAATGTTTGATTTGTTCTTGTATTCCATACTTCCAGCAGTTTTACATGATACATTCCTAGCACGAATAAGAAAAGTTTAAATCTGCTGATGATCTAAAGGAGTGATAGTTATTTGCAGACTGACATGGTTATAAAATAATTCTGATTGTTGCTTTTACAATACCACCCTTTATCAACTGACTACTCAAATCTGCCAGTTTTTCACAGAAACTGAAGTTTGATGATTTGATCCATCATGACCTAGTGATGCTCCAAACATTTCAAGGATTCTCCTAGTCTTAAAAAACTGGACTGGCCTCATTGATTGACATGATTAATGTTAAATTTACTTTGGGATACTTCCAAACATAATACAGTTTAAAATAAACAAAAAAAAATTTATTTCTAATTTTTCCAGAACTGTATACACATAATTTGATCTGGATAGAACGTGTATTAAACAATAATACTATTTGATGCAAATAATTAAAATATCGGTGTGGAGAACCATACATGACTTCCATGTTTTAAGATTTATATTTAAAATCGTTTTAGAAATGAAATATTCCTACAGAAACTACTTCTATCTTCAGCCTCAACCACAGAATTGCGATCACTAACATATACCACCTCACGTTAGCGCACTTGATTTTCACTGATGATGGCAGTCGATGACACTTCCGAAACGTCTGGTTTTGCAGAAAACATTGGACCACGGCCAAACAGCCTGGAAAGGAATTTTATCAACAAACTACTTCATCGTTGCTGATAACGTAGTACACATATAAAAAATTATCCCCTCCCCTTCACCTATCATTTTAAATTATAGAAAATTATCCCCTCCCCTTCAACTTCCCCCTACCCCTTTTAATTTATGGATATTTCATCTATCTTTCTAGAGTGGATTATTATGACCTTTTCAGTATACTTTATTTATCAAAATTAAGTACTTTACTCTTGTTAAAACATAAAATGTTGTAGGTAAACCACCCCTTCTCCATAACCGAACTTCACCAAAATCAACAGACCTTGAGTCCTCTACAATATGCAAAAAATTATTTGAATTTGCGGCAGTTATCGTTCGCCATAGACAAAATTCTATACACAGACATCTTTCAAAAAATTACTTCTTTATATTGTTAATGGAATAAATCCGCTTATAGTCCAAGCCACGTATTTTATAATCAACTAAACGCTATGTAACTCACCGTCTGTGGCTTAAGTAAATGTCTTTATACAATTGACATGTTTCGGGACACTTGTCCCATCCTCAGAATATTTAAAAAAGTCTCTTCATACCATCATACGATGGCACAGTCGTCAATATATTAAAAATATTAAAATCCACATAACACAAAACACAATTACACTACACAAAGTACGCACACAACAATTTTCAGTGTACACCACACGTTAACCGACAGCGCACTGTTTCATAATTGACTCGTGTCGCGACAATATCGCAACGCGGTATCGTACAGGACATTAGATTTAAAGTTCAGCTGATCATTTAAAACATGTGGCCTGGTAACAGGATTATTATACGCTCTATATATCTCAAACTCCTCAAGGGCGTTCATGTAACGTCCTTTATTACAAAAGTGAAGGGGTATCAAGTTGGTATGAAAATTAGTATAGTTGTGATTTTCATCAATAAGATGTTTAGCGAATTTAGATTTTACATTTTCTGTGTTATGAAAATAAGTGGGTGGCTTATGTTCAACAAACCTCTTCAAAAAACCACGGCCCGTTTGGCCCACATAAAAAGCATCACAACTATTACATATTAATTTATAGATCCCTGTTTTCTTTTCAAGGACGGTTGGTTCCCGAGTACGAAGGCTATTTAAAATGTTATTTGTAGTCTTATATGTGACAACGTTTGACTTGTTTAAAACAGAAGACAGAATTCTAGGTAGAAAGCTCATGTATGGTATAGAAATGTATTTATACACACTGTCCCCAGGTGCCCTTAGCGTGTAAGTTCTGCAATCGTGTATAAAATTTATGTTTACAGGCAATGTTGTTGGCTTCCTGCTGTTGTCTCTCTAATAACCTTTTGAATTTGCTTGTTTGCTTGCTACGCATTTGATAAATAATTCGCTGTATGTCATTGTTTATGAAATCAAGATAGTTATCAAGCAAGGCCGGGTGTACTTCATTAAGTAATTGCAAATGTACTCTGTATAATCTTGAATTGAGATGGGATTTTTTCTTGTATAACGATTTTAATTCTTCTTTAATTCTGTACAATTCTGCGTGCCTTTTAGTTTTTATATCAGCAAAGGATGATATAATAAAGAACGCAATATCTTAACGGGTTTAAAGCGCAAACTGTCAGACAACTGTGCTCTCGTAACCAAGGCTGACAAAGGCAACACTGTTGTCATTATGGACAATAGTGATTATACTGATAAGATACGGAACTTTATCGCTAACAACAACATTGAGAAATTAAACTCGGACCCTACTGCACAATACGTCAAGTGTCTAAATCAGGGCATAAATAAGAGTGTGCATTTGTTTGATGAGCGAACTAGACGATCGTTAAAGCCCATCAATTCAAGGGCACCCACATTGACAGGGTTACCAAAATTACATAAGACTGGTATTCCGATAAGACCGTTAATTAACTTCATTACCGCACCTGGTTATAAAACAGCTAAGAAATTGGTAAATGTCATTAAACGCAACATAAACATAGTTAATAGTCACAGTATAACCAATAATATCGATTTTGTCAATAAAGTGAAGGATCTAAAGATCGAACCTCATCATAAGCTGGTTTCGTTTGATATTGTTAATTTATATACGAATATACCGGTTGCTGATACCTTACAAATTTTGAGAAATAACCTCGTGAATACTAATAAATTGAATGTTGAAAGTATTAATGAATTGATGGATCTTTTGGAGATGATTCTTAACCAGAATTATTTCACGCATGACAAGCAATTCTTTAGCCAACACATGATGGTGTGGCAATGGGTTCTCCACTCTCTGGCCTCCTTGCTGAAGTGTACTTAAACCATTTCGAAAACTCCTTTATTTTTTCCAATAGTGTGTACAATGATAACATAATATTTATAGCCGGTATATTGACGACACCTTTTTGATCTATAAAGGCACACATAGACAAATAAATAGGCTACACACGTATTTAAACAGTATTAATAACAATATACAGTTTACACTGGAGCACGAGGACAGTGGAAAATTAAATTTTCTTGATTTGACGGTCACCAGAAATATTAATAAATTGGAGTTTAATATTTATAGGAAACCCACTACAACTGACACTATAATACACGCCACATCGTATCATCCAGTATCGCAGAAAATGGCTGCTTTCCACCGCATGGTTAACCGCCTCTTATCATTGCCCCTCAGCGACAAGGATTATCAAGACGAACTAAATACAATTAAACATATTGCGGTCACCAATGGCTACAAAAAAGCGGTAGTAAATAATATCCTTAAAAAACATATGAGACGAAAAAACGCAAACACGCTAAGGGCACCTGGGGACAGTGTGTATAAATACATTTCTATACCATACATGAGCTTTCTACATAGAATTCTGTCTTCTGTTTTAAACAAGTCAAACGTTGTTGTCACATATAAGACTACAAATAACATTTTAAATAGCCTTCGTACTCGGGAACCAACCGTCCTTGAAAAGAAAACAGGGATCTATAAATTAATATGTAATAGTTGTGATGCTTTTTATGTGGGCCAAACGGGCCGTGGTTTTTTCAAGAGGTTTGTTGAACATAAGCCACCCACTTATTTTCATAACACAGAAAATGTAAAATCTAAATTCGCTAAACATCTTATTGATGAAAATCACAACTATACTAATTTTCATACCAACTTGATACCCCTTCACTTTTGTAATAAAGGACGTTACATGAACGCCCTTGAGGAGTTTGAGATATATAGAGCGTATAATAATCCTGTTACCAGGCCACATGTTTTAAATGATCAGCTGAACTTTAAATCTAATGTCCTGTACGATACCGCGTTGCGATATTGTCGCGACACGAGTCAATTATGAAACAGTGCGCTGTTGGTTAACGTGTGGTGTACACCGAAAATTGTTGTGTGCGTACTTTGTGTAGTGTAATTGTGTTTTGTGTTATGTGGATTTTAATATTTTTAATATATTGACGACTGTGCCATCGTATGATGGTATGAAGAGACTTTTTTAAATATTCTGAGGATGGGACCAGTGTCCCGAAACATGTCAATTGTATAAAGACATTTACTTAAGCCACAGACGGTGAGTTACATAGCGTTTAGTTGATTACTTCTTTATGTCTTGAGGGTAGTACAATCAGAATCAGCCCTTATCTCGAACACAATTTTTTTCGCCATCCATTTCCTTATGGAACATGGAAGTAAAAACAATATCCTTCTTTTTATAATATGTATTGCACGTGTTTTCTAACTCGGGACACTAATTATTAGATAAAATGTTTACCTTCATTTAAGACAGCTTTCACTCACTGTGTACTTTCTCAGAGGCCGTAACATGTTTTTTTTTTTTAACGTTGCCGAACATGAATTGATGTTGAATTAAAAATAAAGTAAAGGATTAGCACCTGAAGTTTGCAATGTGCAAGTTGAAGAATCTATTTAATTATTGCACTTAACTTGATATAAGTACTGATTACATTTCAGGATTATTATTTTCAGAAATAATGTATGTAAACCAGATTTCCCCATATAAAGTTAATTAAAATTCTTTAACGCATAGCATTCCAGGCCTTTATGGTAGTAGATTTGTATTACTAAATTTGAATTTACACAAATAATTCTCTTTGATTAACCAGAGTTACACACACAAACTAAATGCTGAGTGTCCTCCTAGTGTATAAATTCAGCTAAAACAGTATTCCAAAAACTTACCTTGTTACTAGAATATGTGACATGATGAACTTTTCATGTTAAATAGTTAAATACTTTGTGTTGAGAGTTAAGCAATTTAATAATTTTTATTTATGCAGGCGTATAGCAAAATCTGATCATCATGAAAAAGGAATAAGGCATTTTATAATAGCAATTAACTGATTAGTTCCTGCTGTATTACTGACTCATATTACAAGACCAATTTTTGTTTAATTGAAAAGATATATTTTAACTGTTTCTTTTGGTGCAATCTGTAAATTCCTTGACACACATCCATAAAGGTTTGAAAATATGCTTATTGCAGTTTGATAGGAACAAATTCTCAAAAAACTAATACAAATTTTGTAAAATATATAAAAACACTTGGTAAGTTTCACAAATTTTTTTTAATTAACTCTGACAGCTGTTTTGACTAACTTAAGCCATTGTCAAAGAGCGAGTCACTTTGACAATGGCTTAAGTTAGTCGAAACAGCTGTCAGAGTTAATTAAAAAAATGTGTGAAACTTACCAAGTGTTTTTATATATTTTACAAAACCTTTGTATTAATATGTTTCACCAAGTGCCCAACGAGTCATCAATTAATATCGTAATACAAATTTGTTATGTCTGATCACACCAGCTATCCTTTCTATTTGAAATGAGCCTTTTATCCAAATTTATTACATAGTATTGTGCCAAGATATATCACTACATTTGTATACTGTAATACAGTAGTGGTAGAATATTATCATTCCACTAATATTACCCTAACATAATAAATGAAAATACAAATATACACATCTTTTGACATAATCATCCTTTCACTTATCACTTTTTGCTTATAAATTTATTTGATGAATATATATTTAACGATTTATGTAAAATACAACAGGTGTTTAACGGACACGTACTATGTGTAGACCTCTTATTTCCCTCCTCGGCAGGTTGAAGCTCAACTGGCACTAGAGTTGGGTATGAAATTATACTATGCTCATAGTCTGTCTGTTAGCAGCTAGTGGCATCTATTGACATTCACTCATGTCAAATTACAGAGTCGGTAAAGGATGTTCGAAATTTGAATGTAAACAAATTAATAGTTAAATAATTAATATAATGGAAGTATCACATATATAATGTATGTAAATGTAATTGTGAAAAAACGATGTAGGGCCTACTTCATATACAGATCAGAAGTCAGTAAATGATGAACTATTCTCTTTATGTAATAAGCCTTGTTACTAAACAATATATATTTTTAAAAGCTTCTTATCATATTGAGATGAAATGGAGTGGCATTTGAAACATCTCTTAGGTATAAAAACAACATAACGACCTTTACAAAATTTGCCGCCCGTAGGCAGTAGCCTACTTTACCTATGCATAAATCTGCCTCTGGTGTACATGCTAAATGCATCTGAACAGTAGTAAGAATGACTTAGTATCCTGTTGAGTTATTCACTGTTCTGACGGATGATACGCAAATACTGGAAGGTAGGATGTGAGAGCCAGCAATAACCTTAAATAAAACTCTCATGTATTTCAGTTATTACACAGTGTTCTGTTCATTACAGACAAGTGCTTGATTTGATCATTTTTTTTTAATAAAATTGTATATTTTAATGTAGCTTTACAGTAGCTTGACAGAAAGTGTAAAAATGTAAAATAAAAACGGCATGACTTAGGTGTAAATAAAAAGTAAACACTTTACAGTAGCACAAAAAATGACAAAAAACTGAGACAATGAAATGCTACAGTTCAGTTAAAAATTTTGCAATCTCCCTCACACAAAATTTTAAAGAATAAAGACATCAATACCACAAAATATTTTTTTTTGGAGCAAAAGGAAACACAATGGAAAGGCATCTCAGGTAGTATCGCTTTGAAATTATGGTTTCAAAATGTTTAGGGAAAAGAATAAAAAAATGCTAGCATTAACAATCCAACAATGTATCGAAAAGATCAGGATCTTGCTAGGTACATTATAGGGAAAATTGGTTTTGTAGCTGCTAGTGGATGTTTGTTTCTATAAAAAATAATTGCAGTATCTAATAAATTATGGTACATATTTAATCATTTATTGAATAATTTGTCATTTATATAATTTTGTTTTTTTTTTAATTTCTGTAGAAACTTTTGGTGTGTTTGTTGTAATTTTGTGTTTTACATAATCTTTTGTGATTAAATCATTTGGTATAAAATGTTCCAGATTATAAAATACACCTCACAGTTTTAACATACAATATATATAGTAACACTTCTATACATAGTAACAGGTATATCAATATGCCTGTAATCACAGGTATTAGGAAAGTAATGGCAAATCTTGCATAATCTTGTTATCAGTTATTGTTATTATTCGGCTAGTGCTATTAAATTCATATTGGCCCAAAGTGATCACAAAAGGAATTTATTGTATTTGTTTACAGTCAACTGTGTACATTCCGGTGATGATTTGAGATTTATATAAATTAATTTTCACTCACATGAATGAAGTTGCAACCGTAAAGAAATACAGAATATATTTTCTATGACAGCAGACAAGACAGAACACTTGTATTTTGCCTGTTATGTGTATACTTACATTCAGACATAATTTATTTGGATTGACTCTGCAAGCTTGAAATCAGATAACAATAATGTTTTATATTTTACATTAGTGTATATGTAAAATTATAATCCTCAACGTATAATATTGAATTAATTGGGATGTTTTGTTAAATTGTTACGACGGTCTCACCGATCGTCACATAGTACAGTGGAAACCAAAATAAAACACACTTATGAATTTGCTAATTTATTGGTGTTGTTACATTTTCATTTGCTTTGTTCAGTTTCATTACATTTTTAATTAGTGTTGTGTTGTAAGTAGCTACGATGGTTGAGTGTTATTGGTACAGAAGAGGATGCTGCAGTTTCTTTTCTTCAAGAAAAAGGTTTGGTTCACAATCCTCGTCAATGTGAACAAGGACACAACATGGTATTAGCCCTTGGGCAGCAACAGCATTGGTGTTGCAATAAGACGACTTGCCATGAGTATAAGGTAGTTCGCAAGGGCACATTTTTACAGAGGTCCAAATTACCGCTGGGAAAAATAATAAAATTTATTTATTTCTGGTGTGAAGGCGTAGTAGTGTGAAAAACAGTAAAAATCAACTGGAAATCAGCGTCAACACACACACAGAGTGGACGGCTTACTTAAGATATATCTGTGCCATAACGTCATGAGAAACCCACGGAAAATTGGAGGACCAAATTTGACAGTTGAAATTGACGAGAGTGTGTTTCCCAAGAGAAAAAATAATGTTGGCCGGGTGTATCCACAACAATGGGTATTCGATGGATACACCGAGAAACGAAGGAATGCTTTTTGTGTAGTGTGGAAGATAGATCAGCAGCTACCCTCCTACCTCTCATAGTGGCAAATACTGAACCAGGGTCTACTATAATGTCAGATGAGTGGCGTTCGTACCGTCAAATTGTTAATTTGCCACAACAGTACAGTCATTTGACTGTAAACCATAGTTATAACTTTGTGGATCCTGAAACGGGAACGCATACACAAGGCGTAGAAAGCATGTGGCAGTCCTGTAAACGCTGAAACATGATTGAATGTGGTACGAGAAGGGAACGCTTAGATTCCTATTTAAGTGAGTACATGTGGAGGTCCACAGAGGTCCAGAATATCTTTCCAGGTGATGTATCGAGAAGCGTATAGAGTCACCTCCTTACCACTCACGACTACCTGTGGCTAGCTGGTGTTTCTGTAAAAACAATATTCAACGTCTAACATTTTCTAGATAAAGAAGGAACATGCATTATGTTTAATAAGTTAGTATTATTAAATACACAGTTTTAATAGGTTAGTATTACATATCTACCACTTTTTAGATAAAGAAGGAGTATGCACTATGGTTAATAGCGTATGCTACAAGATACATGTGTTTATTTTAAAAATTAGTACAGTAACATACAAGACAGGTTACAAGAACAATTGCTGGAAGAAACGGAGAATAAACAGTTACAGTGAGGTCAAAAGACGTAGAATTGAGCACTACAGAGTCAATTGGGTTTGTAAAGAAACGTCAAACCCAATGTACTATCATTACACACAATAATGTACTATCATTACCTAACCAACCACAACACTCATGTAGAGTAGACATATTATTTAAGAAGTATCTGTGCCTCAACCCAGTACTAAATCCAGTATACTGTAACAGGATATACTGTTCCACACTGTAAATAAAGAAGACAGGCAATAATATATATCTATGTGTAGGCTGAGGAGATTGGAATGGCTGTTTACTTACCACTTTACCTGGTATTTTGGTCACTTAACCAAATATCGGTATGGAGAACCATACGTGACTTCCATGTTCTAAGATTTATATTTAAAATCATTTATGAAATGAAATGTTTCCATAGAAACTACTTCTTTCCACTTATTGCTTCAGCCTTAACCACAGTACTGTAGTCACTAACGTATATGACCACACGTTATCACACTCGATTTTCACTGATGATGGCAGTCGACGGCACTGCGGAAACGTCTGGTTTTGCTGAAAACATTGGACTACGGCCAAACAGCCCGGGAAGGAATTTTAACAACAAACTACTACTTTGTTGCCGATAACGTAGTACACATATAAAAATGATCCCCTCCCCTTCAACTATAATTTTCATTTATAGAAAATTACCCCCACCCCGTTCAACTAGCCTCTTCATTTATAGATATTTCATCTACGTTTCTACAGTGGATTATTAAGATCTTCTTATCAGGATACTTTATATCTAAATTAAGTACTTTACTCTTATTATTATATATATAAACTTTCACATATGAACTTACTTTGGTTATCACTTTCCCATATGTTTCAAGGTGATGTGCCTCTTCTTCAGTGGGAGTAAATACTGAATGTCATTGTTACAGAATGTTACAAACTAGCTGCCTTCAGAACCATGATACATAGACTTAACAACATCCCCTTAGATGAAAAAGACTACAAAGACGAACTAAACACGATAAAATATCTAGCAGAATCTAATGGATATGACAGAACAATAGTCAGTAAACTCCTACACAAAACACAAAACAAACAACAGACAAAGACAGAAAACAACAAATTCATAACACTAACATACATCAACACAACAACAAACAACTAACAACAAATTGAAAAAATAGCCCACAAATTTAAAAAAGCAGGATACAGAATCGCTTACAAAACTACTAACAAAACAGAATGCACACTATCAAAACACACACACAAAACACAAAACAAATTCGATCTACCCGGTGTTTACAAGCTAAATTGCTCAAATTGTAATAAATTCTATATAGGCCAGACAGGACGTTGCTTCAAACAGAGATACATTGAACACACAAAGGCACTCCACTCCACTACAGAATCCACCTTTGCAAACCACCTCATTGAAGCAAACCACACATAAAAAAACATCGACAATAACATGAACATTCTACACGTACATACAAAAGGCCAAACACTAGACACTCTAGAACAATTAGAAATATACAAACACACAAAAACAAATAAAAACGACATCCTGAACGAACAGACACAATTCAAATCGCACGCAATCGAACACATCTCACCACACACACACAGCATCGATCTTTCGAATATCTACCCCGTCACCAACAACAAGACGGACAGCGCTACCTATGGCAGCCTCTGATGAAGCCTTCTAAAGGTGAAAGCCGGTTTAGGCTGTAAGGTAAATCTTTACGATTTTACTTATAAAAAACTTAGTGTTCCGAGTCATCAAACAATAGTGATATTTAGTTAAGTAACGGACACGTCATGGACAACGAAATCCAAGAAATAACATAAGAATATAGAATAAAGTAATTTGTAAATATCGTTATACTTCTGACATGTAAAGTAGTATACATCAATAGTCTACTCTCATACAGTATACGAATTTGTTGGAAAATATCAGGCACACTACTTGGCAAGTGTTCAACACTGATTTAAAAATGTTTTGTTTAATGCAAACACTGAAACACACTATACACAAGAAATAGAACTCATCATGAACATAACGTGATTATGTTACTTCTTATGGTATAAGAATATGATATCGGTTTTTTGTTTAATATCAGCGATTGTTCATGTAACCTGTCTTGTATGTTACTGTACTAATTTTTAAAATAAACACTTATGTATCTTGTAGCATAAGCTATTAACCGTAGTGCATACTCCTTCTTTATCTAAAAAGTGGTAGATATTGTTAAGCCCCTTACCTTTTACTTCCATGTCCTTAAGGAAATGGAAGTATGGTGATGGCAAAAAAAAATCGTGTTCGAGATTTTTGCAGATTCTGATTGTACTACCCTCAAAACATGAAAAGTCATTTTTCGAAAAGTGTGTGTTTGTGTGTAGATATTTTTCTATGGCAAACGATAACAGCCAAAAATTCAAACAGAATTGAATACTTGGATTTCATTGTCCATGACGTGTCCATTAATTAACTAAATATAATTATTACACTACGACTCGGAACACAATAGTAGTGTAATAATTATATTTAGTATCAAATATTTTTTACATACAGCCCTGATTTGTATAGTACTCAAGACCTATTGATTTTGGTGAAGATCGGTTAACGGAAAGGGGTAGTTTACCTGCAACATTTTAACAAGTGTATTTTCTGTGGCAAACGATAAGAGCCGCAAATTCAAACTGAATAAAATAATTTTCTGCGTACAGCCCTGTGTAGAGTACTCAAGACGTATTGTTCTTTGTGAAGATCGGTTAAGGGAAAGGAGTAGTTTGATTATGTGATTTGATTAATGCTTGTGATTGTGGTTTGATTATCTGAAATTAATGCTTCTATTACCTTCCAACACTAATATTACCTTAAAACAGAAATTATAGACATGCTACTTTAGAGTTGTGTCTTTATGGCTGGGATTACATTGCTTGATGGGATTATTACTTATTACAAACTGGTTTACATTCCATAGTAGTAATTTTTTCCTTAGTTTGCCAAATTTTGTTGACTGATTTTGTTGAATTATTCTATTTAGTGTGTCTGAGCCTAATTTAGGTATCTATGGTATTTTATACATAACAGTGTGTCTATTTTTCTTACAACCTTTTTCTTCTTTGACAATTCATAATAGCCATAATAGCATAATATTCTTAATAGCAACATTACTAACATTATTACACACAAAACATATTTAAACATAACTAACTCTTAATACAATTAATTAAACAAATTGAACCTTCTAATTGTAGTCTTTTCCCTTGAAACAAATATGGGACTTGGGTTTAAATCCTAATTAATACAATGTTGCTGAACATTCAGAATAATATAAATCATGTCTCTCTTAATCTTACTTATAGTCTATGTTTCATTTGTTTCATACATTTGGGGTGAATCATTAATTTTAACAGTCTTTTCTGTTATTACTGATCACTCATTATATTACACTTTTTCTTCCTTCACTTAGCACTTTTTCCCACAGTGTTCAGCTTATAATTATTTACAATATTGTTACAGGTAGTCGTGAGTGGTAAGGAGGTGACTCTACACACTTCTACACTAATACAGCGAGTTAAGTGTCTGTGAATCCCCAGATTGTTCCAGTAACTACACAATTATTGTCGATGCATCACCTGGAAAGATATTCTGGACCTCTGCGGACCTCCACATGAACTCGAACAAATCCTGGTTTGCATTTCTTGTTCGTCACATGAACTCACTTAAATAGGAATCTAAGTGTTCCCTTCTCACACCACATTCAATCACGTTTTGGCATTTACAGGACCACCACATGCTTTCTACGCCTTGTGTATGTGCTCCCGTTTGAGGATCCACAAAGTTATAGCTATGGTTTACAGTCAAATGAGTGTACTGTTGTGGCAAATTAACAATTTGACGGTATGAACGCCACTCATCTGACATTATAATGGACCCTGGTTCAATATTTGCCACTATGAGAGGTAGGAGGGTAGCTGCTGACCGATCTTCGATACGACACAAGAAACATTCCTTTGTTTCTCGACAGAATCCTCCGGAAACCCACTGTTGTGGATACACCCGGCCAACATTATTTTTTCTCTTGGCAAAGAGACTCTCGTCAATTTCAACTGTTAAATTCGGTCCTCCAATTTTCTGTGGGTTGCTCATGATGTCTTCAGCACAGATATGTCTTAAGTAAGCCGTCCAATGTGTGTGTGTTTTGTTGTCGATTTTCAGTTGATTTTTACTGTTTTTCACACTACTACGGCCTTCACACCAGTCATAAATAAATTTTATTATTGTTCTCAGGGGTAATCTGGACCCCTCTAAAAATGTGTCCTTGCAAACTGGCTTATACTCACGGCAAGTCTTCTTATTACAACACCAACGCTGTTGCTGCCCAAGCGCTAAAATCATATCATGTCCATTACCACATTGACGAGGATTGTGAACCAAATCTTTTTCTTTAAGAAAAGAAACTGCAGCATCCTCGTCTGTACTAATAACACTACCATCGTAGCTAATCACAACACAACACTGACTTAAAATGTAACAAAAGAAGTGAACAAACATGTAACAACACCAATTAAAAATATAATAAATGTAATTTGCAAATTCATAAGTGTGTTTTATTTTGGTTTCCACTGTACTATGTGACGATCGGTGAGACCGTCGTAACAATTCAACAAAACATCCCAATTAATTCAATATTATACTTTGAGGATTATAATTTTACATGACTCCCTCCACCTCCACACTCCCCCACACAACCTACCAACTAAACCAACCGTTACAAGTTCCGGACATTCTGTATCATACCTTGCTGAGGAATGCGAACACCACACTGAAATGTCGTACGAGGAAAATAAACAAAGTAAGTTTCACATGTGAAAGTGTAGTAATTAATATTCAAACATTATTAGTATCTGATTTCAAGCTTGCAGAAGTCAATCCAAATAAATGATGTCTGAATGTATGTACACACATAAAAGGCAAAATACAAGTGTCCTGTCTTGTCTGCTGTCATAGGAAATATATTCTGTATTTCTTTACGGTTGCAACTTCATTCATGTGAGTGAAAATTAATTTATATAAATTTCAAATCCACTTGGAATCAACACCGATGACTGTAAACAAATATAATAAATTCCTTTTGTGATCACTTTGGGCCAATATGAATTTAATAGCACTAGCCGAATAATAACAATAACTGATAACAAGATTATGCAAGATTTGCCATTACTTTCCCATACCTGTGATTACAGGTATATTGATATACCTGTTACTATGTATAGAGGTGTTACTATATATATTGTATGTTAAAACTGTTAGGTGTATTTTATAATCTGGAACATTTTACACCAAATGATTTAATCACAAAAGATTATGTAAAACACAAAATTACAACAAACACACCAAAAGTACCTATAGAAATTACAACAGTCATAATGAACAAACAAGAAATAAACATAATTGCAAAGAAGGAACCAAGGTAATTCTAATACTTAAGAAATAAACAATAAAACTGAGAAATTCTTCTCCGAAAACAATATAACTCAAATAACCAAAGATCCCACAATAAAATACCAAAAACAAATTCATAAATAATGCAAAATACATAATCCAAACAGAAAACATAAAATACTTAAAAAGAAATTAAACCTAACCCCCCAAAACTAAACGCATTACCAAAAATACACAAACCCAATATACCCATTTGACCTTTGATAAATAACACACAAGCACCCTCCCACAAAATCGCCAGACACCTAGATAAACTAATCAGAAAACATATAAATCTAACCAACAAACAACACTTCTGTTAAAAACAACATAGAACTTGTCAAAAAACTAGAACACATCCATATACCACACAACTCAACATTAGCATCATTTGACATAACGAATTTATACACCAATGTACCTGTTGAAGACACCATAGTAACAAGGTAAGTGTTTGGAATACTGTTTTATGAACATGAGGTGGTATATGTTAGTGATCACAATTCTGTGGTTGAAGCTGAAGATAGAAGTAGTTTCTATAGAAATATTTCATTTCTAAAATGATTTCAAATATAAATCTTAGAACATGGTAGTCATGTATGGTTCTCCATACCGATATTTTAATTATTTGCATCAAATAGTATTATTGTTTAATAAATGTTCTATCCAGATCAAATTATGTGTATACAGTTCTAGAAAAAATTAGACAGGCATAATATTTTGTTTGTTTATTGTAAACTGTATTATGTTTGGAAGTATCCCAAAGTAAATTTAACATTAGTCATGTCAATCAATGAGGCCAGTCCAGTTTTTTAAGGCCAGGAGAATCCTTGAAAAGTTTGGAGCATCACTAGGGGATCTGTGAAAAACTGGCAGATTTGAGTAGTCACTTGATAAAGGATGGTGTTGTAAAAGCAACAATTCTTTCAGAATTTTTTATAACCCTGTCAGTCTGCAAATAATACACTGTATTACAGTATACAAATTTAGTGTAATATCTTGGCACAATACTATATGATAAATTCGGATAAAAGGCTCATTTCCAATAGAAAGGATAGCTGGTGCAATCAGACATAACAAATTTGTTGTATTAGTTTTTTGAGAATTTATTCCTATCAAACTGGAGTAAGCATATTTCAAACCTTTATGGACGTGTGTCATGGAATTTACAGATTGCACCAAAAGAAACAGTTAAAATATATCTTTTCAATTAAACAAAAATTGGTCTTGTAATATGATTCGGTAATAGAGCAGGGACTAATCAGTTAATTGCTATTACAAAATGCCTTATTCCTTTTTCATGATGATCAGATTTTGCTATACGCCTGCATAAATAAAAATTATTAAAATGCTTAACTCCCAACACAAAGTTGAACATATGATGAAAGTTCATCGTGTCACATATTCTAGTAACAAGGTAAGTTTTTGGAAAACTGCTTTAGCTGAATTTATACACTATGAGGACACTCAGCATTTAGTTTGTGTGTGTAACTCTGGTTAATCAAAGAGAATTATTTGTGTAAATTCAAATTTGGTAATACGAATCTACTACTGTAAATGGCTGGAATGCTATGCATTAAAGAATTTTAATTAACTTTATATGGGGAAAACTGGTTTACATACATTATTTCTGAAAATAATAATCCTGAAATGTAATCAGTACTTATATCAAGTTAAGTGCAATAATTAAATATATTCTTCAACTTGCACGTTAAATCCCTTCTCCTTCACTTACCAGGCACATAAGGGAAGCTCTACTAAATACAGGATTTCTTGGAACTGTGTAGGGTGGGATCAGTGGAGTAACTTGCGGAGGGGGGTTATCAGGGGATCAATTCCCCTCCAGAACTATTCGAAATTTCAGCAGAATTTCATAATTTCCTAAGTAGACCCATTTCTAAGCCAGTTATGTTTG
The DNA here is from genome assembly GCA_034769895.1 of Magicicada septendecula. Classification (NCBI taxonomy): domain Eukaryota; kingdom Metazoa; phylum Arthropoda; class Insecta; order Hemiptera; family Cicadidae; genus Magicicada; species Magicicada septendecula. The sequence continues at coordinate 166,932,137 of CM068376.1, read as the reverse complement.
TACAAGTAATACTTATAAATAATTATAAAAATAAAAGTAATTACAATATTGTAACGTTATGTTTTCCCCTTACATAAAATAGGCCCCTTAAACTTAAACCATTTCATGACCATGATACATGAAGAACAAAATACTAAGTCATTAACTAAATTGTATACTATAAATATTGTCTGAGATACGGTAATAAAAAGAGATAAGAATAATGTAATGAAACTGATAAGAACATTATCAATAAGAAGATTTTACTCCAGTAAACTGCATTAAAAATTGTTAAAAAAAATAAAACCTATACTCCATACTGCAGTAATAAACTGGATACTCAATAAAGAAAATTATTAATTCAATAATTAGTTTCTAAGTACTAAAATAATGAAATCAAATTTTATTTATGATTATGAATAGAATAATGTAAATGAAAAAGAGTATTACAAAAATGTAATAATAAAACAACAATAAAGCTAAATTTAAGGCTACAAGTAAGGTTATTTAACATTTTAATGTTTTAAACAACAGAAAGAACAAAAAAACCTTGTAAAATCCATGAATTGTAAACAGAAGGTGCAAACTACTGATGAAGTAGTAAATAAGCTTATAATAGCTAGATGATAATGGTTATAATTTGAATTATAACATGAAGAAGAAGAGATATGAGAAACTAAATCTTGTCAATAATTGTATGTAAAAAGAATAGTTTTAATGTAAACTTATTAAACAAACTATCAGTGGCGAAGCTAGTAGTTAATGAATGGGTAGGCAAAAATCTTACCTTAAATTTTTTTTAAGGAATCACTAAAAAGACGGTGGTTCAAATCGGACGCTGAGATAGATTTTGCTGTTAGCGAATATTTCCGGAAACAGCCGTAAGAATTTTACTAGCAGGGAATCTACAGATTAATGCAAGAGTGGGACTCATGTCTTAATGTTAATGGTGACTTCTTTTAAAATCGTTGAATAAAAAATGCTTTACAGCTCTAAACGTGTTTCTATTGAACAATCCTTGTATAAGTCATACACAATAATACATCTGATTGAACTTCAAATTTTTAAACTTGATTAGTTTCTATATTATATGTTTAATGTTACAAATAATTCAAAAAACAATCTTGATCATCTGTTAGTTCAGCGGAATAACAGGCACACTTTTAATAACCGCATAAAATAAGCACACTTAAAAACAACACAGCGCGCTTCTTTAACTTAACTGTTTGCACCATGGAAGTGAGACATGCCTCAACGCTCTATGTGTACAGCACGGGACAATCCCCCTCCACCCCACTTCCCATTCGCGCCAGCACATTGCTTACATACGATGTATAGAAAAAACTCATGAGGCAAGTTCACATTGCCTCATTCGCTTTATGCCGAATCTCACCTGTCACCATATAGCGGTCGCTCAGTAAAGCACATTTCGGGTTAATAAATTCGACAGTCACAGTAACAATGTATAATCTTTACGTTACGTAGTTCATACTGTCACCGGACAAAAGGCTTGCCGCATGACAAATGACGCCAATCGTACACTCTAGTGTTTTTGGTGGCCCTAAAAAGGACCTGGTGGCGAGAACGGTGATGTTGGTCGTGCCGCGCGGATGTGTTCGGCGGCTGCGCCCGCTGATCGTGGCGTACTGCAGTCCTCCTCTTCTTCCGGCACCGGTTGTAGAGTCGGCTGCCGGCCCAGCGAAATCCATCGCTGGCGCGGAACTGGAGGGCGAAGACGCAAGAACGCCGGTTCTATTCTTCGGCCGTTCCTTCCGGCTGACTCCGCGCCGATGTCGTCCGAGAGAGGAGAGGAGATGAAGTGCGTCCGATGGCGTGGCGATGAAGTGTGCTCAAAATTTTCTGCCGGCCCGGGTTTTATTAACCAACCGGGATCGCTGATTGGCTAGCTCCGAACACGTAGTTGGTCACGTCTCGGTGGCTGCTGATGCCGGATTGGCTCGCTGTGTCCACCGCTGGTACCGGAGAGCAGATGTTCGCATACCGCTGCTGTCACAATACGTATTTATAATTTTTATTCTACAGAATTTTTAGTGTAGGCATTGCCTCAATTGCCTCCATGTAACTTCGCCACTGCAAACTATACTGTATAAATAATACTAGAATCGTTATTATTAGAATAATATTCTAGTAAGGAAGATATGATTAACCAATAAGTATAAACAAAGTAAATAATGAAACAAGATACATGGACTAAACCTTCAGAATACTGATACTGAAGATAATAACAACTAGAATAAGTAAGAAAAACAATATTAAAGGACAAACTATGTTGTCAAAGCTTCAGTAAATTGTGAAGAATGTTTTAGAATAATGATGTAATAGGAAGAAACATGTATGAATGAAATTAAGGGTCACTATCATAGGCAAATGAGCGTAGAACTTTTTTTTTTTTTTTTTTTTTTTTTTTTTTTAAAGCGAATTGACCACTTAGGATCACGCTACAACTTTATTTCTTTTTCTTTGCCTGGAGTTTCCTTTGTTATGTTATTCATAGTAAATAATTGTTAAGTTATGTCATTATTATTGTAGTGAAAGTTGAATAAGGGTATCAAGAACAATGTAAAGTAATTGTCTGATAGCAAAAGTAATTATTTTAAACGTACGAAAGAAACTAAGGTGTCCACTACAATGGGCCAGTAGGCCCTATACCTGAATAACTTATTTCTACTATTTGTAAACAATTATTGCTAATAATTGTCATTATTAGTGTAACAAAAGTGAAAGCCAAGGATCAAGAACAATTTAGAATAGTTGTCTTGTATTAAAAACAAGAATTGTTAAAATATGAAAAAATAATGTTCAAACTATAATAGGCCAATATGCCTAGACAAATTATGTATGTTAATTGTAAGAAATTATTTTGAGTTTTGTCATTAGTATTGTTGTAAAAGTTGTAGGGAGTTATAAAGAACAATTGTGATCAGTTATATCACAATAAAGTTAAGTAATATTATAGAAGAAAGAGAATTAGGATGTCAGGAACCGAGGTTGGGTTATGCCTAGTTAGCCAAACATGACTTTTATAAATTGGGACATTATTAATTACTGTAAATAATGTTACACTCAATGGTTAGTAAGTAAATATCATTCTTTAATTTTCTTAATTCTTAACCTCATATTATGAGTACAAATGTATGCCTACTTATAAGTAACTTTACTAATGAAAAGTCTTTTTAAAAAAGAGACTTGTGTCAATGTTAACAGCAAAGATGACTATTACTGAAGCTCTGAGAACTGTCATACTATAGTGGGATGACAGTGTATCTGTTAGAATAATCAACAACTTATTAAGGCACACTGTAAGGAGGTATGTTTTAATCATTTTGCACACATCATTCCAGAAGTCTGTTCTAAAAACAATTATAATCAAACTGCTGTTTCAACAGTACTAATAATGCAGCATGGCAAAATTTAAACCATTTTTATTGGTCTGAACATTTGTTTCAAGCTGAGTATACCAAACATGTTTGTAATAGGTTTATAATTTAAGATGCGAAGTATATGAAGCCTTTACTAGTACTTGTTCATTAGACAACAAATAATAACTATAATTTCCATTAATTTAGTTAACGTTCTTTGCCATTCATTATTTAGTTATTTTTTTACTGTCAGGAAAAGTTCTGATGTAATTTCTGTACGTGTTATTTTTGGTCTCTCTCTCTCTCTCTCTCTCTCTCTCTCTCTCTCTCTCTCTCTCTCTCTCTCTCTCTCTCTCTCTCTCTCTCTCTCTCCCCCTCTCATTGTTATTTATTGAAAAAACATAAAAAAACTGACACTCCTCTGTATGTGTCCACATTGCATACAATTAGAAAAATTAAAAACATACTTGAAACATACTTGTGATCTTGCAAAAGAGGATCAGTCCTGTGTGTTTTAATGATAATTAGTTGATCAATGAACATGTCATGGACAACAAAATGCAAGAATTTACAAATGAATAATGAAAACACAAAGATTAAAAACTAATAAGAAATCATTATAGACATAAAGAAACAAATTAGTAAGATTTATTAATGAAACAAAGGAATTCAGAAATTCAACTGATAATCACACATTAGTACATAGTGTTACCTACTAATTTCAGAATTCCACAAAATTTGTAATTATTGGATAGTGAACATTGGATTTCAATATAGTAAGCATACACATATTAATTTTAAGCACGTTTTACAAATAGTGAATGGAAAAGAAAATGAATACACAATTTCAACTTTCTTAAACTGAAAATAAGAAATTCTTTTGAGTTAGTGTACGGTAACGTGTTTTGTTACTATAAGACAGAGCAGTGCTGTTAGTGTACTAATTAAGATGCATTAAATGTATAAATAAAGCTAATGAGTTATTCTTAGATGACATCATTAATCTTATTGGTAATGGTGTAAAAGCCTTCCCACAGCGGTTGCAGGTTTGGGCTGATTTATTTCTTCCTTATCATGTTATAGAACTAAGCCTGGCAGCAGGTGTGAGCCCTGAAGAAATTGCAACCAGTCTTCATCTTTGTATTTGCCAAAATAAAATTGTTCTGAGCCAGGTCATGTAAATTCAGGTTAGGCCAAGTTGCTCATTAGACTTTGTCTAAATTTTAAAGATATAAAGTGTTGATAAAGATTTTAGAACCGTACATTAAAAACATTGTTTTTTGCACATATGAGTAGGAAGCAGATGTATTAATGGAATATGTTACCCAACAAGATACAGGAACAATTATGTATATTTAATTAAGTAGTTAGTGAACTTAAAACCTGCAGTAGAAACTTCAGTTTTTATAAAACAAATAGGGAGAGAATTGAAGATTTGATGTTTGTAAATGTTATATCTATTTTCTTCACAAGTAACTAATGGCTGGTTATTTGTAATCACGTTTTCTCATAATGTATGTTGTTAATGACCTTTTTTAAGGGTATGAAAAAAACAACAGATATTGGTATTTGAAAAAAGGTGAATTTTATTGGTACATACTAAAGTATAGAGTCAAATTTGTTTCTATTCATTAACAAAGGTCTGTACTGTAATAATTTTGTGTGTAATATACAAGCATTCTTTTAATAATTATCTTGTTGTTGCATCCTCTTCGTTCACTTTATTAATTTAATAATATATATAAACTTTCACTAATGAACTTACTGTTGTCACTTCCCAAACGTTTCGAGGTGTTGTTTCTCTTCTTCAGTGGGTGTATACTGATTGTCGATTACAGAATAACCGTTACGGAAAAATGGTGTGTGTGGTGGGGGTTGATGGTGGGAAGGGATTGGCGCTGAGGTTCGAATTGTGTGTGTGGACCAGTGTATTGAATAGTGTATGTGATTTATAGTGTATAATGATACACTATTCGATACACTGATCCACACACCCACTGAAGAAGAGAAACAACATCTCGAAACGTTTGGGAAGTGACAACAGTAAGTTCATTAGTGAAAGTTTATATATATTATTAAATTCTTTAATATGTTTACGAGACTCTCCCAATTTTATTTGCATTAATTCAGACCATAGTAACATTAAATTCCACTGTAACCCATAATTAATACTTAATCATTTGCATGTTAACAGAAACTGCACATTGCTTTTTATTGCATTATGTTGAAAAAAGGATTTTAATGTACTTGTTTGGTTATACATTAGATTGTACTAGGTTCTAAATTGGAAGTACGTTTTAATTCCGGTACTTTGAATAAATACAGCCTTTAATGTTATATACAGCCTTTGAATGTACACTAAATAAGGAATTGTCTGTTAAGTCTAATTAATTTTAAAAATCTAAAAGCTTAATGTTATATACAGCCTTTTATCCATACAATAAATGCAGCCTTTGAATGTACACTAACTAAGGAAACGTTTGTTAAGTCTAATTAATTTTAAAAATATAAAAGGTTAAGTTATATTGTTAAACGTAGCCACAACCTCCCAAAATCGTCTCTGTACTGTAATTATGTGCGATAAATGTAAACTAATTTCTGTACTTCCAATAAATACACCCTTTTAATGTACACTAACAAAGTAAATTTTGTTTAAGTTACATTGTCGTACATAACCTCCATAAGCTGGCATTAGTTACTTGTGAAGAAAACAGTTGGTGTACATATCGGACACCGAAATATAGTACACTCGCGGTGACGGATGTTACATTTTGCCGCTGGCTATTCCCTAAGACCCCATTATTCTTATCTCTTTTTATTATCTCAGACAATATTTATAGTATACAATTTAGTTAATGACTTAGTATTTTGTTCTTCATGTATCATGGTCATGAAATGGATTAAGTTGGGGCCTATTTTATGTAAGGGGAAAACATAACGTTACAATATTGTAATTACTTTTATTTCTATAATTATTTATAACTATTACTTGTACAAACAAAACTGGCTTAGAAATGGGTCTACTTAGGAAATTATGGAATTCTGCGGAAATTTCGAATAGTTCTGGAGGGGAATTTGATCCCCTGATAACCCCCCTCCGCAAGTACTCCACTGATCCCACTCTACACAGTTCCAAGAAATCCTGTATTTAGAAGTTCAAAAGAAAGTGATACAGACTCTAAAGATCTTATTGTAGCATTCACTACTGGGACATTTCATGGTTTAGAGCTTCCCTTATGTGCCTGGTAAGTGAAGGAGAAGGGATCTATTTAACGTGCAAGTTGAAGAATATATTTAATTATTGCACTTAACTTGATATAAGTACTGATTACATTTCAGGATTATTATTTTCAGAAATAATGTATGTAAACCAGTTTTCCCCATATAAAGTTAATTAAAATTCTTTAATGCATAGCATTCCAGGCATTTACAGTAGTAGATTCATATTACTAAATTTGAATTTACACAAATAATTCTCTTTGATTAACCAGAGTTACACACACAAACTAAATGCTGAGTGTCCTCATAGTGTATAAATTCAGCTAAAGCAGTATTCCAAAAACTTACCTTGTTACTAGAATATGTGACACGATGAACTTTCATCATATGTTCAACTTTGTGTTGGGAGTTAAGCATTTTAATAATTTTTATTTATGCAGGCGTATAGCAAAATCTGATCATCATGAAAAAGGAATAAGGCATTTTGTAATAGCAATTAACTGATTAGTTCCTGCTCTATTACCGAATCATATTACAAGACCAATTTTTGTTTAATTGAAAAGATATATTTTAACTGTTTCTTTTGGTGCAATCTGTAAATTCCATGACACACGTCCATAAAGGTTTGAAATATGCTTACTCCAGTTTGATAGGAATAAATTCTCAAAAAACTAATACAACAAATTTGTTATGTCTGATTGCACCAGCTATCCTTTCTATTGGAAATGAGCCTTTTATCCGAATTTATCATATAGTATTGTGCCAAGATATTACGCTACATTTGTATACTGTAATACAGTATATTATTTGCAGACTGGCAGGGTTATAAAAAATTCTGAAAGAATTGTTGCTTTTACAACACCATCCTTTATCAAGTGACTACTCAAATCTGCCAGTTTTTCACAGAAACTGAAGTTTGATGATTAGATCCATCATGACCTAGTGATGCTCCAAACATTTCAAGGATTCTCCTGGCCTTAAAAAACTGGACTGGCCTCATTGATTGACATGACTAATGTTAAATTTACTTTGGGATACTTCCAAACATAATACAGTTTACAATAAACAAACAAAATATTATGCCTGTCTAATTTTCCAGAACTGTATACACATAATTTGATCTGGATAGAACATTTATTAAACAATAATACTATTTGATTCAAATAATTAAAATATCGGTATGGAGAACCATACATGACTACCATGTTTTAAGATTTATATTTGAAATCATTTTAGAAATGAAATATTTCCACAGAAACTACTTCTATCTTCAGCCTCAACCACAGAATTGTGATCACTAACATATACCACCTCATGTTAGCGCACTCGATTTTCACTGATGATGGCAGTCGATGGCACTTCCGAAACGTCTGGTTTTGCTGAAAACATTGGACCACGGACAAACAGCTTGTGAAGGAATGTTATCAACAAACTACTGCAATGTTGCTGATAACGTAGTACACATAAAAAATTATCCCCTCCCCCTACCCCTTTTCATTTATAGATATTAAATCTACCTTTCTACAGTGGATTATTATGACATTTTCAGGATAATTTATTTATCAAAATTAAGTACTTTATTCTTGTTAAAACAAAACGTTGCAGGTAAACTACACCTTCTCCTTAACCGATCTTCACCAAAATCAACAGACCTTGAGTCCTCTACAATATGCAAAAAATTATTTGAATTTGCGGGAGTTATCATTCTCCATAGACAAAATTCTACACACAGACATCTTTCTAAAAATGACTTTTCTTTATGTTTTGAGGGTAGTACAATCAGAATCATCCCTCACGGGACACTAATTATTAGATACAATTTTTACCTTCATTTAACCCAGCTTCCACTCACTGTGTACTTTCTCAGAGGCCATAACATGTTCTTTTTAACGTTGCCGAACATAAATTGATGTTAAATTAAAAATAAAGTAAAGGCATAGCACCTTAAGTTTGCAACGTGCAAGTTGAAGAATCAATTTAATTATTGTGCTGTTAGTGTACTAATTAAGATGCATTAAATGTATAAATAAAGCTAATGAGTTATTCTTAGATGACATCATTAATCTTATTGGTAATGGTGTAAAAGCCTTCCCACAGCGGTTGCAGGTTTGGGCTGATTTATTTCTTCCTTATCATGTTATAGAACTAAGCCTGGCAGCAGGTGTGAGCCCTGAAGAAATTGCAACCAGTCTTCATCTTTGTATTTGCCAAAATAAAATTGTTCTGAGCCAGGTCATGTAAATTCAGGTTAGGCCAAGTTGCTCATTAGACTTTGTCCAAATTTTAAAGATATAAAGTGTTGATAAAGATTTTAGGGGTCTTTCACTATAGCCTGCGGCAAAAGATAACTTCCGTCTCCACGTTTGTACTTTTTTTCCGTGTTCGATGTGTACTAGAACTGTTTTTTCACAAGTAACTAATGCCAGGTTATGGAGGTTATGTACGATAATGTAACTTAAATAAAATTTACTTTGTTAGTGTACAATAAAAGAGTGTATTTACTGGAAGTACAGAAATTATTTTCCATTTATCGCACATAATTACGGTACACAGATGATTTTTGGAGGTTGTGTCTACGTTTAACAACGCAACTTAACCTTTTAGATTTTTAAAATTAATTAGATTTAACAAAAATTTCCTTTGTTAGTGTACATTAAATTATTGTATGGATACAAGGCTGCTGTACATAACATTAAAGGCTATATTTATTCGAAGTACCGGAATTAAAACCTAGTTCCAATTTAGAACATAGACCTATAACCTATTTGCATATTTTATTGGGGTTTATTGGCACATATTTTATTAAAAGGGTGTATTTATTGGAAGTACAGAAATTAGTTTCCATTTATCGCATATAATTACGGTACACAGACGATTTTTGGAGGTTGTGTCTACGTTTAACAATGTAACTTAACCTTTTAGATTTTTAAAATTAATTAGATTTAACAAAAATTTCCTTTGTTAGTGTACATTCAAAGGCTGTATTTATTGTATGGATAAAAGGCTGTATATACATTAAAGGCTGTATGTATTCGAATTAAAACCTATCGGTACTTCCAATTTAGAACGTATAACCTAGTAGGCTACGTTATTCGTACATATTTTATTGGAGTTTATTAGTACATATTTTATTAAAAGGGTGTATTTATTGGAAATACAGAAATTAGTTTCCATTTATCGCACATAATTACGGTACAGAGATGATTTTGGGAGGTTGTGTCTACGTTTAATTATCTAACTTAGATAGTAGGCTTCGTTATTGATGCATATTTTATTGGGGTTTATTGGTACATATTTTATTAAAAGGGTGTATTTATTGGAAGTACAGAAATTAGTTTCCATGTATCGCACATAATTACGGTACAGAGACGATTTTGGGAGGTTGTGTCAACGTTTAATTATCTAACTTAGATAAGTTAGATAGTAGGCTTCGTTATTGGTGCATGTTTTATTGGGGTATATTGGCAAATATTTTATTAAAAGGGTGTACTTATTGGAAGTACAGAAATTAGTTTCCATTTATCGCACATAATTACGGTACAGAGACGATTTTGGGAGGTTGTGTTTACGTTTAATTATCTAACTTAACCTTTTAGATTTTTAAAATTAATTAGACTTGTAGGGGTGTGCATGGCAGAACTACTTGTAGGGGTGTGCACCCACTTTATAATCATATTTTTGGTAACACTGAGAACTTTAAGCCTTCTTTTATGCTTAAACAAATTATATACACACTTAATTATAGAAAAGCAAAAAGCAAATATGTAATTCAAAAGACTAATTTGCTCTAATAAACACATGCTGGAGTTAAAAACAAAAGAGTTTTTACTTGCCTAACTAATCATTAGTTACTAATGTGACAGTTGGAGCTGCTTTTTCTGCAAAAGCTGGGGTATGTTGGATTCAAGAGTGGTTAAATTAAGTCATAAATCTGAGTGTGCGTCAAGTCTATTTCTGTGCTTGCTTTTCACTTGAGATGAAAATCCCATTTCACTCAAGAATGAGGTGATGAATGGGATGAGCAACTCCGAAAGTTCAGGATATTCATCTCTTAAAGATATCCAGAACTTTGTTAAGTCAGAATCTAAAAGTTTATGGATTTTGTTGTCCATGACATGTCTCATGTTATCACTAACTATACAAAATAATTTACTAAAAATTTAGTTTTAATCCCAGCATCACAGATGATATCACACAATTGCTCATTTAGTTTTACTGACAACATGTTAGAACTTTCAAAATACAAGAATGGGTCTTGAATCCAATTGAATTCACTGTATCCCTCTGGGAAGCAACTTTCAATCTGGTTATAGAGAGTTAAACATCAGAGCTGGTAAAAAGCAATGGTAGAGCATGAATAACAAAAATGTACCGTACAGTTTAGACTATGTACAAAACAGGTTGAATTTAAATTGTTAAAATGATATATCTTAGTTATTTACATGTAGTAGGTTTTAAGACACAGAAAAAAATTTCCGAACCTGACTTTGCAACCCTCCAAATGCCCTCTCGGGACCCAGCAGTGGCTCATGCCCAATAGGCTAAGAAATGCTGAACTAAAGGCATGTTTGTGGAGTGAAACATAAAAGATAACCCAGACTTCTAAAATGCTCTTAGTGAAATGGGATTTTCAGGAGTAACAACACACTATTTGGTTAACAAGTTATGTCCACAAAACAGATTTTGTTGGAAATAAATAAAACAATTTGATACAAATATATTAATTTTATGAATACTTGTTTGGCACATATTACAGAAGGTTACACCATTAAATGAGTTTGCCTAAGTATAAAATTCTTGTCAGATGAAAAACGTGTACAGTCAGAATACTATTTGTTATGTACAATACAAATGATTCACTATGGGTAGCAGTGACACATAAACACTAGACATTGACACTGAATTGTACTTGTTTTGAATGATTCATTGTGTGCTACCTGACCAGAGTACAGGTATTAACCAAGAGATGTTTAGTATACTGCTGTGTAACTGCTACAATGATGAATTATAAGTAGTACTTTTTGTTTTGGTCATCAACCTTGAAAAGGATAATAGAAACTTTGTATACCATACTTCCAGCAGTTTTACATGATACATTCCTAGCACAAATAAGAAAAGTTTAAATCTGCTGATGATCTAAAGGAGTGATAGTTATTTGCAGACTGACAGGGTTATAAAATAATTCTGAAAGAATTGTTGCCTTTACAATACCATCCTTTATCACCCGACTACTCAAATCTGCCAGTTTTTCACAGAAACTGAAGTTTGATGATTTGATCCTCATGACCTAGTGATGCTCCAAACATTTCAAGGATTCTCCTAGCCTTCAAAAACTTGACTGGCCTCATTGATTGACATGATTAATGTTAAATTTACTTTGGGATACTTCCAAACATAATAAAGTTTACAATAAACAAACAAAATTTTATGCCAGTCTAATTTTTCCAGAACTGTATACACATAATTTGATCTGGATAGAACGTGTATTAAACAATAATACTATTTGTGCAAATAATTAAAATATCGGTGTGGAGAATCATACATGACTTCCATGTTTTAAGATTTATATTTTAAATTGTTTTAGAAATGAAATATTTCTACAGAAACTACTTCTATCTTCAGCCTCAACCACAGAATTGTGGTCACTAACATATACCACCTCACGTTAGCGCACTTGATTTTCACTGATGATGGCACTTCCGAAACGTCTGGTTTTGCAGAAAACATTGGACCACGGCCAAACAGCCTGGAAAGGAATTTTATCAACAAACTACTTCATCGTTGCTGATAACGTAGTACACATACAAAAAATTATCCCCTCCACTTCACCTATCATTTTAAATTATAGAAAATTATCCCCCTACCCTTTTCATTTATGGATATTTCATGTACCTTTCTAGAGTGGATTATTATGACCTTTTCAGGATACTTTATTTATCAAAATTAAGTACTTTACTCTTGTTAAAACATAAAACGTTGCAGGTAAACTACCCCTTCTCGTTAACCGATCTTCACCAAAATCAACAGACCTTGAGTCCTCTACAATATGCAAAAAATATTTGAATTTGCGGCAGTTATCATTCGCCATAGACAAAATTCTACACACAGACATCTTTCAAAAAATTACTTCTTTATGTTTTGAGGGTAGTACAATCAGAATCAGCCCTTATCTCGAACACGATTTTTTTTGCCATCCATGTCCTTATGGAACATGGAAGTAAAAACAATATCCTTCTTTTTATAATATGTATTGCACATGTTTTCTAACACGGGACACTAATTACTAGGTAAAATGTTTACCTTCATTTAAGCCAGCTTCCACTCACTGTGTACTTTCTCAGAGGCCATAACATGTTCTTTTTAACGTTGCCGAACATAAATTGATGTTGAATTAAAAATAATGTAAAGGATTAGCACCTGAAGTTTGCAACGTGCAAGTTGAAGAATCTATTTAATTATTGCACTTAACTTGATATAAGTACTGATTACATTTCAGGATTATTATTTTCAGAAATAATGTATGTAAACCAGATTTCCCCATATAAAGTTAATTAAAATTCTTTAACGCATAGCATTCCAGGCCTTTATGGTAGTAGATTTGTATTACTAAATTTGAATTTACACAAATAATTCTCTTTGATTAACCAGAGTTACACACACAAACTAAATGCTGAGTGTCCTCCTAGTGTATAAATTCAGCTAAAACACTATTCCAAAAACTTACCTTGTTACTAGAATATGTGACATGATGAACTTTTCATGTTAAATAGTTTAAATACTTTGTGTTGAGAGTTAAGCAATTTACCTAATTTTTATTTATGCAGGCGTATAGCAAATTCTGATCATCATGAAAAAGGAATAAGGCATTTTGTAATAGCAATTAACTGATTAGTTCCTGCTGTATTACTGACTCATATTACAAGACCAATTTTTGTTTAATTGAAGATATATTTTAACTGTTTCTTTTGGTGCAATCTGTAAATTCCATGACACACATCCATAAAGGTTTGAAAATATGCTTATTGCAGTTTGATAGGAATACATTCTCAAAAAACTAATACAAATTTGTTATGTCTGATCACACCAGCTAACCTTTCTATTTGAAATGAGCCTTTTATCCAGATTTATTATATAGTATTGTGCCAAGATATATCACTACATTTGTATACTGTAATACAGTAGTGGTAGAATATTATCATTCCACTAATATTACCCTAATATAATAAATGAAAATACATTATATACACATCTTTTGACATAATCATCCTTTCACTTATCACTTTTTGCCTATCAATTTATTTGATGAATATATATTTTACGATTTATGTAAAATACAACAGGTGTTTAACGGACACGTACTATGTGTAGACCTCTAATTTCCCTCCTCAGCAGGTTGAAGCTCAACTGGCACTAGAGTTGGGTATGAAATTATACTATGCTCATAGTCTGTCTGTTAGCAGCTAGTGGCATCTATTGACATTCACTCATGTCAAATTACAGAGTCGGTAAAGAATGTTCGAAATTTGAATGTAAACAAATTAATAGTTAAATAATTAATATAATGGATGTATCACATATATAATGTATGTAAATGTAATTGTGAAAAAACGATGTAGGGCCTACTTCATATACAGATCAGAAGTAAATGATGAACTATTCTCTTTATGTAATAAGCCTTGTTACTAAACAACATATACTGTATTTTTAAAAGCTTCTTATCATATTGAGACGAAATGGAGCGGCGTTTGAAACATCTCTTAGGTATAAAAACAACATAACAACCTTTACAAAATTTGCCGCCCGTAGGCAGTTGTGATCTTATATAATAATAAGATTACATACGTATAAGTCCCTGGTTGGGCGCAAAAGTGTACGATATTTTGTTTCTTACGATTATGGTTATGTTTACTAAACTCGGGCGCCATCTTTGTATACATATATTATAGGCCAGGAATCCGTTACGCGAAGTCATGAAAAACGGAAATTGCTTGAACTAAGAAAACATCTGTTATACTTTTTACCAATGACATACCCTTTTTATTTGATCTACTTCTTACAGAACAGTTTTGAAACCAACTTTAACCCCTCCAAAAGCTTAATGCAAATAAATGTACTTACGTGACTATTAATTATAATACAGTACTACATGTATAGTTGCTCAACCCAGCACTTAGGAATTATAACACACACACGCAACCTCTCTCTCTCTTTCACACTCATGGTACAATTTTTTACTATTAATGTTGGAGCTCCTTATAAATAATTGAAATTTTAAATAATTGATTTCTGCAACAAAATTTTATACTGGGAAATAATGAAATAAGGATTTAAAATACACAAGGAATGTTCTCACCCATTTCGTGTCGTTGTGCGTTCTATCGGTGCGGTAAAACTTCGCGTATGTTACCGCGAGTTTTACGTATATACGTTACGGTCACATTTTTGTAGTTGACGCACTTATACTGTTTATTAACCACCTACAGTGGTCTAAAAAGTTAAAATTCACCCGTAAGTGAACGGGTTGCCGGCCGGCGTTGATCACTGCTGCAAACGAAATGACCAACTTTTATTTTCGTATTTTATTCAATTTTTTATCGTCTTTGTTCGATTTCGCTGAGGTGGGGCGAACCTACGTCACATTTTCTTTGTTACAACTGTTGACAGCATCGTCAACACATTCTCAGCCTCTGACGTAATTAAGGTTCGGCTTGCTTATCGCAATAACTGCACACTGTTTTTTGTGATGTTTCACAGTTTTTGCTATGAATTGGTTCAAATCCTGACAAATATTGTTATACACTCCACTCACTGTATATTCGTATCGGGTGTTTAAGGTTGGGTTTAGTATGACAAAAATAGAAAAATACAATAGTTATGTTCTATTTACCATATTTAAAGTTAATTATAAATGTACCATGATTGTACCATCACAAAACCCCATCAATGAAAGATTGAGTGTCGAAGCACACAAACTTTCATTGACTCTTTCATACTTCCTAAAGGGATCAGCCAGGACAAGTCGCCACAACCCCCTTACAATTTTATATAAAAAATAACAACAACTCACCCTTGATCTGGTGATGATGACCGTACCTACATGACCTTACTGGACTTCTCCTGCGAGATCCCAACACCATAAGGCCACTTAGGCTCTTAACGCCCCTGCTCTGACGCGTTGGCCAGCTCAGGACCACTGTCATATCACCAAACACTGAAACAATACATAATAAATATTAAAATAGTGGCTTAGTAAATCACTCCATCCTCAACTGATCTGGTTCCCCTTAGCTAAGTGCTGGTTTGTGCCAATAAGCACTGGGTTGGCTTAATATATTTATAAAAGTTATATTTATTCAAGAATTAGAAAGAATTTCCCTTCTTCATATTACAAACCCTGAATTGATAAATGGTTTCGATTCCTATCGATAATATTTATCTTCTTTCTGTTACAATTACTGTAATTGTAACATAAACACATTGATATAATAAAAAATTGAATAAAATATAATTGAAAATAGGAAAATTACCCCTTATAGATCTTCCAAACCTGGAGAAAAACAAATTATAAAAGAATCGATAAATTGGTATATTTATTTATTTATAACTCTTATTGAATGATAAAACTAAAAAATTTATTATTATTATTATTATTATTATTATTATTATTAACAGGTAATAATCTGGTTTATTGTTATTATTAACAGCGCCAGTAAAAAAATTTTTTTTTTTTTTTTTTTCGTACATATTATTTCCTTATTATAGAATCATGTTGAAATTCCTATAACATAAATATATTTTACATAATAATAATACATTAATAATTAACACTGATACATTAATACATTAAATATTCTTGATTCATTTTTAATCTTGATTTGCATATTCTAAGTTGCATTTGAGTTAAAAATTTACAATTGCAGTTAAGTCATTAATTAGACATCAATTTTATTATAATTATAAAATTCATTTTAAATTTATAATCAATATTCATATCATTTCATTGTCTCATTATTCTCTGAACTTTCCACCTACCTAACTAACTAACCTTTCACCTTCTATCACTGTTTAGTCTGAGTAACTCCTTTATTCACTATACTCCTATTTATTATAATCTTACTCACCTTCTTCTAACTGACCACCAAATTTACCTATCATGACACCAATATCTCAATTATAAACACCATTACTATTTTCATTTAAATCCTATGGCACCGCTCGTCTTTGCACTGAGTTGGGTGTTCCCTAACTGGCTATATACATTCATATTATTTTGCCCTTCCAAAATAATTCGGCAAACACTCCCTTAAACTACGCTAATACCTGCCACAACACTATTGGTTGGCTACTCTTTATCACCTAACCCCCACTACAGAATTCATCAACAATAATTATATGTTTATACCTTTACTTAAACACCTTCTCTACAAATAATCACTAACTACTGTGTCCCTAAATATCTAATAATTCTCTTTGTATTTTCTTAAAAATTCTTATCTTTCTAACTCCATTTTCCTTAATTAAACTCACCTGCATTTTATCTATACCCAGGCTCTATTCCTGTTTAAACACTTACTGTAATAATTGACAATTCTCTTATAAAATTCCTCTCTTACCTACTTATAACAATACCTCTTTTCAAAATTCAAATATATATTCTTACTTAAACATTATTATTATTTATCAGTAATTACCTTCATTACCAATTAAAATTTAAAAATATTATTATTAAACATGTTATATATGTACAATATATAATAATACATACTGGTGTAACTATACCTGTAATACATAATACATATCAAAAATACATGGATAGATAAATACATATAAAACAATGAAAAATATACACTCCAACTCATTATCTTGTTATATACCAAACTCAGTTCATAGCAGTCCAATTCAATACCACTTTTCATATTATTATTTAATGTTCATTTCACAATACAACAGTCTATCCACCATCGTTGAACAACAAACAAATCTTAGGTCTATATAAATTCTTATTTAATAAATAGATTTTATTACTAGATACATTATATTCATATTCCTTTATGAAATTGTTATTAACCAAATATTTCCAGTCACGATCAAGTAGGGTTCCGTTTATCTCAGTATCATATGTCATTAATCGGTTTATACTATAATATTCCCCATAATATTCCACCACAGGTAAGTACCTAATGTCTTTATTCTCATTTCTTGTTATTTCCAATTTATTGTTATTATCAGGTAAGTATTCATCATTTTCATATACCACATCTAACCCTAACCTTTCTAACAATTGTCTGTAATTTCTGTTTACTGTAAATATTTCTATTACTCTCTTACTCTCACAATATCTCTCTATATTTTCTTTCTTAATACATTTCTCTCCATAACACCAAAATACACTTTCTCTCTCCAAATATGCAGGGGTCCCTAACATAAAATTATCCCTAACATAAGTGCACCACTTATTAGGTACACAAAAACATAAAGAAACTTTATTTGTAGACCTTCCATCTACCAAATATAAATTAAAGGAACTCTTATCCTTATAAAAATTACATGAAGACTTGTCCTCACCCCCTAACACTACATCAAAAGAAAATTCTACCCCCTGCACTCCTTGTACTAAAATACTTTCTCTCAACTTTCTTTCTGACTTAATAAATTCAAACATTTCATTTTCACTAATTATACTTTCATTATCATTTTTATCCTTTTCTAACACCACAATCTTACTACTTGTAATATTTGAGTTATCTGTACATTCATTATTTGAATTATTATTTTTAAAGATGTTGTTATCCAGTACAGCATTTTGCTGGGTACTACTATTTAGTACTTTCTGGCTTTCTAATTGACTTAAATTTACATCTAGTTTTGTGATGAGCTGGTCACATTTTTTAATTAGTTTGTCGTGACCTAATTTTATTTCATTTTTTAATTCATTGAATTTAATATCAGAATCGATTTTCTGTTCATCTAGTTTTTTGTCTAATTTTAATAGTAATTGCATCATTGCATTAGTTTCATCCTTATTACTATCTGATATAGTTGAAATGGATGTGCCAGTTTTCGTTATCTCTGCAGACCCAGGCGTATTTGCCTCATCAGTCTTACTAATTGGGTTTAATTGAACCTCCATTCCACTAATTAAATTTATCTCAGATGTACTGGTTTCTATTACAATATTGTCACTGGTACTCATGTTGGCAATTTTGCAATACACGCATGCATACAATGGTATAACCTAACTATTGGGTTATGTTTACATATGACAATTTTTAGTGTCTATTACCTCAAGCAATTTTTTCCGTTTTCTTTCTAGGCGTACACTATGTAATAATATATATACATAACATTACATAGGGTCCCTGTTCGGGCGCCATCTGTGATCTTATATAATAATAAGATTACATACGTATAAGTCCCTGGTCGGGCGCAAAAGTGTACGATATTTTGTTTCTTACGATTATGGTTATGTTTACTAAACTCGGGCGCCATCTTTGTATACATATATTATAGGCCAGGAATCCGTTACGCGAAGTCATGAAAAACGGAAATTGCTTGAACTAAGAAAACATCTGTTATACTTTTTACCAATGACATACCCTTTTTATTTGATCTACTTCTTACAGAACAGTTTTGAAACCAACTCTAACCCCTCCAAAAGCTTAATGCAAATAAATGTACTTACGTGACTATTAATTATAATACAGTACTACATGTATAGTTGCTCAACCCAGCACTTAGGAATTATAACACACACACGCAACCTCTCTCTCTCTTTCACACTCATGGTACAATTTTTACTATTAATGTTGGAGCTCCTTATAAATAATTGAAATTTTAAATAATTGATTTCTGCAACAAAATTTTATACTGGGAAATAATGAAATAAGGATTTAAAATACACAAGGAATGTTCTCACCCATTTCGTGTCGTTGTGCGTTCTATCGGTGCGGTAAAACTTCGCGTATGTTACCGCGAGTTTTACGTATATACGTTACGGTCACATTTTTGTAGTTGACGCACTTATACTGTTTATTAACCACCTACAGTGGTCTAAAAAGTTAAAATTCACCCGTAAGTGAACGGGTTGCCGGCCGGCGTTGATCACTGCTGCAGACGAAATGACCAAGAGTCTTTGTTCGATTTTGCTGAGGTGGGGCGAACCTACGTCACATTTTCTTTGTTACAACTGTTGACAGCATCGTCAACACATTCTCACCCTCTGACGTAATTAAGGTTCGGCTTGCTTATCGCAATAATTGCACACTGTTTTTTGTGATGTTTCACAGTTTTTGCTATGAATTGGTTCAAATCCTGACAAATATTGTTATACACTCCACTCACTGTATATTCGTATCGGGTGTTTAAGGTTGGGTTTAGTATGACAAAAATAGAAAAATACAATAGTTATGTTCTATTTACCATATTTAAAGTTAATTATAAATGTACCATGATTGTACCATCACACAGTAGCCTACTTTGCCTATGCATAAATCTGCCTCTGGTGTATATGCTAAATGCATCTGAACAGTAGTAAGAATGACTTAGTATCCTGTTGAGTTATTCACTGTTCTGACGGATGATACGCAAATACTGGAAGGTAGGATGTGAGAGCCAGCAATAACCTTAAATAAAACTCTCATGTATTTCAGTTATTACACAGTGTTCTGTTCATTACAGACAAGTGCTTGATTTGATCATTTTTTTTAAATAAAATTGTATATTTTAATGTAGCTTTACAGTAGCTTGACAGAAAGTGTAAAAATGTAAAATAAAAACGGCATGACTTAGGTGTAAATAAAAAGTGAACACTTTACAGTAGCACAAAAAATGACAAAAAACTGAGACAATGAAATGCTACAGTTCAGTTAAAAATTTTGCAATCTCCCTCACACAAAATTTTAAAGAATAAAGACATCAATACCACAAAATATTTTTTTTTTGGAGCAAAAGGAAACACAATGGAAAGGCATCTCAGGTAGTATCGCTTTGAAATTATGGTTTCAAAATGTTTAGGGAAAAGAATAAAAAAATGCTAGCATTAACAATCCAACAATGTATCGAAAAGATCAGGATCTTGCTAGGTACATTATAGGGAAAATTGGTTTTGTAGCTGCTAGTGGATGTTTGTTTCTATAAAAAATAATTCCAGTATCTAATAAATTATGGTACATATTTAATCATTTATTGAATAATTTGTCATTTATATAATTTTGTTTTTTTTTTAATTTCTGTAGAAACTTTTGGTGTGTTTGTTGTAATTTTGTGTTTTACATAATCTTTTGTGATTAAATCATTTGGTATAAAATGTTCCAGATTATAAAATACACCTCACAGTTTTAACATACAATATATATAGTAACTCCTCTATACATAGTAACAGGTATATCAATATGCCTGTAATCACAGGTATAGGAAAGTAATGGCAAATCTTGCATAATCTTGTTATCAGTTATTGTTATTATTCGGCTAGTGCTATTAAATTCATATTGGCCCAAAGTGATCACAAAAGGAATTTATTGTATTTGTTTACAGTCAACAGTGTAGATTCCGGTGATGATTTGAGATTTATATAAATTAATTTTCACTCACATGAATGAAGTTGCAACCATAAAGAAATACAGAATATATTTTCTATGACAGCAGACAAGACAGAACACTTGTATTTTGCCTGTTATGTGTGTACATATATTCAGACATAATTTATTTGGATTGACTCTGCAAGCTTGAAATCAGATAACAATAATGTTTTATATTTTACATTAGTGTATATGTAAAATTATAATCCTCAACGTATAATATTGAATTAATTGGGATGTTTCGTTAAATTGTTATGATGGTCTCACCGATCGTCACATAGTACAGTGGAAACCAAAATAAAACACACTTATGAATTTGCTAATTTATTGGTGTTGTTACAGCTTGTTCCAGTTTTATTACATTTTTAATTAGTGTTGTGTTGTAAGTAGCTATGATGGTTGAGTGTTATTAGTACATAAGAGGATGCTGCAGTTTCTTTTCTTCAAGAAAAAGGTTTGGTTCACAATCCTCATCAATGTGAACAAGGACATGACATGGTATTAGCCCTTGGGCAGCAACAGCGTTGGTGTTGCAGTAAGACGACTTGCCGTGAGTATAAGGTAGTTCGCAAGGGCACATTTTTACAGGGGTCCAAATTACTGCTGGGAAAATTAATAAAATTTATTTATTTCTGGTGTGAAGGCCGTAGTAGTGTGAAAAACAGTAAAAATCAACTGGAAATCGGCGTCAACACACACACAGAGTGGACGGCTTACTTAAGATATATCTGTACCGTAGACGTCACGAGAAACCCAAAGAAAATTGGAGGACCAAATTTAACAGTTCAAATCGACGAGAGTGTGTTTGCCAAGAGAAAAAATAATGTTGGCCGAGTGTATCCACAGCAGTGGGTTTTCGGTGGATACTGCCGAGAAACGAAGGAATGCTTTCTGTGTAGTGTGGAAGATAGATCAGCCGCTACCCTGCTACCTCTCATAGTGGCAAATATTGAACCAGGGTCTACTATAATGTCAGATGAGTGGCGTTCGTACCGTCAAATTGTTAATTTGCCACAACAGTACAGTCATTTGACTGTAAACCATAGTTATAACTTTGTGGACCTGAAACGGGAGCGCATACACAAGGCGTAGAAAGCATGTGGCGGTCCTGTAAACGCCGAAACATGATTGAATGTGGTACGAGAAGGGAACACTTAGATTCCTATTTAAGTGAGTACATGTGGAGGTCCGCAGAGGTCCAGAATATCATTCCAGGTGATGTATCGAGAAGCGTATAGAGTCACCTCCTTACCACTCACGACCACCTGTGGCTAGCTGGTGTTTCTGTAAAAACAATATTCAACGGAACATGCATTATGGTTAATAAGTTAGTATTATTAAATACACAGTTTTAATAGGTTAGTATTACATATCTTCCACTTTTTAGATAAAGAAGGAGTATGCACTACGGTTAATAGCTTATGCTACAAGATACATGTTTATTTTAAAAATTAGTACAGTAACATACAAGACAGGTTACAAGAACAATTGCTGGAAGAAACGGAGAATAAACAGTTACAGTGAGGTCAAAAGACATAGAATTGAGCACTACAAATAGACAACTAAATACATATAAACACTGTTTGGCAAAAATGCTGTGTAATTCACCAAACATTAATTGCTATATGAGTGAATGTAGAGAATGCCCTGGTGTTGCCCCAATTCGCAAAATCATTGAAGAGGCTTTTGAAGAAAATGTCACCTATCGTCAGTGGGTGTCTGTTGATCGTTGCAACCTTGAAACTTTACAGAAATCTAATGAAGATTTTATAAATGTTTTTTGTGACAAACTGACTCTTAATCAAACATGATTTTATTGCAAAGCAGCAGTCTTCATTCATTAATGACAAAAAAGAAAATTTAAAAGAGTCGGAGTTTGTAGTAAACTTAGATTTCTCTGAAAACTATAACATTGTCGTTCAGGACGAAGCTCAAAGTTATCACTGGGCAAGCGAACATGTGACAATACACCCTTTTGTGATTTATTACAGAGAAGATGATAAAATTAAACACTCAAGTTTTGTTGTAATTTCACCTTGTTTAGAGCATAACACTGTTTATGTGTATACATTCCAAAAAAAACTTGTCGAGTTCATGACAACAAAGTTTCAAACAGTGCCAAAAAAGATTTTTTATTACTCAGATGGGTGTGCTGCACAATATAAAAATAAGAAAAATTTTATCAATTTATGTTATCACAAGGAAGACTTTGGTGTAGAGGCTGAATGGCATTTTTCCGCAACTGCACATGGGAAAGGACCATGTGATGGGGTTGGGGGCTCAGTCAAGAGACTTGCTGCAAGAGCAAGCCTGCAACGTCCATATGACAACCAAATTTTAACACCTATCCAACTTTATGAATGGGCAGTTGAAAATTTATCTGGAATTAATTTCACCTTCTCCACACAAGATGAGTATGTTGAGTTCGAAACATTTCTGAATGACCGTTTCAGCCAAGCAGTAACTATTAAGGGAACTCAACAGTATCATGGTTATATACCTGTTCATTCAAGCGTATCAAAGATTTGTGTAAAAATATTCTCTGAAGATACAACAGAAGGAACAGTGATCATCCAAAAATCCTCAGAAAAACTACAAATGTCAGAAGTAAGCGGTTATATAACGGCCGTATATGACCAAAAGTGGTGGCTGGCATATGTGTTGGAGAAGAATGAAGAAGAGGATGAACTAAAAGTGACATTTCTACATCCTGCTGGCCCTTCATCATCATTTTCATATCCAAGGAAGCCGGACGTATTGTGGATATCACTGACAGACGTGCTTAGCAAAGTTGATCCTACAACTCCTACTGGAAGGATTCATGTAATAACACCTGAAGAAGTCACAACAACTTCACAAGCTCTATCATCAAGTTATACATAAAATTTTGCTAAAGATGTAAGTGTTAAAGATTTAATGTAAAGTGTATAAATAATTTAATATAGTAAAGAAATATGTTTTAATATCTAGGCCTACTATCAGTTTTATAAAATGCTCTTTTTTTAAATTATTATTTAACTATGAACCCATTAGCCTCCCACTTTGAAATTTCGAGAATCACTTACCAAAGGTCTAAACTATTTGTAGGAATTTTTAAAAAATTTTCAAAAATGCTCTTTTTGAGAAAATTAAATTTAAAATTTTGATTTTGTGTTTACAAAAAAACTTTTTATGAAAAGGTATGTTGTGCTGTATATCATTAAAAACTGCATGAAAAACTGAGTAAAATAACACCACTCCCATCTCTCTAGCTCAATTAGGAGAGCAGCTGTGGTGATTTCAAAATATGTCAGACGTGCGTTTTTGGCCGTTTTTTGAAAACTTTACATAGCCGTAATTTCTAAACCGTTTGAGATATTTGAAAAAAAAATTGTAATTTTATTAATCTCCATGAGGACTACCTACATACCAAATTTCATCAAATTCTGAGATGGTCAGGTTTATACCCTGCGTTGATTTGATGTGGAATGGCTCCCGATTATATTACTTCTTATGGTATAAGAATATGATATCGGTTTTTTGTTTAATATCCACTTGTAAAGGAAAAAATACAGCAGATAATTATTTTATAAATAACTTTGTTACAGCTGCTGTGAAGTTGTTTAGATTAAATAATGTAACCTAACCAACTTTTAAGTATTGAATCCTTAAATTTTTAGTGACCGTCAATCAGTGAATGTTTTAGTGGATAGTTAGTGAGGATCGGTCAATAATACAACTTTTAGTTATTTTGCGTCGACGTTTCGACAATATTTATTGTCATCTTCAGGACCTGTGTATGAAATACAATAGAAATATCAAACATAACGAAACAATTAAAATTTGGGTGAACGTGTTGGTGATGTGAGTGTGTGCGTGTGTATGTATGTATCATTTTTTATGTGAAGACTTATGATAGTTTGTTTGCATCTTCAAATTATCTTTAAGAAAGCGAGCAAATTATAGTATGAGAGAACTTAATTTATACAGTATTACAATTTAAATTACTAAATATAATGTTATTTTAATTAATTAAACAAACAGTAACCAACAATTGGATATTAGATTAGATTACTGTTTGTTTAATTAATTAAAATAATATTATATTTAGTAATTTAAATTGTAATACTGTATAAATTAAGTTCTCTCATACTATAATTTGCTCGCTTTCTTAAAGATAATTGGAAGATGTAAACAAACTATCATAAGTCTTCACATAAAAAATGATACATACATACACACGCACACACTCGCATCACCAACACGTTCACCCAAATATTTAATTGTTTCGTTATGTTTGATATTTCTATTGTATTTCATACACAGGTCCTGAAGATGACAATAAATATTGTCGAAACGTCGACGCAAAATAACTAAAAGTTGTATTATTGACCGATCCTCACTAACTATCCACTAAAACATTCATTGAATATTAAGTATAAGTATATTTAATCCTGAGAGAAAATGAACAATTAACACCAGTTTTTGAAAGAACCATGAAAGGAGAGAAGATGAGCTTGTGTACGAAATGCGAAGTGGAGTATCTTATGTAGAGATGAAAGCTCAAAAGTTCAAAGCAAATACATATGAATGGAGATGATTGGTAATATCTGGGACCTGTCACACAACAGAACACCATACAATGATGATACTGTGTATGTATTGCGACAACACAAATTACTAAACTATTGGCGCATAGGATATGATAGTATGTGTATTTCAAATTACAAGTCTATATTGGAGGGTTTAAGATTATTTATTGTACAAACACAAGTTATAGTTTATATGGTATATTTGATATGTACAGAATGTAATGTTTGATATAGAGTCTTTCTTTTAAAATGTTAAATAATGTTCATACGCAAGACGTGATACGTTACATAAGAAGACTCCCACGATGATGTTGTTGAAGAGAAGGGCCGGTCTTTGCGGTGTAGTTGGTTCGTCAGGTGTGACTTACAAATGACAGACGTTTCCCCAGAAACGTGTACAGCTTGGCTGATGTCCTGTAACAGCTGGGCTGGTCCTATAACAGCTGGGCTGGTGTCCTATAACAGCTGGGCTGATGTCCAATAACAGCTGGGCTGAGCTGGTGTCCTATAACAGCTGGGCTGATGTCCAATAACAGCTGGGCTGATGTCCTATGACAGCTGGGCTGATGTCCTATAACAGCTGGGCTGGTGTCCTGCAATTCCCACGATGAATCCGACGCTTCGCACACACAACGGTACTACGGATTTTATTATTCGCAAAATTAATATAGAGCTTATGTCAAAGTAATATCTCAGGTGACAGTGAGTTTAATCTAATAACGGTATATTGAGCTTATACCTCTCCGGCTTCTTCAAGTGTTCTCGCGAATACCAAGGTCTACCGCGATCGGCAGACCACCCTATGAGGAAATCTTGCACTAGCACGGAAACGTCTTGATGGAACTATAGCGTAACAATTTATGATACTGTCACTGCGGAAAATCTCGCACAGTGGTACAGTTACCCTCACTTAGTACACACGTAGTACTACAATATTAATACTACCGTGTGTAAATAGATAATAACAACTGTTATGCGTCACACGCGTTACTATCCCCGAAAAGTCTTAACAGATCCTTGCAAGCGGTAGAATCTTGTACAAGGATTGTATGTACCGTTCGCGGTAGCAGCAGTGAAGAACTGCCTGTAATTTTACGCACAATGCGTTAAAACAATACTGTGTAGATGTACTACACGCACAGTTCTGAGTCTTCCCGTTTCACTAACGACGAATAGTCTTTACAACACCTTGCAAGCGGTAGAATTCTTGTACAAGGAGTGCATGTCCCGTTCGCGGTAGATGGCGTAGAAGAACTACCTGTGTAACGACAGGCTTAAGAAAATTTCCAACCACCACTCAGCATTCTATTGGTGGATGGAAGTCACATGGTTAGTATAAAGTGACAATGCACTTTTCATGCAGTAGAGTGCATTTACTTTGTAACAGCATGCATAGCGGTAATCAGACTACCCGTATCTCATGCATAACTGCCTACATACTAATATCATACAAGAACGTAAACAATAGTCAGAAATGTATAGGGAATGTAGCAATACATATGTCTAAGTTCAGTTAATGTCAACACAACGATAAATACTTCACGCACCGCCCGGGAAACGTTTACCACTCGCGCACGCGCGCACATTTCCACAAACACAGTACATGAATAACAAAAATAAATAATGCACAGTTTTATTAAACTAAACCCTTATCCTTACTAAATGCAATTATAACAACCAAACTTAACCATCTACCAATATAATATGAATGTCCATTGTCTGTGTAATATATGAACTTCCCCCGCCTATCATGATCCTGTGATTCGTTGCAGTATGATGTAATGTGCCTGCTTTTAATATTTTCAAAGGATTTTAATACTTTGTTTCGACTGGTTTCACTGTGTAAATTACAAACCTGAATATAGTGCTGGAAGTTTCAGTTCCTCAGCCTGCGTAATGATGATGTAGGCCTAAATGTTTCTACCCTTTTCTTGTGCCTGCAAAGAAAAATAAATTAGGCCTACATCACCGGACACACAAAGTACTGACATATGAACATTAATCAATTATTTTGTTTAATCAGTCAACATTCTAGGAGACCAATATTAAAGGGTTTACAGATTATTGACCCGTCCACCAAAACACACACGCACAGGTTCTGATATGTGTTACAATTGTGTCTTATTTTCAGCCAACCGTTCTTTTACAGGTGAAATCAGTACAATTATACCTCGTGAGTATAAGGTTAGTTTAATCTGTAACCTATGATATTAAAAATAATAATACACTGCACATGATTATTACACTTTATATGATATCAGCTTTTTGGCTTAAAATCCACTTGTAAAAGAAAATATACAAAATGATTATTATTTTATAATTAACTTTGTTACAGCTGCTGTGAAGTTGTTTAGATTAAATAATGTAACCTAACCTACTTTTAAGTACTGAATACTTTTAATGTGTCATGTACTGTGTTCAATAAGGAAACAAAATACTTTTACAGAATACTTAAAATCCTTGAAAATGGTATTGGATTAAGCTTGAGCAATGAATAATTAAACTAAGCATGTGATTTCAAAGTCAATATCATTATGAAAACGTATTCTAAATGCCAATATATCATATGTACTATATAAATATGGTTAAACAATGTATGTACAATACGCATGCGCGTATTATTATTGTTATAACGGATGTATGTATTCTAGGAAGGTTAGTTCAGTGAATAAAGTCTTTTCTAATCAACGTGTTGTCTAACTGTATTTGGCAATATAATTCCAATATTAAATAATATCTCTCACACTAAATAGAACATACTTACCAAAATTGATAATACTTACCAAAATCATATTTGTTTTTAGTAAGAAGGGGGCTCATATTTGTTGATGGTTTCCAGCATTTTCTGGAACAAATCCTCATTTCTATTTCTTGTTCGCCACATGAACTCACTTAAATAGGAATTTAAGCGTTCCCTTCTCGTACCACATTCAATCATGTTTCGCCATTTACAGGACCGCCACATGCTTTCGACGCCTTGAGTATGCGCACCAGTTTCAGGATCCACAAAGTTATAACTATGGTTTACAGTCAAATGACTGTACTGTTGTGGCAAATTAACAATTTGACGGTACGAACGCCACTCATCTGACATTATAGTAGACCCTGGTTCAATATTTGCAACTATGAGAGGTAGCAGGGTAGCGGCTGATCTATCTTCCACACTACACAGAAAGCATTCCTTCGTTTCTCAGCAGTATCCACCGAAAACCCACTGCTGTGGATACACTCGGCCAACATTATTTTTTCTCTTGGCAAACACACTCTCGTCGATTTCAACTGTTAAATTTGGCCCTCCAATTTTCTTTGGGTTTCTCGTGACGTCTACGGTACAGATATATCTTAAGTAAGCCGTCCACTCTGTGTGTGTGTTGACGCCGTTTCCAGTTGTTTTTTACTGTTTTTAACACTACTTCGGCCTTCACACCACAAATAAATAAATTTTATTATTGTTCTCAGCGGTAATCTGGACCCCTGTAAAAATGTGCCATTGCGAACTACCTTATACTCACGGCAAGTCGTTTTATTGCAACACCAACGCTGTTGTTGCCCAAGGGCCAAAACCATGTCGTGTCCTTGTTCACATTGACGAGGATTGTGAACCAAACCTTTTTCTTGAAGAAAAGAAATTGCATCCTCTTCTGTACTAATAACACTCAACAGTTCATCGTAGCTAATCATTCTTTAATTAAATGAATGTCAAACTCACAACACAACACTGATTAAAAATGTAATGAAACATGGGAACAAGCTTCATATCTATTCGCGCGTCAGCCATTGTAACAACACAATTTTACCTCGTGGTGTAAAGTGTAATGTAAAATAAAAGACCACGTGATGTCTTTGGCTATTCTAAGCAAAGTTAAAGAGCTTTAGGAAAAAACTTTAAAACAAATTTAAAGACTCCCTGTATTAAGTCATTTAAAGTCTACTAAAATTAATGTTTCTTTTTCATACATGTTATTTCAATTTATTTTCATAGCAATTAAAATTAAAAGTGCTAACTGAAGATAGCGACACACCATACATTTGCGGTTAGGTGGGGTAATTGTAAACGGAAAATGGATTGAAACATTTTGATTGATTAAAAATTGTGTATACGTTTTAAAATTGAAATAACTGCAAATATTTCAACCTTTTGTTATTATGTTGCGTACAAAAAATTGTTGAAATATAAATAATAAATACAGCTCTAAAATTCAATTTACGGGTACCCCAATTTACAATTACCCTTGACATCTTAGAAGTAATTGTAAACAAGTGTTTTCTTTATCCTTTGAAACTAAAAAACTGACACTCCTCTTGAAATTGAAAATATCGGTATGGAGAACCATACATGACTTCCATGTTCTAATGTTTATATTTAAAATCATTTATTTGAATTCGGTTCGATAATTTCTAACAACTTATGTGTGTTCCTTGTAAATCGTGTTTTATGTTTGACAAATTGAAGGATGTTTTATGTATGATTTTCTTTTCAGGATACTTTATCAGAATTAAGTACTTCACTCTTGTTAAAACGTAAACCGTTGCAGGTAAACTACCCCTTTCCCTTAACTGATCTTCACCAAAAACAATAGGTCTTGAGATCTTTACAATTCAGGGCAGTATGCAAAACATTATTTGATTATGTTTGAATTTGCGGCTGTTGTCGTTTGCCATAGTAAATACCCTTGTTAAAACATAAAATGTTGCAGGTAAACTACCCCTTTACCTTAACCGATCTTTACCAAAATCAATAGGTCTTGAGAACTCTACAATTAAGGTCTGCATGCAAAATATTATTTGATTGTGTTTGAATTTGGGGCTGTTATTGTTTGCCATATAAACAAATTACCCTTGATTAAAAAAAAAATGTTGCGGGTAAACTACCCTTTTCCCTTAACCAATCTTCACCAAAAACAATAGGTCTTGAGTACTCTACAAATCAGGGCTGTATGCAAAAAATTATTTGATTCTGTTTGAATTTGCGGCTGTTATCGGGTGCCATAGAAAAAAATCTATAGACAGACAGACACACACACACACACACACACACTTTTCGAAAAACGACTTTTTTTCATGTTTTGAGTGTAGTACAATCAGAATCTGCAATAATCTCGAACACGATTTTTTTGCCATCACCATACTTCCATTTCCTTAAGGAACATGGAAGTAAAAAGGATTTTAATGTACTTGTTTGGTTATACGTTATTGTACTAGGTTATAAATTGCAAGTAAATTCCGGTACTTCGAATAAATACAACCTTTAACATTATATACAGCCTTTTATCCATACAATAAATGCAGCCTTTGATGAAGGAAATTTTTGTTAAAAATTAATTAATTTTAAAAATCTAAAAGGTTAAGTTACATTGTTAAACGTAGACACAAACCTCCAAAAATCGTCTGTGTACTGTAATTATGTGCAATAAATGGAAACTAAATCTGTACTTCCAATAAATACACCCTTTTAATAAAATATGTGCCAATACTCTGAATTCAAATTAAATAAAGAAAAAAGGAATTTTGTGTGTGTGTGTGTGTGTGTGTGTGTGTGTGTGTGTGTGTGTGTGTGTGTGTGTGTGTGTTTTCTGTGGTTGAGGCTGAAGATAGAAGTAGTTTCTGTAGAAATATTTCATTTCTAAAACGATTTTAAATATAAATCTTAAAACATGGAAGTCATGTATAGTTCTCCACACGGATATTTTCATTATTTGCATCAAATAGTATTATTGTTTAATACACGTTCTATCCAGATCAAATTATGTGTATACAGTTCTGGAAAAATTAGAAATAAAATTTTGTTTTGTTTATTTTAAACTGTATTATGTTTGGAAGTATCCCAAAGTAAATTTAACATTAATCATGTCAATCAATGTGGCCAGTCAAGTTTTTTATGGCTAGGAGAATCCTTGAAATGTTTGGAGCATCACTAGGTCATGAGGATCAAATCATCAAACTTCAGTTTCTGTGAAAAACTGGCAGATTTGAGTAGTCGGGTGATAAAGGATGGTATTGTAAAAGCAACAATTCTTTCAGAATTATTTTATAACCCTGTCAGTCTGCAAATAACTATCACTCCTTTAGATCATCAGCAGATTTAAACTTTTCTTATTTGTGCTAGGAATGTATCATGTAAAACTGCTGGAAGTATGGTATACAAAGTTTCTATTATCCTTTTCAAGGTTGATGACCAAAACAAAAAGTACTACTTATAATTCATCATTGTAGCAGTTACACAGCAGTATACTAAACATCTCTTGGTTAATACCTGTACTCTGGTCAGGTAGCACACAATGAATCATTCAAAACAAGTACAATTCAGTGTCAATGTCTAGTGTTTATGTGTCACTGCTACCCATAGTGAATCATTTGTATTGTACATAACAAATAGTATTCTGACTGTACACGTTTTTCATCTGACAAGAATTTTATACTTAGGCAAACTCATTTAATGGTGTAACCTTCTGTAATATGTGCCAAACAAGTATTCATAAAATTAATATATTTGTATCAAATTGTTTTATTTATTTCCAACAAAATCTGTTTTGTGGACATAACTTTATGTCCAATATAATTATTATGTTATTTCTTTTTAGTATCCCTTATAGATTTGCGTGATTAAAGCTTTTAATACTAAAACTTTTTTTCAGCTGATAACCATGCTTTGTTGAGATTATTAATGAAAAGTTTTGCTCATTCAGTGATGTGGCATCTTCAGTGATAAAGTTGAGTCTCATCGTGGTAATACTACTGAAGACTTCATAGAATTGGAAAATTAATGAAAATAATATTCTTACAACCAGTGACAAGAATTATGAACTTAAAACAGCGGAATGAATTATTGAATACCAGATACTCTCAATTGCTAAAACAAACACACTTATATTACAACAGTTCTCTTTATATAATTATCCAGGACACATTGTATAGCCTACAAACAGTAATAAAAAAATCACAATAGTTTACAACACAAATAAACAATTGATCATTTGTCACTTTCATTAAAAACTGCTGTCTAATATCATCCTATATGAATGCACAACCTATTACACCAACTTTCTAAAACTCAGCTGGTTCCAGATGAATGCCAAGAGTGTGGCTCTAGAATATTCTGCAGTGCTGCTGATTAACAGTATGTGATCAGCATCACATAGAGTACTACACATATAAGCTATCTAATTGACTTGGTATTACAATATTACTAAAATGTGCTTGTTAACCAAATAGTGTGTTGTTACTCCTGAAAATCCCATTTCACTAAGAGCATTTTAGAAGTCTGGGTTATCTTTTATGTTTCACTCCACAAACATGCCTTTAGTTCAGCATTTCTTAACCTATTGGGCATGAGCCACTGCTGGGTCCCGAGAGGGCATTTGGAGGGTTGCAAAGTCAGGTTCGGAAATTTATTTACTGTGTCTTAAAAAGCTACTACATGTAAATAACTAAGATATATCATTTTAACAATTTAAATTCAACCTGTTTTGTACATAGTCTAAACTGTACGGTACATTTTTGTTATTCATGCTCTACCATTGCTTTTTACCA
The DNA here is from genome assembly GCA_034769895.1 of Magicicada septendecula. Taxonomy (NCBI): domain Eukaryota; kingdom Metazoa; phylum Arthropoda; class Insecta; order Hemiptera; family Cicadidae; genus Magicicada; species Magicicada septendecula. The sequence goes on along the minus strand of CM068376.1, from coordinate 166,898,882 downwards.
GCTCTGATGTTTAACTCTCTATAACCAGATTGAAAGTTGCTTCCCAGAGGGATACAGTGAATTCAATTGGATTCAAGACCCATGCTTGTATTTTGAAAGTTCTAACATGTTGTCAGTAAAACTAAATGAGCAATTGTGTGATATCATCTGTGATGCTGGGATTAAAACTAAATTTTTAGTAAATTATTTTGTATAGTTAGTGATAACATGAGACATGTCATGGACAACAAAATCCATAAACTTTTAGATTCTGACTTAACAAAGTTCTGGATATCTTTAAGAAATGAATATCCTGAACTTTCGGAGTTGCTCATCCCTTTCCCCACCTCATTCTTGAGTGAAATGGGATTTTCATCACAAGTGAAAAGCAAGCACAGAAATAGACTTGACGCACACTCAGATTTATGACTTAATTTAACCACTCTTGAATCCAACATACCCCAGCTTTCGCAGAAAAAGCAGCCCCAACTGTCACATTAGTAACTAATGATTAGTTAGGCAAGTAAAAACTCTTTTGTTTTCAACTTCAGCATGTGTTTATTAGAGCAAATTAGTCTTTTGAATTACATATTTGCTTTTTGCTTTTCTATAATTAAGTGTATATATAATTTGTTTAAGCATAAAAGAAGGCTTAAAGTTCTCAGTTTTACCAAAAATATGATTATAAAGTGGCTGCACACCCCTACAAGTAGTTCTGCCATGCACACCCCTACAAGTCTAATTAATTTTAAAAATCTAAAAGGTTAAGTTAGATAATTAAACGTAGACACAACCTCCCAAAATCGTCTCTGTACCGTAATTATGTGCGATAAATGGAAACTAATTTCTGTACTTCCAATAAGTACACCCTTTTAATAAAATATTTGCCAATAAACCCCAATAAAATATGCACCAATAACGAAGCCTACCATCTAACTTATCTAAGTTAGATAATTAAACGTTGACACAACCTCCCAAAATCGTCTCTGTACCGTAATTATGTGCGATACATGGAAATTAATTTCTGTACTTCCAATAAATACACCCTTTTAATAAAATATGTGCCAATAAACCCCAATAAAATATGCATCAATAACGAAGCCTACTATCTAAGTTAGGTAATTAAACGTAGACACAACCTCCCAAAATCGTCTCTGTACCGTAATTATGTGCGATAAATGGAAACTAATTTCTGTACTTCCAATAAATACACCCTTTTAATAAAATATGTACCAATAAACTCCAATAAAATATGTACGAATAACGTAGCCTACTAGGTTATACGTTCTAAATTGGAAGTACCGATAGGTTTTAATTCGAATACATACAGCCTTTAATGTATATACAGCCTTTTATCCATACAATAAATACAGCCTTTGAATGTACACTAACAAAGGAAATTTTTGTTAAATCTAATTAATTTTAAAAATCTAAAAGGTTAAGTTACATTGTTAAACGTAGACACAACCTCCAAAAATCGTCTGTGTACCGTAATTATGTGCGATAAATGGAAACTAATTTCTGTACTTCCAATAAATACACCCTTTTAATAAAATATGTGCCAATAAACCCCAATAAAATATGCAAATAGGTTATAGGTCTACATTCTAAATTGGAACTAGGTTTTAATTCCGGTACTTCGAATAAATACAGCCTTTAATGTTATGTACAGCAGCCTTGTATCCATACAATAATTTAATGTACACTAACAAAGGAAATTTTTGTTAAATCTAATTAATTTTAAGGGTCTTTCACCGTTTCCTGCGGCCAAAGGCAACTTCCGTCTCCACGTTTGTATTTTTTTTTTTCCATGTTCGATGTGTACTAGAACTGTTTTCTTCACAAGTAACTAATGCCAGTTTATGGAGGTTATGTAGACAATGTAACTTAAATAAAATTTACTTTGTTAGTGTACAATAAAAGGGTGTATTTACTGGAAGTACAGAAATAATTCTCCATTTATCGCACATAATTACAGTACACAGACGATTTTTGGAGGTTGTGTCTACGTTCAACAATGCAACTTAACCTTTAAATTTTTAAAATTAATTAGATTTAACAAAAATTTCCTTTGTTAGTGTACATTAAATTATTGTATGCATACAAGGCTGCAGTACATAACATTAAAGGCTGTATTTATTCGAAGTACCGGAATTAAAACCTAGTTCCAATTTAGAACGTAGACCTATAACCTATTTGCATATTTTATTGGGGTTTATTGGCACATATTTTATTAAAAGGGTGTATTTATTGGAAGTACAGAAATTATTTTCCATTTATCGCACATAATTACGGTACACAGACGATTTTTGGAGGTTGTGTCTACGTTTAACAATGCAACTTAACCTTTTAGATTTATAAAATTAATTAGATTTAACAAAAATTTCCTTTGTTAGTGTACATTCAAAGGCTGTATTTATTGTATGGATAAAAGGCTGTATATACATTAAAGGCTGTATTTATTCGAATTAAAACCTATCGGTACTTCCAATTTAGAACGTATAACCTAGTAGGCTACGTTATTCGTACATACAGTATTTTATTGGAGTTTATTGGCAAATATTTTATTAAAAGGGTGTATTTATTGGAAGTACAGAAATTAGTTTCCATTTATCGCACATAATTACGGTACAGAGACGATTTTGGGAGGTTGTGTCTACGTTTAATTATCTAACTTAACCTTTTAGATTTTTAAAATTAATTAGACGTGTAGGGGTGTGTGCATGGCAGAACTACTTGTGCACCCACTTTATAATCATATTTTTGGTAACACTGAGAACTTTAAGCCTTCTTTTATGCTTAAACAATTTATATATACACTTAATTATAGAAAAGCAAATATGTAATTCAAAAGACTAATTTGCTCTAATAAACACATGCTGAAGTTAAAAACAAAAGAGTTTTTACTTGCCTAACTAATCATTAGTTACTAATGTTGACAGTTGGAGCTGTTTTTCTGCAAAAGCTGGGGTATGTTGGATTCAAGAGTGGTTAAATTAAGTCATAAATCTGAGTGTGCGTCAAGTCTATTTGTGTGCTTGCTTTTCACTTGAGATGAAAATCCCATTTCACTCAAGAATGAGGTGGTGAATGGGATGAGCAACTCCGAAAGTTCAGGATATTCATCTCTTAAAGATGATCCAGAACTTTGTTAAGTCAGAATCTAAAAGTTTATGGATTTTGTTGTCCATGACATGTCTCATGTTATCACTAACTATACAAAATAATTTACTAAAAATTTAGTTTTAATCCCAGCATTACAGATGATATCACACAATTGCTCATTTAGTTTTACTGACATGTTAGAACTTTCAAAATACAAGAATGGGTCTTGAATCCAATTGAATTCACTGTATCCCTCTGGGAAGCAACTTTCAATCTGGTTATAGAGAGTTAAACATCAGAGCTGGTAAAAAGCAATGGTAGAGCATGAATAACAAAAATGTACAGTTTAGACTATGTACAAAACAGGTTGAATTTAAATTGTTAAAATGATATATCTTAGTTATTTACATGTAGTAGCTTTTTAAGACACAGTAAATAAATTTCCGAACCTGACTTTGCAACCCACCAAATGCCCTCTCGGGACCCTGCAGTGGCTCATGCCCAATAGGTTAAGAAATGCTGAACTAAAGGCATGTTTGTGGAGTGAAACATAAAAGATAACCCAGACTTCTAAAATGCTCTTAGTGAAATGGGATTTTCAGGAGTAACAACACACTATTTGGTTAACAAGCACATTTTACTAATATTCTAATACCAAGTCAATTAGATAGCTTAAATGTGTAGTACTCTATGTGATGCTGATCACATACTGTTAATCAGCAGCACTGCAGAATATTCTAGAGCCACACTTTTGGCATTCATCTGGAACTTTATCACATTAGCCTGATAATTAGGATGTTGCCACCAGCTGAGTTTTAGAAAGTTGGTGTAGTAGGTTGTGCATTCATATAGGATGATATTAGACAGCAGTTTTTAATAAAAGTGACAAATGATCAATTGTTTACTTGTGTTGTAAACTATTGTGATTTTTTTATTACTGTTTGTAGGCTATATAGTGTGTCCTGGATAATTATATAAAGAGAACTGTTGTAATATAAGTGTGTTTGTTTTAGCAATTGAGAGTATCTGGTATTCAGTAATTCATTCCACTGTTTTAAGTTCATAATTCTTGTCACTGGTTGTAAGAATATTATTCTCATTAATTTTCCAATTCTATGAAGTCTTCAGTAGTTTTACCACGATGAGACTCAACTTTATCACTGAAGATGCCACATCACTGAATGAGCAAAACTTTTCTTTAATAATCTCAACAAAGCATGGTTATCAGCTGAAAAAAAGTTTTAGTATTAAAAGTTTTGATCACGCAAATCTATAAGGGATACTAAAAAGAAATAACATAATAATTGTATTGGACATAAAGTTATGTCCACAAAACAGATTTTGTTTGAAATAAATAAAACACAATTTGACACAAATATTAATTTTATGAATACTTGTTTGGCACATATTACAGAAGGTTACACCATTAAATGAGTTTGCCTAAGTATAAAATTCTTGTCAGATGAAAAACGTGTACAGTCAGAATACTATTTGTTATGTACAATAAAAATGATTCACTATGGGTAGCAGTGACACATAAACACTAGACATTGACACTGAATTGTACTTGTTTTGAATGATTCATTGTGTCCTACCTGACCAGAGTACAGGTATTAACCAAGAGATGTTTAGTATACTGCTGTGTAACTGCTACAATGATGAATTATAAGTAGTACATTTTGTTTTGGTCATCAACCTTGAAAAGGATAATAGAAACTTTGTATACCATATTTCCAGCAGTTTTACATGATACATTCCTAGCACGAATAAGAAAAGTTTAAATCTGCTGATGATCTAAAGGAGTGATAGTTATTTGCAGACTGACAGGGTTATAAAATAATTCTGAAAGAATTGTTGCTTTTACAATACCATCCTTTATCAAGTGGCTACTCAAATCTGCCAGCTTTTCACAGAAACTGAAGTTTGATTATTAGATCCATCATGATGACCTAGTGATGCTCCAAACATTTCAAGGATTCTCCTAGCCTTCAAAAACTGGACTGGCCTCATTTATTGACATGATTAATGTTAAATTTACTTTGGGATACTTCCAAACATAATACAGTTTAAAATAAACAAAAAAAATTGTATTTCTAATTTTTCCAGAAATGTATACACATAATTTGATCTGGATAGAACGTGTATTAAACAATACTATTTGATGCAAATAATTAAAATATCGGTGTGGAGAACCATACATGACTTCCATGTTTTAAGATTTATATTTAAAATCGTTTTAGAAATGAAATATTTCTACAGAAACTACTTCTATCTTCAGCCTCAACCACAGAATTGTGGTCACTAACATCTACCACCTCACATTAGCGCACTTGATTTTCACTGATGATGGCAGTCGATGGCACTTCCGAAACGTCTGGTTTTGCAGAATACATTGGACCACGGCCAAACAGCCTGCAAAGGAATTTTATCAACAAACTACTTCATCGTTGCCGATACTGTAGTACACATATAAAAAATTATCCCCTCCCCTTCACCTATCATTTTAAATTATAGAAAATTATCCCCTCCCCCTTCAACTTCCCCCTACCCCTTTTCATTTATTGATATTTCATCTACCTTTCTAGAGTGGATTATTATGACCTTTTCAGGATACTTTATTTATCAAAATTAAGTACTTTACTCTTGTTAAAACATAAAACGTTGCAGGTAAACTACCCCTTCTCCTTAACCGATCTTCACCAAAATCAACAGACCTTGAGTCCTCTACAATATGCAAAAAATTATTTGAATTTGCGGCAATTATCATTCGCCATAGACAAAATTCTATACACAGACATCTTTCAAAAAATTACTTCTTTATGTATTGAGGGTAGTACAATTGTGACGATTTAAATTGTGACATTTACAGAATAAAAAAAAATTTTAATTAATTAAGGTTGTGTACAATTAACCATTTAAATCTCACAATAATAATAATAAAAACATGTAGGTACTAAGTGTGAATGGAAGAAGTAATTAATAAGGGCAAAGTATCCATAAAGAAAAGGCATATTGTAAATAATTATTATGTTCGTATTTAACCCTTTGCTTGCTATCAAGCGCCTACCTGTTGATACCGGACTCGACATGTTTTCCGTGTCTACTGTAATTAAAAAAATAATAGAGTAAACTAATGTTAATAATTAAAGTATCTGTAGACACAGATAGTAACTAAAACAATTAATTTAAATGATGTATTTTTATCTAGCGATAGTTTGTATAAATAAAAAGTTTATTTAAAGAGAAAACAGGAACTATATATGCTCGCGGAATAAACACCCCACTCTCTCTCGTAATGTACGAGGGTAGCGGACGAAAAATCGCTCTCTTGCGATGACGACGCCCAGCTGTGCAGACGCACGAGCAAAATGCTCTGTTCAAAAGTTATGCAATTTGTTGTTAGTGTGGATTAATTAATTATTATTTTGTATTTTACTAACCGTTACAAAAAGTGTAACATGTAACGTTAACAAAAAGAAAATTCTAAAAACTTTGTAACAAGAAGAAAGATGTAACTACAAACGACGAGTGTTAATAAAGAAAAACCGATGGACGAATCTTTTCAACATCTGACCTGTGGTCATGGACCATCTAAATGAGAACTCTAGTATACCCTACCGATGATGCAGTTCGAGACATCTGAGAATCAACGAGTATCTGTGTAGAAGACTCTACCTATCCTGCAGACGTATTAAGCCATGAACAACAGAGACCAGACCAAGACGAGGACGACGTTTTAGGACTCCCAAGACGGAACCACATGGAGGCGATTACTACATCCAAAAAATAGAGGTGACTCGATAGCACGTCTATCGAGGAATAATGATAATATTTTTGTAACACAATACTCTATTTAAGAGACTTACAGAGACGATTGATTTTATAAGAATATAAAAACTTAAATTTGAAAATTTAATTGTAACTATTCAATATCATTCAATTGTAACAATTTAGATATTAACGTAACGTAGTGTTATTAATACCATTCTTCTAATGGAAGATATATGAAGCAAAAAGGTAAAGGTCTTGCAAGATAAAAATTTTGAATTAAATATAATTAAAAGATTAGAGACTAAATACCAATGGTTACCCGGATCCGGGGGTATAGCTAGATAAATTTGTTGTGATCCCATATTCTAAATAAAGCATTTCACTTAATTTTACTAATTTAATTAATAACGTCATGGGATCTGTTCTTTGGAGTAAATGTTATATTTCAAATGTTTAATAAAGCAAGTCTTCTTGTTACACACATTTACTGAGTATATAAATCAACAGTTTCACCTTCCCTGATTCCTTGTATGTCTTACTGTGTGTTGTTCTGATTTAAATTTCAGCTCGTCTCGAATAAGGCAGCCTGAAATAATTGGCAGAACCAATTATTTTGGGTTCCCTCCGTTATAACTCTAAAGAAGAGGTTATAAGATGCGCCACTCTGCTAATTTGTTTAAATTTTGCTACTAATAACAAAAAAAATTTTGTGACTTGTGTTGCTAAACAGTAATTGTGTCCCTATTCATAAGCTGTTGATTTATTTACTCGTGTATTTTAATATGTGTCAGAAATTTAGATAAGATAAAATAATAATTAATATTATAGTAATATAGTATAGATAATTTATTAGTAAATATGATATGTGTAAAGTAAGAGTAACATATAATCACATGTAAACGAAACATGTAGGAGCTTGTCAAAAGTTCATTCTACAACACGTCTGTTTGTAAACAATACCAGACCGGTTGAATTCTTGTGTGTTCCTATTAGTGTGTATTTTGTCATTGTGAACCTCCCCCATCGCGGAATGAAACCATTACTTCACCCTCTTTGATAGCTCTATTGTTATAAGAAGCGTGTCCTTTCCTGTGTGTCGTCTTGTGCCTAGTAAACATGTATCTCCCCTTTGTTGAAAATTAAATCGAATTAAAACAAGTGTACTAATTAATTTAATGGAATGATGTTTCCCTAAGTAAATAAACTAGTTCGAAATAAAAAGAAACCGTCTCTTAAATCAGACCAAAGTACTAATAATAAATAATGAGTCATTTAAAATAAAAAGTTTAATAATATCGTAAATTATTATAACACGTTGGTAGAATTATAATTATAAAAGTGCATTAGTGAAATAAGAAAAAAGAAATGAATAATATGTGTGAATAATAATAAATAAGTTGTGTCCTGCTTGAAAATAAGTCCCTAGCCGCCAGCTATTGTTAAATGGAACAATAGAGAAATATCCACCCTCGAGTTGACTCCTGCCCTTTGTACTCATAAACGAGGCCATTGTTTAAAACTAGTCTGACCTACATTCCAGCGTAACAGCTGATCGTTGAAAGTAAAGTGTTAGTCCCCTCTTGTTTAGTGTGTTACAGTTGATGGTTTAGAAGTGAATAAAGATTCCCCTTCGTGACATTCCGCTTATCTCAGTAAAGTAAGCAACTAGAATTAGAAATAATCTAAGGTTGAGTATGGGATCAACTTTAGATTATCTTAAGTATAAATAAGCGAAATAGATATAAGGAACGTAACACAGTCACAATGGCGCCGCACTGAAAAGTTCTTTACAAGAGTTAAAGAAAGTAGCAGAAAACTAACTACTAGAGTTAGAGTATGCAAAATGTAATCAGTCGGGCCATGATGCTGTGAGGTTACGTAAATTAGTAGTAGAAATAAAATTAAGTTAGATTTTAAGAAACAAGATAAAGGGAAGGTCACAGAAGAAAAGAAAATGAGTACCAAGAGCTGATCGTTTAAATAGAATTTAATGCCAAAGGTTTAATAATAATCTCTGTTAATAAATGTTTACAATGTATTAAAGTGTATAGGAAATAATTCGAGGTAAGTTGTTTTTAAAACCCCAAAGTAATAATAAGTGATTAATAACTGCTTAAATAGTAATAATTGCTAAATAAATCTTAAGTTAAACAAATTTGTGTAACGTGTAAATAAGTAGCAGTAAATCGTATCGCAGTAAATAAGAGAAAAGTGAATAATAATAATAAAAGTTACGTTGCGTAGTGTAAACACCCCAGTTGTGGCAAGGTAGAGAAAAGGAAGCGTGTTCAGTATTGTATTAAGCAGCCACCCTCTCAATTGTATTAAAGGTTGCTCTCCCTACACAATGAATGCCACCGCGACTGGATTACAATGCATTATGTAAAGTGTCTCCCCTTCCGCAAAGTTGTCTAGTAATTGTTGAAGAGTTAAATGAAAAGTATCTTCGTGAAATTCCGCTTCTCTCAAAACAGTGATCTAAAGTGGAGTATGGGATCCTCTTTAGATTACATTAGAAATAAGTTTATGATATATAATCCAGAAGTGATTATACATGTTAAGTAACGAGTCACAACGGCGCCGACTGAAAAGGATAATGATGAGCCAAGAGATCATTTTTTTGAATGCTGAAAGCTAACGTGTAGAGTTAGAGTAAGCTGATGTCAGTCGGGCCACGATATTGTGAGTTGCTGAAATTAGGGAAATTAGTATTAAGAGTAAGTACTGTATTTAGTGAGAAAAAGGGAATTTCACGGAGGAGGAACATTTAAATGAGAATTAAGATCATTTAAAGATAATTTAAAACAAATAAACCGTGCAATAATAATAAAAGATAATAATTATAAGAAATTTCATATGGAACTCCCCAAGCATACTCTCGGTACATAGCTGACCAAAATTTTAGGAGTCTGTGGTGGTAAGGAGGCGGAGTATGTGACGATTTAAATTGTGACATTTACAGAATTAAAAAAAAAATTTAATTAATTAAGGTTGCGTACAATTAACCATTTAAATCTCACAATAATAATAATAAAAACATGTAGGTTCTAAGTGTGAATGGAAGAAGTAATTAATAAGGGCAAAGTATCCATAAAGAAAAGGCATATTGTAAATAATTATTATGTTCGTATTTAACCCTTTGCTTGCTATCAAGCGCCTACCTGTTGATACCGGACTCGACATGTTTTCCGAGTCTACTGTAATTAAAAAAATAATAGAGTAAACTTATGTTAATAATTAAAGTATCTGTAGACACAGATAGTAACTAAAACAATTAATTTAAATGATGTATTTTTATCTAGCGATAGTTTGTATAAATAAAAAGTTTATTTAAAGAGAAAACAGGAACTATATATGCTCGCGGAATAAACACCCCACTCTCTCTCGTAATGTACGAGGGTAGCGGACGAAAAATCGCTCTCTTGCGATGACGACGCCCAGCTGTGCAGACGCACGAGCAAAATGCTCTGTTCAAAAGTTATGCAATTTGTTGTTAGTGTGGATTAATTAATTATTATTTTGTATTTTACTAACCGTTACAAAAAGTGTAACATGTAACGTTAACAAAAAGAAAATTCCAAAAACTTTGTAACAAGAAGAAAGATGTAACTACAAACGACGAGTGTTAATAAAGAAAAACCGATGGACGAATCTTTTCAACATCTGACCTGTGGTCATGGACCATCTAAATGAGAACTCTAGTATACCCTACCGATGATGCAGTTCGAGACATCTGAGAATCAACGAGTATCTGTGTAGAAGACTCTACCTATCCTGCAGACGTATTAAGCCATGAACAACAGAGACCAGACCAAGACAAGGACGACGTTTTAGGACTCCCAAGACGGAACCACATGGAGGCGATTACTACATCCAAAAAATAGAGGTGACTCGATAGCACGTCTATCGAGGAATAATGATAATATTTTTGTAACACAATACTCTATTTAAGAGACTTACAGAGACGATTGATTTTATAAGAATATAAAAACTTAAATTTGAGAATTTAATTGTAACTATTCAATATCATTCAATTGTAACAATTTAGATATTAACGTAACGTAGTGTTATTAATACCATTCTTCTAATGGAAGATATATGAAGCAAAAAGGTAAAGGTCTTGCAAGATAAAAATTTTGAATTAAATATAATTAAAAGATTAGAGACTAAATACCAATGGTTACCCGGATCCGGGGGTATAGCTAGATAAATTTGTTGTGATCCCATATTCTAAATAAAGCATTTCACTTAATTTTACTAATTTAATTAATAACGTCATGGGATCTGTTCTTTGGAGTAAATGTTATATTTCAAATGTTTAATAAAGCAAGTCTTCTTGTTACACACATTTACTGAGTATATAAATCAACAGTTTCACCTTCCCTGATTCCTTGTATGTCTTACTGTGTGTTGTTCTGATTTAAATTTCAGCTCGTCTCGAATAAGGCAGCCTGAAATAATTGGCAGAACCAATTATTTTGGGTTCCCTCCGTTATAACTCTAAAGAAGAGGTTATAAGATGCGCCACTCTGCTAATTTGTTTAAATTTTGCTACTAATAACAAAAAAAATTTTGTGACTTGTGTTGCTAAACAGTAATTGTGTCCCTATTCATAAGCTGTTGATTTATTTACTCGTGTATTTTAATATGTGTCAGAAATTTAGATAAGATAAAATAATAATTAATATTATAGTAATATAGTATAGATAATTTATTAGTAAATATGATATGTGTAAAGTAAGAGTAACATATAATCACATGTAAACGAAACATGTAGGAGCTTGTCAAAAGTTCATTCTACAACACGTCTGTTTGTAAACAATACCAGACCGGTTGAATTCTTGTGTGTTCCTATTAGTGTGTATTTTGTCATTGTGAACCTCCCCCATCGCGGAATGAAACCATTACTTCACCCTCTTTGATAGCTCTATTGTTATAAGAAGCGTGTCCTTTCCTGTGTGTCGTCTTGTGCCTAGTAAACATGTATCTCCCCTTTGTTGAAAATTAAATCGAATTAAAACAAGTGTACTAATTAATTTAATGGAATGATGTTTCCCTAAGTAAATAAACTAGTTCGAAATAAAAAGAAACCGTCTCTTAAATCAGACCAAAGTACTAATAATAAATAATGAGTCATTTAAAATAAAAAGTTTAATAATATCGTAAATTATTATAACACGTTGGTAGAATTATAATTATAAAAGTGCATTAGTGAAATAAGAAAAAAGAAATGAATAATATGTGTGAATAATAATAAATAAGTTGTGTCCTGCTTGAAAATAAGTCCCTAGCCGCCAGCTATTGTTAAATGGAACAATAGAGAAATATCCACCCTCGAGTTGACTCCTGCCCTTTGTACTCATAAACGAGGCCATTGTTTAAAACTAGTCTGACCTACATTCCAGCGTAACAGCTGATCGTTGAAAGTAAAGTGTTAGTCCCCTCTTGTTTAGTGTGTTACAGTTGATGGTTTAGAAGTGAATAAAGATTCCCCTTCGTGACATTCCGCTTATCTCAGTAAAGTAAGCAACTAGAATTAGAAATAATCTAAGGTTGAGTATGGGATCAACTTTAGATTATCTTAAGTATAAATAAGCGAAATAGATATAAGGAACGTAACACAGTCACAATGGCGCCGCACTGAAAAGTTCTTTACAAGAGTTAAAGAAAGTAGCAGAAAACTAACTACTAGAGTTAGAGTATGCAAAATGTAATCAGTCGGGCCATGATGCTGTGAGGTTACGTAAATTAGTAGTAGAAATAAAATTAAGTTAGATTTTAAGAAACAAGATAAAGGGAAGGTCACAGAAGAAAAGAAAATGAGTACCAAGAGCTGATCGTTTAAATAGAATTTAATGCCAAAGGTTTAATAATAATCTCTGTTAATAAATGTTTACAATGTATTAAAGTGTATAGGAAATAATTCGAGGTAAGTTGTTTTTAAAACCCCAAAGTAATAATAAGTGATTAATAACTGCTTAAATAGTAATAATTGCTAAATAAATCTTAAGTTAAACAAATTTGTGTAACGTGTAAATAAGTAGCAGTAAATCGTATCGCAGTAAATAAGAGAAAAGTGAATAATAATAATAAAAGTTACGTTGCGTAGTGTAAACACCCCAGTTGTGGCAAGGTAGAGAAAAGGAAGCGTGTTCAGTATTGTATTAAGCAGCCACCCTCTCAATTGTATTAAAGGTTGCTCTCCCTACACAATGAATGCCACCGCGACTGGATTACAATGCATTATGTAAAGTGTCTCCCCTTCCGCAAAGTTGTCTAGTAATTGTTGAAGAGTTAAATGAAAAGTATCTTCGTGAAATTCCGCTTCTCTCAAAACAGTGATCTAAAGTGGAGTATGGGATCCTCTTTAGATTACATTAGAAATAAGTTTATGATATATAATCCAGAAGTGATTATACATGTTAAGTAACGAGTCACAACGGCGCCGACTGAAAAGGATAATGATGAGCCAAGAGATCATTTTTTTGAATGCTGAAAGCTAACGTGTAGAGTTAGAGTAAGCTGATGTCAGTCGGGCCACGATATTGTGAGTTGCTGAAATTAGGGAAATTAGTATTAAGAGTAAGTACTGTATTTAGTGAGAAAAAGGGAATTTCACGGAGGAGGAACATTTAAATGAGAATTAAGATCATTTAAAGATAATTTAAAACAAATAAACCGTGCAATAATAATAAAAGATAATAATTATAAGAAATTTCATATGGAACTCCCCAAGCATACTCTCGGTACATAGCTGACCAAAATTTTAGGAGTCTGTGGTGGTAAGGAGGCGGAGTATGTGACGATTTAAATTGTGACATTTACAGAATTAAAAAAAAAATTTAATTAATTAAGGTTGCGTACAATTAACCATTTAAATCTCACAATAATAATAATAAAAACATGTAGGTTCTAAGTGTGAATGGAAGAAGTAATTAATAAGGGCAAAGTATCCATAAAGAAAAGGCATATTGTAAATAATTATTATGTTCGTATTTAACCCTTTGCTTGCTATCAAGCGCCTACCTGTTGATACCGGACTCGACATGTTTTCCGAGTCTACTGTAATTAAAAAAATAATAGAGTAAACTTATGTTAATAATTAAAGTATCTGTAGACACAGATAGTAACTAAAACAATTAATTTAAATGATGTATTTTTATCTAGCGATAGTTTGTATAAATAAAAAGTTTATTTAAAGAGAAAACAGGAACTATATATGCTCGCGGAATAAACACCCCACTCTCTCTCGTAATGTACGAGGGTAGCGGACGAAAAATCGCTCTCTTGCGATGACGACGCCCAGCTGTGCAGACGCACGAGCAAAATGCTCTGTTCAAAAGTTATGCAATTTGTTGTTAGTGTGGATTAATTAATTATTATTTTGTATTTTACTAACCGTTACAAAAAGTGTAACATGTAACGTTAACAAAAAGAAAATTCCAAAAACTTTGTAACAAGAAGAAAGATGTAACTACAAACGACGAGTGTTAATAAAGAAAAACCGATGGACGAATCTTTTCAACATCTGACCTGTGGTCATGGACCATCTAAATGAGAACTCTAGTATACCCTACCGATGATGCAGTTCGAGACATCTGAGAATCAACGAGTATCTGTGTAGAAGACTCTACCTATCCTGCAGACGTATTAAGCCATGAACAACAGAGACCAGACCAAGACAAGGACGACGTTTTAGGACTCCCAAGACGGAACCACATGGAGGCGATTACTACATCCAAAAAATAGAGGTGACTCGATAGCACGTCTATCGAGGAATAATGATAATATTTTTGTAACACAATACTCTATTTAAGAGACTTACAGAGACGATTGATTTTATAAGAATATAAAAACTTAAATTTGAGAATTTAATTGTAACTATTCAATATCATTCAATTGTAACAATTTAGATATTAACGTAACGTAGTGTTATTAATACCATTCTTCTAATGGAAGATATATGAAGCAAAAAGGTAAAGGTCTTGCAAGATAAAAATTTTGAATTAAATATAATTAAAAGATTAGAGACTAAATACCAATGGTTACCCGGATCCGGGGGTATAGCTAGATAAATTTGTTGTGATCCCATATTCTAAATAAAGCATTTCACTTAATTTTACTAATTTAATTAATAACGTCATGGGATCTGTTCTTTGGAGTAAATGTTATATTTCAAATGTTTAATAAAGCAAGTCTTCTTGTTACACACATTTACTGAGTATATAAATCAACAGTTTCACCTTCCCTGATTCCTTGTATGTCTTACTGTGTGTTGTTCTGATTTAAATTTCAGCTCGTCTCGAATAAGGCAGCCTGAAATAATTGGCAGAACCAATTATTTTGGGTTCCCTCCGTTATAACTCTAAAGAAGAGGTTATACAATCAGAATCAGCCCTTATCTCGAACACGATTTTTTCGCCATCCATTTCCTTATGGAACATGGAAGTAAAAACAATATCCTTCTTTTTATAATATGTATTGCACATGTTTTCTAACTCGGGACACTAATTATTAGATAAAATGTTTACCTTCATTTAAGCCAGCTTCCACTCACTGTGTTCTTTCTCAGAGGCCATAACATGTTTTTTTTTTAACGTTGCTGAACATAAATTGATGTTGAATTAAAAATAAAGTAAAGGATTCGCACCTGAATTTTGCAACGTGCAAGTTGAAGAATCTATTTAATTATTGCACTTAACTTGATATAAGTACTGATTACATTTCAGGATTATTATTTTCAGAAATAATGTTATGTAAACCAGATTTCCCCATATAAAGTTAATTAAAATTCTTTAACGCATAGCATTCCAGGCCTTTATGGTAGTAGATTTGTATTACTAAATTTGAATTTACACAAATAATTCTCTTTGATTAACCAGAGTTACACACACAAACTTAAGGCTAGGAGAATCCTTGAAATGTTTGGAGCATCACTTAGGTCATCATGATGGATCTAATAATCAAACTTCAGTTTCTGTGAAAAGCTGGCAGATTTGAGTAGCCACTTGATAAAGGATGGTATTGTAAAAGCAACAATTCTTTCAGAATTATTTTATAACCCTGTCAGTCTGCAAATAACTATCACTCCTTTAGATCATCAGCAGATTTAAACTTTTCTTATTTGTGCTAGGAATGTATCATGTAAAACTGCTGGAAGCATGATATACAAAGTTTCTATTATCCTTTTCAAGGTTGATGACCAAAACAAAAAGTACTACTTATAATTCATCATTGTAGCAGTTACACAGCAGTATACTAAACATCTCTTGGTTAATACCTGTACTCTGGTCAGGTAGGACACAATGAATCATTCAAAACAAGTACAATTCAGTGTCAATGTCTAGTGTTTATGTGTCACTGGTACCCATAGTGAATCATTTGTATTGTACATAACAAATAGTATTCTGACTGTACACGTTTTTCATCTGACAAGAATTTTATACTTAGGCAAACTCATTTAATGGTGTAACCTTCTGTAATATGTGCCAAACAAGTATTCATAAAATTAATATTTGTGTCAAATTGTGTTTTATTTATTTCAAACAAAATCTGTTTTGTGGACATAACTTTATGTCCAATACAATTATTATGTTATTTCTTTTTAGTATCCCTTATAGATTTGCGTGATCAAAACTTTTAATACTAAAACTTTTTTTCAGCTGATAACCATGCTTTGTTGAGATTATTAAAGAAAAGTTTTGCTCATTCAGTGATGTGGCATCTTCAGTGATAAAGTTGAGTCTCATCGTGGTAAAACTACTGAAGACTTCATAGAATTGGAAAATTAATGAGAATAATATTCTTACAACCAGTGACAAGAATTATGAACTTAAAACAGTGGAATGAATTACTGAATACCAGATACTCTCAATTGCTAAAACAAACACACTTATATTACAACAGTTCTCTTTATATAATTATCCAGGACACACTGTATAGCCTACAAACAGTAATAAAAAAATCACAATAGTTTACAACACAAGTAAACAATTGATCATTTGTCACTTTTATTAAAAACTGCTGTCTAATATCATCCTATATGAATGCACAACCTACTACACCAACTTTCTAAAACTCAGCTGGTGGCAACATCCTAATTATCAGGCTAATGTGATAAAGTTCCAGATGAATGCCAAAAGTGTGGCTCTAGAATATTCTGCAGTGCTGCTGATTAACAGTATGTGATCAGCATCACATAGAGTACTACACATTTAAGCTATCTAATTGACTTGGTATTAGAATATTAGTAAAATGTGCTTGTTAACCAAATAGTGTGTTGTTACTCCTGAAAATCCCATTTCACTAAGAGCATTTTAGAAGTCTGGGTTATCTTTTATGTTTCACTCCACAAACATGCCTTTAGTTCAGCATTTCTTAACCTATTGGGCATGAGCCACTGCAGGGTCCCGAGAGGGCATTTGGTGGGTTGCAAAGTCAGGTTCGGAAATTTATTTACTGTCTCTTAAAAAGCTACTACATGTAAATAACTAAGATATATCATTTTAACAATTTAAATTCAACCTGTTTTGTACATAGTCTAAACTGTACGGTACATTTTTGTTATTCATGCTCTACCATTGCTTTTTACCAGCTCTGATGTTTAACTCTCTATAACCAGATTGAAAGTTGCTTCCCAGAGGGATACAGTGAATTCAATTGGATTCAAGACCCATTCTTGTATTTTGAAAGTTCTAACATGTTGTCAGTAAAACTAAATGAGCAATTGTGTGATATCATCTGTGATGCTGGGATTAAAACTAAATTTTTAGTAAATTATTTTGTATAGTTAGTGATAACATGAGACATGTCATGGACAACAAAATCCATAAACTTTTAGATTCTGACTTAACAAAGTTCTGGATATCTTTAAGAAATGAATATCCTGAACTTTCGGAGTTGCTCATCCCTTTCCCCACCTCATTCTTGAGTGAAATGGGATTTTCATCACAAGTGAAAAGCAAGCACAGAAATAGACTTGACGCACACTCAGATTTATGACTTAATTTAACCACTCTTGAATCCAACATACCCCAGCTTTCGCAGAAAAAGCAGCCCCAACTGTCACATTAGTAACTAATGATTAGTTAGGCAAGTAAAAACTCTTTTGTTTTCAACTTCAGCATGTGTTTATTAGAGCAAATTAGTCTTTTGAATTACATATTTGCTTTTTGCTTTTCTATAATTAAGTGTATATATAATTTGTTTAAGCATAAAAGAAGGCTTAAAGTTCTCAGTTTTACCAAAAATATGATTATAAAGTGGCTGCACACCCCTACAAGTAGTTCTGCCATGCACACCCCTACAAGTCTAATTAATTTTAAAAATCTAAAAGGTTAAGTTAGATAATTAAACGTAGACACAACCTCCCAAAATCGTCTCTGTACCGTAATTATGTGCGATAAATGGAAACTAATTTCTGTACTTCCAATAAGTACACCCTTTTAATAAAATATTTGCCAATAAACCCCAATAAAATATGCACCAATAACGAAGCCTACCATCTAACTTATCTAAGTTAGATAATTAAACGTTGACACAACCTCCCAAAATCGTCTCTGTACCGTAATTATGTGCGATACATGGAAATTAATTTCTGTACTTCCAATAAATACACCCTTTTAATAAAATATGTGCCAATAAACCCCAATAAAATATGCATCAATAACGAAGCCTACTATCTAAATTAGGTAATTAAACGTAGACACAACCTCCCAAAATCGTCTCTGTACCGTAATTATGTGCGATAAATGGAAACTAATTTCTGTACTTCCAATAAATACACCCTTTTAATAAAATATGTACCAATAAACTCCAATAAAATATGTACGAATAACGTAGCCTACTAGGTTATACGTTCTAAATTGGAAGTACCGATAGGTTTTAATTCGAATACATACAGCCTTTAATGTATATACAGCCTTTTATCCATACAATAAATACAGCCTTTGAATGTACACTAACAAAGGAAATTTTTGTTAAATCTAATTAATTTTAAAAATCTAAAAGGTTAAGTTACATTGTTAAACGTAGACACAACCTCCAAAAATCGTCTGTGTACCGTAATTATGTGCGATAAATGGAAACTAATTTCAGTACTTCCAATAAATACACCCTTTTAATAAAATATGTGCCAATAAACCCCAATAAAATATGCAAATAGGTTATAGGTCTACATTCTAAATTGGAACTAGGTTTTAATTCCGGTACTTCGAATAAATACAGCCTTTAATGTTATGTACAGCAGCCTTGTATCCATACAATAATTTAATGTACACTAACAAAGGAAATTTTTGTTAAATCTAATTAATTTTAAGGGTCTTTCACCGTTTCCTGCGGCCAAAGGCAACTTTCGTCTCCACGTTTGTATTTTTTTTCCATGTTCGATGTGTACTAGAACTGTTTTCTTCACAAGTAACTAATGCCAGTTTATGGAGGTTATGTAGACAATGTAACTTAAATAAAATTTACTTTGTTAGTGTACAATAAAAGGGTGTATTTACTGGAAGTACAGAAATAATTTTCCATTTATCGCACATAATTACGGTACACAGACGATTTTTGGAGGTTGTGTCTACGTTTAACAATGCAACTTAACCTTTTAGATTTTTAAAATTAATTAGATTTAACAAAAATTTCCTTTGTTAGTGTACATTCAAAGGCTGTATTTATTGTATGGATAAAAGGCTGTATATACATTAAAGGCTGTATTTATTCGAATTAAAACCTATCGGTACTTCCAATTTAGAACGTATAACCTAGTAGGCTACGTTATTCGTACATACAGTATTTTATTGGAGTTTATTGGCAAATATTTTATTAAAAGGGTGTATTTATTGGAAGTACAGAAATTAGTTTCCATTTATCGCACATAATTACGGTACAGAGACGATTTTGGGAGGTTGTGTCTACGTTTAATTATCTAACTTAACCTTTTAGATTTTTAAAATTAATTAGACTTGTAGGGGTGTGTGCATGGCAGAACTACTTGTGCACCCACTTTATAATCATATTTTTGGTAACACTGAGAACTTTAAGCCTTCTTTTATGCTTAAACAAATTATATATACACTTAATTATAGAAAAGCAAATATGTAATTCAAAAGACTAATTTGCTCTAATAAACACATGCTGAAGTTAAAAACAAAAGAGTTTTTACTTACCTAACTAATCATTAGTTACTAATGTGACAGTTGGAGCTGCTTTTTCTGCAAAAGCTGGGGTATGTTGGATTCAAGAGTGGTTAAATTAAGTCATAAATCTGAGTGTGCGTCAAGTCTATTTGTGTGCTTGCTTTTCACTTGAGATGAAAATCCCATTTCACTCAAGAATGAGGTGGTGAATGGGATGAGCAACTCCGAAAGTTCAGGATATTCATCTCTTAAAGATGATCCAGAACTTTGTTAAGTCAGAATCTAAAAGTTTATGGATTTTGTTGTCCATGACATGTCTCATGTTATCACTAACTATACAAAATAATTTACTAAAAATTTAGTTTTAATCCCAGCATCACAGATGATATCACACAATTGCTCATTTAGTTTTACTGACATGTTAGAACTTTCAAAATACAAGAATGGGTCTTGAATCCAATTGAATTCACTGTATCCCTCTGGGAAGCAACTTTCAATCTGGTTATAGAGAGTTAAACATCAGAGCTGGTAAAAAGCAATGGTAGAGCATGAATAACAAAAATGTACAGTTTAGACTATGTACAAAACAGGTTGAATTTAAGTTGTTAAAATGATATATCTTAGTTACTTACATGTAGTAGCTTTTTAAGACACAGTAAATAAATTTCCGAACCTGACTTTGCAACCCACCAAATGCCCTCTCGGGACCCTGCAGTGGCTCATGCCCAATAGGTTAAGAAATGCTGAACTAAAGGCATGTTTGTGGAGTGAAACATAAAAGATAACCCAGACTTCTAAAATGCTCTTAGTGAAATGGGATTTTCAGGAGTAACAACACACTATTTGGTTAACAAGCACATTTGACTAATATTCTAATACCAAGTCAATTAGATAGCTTAAATGCGTAGTACTCTATGTGATGCTGATCACATACTGTTAATCAGCAGCACTGCAGAATATTCTAAAGCCACACTCTTGGCATTCATCTGGAACTTTCTCACATTAGCCTGATAATTAGGATGTTGCCACCAGCTGAGTTTTAGAAAGTTGGTGTAGTAGGTTGTGCATTCATATAGGATGATATTAGACAGCAGTTTTTAATAAAAGTGACAAATGATCAATTGTTTACTTGTGTTGTAAACTATTGTGATTTTTTTATTACTGTTTGTAGGCTATACAGTGTGTCCTGGATAATTATATAAAGAGAACTGTTGTAATATAAGTGTGTTTGTTTTAGCAATTGAGAGTATCTGGTATTCAGTAATGCATTCCACTGTTTTAAGTTCATAATTCTTGTCACTGGTTGTAAGAATATTATTCTCATTAATTTTCCAATTCTATGAAGTCTTCAGTAGTTTTACCACGATGAGACTCAACTTTATCACTGAAGATGCCACATCACTGAATGAGCAAAACTTTTCTTTAATAATCTCAACAAAGCATGGTTATCAGCTGAAAAAAAGTTTTAGTATTAAAAGTTTTGATCACGCAAATCTATAAGGGATACTAAAAAGAAATAACATAATAATTGTATTGGACATAAAGTTATGTCCACAAAACAGATTTTGTTTGAAATAAATAAAACACAATTTGACACAAATATTAATTTTATGAATACTTGTTTGGCACATATTACAGAAGGTTACACCATTAAATGAGTTTGCCTAAGTATAAAATTCTTGTCAGATGAAAAACGTGTACAGTCAGAATACTATTTGTTATGTACAATAAAAATGATTCACTATGGGTAGCAGTGACACATAAACACTAGACATTGACACTGAATTGTACTTGTTTTGAATGATTCATTGTGTCCTACCTGACCAGAGTACAGGTATTAACCAAGAGATGTTTAGTATACTGCTGTGTAACTGCTACAATGATGAATTATAAGTAGTACATTTTGTTTTGGTCATCAACCTTGAAAAGGATAATAGAAACTTTGTATACCATATTTCCAGCAGTTTTACATGATACATTCCTAGCACGAATAAGAAAAGTTTAAATCTGCTGATGATCTAAAGGAGTGATAGTTATTTGCAGACTGACAGGGTTATAAAATAATTCTGAAAGAATTGTTGCTTTTACAATACCATCCTTTATCAAGTGGCTACTCAAATCTGCCAGCTTTTCACAGAAACTGAAGTTTGATTATTAGATCCATCATGATGACCTAGTGATGCTCCAAACATTTCAAGGATTCTCCTAGCCTTCAAAAACTGGACTGGCCTCATTTATTGACATGATTAATGTTAAATTTACTTTGGGATACTTCCAAACATAATACAGTTTAAAATAAACAAAAAAAATTGTATTTCTAATTTTTCCAGAAATGTATACACATAATTTGATCTGGATAGAACGTGTATTAAACAATACTATTTGATGCAAATAATTAAAATATCGGTGTGGAGAACCATACATGACTTCCATGTTTTAAGATTTATATTTAAAATCGTTTTAGAAATGAAATATTTCTACAGAAACTACTTCTATCTTCAGCCTCAACCACAGAATTGTGGTCACTAACATCTACCACCTCACATTAGCGCACTTGATTTTCACTGATGATGGCAGTCGATGGCACTTCCGAAACGTCTGGTTTTGCAGAATACATTGGACCACGGCCAAACAGCCTGCAAAGGAATTTTATCAACAAACTACTTCATCGTTGCCGATACTGTAGTACACATATAAAAAATTATCCCCTCCCCTTCACCTATCATTTTAAATTATAGAAAATTATCCCATCCCCCTTCAACTTCCCCCTACCCCTTTTCATTTATCGATATTTCATCTACCTTTCTAGAGTGGATTATTATGACCTTTTCAGGATACTTTATTTATCAAAATTAAGTACTTTACTCTTGTTAAAACATAAAACGTTGCAGGTAAACTACCCCTTCTCCTTAACCGATCTTCACCAAAATCAACAGACCTTGAGTCCTCTACAATATGCAAAAAATTATTTGAATTTGCGGCAATTATCATTCGCCATAGACAAAATTCTATACACAGACATCTTTCAAAAAATTACTTCTTTATGTATTGAGGGTAGTACAATTGTGACGATTTAAATTGTGACATTTACAGAATAAAAAAAAAATTTAATTAATTAAGGTTGTGTACAATTAACCATTTAAATCTCACAATAATAATAATAAAAACATGTAGGTACTAAGTGTGAATGGAAGAAGTAATTAATAAGGGCAAAGTATCCATAAAGAAAAGGCATATTGTAAATAATTATTATGTTCGTATTTAACCCTTTGCTTGCTATCAAGCGCCTACCTGTTGATACCGGACTCGACATGTTTTCCGTGTCTACTGTAATTAAAAAAATAATAGAGTAAACTAATGTTAATAATTAAAGTATCTGTAGACACAGATAGTAACTAAAACAATTAATTTAAATGATGTATTTTTATCTAGCGATAGTTTGTATAAATAAAAAGTTTATTTAAAGAGAAAACAGGAACTATATATGCTCGCGGAATAAACACCCCACTCTCTCTCGTAATGTACGAGGGTAGCGGACAAAAAATCGCTCTCTTGCGATGACGACGCCCAGCTGTGCAGACGCACGAGCAAAATGCTCTGTTCAAAAGTTATGCAATTTGTTGTTAGTGTGGATTAATTAATTATTATTTTGTATTTTACTAACCGTTACAAAAAGTGTAACATGTAACGTTAACAAAAAGAAAATTCTAAAAACTTTGTAACAAGAAGAAAGATGTAACTACAAACGACGAGTGTTAATAAAGAAAAACCGATGGACGAATCTTTTCAACATCTGACCTGTGGTCATGGACCATCTAAATGAGAACTCTAGTATACCCTACCGATGATGCAGTTCGAGACATCTGAGAATCAACGAGTATCTGTGTAGAAGACTCTACCTATCCTGCAGACGTATTAAGCCATGAACAACAGAGACCAGACCAAGACGAGGACGACGTTTTAGGACTCCCAAGACGGAACCACATGGAGGCGATTACTACATCCAAAAAATAGAGGTGACTCGATAGCACGTCTATCGAGGAATAATGATAATATTTTTGTAACACAATACTCTATTTAAGAGACTTACAGAGACGATTGATTTTATAAGAATATAAAAACTTAAATTTGAGAATTTAATTGTAACTATTCAATATCATTCAATTGTAACAATTTAGATATTAACGTAACGTAGTGTTATTAATACCATTCTTCTAATGGAAGATATATGAAGCAAAAAGGTAAAGGTCTTGCAAGATAAAAATTTTGAATTAAATATAATTAAAAGATTAGAGACTAAATACCAATGGTTACCCGGATCCGGGGGTATAGCTAGATAAATTTGTTGTGATCCCATATTCTAAATAAAGCATTTCATTTAATTTTACTAATTTAATTAATAACGTCATGGGATCTGTTCTTTGGAGTAAATGTTATATTTCAAATGTTTAATAAAGCAAGTCTTCTTGTTACACACATTTACTGAGTATATAAATCAACAGTTTCACCTTCCCTGATTCCTTGTATGTCTTACTGTGTGTTGTTCTGATTTAAATTTCAGCTCGTCTCGAATAAGGCAGCCTGAAATAATTGGCAGAACCAATTATTTTGGGTTCCCTCCGTTATAACTCTAAAGAAGAGGTTATAAGATGCGCCACTCTGCTAATTTGTTTAAATTTTGCTACTAATAACAAAAAAAATTTTGTGACTTGTGTTGCTAAACAGTAATTGTGTCCCTATTCATAAGCTGTTGATTTATTTACTCGTGTATTTTAATATGTGTCAGAAATTTAGATAAGATAAAATAATAATTAATATTATAGTAATATAGTATAGATAATTTTATTAGTAAATATGATATGTGTAAAGTAAGAGTAACATATAATCACATGTAAACGAAACATGTAGGAGCTTGTCAAAAGTTCATTCTACAACACGTCTGTTTGTAAACAATACCAGACCGGTTGAATTCTTGTGTGTTCCTGTTAGTGTGTATTTTGTCATTGTGAACCTCCCCCATCGCGGAATGAAACCATTACTTCACCCTCTTTGATAGCTCTATTGTTATAAGAAGCGTGTCCTTTCCTGTGTGTCGTCTTGTGCCTAGTAAACATGTATCTCCCCTTTGTTGAAAATTAAATCGAATTAAAACAAGTGTACTAATTAATTTAATGGAATGATGTTTCCCTAAGTAAATAAACTAGTTCGAAATAAAAAGAAACCGTCTCTTAAATCAGACCAAAGTACTAATAATAAATAATGAGTCATTTAAAATAAAAAGTTTAATAATATCGTAAATTATTATAACACGTTGGTAGAATTATAATTATAAAAGTGCATTAGTGAAATAAGAAAAAAGAAATGAATAATATGTGTGAATAATAATAAATAAGTTGTGTCCTGCTTGAAAATAAGTCCCTAGCCGCCAGCTATTGTTAAATGGAACAATAGAGAAATATCCACCCTCGAGTTGACTCCTGCCCTTTGTACTCATAAACGAGGCCATTGTTTAAAACTAGTCTGACCTACATTCCAGCGTAACAGCTGATCGTTGAAAGTAAAGTGTTAGTCCCCTCTTGTTTAGTGTGTTACAGTTGATTGTTTAGAAGTGAATAAAGATTCCCCTTCGTGACATTCCGCTTATCTCAGTAAAGTAAGCAACTAGAATTAGAAATAATCTAAGGTTGAGTATGGGATCAACTTTAGATTATCTTAAGTATAAATAAGCGAAATAGATATAAGGAACGTAACACAGTCACAATGGCGCCGCACTGAAAAGTTCTTTACAAGAGTTAAAGAAAGTAGCAGAAAACTAACTACTAGAGTTAGAGTATGCAAAATGTAATCAGTCGGGCCATGATGTTGTGAGGTTACGTAAATTAGTAGTAGAAATAAAATTAAGTTAGATTTTAAGAAACAAGATAAAGGGAAGGTCACAGAAGAAAAGAAAATGAGTACCAAGAGCTGATCGTTTAAATAGAATTTAATGCCAAAGGTTTAATAATAATCTCTGTTAATAAATGTTTACAATGTATTAAAGTGTATAGGAAATAATTCGAGGTAAGTTGTTTTTAAAACCCCAAAGTAATAATAAGTGATTAATAACTGCTTAAATAGTAATAATTGCTAAATAAATCTTAAGTTAAACAAATTTGTGTAACGTGTAAATAAGTAGCAGTAAATCGTATCGCAGTAAATAAGAGAAAAGTGAATAATAATAATAAAAGTTACGTTGCGTAGTGTAAACACCCCAGTTGTGGCAAGGTAGAGAAAAGGAAGCGTGTTCAGTATTGTATTAAGCAGCCACCCTCTCAATTGTATTAAAGGTTGCTCTCCCTACACAATGAATGCCACCGCGACTGGATTACAATGCATTATGTAAAGTGTCTCCCCTTCCGCAAAGTTGTCTAGTAATTGTTGAAGAGTTAAATGAAAAGTATCTTCGTGAAATTCCGCTTCTCTCAAAACAGTGATCTAAAGTGGAGTATGGGATCCTCTTTAGATTACATTAGAAATAAGTTTATGATATATAATCCAGAAGTGATTATACATGTTAAGTAACGAGTCACAACGGCGCCGACTGAAAAGGATAATGATGAGCCAAGAGATCATTTTTTTGAATGCTGAAAGCTAACGTGTAGAGTTAGAGTAAGCTGATGTCAGTCGGGCCACGATATTGTGAGTTGCTGAAATTAGGGAAATTAGTATTAAGAGTAAGTACTGTATTTAGTGAGAAAAAGGGAATTTCACGGAGGAGGAACATTTAAATGAGAATTAAGATCATTTAAAGATAATTTAAAACAAATAAACCATGCAATAATAATAAAAGATAATAATAATAAGAAATTTCATATGGAACTCCCCAAGCATACTCTCGGTACATAGCTGACCAAAATTTTAGGAGTCTGTGGTGGTAAGGAGGCGGAGTATGTGACGATTTAAATTGTGACATTTACAGAATTAAAAAAAAAATTTAATTAATTAAGGTTGCGTACAATTAACCATTTAAATCTCACAATAATAATAATAAAAACATGTAGGTACTAAGTGTGAATGGAAGAAGTAATTAATAAGGGCAAAGTATCCATAAAGAAAAGGCATATTGTAAATAATTATTATGTTCGTATTTAACCCTTTGCTTGCTATCAAGCGCCTACCTGTTGATACCGGACTCGACATGTTTTCCGAGTCTACTGTAATTAAAAAAATAATAGAGTAAACTTATGTTAATAATTAAAGTATCTGTAGACACAGATAGTAACTAAAACAATTAATTTAAATGATGTATTTTTATCTAGCGATAGTTTGTATAAATAAAAAGTTTATTTAAAGAGAAAACAGGAACTATATATGCTCGCGGAATAAACACCCCACTCTCTCTCGTAATGTACGAGGGTAGCGGACGAAAAATCGCTCTCTTGCGATGACGACGCCCAGCTGTGCAGACGCACGAGCAAAATGCTCTGTTCAAAAGTTATGCAATTTGTTGTTAGTGTGGATTAATTAATTATTATTTTGTATTTTACTAACCGTTACAAAAAGTGTAACATGTAACGTTAACAAAAAGAAAATTCCAAAAACTTTGTAACAAGAAGAAAGATGTAACTACAAACGACGAGTGTTAATAAAGAAAAACCGATGGACGAATCTTTTCAACATCTGACCTGTGGTCATGGACCATCTAAATGAGAACTCTAGTATACCCTACCGATGATGCAGTTCGAGACATCTGAGAATCAACGAGTATCTGTGTAGAAGACTCTACCTATCCTGCAGACGTATTAAGCCATGAACAACAGAGACCAGACCAAGACGAGGACGACGTTTTAGGACTCCCAAGACGGAACCACATGGAGGCGATTACTACATCCAAAAAATAGAGGTGACTCGATAGCACGTCTATCGAGGAATAATGATAATATTTTTGTAACACAATACTCTATTTAAGAGACTTACAGAGACGATTGATTTTATAAGAATATAAAAACTTAAATTTGAGAATTTAATTGTAACTATTCAATATCATTCAATTGTAACAATTTAGATATTAACGTAACGTAGTGTTATTAATACCATTCTTCTAATGGAAGATATATGAAGCAAAAAGGTAAAGGTCTTGCAAGATAAAAATTTTGAATTAAATATAATTAAAAGATTAGAGACTAAATACCAATGGTTACCCGGATCCGGGGGTATAGCTAGATAAATTTGTTGTGATCCCATATTCTAAATAAAGCATTTCATTTAATTTTACTAATTTAATTAATAACGTCATGGGATCTGTTCTTTGGAGTAAATGTTATATTTCAAATGTTTAATAAAGCAAGTCTTCTTGTTACACACATTTACTGAGTATATAAATCAACAGTTTCACCTTCCCTGATTCCTTGTATGTCTTACTGTGTGTTGTTCTGATTTAAATTTCAGCTCGTCTCGAATAAGGCAGCCTGAAATAATTGGCAGAACCAATTATTTTGGGTTCCCTCCGTTATAACTCTAAAGAAGAGGTTATACAATCAGAATCAGCCCTTATCTCGAACACGATTTTTTCGCCATCCATTTCCTTATGGAACATGGAAGTAAAAACAATATCCTTCTTTTTATAATATTATTTATATATATATTTATATTTATATATATTATTTATTTATTTATTTATATATATTATAATATTTTTATAATATTCGAGTTAGAAAACATTGCACATGTTTTCTAACTCGGGACACTAATTATTAGATAAAATGTTTACCTTCATTTAAGCCAGCTTCCACTCACTGTGTTCTTTCTCAGAGGCCATAACATGTTTTTTTTTTTAACGTTGCTGAACATAAATTGATGTTGAATTAAAAATAAAGTAAAGGATTCGCACCTGAATTTTGCAACGTGCAAGTTGAAGAATCTATTTAATTATTGCACTTAACTTGATATAAGTACTGATTACATTTCAGGATTATTATTTTCAGAAATAATGTTATGTAAACCAGATTTCCCCATATAAAGTTAATTAAAATTCTTTAACGCATAGCATTCCAGGCCTTTATGGTAGTAGATTTGTATTACTAAATTTGAATTTA
This sequence comes from Magicicada septendecula, assembly GCA_034769895.1. Classification (NCBI taxonomy): domain Eukaryota; kingdom Metazoa; phylum Arthropoda; class Insecta; order Hemiptera; family Cicadidae; genus Magicicada; species Magicicada septendecula. Next base: position 166,869,820 of record CM068376.1, on the reverse strand, counting down.
CACAAATAATTCTCTTTGATTAACCAGAGTTACACACACAAACTTAAGGCTAGGAGAATCCTTGAAATCTTTGGAGCATCACTAGGTCATCATGATGGATCTAATAATCAAACTTCAGTTTCTGTGAAAAGCTGGCAGATTTGAGTAGCCACTTGATAAAGGATGGTATTGTAAAAGCAACAATTCTTTCAGAATTATTTTATAACCCTGTCAGTCTGCAAATAACTATCACTCCTTTAGATCATCAGCAGATTTAAACTTTTCTTATTTGTGCTAGGAATGTATCATGTAAAACTGCTGGAAGCATGATATACAAAGTTTCTATTATCCTTTTCAAGGTTGATGACCAAAACAAAAAGTACTACTTATAATTCATCATTGTAGCAGTTACACAGCAGTATACTAAACATCTCTTGGTTAATACCTGTACTCTGGTCAGGTAGGACACAATGAATCATTCAAAACAAGTACAATTCAGTGTCAATGTCTAGTGTTTATGTGTCACTGGTACCCATAGTGAATCATTTGTATTGTACATAACAAATAGTATTCTGACTGTACACGTTTTTCATCTGACAAGAATTTTATACTTAGGCAAACTCATTTAATGGTGTAACCTTCTGTAATATGTGCCAAACAAGTATTCATAAAATTAATATTTGTGTCAAATTGTGTTTTATTTATTTCAAACAAAATCTGTTTTGTGGACATAACTTTATGTCCAATACAATTATTATGTTATTTCTTTTTAGTATCCCTTATAGATTTGCGTGATCAAAACTTTTAATACTAAAACTTTTTTTCAGCTGATAACCATGCTTTGTTGAGATTATTAAAGAAAAGTTTTGCTCATTCAGTGATGTGGCATCTTCAGTGATAAAGTTGAGTCTCATCGTGGTAAAACTACTGAAGACTTCATAGAATTGGAAAATTAATGAGAATAATATTCTTACAACCAGTGACAAGAATTATGAACTTAAAATAGTGGAATGAATTACTGAATACCAGATACTCTCAATTGCTAAAACAAACACACTTATATTACAACAGTTCTCTTTATATAATTATCCAGGACACACTGTATAGCCTACAAACAGTAATAAAAAAATCACAATAGTTTACAACACAAGTAAACAATTGATCATTTGTCACTTTTATTAAAAACTGCTGTCTAATATCATCCTATATGAATGCACAACCTACTACACCAACTTTCTAAAACTCAGCTGGTGGCAACATCCTAATTATCAGGCTAATGTGAGAAAGTTCCAGATGAATGCCAAGAGTGTGGCTCTAGAATATTCTGCAGTGCTGCTGATTAACAGTATGTGATCAGCATCACATAGAGTACTACACATTTAAGCTATCTAATTGACTTGGTATTAGAACATTAGTAAAATGTGCTTGTTAACCAAATAGTGTGTTGTTACTCCTGAAAATCCCATTTCACTAAGAGCATTTTAGAAGTCTGGGTTATCTTTTATGTTTCACTCCACAAACATGCCTTTAGTTCAGCATTTCTTAACCTATTGGGCATGAGCCACTGCAGGGTCCCGAGAGGGCATTTGGTGGGTTGCAAAGTCAGGTTCGGAAATTTATTTACTGTGTCTTAAAAAGCTACTACATGTAAATAACTAAGATATATCATTTTAACAATTTAAATTCAACCTGTTTTGTACATAGTCTAAACTGTACATTTTTGTTATTCATGCTCTACTATTGTTTTTTACCAGCTCTGATGTTTAACTCTCTATAACCAGATTGAAAGTTGCTTCCCAGAGGGATACAGTGAATTCAATTGGATTCAAGACCCATTCTTGTATTTTGAAAGTTCTAACATGTCAGTAAAACTAAATGAGCAATTGTGTGATATCATCTGTGATGCTGGGATTAAAACTAAATTTTTAGTAAATTATTTTGTATAGTTAGTGATAACATGAGACATGTCATGGACAACAAAATCCATAAACTTTTAGATTCTGACTTAACAAAGTTCTGGATCATCTTTAAGAGATGAATATCCTGAACTTTCGGAGTTGCTCATCCCATTCACCACCTCATTCTTGAGTGAAATGGGATTTTCATCTCAAGTGAAAAGCAAGCACACAAATAGACTTGACGCACACTCAGATTTATGACTTAATTTAACCACTCTTGAATCCAACATACCCCAGCTTTTGCAGAAAAAGCAGCTCCAACTGTCACATTAGTAACTAATGATTAGTTAGGCAAGTAAAAACTCTTTTGTTTTTAACTTCAGCATGTGTTTATTAGAGCAAATTAGTCTTTTGAATTACATATTTGCTTTTTGCTTTTCTATAATTAAGTGTATATATAATTTGTTTAAGCATAAAAGAAGGCTTAAAGTTCTCAGTGTTACCAAAAATATGATTATAAAGTGGGTGCACAAGTAGTTCTGCCATGCACACCCCTACAAGTCTAATTAATTTTAAAAATCTAAAAGGTTAAGTTAGATAATTAAACGTAGACACAACCTCCCAAAATCGTCTCTGTACCGTAATTATGTGCGATAAATGGAAACTAATTTCTGTACTTCCAATAAATACACCCTTTTAATAAAATATGTACCAATAAACTCCAATAAAATACTGTATGTACGAATAACGTAGCCTACTAGGTTATACGTTCTAAATTGGAAGTACCGATAGGTTTTAATTCGAATAAATACAGCCTTTAATGTATATACAGCCTTTTATCCATACAATAAATACAGCCTTTGAATGTACACTAACAAAGGAAATTTTTGTTAAATCTAATTAATTTTAAAAATCTAAAAGGTTAAGTTGCATTGTTAAACGTAGACACAACCTCCAAAAATCGTCTGTGTACCGTAATTACGTGCGATAAATGGAAAATAATTTCTGTACTTCCAATAAATACACCCTTTTAATAAAATATGTGCCAATAAACCCCAATAAAATATGCAAATAAGTTATAGGTCTACGTTCTAAATTGGAACTAGGTTTTAATTCCGGTACTTCGAATAAATACAGCCTTTAATGTTATGTACAGCAGCCTTGTATGCATACAATAATTTAATGTACACTAACAAAGGAAATTTTTGTTAAATCTAATTAATTTTAAAAATCTAAAAGGTTAAGTTGCATTGTTAAACGTAGACACAACCTCCAAAAATCGTCTGTGTACCGTAATTATGTGCGATAAATGGAAAATTATTTCTGTACTTCCAGTAAATACACCCTTTTATTGTACACTAACAAAGTAAATTTTATTTAAGTTACATTGTCTACATAACCTCCATAAACTGGCATTAGTTACTTGTGAAGAAAACAGTTTTTGTACACATCGAACACAGAAAGAAATACAAACGTGGAGACGGAAGTTGCCTTTGGCCGCAGGAAACAGTGAAAGACCCTAATTAAGTAGTTAGTGGACTTAAAACCTGCAGTAGAACTCCAGTTTTTATAAAACAAATAGGGAGAGAATTGAAGATTTGATGTTTGTAAATGTTATATCTATTTTCTTCACAAGTAACTAATGGCTGGTTATCTGTAATGACGTTTTCTCATAATGTATGTTGTTAATGACCTTTTTTTAAGGGTACGAAAAAACAACAGATATTGGTATTTGAAAAAAGGTGAATTTTATTGGTACATACTAAAGTATAGAGTCAAATTTGTTTCTATTCATTAACAAAGGTCGTACTGTAATAATTTTGTGTGTAATATACAAGCATTCTTTAATATGTTTACGAGATTCTCCCAATTTTATTTGCATTAATTCAGACCGTAGTAACATTACATTCCACTGTAACCCATTATTAATACTTAATCATTTGCATGTTAACAGAAACTGCACATTGCTTTTTAGTGCATTATGTTGATAAAAGGATTTTAATGTACCGTACTTGTTTGGTTATACATTAGATTGTACTAGGTTCTAAATTGGAAGTACGTTTTAATTCCGGTACTTTGAATAAATACAGCCTTTAATGTTATATACAGCCTCTGAATGTACACTAACTAAGGAAATGTCTGTTAAGTCTAATTAATTTTAAAAATCTAAAAGGTTAAGTTAAATAATTAAACGTAGCCACAACCTCCCAAAATCGTGTCCGTACCGTAATTATGTGCGATAAATGTGAACTAATTTCGGTAGGTAATTCTGTACTTCCAATAAATACACCCTTTTAATGTACACGAACAAAGTAAATTTTATTTAAGTTAGATTGTCGTACATAACCTCCATAAGCTGGCATTACTTACTTCGAATAAATACAGCCGTTAATGTTATATACAGCCTTTTATCCATACAATAAATACACCCTTTGAATGTACACTAACTAAGGAAACGTTTGTTAATTCTAATTAATTTTAAAAATGTAAAAGGTTAAGTTATATTGTTAAACGTAGCCACAACCTCCCAAAATCGTCTCTGTGCCGTAATTATGTGCAATAAATGTAAACTAATTTCTGTACTTCCAATAAATACACCATTTTAATGTACACTAACAAAGTAAATTTTATTTAAGATACATTGTCGTACATAACCTCCATAAGCTGGCATTAGTTACTTGTGAAGAAAACAGTTGGATGTACAAATCAGACACCGAACTGTAGTACACGCGCGGTGACGGAAGTTATATTTTGCCGCGAACTATTCCCGAAGACCCCCATCGTATGCTAGATCCCTTATGTTGATTAGTTGGTTGTCCTGTTCATGGAAGCAAACAATCGATGTTTTGAAGGCAGTTGAATTCTCAAATATCGAGAAACAAATAGCACCAAACTTTAGGCGCGCAAAGATGATTTCTTGTGTAGTCGGTTATTGTAGCGTGTTATTGGAGACGTGTTGGTGGGTGCTTGTGTGGTGCTGCTATTTTAATAATTATTAAGTGGAACTTCATTGTTTGTCTACGTTTTTCACTGGTTAAATAAGGTTGGTTCTGAAAATTCTGTATTTAACCTAAATCACATTTGTTCAACATCCGTCGAGAATGTTAATTTAAACTTAAAAAAAACTTTTTGCATTTGCCAACTTTATTGTTATTTCTGGTATTGTCTGTATTGTAATTGAGGAACAATTACATTTACATTACAATTACATCATGAAGGGACAAAACTACTGGTGTTAATAACAGATCCGTAAAATACTTTGATAACCTAAAAAAAGTTTTAGTGAATGGTTAGTGAGGATCGGTTAATAATACAAATTTTAGCTATTTTGCGTTGACGTTCGACAATATTTATTGTCATCTTCAGGACAATTGTTGCTGACGACAAACACACAACAAGAACTAAAAAAAGTTGGGTACAAAAGTTGTATTAAACATTCAGACCAGAAGCAAGTTTAGGAGTGAAAATTTAACTTGTTTCTTGTTGGGATTTGTTTTGCACAATCTGTATATGCTCATGGGCTTGGGTAGACGAGGTTTAGGGTGACCCCCCCAAAATTTCTCATTCAGCAAAAAAGCCGTAATATTGTGTCCTTTTAAGGGTATATCTAAATATTATTTATAACAAGTAATAATATTTAAATTGTGTACTTTTACAGTGTCAGAATTATTTATCCCATCCGATTTTTCTGACCACCCGCAATGAAATTCTATATATGCCCATGTATGTACTTATCATTTATTCAGTATCAGATACAGTAGAACCTCACTAATTCGTCACTGAAGGTGTGACGAATTAGTGAGAGAGTAAGACACAAACCTATTAAAGCCAGTATAAAATGTTTTATTACAACACTAGCAATGTACAATACTAATGTTATGATCGAACATATTTATTGCTGGAAATTTTCAAACTCAAAGAACTTTAGCACTGTAATTGCATAAAAAATTGTTTAATGGCTGTGAAAAAATCTGTAATTTTATTCTATTTTTTTCTGTCGACCATATTTTTAAAGATCTAAAATATGTATTTGGAGCAGAGAAATTATTTTAGGCAGTTCTGCTTCATCTTGCCCTTCGTACTACTTGATTGCTGTAGTCATCAGTGATTGAATGGCCTCCTTATGAGAGATTGCAGGTTTTATTAGCTGGTCATCTTCATCACTAGCTTCTGTGGATATGTATGTAACAATTTCATCAGCACTAAATATTTTGTAGCCTACATCTGGTAAGTCTATTTGACACCAATTTTTGACGTCGTCTTCATTCAAATTGTTAAATGCTGGTAGGGATTGGCAGGTATCTAACAGTTCCGATGTGGGGTCAGAACCTTCTGGTTCTGTAGACGCTGGTTGTAGTTCAGATGGCCATAACATATTCCAGGCAGATTTTAGAGTGTTTTCCGGAATACTTTGCCAGGAATCAGCTGCATTATGTATTGCATTCTTTATAGTGTATGCCTTCGCCTTCCAAAATTGTTCAGTGTCTACAATCGTTTTCACAAAGTGCCAAATTTTTTAAAATGCACTTTCAGTACTGCCCCAGCTATAATTAGAGCTTGTTATGTTACTCACTTGTTAATAAAGAAAAGGATAAAAAAGCTTGAGTGGGTGACGAATTACAGAGGGAGACGAAATAGTGGGTGACGAATTAGTGAGGTTCCATTGTATCAGATAACTGATACTGAACTAATTACTTTACTAATTGTACTCTATTAATGTATCACTGTGATGTGAGTTATCCAGTTTCTTTAGTAGAGCTAGGATAGTGTTCATGCAGTTGTCCTATGTAAACTTGAATGTTTATGTTGCATAGCATATACCGGTAACTGAAAATATTGTTGTAAATTACTGATTTGCCATTTCGGTATTTGATTGTCTTGTAGGCCCTGCATTTAATAATCATTTCACACATACAACAGTTTTTTGAATATGGAGCAGCAATTCTGGTATTTAAAAAAAAGTAAGTACCCTGTAGGGCCTATTCATTGAAGTTGAGTTTTTGAAATAATTAAAAATAAACAAACAAAAATGTTAAAAAAACAAACTAACTATATTCTGCATTGTCTTTAAATTCAGTCTCAGAATATTCAATCTGCATTATATTTGCTGATAATGTAACTAATGCGATATAGATCTGTTGATAGATTTTGAACACCTACTTAAAGATGTGCAGTGGACGAACACCATATTACGAGGCCAACAGTGTTTTCATTTATTTTGCACATGAGCACAACAGTCTGTACTATGTATAGTGCTTACATCTGCTGGTGAGAAAATCAGAAGTATGCAAGTGTTGTGAAGTGATAGTATGTGACAGAGAGATTCTGTGTGAGTGAGACAGCAAATGATTACCGAGTAGCCTCCTCTCTCTCCTCTCTGTGTTATACACTGAGCAGTGGTAATTCTTTCATTGGCTCAATGCCTTTCACAACTCAAGAATGGCTGTCAAGGTTTGTAACAGTTTTGAAAAAAAATGCGGTCTGCCTATAAGAATAACAAAATGTTGAACTTTGATAAGATGTTGACTTTGGTCAGTTTTCTGCAGTTGCTGTCAGACCAAACGATATGAGTAACACTGTATATACTACACTTTCCTTTTCCTGTAAGACTTAAGCAATTAGTAAAGTGAGAGATGTGGTAGATTTATGTTTCTGCCACTCTATGGGTATAATAATTTTGCTGCCTGTTAATGAACAATTAAAATTCTAGTCCCTACAGAAATACAATTATTTACTAAAGCTACTTACTCACAGCTTATGTAGTGCTGTAGTAATAGATTAGTAGTAGTGGTAGTTTGTTACAATCTAAACTCCATAGTGGTGTTTGATTCAATAGCAGGAATGGCTGACCAATTGAAGAGAAGGCCGGATAATTCTTAACTCGCCGTATTGCTGGAAATGACTACTTGGCTGAACAGTTAGGTAGTGCAGTAGGCCTACATAGCAGCAAATCCTACAAATAAATTTCACAATTTTTATTAAGGTAACAATTTTGCAAATCTGGGCTATAGCCCACTTAGCCCCCCTCCTCCTAAAACCAGCTGTGAGTGAGAGCATTCCATATTACAGATTGGTTTTTAGACTCCTCTGTAGATTATGGTGAGCCTAACCTGTACAAATATTAATTGTTTAATTTTTAGGCAGTTGTCACAATAGTGACATAAACAGATGTTTGTTCAGACAAGACTTTCAGTGTCTTCACCGTTTTTAAGTCCTACTCTACAACAATCTGTCGAGTCATCAAACAAGTGGGATAATAACTTCCTATGTGGAACAGAAAACCTGGAGATCAAACCTCAGTGAATCTGTCACTGAACCTGTCGTGCAGGTGGTTATACATTCTGTCACATGTTTCTAACAAATTGTTAAACTTCTAGAGTTAGCTACGCCACAAGGTAGCATCTATTTGCCATTAGCCCAATTGTCTATTCTCCATTATCAGCCTGTTTGTACATTCACTTACCCAACTCCAATTAGTACTTACTCTACAAGACTGGTGCAAAATATCTTCATTATTGCAGATTGTCTATATGTCTATTAGTGTGTTGATATCTTTGTTCTTTTATTTCAGTATCTAATCCTTTAAACAGTTTCATTTGTTTACAATACTTTTTACTTTCAACACTTCAGAGTTCTCAGCAGGCTTTCTAAGTTTATGTCTTGTTTCTATAGAGCATCTAGAATAATAAAGAGTGGTTTATTCTCTGTGTAAAAAGTCTACCAGTGTATTCGCAGATTTAAACCTCCTTTTACATGCTTAGTCTTTTACATAGTTACCGGTACTGGATTTTAAGTTATAAATTCTGCTTGCATATAAAATTACAGTTGCTTCTTAAATGTTATTTTTAACTTGATTGAACTGCATCTTTATTTTCATCATTGGTGTTTATATATATTCAGTCACTTCACAGTTCTTCTTGTTTGGCAACCAATGTAACATTTTCCTTGTTATCTCCCTCTCTGCATTCACTATTATCCATTAATCTGAGGTTGTAATTATTGTTATTTGCTATTCTCTTGTTCTTTATTTTTTATTTATTTTTTTTAAATTTGTATAACCTTCTAAACACTTTACAAGCCGTATATGAAAAAGAATTCAGTGTTGCCATTGTATCCTTTCAAGTTGGTATGAAATATGCCTTCATTTGTCTTGATATTTTGATCAAAATAATGTATCTCAAATATTTTTACATTGTACATTATTGTAGCCTAACATACTTTCCCACATACTTTTCATTTTTTGATTTAATTCTTTTTTTTAGGTTGCATTCTTATCGGTGATATGGATACTACAAACAATAGCCATCGCAATAATTCATGGGTAACAGATGTGGCAGGATTTGGTCTAAATCTTCTTGATCAAGATAGTGATATTACATTAGATGGTGACAACAGAAATAGCTTCAACAATGGGAGTGATACAGAAAAAGATGTCAGTGTATTGCAAAGCATAAAAGAAGCTGGTGTATCAGAAAATGTGACCAATCCTGTTGGCGAAGATGTGGTTTCTAATAAAAAACGTATTTTCGAAATTGATGAAAACGATAGTGAAATAAATCAACCAGCACCCAAAAAATTAAGACTTAATGTGACTACAGTTGAAGAAACTGATGTCTCCAGCAAATTAAACTCACAGCCAGTTATTCAGTGTCTCCAGATGTCACCTCGTGTTACTTCTGGCAGAGCAGCATCCTTTCCTAGCAAACAAAATACAGAGTTACCTTCAACTCTACAGGGAATAAATCCACTTCAAGTGTTTGTAGACAAGTACTTTGGACTAAGAATCAAGTAAGTATTTATACCATCTAGTATGGCTGATATGTGTATTTATGCAGTCCTTTGAAAACAAACGTGTTTATTTTTTACTTGTATGGACACTTCTTTTCATTCATATTTTTCAAGGATTTAGTGAAATGTAGTTCATGTATGTTAAAATTGAAGACTACAAGGGAAAAGGGAATAAATCTACTTTTTATCCAGTTTAAGTTAGGACTACTGTTATGTTGCTAAAATGTGACAGCTTATGATGCTGTAACATTCTAGAGAAGAAAGAGTCAAGTGACAGAGATATTTTAATATAAAAAAATAACTACACAGAGAGGGAAAGGATGAAGTCCAGTTCAGACAGGGGTAACATGAAATATGCCCAATAATGCTTACTGCTTTATTACAATATGGATGATAGTTTTCATGTGTTATGATGGCTAATTTGCATAAAAACCAAAATAACCGATTAAAACTTAAATTAATTGACAGTCCTTTTAATAATATATATTATGAAGCTATAGAACAATTTTCTGTGGCATTTACCTCTATTTCATAAATAATGGTTATTGTAACTAGGTACCAAGTTTCTTAAGTGAAACTATTGACATTTAGATGAAAAAGTTCTAATCACAGTTTCTGGTTAGTGCTTATTTTGGACTTGCCTCAGTTTTCCCCTGTGTAAAGTGGTATTATAAAGATTTTTTTCCTTCCATATAAAGGAGCGATTCCAAGTCTTATTTTTAGTCATAATATGATACATGTACTATTAAAAGTCATGAAGGTTCAAGGAATAAAAAAATGTAGTATTACAAGTTTAAATTTGCTCTCCTGTAAATTTAGCAAAATGGACTTACTCTTTTTTCTTGTGAACTGTGGTAATGATACATTAAATTCATAAGTGTTATAAACAGGTAGCAATAGAAGGAGTATTGAACAATATTTAGCATAACATAAATGAATTAATTTAATTTTCTAAATCTTTTGATAATTTAAATATATTTGAAGTGAAATTATTAGAAGAGAAAATGCAGTAAACATTTATTCACCTCCGAACCCGAACTCACTTCGGTGGAAGAGGTAACGGACAGGCTTTTAGTGCTTCGGCCCCAGAAGAGCCCTGGACCGGACGGTGTTACTAACACCGCCCTATGGAGAGTTCCAGACCAGGGAGTTCACTTCCTGGTCGATTTGTTCAATGCCTGCTTCCGATTCGCCTCCTTTCCTAAGAAATGGCGTTCAGCTACAGTCACGATGATCCTGAAGCCGGGGAAAGACCCCAAGTTCGCCGAGAACCTCCGGGCCTATCAGCCTGCTGTTGTCCACTTCGAAAGTCTTCGAACGACTAGTCCAGTGGTGGCTAGTGGATCACCTCCAATGGTTCGACATTCTGGTCCCCGAGCAATTCGGTTTTCGTGCTGGGCACTCCTCGACGCATCAACTAATGCGCTTCATGGAGACCGTGACCGAGGCCGGTTGCTCGCGAGAGCAGACCGTCGCCATTTTCCTTGATGTCGAGAAGGCTTTCGATCGTGTTCGGCATCCAGGCCTTCTATAAAAACACGGAGATTCTGCTTCCGGATTGCTACATTCATTTGAGTGTTAGCTTTCTTCGGAACAGAACCTTTTGCGTGAGAGTAGATAACACCCTTTCTTCGGCAAGGGCTATTACTGCTGGTGTACCTCAGGGAAGCATCTTGGGCCCCCTGCTTTTCTCTGTGTACGTCAATGACGTGCCCAAGTTGCCTGGCACCAGGTTGGCCATGCTCGCTGATGACACGGCGGTGTATGCCGTCCACGGCAGTTATCTGGCTCCAGAAACAATTGGGCGAGTACGTTGAGTGGGCAGAGAAATGGAGGGTTGCCATCAACGCGGCCAGGAGCACAGCAGTAGTCTTATCCAAACGCATAAGGCTCCCAGACGGACTTTACATAGGCAATACTTTGTTGCCCTGGTCTCGAGAGGTCAAGTACCTCGGGGTTCACCTCGACCGACGTCTCACCTGGCGGACACACTCTGCACAAGTAGCCCGAAAGACCGCCAATCGTCTCTATCAATTCCGTCCCGTGTTATGCAGCAATGCCATGACTCGCCGCCTAGGGAAGCTTATCGTTTCCACCTATGTGGTGCCGATGGTTACCTACGCTATACCCATTTGGGGCTACTTGGCCAAGACCCATAAGCGAAAGCTTCAGTCTCTCCTTGACCGATGATTGCGCTGGGCATGTAAAGCCCACTACCTGACATCAAACAAAACGATCCGTGACTCCTTGCATGTCCGTTCCCTGGATGCCATTATACGGATACTGTCCCGAAAATTTTATCGCCGCACCGCCCGATTCAGGGCAACCACCTGATTAGTGCCCTCGGTCACTACCAATCTGTGCCAGGAGAATCTTGGACCTGGCCTCGGCGTGTAACCCCTCTTTCCTTTTAAGTATTTTTTTTTGAATATCAAACAACTTCTTTAATTTTAATTAATTTTTTTTGAAAGAGAAGTCACAAGTCAATTAGGACTAGGCAGGAGCCTAGAGAAGCAAAAATTGTGCCGGGTCCAGTATGACGGGACTTGCAATGAACTCCGCCGTAATGTAACAATAACAGATTTATTGTATTCCTAGAATTCATACATGTGTACCTCATAACAAATGTGTATAAATGTGTACCAGGTAAACGTATATACATATATAAAAAAATATAAAAATGGTACATCATAACAAGTGTATATAAAATCAAGTGTACATCAGAACAAGTGTGTATAAATGTGTACAAGGTAAACCTATATACATATATAAAATATAAAATGGTACATCATAACAAGTGTATATAAATGTGTACAAGGTAAATATACATGCATATATATATTTATGAAATTCTCCCCCATCTTGTGTCTAGCTAGACACGGACAACATAACACACACAGAAACCTAAGGCACACAAACTCACAATTACATAATTCGAACACGACTGCCCCTAGAATGCACCCGCCCTGCAGGCAGTGTAACTACAATATTCCTAACCCAGCAGTGATAACATATTCGCCCATCAATAGCCCGTTTTGTAGAATTACATAAAAGCCAAAACCCCAGAAAGGATGATAATAATTCATGACGCATAAATAAAACCGGACCGCCCATTTGTGTGGCATTCCCCTGATCAATGACCCCTCATGAGCGTATGAACCTTAAGTTCCCTTCACAGTATTAAATAAAAATTGACAGAACTACATCACCTGATTTCAAACAGTGATGATAGAATTCTAAACGGTTATTTTACTTCACAAATTCCGAAGGAATAAAAAAATCCTTATGTACTTTAACAATCAGAAGTTAATCACTTGGGGCTTTACAATTTCAGAAAATGTTGACAATATATGTTTTACCAAAAATAATGAGTACATGTTTTATAGTTAAAGAAAATTAAACAGCAGATACTACCAGTAAAAGTCAATCAATATGTGTTTTGCCAGTTAAGAAAAACAATCAGTATAGCCCTTGTGCAAGGAGCAAAATCAACTAATATATTTCCAGAAAAATAGCAAATTATTTCTATTAACCCCGAATGGCTATATACAAATAATAAAAATCAAAAAATACAATAAGGTGGTGGTGCTCTAGCATCTGTGGCAGCGCGCCAGCATGTAGTTGACAAAATTTGACAGGCCTCCAACCTGTCTGAGGTTGCACCAGCATGAGTCAGAGAAAAACTAAATCCCCTTTTTGTTAACCCCAGAAAACGTTCCAAGAAAAAAAACCCAGGAAAACCCCCAGCCCTTAAATGTAAAACCCAAAGTGAAGTTAAAATATATTCATCTCTGTTCCATACATTTTGTAAAAACTAAAATGACAATGATGAGCAAACTGTACAATGTGCAAGTATGAAAATATCTCTGGCACGCTCCCCCAGTGCATCACCCACTTACAGGCAGTGCACTTAGCGTTATGTAATTCAATTATAAAAATTGTACTTGAATTTAACTAGTAAAGTTCTGAGTCATGAACAGCGGCTTCCCATTGTAGCAGAGAGTCTGCACACGTGGGCCCATGGATGCAAAGATTTTTGATAAGAAAATAATAGAGTGCATATCACCTTATCACAGCTGGCAAGTGTTACATTGAGAACGAGTCCCCATCTCCCTCTTCAGACAAGATCTTGTTCATGGTTCATGGCTTAGGCAGGTGTACGGCCATCAGCAAGCCAGGTATCCGGCTTAGTTCAAGAACCCGGGAGTCATTTACGCCTTAGCCAGCCATAAAGACGGATACAAACTGCGTCGTAAAGTTCGAAGAGAGAGAAGGAACGTTGTCTCTTGCAGCCGGGCAGTGAATGAGAAATCTGCTGTCCGCAGCAGGTAAAGCGAACGTTCGCCATCGATTGCGTACACAACCATAACTGCAGCGAACAAAGGTCGCCCGCCTTCGCTCACTTTGACAATTAAATAGAACTGTTTGTAAGACCTTTTTAAACGGCCGGATGAACACCGGCACACCCCCACCCCGAAAGGGCAACCCGGTTGCCCCACTCTGAAACTCGGGAAAGTACCCTGCAGTGTACCCCCTTCTTAAATACTCCGGTGGACATCGTGGATAAGGTGGCCCGGCGGCACTTGCTCCCAGGAGAACAGAGGCTCAGAAGGGAAAACGAAAGAGCGGAAAGAAGACATGTAGAGTGTAAGTGTGCGGTTGCTGCACGCTGACCTGATCAGGGCCAGCGCACAGCAAAGAGGGACAGAGAAGAAAGACAAAAGAAAAGTTCGGGAGCTCCCTGAGTTCCGACCTCCTGAGGCTTGTCCACCCAAGCCAGAACACGATAGCCACCTAAACAGGGCCATCTGCCCCATTTACTTACGGGATAATTCCCTAATACGACACCCCCATTTTACACAATACCTTTACTGCGCGGGCCAAGGGGCAAAACGGGGCAATGACAGTCCCCATGATGCGGTGGTCCCCACTGGGGACCTGACGGAAAGCCATGTCAGCTGTGACAATGGAACCTATCCAATATATATATGAGTTTTACATGTGTGCTCCAAGGGCATGCGGTGGACGACGTTCGTTACGAGGAGCTGGATCGACCCCGCGACGAACATCGCCCACCCTCCACTCTCTCTAACTCTTTTTTTCTAGGTACGGTTAGGAAAATCGGAAGGTGGATGGTCAAGGATGATTAAAGGGTCATAGGCTAGGATTGAAGGTAAGGACCTGGCTCCCTCCGGACATAAGGACAATTGGAGAAAACCAAGGCTCGCGCTGGCAGGGGCGCATCCCTGAAGTAGACGAACCCCACCGGGACTGTGGGAAACATCTACCCGCTACCATATCATTCTCAATACCGCCCCCGGAGCACACCTTCTCAAAACCGACAACATCCCCACCTGCACCGAGACCGCCATCATTCCCCCCCCTTACAGCCCGTTCACCCTTTTCGAAATAATTTCAATTTGGAAATGTGTGTGGTAATTTCTTTAGGATTACTACCCTGTTCTTCTAATCGCGCCGTCACCGGAGACATAAACCCGAGGATACGGTATGGTCCCGACCAACGATAGCACAATTTAGCGGCTCTTTTGTCCGCGGCTGAGCTGATCGGATGGCTCTGGCAGTAGACCCAGTCCCCGGTCTGAAAGGGGTTCGGAATTCGCCCCTGATTGTATCGTCGACGGACCCGCTCGTGCGCTCGCAGCAAATTCCTCCGAGCCTCCCTCCATCTCTCCGCAGTTCCATTATCGGGCTCCCGTGGTAGAAGATCATCAATATTCCACAAGTTAGTCAACGGGAGTGCGGGCGAGAATCCAAACATGATCTCAAAAGGCACGGCCTTATGACTGTCATGCAGGGCCGTGTTAAAAGCTAGCTGCAACCACTTCAAGTTCTGGTCCCAGGTAGTCTGTTGCTCCGTGTGATAGGCAATAAGTGCGGACCGGAGATTCCTATTGAACCTCTCCGCATGGGACGGCTGTGGGTAATATGGGGAAGTGGTTACATGCTTGATACCGCTGGCGAAACACATACGCTGGAACTCACTCGAAATGAACTGTGGTCCATTGTCGGAGACAATGATGGTCGGAAGACCGAAATGCTGAAAAACATGGTTCTGAAGCGCGCTTATGGTCAAACGAGCTGTTGCCTGCCGTAAGGGCAGTAGCCAGGCAAACTTCGAAAAAGCATCCACACAGACAAGTAGGTAAGCGTTACCTGACTTGCTACGCGGGAAGGGTCCCACGTAGTCGATGAATAGCTTCTCCATCGGTCTGCTCGCCACGTCCGATGACAACAACCCCAACTTAGTGTTTTGAGCAGGCTTGCTTAAACCACACAGATGACATGCCTTCACCCGAGTCGCAATGTCCCTATCCATGCCCTTCCAGATGAAGTTTTTCCTAATACTGGAAATGGTCTTCGAAATCCCCTTGTGGCCACCTACTGGGGAATTGTGGTAATAACTGAAGACCATGGGCACTAACTTGCTAGGCAGCACGATCTTCGGGGCACGTCCCTTTCTTTCTCGACAACACAGGACGCCCTTGGACAAGAAGTATGGGGCCTGCGCGTTACCCTCTTTTATTTTCTGGATGACAGGACCCAGCTCTTCATCATTCAACTGATGGGGTAACACATCAGTGAAGGCTAACGGAAAGTCTAGTAGAACAGAACAGGGTTGCTCAGATTGGACTTCACTGGGTTGGGAAAACATGCGTGACAAAGCATCTGCAACCACATTTTGCGTTCCCCTAATGTGTTGCACCTTGAATTTGAAGGATGAGATTTTAACCACCCATCTACCAATTTTACCCAGTTGCCGGGGGTGAGCAAGAACCCAAGAGAGAGCCTGATTGTCGGTCTCGAGCAGGAACTCAGCGTGTTCCAGAAAACGCCTGAACTTATCTAGAGCGTATACCACTGCTAAACACTCTAGCTCATATACAGAAGACTTTCTTTCTTGCTGGGTCAGGGTTCGGGAAATAAAGGCCACCGGCTGCCTAGCACCATCAACGACTTGGGACAGAACCGCCCCGAGCGCCACCGAACTCGCGTCCGTCTGTAAAATAAACGGTTGAGAAAAATCCGGCATCCTCAGTACCGGCGGGGACATAATAGCTTCCTTCAATGTTTCAAACGCCTTTTGCTGGCTTTCGCCCCACACAAACTTGACCCCTTTCTTTCTTAATTCATTTAGGGGTGCAGCAATCTCCACTGCATTGGGGATAAACCGCCGATAAAAGTTAACCATCCCCACGAACCTGGCGATGCCTTTGGCATCCTTTGGCGGGGGAAAATCTCGGATACCCTGGGTCCTTTCAGGGTCCACTGTAACGCCTTGGTGCGACACCAGATGGCCCAGAAATGAGATGCTCTCCTGGGCGATTCGCACTTTCTCCGGATTGACCGTGAGGCCCGCGCCTCTCAACCTGCTCATCACCTCCCTGAGATGACACAGATGTTCATCATAGGTTTTGCTGTAGACCAGCAAGTCGTCCAAATAGTTGAAAACGAACTTAAATTTCACATCTTGAAAGACTAGGTCAAGCAGACACGTGAGCGTTTGGGCGCCCACCGCCAGACCCATAGGAACCCGCGTATACTGGTATAAATTCCACGGGACACAGAACGCCGTGTACGGTCTACTTTCCTTGGACAACGGGATCTGGTGATATGCACTGTTGAGATCAATCACGGTGAAGTACTTGGCCTCACTAAACCAATCGAAAGTTGAGTGGAGATCCGGAAGGGGAACCGAATCCACTTCAATATTAGCATTTAACTTCCGGTAATCTATCACCATACGGTGCTTACCCCCAGGCTTGGGTACCAGGAACGCTGGACTGGCATAGCTAGAATTGGAAGGTTCAATTACCCCTTGCTCTAAAAGCTCTTGAACCTTCTCCCTCAGAACGGCCATTTTCGGAGGGGCGAACTTGTATGGGTGCGACCTCACTATCTTAGAGTCCGTTAAACGAATTTTATATTCTAACAATTGTGTGAGTCCCAACTTAGGAGTTAAGACAGAGGGAAATTCCTCACACAACCGGTCTAAAGCTCTCTGCTGGGCGGGAGTGAGATGATCTCGTGCAGAATCGGGACAAGCGACCTCTTGGATACCTCCCTTAGCTCCCTGGTATCCAAGAAATGGAATAACAACACCCCGATTAAATTTAAAATAGCACTGGTGCCCATGGATGTCCAACACGAGACCACTTTTAGCGATGAAATCGGCACCCACAATACAGTCAACTCCCAGAGCCGGAGAAACCAGAAAAGGCCACACCCAAGAAAAGCCATCAATCTTGAACTTGAAGGAAACCACCCGGGAGATGGGCAGAATTTCCCTAGAAGCAGTCCAGCATACCACAGACGACCGACTCGACCCTTTTATTAAGCCCTGTTTTTCAAGGTCCGCGCATACTCGAGATGAGATGATAGATCGGGCTGACCCGGAGTCAACTAGCGCTCTGAGTTGACCCTTCTTTACCTCGAGCGACAGGAAGGGGCATACAGAAGCCTTTTGTGGGACGGTAGTAAGGACCTTGATATTAGAAGAGTCTGGACCTATCCTCCGCCTGGAGGCACTGGAATTCTGAAAAGTCTTGTAACGAGGGGAAGACAATCTCCGATTTGTCCCCCCTTGGTAATTTAGTTTTTTGGATACCGGACCCTCGGGGGAAGGGCTGGACGCATACCACCCTCCGGACAATCGTGGGCAACATGCCCCTGTCTGCGACAGCGAAAGCACACAACACCTCTCGCTTGTCCACTTCGATCACCATTATTTCTCTCTGGCCGCGGTTGGGACTGAACGACCCGTCGTTCTACCACTCGGGGTTCGCCAAGACTGGCCCTTACTGGCCCACGGGATTCATCTATGGATTGTATAGCACGGGATAACGCGCACAGCTTCTCGAGATCTTCATAATTCCGCGGTCGTTCGGCAAAAGTTAAACGAGATCTCTCCTGGGGAGTAACCCCTTCGAAGATCATCTGCACTACCTCATTCTCGGTCAGTCCCAACCCTAAAATCCGGACAGCATCACGGATACTCTGTACAAACTTCGCCAAATTCTCCCCGTGTGCTTGCACCCGATAACAATGTTTGTCCTGCAGCTGCTTTCACAAAAGGCCAGGCACGCATGCGTCCAACACCCCCCGATGGAAAGACGCCACACTGCCGCCATCTCGTATAGTCCGCACGACCCGCTCAGCCACAGACCCACGACAATAGGGATACACGAGTTCAAGTAGAGTGCTATCCGACATCCCCGGGAAGTCGGACAGCTGAAACAAAATTCGAAAAAAGATCATCAACTGGTCCACATCCAGTCCATCTACAACCGGAAGCTCCTGAATAATTGAGGACAGGGGGTTATGTAAGTTATTATAAGAGACGCGCGATCCTCCCGAAAGCGTCGGCAATGGAGCCGCAGGGTTCGACGTCTGCGCTATGTCCATTTCAGGAGGCTGGGGAGAGCTCACGGAAAGCGGAGACTTCACGGGCTCGAAGTTCCGCAATGCTTTAGCCACCTGTTCCGCAATCAGCTTCAGCGTGGCGCTGACTTCAGCGATTGTAGTTTGTGCGGACAAGTTCTCCAGTCTATGTTGCAGGTGTTCCGCTCGCTGACGCACTCTCTGTCGTGCCCTGAGGTTGGAAGGGGCCGACTCAAAATCTTCCATCACCTCCCGCAACTCTCCCCACTTCTCCTGGCACAACTCGAGCTCGGCCATCACATCAGTGACCTTTACAAGCGACGTCATCCCTCCGGACGCAAGTGCGTCTCTTAACTGCTTCCTCAAAGAGGCAACATCCCCTTGGGGCCTCCCACCCCGGGACTTAATCTCGAACTCCAACTCTTGCTTAAGAAATAAATCGGGATTTATAACACTCATGCCACCAATGCTCTAAATACTTATCCTATAAACCACAAACAAACATCAAAAAGAAAATCACTAAACCAGGAAAACCTTGAGTACTGTTCTTCCATCAAGAAGACCCCGGGTTCTCTAGCGCTGCGGAAACCTGGCCTATTATGAACCATTCACATCCACGACGGAAGGAGACAAGAGACAAGCAACAATACTAAACACACATAACATCAAACAGCAACTCGACACACACACCGTACCAACACATAACTCACAACAACCAACTAACAACTGAAAGTCATAATCTGGGAATTAATACTTTGACATCAACCGGACACAAGTCTGTGCCGGTACTGATTTCCGATCGGGCCATACCGCATCCCGTCAATATAACACGCTAAACTCCGACCCCGGATCAACATTCCATCTTCCAGACCACGCTTGCGACTCCCCGGCCGTACAACCATTACATTTTTCAAACACAAATAACCGCCTCAGTGGTGCGACCCGACTCACAAGTTATGCTACCTCCAACTAGCCTACACGGACATATATCAAAAACTATGTCACAACAATCGCATTAATATTTCCGAGTCTGCAAGCCCCGTCACACCACAGGACCCAAGGGTTCAAGCCTAGAATGAACCACGCTCTCTGCTACCATTTGTGGTAGCAGACTTTATAAACCACGCTCTGCGGTACCATTTGTAACCCCTCTTTCCTTTTAAGTATTTTTTTTTGAATATCAAACAACTTCTTTAATTTTAATTAATTTTTTTTGAAAGAGAAGTCACAAGTCAATTAGGACTAGGCAGGAGCCTAGAGAAGCAAAAATTGTGCCGGGTCCAGTATGACGGGACTTGCAATGAACTCCGCCGTAATGTAACAATAACAGATTTATTGTATTCCTAGAATTCATACATGTGTACCTCATAACAAATGTGTATAAATGTGTACCAGGTAAACGTATATACATATATAAAAAAATATAAAAATGGTACATCATAACAAGTGTATATAAAATCAAGTGTACATCAGAACAAGTGTGTATAAATGTGTACAAGGTAAACCTATATACATATATAAAATATAAAATGGTACATCATAACAAGTGTATATAAATGTGTACAAGGTAAATATACATGCATATATATATTTATGAAATTCTCCCCCATATTGTGTCTAGCTAGACACGGACAACATAACACACAGAAACCTAAGGCACACAAACTCACAATTACATAATTCGAACACGACTGCCCCTAGAATGCACCCGCCCTGCAGGCAGTGTAACTACAATATTCCTAACCCAGCAGTGATAACATATTCGCCCATCAATAGCCCGTTTTGTAGAATTACATAAAAGCCAAAACCCCAGAAAGGATGATAATAATTCATGACACATAAATAAAACCGGACCGCCCATTTGTGTGGCATTCCCCTGATCAATGACCCCTCATGAGCGTATGAACCTTAAGTTCCCTTCACAGTATTAAATAAAAATTGACAGAACTACATCACCTGATTTCAAACAGTGATGATAGAATTCTAAACGGTTATTTTACTTCACAAATTCCGAAGGAATCAAAAAATCCTTATGTACTTTAACAATCAGAAGTTAATCACTCGGGGCTTTACAAATTCAGAAAATTTTGACAGTATATGTTTTACCAAAAATAATGAGTACATGTTTTATAGTTAAAGAAAATTAAACAGCAGATACTACCAGTAAAAGTCAATCAATATGTGTTTTGCCAGTTAAGATAAACAATCAGTATAGCCCTTGTGCAAGGAGCAAAATCAACTAATATATTTCCAGAAAAATAGCAAATTATTTCTATTAACCCCGAATGGCTATATACAAATAATAAAAATCAAAAAATACAATAAGGTGGTGGTGCTCTAGCATCTGTGGCAGCACGCCAGCATGTAGTTGACAAAATTTGACAGGCCTCCAACCTGTCTGAGGTTGCACCAGCATGAGTCAGAGAAAAACTAAGTCCCCTTTTTGTTAACCCCAGAAAACGTTCCAAGAAAAAAAACCCAGGAAAACCCCCAGCCCTTAAATGTAAAACCCAAAGTGAAGTTAAAATATATTCATCTCTGTTCCATACATTTTGTAAAAACTAAAATGACAATGATGAGCAAACTGTACAATGTGCAAGTGTGAAAATATCTCTGGCACGCTCCCCCAGTGCATCACCCACTTACAGGCAGTGCCCTTAGCGTTATGTAATTCAATTATAAAAATTGTACTTGAATTTAACTAGTAAAGTTCTGAGTCATGAACAGCGGCTTCCCATTCTAGCAGAGAGTCTGCACACGTGGGCCCATGAATGCAAAGATTTTTGATAAGAAAATAATAGAGTGCATATCACCTTATCACAGCTGGCAAGTGTTACATTGAGAACGAGTCCCCATCTCCCTCTTCAGACAAGATCTTGTTCATGGTTCACGGCTTAGGCAGGTGTACGGCCATCAGCAAGCCAGGTATCCGGCTTAGTTCAAGAACCCGGGAGTCATTTACGCCTTAGCCAGCCATAAAGACGGATACAAACTGCGTCGTAAAGTTCGAAGAGAGAGAAGGAACGTTGTCTCTTGCAGCCGGGCAGTGAATGAGAAATCTGCTGTCCGCAGCAGGTAAAGCGAACGTTCGCCATCGATTGCGTACGCAACCATAACTGCAGCGAACAAAGGTCGCCCGCCTTCGCTCACTTTGACAATTAAATAGAACTGTTTCTAAGACCTTTTTAAACGGCCGGATCAACACCGGCACAGGCGTACACTCACCCTCAATTAATTAATTAATTGAAAACCCACGGCCGGTAGCAGGCCACACCCTAAATCCAGACCCTGTCAGTCGACCCTGCGGCAGGAGCTCTATTTGAATCTCGGGACGTAGTATACGAGCGGACAACGGGCAAGCCCTTCGTCCCGCACAGCCATTGAACTTGTAACATTTATATTCTTCCATAGTCCAGAAAATCTGCTCTAAACAAGTTAGGGAAACAAAAACTAATATTCTACCTGTAAAGTTCTTACCAAGCACCTTATTAACTACTTTATTAGAGTGCAGATTTTTACTATCGTTAGAGAAAATTCTATCATCTGGTTAAAAAAAGTCTGCAGGAATCTTGAGGAATACTTGCAGATGTTTTGATAAATTGCATTGTGTTGGATTTCAGCCTATATTTACACTAGTAACTAACAGATTAAAATACAGAGGGACAAATTAAATGTTTATGAAATAAGTTGCTTGTAATATAATAATTCATATTACAAGATATGCATCAAATCATATTACATGATTAACAAATAAGAGTTAAAGTTGTTTGAAAGTATACAATGAGTCAGAGTTATCATTTTGTCTTTAGTAGTTACCTTTGTAAAGTAAAGCAGTATACAGAGTAAGATAAAAAAATGCTTTTCCAAAATTTTTGCTTGTTTGTATTTGAGGTCAGCAGCATGAGTATGGTATGGAACAGTTCTAAATAACAGTTGTTATTTTGTGTTTTAACTATGTATTGTGTTGCCTTTAGCGTTTTTGATCTATGTTGGTGGAAACGCAAGACGAAAACAGAATTGGTAAAAGCTGATTCTGAAAAGAAATTTTCTGGTTTTCATCACCAACATATCAGGCAATTTGAAATTTGAGCAGATCTACCATAAAGCAGGTGACCATGAACTGATGGCACTGAAGAGAATGCACAACTTTACACAATGAGTCATAAGCAAACCTGTTGTTGTTTTTCTTTTTCACAATTTTTAGGGAAAGCGATTTTTATCTCACTCTGTATAAATAAGTTAAAAAAGTAATAAGCAAGATACAAACTTATAATAATAATTATTATTCATCATCTTCATTTCATGGTATAGGCTAATAACTTGTTCTGCCTTCATAGCAACTATCTCTGTAAGGACTTTCCCAGAGATGATAATAATAATAATAATTATTATTATTTTTCAAAATAATCTTGGAAGATGGCAGTGCTGGCTGATGTTAAAGTTGCACAGCCACCAAAATTTGAAGTATAATATGCTATGGATACAAGAAATTTTTTAATTCTATATATATATATATATGTTTTATTAACATTTGTGCGTCCGTCTTAACAAATTTTATCATCGTCGTGACGTCTGTTAGATTTTGACGTCCGTATGTCGGACGCCAAAATGTAATCCCTTATAGAAAATGTGTTCTGTAGAATAAAAGTTTATAAGTTCCACAAACACCCTTTATGGCCAAATCGCAAATGAGAAATCTTAATTTTTTTAACTTTCAACTCATTATTTTGGCACCACGAGTTTTTTAGTTTTTACCTGCGGGTGCCAAATTGACAGACTTTTGAAAATTGATATTCAATATGTAGTTTATGGTTTGTCCACCACGTAGTACTACCATCGTCTGTATACACTCTGCGCGCCTTTTTTTCATTTAGTTTGTAATCATTGTGGAATCCGTGGATATGGCAACACTGTCATAGCATAAACGCACAGGGTCAAATAACAAACGCAATCCAAGCCTGATTCAGACTGTGCTAAGTGGGTCAAAGATTATGTCCTTTTTTAATTATTCGCTTGTGTTTCTCTCATATTCATATGTTCACTTGTAAGTTCATTTTCCCACTTCCCTCATTTTTCTTTCTCTTACCTTCCCCACTTTTGATTTTATTCTCTTTATAAACCGTTTGATGTGTGCTTTACGATAGTGCATATCATGAATCAAAAGAAAAAGTGGTAGAGGGAGAGGAGAGAGATCGGGGCGAAAACGTTAAAAATTTGATTCTTCACAACAGTTTAATTTTTCTGTGAAGAAAGAGAAAGTGTGTGTGTGTGTGTGTGTGTGTGTGTGTTGTGAGTGAGAGAGAATAACACTTATATTAAAAAGTTATATCTTTCTGTCGAAGGGTTAGAGAGAGTTAAAACAAAAGGACACATGGTGTGGGAAAGAATGAACGTGAGCGAGCGACAGGGAAGGACAGAGAGAAAGAGTAAGTGAGAGGGGTTAGTGACAGGGTAAAAATATTTAAAATTTGATTGTCATTTAAAATTTAATTTCTATTAGAGTATGATGGGGGGAGGGGGGAGAGAGAGAGAGAGAGAGAGAGAGAGAGGGGGGGCAAGAAGGCAGAGAGATAGAGTAAAAATGAGTAGTACGTGCATTAGCGTTACTACCGAGACGTCTGAGGAGGGGGAGAGGCTAGGAATGAATATGCGACTGTTAAGCTACGTTTACACTGCGAGAAAATGTCGACAGGAAATACGCAAGCAGTGTCCAGTAGGTGTTTGCACTAAGACGCCGTTTTTACTGCGAGAGATTGTGCAAGTGTTCACTATGTGCTTGCACGAGCTAATGTCGTAATTTATTCCGACAGATGTATGAAACTCCGTTTACACTAGACAGTAAGTTTGGGCAAGTAGTCCTGTCACAACTTTCCCCGCCGAGCACTCTTCAGAGAGGTGTCAGCCATGGCACGTTGTTTAGTAAAACAGTAAATTAAAAATAAATAACTATTGTATGTATTTTTTTATTTCCCGGTTAAATGATTGTCGATTTAGATAAAGTATTGATTTAGTAAAATACAGTATGGTTTTAAGTGAAAAAAATATATGATTTTCTTTTTGAGAGTCTAGGTTGAATTTTGATATTGTTTTTTATGAAGCATCATGTCAAACATGTCGACCATGTATAGGTGCTTGGTGTCTGACAAACTAAACAAATGAAATATCTTGGCTTCATAATAGACAATAATCTCTCATGGAAAAGTTTTATTTGTAACCTGAAAAAATAGTTGTATACATTCTTACGAAAATTCTATTTGTTACGAGATTTTTGTCCTGAAAATAACTATTCCTCGATAACATCCAGATATGTCTTGTGATCAATTCACGGCCAGGTAATTGGTTAGTTCGAATTGCTTCCTATAATTGTCATGTGTAAAAGTTTTCGTACTGATGACTAACAAAATTGTTTCATGAAGGTATGCAGCAATTGTCATATGTAGTACTATCAAGGAGAACTATTTATAACAGAAACCAGCTCTTGTGTATACAGTTGAAGACATAATATTCAGTCCACTCCAAGAGTGTTTAATAAACAAACTCGATTTCATACAGCGTGTGGCCTTGCATAAGTAGTCACAACTGTTATGTGATTATAAACACCAGACAGGTTGATGAACGAAAGAAGCCATGCTTTATGTCCGCGTAAAAACGAGTGATATTTTTAAATAATGTCTATTTTAGATAATTTATTTACATTTTCTGATATACCTAATTATCATCAGTAAATTATACGTAACAGTCTAACAAGTATTTAGATTACTACTCCTACTTTATTACATATTTACACAAATATTCCAGAAATATTTCAGTGTTCACGTAAGTTTTATAAGAACAGAAGTAATGATCACCTAATTTAGTGTTTATTAGTTTAAAATGCTTGCAAATATTCCGTTTCCAGTATTGTATTATTGGTATTAAGTTTATGACCTGGGATAAACGAGTGCGCACACCCATACACACATATAAACTCATGAGATTTCAACAATCTGATGTTGAAGACTCCAATCGTGGATATTTGATAGATACAACCTTTTTTTAGACTTTGCTTATTGTGGGAAACATTGTATAGAATACCGTAACGTTAAACGAAATGTACCTATTTACTTTATTCTGTTGTTAAAATAAGATACTCAAATTCGATTGTGTTTTGTAATGTATTTGTATTTGTATTAAGTATGAACTACAAAGTTTTAATTTAAATTAAGATTAAAAGTGCAGTTGATTCACAAGAATTTACTGTCATGTGTTCTTCTCTGATACGCTTTAAATAACGAAAACTCATATTTTAAAATTTACAATTCAAGTCAAATCAGGTAGTAATTCAGTCCAGTTCTCAATGTGCCACTTTTAAAGAAGGAACATAATTCTTATTACAAACAATGAAGCTTTTTAGACCTGGTATTACTAGATGGTAAGTAAATAATCAAAATGTTTTATACAGTTTGTTAGTTCCTTGTCATTCAGTTCATTCTATTTATAATCAAGTTAAAAACATTCGCTAGCATTTGTATTTAATTTCTTCAAAAAAAGAACACTTTTAAAACGGTACGAGTAGTTTTCATTATTGTTTTTTTTGGAAAATAAGGGCATTACAGTCTGTGTTATGAATACCAATTTGTTTTACGTCCTCAAAAAATCAATACTGTGTATTCATTCACTAGATGTGTCTGTAGTATTGGCTTGAGCAGAATCATGACAATCAGAAACCTTTGATGTAGGCCTAATAACTTGTATTTAATTACGCAGCAGTTTCCAACTCTGTATCTGTGCGCCAATCAGATTAGACCTTTAATAAGATTAGACTACCGTACTAAATACACGTTGACGCTGTGTAGTCACAATTAGTATTCATGAAACGCAGCTTGAAGTGAATCGGCCTATCGTGTCGTCGTCATTTTGCTGTCGGTATAGTCGTTGTTTAATGATGTACAATAACATGACAAAAACGTAACTACACACATAAATTAATAACCACTGATGCCGACTGCCATCCTTTTGATCGAGTGTGTATTAGATTGTTAACTGTTTACACATACACAATGATCTTTTTTACATACTTATTTGGCAATGAAAGTACTGCAATTGATAATTAAGTTCTTTGTTTGGGATTAGATTATAATTTTGTCTAGACCTAATTATGTAGCTGTGCCCTCTAATAATATATGTCCAAAATGTTTTATTACAAAATATGTAGCATGCACAGAATTAGCACCAAATAAATACCAAAACTGTTAGCTTATTATAACTATATTTTGTAACAATTTGTTACTATGCTTGTTATGTCCCAACATTAAAAGTTATAAATACATTTTTAAAACATTCCGTTTTTACACTGAGTATTTTATTGTGACTTGCACTTTTGTGTACAGTGTGATAAGTGTACTGAAAACATAGGCTATATTAAAGAAACCGCAAATAAGTATTTGACAGTACTGACTCTACTGATATATATATCTAAACAGTGTATGAACCCAACCTCATATTTTAATATATTTTATTACAAATTTTATGTGTCTTTGGATATCCAAATATCCTTGTACCCGAATTACTCTCGGTCCTAATTTGTTATGATACTGATGCTCTACTTTGATGCAGATCATTATCAAGACATTTGTATATGCATAACTTATTTTTTCCCGCCTTATGATTTTTTTTAAATTGAAAAACATTTTTACTCTGTTGTTTTCTTATTATTAGCTGTAACACCACTTTTAGGCTTTAAAATTCTAACTTGAATGTGCCCATAAGATTTTTAAATTTCAAAAAGATTAACGCTATCGGTTAACCAAATTATCGTAATTATTAACATTTGATAATTGTCAAATAGATAAAAAATACTGACTTATTCAATCAAACTGCAGTTTAACTTTGTATTAGCTACCTTTATTTTGAACTTTAAAGACTTCATTTTATTAGAATTTTGAATAATCTCAAAATTGTTTTTTATAATTCTTTTTAATCACAAATTTATCATTCATTACTTTCTCAAAATAAATATTTTTGTTAAAATTGATATAATTATGTACTCTGCTTGTAATGATCTAAAATGAAATATTCTCACTACACTTTATTTAGCTTTCTAATAATTCATCACATCAAGGACAACATTTCAGTAACTATTTTTTATTAATATATTAGTAAGAACCACATTGGATATCTTCACTAAACTCATTTACCACTCCATAAATTAGAGGAAAAGCAAATAAATGGAAACGTCAAAAGTAAAAACCACCATCATCATCAGCAAGGGTTATACAAAAGTAGTTTGTTCCAGCCCCAAGCAGATAGACTAGAGCTGGTTATTCCAATGCTTCTTGGGACGCCCCACACCTCTCCGTCGATTTCTGCCTACAATTCAATAGTTGTTTGAGAATGCTTCAGTCATCGTTTCGGTTAAAAGTTCCAACCATTTTAGCATATAATGGGCAGTCCTATCAAATATACACATAATATTCAGTTCCTGCAGTACATCGAGATTTCTTTTGCGATCAGTATTTGTGAAGAGTACATCATATATCACGCGTCTGAGACCGCTTGAAAACGACTGCTCTGGGATTTCATTCTCAGTAGTTGAAATTCTCATACCCATAGACCTTGTAGAACTTCATGGGTGTTTCTTTACTCGTTGATTTAATAAATGGGTTGGTTATTCGTTGTACCAGGTTAACTAGGACTTGTCCTCAAATTCTTAGTGTTGAATGAAGTAATGTTTGAAAGAAGCCTTCAACCTCTCTCCAGCCAATACGGTTCTGCGGGGTGAAGTCCCATGTCTTACAAGAGGTTACTCTTCTGATGCTGAACAGTATGGATTTAGACTGGAAGGTCGATAAATATTATTTGAAGATCAGTAGTAGCCAACAGTACCAAGTTGAGGCGTAAGGCAAATGGTTCTGGACTCTCTTATCTTTGGAATATTATAGGCGCAAATTAAGTTGGATTTATTGGGTTGTACTATTGTGTACAGGGATATCTGGTCTCTTTAGTATGATAAGATAGTCAGTTTATGTGAGACAACCTACAGAAATTGGGCTGGACGTTAAGCCGGAAGGTGGCAACCCCACTATTGCATTGCCGTGCGTTATGAAAGTAACATATTCAGGAGACACAATAGTTACCAAACTGTCACAAGCAAGATGTAACCAGAAGGAAAACGTCAAAAGTGCCTTCCAAAAAATTTTAATTTTGCGTATTTATAAAGTAAGGAAATTAGAATAAATTTGTAATGGAATGCTCTAACAGAAAACCTATATTTCGCTCACATTGTTTATAATTTTTCTCTCATTGTGTTCGCAAACTGTAATTCGTATTTTAAAATATCAATTAGCCTATAATGATATTATACATTTAGTTGCCGTGGACTTTTGTAAACGAAGATATGATGCAAGAGAAACTTGTACTTCAATGTGTCTAAATAACACTGTTGTTTCTATGACATTTTTAAATATTTGTTTTCCTATAAATAATAGTTTTATATAATTGAAAGTAAATTAATAAAACAGAATGGAAAATTCAACACAATACAAAATTATGGGTGTAACGAGATATAAAACGAGCAGGCAAAAGGCTAAACAAATGTTGAAGGTAGAAGAGAAATAAAGCAAAGATAAATAAGGAAGACCGATTCGAAAACACAAACTTAGATGGGAGAAGGTAGTATGTTATTTACTACCAGGGAATAACACACGAAACTGCATCAACCACAATAAAACTAACAATTTTTTAATATAAATGAGGTCTTAGACAACAATAAAAACGAAAGAGCGGATTCTTCACTGCGCACAAAACGTGTTAGCAAAAATAAATTGTTTGCCCCAGAGAGTCCTCTTTAGTTAGGAACTTTTAGACTAGTTATAATTTTTGTGGTTCAAACCCCTCTAATCGACAGCATATCTAGAAGAATCATATTCCCGTTTATTTTACACAATCCGCTTCGTGAAGCTATTCAGTAATCTGTTTTTTTCAATTCAACGTTAATTATTACATTTTAATTTATAGTCATTATTAATGAAACTTTGATTTACTTTCACAAATTTACAAAATATTGTTAATGCCTTTATTTCAACAGCTATTTGTGAGCGGTTTGACAGTTGCAGTTTGATACATGCAGCAGGCTCAGATATTGGCCTCTGTTGAGTGAAAAACTAATTACTAGCTTTGGAGAGGGAATTGATCCCTTGAGATTGCCCGTAGATGTGCCACTGCCTAATTTTATTTGTAAGAAGTACCGAGGATTCCTATGCCGAACCCCATTGCAAACCAATGTTCACATGTGTTAGTCTCGTCTATACAAAGATTCTATAGATAATAATGGTTTATTTATAAAATTTAAAATGCTCAATAACTGGTGTAGCTATCACGGAAAATAAAAGTGTAAGTGATGCAGTATTAAGCTAGCAGCGGGTTTCACTAGTTCTTGAACTACGCCCTTACAACTCTTTAACATGAATATATACAGAGCAAGTAAACGACTCAATTTCGGAGTTTGATGACACACATTAAGAAGAATTTTATGCAATACTGGAAAGAGACAGTAAAAAAACTGTTAACACAAAGAGTAACTATACTTATAGACTTTTAAATAAAAAAATTAAAAGAACGGCTAGAGAATCAGAATTATGGAAAACATGGATTAAGGTCACAAATTGAATAGGTGAGTAATAAATTTACTTCAGTTCTGATAACAACCTTTATTATTTGTAAGCCAGACGTTCATCATCACGTAAGATAATGTATTCATGACATTTCCCTAGTGCTAGCTTTTCCAGTCAAGTAGACTACATCTTAATTATCGCTAGGTGGACTCTACTAACTTTCCAAACAATTAAAGACTCTACGAGCTCCCCAGAGAAAGATTTTTACAGTAACCAGATTCTTGCAGCTAAAGTAGAACTAAACCTGGAAAGGCATACATCAAAAGAAAGTCATACAAACATGATGGTGTTTAAAAACAGACATATATAAGCAAAATGAGGATACAAGAGTGAAGAGGAAAATTGTCGGTCGGCAATAAACCTATGAGGCATGCAGATAGCGCCTAGCTAAAACCAAAACGTATATTATAAGAAGAAACCTCTAGAGTAACCAAAAACCCGTAATTTTAGTAAAAATAGTGTAAAAATAGATCAGTAAAGATACGTGTAACACAATACAGACAGAAAACGGGACTACACAATTAAGAGACAAATATCCTCAAATAAGCAAAGCCGGAATACAGCAATGTAGGTACGACACGAATAAATACGTAAACAAAATCTAGAAGGATTAAAAACAAATAGAAACAAACATCAATTATATATGTATTCAGACTTAAAACATTACAAGAATATTTGTAACAAGTAAAAGAATAGATGATGCCAATATAAAACAACAGCGGAGAAGCTACTGCAAAAAACCTATTCAAAGATAAACGCATAGAGAGAGAGAATACAGGTAACTTTATGTTTGACCTGGAAATCAACATTACCATGCAATATTAATAACTAATGTTAATAATAGTAACTACATAATAATGTTTAATAATAATGTTCAGTTCAGTGGCGTAACAACCTATTACTGAGTCAAGGCATCCTCCAGCCTCCGCCAGTTGTCCCGGTCAAGTGCAGCTGCTCTCCAGTTCCGGGTCCCAAGGATATGGCTCGCATCGTAGTTCACACCGTCTTCCCAACGTAGTTTGGGTCTACCAACTCTCCTGGTGCCATAGATCTGTCCTGTGAGTGCCTTTTTTGGTATTTCATTCTCCCCCATTCTGATCACGTGTCCAGCCCACCTGAGTCTACCAAGTTTTATAATTTTCACAATATCTGGTTCATTCAGAAGAGTGTTCAGTTCTTGGTTGGTTCTTTTCCTCCATTCACCTCCTACACATATTGGACCAAATATACTGCGGAGAATTTTGCGTTCATGAACCAGCAGGCTTGACTCAGACTTTCTAGAAATGGTCCAGGTCTCAGAACCAAAGGTGAGAACTGGGCGGATCAGTTTTTTATACAAAAGCAGCTTGATGCTCCTGGCAATTATTCTGCTCTCTTTGGGGTCTGAGACCAAAGAAGCACCTATTATCTGAGGTGATTCTTCGCTTTATTTCTTCTGTTGTTTCCCCATCGGAGTTAACTTTTCATCCTAAATAAACAAAGTTTTTGACTTTTTCGAAGGAATAGATGCCAATTTGGATGTGCTCTCCTTCTCTAGCCTCCTGTCCTGTAGCCATGTATTTTGTCTTGCTTTCATTTTATTATGAGACCCAGCCTACTTGCAGGACCTTCAAGAGCAAGAAAGGCTTCAGTGACTGCTCGAAAGTACCTCCCGATTATATCTAGGTCATCGGCGTATCCTAGGACCTGCACCAACCTGTTGAATACAGCCCCGGAGGAATTATTCCAGCATCTCTCATAGATTTTTCTAAGGCAAGAACGAAGAGGAGGCAAGCAAGAGCATTGCCCTGGAGAACTCCCTTTCCATAGTCGAACTCTCCTGATAAGTCATTCTGAATGTTCACCATGCCATTCACTGTCAGCATTGTCATCCTACACAATCTTATTAATTTCTTTGGTATGCCCAGTTCTTCAAAAGCAGTGTAAAGTTCTTTTCTGTCAATGCTGTCGTATCATCATCATCATCATCATCATCATCATCATCATCATCATCATCATTCCTGCATCTCCTAAGTGGAGCATAGGGCATCAATGAACTTCCGCCACCGGACTCTGTTCCACGCCATCGTCTTGATCTCGGGCCAGGTCTTCCCTCCTTTCTCCATCCCTTCCGCTATTACACTCCTCCTCCATGTGTTCCTTGGTCTGCCTCTTCTCCTGCTACCTTGTGGGTTCCATTCTAGGGCTTGTCTTGCTATGTTGTCTCTATCTCGTCGTAATGTATGCCCAATCCACTTCCATTTCCTACGACGCATCTCAATGTCAATGGGTGTTTGATGGGTTCTTCTCCACAGCTCTTCATTGGAGATAACTTGTGGCCACCATATCCTCAGGATATTCCGAAAACTTCTGTTCACGAATGTTTGGAGTCTGCTAATCAGTTGTCTGTTAGTCTTCCAAGTTTCACACCCATAGAGCAGTACCGACTTGACATTTGTATTGAATATGCGTAGTTTGGTATTGGTGTTAAGTTCCCTTGATTTCCAGATTGGTCTCAGCATTGCAAATGCTCCTTTAGCCTTATTTATTCTATTTCCTATATCCTCTATGGTTCCTCCCTCCGTAGTGACCATATTTCCCAGGTAACAAAACTGTTTGACTTGTTCGATCTCTTGGTTTCCTAAAAATAATAGTGCCTTATTGCGGTTATTATAACGCATCTCCTTGGTTTTCTTTCCATTAATCTTCAGTCCCACCTCTGATGCTTCGGTTTTTAAATCGTTCAGCTTTGCTTCCATATCCTTAAAACTGTTGGTTAGCAAGCACAGGTCATCCGCGAAGTCCAAGTCCTCCAACCTATCTGTCAGTCCCCACTGAATTCCTCTTCGGCGATTCATTGCCTTCTTCATCATGAGATCCAGCACCATAATAAATAATATTGGTGACAGCAAACATCCTTGCTTCACTCCTTTATTTACTGGGATGGGCTCGGACAACATCCCCTGGTGTAAAACTTGACATGTGTAGTTCTCATACATTTCTTGAGTTAACTTAATAATTTTCTTTGGAATCCCAAACTCTCTCATGGCTTTCCACATCTTCTTCCTCATTACACTATCAAACGCCTTTTCAAAGTCTACAAATAGTATATACAGTGACGACTGCAGCTCCGTGGATTGTTCTATAATTATACGCAGTGTATTGATCTGGTCCATACAGGAATAACCTTCTCTAAATCCTGCTTGTACTTTCCTCAACCTTGAGTTAATTTGCTGTTTTATCCTTTCAAGAATTACTCGTGAGAGTACCTTACTTGGTATCGAAAGTAGGGTAATCCCTCTCCAGTTATCACATTCTAATAAATCTCCTTTCTTCGGAAGCTTAATCAGCAGTCCTTTCTTCCAATCTGAGGGGATCTTCTCTTCTTCCCAAATCTTCTTAAAAAGTGGGAATAGAATCTCAACCGAAGTACCCATATCCACTTTCAAGGCCTCCGGCTCCGGTGCGATATTGTCCATGCCTGCCGCTTTGCCATTCTTAAGTTGTTTAATGGCCCTTTGAATCTCTGTTCTTGATGGTGGCTCTGTACTAATAGCAACATCTTCCTGCTCTTCTTCTATCATCACCTCTGTCTCCCCTTCTTCGATTGTTTCATGATTCAAAATCTCCAGAAAATGTTCTCTCCATCTTTCTAGCTGTTCTTTTTGTGTGGACAGTAATATCCCATCTTTAGCTTTCACCGGTTTGTCCGCTCTTGAAAACTTTCCTGTTAATCTCTTGATAATGTGATACAGAGTCCTACTGTCATTGTTTTGTGCTGCCGTCTCAGCTTGTGTTGCAAGATTGTTGATAAATGCTCGTTTGTCTCATCGAAAACTCCTCTTCACTGTTTTGTTAAGTTGATTAAAGTCTGTTCTAGCTTGTACATTCTCTTCTTGCGTTCTTGCGGTATTGAGTCTTTTCTTACATTCCTTCCTTTGATTCACGGCTTCCCATGTCTCTGAAGCAATCCATTCCTCTCTTCCTCTCTCCCTCTTGCCTAGGACCTTTTCACAGGTATTTATGTAGGTACTCGTTATGCTCTTCCAATTGTGTTCAATATCCTGTCCTTCTTCCTCCCTTAGCTGTTGGAATCGGTTACTCAATTCTAGTGAAAAATGTTGTTGCATCTCCTTATCCTTCAATTTATCAAAGTTATACTTTATCCTCCTCTTTTGATGTATGTGCCTAATACTTGCAATCTTCAGTCAGAGTGTGGCTACTACCAAATGATGGTCACTTCCCACATCTGCCCCCCTCTTGTTCCTCACATCCAACAGGGAGGTTCGCCATGTCTTGCTAATAGTGAAATGATCGATCTGGTTCTCCGTTCTATGGTCTGGGGAAACCCATGTCACTTTATGGCAGTTCTTATGAGGGAAGATAGTGCCTCCTATCACCAGCCTGTGGTTACTACAAAGTTCAATAAGTCTTTCACCATTTTCATTTCTAGTTCCTATGCCATGTCTTCCCATTATATTTTCTACTCCTTGATTATCATTGCCAACTTTCGCATTCAGGTCTCCCATCACGACCAGAATATCCCTTTTCTTTTGTAATGGTACAATTCTGGTAAAATCGTAAATTAACAAAAAAACATGGTATAAAAGACTATAAGTATTGTATTCCTTCATTTTTTAACAATTTGGTCATAATTAATTAAACATTTAATTAATCCCTGTAAAGTTACAGTGAGTGGACTATATAAATATTTTGTGAACGCAAAAGTGAATTGACAAGATTCTAACTGTTTTCATCGCAAAAAACGTATGTCGCATACTGAGATAAGGTGCCTATCCCTGATGACGCCAGCGATGAGGAATGTGTTGTTGAAGCTGTAAACAGATGAACAATAACTGGATGACGTAGTTTCGCCCCACCTACGAAATGTGAAACAAAGAATCTAGGTCATTTTCTTCTGTAGCGTGAGCGCAGCCAGCCGGCAAACAGTTCACCGAGTGTGAATTTTAACTTTTACACCACTAAAAGTGGTTAATTAACTAAACAAAATATCTGAAATGTTGGGGCGGTAAAGAACTTGGACAGGTGTCATCGGCCGATGGGTCGTTAATTAAGTAGTGCGTATAGAATCTGTCCAAGGTGTTTTCGTGGGCAGACACGACGGTGTGGGCCTTTAGAACGATGTAAAATTTACAGATTGTGCACGAAGAAACGACCCTAGAAGTGCGGTGAGACCTGTACAACATATGGGTGAGAACGTTCCAACATCATTTTATTTTTTTACATAAAAACAACATAATTCAAAATAATGACCAAGGCAAAAGTCACTCACTGTTAAAATGAAACTAAGTCTTTAAAATTTTAAAATGAGCTCATTAAAAGAAATCAATTGTACCAGAGCGTGAGAGAGAGAGAGAGTGTTTTAAATTCTCTAAGTGCTGGGTTGTGCGAAATATAAATGTATTTGTTTAATGTTACATAATTGCATATTCAATGTTGCATATTTAATGTTTATTTTGGAGGGTTAAAATTGTTTTGCTAACGCCCATGGCGTAATATGTGGGGTACATATTCGAGTCAATTTCCAATATGTAATTAGAGTCAATTTAAAAAAATAAAAAAGTAATTTGTATATGTTATCTTGAGTACAATTATTTCAGGTAGTATGTTTCACAAATCGGGTTCGTGTTACCCGAATCCTGGCCCTAAATGTAAATTTGTATGATGCTGCCCAATCTGACAACATGGCGTCCGGTTTCAAAAGTGATATTCATTTACTAGTACACACAATATTATTGTAACTAATAAAACAATAAAAGCCAGAAGTTACAAATGGCGCGTGCCGAACATGGACTCGACATAAAACCTAATTTTATGTGGAGTATACTTACCTGAATGTGAAATAACTACCTGGGGTAAGAGTGCGAAAGTACGTAACACGTGCGCAAGGTAAGGTTAAATTTTTTAGGTTATAAACATATATGTTTTTAGCAACATAAAATAGCAAATATATTAGTACTAATGACAATATTACATTAGAAATCAGTACAGCTGATGTAAATTTGACTGGTGAGATGGATGTTCAACCAACTCAAACTAGTCAGACTGACGAGGCAAATATGCCTGTATCTGTAGAGACAACGAAAGTCGATACATCCATTTCAACTATGTCAGAAGGTAAACCAGATGGTACCGCTGCTTTGATGCAGCTGTTATTAAATAAATTTGATGAACAGAGTGTAAAATTCGATGAAAAATTTGATAATTTTGATAAACAATTTAAGGAATTAAAGAATGAAATTAAAAACGGTAACGATAATCTCATTAATCAGTGTGATAAGGTGATTAAAACATTGGATGAGAATTTAATTCAACTAGAAAACAGAAGGTGAGTGGTAGTGAAAACAGTACGAAAAACGAAGTACTGACTAATAACGTAAGTAACAGTGATAAGTTGAATAATGAATTTACAGGTAGTAAGAATATAATATTAGAAAATGATAATGAAAGTATTATGAGTGATAATGAAGTGTTTGAGTGTATTGAGTCAGAAAGAGAGTATGGAGAAAGTATTTTTGTAAAAGGGGTGCAGGGGGTAGAATTTTCTTTTGATGTCGTGTTAGGGGGTGAAGAAAAGTCTTCACGTATTTTTTACAAGGACAAGAGTTCCTTCAATTTATATTTGGGAGATGATAGGTCTACAAATAAAGTTTCTTGGTGCTTTTGTGTACCTCATAAGTGGTGCAGTAATTTTGAGTTAGGGACCCCTGCATATTTGGAGAGAGAGAGTGTAATTTGGTGTTATGGTGAGAAATATATTAAGAGAGAAAGTATAGAGAGATATGGTGAGAAAAAGAAAGTAATAGAAATTTTTACAGTAAATAGAAAGTACAGAGAATTGGTAGAGAGGTTAGGAATAGATACGGTGGAGGAAAATAATGAATACTTACCTTGTAGTAACAGTAAAATTGAAATAATAATAGATGAGGAGAATAATGGTATTAAGTACTTACCTGTGGTAGAAAATTATGATGATAATTACAAGATGAATAACAAGATTATAACATATTATCCTACTGAGATAGACAGAACCCTACTCGATCGTGACTTGATATATTTGTTTGATAATTGTTTGATATATGAATATGAATATAATGTTTCTAATCATAAAATTTTTTCATTAAAAAATAAGATAAATAGACATAAGATTAGGATGTTGTTCAACGATGGAGGATAGAGTGTTTCCATTGTGTAATGAACATTTAATATATGTGAAAAGTGGTATTGAATTGGACTGCTATGGACTGAGTTTGATAAATAACAAAATAATGTGTTTGGAGTGTATATTTTTCATTGTTTTATATGTTTTATATATCAATGTATTTATGTATTTTGATGTGTATTGCAGGTATATTTTGTGTACACCAGTTATTATGTATTTTAACAATTAACATGTTTTGTTTACCTAAACAAGTCAAAAATTTTTTCAATAAATAAATAATAATTAAAGAGTAATTATTCTTTATTACTAAAAAATTATGGTATAAAAGGAAGTTGTACTAATTTGTAACAGAAGTAAATTATTAAGTATAATAGAAAGTCAATGAAGTTAAATTATTATGTAATATGTAATGAAGGTAATTACTAATGAATAATTAAATAAATGATTAAGTAAAAATATATATATTTGAAGATTGAGAGGTACTATTATGAGTAGGTGAGAGATGAGTTTTGTAAGACAATTGTCAATGATTACAGTAAGGTAGAATGTTTAAACAGGGATAGAGCCTGGGTATAGATAAAATGCAGGTGAGTTATTTAATTGAAGTTAATGGGAGTTAGATAGTTAAGAATTTTGAAGTAAATAATACAAAGAAAATATTAGATATTTAGGGACACAGTAGTTAGTGATTATTTGTAGAGGTGAGTAAAGTAAAGGGTAAACATATATTTGTTGTTGATGATATTTTGTAGTGGGGGTGAGGTGATAAGGAGTAGCCAACGTATAGCGTTGTGGCAGGTATTAGCATAGTTTAAGGGAGTGTTTGCCGAATTATTTGGAAGGGCAAAAAAATTATGGATGTATATAGCCAGTTAGGGAACACCCATCTCTGTACAAAGATGCGCGGTGCTATAGGATTTATCGTCGGAATGAAATTAGTAAAGGTGTTTATAATTGAGAAATTGGTGTCATGATAGGTAAATTTGGTTGTCAGTTAGAAGAAAGGTGAGTAAGATTATAATAAGTAAAAGCATAGTGAATGTAGGAGTCACCCAGACTAAACAATGATAAAAATGTGAAAGGTTAGGTAGGTGAAAAAGTTCAGAGTAGAGAGGTAATAGGAAATGAATAATGAAATAATAATAATATAATCTGAATATTAATAATAAATTTGAAATGAATTTTATAATTATAATAAATAATTGATGTCTAATTAATGAATTAATTAATTGAAACTGTAAATAATTTTTATAATTTTAAATGCAAACTTAAATCGATAGAATATGCAAATCTTAATCAAGATTAAATATGAATTTAAAATGTATTAAATGTATTAATATAATGATCATGTGTATTAATGTATCAATGTATTATCATGTATTATGTATTATGTTATGAAATTTTAACATGATTTATGGAAATAGGAGGATATGGATTTATTAATTTAACATGATATGGATGTGGAGGAGAAAGAGGGGTAAATATAATTGGCGCTGTCAATAACAATAATAATAATTATTATTAATAATAATAATTATTATTATTATTTTGATTTCAATAAGATTTTCTTAATGATGTTGTTTTTTTTCTATAATTTGTTTTTCTCCATGTTTGAATATTTGGGAGATTTATATGGGGATTTCCATGTTTTCATATATAATTAAATTAAATTCTTTTTTATATCAATATGTGTTTCTTTTATAATTATAATAATTATAAAACAGAAAGAGTTAATTATTATCGATGGGAATCGAAACGATTTTATAATTCAGGGTAGTCCATAAAGAGAATGGCAATTCTATGTAATTCTTGTTACATTTTTTATATTATATTTCTAGTAATTCAAGCAAACCCAGTGCTTATTGGCACAAACCAGCACTAGCTAAGGGGAACCAGATCAGTTAGGGATAGAGTAATTTACCAAGCCACTATTTTGATATTTTTCATTTATTGTTTCAGAGTTTGGTGATGTTATGACGGCGGTCCTGAGCTGGCCAGCGCGTCAGAGCAGGGGCGTTACGCGCCTAATTGGCCTTACGGTGTTGGGATCTCAAAGGAGAAGTCCAGTAAGGTCATGCAGGTACTGTCATCGCCATCAGACCACGGGTGAGTTGTTGATTTTCTTGTTATATAAATTGTAAGGGGGTTGTGGCGACCAATCCTGGCTGATCCCTTTAGGAAGTATGAATGGGTCAATGAAAGTTTTTATGCTTCGGCACAAAATCTTTCATTGAGGGGTTTTTGTAATGGTACAATTCTGGTAAAATCGTAAATTAACAAAAACATGGTATAAAAGACCATAAGTATTGTATTCCTTCATTTTTTAACAATTTGGTCATAATTAATTAAACATTTAATTAATCCCTTTAAAGCTACAGTGAGTGGACTATATAAATATTTTGTGAACGCAAAAGTGAATTGACAAGATTCTAACTGTTTTCATCGCAAAAAACCAAGAAACACAGCAAAAAACGTATGTCGCATACTGAGATAAGGTGCCTATCCCTGATGACGCCAGCGATGAGGAATGTGTTGTTGAAGCTGTAAACAGATGAACAATAACTGGATGACGTAGTTTCGCCCCACCTACGAAATGTGAAACAAAGAATCTAGGTCATTTTCTTCTGAAGCGTGAGCGCAGCCGGCCGGCAAACAGTTCACCGAGTGTGAATTTTAACTTTTACACCACTAAAAGTGGTTAATTAACTAAACAAAATATCAGAAATGTTGGGGCGGTAAAGAACTTGGACAGGTGTCATCGGCCGATGGGTCGTTAATTAAGTAGTGCGTACAGAATCTGTCCAAGGCGTTTTCGTGGGCAGACACAACGGTGTGGGCCTTTAGAACGATGTAAAATTTACAGATTGTGCACGAAGAAACGACCCTAGAAGTGCGGTGAGACCTGTACAACATATGGGTGAGAACGTTCCAACATCATTTTATTTTTTACATAAAAACAACATAATTCAAAATAATGACCAAGGCAAAAGTCACTCACTGTTAAAATGAAACTAAGTCTTTAAAATTTTAAAATGAGCTCATTAAAAGAAATCAATTGTACCAGAGCGTGAGAGAGAGAGAGTGTTTTAAATTTTGTAAGTGCTGGGTTGTGCGAAGTATATAAATGTATTTGTTTAATGTTAGTGCGTAATGTTTAATGCATATTCAATGTCGCATATTTAATGTTTATTTTGGAGGGTTAAAATTGTTTTGCTAATGCCCATGGTGTAATATGTGGGGTACATATTCGAGTCAATTTCCAATATGTAATTAGAGTCAATTTAAAAAAATAAAAAAGTAATTTGTATATGTTATCTCGAGTACAATTATTTCAGGTAGTATGTTTCACAAATCGGGTTCGTGTTACCCGAATCCTGGCCCTAAATGTAAATTTGTATGATGTTGCCCAATCTGACAACATGGCGTCCGGTTTCAAAAGTGATATTCATTTACTAGTACACACAATATTATTGTAACTAATAAAACAATAAAAGCCAGAAGTTACACTTTGCCTTTAACAGGGTTCGATGTAACTGACCATAAAATTGCTCTTTGTCTTCTTCATCTCCTGTCTCTGTCGGTGCATAACACTGCACCAGTGTAATAGGTCTAACCCTTGATGCAAATCGAGCTACTACAATCCTTTCTGAGACTGGGTACCATTCTATCAAACTCTTCCTTGTCTTCTGGGTAATCAGTAATCCAACACCCTCTCTATGTTCTTCCTCTCTTCCTGAGTACAACAGCCTATCCCCTTCCTGGGTCCTTATCTCACCAAACCCTTTCCATCTCGTCTCGCTCAAACCCAGTATGTCCAACCTGTATCGCTTCATTTCCCTGGATACTTCAGCCAATCTTCCTACCTGCCACATTGTCTGTCCATTCCACAGTCCAATTCTCGTGTCCGATTTCATGCCAAAGGTCAAATCCATTTTATCCATCTGGCTTCTATTCATTGATGTTTCTGTAATGAGTTAATCTCGGGTGTGTAGGCGTGGCCTTCAGCACCCAAAGCCTGGTGAAGGGGCTGCCTTCTAAGTAGCCAGGCCTACTGATTTTCTGTCGGGGTTTCTTCCCTTAGCCTTTGAAGTTCCCACTTCTAACTACAAGGCAGCAGTTCCTGTTCTATTTACCCCGAACAGGAGGGTTGCCTCTTCTGTCAGTTCCGCCGTTCCGAAGTCCCTCTTCTCCGCCTTCACTGTCGTTGAGGTCTTCACCTTAACCCTGGCAAGGGACCCTTACAAGGGACTACCAGCCGGGTCAGCTGGCCCAAGGTTTTTTTAAAGAGGTGTTACTCCTCTATCACTCGCCCTTTGTCCTGACTTGTGACAGGGAGAGCCTGGCTTCCCAAACATTGGGCCCAGGTTGGTGGGGTTAATGCTGTCGTATGCATTTCTGAAATCTATGAAGAAGTGATGGGTTTGTAGTTTATGTTCCCTACCTTTCTCCAGAAATGGTCGGAGTGTGGAAACCTGGTCTATTGTCGATTTTCCTCTTTTAAATCCACACTGATATCGACCAATCACCTGATCAGCATGTGGAACATATAACTGTCTTCTGCCAGGCTGTTGGCAGTTTCTCTTCTATCCATATATCAATGACAAGGTGTTGAAGGGTTTTAACCAGCTCTGGGCCACCGTTTGTGCAAAGCTCCGCAGGAAGATCATCAGAACCAGGAGCTTTGTTGTTTTTAAGGCTTTCTATTGCAGCTATCATATTATCTTCATCCGGAGGCTCGATGTGTTTATGTTCCTCTAGCACAGGTGGTACATAGTTGTTCACCTCGTCATTCTTAGAAAGAAGAGCTTCAAAGTTCTTTCCCCTTTTCTGTAAGTAGGGTGCCATCAGTGTCACGACAAGCTGTTGTCCTGGGCTTAAAGGGTTTCCTACCTTGGTTTAACTTATTGTAGAATTTTCTGATTTCAGTTTAATAATAGGAGTACGAACACGTCAGCCTACCAACATGTTTGGTGGAAAGGTAAAAACAGACAACTGTTGTACAGATAATTAAGAGGTTGCATTAGTTCAGACGTAGATCTGTATATATGTGTCAGCCAAAACAGTAGTACGTTTTGTAAACATACATGGCTGTTCCATTACACATTAGGAATGTTATTTGACCTTGAATACTCTTGGCAGGATTCAGATGAATGAGAAATCTTATCTCTGTGCTGGAGGCTGGAGACCTGTGGTGTTATGCTGAATAGACACAACACATTATCACTATACACAGCAGTGGCTGACATGTATTAACCATTTCTGAGTTCCCGATGCCACAACCCAGATTGAACTGTGCATAACGTTTGTAGAAAAGGCTAGTGTCCTTCATACTTCATAAACACTTGAGAAATTTTATTGTTACTTACAGAGGCACCCTTAGGATTGTCCGGCAGGTGTAAATGCACTTAAGTTCCTTGGCTCATTCTTGAACAAAAATGAGGAAAGAAATAAAACGAATAAGGAGAGAGAGAGAGAGAGAGAGAGGGAGGGGGGGAGAGGGTAGAGAGAGGGGGAGTGAGTGAGAGTAAGAAAATGAGAGAGAGTTACAGTGACGGAGGGCAGCTGTATACATTTTTTACCATACTTCATTATGTAGAAGTCACATGACATAATTTGCATAGAGCATCAATTAAACGCACGGCAGCACGCTACATATAATGCGACACAATACGTTACGTTTGTACAGTTCACATAAGTTTCTTTTTGGTAACTACTATATTACTTTTTATAATATTTACTTGAGTAATTTATAATTTATAACAAATATGTTACATTGCGTTATAATCGTTTATTTAAGTACCAAGTAGGCCTGTAATGAGAGCGCTGATGTTACTTGATATAGCCCTAAGTCTATGAATTCCTACCTGTGCTTCGGTATTAGGTTACTAATTAATGATGGCTGCATGTTCATAATAGTTATGTTATATCTTATAATGTGTATTTTATAATCATTTAAGGAATTTTGTATTCTGTTAAATAACCATATTTAATTACTTTTGTACAACAGTTTTGTTTGTTAGTTTGTAATGCTCGTTAGTTAGTTTGTTCCCTTGTAATACTAAAACGGCTGGACCAGTTTTGATGCACGAGGTATGAAGTCACTTGTCTTGATTTTAGAAGTGTCAACAAAGATATAAAATTTTGGAAAACGAAATGG
The DNA here is from genome assembly GCA_034769895.1 of Magicicada septendecula. Classification (NCBI taxonomy): domain Eukaryota; kingdom Metazoa; phylum Arthropoda; class Insecta; order Hemiptera; family Cicadidae; genus Magicicada; species Magicicada septendecula. The sequence goes on along the minus strand of CM068376.1, from coordinate 166,825,786 downwards.
CGGATGCTACAAACCATATTATGTAAAATTTAGGCAAACCTGTCAGGCTGGGAGTTATTTTTATTAATAAAGAGCGTATTAAAAGATGATTACAATAAATGCGTTGCGTTCATCAACATGAGTAAATGTGTGTTACACTGATTTTACTTCCATATTTCCTTAAGGAATGGAAGTATGGTGATGGCAAAAAAAATCGTGTTCGAGATTATTGCAGATTCTGATTCTACTACACTCAAAACATGAAAAAAAATCGTTTTCCGAAAAGTGTCTGTGTGTGTCTGTGTGTCTGTGTGTCTGTAGATTTTTTTTCTATGGCAAACGATAACTGCCGCAAATTCAAACAGAATCAAATAATTTTTTGCATACAGCCCTGATTTGTAGAGGACTCGCGACCTATTGTTTTTGGTGATGATCGGTTGAGGGAAAGGGGTAGTTTACCTGCAACGTTTTTTTTTTTATCAAGGGAAATTTTTTTTTTTGGCAAACGATAACAGCCGCAAATTCAAACAGACTTAAATAATGTTTCGTATACAGCCCTGAATTGTAGAGTTTTCAAGACCCATTGTTTTTGGTGAAGATCGGTGAAGGGAAAGGGGTAGTTTACCTGTAACGTTTTATGTTTTAACAAGGGTATTTCCTATGGCAAACGATAACAGCCGCAAATTCAAACAGAATCAAACGATTATTTGCATACAGCCCTAAATTGTAGAGTTCTCAAGACCTGTTGTTTTTGGTGAAGATCGGTTGAGGGAAAGGGGTAGTTTACTTGCAACGTTTTTTTAACAAGGGTATTTTCTATGGCAAACGATAACAGCCGCAAATTCAAACAGAATCAAGTAATGTTGTGCATACAGCCCTGATTTGTAGAGTACTCAAGACCTGTTGTTTTTGGTGAAGATCGGTTAAGGGGAAGGGGTAGTTTACCAGCACCATTTTTTTATCAAGCGTATTTTCTATGGCAAACGATAACAGCCGCAAATTCGAACAGAATCAAATAATGTTTTGCATATATCCCTGAATTGTAGAGGTCTCAAGGACATTCGATTTTGGTGAAGATCGGTTAAGGGGAAGGGGTAGTTTACCTGCAACCTTTTACGTTTTAACAAGAGTAAAGTACTTGCAAATTTATTTAAACTTTTTGAAACAATGGTAATTGTTAAAAATAAAATAATTTTGTTGCCAGGCAATAAAATTAAAATTTTTTAATTTTAATGTAATATAATATTTTTCATTTAGTACGGCAATAAAAAGGCAGGTAAGACACAAACACACAATTCACGTTATTTCTGGCCTCACTCATGTTTATTTTCTTACGTTTGCACGCTTTTTAAATGGAAAGTGCCGAAACCCACACCAACATAACGCGTGCAAGCCGAAAAAATGGACATCAATTTGCTTACTGGCGAAGCTAGTAGTTAATGAATGGGTAGGCAAAAATCTTATCTTAAATTTTTTTTAAGGAATCACTAAAAGGACGGTGGGTCAAATCGGACGCTGAGGTAGAGTTTGCTGTAACCGAATGGTTCCACAAACAGCCGTAAGAATTTTACTAGCAGGGAATCTACAGGTTAGCGCAACAGTGGAACTCATGTCTTAATGTTATTGGAGACTTCTTTTAAAATCGTTGAATAAAAAATGCTTTACAGCTCTATACGTGTGTCTATTGAACAATCCTTGTATTAGTCATACACAATAATACAACTGATTAAACTTCAAATTTTTAAACTTGGTTAGTTTCTATATATATGTTTAATGTTACAAATAATTCAAATAACAATCTTGATCATCTGTTAGTTCAGCGGAATAACAGTGACACTTTTAATAACCGCATAAAATAAACACTTAGAAACAACACAGGCGCTTTAACTTAACTGTTTGGACCACAGAAGTGAGGCATGCCTCAACGCTCTATGTGTACAGCGCGGGACAATCCCCCCTCCCTACACTTCCCTATCACACCACTACATTGCTTACATACGATGTATACAAAAAACGCTGAGGCAAGTTCAGGTTGCCTCATTCGCTTTAAACGAACTATGCCGAATCTCACCTGTCACCATCTAGCGGTCGCTCAATAAAGCACGTTTCGGTTTAATAAATTTGACAGTCACAGTAACAATGTATAATCTTTACGTTATGTAGTTCATACGTATTTATAATTTTTATTCTACAGAATTTGTTAGGGTAGGCATTGCCTCAATTGCCTCCATGTAACTTCGCCACTGATATATATGTGTACAACGTTATCGGCAACAAAGAAGTAGTTTTTGTTAAAATTCCTTCCCGGGATATTTGGCCGTAGTCCAATGTTTTCTACAAAACCAGACATTTCGGCAATGCCATCGACTTCCATCATCAGTGACAATCGAGTGCGATAACGTGAGGTGGTATACGTTAGTGACCACAGTACTGTGGTTAAGGCTGAAGCAGTAAGTAGAAAGAAGTAGTTTCTATGGTAATATTTCATTTCGAAAATGATTTTAAATATAAATCTTAGAATATGGAAGTCATGTATGGTTCTCCATACCGATATTTTGTAAGTATGTTACAATTGTTAGACTATGTCTTCATGTCAATGACCTTCACGTTAGTAATTTATTGTTTAAATTGCACAAGAAAAATCTATACGCAAAAGGTTATACGAATAATTCTTGCCTACAGGTTGCATTACGGTACTCAGTACTAATTTATTCTATCGGGTTGACTTCACAGTGACATTGATGGAGTAACCCAGCGCACAAGACACTCATTTTCGTCAGTTAAATTATCAAACAGAATTATCACTGTTGCACACCACTACAGAAAAATTATTCCGATTTGCGCTTTCAAGCTTCTCAGCTCATCTGACGGATTTCCGATCTGACGATGAGCTGAGAAGCTTGAAAGCGCTAATCGGAACAATTTTTCTATAGTGGTGTGCAACAGTGATACGGATTTCCGATCTGACGATGAGCTGAGAAGCTTGAAAGCGCTAATCGGAATAATTTTTCTATAGTGGTGTGCAACAGTGATAATTCTGTTTCTGATTATAACCACTAACACAACTATCTTAAGTAAAGTTAAATTATCATCATACTCACTGAATATTGCCTTGTACATCTCCTATAAATGCAATAATTGATTCTTCAGGCCGTCCTCTGGAAAATTTATCCCTTTTGCCTCAAACCAATTCATACTTTTTTCCCCTATAAGATGTCGTTGGTACTGCTTTACATTGAAGCAAGACATTGCCCATAACAAGAACAGAATTGTTTTTAAGATACGGTGTCTCTACACTATTGTTCAAATTCTGGATCTCCGTGCCATCACTGTAATTCGCAAAATTTTTCTGGCGAAAAAGAAAATTGTTCGTTGCCTGTACAAAAAAAAAAACACAAACCGAAGCGTTCTTAAATTTATGTCCTTCAGGCCTATTAGGACTACCAGTCTAGCTTTTAATCCAGCTTGAGGAGTTTTGATAGTCATGTCCCTCCACATAGTATTCTGAAAGACTCCCATTAACTGTAGTGTTACATTTATCATGCGGGCTATTAGGCCACCATTTATTGAATACTGAATTTCCAGATGTTTCTTTTATGCCCACTACGACCATCATTAGTAGTGCAAGAACAAAGATAAAATACACATTATTAGATATAACATAACTACTATGAACATGTAGCCATCATTAATTAGTAACCTAATACGAAGCACAAGTAGGCCTACATAGACTTATACTAAGCAACATCAGCGCTCACATTACAGGCCTACTTAGTACTTCAATAAACGATTATAACACGATGTAACACATTTTTTATAAATTATAAAGTATTATACAATATAAAGTGCCCTGAGATTGTGTGACAGTTGCGATGAAACAAGACCTTCGCTTTAAACTAAAAACAAAGGGAAACGAAAAAACATGAGATAATTGAGACTGACATACACTATCTATACTATTCTCTCTATCTACCCCTGTCTCTCTTTTTCTCTTTTGCTCTCTTTCTACCTGTCTATTTACCTACCTATCACTTATATAACTACTTGTATAATTACTCGTATTATAAAGAAACATTTGTGTTGAAGGTACTAGAAGTCGCCGGATACCTGCACTGGTTGTAAATCCAGGAAAAGGTTATTTTATGATACTGTTCTCTGACATGTCTATTGTTATATAGCATGTGGTTTCTCCAAAGGTTATAAACGTATGTGTCTACCAAAAGTGGCTTGAGAGACATTTTTCATGCAGCCTGATATTTTCATGCAGAAAATGACGCAAATGATAAAAGATAAATGTTGTTACTTGTTTCAACTATTGCTTCACTTCCTAAAAGCGGCCAGTGAGACCTTGTCGTTTTTTTACATCTATGTTTATATCTTTAAATCTATTTAATTTTGTTTAACATTCATTCATCAGAGTTGTGCATATGCGTATCTTACTAAAATGGAATACAAAAGTGTTAATAATTTTCGGTGTTTCATTAAAAAAAAGGTTTCAGAGAATGTGTTTGTGATTGAAATCTTTTTCCGTTTTCAATAGAATGTGTAAAGTGTGATGGTAATATGTTAAAAAATGTGAATGGACAAAAAAACGTCACCTTCGGATGTGGAAGACGGAATTGCTAAGCTACAAAAAACATACATGATGACACTTTTTTCGGAAAAGCGTGTGTTCCTGCATTATCTGTAGCCTATTCCGTGTGTTAGTCGCTTGGATTTTGAAATATCAGATTTCAGTTATTTCAAAATAGCTTGACATAAACAGGAAAACTACGCAACAATTAATAAACGAGTTCAGGGAGATCCTTACTGTCTGGGTGATGGATACCAGCTTAAAAATTGGCGGCCTGGGAGATACTGAAATTGATGAAAGTGCGTTCACTTGAAGGAAGTACAACAGGGACCGAATAACCAAAACTCGGTGGGTACTTGGGGGAATTTACAGGAGAATAAAGAAGTGGTTGCTAAAGGTGGTGGATAAACGCGATGCAAACACACTAAATCGTGTAATTTTAAATAATATAGAACCAGGAACCACTATAGTTGCAGATATGTGGCGCGGCTACATCTCGCGAGTACCCATACATACCCAAATGCAGAGGGGCACCCAGGATTTTTTCGAGGGGGGGGTTGAAAACTTGCGAACAAGGTGCACAATTTTGGTTTCCCTCATTATTTTCTCAACAAGCAGGGATTGCTTTTTCCTAGAGGAATGACAACATGTAACTTATTGACAACATGGAGTCAATGCTGCAAGTGCAAGTAAAAATGATCCTTGCTTCATGGAATTTCACTCATGTATTTTCCATCTATAATGCCACCTATAATGCTGAAAGAGAGTCCTTCTTACACATAAATATTGCACAGGTAAGAAACAACACACAATGTTTGTAGGAATCACGAGTAAAAACCACGTAATCACAAGGCTTAGTAATTTGCATGTGTTGACTGAATAATATAAATTACTTAATGAGTAGACGGTGACTTTATTGAAATAATAATACAATAATATAGTAAAATAATCAGACGTGAAGCAGTCGCGCATATTGTAGAGGGGATAAGACGGGAACAATGTAATACACGTGAATAGAAAGGCTGCAGTTGAATATTAGACTGTTCCCTGAACGACAAGTCTACGTACAAGTACGTGACAATTACATGACAAGTTTTGATTTTGATTTCTATTTCGACACGACAAACAATTCAAATGGACGTTTTGTAAGACGAAACAAACAATAGATACAACAGAGGGACTATACAAAGATTTCACCGAGTTATAAAATGTTTAATGTTTAGTACTGCAATTATTATGTAAACAGTGACTTGTCATGTTGTGTCTGTTACAGTGTTTCTCCTAATCTCCTAGTCGAGTCTAGACATTAACAAACATTGTATATTTTGGAGTATATAACACTTTGTTATCAGACATGTTACGATTTAGGAAAAACTTTAGTAATATATAGTCAACATTGCACTGGCATCTTAATTTGTTTGTATAAGTAACATCAATAACAGGCTCGAATGTGAAATGACTGTGACTCTGGGTGTGTGTGTGTTTTAAAAACAAGCAGATGTAAATTAACCATGAATAACAGGGCAGACAACAGTAATGAAAAAATTATACTAATACTATTTAATTAATATAGCACATAATTACTTACAAACAATTACAAATATTAGGTCAATTCTTCCACACCTTATTGCCGTAATAAGTACGTCAATTCCCTTCACTGTTATCATCACTCAAATTGTCTTAACTACTGCTATCCCATCGCTTATTAATTTAGAAACGATCTGTTACATTGTACACTTTTTGGTTCGATCTCACATGCTCTTTTAAATTTTCAAGACGTGGTCACATTTTGATGTCCAGCGTGTGAGATAAATACACTCAAATTCCTTTTTTGCTAAGTTTATAACACTGTCTACGAAAATAAACTTTTTTTGTTTTAACATGCTTTTCCACAGTTGCCCAAATCAGTTCTAGGATTAAGAACCGGATGATAGGGTGGAAGTCGTAAAATGGAATGTCCATAGTTTGCTGAAATAGTGATTATTTTAAAAGTTTAGTATGTTGGGTTATTATTTCAGAAGATGGAACAACAAAGAATTACATAAAAAATAGGATACAGCAGGGAAAAACGGCTATTTGTTTGCTAAACTCGTTACTTTGGTCGAACAAAATGAACCTTCAACCTAAACTGACAATCTACACAACTATTGAGGAGCCCATTTTAACTTATGGCTGCGAATGCTGGCAACTTTCAGGTAAAGAGAAAAAGATGATAGAAACTGTGGAAATGAACTTCTTAAGAAGATCGTGTAATATTTCTAGAATGCAACATGTTAGAAACAAAGATATAAGAAGGAAAACAGGGCGCATATTTATAACAGCAGAAAGAATAGAATCCAGACAGTTGCTATGGTATGGTCACGTAATGAGGATGGAGGAGAAGCGATGGCCAAAGAAAGCATTGACTCCACAAAACAGGAGAAGAAAAGGAAAACTGACAACACAATGGAAAACAGGAATTAGGAAATGCATGAGAGGTCGAGCTATTGAAGACGATGACTGGAAAGATAGGGAGAAATGGCGATCGAAATGAGGGATGCGGCATAGACTGTAGGACACCCGCTAATAATAATAATGTTGGGTTATTTTGTTTAGCCTAACTATTAAACAGAGCTCAGGTTATAACATAAATGGACTAAAGGAATCCCATGATTCAATAACCAGTTAATCATGTCTACCTTTTTGTTAATGATGTTGCAGGCGAATTTATTTATTTATTGAAATTTTCAGGCACTTTCGTCATTGTCTGTCCAAATTTTTGTAACCGATTTTGAACGGTGAAAACCAAAATTTCATCTGTGTATACTATGGACTACCGTTCTTCTCTGAATTGCTGTAATTTCTTATATATCAACTCTTAAGATTTCAATGTCACGTTTTTCTATTTAAAAGTTTCCTATTGCTTTTGGCACGTTTCCGTCGAAATCCCATTTGACGAATAATGTGGTTCAGACTGGTAACGCTACCATTATAATTAATTTGTTCTTTAAAATTGTTTAAATTACTGTTGAATGTTAATCTTTACCCTTCTATGGGTTGACTTTGGTGAATAATTCGTCGAGTGGTGCACTTGTCGAAATCGTTTAAATCAGTTTTTATTTCATTTGTTGAACATTTTTATGGAGAGTCCTGAAAGATTTTATATCACCCATATACCATGATGTTTCTTTAATAATTCTAGAAACACTATTTATAGACACGCCGCACGCCTGAGCTACCCGTTCCTGTAACTTTCTTTCTGATATATCCTTATCTTCCGATTTAATACACTTGTAGGCCTACACGTTATAAATTATTTTCCGACTCTGACTATGTAGGCCTATAACTTTCCTTTGCACTGAAGTCGACAGGCGACCCAGATTGACCCATTTCACTCTCCAAACCGGAAAATATAGCAATAAAGTAAACTCTATGCTTTTGATGAAAACCGGTGTTTTTGAAAAGTATGAACACAATTACATATCATGAGAACAGTTTATTCGTGTCTGGTAAGCTTACCTACGTTGTTTATCGTTTAGTTTATCTTATTACTACAGCCTTACTATTTGTACATTCGTTGATTACACAATTTTTACCATATTTTCGGTAGGTTCTAACCCCCAAAACCCTCCTGGGTGCGCCACTGCCCAAATGTATGGGTTATACATGTTCCTGTGAATCGTTCGCTTAATTTTGTATGTCCTCGCAATTTTGCCGTTCACACCCAAACGATCGAGAACGAATGGTCCAAAATTAAGCGTGATGTACGGAGAAGAGTCGGGAGAATGTCTGTTAGTACATTTCAGACGTATTTAATTGAATATATTTGAAGAGAAATGTTTTTCTGTAGGAGAATTGTTTAATGATTTTTTAGCGGCTATTCATTATTTTTACATGCAATTTTTAAATTGAATATACAGTAATTTGTAGTTAATAAATTTAGCTAACGTACAAGTGAGTTAGACAAAATCTAAAAAATAAATAAAATTAAAAGATATGTAAAGATATTAACATAGATGTGAAAAACGACAAGGCCTTACTGACCGCTTTTAGTAACTGAAGAAATTGTTGAAATAAGTATCAGCATTTCTCGATTTATTAGCGGCCGTGAGCATTCTCTGTAAGAAAATGCCTCTCAAGCCACTGGATGTAGCCACTATTTTTATAATCCGTGGAGAAACCACAAGCCTATATAACAATAGACATGTCAATGAACAGTATCATAAAATAACCTTTCCCTGGTCTTACAAAAAGTGCAGGTATCCGATGACTTCTAGTACCCTCAACCCGAAACATTTTAATATCGTCTCTCTCTGTCTGTCTGTCTGTCTCTCTCTCTCTCTCTCTCTCTCTCTCTCTCTCTCTCTCTCTCTCTCTCCCTGCCTGCTTCTCGCAACATCTTGCTATTATTTCTAATACAAATAGAACTAATATTATGGAAATGTTAATATAAAATTTTATGCTATCTCAGAACCCTCTGTCTCCCATCTCTCCATCTATCTCTAACACAAGAAGTAATTATTATTATGTACATACATGCAGAGTTGTGATCGCTCCCCCCCCTCTCTCTCTCTCTCTCTATCTGTCTATCTATTTATCAATCTCAATCCCAAACAGAACTATAGAAAATTAAGAACTACAGAACTATAAACTATAGTTATAAAATTTTGTTACCCACAAAATTGATACAAATAAATGTTTTATAGCATTACTTCAAAATACTGTATGCATAATAATGAACACTGACCAAAAATATATGATTATATTTATACAGTCCACCTGCATAAATATGTATAATTTTGTCGGCACATGTCAGAAGTGTTTTAAAACTTAAATAATAAAAAAAAAAAAAAAATGACAAAAGATTAAGAAGAACTAGGTTGACCAGTGAATAGTGCGGAAATGTAGCTTTATTTAGACACCAAACACATAACGATATAGTGAGAGTGTCGTGAACTATAAGCGTTTTACTATTTCACACCTTTCGCGGTGCTAATTAAAGATCGCGTGTATACATAGCTAATAACGGTGTTCAAGACACGTATAACAAACAACTTTGTTACCTAAATAAATAAAGGATTGTTGAGGTATTCGCCGATAGAAACTCATTTGCACACGTGGCTTTGCCCTATAAATAGTGAGCCAAAAACGAGCATCTGTCTCTCATTCATAAAGTATTCATTGAGTCGTACACACGGAACGATACGCTGCAGAAGACGCTTCAATGAGACCGGCAGACACCTGAGTTACTACAACTACATACTACGGACATCAGACTATACCCGAGGCCAGAGACGCTGTGTCCATGACGATAAAGGAACGACGCCTAGCCTAGCTGTTCATACACCGCTAAGCGACGCTGACGGAGGTTTCGAGAGGAATAGCTGTACTCAACGCCGACGCCTGAGACCCGTGTACATCTGTGTAACATGAAATCATCAAAAACAGGTGACCTGATATGGTTCAGGGTTCATAATAATGTTGTAAAACACAACAAGTAAATGAAAAGCCGCTATAAACGAAATTGAACAGTTTTAAATAATTGATAAACATTTTTTTATATAGGCGGTATGACTAAAGCCTAAAGACACTTTTAAATGTTGTACTGTATATCATATAGAGACATTTATTCAAAAAAGACAGAACATTTAGATAATGTGTGATTATTATAATAATATGTTAATAAGAGTGCAGAAAGACTCTAAGCAAATGTTTTCATGAGATTGTGCACTGTATAAAAAATTATATTTGATGAATTAAATGTGATAAATTAAGGGAGAGTGCAGAGAAGCTCTAAGAGTGTTATCAAGATATTAGATGTCACAAATTTTATTGTTTCATATTAATTATTGTTGATAGCCAAGCAGGCTAAAGAGTAGAATAATTAAAAGGGAGTTACCCTTAATAAAAGTGTTTATATTAATAATAATTACCATAGAGATAACGATAAATATAACCCTTGTTATATTCATTTAAAAAGTTCGTATTTTATTTTCTCATGTATAAAGAACAGGGTTACGGATTTCATAGAATGAAATCAATTCAGTATTTCCATTTTATTAAATAATTAAATTCAATATAACAAAAATGATTTTTATAAATGAATTATAATTACAGGCAGACAGTGTGAAACTGCCCATATATGTGTGTATATTTCCATGTTATATGTTTTGTGTATATACTGTGTATTGTATGTCTTATTTTCAGGAACTTATAAATTATGTACTAAGATATATGATTTTAATATGTGATTGTTGGACGTAAGCATTATAACAATATATCACTAGAGAAAATATGTGTAAAGTAATATTCAAGAAAGAATATAAATTGGTGGAACCCGCCGTAAATCGTGTTAAATATTTGAAATTCTTATTATTATTATGATTTGTTTAAAGATAAGCACCTTGAGGGTGACAATTATAATCATTGGAATGATAGACTAAAAAGGTAGTTTTCATTTATTCACAATTTATACAACTCAGCTTCCTAAAATAATTCTTTTGGAAACACATCGTCCCAACTCGTTACCTGATACCTAATAAGCCCAAATCCCACACCTAATAGCCGGCAAAGCAGAAAAGTACCATATACTGCAGGTAAGTGTTGGCATGGTATACCCTAACCAGGTCCATGTAAAACTCATAATCCATAATGAAAGAAATCATAAAAAGATGTGTTGCAAAAGAAAAATGTCGCTTCCAACGTGGGGCACGATTAAATAAATAAAAAAAAAAAAAACATAATACGAAAAAATTAAAAATTAGTAAGAAGTTAAATAAATATAAATTCACGTAGAACAAATATTTAGAGTGATGTGTAATTATTATAAAACGTGCATTTATATGTTGAATGTAGCTGATAAGAACGTACAGTTAGCGTTATCAGTAGAGTAAACAAAGGGGAGCTTTGATAAATATTGTGGTTATCAGAAACTGATACTACAGGCGGCCAAGATAACGGTTGTATGTTGATGAATAAATGACTACCAATATTTAATAATAATCCAAATAATTAATAATATACAAATTAATAATAAATATTTTAAAATCGGTTCACCAAATTAAAATTAAACATGGCACATAAACAAGAAGTCAGTTTAGCCGACATAATGAAGAAGTTAGAAGCCAGCAACGCTGAAAACGTAAAAAGGTTTGAAGAAATAAAAACTAGTGGTGCTGAAACTATGAGAAGATTGGAAGCAAGCACGTCAGAAATTCAGAAACTATACGCGTATAATGCTGAAAGTAAGGTAGAAATTATGGAACGAATGGAGACCTTAGAAGGTAAAGTTAAAGAGTCTCTAAAACAACAAGCGGTGGTGATGAATGAAAATTTCGAAGAGCAGCGAAAAAGACTACAACAAAATTTTAAATCTATGGCCGACACACTGGACCAGAAACTCGAAAAAATTACGCATCGACAAGATACCAAGATACAAGTCATCAGCGAGTTGGTGTAGAGTAATGTCAGGAAGACCATGAAAATTGAAGAAGAAGCAAAAAGTCTCGCCGCAGCAGACGACACCATCAAGAAATCTATCCAACACCATGACAACAGGGTAGATCAGCTGGAAGTCAAGTTAAAAGGTGAAGTAGACCGACTTACACGAGAAGTGAGAAGACTACCAACACAAGCGTTAGTATACTCGACCGTACCTAGAGAAGAGAGACCCATTAACTATTTTAGAGGATCCAGAGAGGAAAATCCCATTGAATTTCGTATCAAATGTGAGAAAGAAATGGATAGTATTGGATCTATTCTCAGTGACAAAGATAAAATAGACTTTGTAAGCCGTTACTTAAAAGATGCAGCAGCCAGTTGGTTCACGATGGTGAATGACGATTTAAAAACGTATGAAGAATTTAAACTAGCATTCGAACGGAGGTATTGGAATGAATACATACAAATGAGAATACGAAATACACTGGAATTTGGTAAATATAATCCAGGTAAGCTGTCTGAAGATGAATACGTCATTATGTTAGTAGAGAGGAGTAAACATTTACGTCCCGCTTTAACACAAAAAGAATTAGTCATTAAGCTTGCTAATCATTTCAGCAGGAACATCCAACTAGCTATACATGTTCAGGGTATAGCTACCATTGAAGATCTATTATACTTTTAACACAGATGGAGGGTGTAATCCGTGAACGAGACCCACCAAGAGGAGTTCAGCGAGATAACCGGAACCAAAATCAAGATAGAGGTATGTGGTATTCGCAAAGATATCGCCAAGAAGATAAAGGCAGAGAAGATAGACGTACAGACGATGAAAAATATCCGAAAAACAAAAATGTTTCATATGATAGACGCCATGAAGATGGACGAACATATGAGAAGCAGGAGCAAAATAATGAAAGAGGTAATTACAAAGGAGGTTACCGATGGCCGAATTCGTCGAAACGATTTTCGAAACCATGGACATCCGAGAGGAATGCAAATACGCAGGCGATTACCGTTGAGAAAAAACAGAAAGAGACACCGAGAAACACTGATGAACGTAATAAACCGTCCACATCGAAGACTGAAAATCAATGACTACATTCTGGAGTCTGTATAGGAGGTATATTCCTACCTGATCTTAGGGAAGAATTATTTATGACCGATAAAATGAATCCAATAAATAATACTGTATGTCCGCAAATAAAACTGTATGTTAATAATGTACCTGTTAACGCATTAGTTGATACAGGGAGTGAGGTCACAATTATCAATAGTGCATGGGTAAAAATTCATAATGCTCATTTTAAAAATGTACCGAAGTTGCCTACACGGGAGATACAAATAACTACAGCAAATAAATCGATGGAAAAAGTAAACCATCAGATGTATGTTAGTATTACCTGTCAAGGATTAGAGATAGAATTACCTGTACTGATAGTTGATAAGCTAATATATGACTGCATTCTGGGAGTGGATGCGCTAGACCGACTCAATGCTGTTATCAATATGAAAGATGGACAAATGACATGTACAGTTAATAATATATGTAAAACTATAGATTTAAGAGCACCTGTTAAAGAACAGAATCCTCCACAACCGGAAATACTTAAAATTAGTAGACCCAAGACCACATTAGCCGAAGAACGGATACATCCAGAAGAAGTAGAAGATCAGCCAGGAGAACAACACATAAATGATCTGTTAGGAGAATATGAGGACATCTTTAGCGAAGTACCAACTCAAACTCACGTCTACCAGCATCGAATTAAGGTAACTGACCCGTCCAAGTTTGTCAGACGCACATATACGATTCCAATGAAATACGAGGAGCAGGTAGATCAAGAAATTCAGCGTATGTTAGATAACAATGTCATCCGCAGATCACATAGCAATTACCTGAATCCACTTGTAGTAATCAAGAAAAAAGATGATGCGATTAGACTGTGTATGGATATGCGTAACCTTAACAACGTTGTTGAAAAGATGTACGACTGCGCTCCAAATGCTGAAGAGTTATTTGCTAAATGTGAAGGAGCTAGATATTTAACAAAATTAGACCTACTTCTAGTTTCTGGCAGATACCAATACGAGAGAGTGACCGCAAGTATACGGCGTTCCTCTACAAAAACAAGACCTATGAATACAACGTAGTACCGTTTGGATTAAGCACTAGCTTGTCTGCTATTGTACGATGTCTAGAAAATGCACTTGGAGAGGAGGTGTCACCTTACACAATGGTATTTGTAGATGACATACTCGTCGTGTCGAAAACTATTCAGGAACATGTAAATCAATTACGAGTTATTTTTGAGAAATTTAGAGTAGCCAAAATTTCCCTCAATTATAAAAAATGTGAATTCCTAAAAACCAATATCAAGTTCCTTGGTCATATTATATCCGAACGAGGTATCAAACCTGATCCTATCAAGATCCAAAGTATCCTAAATTTCCCTATTCCTAAAAATGTAAAAGGAGTAAGAGCTTTCCTAGGATTGACTGGTTATTATCGACGCTTCTCATCTGACTATGCAGCAACAGTAAAACCTCTGCTGGAGTTAACACAAAAGAAGAGAAAATGGAGATGGGAGCAGCATCACACTGAAGCAGTGGATCGAGTCAAAACATTGTTTAAACAAAATTTAATGCTACACCATCCGAAGAAAGACGGCGATTATGTGCTATATGCAGACGCAAGTCAATATGCAATGGGAAGTGTATTGTATCAAAAAGACTCAAAAGGAGACTTAAGGGTCATCGCCTATGCCAGTCGTGTATTCCGAGGAGCGGAGATAGAGTACTGCACTACAGAAAAGGAAGTACTAGCTATTGTATATGCATTATCCCAGTTCCGATTCTATCTATGCGGAACTCATTTTGAAATTCATACAGATCATCAGGCTTTATCTTTCCTATTAACATGTAAGGTAAAGAGTGCGAGGTTGATGCGATGGATACTTGCCATTGGGGAGTATTCTTTCACCATTAAATACTGCAAAGGCAAAGACAATGAAGTAGCTGATACCTTAAGCCGTTATATAGAAGAAAAAGAAGAAACACATGAAGCTAAACCACAAGATGTCAGGGTACTTAGCAACATAACATACAAACCCGAGAGAGAAGTACAAGAATTACTACGTAATCTCGCTAGAGAGCAAGATAAAGATCAGCGATTACAGAATATAAAAAATAATCCGTTACCTATAAATTATTGTGTGAAAGATGGAATTTTATTTAAGCTTATTAATTATGATTGGAAAGTTGTGCTATCTCATGACATGTTACAGCAATTAATTATGCCATGTCATCGTAGTGTAGCTCATGCATCTCCATTGAAGTGCTATTTAACTATGAAAGAAGCCTTCACCTGTAATAATATGTTCAGAAAAATTAAAATAATTGTTAGGAAATGCCATGATTGTCAAACCGCCAAACATCCGAATTTAAACACTTGCGTTGAAATGGGGAGTATCAGAACTAAGAAGAAGGGGGATATAGTTGCACTTGATTTCCTTGGACCACTCCCGCGATCAAGTCGTGGGTACCACCATATAATTGTGACGGTAGATGTGTTTACCAAGCTAGTAAAGTTATATGCTGTACGAAGACCCACCATGAAATCTGTTCTGAACGTCATCACTCAGAAGTATATACCAAAGTATGGAAAAATGGATAAAGTGTTGACAGATCAAGGTAAGCAGTTTGGTAATAAATTATGGAAGGACGCATTGACAAGACAAGGTATAAAACCTGTACTTACATCCATAAGGCATCCACAAACTAATCTTGCTGAAAGAATAAATAGAGAGTTAGGCAAGTACATGAGGTTATATTGCTACAATCAACAGAGTAAATGGCCTGACTATCTACAATTTTTCGAAGATGCAATGAATCACAATTATAGTGAAGCTACAGGATACACACCGTTAGAATTAAGTGAGAATAAAATACCTAAAAGATTCTGGCACAACATGATTAATAAACCGGAAAATTATAATGTAGATTTGCCAATTCAAATAAAAATAAACAGAGCTGAACGACAGTTATATCATCAAGCAGGTAAAAGGAGAGACCGGTATAATAGAACTCACCGATTGACAAGATTCCAGATTGGTGATAAGGTATTGATAAAGACAAATTCTGTGGGAAGTAGTATATTAAACACTTCCAAGAAATTCTTCAGATTATTCTGTGGCCCATATGAACTAAGGAGTCGTCTAGGACCACACACCTACATGGTATATGACCCAGTGAAGCAAAAGGACGTCGGAAAGTACCATGCGTCATCTCTGCGTCATTATATCCAATAATATTCATATGTGATTGTTACTTTAAGATAAGATTTTATATTCTTTCTAATAAACATGTAATATAACTGACTGTGTATGTACTAAACATAGAAAAAAAAAAAATATGTTGTTCTGTAAAGCACAAACAATTTTTTTTAAAGCAAGTGGGGGAGTGTTATAACGAAACATTGTTATCAATGTTTATCGTTCTAACTGGAGTACGCATAATAAGCATTATCTGCTACAATTGTACATTTAGAAGGGTACAGATAAGATTTTATATAGCAAACAAAGCAGATAACAGTCCACCTGCATAAATATGTATAATTTTGTCGGCACATGTCAGAAGTGTTTTAAAACTTAAATAATTAAAAAAAAAAAAATGACAAAAGATTAAGAAGAACTAGGTTGACCAGTGAATAGTGCGGAAATGTAGCTTTATTTAGACACCAAACACATAACGATATAGTGAGAGTGTCGTGAACTATAAGCGTTTTACTATTTCACACCTTTCGCGGTGCTAATTAAAGATCGCGTGTATACATAGCTAATAACGGTGTTCAAGACACGTATAACAAACAACTTTGTTACCTAAATAAATAAAGGATTGTTGAGGTATTCGCCGATAGAAACTCATTTGCACACGTGGCTTTGCCCTATAAATAGTGAGCCAAAAACGAGCATCTGTCTCTCATTCATAAAGTATTCATTGAGTCGTACACACGGAACGATACGCTGCAGAAGACGCTTCAATGAGACCGGCAGACACCTGAGTTACTACAACTACATACTACGGACATCAGACTATACCCGAGGCCAGAGACGCTGTGTCCATGACGATAAAGGAACGACGCCTAGCCTAGCTGTTCATACACCGCTAAGCGACGCTGACGGAGGTTTCGAGAGGAATAGCTGTACTCAACGCCGACGCCTGAGACCCGTGTACATCTGTGTAACATGAAATCATCAAAAACAGGTGACCTGATATGGTTCAGGGTTCATAATAATGTTGTAAAACACAACAAGTAAATGAAAAGCCGCTATAAACGAAATTGAACAGTTTTAAATAATTGATAAACATTTTTTTATATAGGCGGTATGACTAAAGCCTAAAGACACTTTTAAATGTTGTACTGTATATCATATAGAGACATTTATTCAAAAAAGACAGAACATTTAGATAATGTGTGATTATTATAATAATATGTTAATAAGAGTGCAGAAAGACTCTAAGCAAATGTTTTCATGAGATTGTGCACTGTATAAAAAATTATATTTGATGAATTAAATGTGATAAATTAAGGGAGAGTGCAGAGAAGCTCTAAGAGTGTTATCAAGATATTAGATGTCACAAATTTTATTGTTTCATATTAATTATTGTTGATAGCCAAGCAGGCTAAAGAGTAGAATAATTAAAAGGGAGTTACCCTTAATAAAAGTGTTTATATTAATAATAATTACCATAGAGATAACGATAAATATAACCCTTGTTATATTCATTTAAAAAGTTCGTATTTTATTTTCTCATGTATAAAGAACAGGGTTACGGATTTCATAGAATGAAATCAATTCAGTATTTCCATTTTATTAAATAATTAAATTCAATATAACAAAAATGATTTTTATAAATGAATTATAATTACAGGCAGACAGTGTGAAACTGCCCATATATGTGTGTATATTTCCATGTTATATGTTTTGTGTATATACTGTGTATTGTATGTCTTATTTTCAGGAACTTATAAATTATGTACTAAGATATATGATTTTAATATGTGATTGTTAGACGTAAGCATTATAACAATATATCACTAGAGAAAATATGTGTAAAGTAATATTCAAGAAAGAATATAAATTGGTGGAACCCGCCGTAAATCGTGTTAAATATTTGAAATTCTTTTTATTATTATGATTTGTTTAAAGATAAGCACCTTGAGGGTGACAATTATAATCATTGGAATGATAGACTAAAAAGGTAGTTTTCATTTATTCACAATTTATACAACTCAGCTTCCTAAAATAATTCTTTTGGAAACACATCGTCCCAACTCGTTACCTGATACCTAATAAGCCCAAATCCCACACCTAATAGCCGGCAAAGCAGAAAAGTACCATATACTGCAGGTAAGTGTTGGCATGGTATACCCTAACCAGGTCCATGTAAAACTCATAATCTATAATGAAAGAAATCATAAAAAGATGTGTTGCAATATATATATATATATATATATATATATATATATTACTATAATACTTATAACTAATTTACCTCAAGATATACTTTTTTCCTTTAGGAACATGTTTCAGGAGATCTTGTTCTCCCATCTTCAGCCTTCGCCATCTTGTTTCTGGTGAAGTATTTGTGTGTTGGCTTCTGGATGTTATTAAGGTAGTTTGTTGGTCTTTGGTCCTTCAAAGTTGCATTATTGTGTGTGGTTGTGGTATCTGTTTTTGTATTTTGTGTATTTTCGATGTTGAGTGCTTTGAATATTGTGTCATGTTTTGTATTGATTTGTATTTGTTCTGGTATTAATTTGTTTTGTGTTTTATGTTTGTAAATCTGTAAATTTTCCCAAATGTTCATTATGGTGCCTTTGTGTGGTATATGTTTTATTAGTGTTATATTGGTTATGTCTGGGAATTCATGTCCTGTGTTTATTGCATGTGTGGCTAAATTGGATTTATATATATTTGGTTTTTTGTATGCATTTAGGTGTTCAAAATAACGTTTTTTCAGCTGTTTTTTTGTTTGTCCTATATAACATTTATTGCAATCTTGGCATT
The DNA here is from genome assembly GCA_034769895.1 of Magicicada septendecula. Taxonomy (NCBI): domain Eukaryota; kingdom Metazoa; phylum Arthropoda; class Insecta; order Hemiptera; family Cicadidae; genus Magicicada; species Magicicada septendecula. The sequence goes on along the minus strand of CM068376.1, from coordinate 166,806,742 downwards.
CAATTTTGTATATACCGTTGGTTGTTGTATTATCTTTGTTGTGTGAGCTATTTAGATTTTGTAATTTATTTTTATTAGTTTTGTATGCTATTTTTATATCTGTGTTTTTAAATAGTTTTGTTTGTTTTGTCATTTTATTATTTATATATGTGAATGTGGCCCATTTGTTGTTGTTGTTATTATTTATGTGTTGTTCAGTTTGATTAATTCTTAATTGTTCAGTTTGTATTTTGTATTTGATTTTATTTTCTATTTTGATCATAGTATTTTTATTGTATCCATTTGCATAACCAATTTGGTATATTATATTTCTTTCTTTGTCAGTTTCTTGTTTGTTTAGGGGTATTTTGTACATTCTGTTAAATAACGAATAAAATGCTGCCATTTTATGTTGTGGTGGGTGGTCAGAATGGTTAGGTATAATGATGTTAGTGGAAGTTGGTTTTCTATATATTGCATATTGTATGTGTTTGTTGTATCTTGTGATGGTTATGTCTAAATAGTTGATTTTGTTATGTTTTTCTTTTTCTTCTGTGAATTGTATTTTGGGATGTATGTTATTGATTTGTTTCAGTATGTTCTCTGCATTTGTGTTTTTGTTATTTGATACATATAGTCCATCATCTACATATCTTATCCATATGCCATCTGGGTCATGTGTTTTTATGATATTTTGTATTTTGGTGTCTATGTGTTGTAGGAATATTTCTGCTATTATGCTTGATAATGGTGATCCCATTGCTAAACCTTCTTTCTGTTGATAAATTTTGCTATTAAATTCAAAGTAATTTTGTTTTAGTATTAGTTGGAGACTATTTTTTATTTCGGTTATATATTGTTTGTTTTCATTTTGTTCTATAAGTTTGTTTATTATTATGTCAATTGTTTCTTCTATTTAGACATAACCATCACAAGATACAACAAACACATACAATATGCAATATATAGAAAACCAACTTCCACTAACATCATTATACCTAACCATTCTGACCACCCACCACAACATAAAATGGCAGCATTTTATTCGTTATTTAACAGAATGTACAAAATACCCCTAAACAAACAAGAAACTGACAAAGAAAGAAATATAATATACCAAATTGGTTATGCAAATGGATACAATAAAAATACTATGATCAAAATAGAAAATAAAATCAAATACAAAATACAAACTGAACAATTAAGAATTAATCAAACTGAACAACACATAAATAATAACAACAACAACAAATGGGCCACATTCACATATATAAATAATAAAATGACAAAACTAACAAAACTATTTAAAAACACAGATATAAAAATAGCATACAAAACTAATAAAAATAAATTACAAAATCTAAATAGCTCACACAACAAAGATAATACAACAACCAACGGTATATACAAAATTGAATGCCAAGATTGCAATAAATGTTATATAGGACAAACAAAAAAACAGCTGAAAAAATGTTATTTTGAACACCTAAATGCATACAAAAAACCAAATATATATAAATCCAATTTAGCCACACATGCAATAAACACAGGACATGAATTCCCAGACATAACCAATGTAACACTAATAAAACATATACCACACAAAGGCACCATAATGAACATTTGGGAAAATTTACAGATTTACAAACATAAAACACAAAACAAATTAATACCAGAACAAATACAAATCAATACAAAACATGACACAATATTCAAAGCACTCAACATCGAAAATACACAAAATACAAAAACAGATACGATACCACAACCACACACAATAATGCAACTTTGAAGGACCAAAGACCAACAAACTACCTTAATAACATCCAGAAGCCAACACACGAATACTTCACCAGAAACAAGATGGCGAAGGCTGAAGATGGGAGAACAAGATCTCCCGAAACATGTTCCTAAAGGAAAAAAGTATATCTTGAGGTAAATTAGTTATAAGTATTATAGTATTATATACATCAAGAAACGGACTGTAGCAGAAAGTGATTGAAATATATATATATATATATATATATATACGGTATATATATATTAAAACACTTTTTGCTACAGTTCGTTTCTTGATGTATATAATATATATTTTATAATGACTTTACCTCAAGATGTTTTCTCCCTATTTGGAACATGTTTCGGGAAGCCTTGTGTTCCCATCTTCAGCCTTCCGAATTTTGATCCTTGTGAGGTATTTATGTGTTGGCTGGTTGTTGCTTTGGTTTCCTGTTGGTCCTCTGGTGCTTTAAATTGGTATTATTGTGAGTGACTGTGGTGTATATATTTGTATTTTGTGTATTTTCTATGTTGAGTGCTTTAAAAATTGTGTCTTGTTTTGTATTGATTTGTATTTGTTCAGGTATTAGTTTGTTTTGTGTTTTATGTTTGTATATTTATAAATTTTCCCAAATGTTCATTATGGTCCCTTTGTGTGGTATATGTTTTATTAGTGTCATATTGGTTATGTCTGTTACATAGGACAAATGAAAACATAGCTGAAAAAACGTTATTTTGAACACCTAAATGCATACAAAAAAACCAGAAATATATAAATCTAATTTGGCCACACATGCAATAAACACTGGACATGAATTCCCAGACATAACCAATGTACCACACAAAGGGACCATAATGAACATTTGGGAATATTTACAAATATACAAACATAAAACACAAAACAAACTAATACCTGGACAAATACAAATCAATACAAAACAAGACACAATTTTCAAAGCACTCAACATCGAAAATACACAAAATACAAATATATACACCACAGTCACACACAATAATACCAATTTAAAGCACCAGAGGACCAACAGGAAATCAAAGCAACAACCAGCCAACACATAAATACCTCACAAGGCTCAAAATTCGGAAGGCTGAAGATGGGAACACAAGGATTCCCGAAACATGTTCCAAATAGGGAGAAAACATCTTGAGGTAAAATCATTATAAAATATATAATATATATAGTATTATGTGTATAGTATAAATTAAATTGTTCTTCCAATATTAAGTACTTCTGCAAGTAAAATTATTATTGTATTTTCTCCTGATGGACGTGTCACTGATCACATCAGTATCATCAGAGGATTATAAACGTTTATCTATGCCCCAGGGGCATAAGACACCATCTCCATTTTTTTATAAAATAGAGCTTTTTATATGATATTAATGTACAGACTGCTCTCTTTCTAGTTGTGTATGACAATATCTCCTAGTTATTTTTATGCAGCCAATACACATGTTTAAATAACACTATTTCACATTGCTTTGTGAAGCAGACAACATCATGTGCACATAGTCTTCTTTACCTCTAATTTATTCTTGTTTTCACACCACCATGTGGAGGTAGTGTTCTTTGCCTCTAGGATGTAAGCTATTCCAGGGGATGTAACACTACATGGGGCTGACCAAATAAACCATGTAGCAGAACTGTAGTGTAAATGTCACTAATGTTAATACTATTTCTATATTTGTGTTTACCACAAGTGTTTTTGATAAGAACGTAACCTTTACTGAAATAGTTTTAATTTTTGTGATATACAATAAAACAAGAAAATAAGTTCAAAAACTAGAAAAATCATGCTACATTGCATGAAAGAATATATAAGTAAATATCGGTATGGGGAACCATACATGACTTCCATGTTCTAAGATTTATATTTAAAATCATATTCAAAACGAAATATTTCCATAGAAACTACTTCTTTCTACTTATTGCTTCAGCCTTAACCACAGTACTGTGGTCACTAACGTATACCACCTCACGTTTTCGCACTCGATTTTCACTGATGATGGCATTAATGAAAATTACCCCCACCCCGTTCACCTAACCTCTTCATTTATAGATATTTCATCTACATTTTTACAGTGGATTATTATGAGCTTCTTATCAGGATACTTTATTTATCAAAATTAAGTACTTTACTCTTGTTAAAACATAAAACGTTGCAGGTAAACTACCCCTTTCTCTTAACCGATCTTCACCAAAATCAATAGACCTTCAGTCCTCTACAATTCAGGGATGAATGCAAAAAAATATTTGATTCTCTTTGAATGTGTGGCAGTTATCGTTCGTCATGAAAACATTTCTCTTGTTACAACATAAAATGTTGCAGGTAAACTACCCCTTTCTCTTAACCGATCTTCACCAAAATCAACAGGCCTTGAGCTCACTACAATTCAGGAATGTATGCAAAACATTATTTGATTATGTTTGAATTTACGGCAGTTATTGTTCGCCATTAAAAAAATTATCCTTGTTAAAACATAAAATGTTGCTGGTAAACTACCCCTTTCCCTTAACCGATCTTCAACAAAATCAACAGACCTTGAGTTCTCTATAATTCAAAAAGGTATGCAAAAACGTAGTTGATTCTGTTTGAATTTACGGCAGTTATCGTTCGTCATATAAAAAATTACCCTTGTTAAAACATAAAATGTTGCAGGTAAACTACCCCTTTCCCTTAACCGATCTTCACCAACCCAATAGGTTTTGAGAACTCTACAATACAGGGCTGTATGCAAAACATTATTTGATTCTGTTTGAATTTGCGGCTGTTATCGTTTGCCATAGAAAAAAATTACCCTTGATAAAAAAACGTTGCAGGTAAACTACCCATTTCCCTTAACTGATCTTCACCAAAAACAATAGGTCTTGAGTACTCTACAATTCAGGGCTGTGTGCAAGAAAATGTTTGATTCAGTTTGAATTTGCGGCTCTTATCGTTTGCCATAGAAAGTACCCTTTTAAAATATAAAACGTTGCAGGTAAACTACTCCTTTCCCTTAACCGATCTTCAACAAAATCAACAGACCTTGAGTTCTGTATAATTCAAAAAGTATGTAAAAGAGTAGTTGATTCTGTTTGAATTTACGGCAGTTATCGTTCGTCATAGAAAAAATTACCCTTGTTAAAACATAAAATGTTGCAGGTAAACTACGCTATTCCCTTCATCGATCTTCACCAAAACCAACAGGTATTGAGAACACTACAATTCAGGGCGGTATGCAAAACATTATTTGATTCTGTTTGAATTTGCGGCTGTTATAGTTTGCCATAGAAAAAATTACCCTTGATAAAAAACCGTTGCAGGTAAACTACCCCTTTCCCTTAACCGATCTTCACCAAAACCAATAAGTCTTGAGTACTCTACAATTCAGGGCTGTATGCAAAAAATTATTTGATTCTGTTTGAATTTGCGGCTGTTATCGTTTGCCATAGAAAATACCATTTTAAAATATAAAACGTTGCCGGTAAACTACCCCTTTTCCTTAACCAAGCTTCACCAAAAACCATAGGTCTTGAGAACTCTACAATTCAGGGCTGTATGCAAAACATTATTTGATTCTATTTGAATTTGGGGCTGTTATCGTTTGCCATAGAAAATACCCTTGTTAAAACAAAACGTTGCAGGTAAACTACCCCTTTCCCTTAACCGATCTTCACAAAAAACAACAGGTCTTGAGTACTCTACAAATCAGGGCTGTATGCAAAAAATTATTTGATTCTGTTTGAATTTGCGGCTGTTATCGTTTGCCATAGAAAAAAAATCTACAGACACAGATAGACAGACAGACACATACACAGACACTTTTCGAAAAATGACTTTTTTTCATGTTTTGAGTGTAGTACAATCAGAATCTGCAATAATCTCGAACACGATTTTTTTTGCCATCACCATACTTCCATTTCCTTAGGGAACATGGAAGTAAAAATTGGAGAGAGTTCCTGGCAGACTTATGATAACACCATGTTCTTGGATTTCGTTGTCCATGATGTGTCCGTTACTTAACTAAATACAACTATTTCATTAACGACTCGGAACACAAAGTTTTTTATGAGTAAAAACAAAGTTTTACCTTACAACCTGAACCGGTTTTCACTTTTAAAAAGCTTGTTCAGAGGTTGCTGCTGGTAGCTCTGTCCGTCCTGTTGTGGGCGACGGAATCGAATTTCGAAAGATCGATGTTGTGTGTGTGGGGGGTGAGATATGTATGCAGTGATAAATTCTGTGACGATGATAGGCTAGACACTTTTAATTGTATTATGATGTAAGCAAAGACCATGATGTCAAAATTCAATTTGTTTGTTCATGTGTGCAGGTTAAACAAAAGAATGTTGCAGAAGTACTGATAGTTACAGAAAAAAGAGTATTTTTTTAATTTGTAGTTTTATTATTATTAAGAAACTAATCTGTGTCTGTAAAGTGATGTTTCTCAACATGCTTTCTATGTCCAGTATAGTCGTTATAAGTGCTTTAAAGAAAGAAAAGCCATGTGGACTTGTGAAACAAGATCAAAGAGGGAAGCACATTCCTGGTAATAAAACTCCTTAAATTGTTGTTGACACCATTCAAAAGCATATTTCTTCCTTCCCAACCCATTGTAGTCACTATAGTAGAGAACAAACGACAAGAAAATTTGTATTAAAAAAATGTATTCCTATATCGAGTTAATAATTGAAAAAATGTATTCATTGTACTTGCAGCATTGTTTACAATAATATACCTAAAAACGACTAATATCCCAGAAGTGGTTGTATGCAGGTGTATTTAAGAAAAAATTCAACTTCTCTTTTAAACCACCAAGTTTAGACATATGTGGTACTTGCGACTCTTACATTGCAAAACTTAGGGTAATTTATCTGAAGAAGAAAAGGGCAAATGTAAAAGTGGCTACAGTTTACATTTCACTGAATCAAAAAGACGGTATGAAGGGTACAGACACAAAAGATTCAAAAGTTAACATAAAGCATAAAGTTCTGACTGCCAATTTGCAAAAGTGTCTACCAACCCCCTTGATAACAAACAGCTAAAGTTTTTATAAATAAAAGCTCCTAGACCTTTAACTTCACAATGTATGATTCATCCAATAATTCTGCCCATTGAATAATGTGGGATGAATCCAAAGGATGTAGGGGTGATAGTGAAATAGCTTCATCTATTTTTAAATGGGCTGAATGTAACATACCAAATTCTGCAGTTGAGGAGATTACAATATGGTCAGATAATTGTTATGACCAAAACAAAAATTTGTCAGTAATAATGATTTTCTTTTGGATTATGTGCAAATACTAGTTACAAATCAGAACTTTTTCTTGAAAGGTCATACACATATGGAAGCTGACACAGCGCATGCAGTAGAAACTAAACACTATGAGCATTGCAACTCTTTGGGACTGGCAACAATTAGTCCGTTAGTGTTCCAGTAAATATTGTATGTACAACATGGAATTACAAGACTTCAAAGACTTGAAATCCCTTTATAAATTAGGATCAAATTCACCTTACATAATCCGAAATGTTGACACAAATAAAGATCAAGTATTGGGTCAAGATGTGTGCAGCTGCAGGTAAGGCTAGAAAGTATTGGCTCCCTTTATTTTCAAGACTAATTTTGATGAGATTATGTTTAGGGAAGTAAATTTGAAAAGGAATATCAGAAAAGAAAGTATTACTTTTCCAGATGTTTTGCAAGTAGCAAACAGAACAATAAAACAAATTTCAACACAAAAATTAATGATTTGGTATCACTCTTCCCTTTCTTGCCTTCATAGTGTCATGCTTTGTACATAAGTTTAAGACATAGCAGTGGCAATCCAGACTATCCAATTAAAGAAGACTGATTTTGTGATAATAAAAGATTTTCTTTTTTTAGAAATGTTAACATTTTAAACTCAAAATATACCAATTCTTTTTCAGATATGTACATACGCAGTGTTTTAATGCTGAAAGTTGTGTTGTGTAGTAATGATGAGAATTTCTATGATGTGTAAATTAAGGCCTACTTGATTTTGAAAAAGTATTCTTTAGCTTTTTTTTACTGTAAATGTTGTAATCATTTTCCATATTTGTAATAATAACAACTAAAGGCATTTTTTTCTTATAAACTTTCATTCATTCAGTTAATGTAATGATTTTTTGGTTTCATGTTGTAATTAAAAATAAGTAAAAAATTATGTATTTAACTGATATGTAAACATAGGCCTAGTTTAATATTTATGTTCAATAAATTGGATTGTATTATGCATCACTAGTCTTAAGTGCCAAAATCATGTTTTGAGAAAAATGCATTCAAAGTTATGCCAAATTTAAAGCTACTACTTTTTAAAATACAAAGCTAATTTTTGGTAATATTATATAAAATATACTCAGAATTTAGATAGTACAAAAAATGTCCAAATTTGTGTCTAAAACAGGTTCTGTCTACAAAAATGTCTGTTACAATATCTTTGATTTCAGCTGAATCACTGCAACAGTATTTTGCATCAATAGTCTAAGTGCTGGTTTCTCACTTGGGTTAGTGATGCAGTTTATAATACCAACATATGAATAAAAAAAGATTGGATTAATTAACTAAAGTTTAACTATTGGTTTATTAGAATTTAAAACTTTAATAATAAAATAATACACACACTCTTCATGAAATAAAAAAGTTTTGTTATTCTTATTATTGTACATCAACCATGTAGATAAAACAATATTACCATAACCCCCCTATGCAATGTCATGTTTTGATAAAACAGTAAAAATCATTTTCATTGTTCAACAACACATCAAAATGGATACTGTTTTTGTCATTTGTTTCTTACAAAAATCTTCAACAATATCTTATTAAAAATCGTTAATATATAATTACAACAACCTGTATACTGTAATGTACTGTACCTATAACCTGTGTACTGTAATGTATTACAAAGGCTAAAGCATTGAATTAAAACTGTGTGTCATTAATAAAAACAAAAGCTTTTGCTGCCGTCGGTGGTTTTGTATTAGTAGCATTCTCACCGTCTTCATATGAATGTGTTTCGTTTTCATTACATTCATTTAATGACTCGGCTATCTCTTCATCGGTTAATAACTGAAAACTAGGATCGGCTTCATCCACCTTTACCCAATTGTTAACTTCTTCTTTGTTACAGTTTTTAAACTGAGGAATATTATGTACCTTTTGATGCATGATTTCAATACCTGTGTTTTGATGTTCAGTATTGGATTTGTGTTCCCCATTTAAAGTTTGATTTAAGTTTCCCCCAAGCTCGTTTTAGAGTTTCAGTTTGTACGCTGTCCTAGGCATCTGCAATCATATACGCACTTTCCTTTAAGTTAAATTTTTGTTTGTTTGCATCCTTCTTCATTTTAACTAAGTACTAATAGGTACCAGAGAAAAGATTTTCAGAGAAGCTGTTTACATGTTTCTATAACACTTTGGTCCATGGGATGTAATATACTTGTCATGTTCGGTGGGATGAGCATCACATCAGTATCCTCATGTTGAGGTAAAGAATCAGCTGAAGGATGTGCAGGGGCGTTGTCCAATAGCAACAATACAGGACCACTAATTTAATTTTCTGGTTTTATTTTTTTTTACCGCAGGGACAAACACATCATTAAACCATTTAGTAAAATTTTCAATGTTCATCCAACCGTTTTTGTTGTTGTAAGTAAGTAACTGGGAAATTATTCATTTTAATAACTTTGAAACATCTAGGTTTCTTAGATTTCCCTATAATCTAATCTGTCAATTTTAATCTGTGGGAACCTCTTTCATTTGCACACGTCATAATTGTAACGCATATTCATTCATTTTTAACTGAGAAGCAGATTTTTTTGTTTCTTAACACTAATGTCTTTTTTGGAAGAGCTTTCAGGTTAAGCCCGGTCTCATCAGCATTGTAGATATTTAAGTGTTGTACTTTTTTCTTTTATAAAAAGCAAAAATTGTTTCTTAAAATTATCAGAACTTTCAAAATTAGCAGACAGTTTTTCACCTGCGAGATCTGGTGTATACGACTGATAGCAGTCGTATAGCATGTCTCTATTTTAATTTTTGCAACCAGCATGTCGTAGCTTTAAAGTGTGGATCGCCTCTGAATTTTTTGTTTATAATACGTGCCTTCTCACAGATGATAGGCCCCGATATAGGTCCACCCTTGGTTCTTTGTTGCACAAACCATGTGTACACTGCACAATGTAAGTTGTCATTTCCAGCTGTTTTCATAGTTTTTCTGATAGTAGCACCTTCCAAAGATTCCAGTTTACCACTGTAAGACATTAGCGTAAGTTCACTTTTTTTAATGTCAGTAATAGTTGATATACCAACGTTAAATTTGGAAGCCAATGTGCTAGCTGTTTCTCCTTTCTTCATACGATCAATAATTTAAGTTTATCATTTATTAAGTTAAAGTAAAAAGAACAGCAATGAACTAATGCACTAACATAACTAAGCTTACTAACGATTGGAAACTGAACAAGTGCCGATGTGGTAGACTGATGTTGAATGATGTCATCGGTGACTTAGACATTCAGTGACGGAGACTTCTGTTGACACAGTTTGTTTATCAGTTGTAAATGTGTTTATTGAAGTTTGTTGATGTAAGTGTGTTTATCGATTGTAAGGCTGTATTGCTACAACGTTTATTTATTACTGTACAGTACTGTATAATTTATAGTATATAATTTTTTATGTTCAATAAATATCCAAAATGCCTATATGTATCCAATGTATTACTGTACAGTACAGTACATAACTGTACTTTTAAGTTCGGATAATAGATCATTCAGTTAATGGATGTTTGGATAATCGATGCTCTACTGTATATAAAAATTAGTGTAACTGTTGCATGTAATACTCCCCTGAAAATATTTGCTTATATAGCATCATGTTATAAAGTAATAAAAATAATGTACTCATTTTCTAACAATCAACAACTACTTTAATACAGAACTTGTTCTATGTCTTCAGTTACAGTAATAAGTGTACAGTAACTTGGGTTTTTAAGACATTAACAGTTTTTGATAACGTGGAAAAATCTATGTTAAATAACGATAATAAAAATAAAAATTAAAAATAATAATACTAATATATTAATAATAATAATAATTCGACAATTATAATAGTAAAGCTTTTATGAAAATATTTTAAAAATCATCAGTCTGAACTTGAAAAAAATCCATCAATATAGCGATACAGTCGAATCGCTAAATAATTTTTTGTAAAATTACTGGCAGTCATTAGGAATAAGGCTCATTAGGGATTTAATATCACTTAACTTTTCATCAGATATAGGTTACCCATTAGGGCAAAGTGGTTATAAAAAACTGCTGAAATTTATTTGAATAAGACTAGGTCGACCAACTTTCTTCAGAACGTGTGCTTCAGAATATTCAGCACAAAAATTTCTGCTAAGAAAAACACTGAATTGTTTACTTTTTAAAATTATTATTCATGTGTTTTTAACCAATTTATAGTTTCACTCATTACATCGTTTTGTTTACAATATTTTTCTCAATTTTTGATGTGCCAATGAAATCCATTGCCAGCATTCTATGTACCTTCAATGAACGTTTTCTGCGACAACATTTCATAATGTTTATATAATCTTCAGGAGTATACACTCACTGTTGCATTTTCAGTGCAGACTCAGTGTCTCCAAAATCATGGTCATTTGGTAGAAAACTGGCCAGGAATTGAAAACCGCATTTTTATCCCTTCTAATTCAGTTTGTTCTAAAAAAGGTTTTAGGCTCTTTTCAACTAATATTCTTGTGCTATTTGTTTAAACCTAAAATACTTTTTCAATTTTTTTTTCAACTACAAAACAATAATTTGTCGTAAATCAACACAGTTTGTGCAATAAAGTAAAAATTGTAGAACACAAAGCACACACGAATCAACAGCTAATCGACAGTGTGTAAATGGTAGTAAAGAATACAGTGCTAGTTGTATTTTGCATCAACGGACCAAGCGACAGCTACAGTGGCAGATGGCCTAATAATGCAAAACAAAATTTTTCTCAGTCGCTTGGATTAATTATGCATTTTTTAGAATCTATGATACCGAACATGGTACTTAAATTATTGTTATAAAATAAACACGTGCTTTGCGGTATCCGTTGTTTCAAATTTTTTTAGAAAAGTTTACAACTAAAGGCGTAAGATCGCACTGTTATGTCAAAATTCAAAAATTGGTGCTTAGACCAGTGATGCATAACACCGTCCAATTGTGCTATGAGAAACTAAGAATATGATTTTTACTGATTATTAAAATATATTTTACCTTTATTTTTGTCACTGGAGGAGATGGTGTCATTTGAGAAATTACTATAAATTGTGTTTGTGTAGTGGTATAAAAACCATATCCATTAAAATGCTTGAAAAGAGATAATAATTTTTTTTTCAATTTCTCTATGTAGACTGAATAAATTGTTGCATTAAAATTTAAACAAATGGCCAACAATTTTATAATTGTTAAGACAGTTTGGTAAACAAAGTAAAACAAATTGTTTTTTAGCTGTACTGTAATGTTCTGTGTATGTGACATGGTGTCTTATGCCTCTGGTTCACAGATATTTTTTAAAAATATAAATGTTTTTATAATCCTCTGATGATAGTGATGTGATTAGTGAAATGTGCGTCAGGAGAAAATACAATAATAATTTAACTTGCAGAAGTACTTAATATTGGAAAAACAATGTATACTATATAAAAAACTTCAAGAAATATTTAAGAGTTACACTATATATTTCTGAGCTTGCAATCTGCTTCTATAGTACTTATTTTTTCTACCACTAGAAAATAGTGTCAACAACATAAAGTCTGATGTGGTGTGAAACTATCAACCTTCGTCATGGAGGGCTAAAACATGTGCTGCTGCATATGCGTAGATAGGTTAGTCAGTTAAAAATCTAGTAGTTGTTTGAGCTCTGTAATCAATAAGCATGAGCTTCCTGAGAGGCTTGTGACACTGCATAGAAACAATTGGTGATAGGGATACAACAAATGATGACTTAATATGCATGCTGGTGGTGTTCATGACTACTGCAACCATAACCATCGTGAGTTTGCACAGTGCCAGCCTAGTTGGTTTCCTCCCACCAAAACTAATTTAAAAATTTTCTCTTCTGGTTGTTCTATTGTTGGTGTTTTCAGTTTGTATTCATGAATGTGATTTTAATTTTCATACTTTATAGTAAAAAGATATTTCTTAAAGAACATGCAGCATTTTACTTCTAGGCTAGTTCGTTATTTGTTTCTTATGAGTAGGCTATAATTTTAAATTTATTTTTATTCTAGGTATGTAATTATCAGGGGCAGATGCAGAGAAAGTTTGGTGGAATTTTTAGTTGACTGCTGAATTTATGTAATGTTTTTGGAAAGCATGAAGAATGTCCTAACTTTCTATTTTAATTAGGGATAAGTTTTCAAGATTGGGGTTAGGAAATTTTTACTATCCCTCTTAGATCTACCTGTGTTTGTACTTAGAAGTATATGTTGTAGCAAGTTTTTGGGTACGTCCATGTATGTGATGTTTATATTGCTGACATTTCGCTCCATAATCTTGGAAGATTTTTAAAGCGTACTGATGTTGATTTAGTTACAGAGCGCTGAAATAGTCCAAAGGAATTAAAATATTAATATATTAAAATATGATTAAAAATATTAAAATTGGGTCACCTACCTGTATTTGGACCAGGTGTCGTCTAGTGTACTCGGCAGAGAAAAACAGGCAAATACAAATAACAATTGCGTATTTATAAGTTCAAATAAAATATTACTTTATTTTCTTTAGCATGACATTTTCTTTTTTGTTTGATCTACTGTTATAACCCCATTCTTGTTATCGAATTACGTGATACATAGTGATGACCTCTGCGCCACGCAACTACTACTAATACAAACAATATATATTTTACTTCTTATAAAATCTTAATTATTAAATTATGTATTCTATAATTTAAGACGAACCAATTCTTTGTTATTGCACACACCCACACATTCCAATTACCCCATTGTTTAGATTTTGTTAAACAATGAATTTAGTTTGGAAAGTTATTTCCTTTAATGATTACATTATAGTAGGTAGTAATGCTGTGTACTCATCCTGGCCTGGATTCCACGTTGTTATGCAACGTCTCACATGCACTGTTCCACTGTAGTTTGTTCATTTTAAACATCCGCGACCCATTACGATTAGTTCTTGGTCACACCGAATTACACATTTAGTTTTTTGTTTAGTTTCCACACATTTTAATTATAATTTGATTTGAATTACTTCAGTGACTTACGCACACCCGACCGGCCAGTCTTATCACTTGGTGTAAAGTGACGCCTTGCTACCAAGGCTGGTGAGCATTTCCGTTTTCACCGCCTACTAGATGTTGGCGGAAATACAATGACGTTCCGACAGTTCATTGGTTCTTTTCGATCGTCGACGCTGTTCTGTGGTGATACCACAGGCAGTGGCTCACCATTTCCTTCGTCTTCACAGACTCGCAGTGCAAATTTTCGTCTCGCCATTTTTTGTTACGGCGTCCTTTTCGTTTGTGCGACGCAAGCGAGGCGCTCGTGCGGGTGGACTCACATTCTGTACGTGACAATTCTCGGATTTTTTGTACTGCGCACACCTTTCCAGACTAACATATGCTTAAAAACCTCTGCTGTAGTTCTTTGTGCAAGTCGACATGGGAATTTGCGATGTTACTTTTAATATAGAAATTAATAAAAGAATCCTCCCCATTCTGTCCTATTACAATACCCCCCCCCCAATGAGAGGTTTCATGCCCTAAAGCATAAAATTTCTCATTGCCTAACCTAAAGGGAACAGTGTCGATATGGAACCATTACCCCCCTTTAGTTCTCATTAAAATCACTATGGGTTTATCCACCCCCTGTTCAAACGGCTATGGACGTATCTATCTGACTTTGCTGGACTTTCTACCTGAGAATCCCAACACCACAAAGCCGAACAGACACGAGACGTCGCTGTTCCGACGCGCCGGCTAGAACAGGTACGTTCCACAGTACCACCTGATTCTTATACATTCCGTCAACACATTTAATAACTGGTTCTTTTAACTTTCAATATCTTCCACTGATGCGTCTCCCTTTAATTGTATTGGTTCGCCTTAGGCAAAGCATTTTTTTTTTTTTTTTTTTGATAAAACTGTTGATTATATTTATATATTCTTAACAGCAATGTAAACAGAGTATGCCCATCCAGGGACATCGGCATAAACTCTTGAACTCTACATCATTTATTAACTTGAATTAAAATTTTATCTTTTCTTCAAATAAACTTTCAACAATAATTATTAAAATCATCAAATCCCTCTTAATTAATTAAATCATTTCTATTTAATTTAGTTATGTTATTCAAAACTTTCATCTTCATTAAATCCTTTACAATTATTCAAGAAACTCTCATAGGCTATTGAGTTAATCTTACTTCAAGATTTATTTAGTATTTATTACAGTCTTTAAATCAAATAATTTTCCAATTAATTTTCAACCCAACTACCCTCAAATAAATTCACCAAAATACTTATATTTATATATTAGACATAATGAAACCCCTAAAATAAAAACATAGTAAAAACATCAAAATTAAACAAATTTGTAAATACAAGTTACATCACATACCATACATATATATATACAAAAAATTTAATTTTAACACACGTTATTATTACATTTAAAAAAAATTTTATATTCTAATTCTCCATGTCATGAGCATACAATCAATTATGCTCAAGTTAATATAATATACATCAAGAGCATACATCAGGGTACTACAGAACATCAATTACAGTGATCATCAGAATGTCAACACAACCTGGGACTACCATGATACTGCCTTATTATCAGTATCCGATGATCATCAATATGACCGCAATAATCATTTACTGACTAACCTCATGTGGCTAGTTCAACCTCCCTTAACACATTTTTTTTTTCCAAAAAAAAAATTTAATTTCAAAAAAAACTATTTTGCTAATTAATAAAAATAATTATTCAATCATTTAATTAAATTGATTAACAAAAAAAATCTATGAATCAATTACGAGAAACATACTGCAGCTCTAACACCAGTCATCAGCTGATACCTTATGGTCAGGTGAATGACCTTATCCTAGACACACTACACAAAATTATACAATGTAAAATACATAACACATGTTTATAATTCCTATACTCTAACGTAGTACAACATAATAAAACATATGAACACCTTCCCTCTTAGCATTAATCTTTCAAACAAGTAAATTCATCTATAAAAATCTCATATAGAACAAAACATATGTAAATCAATTACTTCCGAGCAAATTATCTACTCGAAAATGTCAATCATCTTCCATTGTCATAATATTTCTTAACTCAATATAAAATCGTTTAATTATCTCATCAGATACTCAACATTCTTCTTTGTAATATTTATTAATTCGTTACTACCCTTAGTAACCACCTTCCACACACACTATGGCCCCCTGGACTGTAGCGTCCAGTTGCTTCCACAAGGACTGAAGTTAGGGAGGAATTTTGTCATCTCCTGTCCTTGCTTCGGCCTTACATTTTTAAATTCCAGATATAATATCTGATTTTATAGTTATAACCATAAGACGGGTCTATCACCTTTTTTTACTGTTCCTACACGAACAAGGTGATAGCCGCTGTTCCATAGTTCCGGGGATTTCCCCTGAGTCACCCCCCCGTTAATTTCAAATTCACACCAATTTTCAAGGCAACCAACCATGGTCAGTTTTACAATTTCTGCACACAGCTGATTGTCGTCCAAAACCACGATTAGTGCCGGTGAAACAGTAATCACCCGGAAAGGGGGGGAAATCTTCTTTCATTAGCATGTTTACACTTCGTCATTCTTGATACACTGTACGATAGCAATTAACATATAATATAATATTATATAAAGTAGTTGTACAGTGTATATTACGCCCAGTTTAGGCCTCCGATGATAGTAGCGTACTTTGACGTTACTCACCAACACTCACCGCTATCTACAGTGACACATGCCGCCACTGCAATAGCATAACTTATATCTAAACTTATGTCCTTCATTTCCTATTACTACATTCCACAATTGATTTTCTCTTCTAATGACACCAAACAACCCCTCAAAATCACCCTTTAATCTCGTACAATAACATAATATAACATAATAAACATTAACCTTGAATCCTTTTGCTACATTTAATTAAACAATTTACCTTTAAATAAATTTACCTTTAAGAAAATTATAAACATTACAACTGGAACTTTCTTTTAACTTTTTTTATATCAACCTTTAATTATTTATCATTTACTACAGTTAGATTCTCCAAAAAATTCAAATTTATTATCAACATTCATTTTACATCACATTTCATTTATTATTAAATTTTAACTCTGAATTTCTGTTTAACATTTTCATCCCTAATTAGTTTGGGTGATTTTCCGTCATTCACAATGATTTGATTTATTGAATGGGCATTTAAATATGACCTTACCCACCTTCTTCCTTCTAACAACCATTTACGGATTTATATAGGGTGACACCAATCTCTCAAAAATATTTACCAATAATTCTCTAACTCAACTTAAATCATTCTCCTCTTATTTCAAAATATCTGATACCCTCTTTGTACCTAAGATGTGTGTTCCCTTCCCGTATACTCATTCCCTTATTAGTTCCTGGCCCTTTCCCAGGTAACTCCGCCAAACCCAATTTAAAACTATTCACCTCCCACCACAACGCCTTGCATTGAGGACTCCTTACACCTCCACCCTCACTACAAAATTTCACCACCATCTATTTACTCTCACTTTCTCTACATACATGCACTCCCCCTACTGTGTCCCTACTACTACCCCGTTTCTGTATTATTTATATTCCAAAATTCTTATTTTCTCTAACACCCATTAAAGTTAACTCTGCCTGACTCAATGCCTTATTGAAATAATTATCACCCAAACTCCATCTGTTACACCACTTTACATTAAGTTAATCATTGAAAATTACACCAGAAAACTCATAACTACCTCAAATTAATTTCATCATTTAATTTAAACCTTTTAAATTCATTTAACATTTATTATTCAAACATTAAACATTTTACTTTATTTAAATTGCATTATGAACTTCATACTTACAGTACCTCACTCAATTGAATAAACACATGATTCCTGTCATAGACACAAAATTATAAACATTCATTACCACCAATATCACATACAACCATATGTACCTTCTGAAACATAACAATCATATGACTCCACAACTAAACCCATTTTACATTTATTCATTTACTGTTTATTATCAAGTTCAGATCTTATAAAAATCATTTAAATTCCTTATCAAGATTTATTTCCACCACATTAATTAATTAATTCGTCTACAATTTATTTTAATTCAATCAGTTATTTAAAACACAACGTTACTTTAATTACCTTCTTCCAAAACAATTACAGTTCATTTATTACAAACTCTCATTATTTATTTAGTCTGACAAAATAGTATTATTATTATTTTTAAATCAATTTCTACTACATACACATTGTTTACATAAAATACCTTTTGCACCACAAACACAATTTATCTCACTATGAATTTATTTACAATTTTTTCGTCATATTCTTCTGTGTATCACACCTCATTTCATAAAACAGTCCAGTTCAAAACCAAACTACTTACATAGTTAACCATACATAAACATTAATTATTTACCCCCCATCATCGTATAATAACCTGGTCTTACATCGACACCATTCATCTACAATTAAAGACATTTTTATTATTATAATTATAATAATCATTATCATTACTTTTTTCCATTGTATCGATGTAGTAACTACAAATATTATTGCATACTATCAATTCAAAATTCTGGTCAACATCGGGTATAGTAATTTCTGTTAACATCAGGTAAGTTACATCATTATATTCATCGACTACATCAGTTATCTCATAAGGTAAGTAATCAATATCCCCAACCTTATCATCATTTGCTGTACTACCTATTTCGCAAGGTAAGTATTCATTATTATTAACTCTCATAATATCTAACCTCTCTGCTGATTCGTTATAACCTCTGTTCAGCTTAAATATTTCTATCACTCTCTCTCTCTCATAATCACTTTGTATTTTTATCAAAACTTCATTGCCACTATTATTATTTATTTTACCTTCTAACATCATATTTATTTTATTAATATTTATTTTTAACTATATCATCATAATTACCACTAGTTTTAAATTCGTCACTTACCTTAGTACTTGTACCTTCATTATTTTTGTTCTCGTTACACTCACCTGTAACTGTATCATTTTCTACCTTCTCCTTCAGAGTTCTACTTTCGTTTATTTCGTCTTGTATTTTATTTATATTTATCGTTATCTCACCTTTCATTCCCGCAATAATCTCACTCCGTTTTTCTAGTTTCTTATTTATTTCTCTTACTTTTTCGTCTTGTTTGTTTATTTCGGTTTTTAACTCTACGTTACGTGCCCTTATCGCTGACTTGATTTCATTTCTAAATTCATTCAACCTCGTTTTTAAATTATTATTTTCTGACTTCATTTCAGTTTTAAATTCATTTAAACTTGTGTTTAAATTATTATTTTCTAACTTTAACTCATCTAAACTCATGTTTAATTTATTTTTTTCTGATTTCATTTCAGTTTTAAGTTCATTTAAGGTCGTGTTTAGATTAACATTATTTTTATCATTATTCTTGTTTTGTTGTTCGAACCCCTTATTCATCATGTGATTTCTTGACTTGATTTCAGTTTTAAATTCTAACATCATTTCCATCACCAACGCTAACTGGTTAGATACTTTATTTAAAAAAATATTTCTACTACTATCTTGCGTAACATTCGATACTGATCTTACCTATACACTTTCATCTAAATTTGCACTCGTATTTTTCTCTGCCATTTTGACTAGGTTGTAAATTAATATAATTTAATTTTAATTTACAACGTCGCTGTTACGGGCACCATTGAAGTAGTACAAGGGAATTAAAATATTAATATATTAAAATATGATTAAAAATATTAAAATTGGGTCACCTACCTGTATTTGGACCAGGTGTCGTCTAGTGTACTCGGCAGAGAAAAACAGGTCAATACAAATAACAATTGCGTATTTATAAGTTCAAATAAAATATTACTTTATTTTCTTTAGCATGACATTTTCTTTTTTGTTTGATCTACTGTTATAACCCCATTCTTGTTATCGAATTATGTGATACATAGTGACGACCTCTGCGCCACGCAACTACTACTAATACAAACAATATATATTTTACTTCTTATAAAATCTTAATTATTAAATTATGTATTCTATAATTTAAGACGAACCAATTCTTTGTTATCACACACACCCACACATTCCAATTACCCCATTTTTTTAGATTTTGTTAAACAATGAATTTAGTTTGGAAAGTTATTTCCTTTAATGATTACATTATAGTAGGTAGTAATGCTGTGTACTCATCCTGGCCTGGATTCCACGTTGTTATGCAACGTCTCACACGCACTGTTCCACTGTAGTTTGTTCATTTTAAACATCCGCCACCCATTACGATTAGTTCTTGGTCACACCGAATTACACATTTAGTTTTTTGTTTAGTTTCCACACATTTTAATTATAATTTGATTTGAATTACTTCAGTGACTTACGCACACCCGACCGGCCGGTCTTATCACTTGGTGTAAAGTGACGCCTTGCTACCAAGGCTGGCGAGCATTTCCGTTTTCACCGCCTACTAGATGTTGGCGGAAATACAATGACGTTCCGACAGTTCATTGGTTCTTTTCGATCGTCAATGCTGTTCTGTGGTGATACCACAGGCAGTGGCTCACCATTTCCTTTGTCTTCACAGACTCGCAGTGCAAATTTTCGTCTCACGCCATTTTTTGTTACGGCGTACTTTTCGTTTGTGCGACGCAAGCGAGGCGCTCGTGCGGGTGGACTCACATTCTGTACGTGACAATTCTCGGATTTTTTGTACTGCGCACACCGTTCCAGACTAACGTATGCTTAAAAACCTCTGCTTTAGTTCTTTGTGCAAGTCGACATGGGAATTTGCGATGTTACTTTTAATATAGAAATTAATAAAAGAAACCTCCCCATTCTGTCCTATTACAGCGTGTTTTATATCTTGCTTCCCTTGTGATTGTTATGTGGCCACAACACACTCACACCCACACTCGAACCTTCCCACGGCAACAATCACAAGGGAAGCAAGATATAAAACGCGCACCATAGCTAAATCAACATCAGTATGCCTTGAAAATGTTCTGGGATTACGGAGCAAAATGTCGGCAATATAAAAATCACATACGGATGTACCCAAAAACCTGGTACAACAGATATTCACCATGAAAGCCTTCGCACAAGTATTAGATGTATATATTTCTATTTCTATTTAATGATCACAACTGCACCCAACATGTTTTTTTTATCGCCAGCCACCACTAAAAGATGGTGTTTGAGAGCCAGGAATATGAGATATAGCAATACAAGGAATGTTTTATGGCCAGCACTTTGCTTCAACTGGCTGTTATTACTCCATGTGTTACCCCAGGTACTAGTTTCCACAGATTGAGTCAACCTGAGGGGCTGGAAAATCCACCTTGTTCTGAGAATGAACTAGTAAACGCCCATGAATTTGTGTTAGAAGCAGAACCACTTACTGAGCAGTAACAACATGAAGAATTGTGTTACTAACAAAACATATGTTCTTTCAGAAAACCTTTGGTTACACCATTAATGTTAAATGAAAAAATGAGTGGTAAACGTGCTATTCACATGGACAGAATTAAAAACTGCATTCAGAAAGGTGACTTTGAGATCCCTGGCTCTGTCATAGCAGGTGTTATTGTGCAGAAACACGCAACCAAATCTAAGACTGTAAGTTTAATACTTTGTATTTAATTATTAAATGTAGATGAATAAATATTATGTATTTATGTGAAAGTAAATATATACCATGTTGGACGTGTATGCACATGTATGTTAGATAGTTTAATTTATTTAATATTCGGTAATGGTTGATTTATGAGTTTTCAGCTTTATACAGTCTATAGTAATGTTAAAACTAGTTTAGTATTCACAGTTGTAATGAAATGGGAACAACATTGCTACAGTACTTCATTCTGACCATGTGGTTTCTACAAGTGGATAAACATGGCAATGATTCACATACAAACAATTTACAACATGTTCATGCCGAGGTCATTTAATAAGGCTTTTCAAGACATAACCGTTTACTTTTAGAACATGATAAATGATTACAGTAAGACATCTAAAGGATGGTTCTGGAGTGAAGTCATGTAACTTGAGTACTTCCATTTCATTTTAATAAAATATGACTATTTAATCTATGGTTCCAATAACATATACATATTACACTGTACATTACCTTAGCACACTAATCTGTTCACAATCGCGTATAAAATGGGTTTTCTGTGAAATTATATAAATCATATTGTGTGAATTCCCAATAAGGCTAATTTCGATAATTTGAGATCTTACTAAATATTTTGGTATGGATTTAATATAATAGTTTACTTGAAAAACATGATAAATAATTAACTCTAGTAATATTGTTATGACGGTCTACTTGATCGTCGTAGGTACAGTGGAAACAAAATACAAGACACCAATTAAGTCACTAATCACCAGGTTTAATTTTCACAGTTAAACAGTTCGTAATTAACAACACAGTCTTTTATAACAAAACAAATAAAAATTGTTCACAAATAAATGCCGACTAATATTAAAACGCAGTTGTATTACAATATACCGTCCGATTATAAAACACAACACTTAACTAATAACCACTTGAACGCACACAATAATATCATCCGATAATCACTTGTAATCACCCGACAATAAACTCGAACCGCACTGTAAATATATCGCAACTATACTGAAAACTAGGGCCGCTGCCGCCTTGTATTTATACATCCGCGCACAGACCAGAATATTCCAAAATGCGTGTTAGCGCCAGTGTGTACTACGTAATTAATTGCAGCCTTTACATAGTCCGCGCGGCTGGCAGCTTCGAGAAAAGTCTCGTGAATGCGTCAAGAGTCACGTACACCACCGCATTACATTCTGGATTCCTCTGGAACGTTCGATAAACACGTAGATTGTTCTGTGATGTCGTAACACTGCCCCCTCCTTAAGCCTGTTCGTCCCGACTCTGGCAAACCGTCTCTGAAGTAGTACTTAGCCAGGCGATCTAGGTGGACGACCTTGAACTTTTGCTGCCCTTCCTGTTGAATCTGATAAACAACACCGTTGATTCTTTTTTTCACAGTGTAGGGTCCTTCCCAGTTAGACTGAAGCTTAGTTGAGCGACCACGACGGCGCTTTGGGTTGAACAACCAGACCTGATCTCCTTCTTGGAAACCCACATTATTGCTGCGAATATCATACTGAGTTTTCATTTTATCACTGGCAATCTTCAGCCATCCTCTTATCAAGCGATTCATTTCTTGCAGTTGGTTTTCTAATTGGGAGGAATAGTTCTGTGGCTCTTGGGACTGAGTCTCAGGTGATCCGAACATCAAGTCCCCAGGAAGACGAATCTCCCGCCCAAACACCAATTTTTCTGGAGTCATGCCGGTTGTGTCATGTACTGATGATCTATATGGCATGAGGAATAGTGGTATACGTTGGTCCCAGTCTGTTTGGTTCTCGTCAACAACCTCTTGCGTAACCCTCATTTTCAGCCATTTTTCCCTCGGGCACTTCTATCAGCTCAGGAACAAGCAAGAGTTTTGTCTCGACACCCATAGTTCGCTTTCCAATCACTTCTTTTGTCGTTACACTTATTTGTATTTCCTCTGCTAGTTCTTCCTCCATTTCCGCTTGTGATAGGGAGGGTTCCTCGTGATCAGACCTGTTGACTTTTTCTTCGACTAGTACCACTCGCTTAATCGAATGGTTGGTAGACCCTGTCATTTTAGCCATGCAAAGCTTTTAGCCAACCTTCAGGACATTCTCTCTTAAGTCCATAACGAATCCGTAGGCATTCATAATGTCCGTGGCAAGAATCACTTCATTGAGAATGTCTGCAACGAGCATTTGGTGGCTAAACTCGAGAAAACCCAGGCGTACACGTACGTCTACCTTTCCTAGCACCTTGACGGGGCTTCCAGTCTCAGTCTGTATTGTACAAGAGCTAATTTGATGCAGTCAGTTGCTGATTAAGTCAGGGCGCACAATAGACACTGTTGCGCCCGTGTCAACTGTAAATGATGTTGGTTTACCTTCCGCAAACCCATTAACAATCAAGTTTCCACTGGTCTTATGTACGTGGAAACTGTGCTGTTCTAAGGCTTTACTTCTCCAATTGGTGCGATCACTCTCTTCTCTCAGTATCTTCTTCTCCCAACAGTCTACCTGTAGATGACCACGTTTCCACAGTTGTAACATTTCAGTCTTCTGTCTTTATTCCATCGTTCAAATTGTTGTGACTCTCTTGAATTTCTGAATTGTTTGTCTGACAACATTGTTTTTCTGCACCCATCGTAACGGCAATGTGATACAGGGATATTCTGACTGCAATGTGATGGCCCAAACCCATTAATGTAGCGGGATGCTGACTTGGCAGCTTCAAACTCTAGGGCATGAACAAGAGCTTTTGAGCTATTTCGGTGTCTTGCCATTCGTAACACTTACTGAAGTTCACAATCTCCGATGCCATCAATAAATGTCTGCACCACAAACCTTATTCAGAAATTTCGGGTGCTTCAGGATAGGCCAATCTAATCTGTCTGTTGATACTTGCTTCAAACTCTGGAAGACTCTCCCTGGAATGTTGTCATCTTGTTCTCAACTGGGCATAGTACACATCTTGCAAATGTTTATCACCGTAGCATAATTCTAGAGCTTTTGTCATCTCGGCATAGATGTTCTGGCTGTCAGGTGGCACTTTCTGTAATAGTTCTGCCGCAGGTCCTTTTAATGCAAGAACGAGTGAAACAGCCTTATCTTTCTGTGTCCAATTATTTGCGCATGCAGCAGGTTCAAATTGGCATAAATACGTCGCCCAGTGCTTGCTTTCATCAAAGTTGGGGCCTTGACATGAACTGTTCGAACCGCAGGCGAGGTGACCTTCTCTATTGACTTATTTTCTGTGTCTTTCACTGTCTTTATCATTGGTACAGTCTGTTCAGAAATTTGTTATGGTTTAACTTCAGGCACTGCTCAACTTCATTTTTAATCCGCTCTTTTATATTTGTAATCGAATCTTCTATTTTTGTTGACATAGCTTTTTCCACACTCGTGACTGATTTTTCTACTTCAGCTATTTTATTAGACATAGATTCTTCAACACTCGAGACAGATTTTTCTACTTCCGCTATTTTTAGTGTCATTGATTCTTGTACCTCTGTATTTTAGTAACTTGTTTATTAAGCTCACCTCATAGGAGACCCAATTCTGCGGTACTATGTTCTTGCATTTGTTTCTGCTCCTATATTAATGCTTTGATGTCTTCTGTTTCATGCTTTCGTTCCTCTGCCTCCTGCAGGAGTGTTTTCTGTCTCGCTTCCGCTTTCTCATCTTGTCGTTTTTCTGTTCTTCTCTTTCTTGTCTTCGTTCTTCTTTTTGTCGTCTTTCTGCTTCTTCCTGTGTCTGCCGCACCAGCTTCCATCATCTGACTGCCATCCATGTTTACCGGTTAATTACGAATTACCTCGTCTTGTACAAACTGTCCACTGTTTCCACTGTTAACCGTTCTATCCCAGTTCTGACACCACTGTTGCGACGGTCTACTTGATTGTCGTAGGTACAGTGGAAACAAAATAGAAGACACCAATTAAGTCACTAATCACCAGCTTTAATTTTCACAGTTAAACAGTTCATAATTAACAACACAGTCTCTTTTAACAAAACAAATAAAAATTGTTCACATGCAAATAAATGTCAACTAATATTAAAACACAATTGTATTACAATATACTGTCCTATTATAAAACACAACACTTAACTAATAACCACTTGAACGCACACAATAATATCGTCCGATAATCACTTGTAATCACCCGACAATAAACTCCCGCACTGTAAATATATCGTAACTATACTGAGAACTAAGGCCGCTGCCGCCTTGTATTTATATATCCCCGCACAGACTAGAATATTCCAAAATGCGTGGTAGCGCCAGTGTGTGCTACATAATTAATTGCGGCCTTGACACAGTCCGCGCAGCTGGAGGCTTCAAGAAAAGTCTCGCGAATGCGTTAAGAGTCACGTACACCACCGCATTACATTCTGGATCCCTCTGGAACGTTCTATGATGTCGTAACAATATGTCACTAACTTAATAAATACTGATACTTTGATATTAATCAAGCATAAATATTTGTGAATTCTTTATAAATGAAACTGCCTGTGTAGTGAAATAATTATAATTGATAGAAATTATAATATTGAACAATAATCCTTTGTTTGGTAATTTTTGTTTACATGAAATTAATTATTTTTGTATTGTAATGCTAAATTACTTTTAACATTAAACAACATACAAACTTACATTTATAATGGGTGAACTCTGCTTATTGTAAAAATCACCGTCTTCAGATTCAACTGATTCACTGTCACTCAATTTACAGAAATTGTGATATCTTCTACCCATTCTTCCACTGTACTTTAATTTTCCCATGTGTCTTCAATAACTGACGTGGTACGTTCAACTGCCTTCTTCAAATCTTTCCCAGTAAACCTTTGTATGGCTTCATTCGTTCATTTTGGACTTCAGTCATTGTGAATTTTCTATTATTTGCAGCAACGTATTTTTTTAACTCTTGCCCATATTAATTCTATGGTGTTAAAGTGACAGTGATATGGAGGCAACCAGATGACTTTATGACTGTAACTTTCAACAAACTCATCAAGAATATATATACCAGAAACTGTGATTTATTAAGTAGCACTAACTCCATCAACTTCTCCTTTTGCATATCCTCTGTCAGTAGAATGTTTCAACATTTTAGCCATTCAACCATAACTTCCTTTTTTGAAGCCATTGTTGGAGCTTTGTCTTTAATCACAGAATGATATGGCATGTTGCCCATTATGATAATTGAATTGGGGGCAATTTTCTTTAATAGGATTTTGGTTAAACTTTGTACCTATGAAAACTTTGTACTGTAAAGTGCCGCATTGCAGGTGCGTGTAGTAACGTCATTTTTCTATCTGTTATCTGCTGCCGGTTTGATACAGGCTGACAGCAGACAAATTTAAGTTAGTTCTTTGCAAGACTCCGTACAGGCAGCACGCCTTGTTCACTAGCCGCGGCTATATAAGATTTCAATATTTCATAATTTTAGCACGACCATCATGCGATAATTTACTTGGGCGATCTCGGCCTCTACACTCTGTTATGGGTTTTCAATATTTAATTCTATATTAATTCTCGGCATTTATGCTGCGCTAAAACTGCACACGCCAGTAATTATTTCTTGTTAATTTTCAATAAACTATTATCTCAAGAATATATACAGTCCACGTCATCATTTCATTTCACACCAGCACCTCAATAAGCGTTCTAAGACCAACTTAAGATTCATCGAGAGCATCTAAGACGCAACAGATTTCTTCATACCCCATTTTAAATTTACTGTGATTCATTTCCTTATGGTAGTCAAAAGTCTTTTTTGATTTAATTACATGGAGGCAGATGGGAATAAACTCTTGAGAGTTTTTGGCATGGATAATTATGTCTTCCACCTTTTCCAATTCACACTGGCATAGTTCCTTTCTTAGAATCATCCGAATATTTTTTAAAATAATGTCCTGTGTTCATTCATGTTTCATCAACTCGGACAACGGTGTTAAAATCTTCATTTCTTACACTTTTAGAAACCTAGAGTGGCAAGTAGCGATGTGTTCTTGCTCCATTAATACCTTTCTACCTGCAACAGTAATACATTTAAACCCTGAGTTTTTAATTACTGACTGTAACGATGAGTGGAATGAAAGGCTTTGCATTGCGAAGAGTAACTTGTAGCTTCTTTATTTTAGGACACGAGTGTTATATTTATATATGTGATGATGAATTGCATCTTCTGCAAAAGGATCTAGATTTGTAACATGTTCTCATATCCGTCTTTTTTTGCCGAGTGTTTACAGTTTAGAAGGGTTTGTTGAAACTTTGTTTATATTTCTCCTTGCCTATTGTTACCACTGTATTTTTACTTATGGAGAGCGCAGCTGCTGTTCTGTCAACAACTTGATTAATTGAAATCAGAGGCCCACCATGTTCATTTTCCTTCTCAAAATAATCTTGTACAGAGCAAATTCTCTTGACTGCGCTGTAATTGGTATTCTGTGACCAGAAATATGTGTTTTCTCCTTTACTGGCTATATATTCTTAGTCGACCAAGTTTTTTCTTGTTTCCTCACTTTCAGACAAACTGCAGTACCTTCTATTTAAAAGTAAACAAGTATAGGTTAAAGTTATATAAAAAAATTAAAAGATGTAAATATTTAAAAAAAATTTGTTTTAAAATTAAAAAAACACATGCACAAATATTGTAAATTGACAGAAAATAAAGTACATTTATATGTAGATAAACATGTTATTTAAACATGCTTACTTTTATTTGGTTAATAATTGATTCATACGTTTTCACTACACTTAGTTAATTAGTCAGAAATTAGTAAAGTAATTAGAATTTAGTTAATACAGTAGAACTTGGCTAACTCGAAGCTGAAGGGACCAGTAAAAAATTCGAATTATCCAAAAATTCGAATTAGGAAAACTTTTAATAAGGGTAGAAAAATCAAATCAAAAACCGAAATTCAGTAAAGCAATATGTTATTTTATTAAACAATTTCCTTATACATATGTATTACAAACGTATAAACACGTTTCAGTACAAAATATAGCATTCACAGTTTTTTAAAAAAGCTAGAAACTTTTGATTGCATTTTGCAGTTAATACACTGAGTTGTAGTAAACTCTTCAAGTTTATTAAGTGCTTGGAAAATAGCGTCACTTACGTTCTGCTGTCCTTCAACAAACCGTCTCAAGTCTTGAATGTAATTTGATGCCTGTGAAGCCGTTGGAATCAGTATCTCTGGAAGTTATAGCTGGTCCCCTTCTTCATCTGAAGATGTACCATCATTTCTTATGTTCATAACATCAGCCACGATCTCCGCATCTGTCTGTTCACCGCACACCGCCAAGTCTTCATCCATGTTTACAAACTCTTCGTAACGAATGCCTGCATCATGTCCAACATCTTCCCAGTTATCCGTAGTGGGTACGACTTCTCTAGCAGCTTTATTCTCCTCTTCACCTTCAATGTGGCAGAAACCACCTTTACGAAAATAATTAGCAATTGTTTTTTGCGTAACTTAGTCCCAAGCACTGTTGCACATGCGGGCAGCTTGAAGGATGTTAATCTTGATATTTTCGTGCTCATCTAAATAAGCACCTGACAGAATGTTTTGGACCACAAGCCATCTGTAAAAATGCTTAAAATTTTTTATTACACCTTGGTCCATAGGTTGAACTACTGAAG
Source organism: Magicicada septendecula (assembly GCA_034769895.1). Lineage (NCBI taxonomy): Eukaryota > Metazoa > Arthropoda > Insecta > Hemiptera > Cicadidae > Magicicada > Magicicada septendecula. The sequence goes on along the minus strand of CM068376.1, from coordinate 166,777,427 downwards.
TCATGTTTGGAGGGAAAAACACATCCTTTACATTTTCCATCAGAGGAATAGTGTTGTGGCTGTACAGTTGTCAATAAACAAGACGATTCTTCTGTTTTGATTTCAAAATTTCCTGTTGATTTTCAAAAGCCATCTTTCGAAAATTTCACCTGTCATCCAAACTTTATTGTTTGATTTGTATTCAACTGGTTTCGTTTTTACATTTTTGAAACAACGTGGGTTGGCTGACTTCCCTATCATTAGCAAAGGCAGTTTTTCCGAGCCATCCATGTTTGCTCTGAATAAAAGTGTTATGAGCTCCTTGCTGTGTTTGCCGCCACTACAACTTTTTCCTTTAAAAGCAAGTGTTTTGTCGGGGGTGCATTTGAAGAATAAGCCCGTCTCGTCTACGTTAAAAATGTCTTTAGCGTCTCTATCAGAAATCATTTGCAACAAATCGTCTTTCCATGAATTTGCAGCTTCAACGTCAACAGATCCACTTTCCCCACAAACAGTTTTGAAAGAAATTCCTTTCTTTAAAACCATCGAGCCAACCAGTGCTGGCCTTAAAATCATTTTTCCCTAAGCTAGATGTGAATTCCTCAGCTTTGGCTCTGACGAGGGGCCCACTGACTGGAATTTTTTTGTCCCTTGCTTGCTTAAACCACTTCACTACACATTCATCCACGTCAGGATTTTCTGGTCCTCGCGCTCTTTTCCTATCTTTGTTGCTGGCTTTACACACACTATTCAAAATCTTCTCTTTATTTTTTAGATACGTTGACAGTGTATTTGGCGGTATCGCGAATTCCTTGGCAATTTCAGATTTCTTTTTTTGTCCCTTTTCCACTTTCTGTATAACGGCAACTTTTTCAGCAAATGTCAATGATTTGTATTGGTTTTGAAAGGGCCATGATGAACACACAACACAATAAAACTGCACAATAAGCGTCACTAAAACACACCAGTCTGTATATACAGTACTGTATAAAGAAAGGAACGGTCTCTCACTACAGGACACAGCTCGCACAGTAGAAACTCAAAAAGACTTCACACTTCCATGAATGCAGGCAGACTGAACTGAAAGCAACAGTGAGGGTGGCTGACTGACGAGGCGTGGAACCAGGGACAATGGCGGACGGTACCGTTACACGAGCCAGTCATGTGTCATCGCCAGATACTGACGGCAATTCCACGAATTTGACACAAAGGACAAGCGTCTGTTCACAAAGGGCGATGCCTGCTTGTCTGTTTCCAGTCGTGTCTCTATTGTTACGTGGTCTAGCCCATACAGCAGGCGATTTTTTGTAGTTTGAGCAAAATTTTTATTTCTAATTAACCAAAAAAAGTTCGAATTACAGACGATGTTTCTGCATGGTTTTACATAGGATATTCAAGGGACCACGGTAAAAGTTCGAATTATCCACGAATTCGAATTATGCACGTTCGAATTAGCCAAGTTCTACTGTAGTAAATTTGTATCTTCAACACTCCTATTTAAATAATAAACTAACATATTCCCTTGAATAATCACAAAGTGTAACCGATAACACAGCACTGTTAACAAATAGACTACGTTACGTAGAACCTAACAGTTAACTCCGTGGCATATTGTTCAACGCTGTTTTTCATAACAGCCTACATGGGACATCTTGACATCAGTGTGGGATGCTACAGTTACTGTTTAAAAGTTTTCAATCCTGCTATTGGGTAAGAGGCAGGTAGCAGTCAGTTGTTTACTTAACAGTTCCAACTGTCAATACCAAACTAATTTTAATATTACAATAACTGAACACTCGCATGCTGGTGTTGCTGAGTGATTGAATTGGGTAATTCTGTTTCAAATCAGCAAGCCTCAGAAACCAACTGTCACACATTCTTGAAATTCATAGGGTTGGCACCACCCATGAAGTGATTATGGAAAATATTTTCTTAGGTATTGCAGTCACTTGGGATTTTTAATTATAGCTACTTTACATATGAAAAACAAATGTCAGTTGAAGATAAATTTTCAATATTTTAAATGTATGAAGAGTAAACATGTAAACAACACAAATTGCATTGTCACTGTTGAGATGAACTGAATGGATTATAATTATGTTTTAGTAAAACAGGTAGTGGAGTTGACTCATTTTAATTATTATCATACTCTGTTTTAATAACCATTTGGCAGTGCTGGTTACACACCAAGGAAACATAAAACACATGTTAAGTGAATATAAATTGGAACTTACACTTATTATGCTATTATGGTTACACTGTTACATACTTATACAAAGTGATACGAGGTTTATGAAAATAGTAATGGGACTGAATCTTTTTCCCTCAAAGTAACAACACTGTAAGGCCAAGAACATAACGGTTGATAGCTATAATGATAGTGTTTGATTACTTTCATGAAAACTGTAAACTTCTCAACAGACTTGACTATGCCATAGTTCTTGTAAATATTTGCTTTCATCTTACTTCACATAAATAGAGCTCTGTAATATTCTATGCAATCAAATTTTGTGTCAAACTTCAACTCAGAGCAACAAAAAATAAAAATAAACAAGTTAAAAGAAGCTTACTGAGCTGAAGTCTTGTCGTGGACTCATGTATTTAGGTTGTACAATATATTTTTACATGCCTGTGAAACTGTGGAGGATGACAAAATACAGGATGAAGTGACAAAAATGAAAGCTCTCATCAAGTCTCATTGTTGATTTATGGTAATAATGGTTATAGGCTAAATGTAAATCATGAAGGGGCTTCCCAAGGGGTTAAATTTTTTCCTAGATAATGTGTGAGTAATTAATTATAGACTGCAAGTTTTGTTAATTTTTAGACAGACCTTGGATATTATCAGCATTTGTCTGCCCCAGTGCAGCCTCCACTGTAGCCTCCAATCTTGCGACCTTATCAACTACATTACGACTTTTTTTTTAATTTTATTAATTCTGAAAATTAAATGTTTTCAGTTTATTCTAATTTGGCTGTGTATCCATTGAATCATTTTGTTGTCTTGCTTTCACATGTCTGTCATATTTCTTTGCATGCTTTTGTATAACTGTTGTGTTCATTGTCCATGTTTGTGACCCATAAACATTGCAGAAAGCACTAAGCAGTTTGTCATTCTTCAGAATATGAGTCATGTTTCCAAAGACAATCCATCCTTATTCGTTGTGTCTCTGGAATTTGTTTTCAAATTATTTACAGCTGTTAGATCCTTGTCAAGTATAATTGTTTTGCACATCGTGTGGAGAGCCATGTCAAACAAATCATACATCCTACTATATAAAAAATCAATATAACACGGAAAGAGGCCTCAATTTTAGAATTATCAGTTAACATACTATTCCTGTTAAATTTACAACCACTACGTGTTACAACGATACAATAAATCCAAATTTTCATATATCAGACTTAAAATTTCTGTTTAAGTTTATAAGATCTGGGGATCTGTGTCTTGGGTATTTTTATTGTTTTGCCTTAGTTTTGGGGACTTGCATTCAGGCTTTAACAATCCAGTCATAGATGTAAATTCAAAGGAATCATGAAATTTATAGTATTATAATTTGAGTTTTTTTTTAACTTGGACAATTTTTTTTTATGCACTAATAGTGTGACAACATTGAACATGGTGCATATATAAATGAAAACAATTTCATTCATGAAATAAATAAACATTTATGCCTAACTGATCATTTATTAAACTGCATTCTAAATCAGATTAGAAGTGAAGCAAATGTTTGAGTGTGACCAATGGCAGCAGAACTCCCATTAAGGAATGCTGGGTCAACTAAATGTGCAGTTGGCTGCCACATTAATCTTGTCTCTATACGTATATTCACATCAACCTGTTCACTTTTATGGTTGAGCTCAGTAACCGTTTTGACTGTACTTTCATTAAATAATTTTATATCTTCAGTAAATATCAGATTTCAAAGATACATGTAGTCCGTTCATCTATTTAAATCCCTTTGTTTCCTTACTATAATCATTAGAACACACTGTCCGACAGTTCTGAGAACAGGTTTTGTGAGAAGCTATTTCCTTGCAGTATTCACTTTTGTACTGGTATTTTGTTTGGTAAAGTGTTTAGTCTGATTTGAGCTCTTGGATTTATATATTTTTTCACCATCTTTAAATATCTCCTATTCTTTGTTGTAATGTCTTCATTATAGCTCTAGTGGGCACTGACTTAAAAGTTGTTCTTATTTATCAAATGTCATAAAAAGTTTCCCATATTTATTGCAGTGTTCCTCAAATTCGTTTAGGCCTATTGGTTATATTGTAATTGCTTCTAAATCCTGTTGAGTTTGTGTATTAAGTGCAGGGGCGGACCGTGAGTTTGTGGGGCCCTGGGCTAATACTACTAAGGGGCCTGTCTAAATTGTCAACTAACTGCCAATAAAAAAACCGTTTTAGATAATGATGTACTAGGTACACAGTATAGAAAAAAAGGACAATATATATAATAAATTATTACATTTATTTAATATGACAGACACATAAACAGCATTGTAAGATATTATTGCAAAAGAAATCAACAGGTTTTGTGCAATCATGTTATATAAATTATAAAGCAACCTTTCTGCATTTTTGTGCCGCAAATTCTTTTATTTGCTCATCACATTGTAACTCCTTAGTTAAATCAAAATTAATGGAAAGAACTGATAAATGATTTAGTCGATCGTTCGACATTGTTGTCCTGTATTTGTTTTCTATATACGACATCCTGGAGAAAGAACGCTCCGCTTCACAGCTAGTCATTGGCAACGTTCAAAAAATTTTCAAGATAGTATAGCAATTTGGGAAAACATCAACAAGTTGCTTTTCATAAATTAGCATAAAAATTTCACTGCAAGAGGTGTAAGACTCTGGCTTAGACTGTATTAAGAAAGATTTTAACTGAATGCACTCATTCACTAAATGTTCGTCTACGTCATCTGAATAATAATCAACAATATTACGTACACTTTCCAGATCGATGTTTTCCATATTTTTGTCTTGCAAATCCATTAAAAATTTGAATTTCTTGCTATATGTCTCATAGACTTGGCTTCTTCTATTTAAATCCATGATCAGCTTATCCAATGCAACGTTTAGCGTGTCTCTTTTAAATTTTTCTGCGCCGTATACTGAGACTTTGTCTGTAGATTTATCTGAAAATTTTAAAGTAATGCGTCTCTTGTTTATGTCACTGTATTCTGTTCTCACACTAGTACTTAACTTTTTAGCTTTCTCTTCGTATTCCTTTAGTTTTTGATCTGATTGGTGCTGTATATTACTTACAAACTCTTTTAATGATATAATTAACTTATTGCCTTCACAAATATCTAAACCAGGGCTCTGTAATTTTTTGCTAACTAAATTGAATCTCTCTAAAATTTCTTCCCAAAAAATTATTAAAATTGCAGTATCGAGCTTCGTCAGTTTATTAAATAAATTTTCTGCCTCTTTTCGAAAATCAACTTTCTCATCCTCATTTTCACTAAAACTTTTGAAAATTTTCAAAATGTCATCATAATTATTTTTTAAAGCTTTAACTGCATCATAGTGACAAGACCATCTGGTCTGGCTCAAACTTTTTAAAGTAAATTTTAGTTTTGTTTCATGTTGGAACAGTTCCCATCTGTGGGTCGAAGCGGAAAAGAAAACGTATACTTTTTGCACAACTCCAAAAAAGTTCACAATTTTAGTTGCAACCTTAACAGATTCTTCACCAACTAGGTTAAGGGAATGCGCAGCACACGGCACATAATCTGCGGATTTATTTTTTTGTTTTAGTAGTGCTTGTAGACCATTGTATTGACCCGCCATATTAGCAGCGTTGTCATAAGACTGCCCCCTACAATTATCCAGTAGTAGTCCATTTCTTTCTAAAAACTCGTGTAGAATATTAAATAAATGTAAGCCAGAATGACTACTAATTTTAATGAACGATACGAACCTTTCATACACTTTTCCCCGAAAACAGTATCGTAATACAATAGCAAGTTGATCATTGTGAGACAGATCTGGGGTAGAATCGATCACAATTGAATAGTACTTTGTGTCATCGTTATTTATTTGAGTTATAATTTGCTTAATTACCTGTTTGCCCATAATCTCAATGATTTCTTCATATACTGTTTTTGATAAATACGATATTATCGGTTTTGGTCGCAGTTCTCTTTGTTCGATATGTTCACGGATGAATGGGTCGAATTCTGCCAATAGCTCCAAAGCACCCATAAAATTACCATTATGTGGAGAACCAAATACTTCCTCAGAACCTCTGAATGCTAAGCCCCTTACACTCAAAAATTTGACTACTGCAATAACCCGTTTTAGGACATTGTGATAATATTCTGTTTCTTTCCTTAGTTGCTCCTGAAGCTGCTTGTCTAAAACAGACTTATTTTCTCTTCGTGTCAACCATACTAACATTGAATTCTTATGTTCATCAGAATTTTTGTGATTTTCTAAACAAGTTCCTATGTGTTTCCAATCAGAAAATCCGGTTGTGTATTGAGAAGGGGTTTTGCCTTGTTTGACGATAAAATACCCTATCGATGCCCAATATTTTTAAATATTTTATAAATATTTTTTGAGAATATTTTGAAAATATTTCTAAGAAATATTTTTTTCCATCTTTTTTCGCAGACATTATAAGTTATTATTGAAAAAATATTTATAAAATATTTTGAAATATTAAAGAAATATTGCACATATTTTTTAGTAATATTTTAAAAATATTTCGGTGCCGATAAGGGAACATAATTTTGACTTTTATAGTTTTAATATAAAATAATATTTTTAATATCAGTGAAAAAAAATATATTTTGTAGTTTTAAGAACATGAAATTCTAATCGCAAGAAAAATACAAAAAAATGAGTAGTATTTTGAAAATTCTAATTCAAAACTTCAAAAGATTCCGTCAAGAAATGGAATCCGTATTTGAATTAATAATTTAATCTAATGAGTTATTCCAATTATTGAAAGTTATTGCACCTACTTACAGTATAATTAAATAATTATATTGCTTAGTAATACATAATGGTAATACGTACTTACCCAAAACAGGAAATTTTATATAAGATCACTGGATTTGCTGATTACTTTCAATTATAACTAAAATAAGAGAAAGGTCCGATCTTTATAACCTTTAAGTTTCAACTTATTAGTAAACTAAACACTAAACACAGTACACTATAAACAATAACACTTAGTTTGTCACTTTGACGACGAGTAGAGAAGTGCGAAAAAAAAATTTGTTACCCGCCAACAATTAATGCATGAAGCCTGTTCGACTGCAAATGAGTGCATTTGCGAGAAAATACACCGAAAACAAGCGGCGGGAGTCCCCCGCTATTAAGACACGAGGATATACAACCAAAATAAGCCACGGGGAATCCCCCGTTCCGTTCGATAGGCGCGCACACGGCTTAATTGATCTCTGTGTTGCCAACCTTATGATAGATTTTTTAATTCACAATATTGTCCGATGTCTTCTATTGGAGCTGGGGGCCCTTTATATCCACGGGGCCCTGGGCTGAAGCCCAATAAGCCTTTATATAGATCCGCCCCTGATTAAGTGTTAATTATAATGTGTTGAAAACTGTCTATAGAGATAACAAGAAAGTTGGTCAGTAGTTTTATATTAGGATGTACACATTTTGCAGAGTGTCTGTTCTCCCCCTCACCACAATCCAGTAAAATAGTGACTATTCAGAAGTAACTATTGTTTTTTTATTTGAACATAGTTTTTTTATTTTTTGTAACATTTGTTATACATGTTGCCATACATTTTGTAAGACAACATTGAGCAAGAGACGAAGCCAGTTTGGCCTTCGAAACTGAATCCACCTGATAATAATAGTAATTTGTGAAAGTACTAATACAAAAAACAATTCATTTTTATTTACAGGGGGGAAAGTACTGTGCGTGGACATTAAGTGACATGAGAGAAAACTTATTGACTGTTACTGTACTGCTCTTTTCAAATGCTGTGAAAGAAGTGTGGAAGTCTAGTATAGGAACAGTGGTAGCAATTGTAGACCCTCGAGTAATGGAAAACAGGTAAAACCCCTAATTTTAATAGAAATGGTTACATATTAATGGAATTTCGCTGTGTTGTGAATGTTGTCTGTATGCTGTTATAGTGTAGTTGAAACAAGGCTCTTGCAAAAGCTTCAAGAATACCTTGGGTTTTTGAAGTGTTGCTTAGATACTCTACAAGAAGGAGAAGACCACTCTGGTGGCAGTGAAGATGTGGATATGAGAAAAATCATAAATGTGAATTGGATAGAGAGAAAGGCAAGCATTGAAATTTCAGAAAAATAAAATTTGTAGTATATAATGGATTCACTCTGAGTGTTACTGAAAAGCAAGCAGGAGAGGTTGACTTAGAAGGAAGTACACATGTAGATGGGAATGGGAAGATACAATACTTCTAGAAAAAATAACAGAGGCATTCAGTTGAAGACAAGGTATTGAGTTGGTACATTTGAAAATGTGATACGTTCAAGCAACAAAGTACTACTTGGATGGAAAGTATATTCATTTTTGTTCTTAACAGAGAACCTGATAGGTTTGAAGGTATGTTCTGATCCTGCTTGGCTCTGTGAAAGTAACAAGTAATTCACAAACAACAATTGAAGATCTAAAACTATTTTTACTTAGCTGTTGTTCTTAGGTTTCATTGTTAGTTTCTGCTGCATGTTTAAACACAATTGAAAAACTAAATTTTGAGTTGTGCGTTTTGATAACTCTACCAGAAAGGTGTTTGCTGCTGAAGATTTTTCTGAGAAATGCTGAAAAATTGGACCTCATAAGCGCAAGTCTTATGTTGTGCCCTGTGCAAGTATTTGTGCACTGCCTTCAGTATGCTGAAAACTTTGTGTTGTCCTTTTTAGAATTAGTGACTTAATTCCTAGAGGGGCAATATCTCTCTCTCTCTCTCTCTCTCTCTCTCTCCGCCCCCTATGTTCGTTTTCGGAACTGACGTGCAGCAGATACTATGTACCTATTTGTGTTTTGTTCATTTAGTCATGTGTTCTCTGTTTGTCTTTATTATTTTTAATACAATTATTTGTGTTCTGATTTATTCTGTGTAAGTATAATGAGAGTCAGATCCCGTTGAACTGGGACCCTCTTCTTCTCCCAGCGAATGAATGAAAATGGTGTTATGTACCCACGCCACGCCACTACTACGTAAAGACAATTTTCTTACAATGTTAGCTGCCTGGTATGATAGCTTGTCGTCAATAAATGCATGCACATTATCACTGATTAATAATTATTAATTAATTAATTATAATTAAACATTAAAATGATTAAAACCAATTAAAGTGGTTAAAACTGATTTAAATGATGAAAACTTTCAAAAACAATATAAATGAGATAATGTATAACAGTGAATTCAAATAAATGTTTGTTAACATAAGCTAAATAAATAGTAATTTGTAATTAACATTATCAACAAGTTCCCTTATAGATGTTGGCGACAGAAAGATACCATGTGGTGGTGCGAATTACTCTTACTTCATAATCACCTCATCATTATGGACAAACTTGCAATTTGTATCAAAAAATTCTTGAAACAAAATATAAAATGTAATCCTTTATTTACAACTTCCCCACTATGAGTTTGTATCTGGCCAAAAAATAAGAAAATTCCTCACTTCCTACTTTTTAATGCCATATGTATAATATTTTTCTTTATAGAATTTTCTCTTGGAATCCGTGTGTGTGTGTGTGTGTGTGTGTGACTTAATTACCCTTATGGTGTAGCAGTAATCAAGAGAGAAAGAAACAACAAACCACAATCTCTGAATAGTATAAAGAGGTATATGTACACTTGGCAACACTGTATGCTTTCTGTCCATGAGAAATGCATAGGCTGTAAGGGCTCATTGTGCCACAGCCATACCTGAATTTCTATATACTATGAGAGCATTGGATGGTATGATTGATGAATGAATGGACATTATGAGTGGCTGTGTGTGTGTGTTTTCAGGAAATTGAACCATCAACCATGACTTTGATTTGCAGGTCTGATCTTGCTGGTGTAGCTACGTTTTCAGTGAGGAGTCCAGATCACATAATGATGTGGGGAGACTCTAGTGATTTTGGTATCTGTGAAGGAAGGTAAGTTTATTTTGGTGAAGTCTGAATTTTCTTCTAACATTTATTAAAAGTGGAAAACATTTTTGAAGTGTTAAAAGGAAATAATAAATTTATTAAAGACAGTGCAGCCAACATGAACAATTAAAACAACTTGAAAACAGCTGGGTGTGAAAACAAAGTGTATTCGTGATTTCAATAGTGTGTCATGTATTGCCATTTTTGAGATCTCACGTGTCATATCACATTAATCACTTAAATGAAAGGAATGAACTTATTCATTAAGACCTGTAAGCATTTTTCAGGTTGGAGGGGCACAAACAAATAAACATAGTGGAAAGACATATTGTGAGATCAATATTAATTGTTCCAATTAAATTTAGTTAATGTTAAGTTAATTTACTCCATGATTCTTTGTGGATATATCTTTTTACTGAAGGTCAAGATAAATTGAGTAATATTTTTTAATTTTATGTTTTGTCAATATGGTTTTTAATGTCCATCATTTTGTTTTATTAAGTCACTAGGACAATCAAAATTGATGTGAAAAGTCAATGGAGTCCTGTTTTGTCACCTCCTTCAGTTGTTTTTATGTTATGGAAAATGTTATATGTTTTATGTTATATGAAAATGGAAATATGTTATATTGTATTCCATGCAAAACACATTAGTCTCCTCTTTGTGAAACTGGGTAATAGTACTAGCTTTAAGTAACAAGTCTACCTGTGAATATCATAATACATATAATATTTAATTAGATACAAATTGTTAAATGTAAAGAGATGGTATTTACAGCTGCAGTTGTTTGTACAGTCATTTCTGTTTCAGGTATTTTTCAAACATCTGTTTAGTGAAAAAATATTGTAATTTCTTGTAAACTTTTAACTCTTGCTCTGATTTTAATAAAAGAGTTTTGACACCCTTGAAAATTATACAAGTATGAAAAATTAATACCACCAGTATACCGCTGTTAATAATCAATACCAGTGAAGTAATAGCAGTATGAAAAATATTTTGTGTTGCTTCATTTCAAACTTTTCAAAGTTGTCCACTGAATTATTTCATGCAACATAATGTATCACGTTTGTGATAATCTTAAAATGGTTGTCATAGTTGATGTCTGAGATGATCAACAGCACCAGATCATATGTAGGAAAACTCTTTTGTTAAAAAAAAATAAAATGTTATCCACTGATAAACTGTGTGAAAATGGTATACCACCTCACAAGAATGTACGTATTTTGTCTTGACTAAAGAATTGTGTATGTAAAATTTGTATGCCACTATTAGAGTCATGTTTGCTATCATAGTGACCAAAAATATATAATTTTTTTTAAAGGGTGATTAGACCTAAAAAATACAACCGATTTTTGTGGGCTGAGTTGTAGTCATAAGTGAAACTTGGCTGCACTGACTTAAGGTGACGATGAAGTAAGTCATTAGCCTGAAATCTGCAGGGGTCAAGGAAAGGAGGTAGGTCAAGGATAACGTAGCATCACATAAGAATTATGTCTGAGCAAGGCAAGTTGTCCACAAACTGAGTCAGCCTATTCCCTGAGGAAGTCAATCAAAGTAAGACAGTGGTCAGGTTTTTCTAAAAAAGAGATTTTTAATAAAGACATTGCATATTCACAAATATTATCATAATAAGTTATTGTCCTCACACAGTTATGCTAAGAGGGATATTATTAAAACATACAAATTCTTTGCTGAAGCTATAGGTGTTCTGTTTGATAATGAATATTATTCAGATGATGTGCATACTTCTGTGTAAAGTACCATGAATATTGTGCATTTTTTGCATGGGTTCTCTTCATAAAAATGTAACTAGCACATAATTCTCAACCAAATATACTGTAACTCACCGTCTATGGCCTTTCTGTGATGTGGTTATTTCGTTTACATGTTTCGAGGCACTTGCCTCACCATCAGAACTTTATAAAACTAATGCATGTCATCAATGATGACATGTGTCAAAATATTAAAACACAATACGGCACTAAACTATATACAAAACTTGTTTTAAAATGAGCACGTCAATGTTAGATGTGCGTTGCAAGACAACACGCGCCGTACTGACGAAATCTAGGTTTTATCTCGACCATATCGCATAGCGGTATCGTACAGTATATTTGATTTATATTGTTATTGGTCGTTCAACACGTGTGGCTTGGTACTGGCATCGTTATGTGCTTTATAAATCTCATATTCTTCAAGGGCGTTCAAATAACGCCCTTTATTGCAGAAATGAAGGGGTATTAGATTCGAGCTAAAATCCGTGTAACTGTGATTATTGTCTATAAGGTGCCTGGCGAAATTTGACTTCATGTTGTCAAAGTTGTAAACTCGTGTAGGGGGTCTATGCTCAGAAAATCTTTTCAAAAAACCCCGACCCGTCTGGCCCACATAAAAAGCCTCACAGTCGTAGCTGACTAGCTTACAAACTCCTGTTTTATTTTCAAGACTGGTATGTTCACGGCTGCGGAGATTATTTAAGATGCTATTACTGGTCTTATAGGAAACAACTATGTTGTTGACTCTATTAATGGTTGACTTAAAAATTCCTGGCATGAAATGCGTATAAGGTGCCGTAATGTACTTGCGTCCCTTTATTTCGAAGTTCTCATTTCTATTATTTATATCTTTATTTTTATTTTTAATAGCGTTACTCTTCTTTTTCTTTTGTTTTTTTTTTTTAAATATTATCTATTATTTTTTCATTGTACCCGTTGTTAAATGCAATGACTTTAATGGTGTTTAATTCTTCGATGTATTGCTCGATGCCAAGGGGTATAGATAATAGGCGATGTATCATGCTATGGAATGCAGCTAATTTCTGTGAAATGGGGTGGAACGATGAGGCATGTATGATAGCGTCAGTCATCGTGGGCTTCCTAAATATATTAAAACGTAGTTTTTTAGTAACAATGTCCTTAGTTACTGTCAAATCCAGAAAATGTAATTGACCTCTATCTTCTTTCTCCAAAGTAAACTGTATTTTGTTATTAATGCCATTCAAGTAATTGTGGAGATTGTCAATTTGACGATTTGTGCCTTTATACACCATAAAAGTGTCGTCGACATATGTACCATAGAACACCACATTGTAATTATGTGTAGGGTTTGCAAACAAGAAAGAATTTTCAAAGTAATTTAAGTACACCTCCGCAAGAATACTAGAGAGTGGGGATCCCATTGCCAGCCCCTCCAGCTGTCTGAAAAACTGTTTGTTATGTGTGAAGTAATTCTGGTCCAAAATCACTCCCAACAATTCTAATATTTCATTTATGCAATTAGCATCCAGTTTATTGGCGTTGACAAGGTTAGTTCTTAATAGACATAAGGTTTCACTCACCGGTACATTTGTGTACAAGTTCACAATGTCAAAAGAAATAAGTTTATAGTGGGGTTCAATCATCAGGTCTTTCACTTTTTCAACGAAATCACAACTATTAATCAAACTTCGATTATTATTAAAATGTAAATTGTGTTTTAATATACTCACTAATTTTCTTGCTGCTTTGTAACCGGGTGCAGTGGTAAAATTTACTAGTGGTCTAATAGGAATCCCCTCCTTGTGAAGCTTTGGCAGACCTGATAAAACAGGCGCTTTAGAATTAATTGGTTTTAAAGACCGTCTAGTACGCTCATCAAAGAGATGTGCACACATATTTAAGCTATGATTAAGACGTTTTACATATAAATCCGTGGGGTCAGAGGTTAGCAGGGTGATATTATTATTTGCAATGAAATCGCATATTTTATCGTCATAATCATTCTGATTTATAATAACCAGGGTGTTACCCTTATCTTGCAGCTTGACTTGTTTTTGAGTTATTAAAAAATTGAATTTTGTCCCTGTTTAGGGCGTCAACTGAAGCTTTACGAGTTAATTAATGATTGAAATATTTAAATTTGCAAATTCGTATTACTTACCTTTAAAGGTAATGTACCAAGGTGTCGTCTGATGTACTTTGGCAGAGAAAAAAAAAACAACAGGTGGTGCAAATGACAAACACATATTTATATGTCTAATTAACAGATTTTATTGTTATCTTATTTTATCGTCAAATGATATTAAAACTCCCACATCAACAATTCCTTTTATGTTACATCGATAATAACTGCTGGATAATAACTTCAATGTATGTATTACTCATTGTCTTAAAAAAACTACTATTTATTTTACATTCATTTAAATATTTGATTTTACGTTACTTCTTCTCAGAAAACACTGCTATTCATCTATTATACATGAAATAAAAACTTGAATTACTTATTGCTAACCATCTTAAAATTATGATCATAATAATAATAATAATAAAGCGACCCAGATTGCCCATTCACTCATTCATACCGTTAAATTCCCCCTTTTTAATTTATTTGAACCCCTGTTTTAATTTGAAATCATTAATATTGGTCGTTGATTACCCAACCGGCGTCGTTCCTCTCGTCGCCATGTGCCGCGTTATATGTATATGTCCGAAAGTTTTTTCTTCAATTCACCCCGTTTTAATTTCGCTTCGTTCACTTCACTGGCTTCATTCTGATATACCGGTTTGTTTTTTATGGACTGTTTGACACTTTTACAGAAAAAAATTAATTTTGATGTGCACGCGTTCTTTGTGCTGCCGGCCGGCCTCAAGGATGATAAAACACAACACAGTTTTCTTGGCGTCTATATGAAGCCCCGCCTTCTTGATATACGGCAACTTGGTACGTGATTCGCCAACCCGCATCACATGATATGTTAATGGGTGGTCACGTGTTATTACTAGTGGAACGAGTCCACATACATTCCTTTTTTGCTGGTGACTCGCTACAAAGTTTTTACTTTTCCCCAACGGAAAATACAGGCATGCGCGCACAGGTTCGCATTCCAACGCTTTATCACTTCCGTACCTGCCTCTGCTTGGTGCCGAGTTGCACATAGGGTTTTACACAAATCAAGTCCCCGTAACCACAAATGGTGTCCCAACAGATTGGCCCCAATATTATTATTAAATTGAAAAATGGATATTTCCCTTTAACTGCCCCATTACAATCTGCCTTAGTGACAAGGGCTTGATCGTCAGATAGTTTTTTCTTTAATGTTTTTAAAAATCCTACGTTCGGCATTATAATTGATTATAGAAGGAATAGGAGAAAGTACGTTATTAAGTTGGTTACATATAATTTTGTTAAATTTGTTATTTATTATGAATCGTGCTTCATCCTGTTCTTTTTGTTCATTAATTGCTTTAATCACAGTTTCGACACTAGCAACTTCAGTTAGAATGTGCCTTATGTTGAAGTTCGGCTTATGTAATGGGAGATTGTATTTTAGTCCTTTATTTAAAAGATTTTCTTCATCAGTATTTAATTCAATCGAAGTCAAATTACATAGTCATGTATGGAATACGTGTTTACAACTAGCATTACTGGTTTTAGGTATTTGATCATCTATTAACCTTTGTAACTTGTTAAGCTTCGTCGTACGCATATTGTAAACAACTATTTTTATCATACTGTTTATAAATTCCAGATAATGATCTAGCGCAGCTGGATGTACGTTATTAAGTAGTTGTAAGTGTGCTTCATACAACTTAGAATTAAGAAGTGATTTTTTAATATGTAACGACCTCAATTCCTCTTTAATTCTAAAAATCTCTGCCGTGTTTTTTAGCTTTCATATCTGCAATAGACGAGCCTTTAAACTTTATAATAGCGTAATTTGGAATAACCTTATTTTTCAAACATGCCTTATTAAATCTAATATGCAGAATGGTCTTATGCAATTGTGTTTTAATATTCTGAAATCTGCGTACTACGTTATCACGACTATTATTATTCATTTTAATTTAAATGGAATAACTCCTATTGTAGTCCCAAGCCACGTGTTTGTTAACCAAATATACTGTACTATAACTCACCGTCTATGGCCTTTCTGTGATGTTGTTATTTCGTTTACATGTTTCGAGGCACTTGCCTCATCATCAGAACTTTATAAAACTAATGCATGTCATCAGTGATGACATGTGTCAAAATATTAAAACACAATACGGCACTAAACTATATACAAAACTTGTTTTAAAATGAGCACGTCAATGTTAGATGTGCGTTGCAAGACAACACGCGCCGTACTGACGAAATATAGGTTTTATCTCGACCATATCGCATAGCGGTATCGTACAGTATATTTGATTTATATTGTAATTGGTCGTTCAACACATGTGGCTTGGTACTGGCATCGTTATGTGCTTTATAAATCTCATATTCTTCAAGGGCGTTCAAATAATGCCCTTTATTGCAGAAATGAAGGGGTATTAGATTCGAGCTAAAATCCGTGTAACTGTGGTTATTGTCTATAAGGTGCCTGGCGAAATTTGACTTGATGTTGTCAAAGTTGTAAACTCGTGTAGGGGGTCTATGCTCAGAAAATCTTTTCAAAAAACCCCGACCCGTCTGGCCCACATAAAAAGCCTCACAGTCGTTGCAGACTAGCTTATAAACTCCTGTTTTATTTTCAAGACTGGTATGTTCACGGAGTTTATAAATTCTGAGGAATTTCCACATTTTTCTATATTGTAAAGCATTCCTCCGTGGTAAGCAATTTGATGAACTACAAAAGATTTGACATGTGACAGATTGTTGATTTCTAACCAAAAGGTGTACAAAAAGCTTGTGCCCTATTAAATTAAGTGCCTCAACAACAGTGGAGATTATGAAACAGTTTTAGGTAGAGAGAATCTGACAGAAACATGAACTTAAGAAAAAATAATAATTTGTAATAATATGAACTAAGGAAACTTGTTTTCTTTTTATAAGAATATTAGTACTTACTTTCTGAACATCCATCACACTTTTCATATAGAAATCAGTTTTAAGTGTTACAGCTATTCTCAAGACTGAAGCACGGTAACAATCCTGGTCACTACCACTGCTACTGCAATGGTTAGTTTTACCAAAATTAATTCTCTCTAATAAAGTGGAGTGCTCTTTTACTTTGTTTTGTAAGATAAGGTTTATCTTATAGCACAGTCTTGTTATTCAGTTTTATTACTAATCCAATTCTGTATCCATTCATCCCACTAGATATCAGTCTATGTTTGAATTATTCATACAAAAATGATCAGTTATTCTGCCCATTATGCTGACAACCTGAGAATTATGATTTAAATGGAATAACTCCTATTGTAGTCCCAAGCCACGTGTTTGTTAACCAAATATACTGTAACTCACCGTCTATGGCCTTTCTGTGATGTTATTTCGTTTACATGTTTCGAGGCACTTGCCTCATCATCAGAACTTTATAAAACTAATGAATGTCATCAATGATGACATGTGTCAAAATATTAAAACACAATACGGCACTAAACTTGTAACGTGTCAAACTTTGGGTCATTTTATTTCCTACAGTATGGGGTATTCGTCTTTTTATTTATTTCATTTTGGGTGGGAGTTTATAAATTTATTGTGAAAGTTTTATTTCCCGGCGAACGTTATTTTCATTATGACAGAACACATGGCAAGTGAAACAGTGTTGGAACAAAGCAGAGACGCAGTTACTGTATTGTGTAACTCGACAAAGGAATCCGTACCCCCTTCGAATTTCTCAGAACTCTGTATATGTGTGTCGATGCACGCGCGCCACCACTCAAGCAGGCGCTCGGGGGACGCGGTCAGCCCGAAAACCAAGATGGCTAGAGAACAAAATTATTCATCGTCTCCTTAGCGGTCCTCAGGAAATGCTGCTAAGGACCGCCCACTTTAATGACGTCAGCCAGTGCCTAGCTGAAATCGTCGGCTATCTTAACTTCAAAAAACTACATGCATAGCATGGGACGAAGCTTCGGCGACGAAGATCAAGGCAGTGCTTTCCGTAGAGAGTATGAGATCACATCAGCCATACCTGCTACGCTTTCGTCCCCAGTCTACTAACTGAACTCCCCGGTGCCGGGACGAGCAAAGTAGG
Source organism: Magicicada septendecula (assembly GCA_034769895.1). Lineage (NCBI taxonomy): Eukaryota > Metazoa > Arthropoda > Insecta > Hemiptera > Cicadidae > Magicicada > Magicicada septendecula. The sequence continues at coordinate 166,759,401 of CM068376.1, read as the reverse complement.
CTCGTCACAAAAAATTTTAATTTATCAGTAAAAAAGCGCAACAACAGTAAAACTTCAGGTGACCGCGGTCGATCCATCAAGTTGAACCGGATCAAATGTTTTTTTAAAATAAACCATAATAAATTAACAAACGATGAGTGCGCGCGCGAACCACGTGCCGGCGGTTTAAGCGTAAGGGCTGGGGTGGCTTATTATAAATGATAAGGGCTAAATAAATTTATTTGTGTGTATGCGTGAGTGAGCAATGCTGGGCTGTTTGTGTTTATAATTGTGTTTGTGTCTTTATAAATGATAAGGTAAGCCATAGTTAATAAGTTCAATTACAAGCAAGGTGTAAGAGTTACACAACATTTGACGACATGTAAATATATTTGGTAAACAATAATTTCAATATTTGAGCATTAAAAATTATCAATTCTCTTCATAACGATGTGTAGAGTTAGTTATTTCGAGAACCCATGAAACACATGTTTGTATCTAGCGTTCGTACGAAAGAATCCTGGCCCCAGAGAAATGAAACTTTCAAGGTAGGTGGAAGTTATTATATTAACATATTTAATATATTTTTAAATAGTAATAAACGTCTCAATGGCTTCCGATACAGGGACAGTTTTTATTAATTAAAATAGTAAAGACCGTACCTACAGAAAAGATACAAACATGTTTTTGGGGTTAGCGGAATAAAACAAAAGTGAGTTATTAACGCAAAATTGGTTATATAATACATTATATTGATTATATTATAGTTACACACAAGTATCAAGTATAAAATAAGAAATGGCAGATAACAATGAAGGCAGCCTATCTGACAGTCAGACCGAGAGTCAAGTAAATGCTGACTCCGGTATTCAAATAGAATTAACGCCAATAAATGAGTATAATGCAGAAGTATCTGTTCTTAGTACACCGGGAGCGATATCAACTCCCGTAACAAGTAAAGCGAAAGAGTTGTCATTGGACGATCTATTTAATTTCATGAGAACCATGTCTAGTGATATTAACGTAAAATTTGACATGCAAAACAGTAATTTTAATAAAAAATTTGATATACAGAATGATAAGTTTGATGCAATTGACAAAAAATTTGAGAGCCGTTTTAACTCTAGTGACGAAAAATTTGATAAAATAGACCGTCGTTTTGACGTTCAGAATAGCAATTTTAATATAAAACTCGAACAACAGAATATTCAGTTGCAGCAGAATATTAATGTACAGTTTGATAATTTGAGTCTTGTAATAGATAAACATATTGATGAGCGTTGTGAAAGTATGAAATCACAGTTGTCAGAATCCATAAATGAGCAATTAGAGTGCCGTGTTTCTGATATTACCAATAATATAACCAATAAAGTAGAGAAACAGATCACGGAACAATATAGCATGATAAATACAATTGTAGAGAAACAAATTAGTGAATGTAACACCAATACTGAATGTAAGGTCGGTTATGCTATGAGTCAGATGGAAAATAATAATAGTAAAATAAGTGAAATAGAAAACAATTGTAAGATCGAATTTAAGACAATACATAATACAATAAGTGACCTTGAATCAGACAGTAACCTTAAATTAATGAACGTTGAGCAAAATATCATGAATGTGAAAAATGAATTGAGCATGGCCATCAGCCAACAAGTAAACACTGTTACCGAGCGAGTAATTATGACTCGTGACGTAAGCAGTGAAGTTGAGTTAGAGATATTCAGTTGTGACAACAAAAGAGTACATCCTATGCAGTTCATAAATAGAGTGAGAGAGTTCAATAAGTTTAGCACTAATAACTGGGAAGTTCAATTATTAAAGATTTTAAAATGCTTCAAAGGTAGTTTGGAGATATGGGCCGAGGTACACAAAACGGAATGGGGATGTTTTGAAAGTTTTGAGTCCGCGTTTAGAAATAAATATTGGTCTGAAGAAGACCAAGAAGTATTACGAAGCAGAATTATGGGAACTGGGAATTTTGGGGGGCCCAATAATAATAAAACAGGGTATGTGATGAGAATATTTAATGAGGCGAAATACTTAGAACCGCCATTGCCATTTAGATCCTTCGTGAGGCATATAAGCAAGCATTTGCCAAGGGAAGTACAGATAACACTTATGACACGGGAGGTAGCTAATATTAGCGAATTGGAAAATATTTTAGATGTGTTTCAGAATATCCGGGACCAAGAATTGAGTCGCCGTCAGAACCAGCAGAATGGAAATAATGGAGGTAATCAGGGACCGCCGAGGGGACCTACAAATGGACCGGCATATCCCAGACGAGAACAAAGTAATCGAGGACCCATGTGGACTTGTCCAGCGTGTTCACAGGAGAATTATGCTTCACAGAATTTTTGTTTTAGATGCAGGAGAGAGAGACCAGGGCAGCGACAAGGTCCACAACCCGCACAGAACCAGCATGCATACCAACGAAAGGGAGAGGGCCAAGGAGGAGCGCCGAGAGGCCACGCTCATGAACAGCGAGGAAACCAGCACGAACGGGGATACAACCCGGCAGTGGCGAGCACGTCTGCGGGAAACTAAGAGGGACAATGGAACACCGGACCCGACCGTTGTCGCCGGAAAATTCTGGGGTCCAAATGGATGATAGATACCGAAACAACGTTGTTATTACAGATTTGTCTGAGGAATTATTGGAGGAGGAAGACTTCGAAGCAGGGAGACGGGAGAATGGACTGACGGAGGTGAAAATCAACATAGAAGGTAAGGAGATTAAAACTGTAATTGATACAGGTAGCGAAATCTCTGTTATTTCTGAACATGTACTAGATGAATTAAGAGAAATGAATAAAAATATCCCATCTTTGCCAGTAGCGGGGGTGACGATTGTAGGTATTACGGGAGTTAGAAGTAAAAGAGTCACGAAACAAGTACAATTAAACATGATAATTAACGGGGTAGGGTACGATAATACATTTCTAGTCGTACGGGGTTTAAATCTTGAGGTAATACTGGGAAATGATTTTCTGATTAAACATAAGGCGGTGATTGATTTTCATAGACGGGTGTTAGTATTGCACAATGAGGCAGAACCAGTCCGTATTAATTTTGAGCGGTTGTTAGATGCGGTAAGAATTTCAGGGGTAAGGGTGATACATACTCGGAGTAATAAACAAGAAAGGGAAGTTAGTATGAATGTATGTAGTGAGAGTAAGATAGAGTGTGAGGAGAATGTAGATCACTTATGGAATGAGAGAGCACTTAAATTTTGTAGTGAGGGTGGCGTGATAGGGAGTTCTCAACATGAATCGTTGTGGCGGGTAGTAGAGAATTTTAGAGAAGTGTTTGCCGATATACCAGGGAGGGCAAGAAACTATGAATGCGAGTTAAAGATAAGGGAACACGCACCCTATGTGCAAAGAAGTTATCCGGTGCCATATGCGAAGAGAAGAGCGGTTCAGCTTGAGTTAGAGAAAATGTTAGAGGGAGATATTGTAGCGGGGCATTTTGGGGCCTACCTGAGACAATGTAAAGAAGTTTGTATTTTCTTTTTAATAAATAACATATTTGGCAATAGGGACAACCATAAACAAAACTTAGGTAAATTTCCTGTTTGAAACGAAAACAACAGTGGCAGCATTGACTGTGAAGGTTATTCGATGATATTTTGTAAAAACAGCTTCAACAGACGCAGAATTAATAAACTGCAACTGTACCAAGGTCAACAGATGACGAACACAAAATCTGTCAACAAAGTTATATAACTGACATCAGGCGAGCGTTACGTCAGCGCATTACACAACTAAGAATGCTGGGTGTGTCAGAGCCAGCAGCTGTGTGACACACAAACAGAACAAAGTCTTAATCGGCATGTAACTTCTGAACTCATAAGACGCTAACAACTGTGCGTCGCCGGTTCGCCGGTTTTGGGCGAAGTTATTGTGTGTTCGCCGACGCGCCCGCATACGATAAAATATGATTTTAAATTCAAATTAATAAATTTTAATAGCCATGAAGTAAAATGAAGTGACAGTTTTTGGTGATATGTAAAAAATTATAAGCAATAGAATTGTGCGGAGTGGACAGAATTACGTAAGGAGGCTGGACTGGGTCGAATCGCTAAAGAATGGCAAGATAAGTAACCGACATGGGGTAAAACCCAAGAAATTTTCAAAATTGTAAAACCTTTGAATTTTAAAAAAGAAATGGCAGCCTAAAATATCTATACATAAATTAAACTAAATATGAGATCTCTAAAATAACTTGGTGTGTGTGTTGCGTGTGTACGTGAGAATGTATCTATATTAAGAAGTCTGGTTTGCGTTTTTTAAAAGATTATTTCAATTTAATATCTTGATTCATATAATATTTCAATGTTGTTTTATTCTTTTTTACACTAAAAGTTTTTTTCTTTACATTAAAAGTTTCTTTCTTTCAAATTTATTTTATGTGCGTGTCTTTTTGTTTTGAGAAATGTTAATAAATTTTAATTAATGTGTAAACGTATAAAGTTTTCTTTGTTTGTTTAAACAACCATTCTGATCTCCTGTTCGCCTAAAAGAACCCTAACATGGTAAGCACATATTTTATTTTTTCTCTATATACATAGTTGGCCATACAAGATGGCGCTCGACGAAGTGAGAACAATTACTCAATAAGATTAATCAATCATATTTTGTTAAATATCAATAATATCAAACATATCAATGGCGCCCGAAGATGAGGGACAATTTTATATAAATAAATTTATATAAAATACGGCCTACTTGGGAGAACAGAATGGTTGTTTGGAATTTGTATTTACGTATGTACGTAAAATAGACGTAAAAGGTTATGTTTAATATTGGTGAGTAGAATATTTTTTTTTTAATGATAAGTATGCGTTACCTATGATAATATTTTATAAAGAAATTTATATCTAAAAGATTTTACAAAAAATGGCAGACAATCATGAAACTGTCAGCATCACTGACAGTGTAGATGAAAGCCAGATAAGCGTAACTGAATCCCAAATCATGAATGAAGGTGTTCACTCAACACCAGTCATGAATAAAAAGGCTGAAGATAATGATATGATCAAGATGATGAAATTGCTTTTTAATGAACAGAAAAACGAGATAAATAATAAATTCGATGAGTTAACGTACCAAATTAAAGAAATTAATAAACATTGTGAAAGTACTAAAGTAGAGTTTACTGATAAGATCAACCAAGTAGAGAACAGGTTAGATGATTCAATACAAAAGACAGATGTTAAATTTAATGAAGTCGATAGTCAGATAAGTAGAGTTGAGAAGCAAATCAATGAGAATAACGAAATATTAATAAATTCAATGAATGATTATAACAATGACATAGAATCTAAAATTAATAAATGTAATATTGAAAATGAATGTAAGTTGAGTAGCGTAGTAATGGCAGTTGAAAAAATTAGTCAAAATATTGATGAACACCAAAATAAGATAGACTCTAAAATAAATGAAATTGAAAGTAATTATAAGACAGAAATACAAGCAGTAAATGAATCTATTGAAATAATATCAAAAAATAATGTACAGTCTGAATATAGTAATGACAAGAAGTTATATTCACTTGAACAAAACATTAGTAGTATGAGAGATGAATTAAGTTTAGTGAAAAATCAAAATGTAAACAATGTTACTGAACGCATATTTGTAACACGAGACACGAATAATGAAATAGAATTAGAGACTTTTAATTGTGACAATCGTAGAGTACACCCAATGCAATTTTTAAATAGAGTTAGGGAATTTAATCGGTTTAATAGTAGTAGCTGGGAGGTTAAATTACTGAAGATTATCAAATGTTTTAAAGGTAGTGCCGAGATATGGTCGGAAGTACACCATACCGAGTGGGGAAGTTACGAAGATTTTGAGGTAGCTTTTCGAAACAAATATTGGTCAGAAGAAGACCAAGAAATCTTAAGAAGTAAAATAATGGGTAATGGGAATTTTGGTAGGATTAATAACCACCTAACTATATATGTAATGATGATATATAACGAAGCTAAATATTTAGAACCACCGTTACCATTCCGGTCATTTGTAAGACATATTAGCAAACACCTGCCCAGAGAGGTGCAAATTACGTTAATGACTAGAGAGATTGCAAATATAAGCGAGTTAGAAAACATGTTAGATGTATTACAGAATATATGGGAACGCGACATAGGGCGACGTCCAAACACACCAGTAGTACCACACCATAATAATAATAATAATAATTACTATCAGAACAGGGGTACACAGAGTTTTCATAGAGGAGCGCGGGGAGGAAGTTTCGATAATAGGGGCGAGAGTTGGCGGTGTAGAGCCTGTGAAACCGACAATTATGCTAATAGAACAAATTGTTTCAGATGTCATCGGAACAGGGAGTGCGCCAGGAACGAGCGAGAAAACCCACCACACAATCAGCAGTCGAGAGGAGGAGAATTTCATAGAGGAGCGCCGAGAGGAGGAGGACATTATAATAGAGGGAGAGGGGGAAATCATCCAGCTGTGGCAGGTCCCTCAAAGGAAAACTAGGGAGGACAATGGAGAAGCGGGCCGAACCATTGTCTATGGAAAACAGGAGGGTCCAAATAATCAACAGATACCATAATAACGTTATCAAGATGGACATGGCGAAGGAACTGTTAGAAGAAGAGGAGAACAAGGTGATGGAACGCAGAGCAGGATTAACTGAGGTGACGATTAACCTTGAAGGTAAGAATTATAAAACTTTAATTGATACCGGTAGCGAGATCTCAGTAATTTCTGAAAATGTCATGGGTGAATTAAAAGAGTTAAACAAGAATATACCGTCATTACCAGTTGCAGGGGTTACAGTAGTGGGGGTAACTGGGGTGAGAAGTAAAAGAATAACCAGACAAGTACAATTAAATATTTTAATAAATGAAGTTGAATTTGAAAACACTTTCCTAGTAGTTAAAGGGTTGAGTCTAGATGTAATATTGGGAAATGATTTTTTGGAAAGAAATGGAGCAGTAATAGATTTCAATAAACAACTAGTAAAATTTGAGAAGGGGAATAAACCAGTCAGAATAGAGTTTAAGAAAGTAGTAAGTGAAGCTAAAGTCACTGGAATAAAAATGTTACATAAGCAGATAGGCGATAGAGAAATAGAAACTAAAATAAATATATGTCTAGAGAATGAGGAGAGAGAAATGCATGAGCGTAATGAGAGTGTGTGGGCAAATAGAGCCAATAAATTTTTCAATGAAAATACAGTTGTAGGAAATACTCAGCGAGAGGAGCTGTGGGCAGTTGTGGAGCGGTACAGAGGAGTGTTTGATGAATCACCAGGGAAAGCGAAGGACTACATCTGCGAGCTGAAAGTTCGGGACCACGCACCATACATGCAGAGGAGCTACCCGGTGCCGTTTTCGAAGCGAAGGGCTGTCCAGGAGGAATTAGACCGGATGATGCAAGGAGGCATAATTGAACGCTCAGTATCACCTTATTCAAACCCTTTGGTGGTAGTGATAAAGAAGGATGGCAAGGTAAGGTTATGTTTAGATGCTAGGAAAATTAATCAAATTATTATACCTGACAGGGAATCTCCAGAACCCATAAATGAGATTTTACAAAAGTTTAGCGGAGTCAAATACATGACATCCTTAGACCTGACCGCTGGATACTGGCAGGTGCCATTAGCAATAGAGAGCAGGAAATACACAGCTTTTCTTTTTAACGGTAAGAATTACCAGTTTAAACGCTTACCTTTTGGATTAAACACCAGTGTTGCCAGTTTTATCAAATGTTTAGATAATATTCTACAACCTAAGGATTTAGACTTTTTAACTGTATATGTCGATGATATTTTGATAGCCTCTAGAACATTCATTGAACATTTAGAACACATAGAATATGTATTAGATAAGCTGCAAACAGGGGGTTTAACAGTGAATTGGGACAAGTCTAAGTTTCTGCAGACAGAAATACACTTTTTAGGATTTATTATTACACAGGAGGGGATATTAGCCAACCCTGACAAAGTCGAAGCCATAATGCGATTCCCTGAACCAAAAAACATTAAGCAACTACAGAGTTTTTTAGGCCTATGCAATTTTTACAGGAAATTTCAGGAGAACTACGCACACACTACATCCAAACTGAGTGCTGTCCTGCAGAAGAATAAACAGTGGAGATGGGGCGATACGGAACGAACTGCGTTTAATGAAATTAAGAGAAAGTTCAGTCACATGATAATGATGAATCATCCAGATTTAATAAGACTTTTTATTTGCAGACCGACGCCAGCAATGTAGCGCTAGGGGCGGAGTTATACCAGGAGAGCTGCGACAAGGAACACCTGACGATCGCCTTCGCCAGTAGATCGCTGTTATCGGCGGAAAAGAACTACACGACCACTGAAAAGGAACTTCTAAGTATTGTGTTCGCCGTGGGTAAATTCCGCACCTACATCCTAGGGAATACCACGATAATCCGGACGGACCACAAGGCACTGTCATTTCTGAATTCATGTAAGCTAACACACAGCCGATTAACCAGGTGGGTATTAGCCTTACAAGAATATAACTTTTCATGGGAGTACATAAAGGGGTCAGATAATAAGGTACCAGATACACTTTCTAGAATAGATGTTATAGACAATAAAACTGGTAGGGTTCTCAAAGAAATAGAAATTTTTAGACTAACTAGAGAAGATAGAATTTTTGGTGAGGAATTAAGTGATATTAAAAACTTGCATAGATCTGATAGCAAACTGGGTAAAATAATTGTTAGTTTAGAAACAGATGTAGCGGGATCTGAATATAATGAGCGATTTCAAGTATATCAAGGTATTTTGTTTAAAAAGGTAGATGGTGGGGAGCGTGATTGGAGGTTAGTTATACCCGAGGGGTTAATAGATAAAATTGTTTGGGATTGTCATATAAGGTATGGTCATTTTGGTGCGAGAAAGTGTGCTAATGTGTTGAAAGAGTCATGTATATTTAAGAATATGGAGAAGAGAGTTAGAAAAGTGTTGAGAGTGTGTGATTTATGTCAAAAATCGAAAGTAGTGAATTACAGAGTAGAAGGAGAGATGAATTACATAAAAGTAGATAAACCTTTTGATCTAGTTGCGGTTGATTTATATGGGCCGTTACCCAGAGGTAGAGGGGGTGTGTTATATGTATTTGTAGTTTTAGACACTTTTTCAAAATTTGTAAAGTTATATAGCATTAAGAGAGCAACTAGTAAAGTACTTAGTGAGAAAATAGTAAAAGACTATATGCTTAATGTGGGAAAGCCGAAAGTTATATTATCGGACCATGGTCCACAGTTTATAAGCGGCAAGTGGCGGCAGACGCTTGGATGGGAAGGCATCATACCCAAGCATACGGCAGTGTACCATCCTCAGTCGAATCAAGCAGAACGGGTGATGAGAGAGATTGGCAGGATATTTCGGGCGTACTGTCACGCCAAACACACAGAATGGCCATCCTACGTGAAAAAAGTAGAGGAGTGGCTGAATTGTACCACCCATGAGTCCACGGCATTTACGCCGCATGAGTTGATCAGGGGAACAAGGCCGCCCAGGATATTGGAACAACTTTTCACATACCCACCTGAAGGTCAGGTTTTGGACAGGAATATGAAAATTAGATTGGCGAACGAGAACTTACTCACGAGAGGAGAGCGACGAAAACAGAAACATGATGCCAAGGGTAAATGGACCAAGTATGAGGTAGGTCAGTTAGTGTTAGTAAAAAGACATGATTTGTCCAGTGCTCAAGATAGGGAAATAAAAAAGTTTTTCTTGTTATATGAAGGACCTTATGAAATCATAGAAATAAAAATGCAGAATGCGTATGTGCTGAGGAACCCAGCGACGCAGGAAATAGTAGGTACTCAAAATGCGACGAATTTAAAATTATATAGGTCACTTTAATTGTTATGTTTATAAATAAGTCTTTAAATATTATTGTTTGTTTACAGAAGGGATCCTCCCCCATTTTCGGGCGGTCACGATCTTACCAGTCCTGGCCGTGGAATTCGGAACTCGGAGGCGGGCCATGGTTGGCGGATCTTCCTTCGGGCGGTGAAAACAACGATGGTCCGGCTCCACCAAAATTGGTATAAAGTAGAAAACTTAGCTACACATTTGAACGGGGAGGGGGACCCCAACAGGTACGTGACATAAATTATTTTTATACACTCCAGGCGCAGCGGTTTCGGTGTACCTGTCACGTGCCTGCACTGCTTTAGAGTGTTTGTAAATAATGGAGGCTGCATTTAAGTAAAAGGCAGTGCATACAAATTAAATATTTTAGTGTCAAGGGCAAAATTAAAGTGGAGCCTTTGACAATATTTTCTGTTTAGCCCGAAACGACGAGTTTTGGGGCAAGAGGGGTTGGCGCACGGTAGAAAGCGGGGTAGAAAAAATGGTAGGGGAGAGGGAGTAGTGTGTTTCAGAGGGGGGACGTGAATTCACGTAGTATATCTACTGGGTGCCGATCCGTTTTGCAGCAGGACCCAGCATTTCAGGCGACTGCGACCTTCCTAGACGTAGTGTAAGTCACAATAGAGTCAGCCTTCAATGTAAATAGCATTTAAAAAAAAAAAAAAAAAAAAAAACCCAAAATAACTTTGGATGTTTATAATTTGAAATTTAAATAACTTTTTAGAATTAGGTGACCAAATATAATTGTTAAATTTTAGTACCAGTGAGTATAGGAACGTTTTGAAGAAATGTGTAGTAAAATAAGAACTTGTTATCAATACAAGATGTGGGGATACTTTTGGGGGGTAGTTTGGTGCTCAATGAAGTGATAGAACAGTGGAGTGTGGAACTGCAACGGTTGAAAGTTTAGTTATCCATTGTAATTAATTAGTTAGTAAGTTGCTGTCGCTGGGGTGGCATGTGCCCCAGTAGATAGCGGAAAGTGTTGGGGGTAACCGAGAGTGTTACCTCCATCGGAGGCCAACATGGCGAATATGCACGGTACACCTTTTGTATAATTTTATATTATACTCTGATAAATTGCCGTGTCGTGCATAATAATGATGATGTATACATGCCTGAAGGAAGAGTTGATTTCCCCGACTTTTCGGGCGATTACTGCCTTACCAGCACTAATCGTGGTTTTGGCGAGTGGTTAGCTATGGTCATACCAAGTCCCTTGACCATAGCTGGCTTGAAATTGGTACAGATTTGAAATTTAATGGGGGGAGAACTTAGGGGAAATCCCGGGAACTATGGAACAGCGGCTGCCACTCTGTTCGAGGAGGAACAGCAGAGCCAGGTGGTAGATCCGTCTTAAGGGTGTAATTATTTAACAAGAACATGATGATGTTCACTAATTTTAAAACTTAATAGCGGAAGCAGAGACACGGAGAGGTAAAACCTGCTCCAAAATATACAGTCTCTGTGGAAGCGGAAAGGCGCCACAGTCTTACATAATTTGAAATAGTGTGTGTGGCTGGGAGGTTATCCAAGGGGATAACGTATTAAAAATTTGCTATATTTTAATTAAAAATGATGATTTGCTACTCAATAATTTTGTTTGAATTTGAAAAATAGATGCACTAAATACTTCTTATATTGTGTTTATTATGTCTTAGTGTGTTGATTGCATTTAGTATGTTAGGAATAAGAATTATAAAAATATGATAATATGTTTTCAATGTGTTTATAGATTTTTAAAATAAAATAAAATAAAAGGTGATAGTTAAAATTTTCAATGGGTTGTAAAAGATAGAAATGGGTGATAGTAATTGTTTGAATAAAATGTTTGAATCAGTCCAAGTTGAATTTTGTGGGACATATAGATCTGTCCAAATTGAAGTCAAAGTAAAAAGAAATAGTAGAGATGAAAATAATGTAATGTTGTTTTGAGTTAATGTATGTTATAGAATTTTGAGAAGTATAAGTGGAGACACAGTAGAATTGGAGAATTTATGTAGAGTCTTGAGTGATATATTGTTGTTTATTTTGTTGATGTTATTTTGTTGTAGTTGTAGTGAGGTTAAGAGATTGAGATTTTTTGGGGATGGCAATTTTGTAGTAGGGGCAGTGTAATGTGGGAGTCCGCAACATAAGGGTTGGGACGGGATTTGGTATAGTTTTAGTGGAGACGGGGTTGCCTTAGGTCGAATCCAGGAACCAGAGAACGGGAATTGAGCTTTTTTTGGGGGGGGAACACGTATCCTATGTACAAAGGGTTAGAGAGTATTTTTTTTTATATATAGAGAGAAGGTGGCGAATTGAGCTAAAGTAGTAAGTAGTTAGAGGTAGAGAAGGGTTAGTAGATTTTTGATAGAGGGGTGTCATACTAGTTAAAGATTTTGTAAGGGAGCGTTAGAGTAATAAAAGGGGAAGATTATGAGTAAATGCCAAGTTGATAAAGTGAATTATAATGAGTAACGTAGAATCACCCAGATTAATGAGAGGGAATAATAAATGAAATGATGTGTAACACGAAGTTGAAAAAAAAAAAAAAAAAAAATTTTTTGAGAAACGACTTAATAAAAGTTAAATGGAGATCTATGTATTTTATTATTGAAAGGTAATTTTCTGATTTTATATGAAAATTTAATGATATAAAGTGTGTAACATTTTAAATGTAAGTTGTTTTATTTTAAGATGAATTATTAATGTACTATATTTTCCTGTGTTATGTTATGTTGTTAGGTATTATGATATATGTTAGTAATAAAAAAAAAAAAAAAAAACCAGTGCTTCTTAGCGCAAACCAGCACCGCTAGGGGGAAACAGATCAGTTGGGGATATGGTGTTGTATAAGGCCACTATTTGATATTTGATTTGTTGTTTCAGTGTTTGGTGACGCTGTGGCGGCGGACCTGAGCTGGCCTGCGTGTCAGAGCAGGGGCGTTAAGTATCTGTCTGACTCTACGGTGTTGGGATCTCGAGAGAGAAGTCCAGTATTGTCATTCAGATGCGGTCACAGTCACTGGACCAAGGGTGAGTTGATTATATTTTTTTTTTGCAAACCGTAAAGGGGGTTGTGGCGACATATCCTGGCTGATCCCTCTAGCAAGTATGAATGTGTCAATGAGATTTTTTATGCTTCGGCATAAAATATCTCATTGAGGGGGTATTGTAGCGGGGCATTTTGGGGCCTACCTGAGACAATGTAAAGAAGTTTGTATTTTCTTTTTAATAAATAACATATTTGGCAATAGGGACAACCATAAACAAAACTTAGGTAAATTTCCTGTTTGAAACGAAAACAACAGTGGCAGCATTGACTGTGAAGGTTATTCGATGATATTTTGTAAAAACAGCTTCAACAGACGCAGAATTAATAAACTGCAACTGTACCAAGGTCAACAGATGACGAACACAAAATCTGTCAACAAAGTTATATAACTGACATCAGGCGAGCGTTACGTCAGCGCATTACACAACTAAGAATGCTGGGTGTGTCCACAGCCAGCAGCTGTGTGACACACAAACAGAACAAAGTCTTAATCGGCATGTAACTTCTGAACTTATAAGACGCTAACAACTGTGCGTCGCCGGTTCGCCGGTTTTGGGCGAAGTTATTGTGTGTTCGCCGACGCGCCCGCATACGATAAAATATGATTTTAAATTCAAATTAATAAATTTTAATAGCCATGAAGTAAAATGAAGTGACAGTTTTTGGTGATATGTAAAAAATTATAAGCAATAGAATTGTGCGGAGTGGACAGAATTACGTAAGGAGGCTGGACTGGGTCGAATCGCTAAAGAATGGCAAGATAAGTAACCGACATGGAGTAAAACCCAAGAAATTTTCAAAATTGTAAAACCTTTGAATTTTAAAAAAGAAATGGCAGCCTAAAATATCTATACATAAATTAAACTAAATATGAGATCTCTAAAATAACTTGGTGTGTGTGTTGCGTGTGTACGTGAGAATGTATCTATATTAAGAAGTCTGGTTTGCGTTTTTTAAAAGATTATTTCAATTTAATATCTTGATTCATATAATATTTCAATGTTGTTTTATTCTTTTTTACACTAAAAGTTTTTTTCTTTACATTAAAAGTTTCTTTCTTTCAAATTTATTTTATGTGCGTGTCTTTTTGTTTTGAGAAATGTTAATAAATTTTAATTAATGTGTAAACGTATAAAGTTTTCTTTGTTTGTTTAAACAACCATTCTGATCTCCTGTTCGCCTAAAAGAACCCTAACATGGTAAGCACATATTTTATTTATTTTTTCTCTATATACATAGTTGGCCATACAAGATGGCACTCTACGAAGTGAGAACAATTACTCAATAAGATTAATCAATCATATTTTGTTAAATATCAATAATATCAAACATATCAATATAATTGAGCGATCTGTATCACCATATTCTAACCCCTTAGTAGTAGTGATTAAAAAAGATGGTAGAGTAAGGTTATGTTTAGATGCCCGCAAAATCAATCAAATAATCATCCCAGACAGGGAGTCATCTGAAGCGATAGAAGAAATTTTTCAGAAGTTCAGCGGCGTACAATATATGACCTCTTTAGACCTAACCGCCGGGTATTGGCAAGTTCCGTTGGCAGCGAATAGTAGAAAATATACAGCCTTCTTATTCAATGGAAAAAATTACCAATTCAAAAGACTACCGTTTGGATTAAACACCAGTGTAGCTAGCTTTATTAAGTGTCTTGATGAGATTTTGCAACCCCATAACTTAGATTTTTTAACCATATACGTTGATGATATTCTGATAGCTTCCAGAACATTTGAAGAGCATGTAGAACATTTAGAATATGTATTGGAGAAGTTATACCAGGGAGGTTTGACAGTGAATTGGGACAAATCAAAATTTTTGCAAACTGAGATACATTTTTTGGGTTTCATCATAACACCTACAGGGATACGTGCCAATCCGGATAAAGTAGAATCCATCCTGACGTTCCCGGAGCCCAAAAATATAAAGCACCTGCAAAGTTTTCTTGGTCTCTGTAATTTTTACAGGAAGTTCCAGCGGAACTACGCCCATACGACGGCCCGACTCAGCGCAGTGCTGCAACAGAATAAACAATGGAGGTGGGGAGATAACGAAAGAGCAGCGTTCAACGAAATCAAAAATAAGTTTGCTGATATGATTTTAATGAATCATCCCAATTTTAATGATAAATTTTACTTGCAGACAGATGCCAGCAATATAGCACTTGGAGCGGAACTGTACCAAGAGGACGAGGCGAAAGAACACAAAACCATTGCCTTCGCCAGCCGGACGTTGCTAGCCGCAGAGCGTAACTATACTACCACCGAGAAGGAGCTCCTCAGTATAGTGTTCGCCGTGAAGAAGTTCCGTACGTATCTGCTGGGTAATAAAACCATCATCAGGACGGACCATAAAGCGCTGTCGTTCCTGAATACTTGCAAACTCACACACAGCCGGATAACCAGGTGGGTGTTAGCTCTTCAAGAGTATAATTTTTCTTGGGAATACATTAAGGGTGTAGAGAACAGGGTGCCAGACACACTATCACGAGTAGACACAGACAGAAATAGAACAGGTAGAGATATTAAAGAAATAGAGATTTATAGGATATCCCGGGAAGATAAACTTTTCGGGGAAGAATTGAAGAATATAAATGTAATGCAAAGAGCTGATAGTAAATAAAATAAAATAATTACTAGTGTAGAATCAGATGTAGATGAGTTTGGTTATAAACAATATTTTCAAGTATTTCAGGGAAGTTTGTTTAAAAAAGTAGAGGGGAGAGAGAGAGATTGGAGGTTAGTTATACCTGAAGGTTTGATAGAGAAAATAGTGTGGGACTGTCACCTTAGATACGGGCATTTTGGGGCACGGAAGTGTGTAAATGTGTTAAAGGAATCCTGTCTATTTAAAAATATGGAGAAATGCGTCCGAAAAATACTTAGAGTGTGCGAGTTATGTCAGAAATCTAAAGTTGTGAATTATAGGTTAGAAGGAGAACTAAATTACATTAAAGTAGAAAAACCATTTGATTTAGTAGCTGTAGATTTGTACGGCCCATTGCCAAAGGGTAGGGGTGGAGTGATGCATATTTTTGTTGTACTTGACACTTTTTCCAAATATGTAAGGTTATATAGCGTGAAGCGAGCAACAAGTAAGGTGCTGAGCGAGAAGATCACACGCGACTACATGATCAACGTGGGAAAGCCGAAGGTGATATTATCCGACCATGGGCCGCAGTTCATCAGCGGGAGATGGGAGATGGCAGTTCATCAGGCGCCAGACTCTCGGATGGGAAGGTATCATCCCAAAGCACACCGCAGTGTATCATCCACAATCTAATCAGGCGGAGAGAGTCATGAGGGAGCTGGGTAGAATTTTCCGAACATACTGCCACGCCAAACACAGTGAGTGGCCACTCTATGTCCAGAAGATTGAAAATTGGCTTAACTGCACCACCCACGAGTCGACAGGGTTCACGCCTTATGAGTTAGTAAGAGGGAAGCGTCCACAGAGGATTTTGGAACAATTGATTGAGTACCCACCGGAAACCAACACTATTGGTCACGATGTTAAACTGAGACTAGCGAATGAAAGTTTGTTGACGAAGGGGGAAAGGAGAAAACAGAGACATGATATGAAAGGTAAGTGGACGCAGTACGAGGTTGGACAGCTGGTATTGGTGCGACGCCACGATTTGTCGAGTGCCCAAGATAAGGAGATTAAGAAATTTTTCTTGCTCTATGAGGGGCCGTACGAGATAGTAGAGGTAAAAATGAAGAATTCGTATGTGTTACAGAATAGAGAAACCAGGGAGATAGTAGGTACGCACAGCGCTACAAATTTGAAATTATTTTGGTCAGCATAAGGATTTTTATTAATGAGTAAATGTATGAATGTCATTTAATTGTTTTTTCTATATGTTTCTAGAAGGGATCCTCCCCCATTTTCGGGCGGTCACGATCTTACCAGTCCTGGCCGTGGAATTCGGAACTAGGAGGCGGGCCATGGTTGGCGGATCTTCCTTCGGGCGGTGAAAACAACGATGGTCCGGCTCCACCAAAATTGGTAGAAACTAGAAAACTAACTACACATTTGAACGGGGAGGGGGACCCCAAAAGGTACGTGACAAATTATCATTAATACACTCCAGGTGCATCAGTTTTGATGTACCTGTCATGTGCCTGCACTGCCTTAGAGTGTTGTATATAAAGGAGGCTACACCTAAATACAAGGCAGTGCGTGCAAATTTAAAAAAATTTTCAGTGTCAATGGCAAATTTAAAATTGAGCCATTGACAGCAGTCTTGCTTAAGCCGAAATGAAGAGTTTGGCTGAGAGGCAGATTTGGCGAAAGTTCAGATGGCGGGTCTGGAGAAATGAGAGTCAGAGGGAGAGAAGTAGGAAGTAAAGGGGGTAGTAATTTCACAAAGCAGATCTGAATTTTCATCAAAACTGTCTCATAGCAGAACACCCCCATTTCAGGCGGTCACGATCTTACTAGTTATGGTTAAGGATAGATAGAGTCAGCCTCCAATGTAAATAGATTTTGAAAAAAAAAAAAAAAATACCAAAGTAATTTTGGATGTGCATAATTTTAAATTTAAATAAATTTTAGAATTAAGTGACCAAATATAATTGTCAAGTTTTAGTATCAGTGAGCATGGGAACGTTTAAAAGATGTGTGATAAAATAAAAACTTGTTGTCAATACAAGAAGTGGGGATGCTTTTGGGGGGTAGATTGGTGCTCAATGAAGTGATAGAACAGTGGAGTGTGGAACTGCAATTGTAGAAAGTTTAGTTATCAATGTTAATTAATTAGTTATTAAGTTGCTATTGCGGGGGTGGCCTGTGCTCTCGTAGATAGTGAAATGGGTTGGGGGTAACAGAGAGTGTTACCTCCATCGGAGGCCAAAATGGCGAACATGTGCGACACACCTTTTTCGTGTAAATTAAAATTTACACACTGATAGACGACCGTGTCGCACATAATAAGACGATGTATAACAGGCACTGAAATGAAGTTAGATTTCCCCGACTTTTCGGGCGTTACTGCCTTACCAGCACTAATCGTGGATTTGGCTAGCGGCCAGCTATGGTCATATCAAGTCCCTTGACCATAGCTGACTTGAAATTGGTATATAGTAGAAATTCAATGGGGGGTGACAATTAGGGGAAATCTCCCGGTACTATGGAACAGCGGCTGCCACTCTGCCCGCTTGGGGGCAGCAAAGCCAGGTGGTAGACCCGCATTAAGGGCATGTAAATATAGACCAGAACATGTTGATGTTCATAACTTTTTAAATGTAACAGCGGAAGCAAAGACACGGAGAGGTAAAATTACTCCAAAATATGCCGTCTTTGTGAAAGCGAGGGGGTGCCACAGCCTTACATAACTTGAAATAGTGTGTGTGGATTGGAGGTGGCCCAGATGAGCTACGAATTTAAATTTTACCACATAAAAAATTTTTTCTCTAACTCAAATTTGATCCTATAAAAATGCTTGTGCTCTGTTAAATAACTAGCTGCTCAGACATTCAATATAAGGTGTTCATGCCATAATTTTAAATGTATTATTTTATTATCGTAGGTTAGATATAAGCATTGATAATAATATGTGTCTTCAATATGTGTGTATTTTAAACTAAGCAGATAATTAAACTGACTGGCAGGCGGGTAACACAAAGTATCAGAATCAGAAGGAGGGGAAACAATGAGGTGAGAAGTAATGATAAATAAAAATATATCTATTTCATGTAATTTGTTCAAGTATGAGATGTGTTTTCACAGTGTTAGTAAGATCAGCTGATCAGCAATAACATGTCACTGGTAGAATGGTTTATAAATATTCCAAGTAATTAATGTTCAATGTAATGTTTTAATTTAGTACAGATGTTTTAAAGCAATGATAAAAATAACTTGATAAAATGAGAAATAAAGTAACAATTTATGCAAGTTAACAAGAGATAGTTTTTGGGTGATGAATATTTTATGGGACGTATAGATCTGTCCAAGTCAAAGTTAAAGTTGAAATAGTAGAGATGAAGATAATGTAATGTTGTTTTGAGTTAATATATGTTATAGAGTTTTAAGAAATATTGATGGTGACACAGTCGTAGTGGAGAATTTTTGTAGAGTTTTGAGTGATATATTGTTGTTTATAATTATTGATGTTGTTATTTTGTTGTAGTTGTAGTAAGGTAATGAGATTGAGATTTTGGGGATGGCAATTTTGTAGTAGGGGGTAGTGTAATGTGGGAGTCCGCAACATAATGATAAGTTGGGACGGGATTAGGATCGATTTTAGTGAGGAGGGGCCGCCTTAGGTAGAATCCAGGGGCCAAATAAGGGAATTGAGTTTTTTGGGGGGGGGAACACATATCCTATGTACAAAGGGTTAGAGAGTATTTTTTTTATATATAGAGAGAAGGTGGCGATTTGAGTTTAAGGATAAGTTGGGTTTAGAGTGTCTTGATTAGTAGAGATTTTGATAGAGATGGGTGTCATGTGAGTTACAGTTGTTAGTGGTTAGAGTCAAAGGGAGGAAGTTGATATATGTATACAGATCAAGTAGTAAATTAAATGAGAATAGATAATTTAAATCACCCACAGTAATAGGGAATGAGATTGTAAAATGAAGAAAGTTGTAGTTGAATATATAAAATTTTTATTTTGAAACCAGTGACAAAATTTTGAGAGAATGTAAAGATATAAGGTGTTTATTTTGAATAATTTAAATGTCAATTTGCTTATTGTTTATAATAATATTTTGTTGTTTTAAATACTTTATTTTATTATGTTTGGTGTTTCAAGTTAGGTTGTTACCGATAACAACCTATCTGTAATTTCAGATAGAAAGTATACATAACATATGTAGGTCAAGGGTTTTGGACTTGACCTAGTTTCGATCAGCTGATGAGGTCATACACCCACTAAACTTGTGTAGTAGGAAGTCAATTTAATTTGTTTATTTTATCAATTCAAACAAATACTAAATAATTTCGATATATAAAGGAAACATTTTCATAAATTTAAATATTTTTTTATTTTAAAATTTTTTTTGGAAATTTTAATCTTTGAAAAAAAAAATCTTGATTTTTCGCCTGCCAGCGAATGAATATTTTAAGTATTGATTATTTTATTCTTTGTGTGTTAACCATGTTTATTTTATTGATTTATTTTGTATTGCATTGTATTGTTAGACTCTAAGTATTCACATGTTAGGTTAAGGATATGTTTAAATAAGGAATAAGGAAGATAAATAAAATAAGGAAGAGAATTTTTTTGATAAAATATTTTATTTTGAATTTTGAATCTTTTTGATGATATAGTAAATTTTAGGGAATTTTTTCAATGTATAATATGTAATGTGAGTGTGTGTGAGCCCAGTATCTGCTAAAGGCAGCCCAGCTTGCATAAAAGGGGAAACATATCGGTTGAGGATCTGGCATAATATGAGCCAGGGTTTGAAGACTTTGGGGGGTAGCATGTTAGAAGGTGAGGTGGGCGGTGGTACTTATCTGTTCGATTTCTCGGTGTTGGGATCTCTTACGGAGAAGTCCAGTGATCTCGTTCAGATGCGTCCATGGTCACCAAGCCAGGGGGGTCGTGTACCCATGAGGAGTAAGAACCAGGGGGTTGTTGGCACCAGTTCCTCACCGGTCCTCTTCGGGGTTTATCAATGAGATTTCTTCTGTTGTGGACAGCAGAATTCTCACTGAGGGGGTATTGTAACGTGTCAAACTTTGGGTCATTTTATTTCCTACAGTATGGGGTATTCGTCTTTTTATTTATTTCATTTTGGGTGGGAGTTTATAAATTTATTGTGAAAGTTTTATTTCCCGGCGAACGTTATTTTCATTATGACAGAACACATGGCAAGTGAAACAGTGTTGGAACAAAGCAGAGACGCAGTTACTGTATTGTGTAACTCGACAAAGGAATCCGTACCCCCTTCGAATTTCTCAGAACTCTGTATATGTGTGTCGATGCACGCGCGCCACCACTCAAGCAGGCGCTCGGGGGACGGGGTCAGCCCGAAAACCAAGATGGCTAGAGAACAAAATTATTCATCGGCTTAGCGGTCCTCAGGAAATGCTGCTAAGGACCGCCCACTTTAATGACGTCAGCCAGTGCCTAGCTGAAATCGTCGGCTATCTTAACTTCAAAAAACTACATGCATAGCATGGGACGAAGCTTCGGCGACGAAGGTCAAGGCAGTGCTTTCCGTAGAGAGTATGAGATCACATCAGCCATACCTGCTACGCTTTCGTCCCCAGTCTACTAACTGAACTCCCCGGTGCCGGGAAGAGCAAAGTAGGCTCGTCACGAAAAATTTTAATTTATCAGTAAAAAAGTGCAACAACAGTAAAACTTCAGGTGACCACGGTCGATCCATCAAGTTGAATCAGATCAAATGTTTTTTTAAAATAAACCATAATAAATTAACAAACGATGAGTGCGCGCGCAAACCACGTGCCGGCGGTTTAAGCGTAAGGGCTGGGGTGGCTTATTATAAATGTTAAGGGCTAAATAAATTTATTTGTGTGTATGCGTGAGTGAGCAATGCTGGGCTGTTTGTGTTTATAATTGTGTTTGTGTCTTTATAAATGATAAGGTAAGCCATAGTTAATAAGTTCAATTACAAGCAAGGTGTAAGAGTTACACAACATTTGACGACATGTAAATATATTTGGTAAACAATAATTTCAATATTTGAGCATTAAAAATTATCAATTCTCTTCATAACGATGTGTAGAGTTAGTTATTTCGAGAACCCATGAAACACATGTTTGTATCTAGCGTTCGTACGAAAGAATCCTGGCCCCAGAGAAACGAAACTTTCAAGGTAGGTGGAAGTTATTATATTAACATATTTAATATATTTTTAAATAGTAATAAACGTCTCAAACTATATACAAAACTTGTTTTAAAATGAGCACGTCAATGTTAGATGTGCGTTGCAAGACAACACGCGCCATACTGACGAAATCTAGGTTTTATCTCAACCATATCGCATAGCGATATTGTACAGTGTATTTGATTTATATTGTAATTGGTCGTTCAACACATGTGGCTTGGTACTGGCGTCGTTATGTGCTTTATAAATCTCATATTCTTCAAGGGCGTTCAAATAATGCCCTTTATTGCAAAAATGAAGGGGTATTAGATTCGAGCTAAAATCCGTGTAATTGTGATTATTGTCTATAAAGTGCCTGGCAAAATTTGACTTGATGTTGTCAAAGTTGTAAACTCGTGTAGGGGGTCTATGCTCAGAAAATCTTTTCAAAAAACCCCGACCCGTCTGGCCCACATAAAAAGCCTCACAGTCGTTGCTGACTAGCTTACAAACTCCTGTTTTATTTTCAAGACTGGTATGTTCACGGCTGCGGAGATTATTTAAGATTCTATTACTGGTCTTATAGGAAACAACTATGTTGTTGACTCTATTAATGGTTGACTTAAAAATTCCTGGCATGAAATGCGTATAAGGTGCCGTAATGTACTTGCGTGCCTTTATTTCGAAGTTCTCATTTCTATTATTTATATCTTTATTTTTATTTTTAATAGCGTTACTCTTCTTTTCCTTTTGTTTTTTTTAAAATATTATCTATTATTTTTTCATTGTACCCGTTGTTAAATACAATGACTTTAATGGTGTTTAATTCTTCGATGTATTGCTCGATGCCAAGGGGTATAGATAATAGGCGATGTATCATGCTATGGAATGCAGCTAATTTCTGTGAAATGGGGTGGAATGATGAGGCATGTATGGTAGCGTCAGTCATCGTGGGCTTCCTAAATATATTAAAACGTAGTTTTTTAGTAACAATGTCCTTAGTTACTGTCAAATCCAGAAAATGTAATTGACCTCTATCTTCATTCTCCAAAGTAAACTGTATTTTGTTATTAATGCCATTCAAGTAATTGTGGAGATTGTCAATTTGACGATTTGTGCCTTTATACACCATAAAAGTGTCGTCGACATATCTACCATAGAACACCACATTGTAATTATGTGTAGGGTTTGCAAACAAGAAAGAATTTTCAAAGTAATTTAAGTACACCTCCGCAAGAATACTAGAGAGTGGGGATCCCATTGCCAGCCCCTCCAGCTGTCTGAAAAACTGTTTGTTATGTGTGAAGTAATTCTGGTCCAAAATCACTCCCAACAATTCTAATATTTCATTTATGCAATTAGCATCCAGTTTATTGGTGTTGACAAGGTTAGTTCTTAATAGACATAAGGTTTCACTCACCGGTACATTTGTGTACAAGTTCACAATGTCAAAAGAAATAAGTTTATAGTGGGGTTCAATCATCAGGTCTTTCACTTTTTCAACGAAATCACAACTATTAATCAAACTTCGATTATTATTAAAACGTAAATTGTGTTTTAATATACTCACTAATTTTCTTGCTGCTTTGTAACCGGGTGCAGCGGTAAAATTTACTAGTGGTCTAATAGGAATCCCCTCCTTGTGAGCTTTGGCAGACCTGATAAAACAGGCGCTTTAGAATTAATTGGTTTTAAAGACCGTCTAGTACGCTCATGAAAGAGATGTGTACACATATTTAAGCTATGATTAAGACGTTTTACATATAAATCCGTGGGGTCAGAGGTTAGCAGGGTGATATTATTATTTGCAATGAAATCGCATATTTTATCGTCATAATCATTCTTATTTATAATAACCAGGGTGTTACCCTTAGGCTAATGGGTGATTGAAGTTCGTACCATCTAAATGACATGCTGAGATTTTGAATGACAGCTGGCACAGTTTTCCCATTGCTGCAAAATAATGCTAAAAGTCAGTGAAACCTCCACAAGAGCCCAATGGCACAGCCCCTCAGTTTCACCGTCAAGCGTGTACCTCAAGTTTAATTCATAATAACTGTTGTAAATCATTAAAAGACCCATAATATTTATACATTGAAAAATTACATTATATTTTTAATCATATAACTAAACTATAATTAATACTTTATTAGAATTTAGTAAAAGTTATATAAAACAATTAAATGAAATTTGAATGTAAACAGTTAAAACCCCTGACCACTTTGTTTCAGCTTTCGGGGCCAATTTTTTTTTTCCTTTTACAATCTTTAACATTTTGTTATAAAAACATTTTCTCAGTATTTTATATTTTAAAACAGGTTATAATTAAGTTTAAGGTAATTAAAAAAATAAAAAAAATAAACATGAATTTTATTATATGTCTGTGTAAAATTGAATAGCATTACTGAAAACGAATAGAATTGTGCTCATTGAAACAAGCTCCCTAACCTTATGTTTAAATGTGGAACCAAACAAAACATATCTAGTTCACTTTACCAGCTAAAAATTATCTGTTTGTTGAAAGGACATTAGAAATATTTAGTGTTTTTTTTTTTTTTTTTTTTTTTTTTTTTTTTTTTTTTTTTTTTTTTTTAATTGTACATTGGAAATAGAAAATTTGTTTGATTTCCTCTTTTGAACTTGCATGAAGATGCCATTTTGACAAGGAAAATTAAGTAAACTGCAGTCAGTTACCCCATGCTGCTTTTCAAATGATCTTGATCAGTCTTAAACAGCCCACTATCCTTTCTGCAGAGCAACTTGTTACAAGAAGAAAGAACACAATCCTATACTTTACTGTGAGATGAGGGGTCCTAATATGATCAGTATACATATTGTTACGACGGTCTACTAGATCGTCGTAGGTACAGTGGAAACAAAATAAGTACAAGACACCAATTATTTGCGCATGCAGCAGCTTCAAATTGGCGGAGGTACGTTGCCCAGTGAGTGCTTCCGTCAAAGGTTGGAGCTTTGACATGAACTGTCCCTACTGCAGGCAAAGTGACTTTCTCTGTTAACTTATTTTCTGTGTATTTTTCTGTCTTGATCACTGGTACAGTCTGTTCAGAAATGTGTTTTGGTTGAATCTTCATGCACTGTTCAACTTCAATTTTAATTTGTTCTCTTATGTTTGCCATTGAGTTTTCTACTGCAGATATTTTTGTTGACATAACTTCTTCCACAGTCATGACAGATTTTTCTACTTTAGCTATTTTATTTGACATGGATTCTTCTACGTCAGATATTCTGGTAATCTGATTGTTGAGCTCACCTCGTAATTCACCTACGTCACCATGTAGGAGACCCAATTCTGTGGTAGTATGTTCTTGCATCTGCTTTTGTTCATGAATTAATGCTTTGATGTCATCTGCCTCCTGCTTGCGTTTTTCATCCTGTCGTTTTTCTGCTTCTTCCGCCTCCTGTCTGCGTTTCTCATCCTGTCGTTTCTCTGCTTCTTCTCTTTCTTGTATTCGTTCTTTTTGTCATCTTTCTGCTTCTTCCGCCTCCTGTCTGCGTCTTTCCTCTGCTTCCAGCAGGAGGGTTTTCTGTCTCTCTTCCGCTTTCTCTGAATCCTGTCGTCGTCGTTCTTCTGTCTGCAACAACAGCGCCTGGAAATTTTCCATCATCTGACTGGCATCCATTGTTTTTCGATTAATTACGAATTACACTCGTCTTGTACAAAGTATCCACTGTTTCCACTGTTAACCGTTCTATCCCAGTTCTGACACCACTGTTACGACGGTCTACTCGATCGTCGTAGGTACAGTGGAAACAAAATAAGTACAAGACACCAATTAAGTCACTAATCACACCTTTAATTGTTATAGTAACACAGTTCGTAATTAACAACACAGTGTCTACAACAAATCAAATGAAATTGTTCATACGCAATAAAATGTCCACTAATATTAAAACTCAACTGTATTACAATTATACCGTCCGAATATAAAATGCAACACTTCACTAATAACTACTTGAACGTACACCGTAATAACTCGAACCGCTCTATAAATATATCGCACTAATACTCTCGAACCGCACAGTCAAAAATCTCGCATTGAACTGAAAACTAAGGCCGCGACACGATGTATTTATAGTTACGCTCACACACCAGAAGCTTCCAAACTGTGTCTTATCTCTCGCGAACTACGTAAATTGCTACGGCCTTGACACAGTCCGAGCGCCCGAGCGGAGCCTGGCACAGTCGAGAAAATTCTCACAAAATGTTTATCACCATACCGTAATTCCAGAGCTTTTATCAACTCGGCATAGGTGTTCTGGCTGTCAGGTGGCACTTTCTGTAGTAGTTCTGCCGCGGGTCCTTTTAATGAGAGAACGAGCAAAACAGCCTTGTCTTTTTCTGTCCAATTCGAGATTTTTGACTGTGCGGTTCGAGAGTATTAGTGCGATATATTTACAGAGCGGTTCGAGTTATTACGGTGTACGTTCAAGTAGTTATTAGTGAAGTGTTGCGTTTTATATTCGGACGGTATAATTGTAATACAGTTGAGTTTTAATATTAGTGGACATTTTATTGCGTATGAACAATTTCATTTGATTTGTTGTAGACACTGTGTTGTTAATTACGAACTGTGTTACTATAACAATTAAAGGTGTGATTAGTGACTTAATTGGTGTCGTGTACTTATTTTGTTCCCACTGTACCTACGACGATCGAGTAGACCGTAACAATATGCATG
This sequence comes from Magicicada septendecula, assembly GCA_034769895.1. Lineage (NCBI taxonomy): Eukaryota > Metazoa > Arthropoda > Insecta > Hemiptera > Cicadidae > Magicicada > Magicicada septendecula. The sequence goes on along the minus strand of CM068376.1, from coordinate 166,732,991 downwards.
GTCTGATAAAGCCACAGCACTGTCAGTAAATGTCATAAGACAAAATTTACCATTTTTAGTGAATGGACAGCATCAGCCATGTTACTACACGTTTAAAGGCAAAATTGGTAACCTGGCATTTGACCTAGCAGAAATCTGTCTAACAGAAATCTAAATTTGAATTACACTTAAAATTTAATAAAATCACTGTTTTGTTTGTCTAAACTTTTGTTGGAACTAAAATCGGCCCTGAAATTTTTGGTGGTGTAACATGTGCCATGATCCAACCCTGTGGACACCCCTGCCAGAAGTCAACATTGTGCTTTTTTTGCTCTGAGTGGCAGATTGTAGTGTTTTTCTTTGTCTAGCAGTAAATAACATTACTGAGTCACATGGCAGTGTTAATTCATGTTTAAATCATCTGCTTCAATTTTTTGCTATCACAAAGAAGTATGCTTCCACTGTAAGGACTGATATTTAATTTCAGGAGTTTTACCCTTCCATGTTTAGTCCTCTTTTAAGGTACTCGGTGCTTCTCTGGTGGACATTTAACATGGTCAGTATTTAAATTACCTGTGGCAAGTTTGTGATCTATGTAGCACAGTCTTTGAAAACTCAAGAAAGTGTAAGGAGATAGAAGAAATTATGAGACTTTGGCCATAATAACTTTTTCTTTGACCCTTTGCACCAAGCCATCCATCACAAAATATGAGGCTCATTGAATATTCAAAGAAAGGTCTGTAGTTTAAAAAAATATGTAAATAAAAAGTGAAGTACTTTCAAAGTTGTAATAGGGCATTGTGTCATAAATTTGAAACAGCTGGCTGACATGTTTTATTACGCAGAATCTAAATTGGTAGTGCACTCAACAATGGCAGCCCTCTTGAAAAATTCACTTTGAAGAACTTTGTTCAAAGAAAAGATTTCTGGTTTCAGAGGCTTTACAAATAATGTAATATTTTTTATAAAGACGTGTTATGATACCTGGACCCATCACTACTTGTCAAAATCCAAGCAGCCAAGCATGGGATGTAAGCACTTTAGTCAGTAAAAAATTCAAGTCCCAACCATCAGCCGTTGTTATATTAGTGACCTGGTGGGATGCTAAAGGTCCAGTTTTTTGTGGCAGCATAATATCAGAAGGCAATACCACAGGGATACTTGAAAGTAAAGTGAATCCGGCAAGTCTGCAAAAAAATTAGTTTTACACAGAAAAGGAGTGCTTCTTTTATAGGATAATGCTTGTGCACATATTACATAAACTGCTCTTGAAAACATTAAACAATTAAGCTGAGAGGTCCTCAGCATGCGCTTTATAGTTTGGATCTCATGCCATCAGTTTTTTTTTTGCATCTCAAGGAATTGTAACATCAAACCAGATTTCACAGCAATGAAGAAGTGAAAGATACCTTTGATTTCACAACAAAAAAACTCTTCATTGCTGAAATAACATGATGTATAGGGAGGATTATATAATTGCAGCTGGAGCTTATGTTGAAAGCTAGGTTACTTGTTAAATTTATTGACTAATTCATATTTAAGAACAGTAATTTCTTTGTTACATTGAGGTACATGTACTGTGAACTACATTATCTCTTACTTCATTAAACATCTAATCATCCTCTTCCTAGTCATATTATTTCTTATCATGTTTTTACTTTTATTCTCAAATCTGATAGTGAATATTGTTACATCACACAAATGTATCATTCAAATCAGATTTTGGAGTCAGTAGGCCATTCAATTGATGTAACCATTACAACTGTCAGTAGTGACTTCAATATATAACGGTGTTGGTAGTACACCAGAGGATATATGTGAGATACTGCAAATGTAAAGAGTGGCAAGTGATATGTATACATTATCAGTACTTACCAGTAGTGTTTGTTAAGAATGGAATAGTGTTCTGGTGAGAATGAAGTACCATGCATAGATGAAGTGCTTGACCAAACTGCTTGACTAACAAGCTGTAAATAAACGTATTTATGATCAGAATGACTTTTACTTTCATTTAAATATAAAAATTATCTACATTGAGTCTTCTGTAAATGGGATCTGCAAAAGTCAGTGATTTTGCATAACTGTATTACTTGTTACACACAATCTTAACCTAAAAGTGGGCAAGGATGCACGTTGAAGGCAAATCAAATGCAAGACATTTTCTTTTTCCTAAATCAAATTATAAAGTGTATTATTAAAAAGTGAATAAGTGAATTATTAAAATTATTATTAACGCAATTGACACAGAATAGTTTAATTGAACTTTCTGTTACCTTGTAGAAACCATGTGTGTGTGCGCGTGTGCTCACGCGGATGTGCACACATGCACATGAATCATATGTTTTGATAAAAGTGATAAAATTTATAAAATATAACTTGCAGAGGTGTAGCTTTCACCTTGTTAAAGATACAAACCATATGAATGCCGTGTAATTGCGAACTATATATAACTATAATAGATTTGCAAAGGTAGGCATTAGAAGCACTTATGAAACATGGAAAAATTATGGTTTTTATTAATTACAGGAAACCAGATGGTGAACGATGCAAAAAGTTTGTAAACAAAAGACTGTGTAACTATTGTGTTTATCATTCTCAGAAAGAATATAAAAAATACTGTGGACGGTCTGAATTGCAAAAAGTAACTGGTGGGAATCTTCGTCAAATGGTGGCTAAGAAAATGGGATGGAATACTGTAAGTATTGTGTAAGCTAAAGTAATTTTTGTAATTTTTTCTTTAATTTTTTTGTTATCAGTAATGATTAAAAAATATTAGTAGATATGATTAATGTAGCAGGAGGCAATGACAGTTAACGAGCATGAGTTGTGGCGTATTAACATAAAAAACTGTATTTCTCTTAGACCCCATTTGTGCATGCATTTCACATTGTCTGGTTGTTGGTGATAATGTATTGTCCATTTTTGTGTGTTTACTTTTGCCTGCGGTCATATTGTCAGTTACTGAAAAGAGACGCAGCACTGCCATCTTAACCATTGAACTATAATGGGCCCAGGTGTGTTTTCCTTAGCCTGTAGAGTGATTAAGAAAAGTGACGAAGGAGATGGTCTGTTCACCCTGTAAACAGGTATATCAAAGGTGTATTTGATCATTTATATAGAAAATTGAGTGGTAATGACTATAAGTTTTTAATTATTTTAGAATGTCAGAAGTCGTTTGATGAAATGGTAGTTAAATTCAGAACAGTGGATGCAAACAACATGCTAAGAATTCTACATTCAGTACATTCTACAATTCTAAGAATGCTACAATCCTACATCCAGTACATTCGCTGGATGTAGGTGTACTGGAGGAAATGTTAGTAATGAGAAAAGGATGCCGCATGTGGAGGAAGGGTTGGGAAACCTGTCACCATCTGGTTGCATAAATCATTGCATACTGTAATGTTCCTTAAAAATGTCCAATGATAAATTATTGTTGCATTCTCTAGGATCACCTTCAGACTGCAAGAACAATACTATCTGGATGTTATCGGAAAAATGAGCCCATTACATTCACTACATTGTGAAAACAAAACGGAAAACAAACAGTAAATTATTGTAAACAACTGGATGTTATGAAGTGCATGCATAAATGAAGCCTGAAACTTTATTTATGTATTTTTTCAGGATTTCAGGTTTAATAATTTATTAAGCGAGCCACTGTAGTATGGTGATTACTGATGAGATGCTGCTCTTTGGGGAAAGAAAAAATAGGATTTCATGACTAAAAAAAATTGATCCTGTTAAAATGATGATGGTGTAGGTCAAGAAAATTCATCATTAGACTTAAGTGCTGTTTCACAATCTCTGTGAACCACAGTAATAATTGTAATAGTGAAGTAAGTTGTTAATAATATAAATGACTGCAAGGAGCAACACTTCATTGTTACATCAAATAGAAACTTTTATTCAGCTTTAGAATGAATCAACTGAAAGTTTTGTTTACATGATTACTAGTGTAGGGTTTCAGTGTGAAATGGCTTTGTATATCTTATTGTTCATTAGTTTATTATTGGTTATTAACAAACAAGTTCAGTCTTTCTAATAATCTAAATACCTGTTTAAGCCCATAATTTATGTTTAAGTTGTGGTTTCAACACAAACTGTTGAGTAAGGCTAGCTTGTAACAATAGATTAGTTTAATGGTCAATCTTGTTTTGTTTTTCTCTTTAGATTTTGTCTATTTACATTTTTGTCATTTTTAATAAAGGAAGTTTAATATTTTAAAATTATTTAAAATTGGTAACAATAAAAATGTTTAACAATTAGTTATTTGTAGTGATTCAGAATCTTGTGAATAATAATAATAATAATAATAATGGTAATAGTAATAATAATTCCATGAACTTAAACACACAGCTAGAACAAGTAGGTTATTATCTGGTTCATCAGAATCGGACAGTATGTTTCTTTGGAATGTAGAGTTGTTGGGCCTTAAAACAAAACTAAAACCAGTAAAACGCAAAGAAAGCCTGATCAAAATAAAATAAATGCTGCAAAGGATTTAAGAAATTTTGAAGTTATGGTAATGTAAAAGGAAAAATAATTGAGAAGAATAATCTTTATGTCTAAAGAAAAAGAAGTGTAATAAAAAGATAAGATTAGAAGAGCATAAATCAATATTTAACTCGTTTTTGAAAATTAGTGGCTTGGTCCAACAATATCCAGTCAATGGAAGAAGGTGGGACTTGCATGAGAGGTGGTTCCAATAAATGTTTTATAAAAATCAAACAGGTATACAACCAGAGCCAAATCTGGTGAACAAGGAGAATGCTCGAGTACAGGGATTTGTTTTATCAGCTAAAAAACTGCTTTGGGGAAAGAACACTGTGTTGATGGTGTATTGTCTTGATGCAGAGTCCATGGTTTCTTCTTCCACAAATTGAGCATCTTTTTTTGTACTCATTCCTGAAGCTTAGCACTTCAAATTAACAATGTTGATTGATTGTTTGATCCTCAGGAACCCATTCAATCATGATGACACTCTTTATGTCAAAAAACCACTAGCATCGCCTACATTTATATTTGTTCTTTAATGCCTTATGTGAAATTTCACAAGAAACTTTTGTGAAATCATTGGTATGTATTTTGTGAAGTGAGAAGTTGGCATTAAAAAGACAGGAGAAAACCCTTTTTGAAGCATAAAAACTGTGAGGAGAGTAGAAAATGACAGGTATTAGTCAGATTGTAAGGAAATCAAATTTGGAGGGAGGGGATTAATGAAAAGAAAGCAGAAGAAGGAAAATACTACAAGAATTAGAATCTAGTAATATTAAAATCAGTTTGGTATTGACAGTTGTAATGAAGTGAGAAGAATGTTGCCATTGCCATGCCGTAACATATGTATTTGTGACTCCTTCAAGTGGATAAACATGGTAATAATAAGAGGTATGTCTGGTAAGGATCCGAACCATTGGATCTGGTAAATCATAACCATTTACTTTTAAAATCGCATAAAATAATAATATGTTATTCTATAACCAACTTAGTAACAAATTTTATTGGTATTAGATAAGCATAAATATTTATGAATTCTTTTTGTTTCTGAAAACAAAACTAAAAGTTAACAGACACTATGACAGTAAAGTTAATACTACAAGAAATGACAATAAACAAGTAAACTTTAATGGACAAATGAAAAAGAAAAGTTGCTATATATTTTCAACAATAAATCTAAATTGTAAATTTATGTGTTTAAAGGATAGAGTTTTAAATTTTAAAAGAGAATTATGTATGCAATGTAACGTAAATTGAAAAAATTAAAAAAATAAACACGTTAGCATTTTTATATTATTATTATTTTATAAACATGGTTACTATTATTTATGATGGACATTCAGTAATTAAAGAAACAAGTAGCTGTAGAGGACAAATGGTTTATTTAATCAGTATGACAATTTTTTTTTACTTTTCAACATAATCCCCAGCAACATTAATATATTTGTCCCATCTCTGAATAGGCTTTACTATGCCTGCTGCAAAGAAATTTTTATGTTGATGTCAGAGCCATTTTAGTACATTTTCTGTGACCTCATTGTCATAAAACTTTGTACCATGTAACGTCTCCTTGAGTGGCCCAAACAATTGAAAAACAGGTGGAGCCAAGTCAGGACTTTAGGAAGGGTGAGGTGAGAGAGGCTCTCCCAAGCCAATTTATTGATGGTTTCACATATTATCTGAGTTGTGTATGAACAGGCATTATCATGAAGGAGAGTGATGCCTTTGCATAGAAATCCAGTATGTTTCTGTATCACTGCTGGCTTTAATTTATTGATGAGCATATCAGAATAGTATGTGATGTTTATTGTACGGTGATCTTATGAAAAATCACCAAAAACTGGGCCTTCAGCATCCTAAAAGATCAGCATGATTTTTTTCCATTGATGGATGGGTCTGAACTTTTCCTGACAGGTAAATTTGTATGTTTCCACTCCATTCTTTGTCTTTTGAGTTCTGGCTCAATATGATGAATCCATGTTTTATCACATGTTAGAATTTTATCCAAAACGTATCACCTTCCTGCATATAGCATTATTTCTGCACTGTACACACTCAAAGGCTAGTCTTTGATGAAGCACTGTGATGGTCAACTATCTTGGAACCCATCTTCCACTTCTTTATGGTACTTGAGCTTTTGGCTGATAATGTTATTAACTGTGCCAACACTTACTGATAATTCTTCAGCTATAAGTTCGACTGTAATCCATCAGTATTTTTGGCTGAGGGTATCTATGAGAGTTTCAAGCATTGGAGTTGAAACCTCAACTGGATGTCCAGAATTGTACTCGTCAGTCACCGAAGTTTTACCATTTTTAAACTGTTCTACCCACTTATAAAAATTTCTGCAGTTCATACAACTTTGCTGTATTGTTTAGCCATATGGGAGTAAATTTTAGCAGATTTTTCACCTTCAGAAAGCAAAAATGGATCACTGCACATTTTTCAACTACTTCCAAAACTTCAAGAGGACTCGCCATCATTAAGTGAGAAGTTGAGGTTATAAACAAAACAATTCTAATCAAACAGCTGATCAGGACTTATCACAGAGTTGCCACTTACAGTTCTGAAACTATCGTACCCTACCTACCAACCGTTTTTCTTCTACAGCTATTTGTCTCTTTAATTATTGAATGACCCCTTGTAGTTATAATAATATATAATACAAGGGTATAATATATAGCCCTTGTATACAAGGGTATAATATATAATAAATTTATATCTACAAAATGACTAAGTAATAAAAAATAAAGTGTACCATATTGGACAGTCAACTCTGTAGCACAATGGCTCGAGACTGTAAGTTTTTCACAACACTGTGTGTGGGACAACATTGTGCATTGCTACAGACACTGTTTGCAGTTTTAAAATCCACTATTGGATTGAAACTTATCAGTCCCGACTATTAGTACGAAACAATTTTTAATACAACTGTGGAAAGATTAGGCAAATTTATAGCACATACCATATTGGCTTTATTACAAACATTCAGGAAGGTACAAGAAGTGGGAGGTAGACTTTTGAAAAAGTATTCAGAAGACGTCAAGACAAGAAGAGGTAATGACAGTTGCATCCAAATATAAAAAAGCAGCAGAAATTTTAACCGAGTGGTTGCCACCCTTAGATCTTGACAAAATTGTTTACATCCCAAAGTTGTTCACTTTTTACCACAATAGTGTGCCTGTGTGACACAGTTACTTTGGTTTGTGTCATCTATACTATGCTGTTCTTCTTAACTACAGTCTTATCTCAGATCTGCTTGTTCAGTACAAAGTGGTCTAAAGTTTAGTTTATAAAGACTAATTGGTTTAGCAAAAATTATTATGGTTTATGTAAAATTATTATTTTGTGTGACAGTAAATTAATATTTTATATTAATAAACATTAAAAAATGACTCTGTTTATTACAAGATATAAAGAATAGAATATCTTGTTCATATTTAATATTACATTTTGTGTACTTAAGTTAAAGTGATTGATTTACTTATAGTCAGGCAACATTAATTTGGGACAAGATGGACACGGCTGTATTGACCAAGCCAGTTGTAAACAGCATGAGACATTAAGTGGTTTAGCTGAGTCTGGTAGTTGTTGATCAGTTGAGTTGCCTCAGAACCATGAATTGGAAAGGAAAAGAAAAATGTATTTATTCTCACATATCACCTCTATGAGAGGAAAATATGGATGCCATAATACTTTTATCCTTAACTATATATTGTGTGGAAAAGAAAAAGCAACAATGAATGTGAGTACACCTGGTTGTAGGTAGTAGACTAGAGGAAGATTGAAGATTACTGTAATAGTTTACTTTACTTACTGAAGTAAAGAAAGATGAAGAAAGTTTTTAATTTTACATGGATGTCGTTAGGTTCTTTTGATGAATTCCGTACGAGTATGAAAACAAAAATAATCAATACAAACTGTCGTACATATACCATTAGCAGAAAAGCTCGTGATAACTCAGATCCAAAAAAACAGCTGAATCCAGCACTTTTATCATCTATTTTTGTTGGAAATTATGTTAGTGATCTCCTTTCAGCACTGTATTCTTTTATTCTGTCACTGTTATCATCTTTATATCTCTCCCATAATGCTGCTCAATTTTCTACTTCACTAATGAATTTTTCCACACCAGTTTCTTCAGTTTTTCAAATGGAAATGAGATTCAGAAAATGTGGTGTCTGGCTTCACACCAAAACAAATGAAAACACAAATTGTATCAGGTACTGAAAACTGATGTGTACACAAATTATGATGACCCGAGTTGGTTTGAAAACTGCCAGGTGGTACTCGTTTTGTGTGTGTGTTTTGGTAATTGTAAACTTTTTTGACATATTGACTCTGAAAATGCATTGTTCAGAATAGCTGTATCTGTCATTGCCCTTAGCTGAATGGTATATGAATAGGGCAATATGATTAGCACTGACAGTGCAATATCCGCAGCTGATGGACCAGATACATGTAAGTCTGGCTAAACATCATGAAAAACAGTTCAACCTGAAATTGATTTAAATCAGGGTCTACAGACCACTGTGCTACAACGTGTCTCAAATAGTGTTCATAAACAAATGTGCTATTGACCAACATAATGCAAGCTTACCACTATCAATAAAATAAGTGTATTTCAAACATTTTAACATAGATACAGTGATTAGTACATTGTAGAACTATTTTAAAAGATTAAGTAGACGTATCAACATTATTTTGTCTGTGTGTTATGTCTATCAGCTTATGTTATGTTATTATCAGCTTATGAATGGAGCTTTACTGTAACACAGACTTTCTTTTTTGTGATAGCTGTATTTTATTAAATTGGATTTTAATTGTAGGGCTCATAAAATCAAAATTGTAATCAGAATTCAGTCATATTAATTAATTTAACACTAGTATTAGTATGAGTTTTACATGATTTTGAAGTGTATAAAGTTAATCACATTGATTGAAATGTATGATCTTCACACAAATCCATGTATCTTGTTATTACTATAGCACGGGACTTACCATAATAAGCTTCGAGGATATTCAATAGTAACAGCTCTTCCCCGCCCATCGCCCTACAACATTGTTGCACATTACACTTGGTTATGAGTAGGCAGTGGCGGGGAGGGGAGGTCTGTTGCAAACACTTCACATTCCATTGACAAGTCATTTCACTTGCTACAGGTTAACCATCTCCGTCTGCTCAACATTACCCATATACATATTACATTCATAGTTCTAAGATTACGCGTTTAAAGTTTTTACAATTTATTTTTATTACCGTATTTTCTCGCATAATTAACGCCCCCGCATAATTTACGCATCCCATTTCTGGGGGGTTCAAAGTGGGAAAAAAGAAATATTTGCATATTTGATGCACCCACTTTCTCGATGATTTCATCGCGCAGTTCCGGGTGCGTTTCGAAATAAAGATGTCAAGTAGTAGCTTTCCTATTGCGCAACCTCGCATTTCAAACCCTCGTGCAACTTCCTGATATTACTCACTGTGGTATTTCAGCCCGGTGAGTGAATCAGTGAAGACGTGATTAGTGACGATCTATTCCAGTCTGGTAGAAACTCATTTTACGAGTGTTTCGGGTACACGGATGTTTTGTGATCTCAAAGTCGTTCATTAATCCACATTGAGCAAGTATTCTAGTAATACTGCGTCATACAAACTTGCGGTGATCGCTTACGCCGAAACACACAGGAATAGGGCAGCAGGCCGCAAATATTCTGGGTCCGAGTGTAACGTGCGGTACTGGCGAAAACAGAAAATTGCCCTTCAAGAGACCAACAAGTCTCGTAAAGCATTTCGCAGTCCAAAAAGTGGCAAGTTTCCGCAAGTAGAGGAGTATCTTCTGAAATATGTGATTTCGTTACGCAATGATGGATATGCTGTTTCTTACGAAATGCTGTATTTTAAAGGACAAGAAATAGCTGCAGCACATGGGATCAGTGTCTCGAATTTTAAGGTTAGCCGAGGCTGGGTGATTAAATTTATGAAGAGAAATGGACTCTCTCTTCGAAGAAGAACATCCTTATGTCAAAGAATGCCGAATGATTTCAACCAAAAAGTCATTGATTTTCATCGCTTCGTGATTAGGAAACGGAAAGCGAAGAAATATTTGCTTTCCCAGATAGGAAACGCAGATCAGACGCCCATCAGTTTCGATATGCCACAAAGTCGAACAATCGATACGAAAGGAACATCGAGTGTTATTGTGCGCACTACTGGAAGTGAAAAACAACGGTGTACGGTAATGCTTGCTATAACAGCTGATGGCAGAAAGCTTGCACCGTACGTTGTCCTGAAGCGAAAAACAATGCCGAAAGTAAAATTTCCACGTTCGTGTCCAAGAAAAAGGGTGGATGGACACGTCACTTGTAGAAGACTGGATACGAACGGTTTGGGGAAATAGAGCGGGGTCTCTCCTTCGGCGCCCGGCTCTTCTCGTGTTGGACAGTTTTCGTGGCCATCTGACGGAAAACACTAAAAAATTATTGGAAACCATGAAAACCGATTTGGCTGTGATTCCTGGTGGACTGACATCAGTACTTCAACCCTTGGACGTTTCGATAAATAAACCATTCAAGGACAATGTGCGAAAACTCTATCAGTGCTGGATGGCGGAAAATGTGCACGAACTTACTCCAACAGGCAAAATTCGGAAACCATCTGTGGAACTCCTTTGTGAGTGGATATTGCGCGCTTGGGACATGATTTCTTCGAAGGTGATTGAAAAGAGCTTCAAAAAGACGGGAATCTCGAATGCGTTAGACGGGACTGAAGATGACTTCTTATGGAGAGATGTGAGCAGTGATAGCAGCACCAATTCTTCCTGCAGTTCCAGTGGCGACGACCAACTCGGTAGCCTATAAAAGGTAAGATTATTTTTCTTCCTTTTTAGCAGGTATGTCATTATTACTTACGTCGTTAGTACTTTCGTTAATTCATATTTACTTTGCTTCAGGTCGTACTATCAGCTCATGACGGGAAGAATATTTTCCGGTGTCCGTACTTGAAACTGTGTGTCCAACTTGCCTAATGTACTCTATTTGATTGTTCAGAAGAAAACTCAACCGTAATTTTACGTCAAATGACGATAACTTCAATGAGTTGAACTGATTTTGTGTATAATATATTTAATGTATCTTTTAAATGTCAATAAATTTCAAATGAAATTTGGGTATATCTGAAATCCTTGAATAATTTACGCACCCGAAATTTTCGCCGGTATTTTTCGTCAAAAAAGTCCGTTAATTATGCGAGAAAATACGGTATATTGTATTAGTGTTGTTATTTAATAATTATATGAGGCGTATTAACGATGAATGATGATACAGTAATAATTTACAAATTGTTGAGGCTCCTCAAACTCCTACAGTGTCATCAAACAGAGGAAGAAGATCTGGTAAAAAAGACTTAGGGAAGCAAGGAAAAGACATCATTGCCAATGTTTACAACTTTTTACAGAGTCTCACGGATGATCAAAGAAAGTTGAAAATTTGAATTTTAAAAGTGTTCAAGAGTTGACTGCTGAAGCTTGTGGAGTAAATCGATCAACAGTTCAAGGCGTAAAGCGAGACATGGATAAGTGTGAAGGAAATGAACCTAAGTTTGGTATGCCGTGGAAGCATTTTAAAAAGAAGGTGACAATAACAAATTTTGACAACTTCGACAAAGGTGTTGTGTGAAGATGTGTTTTTAGTTTTTATGAACGTGGAGAATACCCAACATCGGGAAAATCCAACAGCAGTTGGCTGAACAAATAAATTTTAGGGGCTCCAAGAAATCAGGGCAGCGAATTTTGAAACAGATTGGATTTAAATATAAAAAGTGTAATGACAGCCGAAAATTTTTAATGGAAAGGAAATTGCTTGTGCTCGCGCTACTTTTCTGAGAAAAATGCATCAAATTCGGAATGACAGTTTAAAAATTCCATATTTTATTTGGACGAAACATGGGTGAACCAAAATCACAGCAAATCAATTTAAAACTGCCACTCGGAAAAGGTTGTAGATTAATTGTACTTCATTCGGGGTCAGCTGAAACAGGCTTCGTGAAGGAATGCAAATTAATTTTCCATGCACAGAAATCTTCATTAAATACAGATTATCACAACGAAATGAATTCAGAACTTTTTAAAGAGTGGTTTGTCAACTTCGTCTATTTACTGGAAGAAAGTTCTGTCATAGTAATGGATAAAGCAAGTTATCATTCCGCACTTGCTGAGAAAGCTCCTAAATCAAACTGGAGAAAAATGGAAATTCAAGAATGGCTGAGAAATCATAAAATTAAATTTTCCATGCAAGATACGAGGGCTCAATTGCTAAACAAAAACCAAAAAAAAAATGTGCTGAAAATATATGAAATCGATCAAATAGCCTATGAAATGGGTCATGAGGTTGTACGTCTTCCACCTTATCATGCATATTACAACCCAATTGAGTTGGTGTGGGCACAGATGAAAGGATATGTGGCCGTTCGAAATAATACTTTTAAAATGGTCGACCTTGAAAGACTGATGGACGAAGCGATAGCTAAAGTAATGGTTGAAGACTGGAGAAAATGTGTCCGACATTCCGAAGAGCTTCAAAATGACGACTACAAGAAAGAATGTCCTAGAGATTTGGCTATAGAACATATGGTGATTACAGTGACGGAAGAAAGTTCAGAAGATAGTGAATCCAGTTCTGATTGAAAGAATTTAAAAATAATTGTAATGCATAAATTTTTGTGTATATTTTTTATTTAATGTGTGTAATTTTTCTTTACCAAATTTGTTTTAAAATGAAGTGTTTTATTAAATAACATATAACGTAAATGGCTGTTTTAAAAACAAATAAAATGTAAAGAGAACTGTCATATTAATAAAGAATAAAGAAAATAATTACTTATAAAATTGAAAACATAACACAAAAATTATATACAGAAAGAAAAAACAGAGGAAAGAAGAGGATTTATTTCTCTCTTTGTTCGTAGTAGCTTACCAGTGTAGTAGCGTGAGGTGTGTGTGTTATGTCTATTGTACGAGAATGCGCCGTTGTTTGTTTGTCTTCATAGTCTAATGCGCCCGTGAGTGTGAGTGTAGTGCATGAGGGAAGTGACATGACAATACCGCAGTGGCCTTGAAGCTTATTATGATGCGTCTCACATAATAAATAACTTGTAATTTTGAAACATGTGTATAGTTTGCACATTTTGCAGGATAATTAGTTAAATATTTACATCGATTTTATGCACTGTGTTTGTTTGCAGCCAGTAAACAAGAAATACACTGGAATTGAGGAAAGTGTTCCCGTTCGTAAAAATATAAATCTTATAAAGAAAGACAAAAATTTGTTAGCTTCACTGGGCCAAAATACAATGATACCTTCAAAAAATAGTAAAAAACACATTCAAGAAACAAACAGTTCTGAGATTAAACCAAAAACCAAACTTCAAGAAATGTTATTGTTAACTAAATCTGCTTCACCAACGTAAGTATTCCAATGATTATTCTATATTTAAACTAAGTAAAATGTTTTAAAGTCTTTAAATCGTTAAAATATTCAGATTATAGTGTTATGAACATATTAACAGATATTCCATAATACTGTAGTAGTCTTTAAATTATATCTTCATTTTATCGTCTGTATTATTGTAATACAGTGACATTGCGCTCTATCCAAATTAAGTTATTTTAATTTTCGTTGTGACAGTTCAGAAGTGTTTCTGAATATTTGTTTTTAATGTTCATTTACGTTGAGTGCAATACACACGTGCACGCACGCGCGCACGCACACACACACACACGCACACACACACACACACACACACACACACACACACAATGTTTTGTTGCCTGCGTCCATGCACATGCAACAAAACATTGCAGAACGATTGGAAATAAGTATTGTAGAATTCTTTTTTCATGCATATAAGTATATATAGACAATAAATTTGTTCAAATTTGTTAATTAGTCATAAGTGTTGTATTAGATTTAGGATTGTGAAATGATACACCCCAGATTGTTCATAATTTGACTCTGTATTCATGTATGTGCATCCCTAGTGTGTGAGTGTTCATGTATGAGAATGAATTAAACGAAAGAGAATAACTCCATTATTTGTTAACATATCAAAGTGAAACTTTGACAGATTATAAATCATGTTTTGCACTATAACTTTCCAATGTTGGATGAACAATTCACCATATTTTAATATGTTTTTTGTACAGTTTTATATGTTAAATATTTTATTGAGGCTGTAAAATTTGCAGACAACATTCAGACATGATTTAACGTATTATCACGTCTTTATTTATGACATAGAAGTGATTTTAACAATCAAAACCTTCAATATATCACTCAGATCATGAATTTATGCAGTGAGGTCTATGAGTTCTTCAGGAAATTTTGACCAGAGCAGACATAGCCTCTGTGCAAGATCCTCGTGCAAGGTATAACACACTTCAGTGTCACGTTGAACTCAATTTGCCTTATAATTTTCAAGTACCAGTCTAACGTCAACAGACAATTCAAAATCTTATATTATTTTGGTAATAATAATATAATTATCAATATGTCAGTTAATTAGTGTCAGTTAGTACTGTCCATGTGAGTGGAAGATATCTGCTTAGATACGTTATATCTCATCTGGAGTTATAACTTAAGTATATGCAAGAACACTTCAGGATTACGATAAGTGCAAATTCAGTGCACTTGAGTAATTAAGTTCCTAAACCTATGTAAACGAACCCTGAGATAATAATAATTAACTACATATTTATTGGATCTAATGAATAGATATGCGAAGTTAAGTGAACCTACACCAGATTTCATAGATACTGCATCCAGAATCAACACACTCAAATATAAGGAGTTGATTGTGGAATTCAAGTAACATCCATCAGTTATCAACATTTATAAAACAGTTATAAATGCTATAATTATTTATATGTGCCAAAGACAATAATTTAAATTTATTTATGTATAATGATACTGACAATATAAGAGAATTCAGTTTAGGTAATTTTTAGTAAATATCAACTTCCATAGTAACAAATTTTTATCACTTATCTATGCATAAGTATGTATAATTGCATAGATATATTACAATATATAAATAAAATCTTCCCATGTATAGGTGATACACGAGGTGGTGTTATTTCTCATCTTCTGAGATGCTAAAAAGTATCAGGTTATTATTATTTTACCACTATCTTTTATAACTCAAGCCCAAGATTGGATCGAACAACTGAATTGGTGTGGCATATTGGTTGTCTCAAAATTTCCCCTTTTTCTATGACTGTCTTCAGTTTATTTGTACCTAATGATGCAGATGCTTCATGAGCATGTGTTATATAAGAACATGCTAATGGTTATGAAATGTCCTGTTATGACTCACCCCCTGTTTTAAACCTAATGATCAGTTTTGAACACTCAGCTTGAAATGCACGTTGTACAGACACTTCATTTTGAGGCTGTCAGAATTTTCAGTAATTTTGCACAAGCACAAAACAGTCTTGTACAGTGTTTATAAATAGTGGATACAGCAATCATAGTGTATAGTTATTTTTGTAATGATAAACATTTTTATGAACTTATCAACATTAGTCATATTTATACTTTATTACAGGATATATTATTAAATTTTATGTAAGTGATGGTAAACTATTTTATAAGCCTGCATGTGTGTTTTAAATAATAGAATGTTATTTAACAGTTTCCTGTTAACAACATGTTGCTGAAAGAACATAACATTTAATTTGCACAGCATAAATCAAAAACTTGTATTAAAAAATACTGACAACTATAAATGAGCTTTGTTTTAAACTGTAAATGCACATGTATACAAAATATAGTTAGAACATTTTTATTTAAAATATAAGTTGATTTCTGATTTGTACATCTGAATCATGCAAGTTTTGTTGTGAATTGACGGTATGTGCTAGACATAGTTTATGAGTGAGACAGAAGTTACTGAATATGCTCTCGCAATCACCATACACTTCGATTAAGTGGATGTAATTCCTGTGTTAGCTCTGCACATCTCACTGTCCAAAAACTATCATCAGGTTTCTACCACACCTGTTGAGTTACTGCGGGAAGTATTATAATTGTGCTATTCCGCAATAGTGGAAGATATTCTGATTAGGTATATGAACACTTCAGGTTTACCAGAGAGGTGTAAGTTTATTATCATCATCATCATCTTCAAGGATTAAACCAAGGATGGTTTTTTCCAGTCTCAAATAGGCAAAGGTTAGAGCTGGTCACTCCAGTGCTTTCTCGGACGTCCCACACCTCTCTGTCCCCTCGGTTTATAGTTCCATAGTTGTTTGGGGATGCGTCAGTCATCCATTTAGCAAAGATGTTCCCACCAATTCAGACGATACTGGGCGATCATGTCGAGTATACTCATAATATTCAGTTCCTGCCATATATCTGTGTTTCTTCTATGATCATGGAGTGTATACCCTGCCACATGCCTGAGAAATCACATTTCAGCCACCTGGATGCAACTGGCCTGGCCTTTCATTAAAGTTCAATTCACATACCCATAAAGAAGTGTGGGAAGAGCCATCACCTTGTAGAATTTTAGGTGTGTTCCTTTACTTGCTGCCTTAGGGTTTGCCTAATGTTCCCACATATAAGGTTGAACTTAAGCAACTTAGTCACAACATAGTTGCTTGCATTATAAGACACACTGTAGCCCAGGTATTCAAAATTGCCAACTTGTTCCAGGACAGTACCATCTACAACAATTTTTGCCTGTACAGGATCAGTTCCACGAAAAGCCATCACCTTGGTCTTAAGTGTGGATATTTGCGATCCAGAGTCTATGCATATTTGATTTAACAAATGTATACCCATCTGCAATCTGTTTTCAGAGTTCGACAGAATAGCCTGATCGTCCACACACAACAAAGTGTCAATTTTAGAGTGACCAATCATAAAATGTTCTGGGAGACACATCTGCTAGTTTTGTGTGACATCGTCAATATATAAATTAAAAAGAGAAGGTGATACCATCCTTGTCGTACTCCACAATTGATCAGGCTAACTCTGCCAGCTGTTCTCAGTTTCCCTGCTTCTATTAAGATTTTATTCTCCATATAAAGACTCTGTATTACTCTAACTAGATGTTGTGGGATCCCTTTCCTTGCCATTACTGCCCATAGTTTGCTCCAATTCACTCTGTCAAACGCCTTCTTGAAGAGGTGTAAGTTTAATACACCAAAAGCAGTAACAGTATTGGTCCATGGTGAACGTGTATGCAACCCTGCCCATGAGAAATGTCTACAAGCCCAAAAGCGATCCTAAGGCTGGACAGAGTAAACCAATCCACTTATTCATCCAAATTGGAACAACTTATTGTGTGAAGGATCTGCAGTTGGCATTAAAGGGAAGTGAACTTATATTATTTCTGTGCAATTATAACAAAAATATTTAAAAGTAAGACTCCCTTGTATCAGTAAAGACTTTATAGTTTAAATAAGACCAAAAGAACTTATTAAAGATTAATTCATTTCATTGTGTAGAAAGTAAATATTAAGTATGTGTTACGAAGATCGACAGAGACAGATTAATTTATTTTTATAAACTGTATTAAAAGCACAGTAGATTGTCAGACAATAGTAGTATCATTAATAAATCCACTTCATTCCAATTACATATACCTCGACTACTTATTCTATGTGACACCTATACATCGCAGTATGTTACTGGAAAATGCACAAATGGAAATGCAGAATTTATTATGCAGCGATATGTTGTTAAATGAAAACATGTGAACTTTAAACTATAAGTATATCCGAATATCATCCTGTATGCTGCCTAGTCAGATCTGGGTGATAGCGCAGGGCAAAGTTCAGTCCAGAATCAGTGCTGATCCAGAAATGTTGAATAGGGCAAGTCTTTTTCAGAAATACCTAGCTTGTTTATAGAGTTTGTGTATAGTGTTAGTGTTTGTGTGTTTACAGATTTGTAGCCACCAGTCTTTCTGTTGCAGTCTTTTGTATAAAAAGTATTACATTGTCTTTAGGGACATGCCAGTGTGTGAGGGGTGTGTATGCTTGTTCAGGCAGGATACTTAAGTGTTCTGTACATTGACAGTTTGCTAATAGTGTCAGGGCCAGAGCAGAAGAGATAATCAAGTGTGATAGCATGGTGTTCAATTTTCAAGACGTCAGTGTGTAATTGAACGGAAATACACAGAAACAGTATAGGGAATATAAATATTTGCCAAAATGAAAATCATTGTTGCATCGTATGTTATGATAAGGTGACCAACTTTTTTACATTGAAAAGGAGGACACAAATAAATTGAAGAAAAAAAATATTGTAAATAAAAGAAACATTTTATTCATTGCAACAATAATACACTATAATATGTTAAATGCATAATAAAAACATTTGTAACATTTTGTATTGTAATTATGCTTACATGCCTATTAATTATTATTTAAATGAGTACTTTTCCATTGAATGAATATTTTTTGTCAATGTATCATCTTCTAACAATATATTGGAAATATCTGAACAAGAAATATCCTTCATATTGAATTTAAAGCAAGTGCTGCAGCTAGAGTATCAACATTCAATCTCGATTTCTCACTTGTCCAAAAATCATTAGCAATTGAAAAAACTCTTTCAACTGCTGCATTAGTTCCAGGGCAGCACAACGTAAATTGAACAAGAATAAATAAATTTTCACATGGAATATGTTCATTTTTGAAATGGCTGAATATTTTCACCCATCTTTTATCAATTTCAACGTGTTGATTTTCCCATTGTATTAATTTTTCAGAATTTAAATATACATTCAGTCTTCTAATTTCTTCAAAGAGACAGTTGTCATCTATTTTAATGTCTGGCATTTCTTTAGATAAAAACTCAACACAAGATTCAATATCTGTCCAATATACTTGCGATGAAGTCAAAAAACACCATTGAAAACTGTTATTTCCCATGATGTTTGTTTCAGACCATTCTTCGATATATTGAAAACATGTTTGGTAAAAATTCTGCACTTCTTTGATAAACTTTTCCGTTATGCCCGGATTTGATTCCTCTAAGTCTGACAGTTTTCTTTTTACAATTAAAGGAAAAAATTTTTCTTCAAATCAGTATTTATATTGAAGGATAAAGTCATTCAAAATAAGACTAACTTTTGTAGCTGAAATGTGTTCACCTTCAATCTTTTGAATCGTTTTGTGAAAAATAGATGCTTGATTATGTACAAAATACTTTAATATCTGAGATATTTCATTATTGAAAAACGATTCCAGGATTTTAGGACATTTCTCTACACTTAAAAAATATGAACAGAGAGGCTCAAATAATTGTAGAACACGCTCTATAGCAGGTGTTAGAGCAAGCCATCTAACTTTTGAATATCCTAAAAGTTTTTTGTATTCAAGATTCGCTTCTTCACAAAATTGTTTTAAAGTAGCCACACGGACGGTAAAACGACTAAAATACAAATAAATTACCTTATTTTAAATCCGTCCTGTGACTTTGTTGCGTTGTTTTTGTTGTTACTCGTTTCGGAAACTATGTCCCATCATCAGACATATCACTCGGGAAGAGATCGTCAAATATTAAAATTCATAAAAGTACATTATTTAAACACACGTGTTCGACACGTGTTTAAATAATGTACTTTTATGAATTTTAATATTTGACGATCTCTTCCCGAGTGATACGTCTGATGATGGGACATAGTTTCCAAAACGTGTAACAACAAAAACAACGCAACAAAGTCACAGGACGGATTTAAAATAAGGTAACTTATTATCAAAAACGTGACTTGGACCATAATCAACAATGTTCAAATAAATTGTAGTTATTATTACTTCTACATCAATTGGCATGGCACATGACGCCGTGTTGATTGCATTTGACAAAATATGTGCATTACAACCTATTCCTAGTATTTTCTTTTGGAGTAAATTTTGTAATTTTACATACACATTATTCACCCCTTTGCGTCTTCGCCCATCAAAATTTGTGTTTGTATTATCAGCTGTTAGTGCAACAACTGTGGATTTCAAATTGTTTTCATTTATTACTCTGTATAGATGGTTTGACAAAATTTCAGCAGTTTCGCCCTCAGTGGATTCTAAATTTAAAATTTTTACTTGAATGCCCTTGTAAACATTAAAATATCTTGCTAGTATTGGATACAATTTAGTTTCATTATGATTTGATGCATCAGATAAAACCGTTCCAAATGCTGCAGTTTTCAAGTCTTCTGTAAGTATTTTATCACAGTAATTTTTAAATACTGATTTAATAATAGCCTCGCATTTTGTCCTGGCGCATGAAAATTTAGCATTGTGAAACTTTTTCAATAATTTAGTTGTACAATCCATACTATGAAAACTTTGATTGTGAATTATGGTATGAAATGCAAATGTTCCCTCCATTGCAGCTAACTGTTTTTCATCTTCAGAATAACTTGAAGTTTTAAAAAAACTTGTTACTTTACAACTGGAAGCTGATGCATTTAATGATTGCTTATGTTTGTTGGAGGTCAAGTGTTTCGTTATAGCTGCTCTGCCCCCAACTGCAATACAAAATTCTCCTCTGCAAATATTGCAGAAAACAATGGTATCTTTCTTTGATATGAGGAATGGAAATTCCTTTTTCAATTGATCTATGAAATGGCATTTCCTCTTTTTTGATTTTTCCATCCCTTAAATGAAATTAAAAATTAAAAATAAAATATAGAGCTACACGAATGATGCAAGCACATTACGAATAAATAAAATTAATTATTAAAACTGAAACTTTAATAACATAAGCGAATAAACTCCACTAAATTTTAAATTTAAATTATTTTATACTTCTGTTGACAACAGGGTTGTATAAACTTTTAAATAAAATTATACATATTTGGAAATATTAAATAGATAATGAATGAATAAAACGTGAATTTGATTACCTGTGTATGATTGAATGTTCACTGAGAAAGAGATAATTACCGTGAGTCTACTGCGTGCTATGTGCCGTGTCGTGTTTTGGTAAGAAGTAAACAAAGCCACTTGTGTGCGGCTCCCAAGGTCTCCCATGCGGAGCGCATGCATCTCATAATCGCGTCTCGACGCACTGTACCGAGCCTTGACGAATCGGCATGTCAAATACAAATACGTCAAATCACCTGCAATGGATCGGCTCGGCATCGATCGAATATGGAGATTTACAGATTAGTCTTCAAATATCGAAAAGGAGGACACTTTTCGAGGCAAAACAGAACTTACAAAAGAAGGACTGTCCTCCCTAAAGGAGGACGATTGGTCACCTTAGTTATGATAGTATTTCATTGAAACAGATGTGCCATTAAATTGCATTCTGTTCACTCTTGAGGCTTTTTGAAATCTAGCGTTAATCTTTATTTACAGCAGCTGAATTTTTTGTGCTGACTTATGGCCTCTCCTGACATGTGTATTATTGTGGTCTGTCCTGAGGTGGAAGGAAAGAGAGAATGTGTTGTCAGAGATTGTCATCTGATGATCAATGGGAAAGGGGCTAATCCTCTCCATCAGAAAATCATTTATTTCTAAAAACTATACAATTAAAGTGTTAAACTTTAAACAACAATCAAATATCTTCTGCAAAGATAGGTTGTTTCACATTGTAAATGAGAATGAGACCAAACAAGAACCAACACAGAATATAAAAGCTGTGATCATGCAGCTTTACCATAACTGAGCTCATAAATATTTTAAAGACAAACTACTCACTCTTAATCCACTTCTGGGTGTGACATTGAACTAGTTGAACAACCTGGATAGTCTTCTGCATTTAAATCACTTTATCTTTTTAACAAAATACATTGGAATTAACTAGATTCCAGAAGGCACACAATAGCACAGAAAGAAGTGTTTCACCTCCTTTGAATGCTTCCAAACAGTGGATATCATATTGAGGTTAATTAATTCCTTGCTTAATTATGTAGTTACACATTCTACCGTAAGGGTTTTGGAGCTACAGACAAACTCCATAACCAACTCAGCCAGTTAGAGGAATTGAACAACAGTCATCTTAATTGTTATTATTTGTTATATATATTTTGTACAGTGTACTTGGTAATGGTTTATGGAATGAAACATAAATTTGTAGCTCTGTCAGGAAAGTAACTAAAAATTCAAAATAATGTTAATTAAAGTTTTAAATTAAAAACGCCCCGAAAAACATTAAGATGTTTTCACAATGAAAAAATATTTTTTATTGTATGGAAATATTATGAATGTGGTGCATGTTTAGTGACATTTTTAGGCGAGGCGCCCACAGATGTGGCGTGGCGGAGGCGTGACGTTGCTGGGATAAATAACATTGGTTAGTAAATAGACTAACGCTAAAAGAAGTGGTGTGGCGGAGACGTGGCGGCTGCGTCTCTTCACATCCACCACGTCTCCGCCACTCGATTACATCGTGTTCTATTTTCGCCACGTCCACATCCGTTTCTGTACTGTGTTTTCAGAGTGATTCGTAAAACAGACTGAGAATTAATACTCACAAATAAATAATTATAATCATAAATAATAATAAAGTGTAATCATGTGTGACGACCAGTATTTCAATATTAATTTTATGCAACTTGTTGAGCAGCATCCGTGCTTATATGACCACACCTCGCCGGATTACCACCGTACCAGAGCCCAAGATCAAGCTTGGATTGCAATAGCAAATGAAATCAAGGAGAATGGTAGATTCATTGCAGTGCCTGATTGCAAGATAAAGTAGAAAAACCTGCGAGGAAGATACATAAAACACCTACGAGAATATACGCCGTCAGGTATTGTAAATAAGAAGCCATACTAGTTGGCCGAATTTATGGGTTTTCTTGAGCCATTTATAAAATCCCGCCAAACGAAAAGTAATGTAAGTCATGCAAACGACGAAAGAGTGAGTGAAGAGATCTTACACGAAACGGAATCTTTTAAGGATGAGGATCCTCCCCAGATTCAAATGGAACGTCAATCTGTAACACCATTTCATCAGGAAGAAAAAGAAGAGGAAGAAGAAGAACGCCATTCAAAACAAATAAATCGTGCCTCTTCGCAACTCCCAAAAAACAAATATCGAAAAGTTTCTGATTAATTACTGTTGCTACAAGATGTCAACAGATCAGCAATAGAAAATTTTTCTGCAAAAACAGACAGTGGGAAAATATGACGATGCAGACTATTCATTTTTAATGAGCGTATTACCGAATATGAGAAAAATGACAGAGGAGCAAAAGCAACGTTTCAAAATTGGAATTTTAACTATGGCAGGAAATATATTAGGTGAAAAATCACCAGCAAATGTTTCATATGAAGACTTCTCGCCAGGTTTGTCAACTTCGCATGCTTCCGGTTACAAACAATATCAACCGGGTAATACAGTCAGTCATCGCACACTCCATATTACTACTGAGCAAGGAAATGTAACACTTACTGATGCATTGCGTACCTTAAATGATGGTTGGGTCGGTTAAATGATGGTTGGATATTACAAGAATGTGTTGCATACAAAGTTAAAGCATTTAAAAATATTCTTCATGTGAAGATGTTCTGCAATTTATTTTGAACAATCTGTAGGCTATACCGTAAAAAAATGTTGTATTTTCTTCTATCAAAATTATAATAATTGTGTGTACCTATGTATTCTTGTTACATCCCACATCTTGAAAAGACTAATTTATAACGAAATAATTAATAAGATTTAACTTACACAGGGATAAATTTACAAACACTGTATTTTCAGGGGATGTGTTTCCAAGGATGGTTTCGTATCATCAACACTTGCTACCGTTTGGTACCACACACCACATGCAGCTTTTGGTACCACAAACGGTATAAAAAGTGCTGATGATACGAGGCTATCCTCGTGAATTGCGTCCACTTTAAGTACAGTGTTCTTATAGTTATCTTTCTGTAACGTTAAATTTTATTAATTATCTTGTTATGAGTATTATGCACTTTCATTCCTGAAGCAGACGCATTGAATTGTGGTTTACTACCGTGCAAATAAATAGTTATTAGTACTTCTGTGAATCATTGGCACTATAATATAAAACCCACAGTACCAAAACATAGTTCAGTATTTGAAACGATATAAAAAAAATGTGTGTGCTGTTAAATACTTTATGTCGATAATGTTGATGGTAAATTTTGTGGTAGTTTTTGAGTAAGCATTAGAAATAACTGAAAATGTGTCCACTTTAGGTACAACATTATTGTTATTTCTTATCGATTTCTGTCAACTTAATGCTATTAAAATACGTTCTTCAGGCGTTATAGAAAGCCTCCAGCTCGTATCCTTTTTACTAATTTCTGGACGTAACTTTCTACTAAAACACTCAATGTTTCTCTCTTCATTCTATAAAACGATTTGAACTTCTCATCGTACAAGTTCAAGTCCTTAAACACATTAAACGCACCACAATCTTTCTTCTTCTGCCAATATGGATGTATCCAAAATCGCCTTCCTTTATGAACTGCTTTGTTTAAAATATTTACATTTGCCAAATGGACAAGCGCTAAAACATCTTCGTCATCGGAGGATGACATTTACGACTGATGTGACAGCAACAGCCGCCTACCCTGTTGGCGTTAAGACACATCACTGCCACGTCGCTTTAAAATTGTCGCCACCCGTCCATCGGTCGTCACTGCCACATCGCCGCCACTTTGTATTTTGCCACCTCTGTGGGCGCCTGGCCTTAGAGTTATTTATTTGAGAAGTCTGTGTTGTGCTTATGGAACTTTCCACTGGAGTAGAGTGTGAGCAAGTGATAGTAAGAACTAACTTCTATTAGACGGTGTTAGTGTTGAGGTGTTCTTTAAAAATATCCCAATAATGATGTAATAAGAAAACTAAACAATATAATAGCATAAAAAACCTATTCCAGAATTGATACATTGCTGTAACCATTCTAAATGAGCCTAATACTTGAATAGGAAAGGTGCTTAATTCAGTTATATGCATCTACAAAAATGATTCTGTTGTGTAAGTGACGTTACATCAAAATTTCATAGGGGAAATTTTTAATGCCCTACTAATGTACCTACTTTAATATTGTTATGACTGTCTACTTGATCGTCAGAGGTACAGTGGAAAACAAAATACAAGACACCAATCAAGTCACTAATCACCAGCTTTAATTTTCACAGTTAAACAGTTCGTAATTAACAACACAGTCTCTTACAACAAATCAAATAAAAACTGTTCACATGCAATAAAATGTCAACACAATTATTGTATTACAATATTACCGCCCGATTATAAAACGCAACACTTCACTAATAACCACTTGAATGTACACGGTAATATCGCCCGATAATAACTCTCGAACCGCACTGTAAATACATCACAACTATACTAAAAATTAAGGCCACTGCCGCCTTGTATTTATACATCCGCACACAGACCAGAAGATTCCAAACTGCGTCTTAGCGCCAGTGTGTATGACGTAATTAATTGCGGCCTTGACACGGTCCGCGCGGCTGGCGGCTTCGAGAAAAGTCTCGCGAATGCGTCAAGAGTCACGTACACCACCGCATTACATTCTGGATCAGTCTGGGACGTTCGATAAACACGTAAATTGTTCTGTGATGTAACAATATACAGTACTAGCCTACCTATCTATCTACCAATTTGTACTACTGCCTTGGTGACGCTTCATCTACTTTACAATCCTCCTCCATTATTTTCTCTCTTTATCAAATCTCCTTATCCTCTCATTTCAATCTTCACCTCTTATTATATGGAGAGGCATAAATAAATTATGCACAAATTTCATAATTTTCTTATGTATAAAAGTATTGTGACAATGGTTACACATACTGTCATATTGTACATTGGAAACAGAATAACTGATACCAATGAAGTCACTAATTATGAATTTTAATTAGACACAAACAACAAAGGCACTTTTGTACAATAACTCAAGTTAAATTGTCCAACACACAATAATAAATGTCACCTTATTACAGTTTCATACTAATTAACACACCAATCAGTTTCTGCCAGCACAATAACAAACAATCCGAACTTCACTCTAATATCTCTGGTTGAAAACACCAACAGGCTACTTCGAAATCCTGTATTTATACTTCACTGTCTTGCACTGTAGTGACATAGTGGGGCCAGAGTGCTGGTAAAGTAGTTGAGTAACATCTGGAAGGGGCACAGATAATCTCAAACAATGTAGAATGTTATCCAACTCTGCTACACAGAATGATCTTCAAATGACTGGAACAGCGTCCCATGCCCTGGTATGCTGAGAGTCATGTAGGCACTAGCGATGCAGTGCTATTTATTTCCTTAGTGTAGCACTACCCCCTCCATAACCCTGTTCGTCCCAAAATTGGCAAACTGTCTCTGCAGTAATACTTTGCCAGGCGGTGTAGGTGGTCTAGGCAGTCGATTCTCTACTTGCAAAGAATAATTCTGCAACTTTTGGATCTGAATCTTGGGTAACTGGAACATTAGTTCCAAGAAAGACAAATCTCCCACCTATAGTCCGGCTGGAGTCATGTCAGTTGCCTTGTGTACTGATGACCTATGGGCCATTAGGAATAGTGGTATACACTGGTCCCAGTCTGGTTGGTTCTTGTCAACAACCTCTTGCAGAATGTCCTCTTAAGTGACTTCTCCCCTCTGTCTCTTCCTTTCACTCGGGAACAAGCAAGTACCTTTCTTTGATGACCATAATTGTTTTCCAATCACTTCTTCTATTGTCATGCTAATTATTCTTCCGTTTACACATCCAACACTACGTTTTCCTCTTCTCTTCACCTGTTGACTCCTTTTTCAATCACTGTCACTTGCTTGATTGAATGGTTGGTTGAGCCTACCATATCGGCTGTGGAAATTGGATTTTCTCTTGGTCAACTCTCAGGGCGTTCTCTGTCCACATCGAACCCATAGGCGATCATAATGTCCGTGCCAAGAATCACTTCATTGACAATGTCTGGAATGTTGGTGGCTAAACTCAAGGAGACCCAGGTGTATACATATGTGTGACTTTGACTTTCCTAACACTTTGACGGTGATATCCAGTCACAGTCTGTATGGTACAAGAGCTAAATTGAGGTTAGTAGTGGCTGACTAAGTCAGGGCACACAATGGACACTGTAGCGCCCATGTCAACTGTAAATAATATTGGTTTACCTTCCACCAATCCATTAATCATCAAGTTTCCACTGGTCTTATGAAGAGTAGAAACTGTGTGCTGTTCTGGAACCTTATTTTTCCAATTTGTGCAGTCATGCCCTTCTCTCTGTATTTTATTCTCCCAACAATCTACATGAAGATGTCCACATTTCCCACATTTGTAACACTTTGGTCTTCTGTCTCTTTCTCATCATTCAAATCGTTGTGGCAATTGACCCTTTGAATTGTTTGTCTTGTATCATTTCTTTTCTGCCCACATCATAACGGCAATGTGATAATGGGATATTCTGACTACAGTGTGATGACTTAAACTCTTTAATGTAGAGGAATGCTAACTTGGCAACTTCAAACTCAAGGCCATGAACAAGAGCCTCTGAGCTATTTCGGTCTTACCATTTGTAACACTTGATGTTCAGTCTGTGACTCCATCAATAAATATCTGCATTTCAAACCTCATTTGAAAATCCTCTGGTGATTCTGGATAGGCCAGTCTAATTAGTCTGTTGATATTTGCTTCAAACTATTGAAGACTCTCTCCAGAATGCTGTTGTCATGCTCCCAATTCAGTGCAGTACACATTGTGCAAATGTTTATCACTGTACTAGAGCTTTATTCAATTTGCATAGGTGTTCTGGCTATCAGGTGGGACTTTCTGTAGTAGCTGTGTGCCAGGTTCTTTTAAAGCGGGGAATGAGTGAAACTGTTGTCTCTTTCTCCGCCCAATGATTTGTGCATGCACCAGCTTCAAATTGCCAAAGATATGTCACCAGTGAGTGCTTCCATCAAATGTTGGGGCTGTGACGTGAACTGGGTCAACTGCAGGCAAAGCCAATTTCTCTGATACCTTATTTTCTATGTACTTTTCTGTCTGTATGATTAACATCGTCTCTTCAGTCATTTGTTTCAAATATGTGGCTGTACTTTCATTAACTGCTTGACTTCACTTTTAATTTGGACTCTTCTGCTTGCAACTGACTCTTCTATTGCAAAAGACACTTTGATTAATATTGATTCTTCTATGTTTGAGGTAGATTTTTCTGCAGTGTACAATTTAACTCTGGGCCATTGATGTTACCACGTTGGAGACACAGTTCAGCAGTAGTATGCTCTTGCAATTGCTTTACTCCTGCTTTCTGTTGTTGTTTCTTAACCTGTTGTTTCTATGCTTCTTCTGCTTCCTGTTGTCATTTCTTGTCCTGACATAATAGCAATTGGAAAGATTCCATTAACTGACTGGTATCCATTGTTAAAACTAATTACCACTCATACTACGCTTCTACAAAGTGTTGTCTGTTTCCATTGTTAAGGGTACTATCCCAATTCTGACACCAATGTTATGATATGATAGTCACAAAAATTGTCGTGTTGTACAGTGGTGTAACTAAACAAACAAATTTAATAAATACAACTGCCAGAATCTTACCTACCTTGCGATCTTTTCTTGCAAACTTACCTTTTCAGAACACCATTAGAACTTCAGGGCCGCCACCAATATCTTTAAAAGGATATATATGGAAACCTTTACACTTTACCTTAATTAAAAACACTGTAACAATTTTGCCATCTGACTTCCCATAATTCAGAAAATTCCCCGGAACGTTAGACGAGTTTTTCAGCACAAAGTATGGGAAATGGTTATGGCGTAATAACTACAACTAACACATGTTATGTAAAATCAAATATTGTTTTATTCAAATTGTCTTCTTTCTCTTTCTTTCTTTATATCTGTATTTTTTAATAATTCTATGCCAATAAATTTTATGAACTACTAATAAATCTTTCTGTATGAACCAGTACCTTTTACAACACACACACACACACACACTCATCCGGTTTACATTTATTACTTTTATAACCCCCATACTTAACTGTCCACACTATCCAAAATGGTTCCGCTGTCTTTCTGTTCACTTTCACTGACACTGTTGTAAATCCAGTTTACATTTTATTTTTATGTCACTTCCACTTGCCCTTCCCTATTTTCTTACTTTATATAATTTTGGGGTAGGCCGCACGTACTTACACGCGCGGGCCTCCCGTCACTTTTTTACTGAGACGGTGCTGGACTTTTGACTGGACTGTTTGACTAATGATGGCAAACTGGGCGAACCTCATGCGCTTGGTTGCCCACATGCCAAGCGTTAGGCGTTGGCTGCTGCCGTCAACTCGTTCCATGATTGGTGTAAATGTAGTGAGCGGGAATAATTTGCCTTACTTCCGTTATGAATTTTGGGTTGAAGATTACATATTTTCTCATGCCCTTTCATGTCCTCTGAGCACATGTCGCAAAAGGCGGCACACACGCGCGCTCTTACACATTCCATTGTTCTGATTTTCGTCGTACCTTGCACAGCATTGCACCGAACTGACTACCGGGTGTTCACAAAAGTCACACATTTGGTGATCTAAAAGTGTTGCCTAGCATGACGGGCTACAAATTGTTACAAGAAAATTATGAAATTACAAAAACCCCTTAGTTTGCCCCGTTACAGTGGAAACAGAATAACTGACACCAATGAAGTCATTATACTGGAATTTTCACAGGAGAGGGATTGACAGTTGAGTTGCGATGATGTCATCACCACGTTTACCACTTCATATCCCAAACACTTTGTTTGCCACGTTTCTGTTGAATGTCACCCAAGCTCAAGTTTCGTTACTGCATTCACTCAAAACATACTTTGTGCAGACTAAATATCTGTTGGCCTACTTAAAAATGAATGTTTATCCAGTTTTAACTAAAGATAATTCATAAACTAAAATAATAAGAGAATAAACTAAACAGAATAATAAACTGGTAGAAATAAAGAGAATAATAAACAAGAACTTAAATCTTCAGTGTTTTTTAATTAACTTAAATATTCAGTATCTTTAAGTTTTTGAGTTAACAATAAATGTGATAATGTGCAATCATCAACTTAGTGTATAAATATTTGTAAATATAATAAAAATTAACAATAATAAAAAATATAAGACACCAAATATGAGTCACTGCTTTTCCCCAGCCGTCTGCAGTAACATTCGTAATACCCTCACGTATAAATTTTTCTACTTCTGTTCCTGTAAAAGTCTTATTATTTTTTGCTACATATCCCTTTACTTGTGCTCAACTTAATTCAGTGGGGGTTAAAATGACAGTGATATGGTGGCAATCTTACTACTTTATGGCCATGTTCTTTCGCTACTTTGTCAATTATGTATTCCGGAAATCATGGTTTTACAACCTGACACCAGCTCTAATAGCTCTGTGTTTTTTCATGCTAACAATGGTAGAAATGTTGTGTTCATGAAATCAGTCAATAATTTCTTCTTTACTTGTAGCTAATGTCAGCGCTTTGACGTATATAACCGAGTGTAAGGGGCATTATCCATTACAATAGTTGACTGCACTGTGAGGTTTTTTAATAATGAGTCTGTGAACCACTTGGTACAGTTTTCGGAGTTAATTTCTTCATGGAAGTCACTCATTTTCTTTTATTTAAAGCCATAAAAACAGTTAGGTATGAAACCTTTGCATGTCCCAGCATGTACAATAATATATCAACCCCCTCTTCCTAAAGGTACTTTCATTGTTCCTTCCACAGTATCATTTGTCCAGCCTTTTCGTAAAATGTGACCTATATTTTACCCATGTGTCATTTAACCAGACTACATGTTCAATAGATGTAGTTTGAATTTGACTTAGAAATCTACAACATAAAGCAACTACGCTTTCACTTTCCATTAGAATATTTCTGCCTGAAATGTTAGTAAAATTAAAACCGATATTTTACTACTTGTAAAAAGATTAGCTGCTGCCAACGACTTATGAAGTTTATGTATTGTTGGGTGCTCTTTTGTACAATAGTAGCTAAAAGTGTGCTGCCCAGTTGCATTTTCTTGGAAAGAATCTAACTTTGTAACTCTTTTGTCTATATTTTTTTTTGTTAGGGGTTTGAAACTTGGGCTCTGCATCACTAAAATCAGTGAAAAGATTGTCTTTCTGTTTTCCTATACGTACTATCAGGTTCTTCCCTACTTCACATGGGGCAGTTGTATGCTCTAAAACTTTATTCACAGAAATTAATGGCCCACTGTTTGCTGTTTCTTTTTCAAAATATTCACGTACTGAACAGATAAGTTGTCTTGCCTGTTCATTAAATAATTTCCTTTTTCTTGTCTTGCGTATAGCTGAAGCACTTGTACTAGCGTCGGACATAGCTGAATGGATAGTATTAACGATCACTATCACTTAATACAATAAATATTTAAATTTTACCACTTCTGAATATTAGACTAATAATCACTAAATTAAAAAAAATATCACTAAATTATGCAACACGCACTAAAATATGATAACATTGTAAATGTTAAAACTGTTAAATTTCAGTCACATCAAACAAAAGTAAACACACTAGGCATACTATTTAATTTACTATGCACACGTGGTAAAGCATAAACAGCGGAACAAGTACGAATTGACAACACTGTGCTGTATAGTTTCGGCCAATCAGACCACACTAAACACCAGTTTCCCACTCACTTGCAGACACTGTCAATCCGTCTCCTGTAAAAATTTAACTGTAATTACAAACTTTAATTAAATACAAATAACAGTTAGAAATCAACAGAGGCACTCTTATACATTAGCTCAAGTTAAATTGTGCAAGACACAATAATAAATGTCACCTTATTTCAGTTCCATACTAATTAACACACTTATCATTTTCTACCAGTCACAATAACAAACATTCTGAAATTCACTCTAATATTGCTTTTCTAAAACTGCAATGGGCTGCTTCAAAATCTAGTATTTATACGTCACTGCCTTGCACTGTAGTGACATAGCGGGCCAGGATGCTGGTCGAGCAGTCAAGTAACGTCTGGAAGGGGCGCGGACAATCTCTAACATTCCAGAATGTTACACTACTCTGCCATGCAGAGTGATCTGTAAATGACTGGAACAGCCTCATGCAGCCCGGCGTGCCAAGAGTCACTAGGCACTCAGTGATGCGGAACTGTTCATTTCCTCAGAATAGCAGTAACATCGGTTTGCTCTAAATGACCCAGCCACTGTAGCCTTTGGCCTTTTAAAATGTCACTGTAAACATACAATACTTATTTCTTATAAATATAATATGTGTAATGATTTATATAGTTTTACTTTTGAAGTTATGAGAATACTTGATATTAATATAATTCACAATTTTATTTTACTTTTTTCAGTAGTACAATGGGGTCGCTTTTATTACATCACAAAGGCACAGAACTTGGCAAAAGCTGCACAGTGGTGTCTGAGACAGTAAAAAATAACAGTATGTTGATTCCTAATAAATCTGATACTGAAACAAACAATTGCACTGTCAATAATAAGAAACAGCGGTTTGAAAAGCTGTCATTACCAACAGAAGTTGACTGTAAAATTCAAACTGTGCCAGAGGAGAAGCCTAATAACAAAAAATTTGATTCAAAAGCATTAATTGATAAATTAATGACAACAGTAGCAAAAGAAAATAAAGAGTCAGTTCCAAAACATTTCTCACTTTTTATAGACAAGAATTCAAGCACAAGCAATTGTGATGATAAAAATAAGTTAACACAAAATACAGGAAAGTATAATGCTAGGCAACAGAAGAAAATTAGTGAATCCATTTTAGAAATGAGTAATGCTATAAAGTCAAATAACATGAACTCTGAGATGGGTGTTGGAACAGTGTTGTCTTTGGGAAATCGTAGCGAAGGTGGTCAGGCTAAGACTTATAAATGTGTTTCAGAAAGTGTTCATAAAAATGTAAAGAATAAAATTCATCCAATAAATCATGTGTCTGTTAAAAGTGATCATCATAAATTAGAAAGGGAATCTTCAGAAAATGTGGATAATCAGAACAAAACGCACTCAGTAGATAAACGAGATGATAAAAACATTATTAAGAATATATGCAAAGGAAATGAAAATGAAGCATCTGTTGGAAGGGTTCACAGTATGACCCCAAAGGAATATTACAATAGATCATCAGTAAAAGCTAAGGTAGGTAATGTCATAGGTTGTGAATGTTACATTTATATTGATAGGTAGTTTATATTGATAGGACTGAGCTCATACTTAACGACTTTTGTGTAAATATATGAAAAAACTGGTATGAAATATTCCATTGTTACCATCACCATGGTGATAGTATTAGTTTTATAATTTAAATTTTAAGAAAATAATATAAAATATTTTATTGTCTTTAACTTGCAGGCTGTGAGATTATTTAGGAATTTATATAAGCTTGTTTATATTAATATTTTGCCACAAAGGCTTTGGTGATCAGAGTTATCAAATATAAAGCTATCTATGCGGTTGGGTTATAATCTGTTGTTAACATTTCTTCTGTCAGATGTTTCACCTATGCCAATGTCAGTGATCATTAGTTGCTAATCTGTGCTGTGGTGTTGTTTGGACATATCCATTACACCACTGTTGATGGATGGCTGTAACTTTGTTTTTTATATTATTGCACAAATATCACAAAGTACTTCTCTTTTCTTACCATCAGGTGTCTTCCAGGGTTCTATAGATGAACTGTCACAGAAATGATTATTTAGGTTTGAGTGGTGAAATAATTACGCTAACACAGGTTTCTGCTTTTAACAAATTATTTGTCATTTATTAAACAAAATCATCTTTACTTTACGTTGTTAATTAATAACAAAATATTAATTATTTTTTACTGTCTGTACTTTCTGTTGGTGTTCCAAAATCAACTCTTGCATCACATAAAAAAATCATATAGTTTCATTCTACCATCTTACATTCTCCAAGAATAATTACAAAAAGAAAACAGTGATATATCAAAACAACTTTCCTTAACTACATTTTCATTATGTTTCTATTGGGCGAACCAGTACTCTTTATATGTTTCACACACACTGTCTTTCTTTTATAATCCCTCTTTACCTTAGAGATCTCTATTTATAGATTTATATTTTAAAATTTCATTTTATAACGGGAAATTAACATTTGCTTAAAACTGGGTCAATTATTAGTATTCTGTACGGTTAGTTACCCATCCTCCACGTGCTCCTCTGGGTTGTTTAACATGTATACATCATGATTTACAGTCGACCGACTTTAATTTGCTTGAGCACTGGTTACTGAACCGTGCACTATTTTACGAACTGCGCGGTCCAGGAGCTGGATGTCGACTGCCGGTTATTTTATCCGTTATTTCCCGCGGGTTGCATACGCACAAGGCGTTGGGCGTAGGCGTGTTTTATAACGCCTTCTCTCATTGGCGGGTTCTATCGAAGCCTCTAGAAGCTCAGCCAACAAATTCTGTGAATTGGTCATCTGGTGAAATTGGGGTTTCACATTCGCATTTTCCATGGTTTACGGATGTCCTGAGTTGTAGGTGATTAGGTAACTCGTCTCATCAGACTGGTGCCGGACCCAAACACAGACGGGTGATTCACAATAAAATTGTATGCATTTTTGTTAAAAAAGAGGTTCCCCAAAGGTTGAACACTGTATGAATTAAGACTTATTACAATTATTGAAAATATTTACTCCCCTGATCTGTCCCGTTACAATAACCCTCCCCCCCCCAATAAAAGGTTTTATGCCGAAGCATAAAAACTTTCATTACTAAAACCTAAGAGGACCAGCAAGGATATGGTACCACGACCCCCTTAAATCAAGGGTTACTTACCCCCCTAGTCCGGTGGCTGTGGCTGCACCTATGCGACTCTACTGGACTTCCCTCTCGAGATCCCAACACCGCAAAGCCGGACAGACACTAGACGTCCCTGCCCTGATGCACCGGCCAGAACAGGTACGCCCCACAGTATCACCCGACTCTAAAACATCCAATCAAAATATCAATAAATAGCTTTTCACTTTTCCGTATCCTTAACTGATTTAATTCCCTCTTAGTCGTACTGGTTTGCCTTTATCAAAGTACTGGTTCTTCTATTCTATCTTATGCTAACACAACATATTTCTTATTCATTTATTTCATATAACAGGATACACTTTATACCTTAAT
Organism: Magicicada septendecula; assembly: GCA_034769895.1. NCBI lineage: Eukaryota > Metazoa > Arthropoda > Insecta > Hemiptera > Cicadidae > Magicicada > Magicicada septendecula. Next base: position 166,697,373 of record CM068376.1, on the reverse strand, counting down.
ATATTTGCATCTTTAACATCCATGACACATATTGGCGAATTAACCCAAGAAATAAAAAAAAAGGTCAAATTCCCAAAATTAACTCAAAATTCAATTACCAATTCCCATTAAGATTCCAAAATTAAGATTACTGTTTACATGTCCATCTTCTACTACATATTCCCCTGGTTACATTATAACTCCAACTATGATTTTCAATTAAAACATTTTAATCAAAAGCTTTTAGTCATTTATCATCTATTATTCATTTCAAATCAAAATAAATTTCTCAAAATTATTATCAAAGTTTCCTTTTTAAATGAATCCAAACATTTCTCATTTATTTAATCACATTATTTTAAAGCATTTGCATTAATTAAATCCTCTCGTAATAACAATAATTTACCATTGAGCATAACCTTCATATAAAATGTTCAGACTAATTACCATGATTCATCTCTGTTGTGACGTTCTACCTCAATTTAATTTCATTCCATTATAAAAATTCTTCATTGCATAATGCCAATTATCCAACAACAAAAACAGACTATTAATTCAATAAAACACAATATACCTAACCACCTTAACCTAACACACAGGACTGCATTATTATGAAATTGTAATAACAAAGTGACAACAATACAAAATTATATACAATTTATGGCGTATCCATGGTCATTGTTTATCAAAAGCATTTCATTATATTGACAATTATTCAATTAAAACAAAGATATTTCTATCCTAAAATCAGTCATATTATAGGAGTACAGTAACTTCTCTTTATATATATATATATATTCCCCCAACCCCCTTTTACCTTAACCCCCTGATACCCCGCGTTACAATTGGTGTAAATGACCTCACAGACAAGCTGATATATGGTATTTACACGTTTGCAAAAATGCTACATTAATGCCCTGGCTTGTAACGTGGCCAGCACCCTTCCACACACTCTATTGCCCCCGCTGGACTGTAGCGCCCAGCTGCCTCCACAAGGACTGAGGCGGAAGGGGTGAACATTTTTTTCTTTTATTTCACTCCGTCCTTGCTTTGCCGTTACAATAAATTCGGTATGACTGGTATACCTGGTACCAGTAATCCTACTGCATTAATTATTCATAAGCCCTTAAGTGGTCTATCGCCTCTTTCGGTGTATAGCCTTTGCTCCAAAATTTTAGTAGATTCCCCTATATTACCCCCCAATTAAGTTTCACAATTCACCGGGTTGGCAAAAGACAAACCATGGTCCGGTTACAATAATTCTGTTCATGGCTTGCTATAGATTACTTACATCCACGGTCACGGTTCAGTGAGGTCGTGACCGCATTTAAATGGGGAATCTACAGTTAAACACATAACATAGGTTTTTCATCTTTACATATTTTACATCATGTTTTAAATGAACACTTTGTTTCGCCAATACCTTAACTTAAAATAAGCATTACTAATATTGCATCAAAACAAACATTTCACCTTTGAATTTGATTAAAAATTACAAACATTGCTAGTTTAAATTACATCTTCCCATTATTACATTCTACTCTGAATTTCTATTCAATACTTTACTCATCCCATTTTAATCATCTGTCATTTGTTATACAATTCAAATCTCAAAAAAGAATTTAAATTCATTACCAAAATCCAACTTTTACAACCCTTTAAATTAATTTACTTTCATTACGAATTAATTTAATTCAGTCTTTTTCAAAACACTAAATTACTTCAATTACTTTATTCAAAACAATTAAGATTCCTTTAATTTCATCAAAACTATAAATTGATCACCCAAAATACAATATACATACGAACAACATAACCTAGTGTACAATACATTTAACACCAATACAAAGTTATCTACAATTTTCTTCATATCATATTATTGTTTACCACACCTCATTACATAAGTCAACCAAGTAATTACACCATTAACTCAAATAATTAAATGTTCATTAGCAATAAGTGTCTAACCACCATCATCGAAAATTAGTCTTATGTTGAACATACACAACTCATTTTTATTTAAATTCATTATATTACACTTTTTAATATAATGTTCCTTTAACCCTACTTCATCCATTAAGCCATAATAATAATTAATAGGATCATTCCTCATTATTATTTTATCATTAAACCTGTCTGCATTATGTGTGGTTAAGTCTCCCTTGGTATTATTTGTCATTATTACATAGTTTATAATTTCATCCTCATAGTAATCAGCTGTTACTAGTACACTACTTCTGTCACCAGGCAAGTATTTATTATTATCCCTATAATCATTTACTACTGTGCTAATTACTTCAGTCTTATTACAAGGTAAGTCATCACTGCTAATAATATAATCATCATTTCTCCCAATATTTATTCTCTTTACTAACCCTTCATAACCTCTATTTAATCAGAACATCTCTATCAGTCTCTCACTCTCAAAATAATCATTTTCTCAATCCCATTTCACATTCTCACTCCACGCAGAGGGCAACACAACAACATTATTTAAACACCATCTGGCCTTACCAGATACACAAAAATAACCTAGTGGACTATTTGCCGACCCCTTGTCACCCAAATATCCTATTGAGGAAATCTTATCCTCTAACAACACTTGTGAAGCCTTTTCTTCACATTTAACCCTAGAAAAATTTGCCCCCTGTACCCACTCTACATTTAAACTCTCTCTCCATTCTTTTTCAAGCTCAATAACACTCACTAACACTCCATGATTAACCTCAACTGATTTTGCACTCTCATTCTCACTACCACTGTTTACCATATCATTCTTAGATACCCCATTTTCAACTATATCCCCCTTATTACTTGTTGTATCACTATTAATTTCACTTGTATTAACCACATTACTCACCTTGTTCTCCGTTACTTCATTATTTATATTCTCCCTACACTTACCTGTATCTGTACCATTTTCTATCACCACTACACTCTCATCCTTATAATCATTGTTCGCTATTTTATTCTCTAACACTACCTCTTCAACTGTGTTACCATTATTATTATTATTCGTCATATCGCTAACACAGTCACTTACCTTCGTATTCATTATCTGATTTAATTTACTTTCTACGCTTTCTTTAAATTCATTAATTTGTTCTCTAACTTGTTCATTTACTGACTCTACTAATTGTTCTTTTATTGTCTGGAAACGTTCATCAATTTCTATAACGTTTTGCACACGTTACAATTCGGGAACCTGGTTAATTGGCTCAGGTCAATTATACAGGCTGCCTTCGTTGTGACGAGCTGAAAATTAATCACAACACCAAAACAATTAATATAAAAGGATTCTGGGAAGGGGAGACTGTTGATTTATGCACTCAGTTTAGTCGGTACTACAGATGACATCTCTTTATTACATAATGAGATTAATTGCTCTATTTAAAGTTCTCAACATATATGGTTCAACAGCTTACAGTTTACAAAATGATTATATATTTTATTCTTTCACAAGGGCCCTCAAAATAAGATGTACATCAATTTAATTTATTCCTCGGATCCGGGATTGAATACAGTATGTTAATAATGGTCACCTCGCCATATACAATCTTGAAAATTGTGCCATTTGAAGAATGGACTTTATTAATCTTTTAAAACAATAAATCTTTCAGTTTAAACTTTTACTCTTTTACTACAAACAGTTTTATTAGATTACAGACTACATGTTACATATAATGTCTGTCTTTTAAAGTCTTAAAGTGGTGATTTAAATTGTCTTTTGTTGGTTATAATTTTAGTATTTCATAACCATGGAAGACAAGCCTCCATGTCACCTGTGTTTTCTGTAGTTGATGCAGATTTGGCTCTTCGGTCCTCGGTGTGTTTCCTGAAGGTCTGTCGTTACCTTAGTATCCGGTGAAGGTGAAGTTCCTGACGTATGTTACATCATTCTGGGTATGGTACTCTCTTCTTAGATGACTGTAGTAATTCTAGTTGTTAGAATAAATGGTGCAAAAGTTTGTTTCACTGGTATTCACTTCACATGATTATTTATTAGTTGAATTTCACCTCATGGTTCTAGTACTGTATAAATTACATAGTTTCTTATTTAAGAATTGATAGAGATGTCATCGGCGCACGATTTAGTTATTTAAATATTCTTTACCGAACATTCACATATTTGTATCCGCGTCGCGAACCAACGCTGTGCGCAGCTTACGGCGTGAGCGCTCCATTGCAAGTGGTTAAAATAGTTAAGGGGAGAGAGTAGTAATCTCGCGACAGTTACTATTCAGCATAAAAGTAGTTCCATGTTCCTTCTTTATTTAAAGGATTAAGGTATGACTATTTAATTAAACAGAGATATTCTTAGTTACAGACGTAATTAAAGTACATTACAGTGGTCTTGTTTAATTATTTAAATAATGTCAAATTTACAAGTATATTTAGTTTGTTTAGGGGTCGGAAATCAAGTTAATTCTGGTTAGCGCATGTCTATACAGGATTAATTAACAAGGTTTACCCTTTCTGTACAATCGTATTCTTTTTTATTTTATTATTACAACTCTTTATTAAATATTATTATTATTAAATGATAGCAATAAAATTTAGTTTAAATGTGCGATTTTATTAAAAATTTAAAATTTCTCAGCCTACACATTACCTATTTATTAATTACCATATTTTTATTAATGAAATCGTCACATTTCGTTTAAACGTTTGTTCATATTCATTTCGAATTTAACATTATCATTACTTAGTTCATTAAGCTTTACATTGATATCACTCTTTACTGCATCGAATCTAGTATTTACTTCCTTAATATCACGGCTTAGTTCATGGAACTTTACACTCTGTTCATCAACTTTAGTATCATTTACGTCAAAACGACTCTTTACTTCATTAAAATTACTTTTCATGAAATTAAATAGGTCATCCATTGACAATTCTCTTTCTTTTATTTTTGTTGCCACGGGAGTAGATTTCACTCCCGCATTACTAATTATAATTGAATCAGTTACATTATTTTCGTTTGCTACGGTTGGAGTCGTCTCCAACCCCGAATCATTCGTAACCGCTGACTCAGTTAAAACACTTTCTCTGACCGTAATAGGAGTTAAGTGACCTCCTAACTCACTCGTAACTGTCGAGTCGGTCAGATTTATTTCATTCTTACTTTCCATCTTTTATATTATTATAACTTACATATACAATCATACAAACTTTAACTTTAATTTATGGTTTTACGTTACCAATTTCTAAACACAATCTATAATCACTTACAAAAACGCCATCACTCCCAAATAATCCATCTCTGTAACTAAAAGTAGGTCTAGCCTATATTTGTATATAAGCCGTCCCTGTTCGGGCACCATTTGTAACAATTACTTCTCTTTTACTAAGTTAAAACACTAAGTTTACTACAAACACATATTTACTAAGTAAGTATCCAAAATTTACTTCTCTTTCTTCTTACCTTCATGTCTCTTCCCGGGTTCTATAGACAAACTGTCACAGAAATTATTATTTAGGTTTGAGTGGCGAAATAATTACGCTAACACAGGTTTCTGCTTTTAACAAATTATTTGTTGTTTATTAAACAAAATCTTCTTTACTTTACTTTGTTAATTAATAACATAAAATATTAATTATTTTTTACTGTCTCTACTTTCTGTTGCTGTTCCAAAGTCAACTCTTGCATCACATAAAAAAAATCATATAGATTCATTCTACCATCTTACATTCTCTAAGAATAATTACAAAAAGAAAACAGTGATATATCAAAACAACTTTCCTTAACTACATTTTCATTATGTTTCTATTGGGCGAACCAGTACTCTTTATATCTTTCACACACACTCTCTTTCTTTTATAATCCCTCTTTACCTTAGAGATCTCTATTTATGGATTTATATTTTAAAATTTCATTTTATAATGGGAAATTAACATTTGCTTAAAACTGGGTAAAGTATTAGTATTCTGTACGGTTAGTTACCCATCCGCCACGTGCTCCTCTGGGTTGTTTAACATGTATACATCATGATTTACAGTTGGCCTACTTTAATTTGCTCATGCACTGGTTACTGAACCATGCACTATTTTACGAACCGCGCGGTCCAGGAGCTGGCTGTCGACTGCCGGTTCGTTATTTCCCTCGGGTTGCATACGCACAAGGCGTCGGGCGTGGGCGAGTTTTATAACGCCTTCTCTCATTGGCGGGTTTTATCGGAGCCTCTAGAAGCTGAGCCAACAAATTCTGTGAATTGGTCATCTGGTGAAATTGGGGTTTCACATTCGCATTTTCCATGATTTACGGACGTCGTGAGTTGTAGGTGATTAGGTTACTCGTCTCATCAGACTGGCGCCGGACCCAAACACAGACGGGTGATTCACAATAAAATTGTATGCATTTTTGTTAAAAAAGAGGTTCCCCAAAGGTTGAACACTGTATGAATTAAGACATTACAATTATTGAAAATATTACTCCCCTGATCTGTCCCGTTACATGGCATGGGTGTAGCAAAAATGTTTGACAGAGTAACTGACCACAGGTTGAAAATTTGATATTTGATTGTTTATATTGGTGTGTGTGTGTGTGTGTGTGTGTGTGTGTGTGTGTGTGTGTGTGTGTGTGTGAATTATGCTAACCTTTATTCAATTTTTGATTGAAAACTAGAAGTAAGGGCATTACTTAAAATAAGTGATTTACTTTTCAAAACCTTGTATAAAAGGTTGGCATTATTTACACTGTCTTAATCATAGTTCAAGTAATTAGGATTCTTTGTAACATTTTCCTCTTTAAAACACTTTTCTAACCATTTACCTAGGAAATTGAGTATAGAATTTTGCTGGCATATGCTTTCTGTAACTGAATCCAATTTGTTTATCAAGTTTTGGAGAATTGTAAGAACTTCTCAGTCTTATCATATCTCATCCACCCTTTAACGTGTTTATGCAAATTTGTAAATTTTTTATCTGTTATTTGTTGAAAATAAGTCAAATTGGTACCAATACATATGGTAATGTGTGGTGTAACTGACAAAAAGTTTGAATTTAAACTGCCCACTGTAACAGGATGAGTTACTCAGTTACAACTTAGTTAAGTTGGTGTACTCAGGTGTGAAGTACTTCAAATGTTAATTACCAAATTTGTACTGTAAATAGTGTTAGCATATAAATTGTGTTGTCTTGTAGGTGGATGCTATAAATATTTGGAGAGAACACAAGAACAGAAACAGAAACAGAAAGTCTTCTGAGATAAAACAGTTGCTGTCAGAGCCACGTAAGAAATTATTATATTTTTATTTACTCATTCTGTAAATTGTCACTGTTATTTTAATACTGTGCTCACAAATTGAAATTTTATTTTTGTTAAACAATTAGGCTCCATAGATTATTTACATTAAGCATTAAAATACTAAATTTGTTTATATTGTCAGCTATAAACAATTAACACTTTGCGATCTAGATGTTTTAGTAATTGTTTAAAATGTAGTTTAGGGGTGGGGTATATAAAACTGCTAGCACTACGTAGAATTTTACCATAGATTCAATAAGAATGAGTTCATGGTTTATTTTTAGCCAAAGGGTGAATTTTCTCTACCTGAGTAACTGGTACACAAGCAGAATACTGTTGGCTCATAATGGTACGGACAAAGATAAATAATGAATAAGACTAGTATACTGACAAGTTTACATGCATTTCTATTCTAAAATGTGAAACATTTGGTCTCAAAAATCACGCTAAATGCAGGTCAATAGAGCAATTTATCGAAGACTTTATAACATTGCTTGTATGGTGATTTTGGCAAGAATTCACAAAATGAGCATTAAATGCAGGATAGTGCTATATCGGGGAGTATTATATAGGGGTTTAACTGTATTTAAAATAAAGATTTAAAATGTTGAAATAATATATAATTTCAAGTCTGTTTAAAATAGTCTGTCACCAATTTCTTTTTTCTGTGCGTATGTGCATGTGCACACATGTATGTGGGTGTGTTTTAATCAACACGTTTAACTTTCCCAAAATTAATTTTTAAACTGACTATCTTCTTCCACTTCATATTTTATCAAACCCTAAATGTCAGTCAGTGCTATTTCATACAACATTCTCAATGCAACGGACTATAGTATTTTAAATTCATTGTAGGTAACTGTGTTTTGATCTGCTATGGTTAATCTACCTGAGATAATCAGGAGTTGAGTCTGCCTGGCCTTAACATTTTTCTTACTAACAATGGAAGAGTTAAATCATCTTTATGAAAGCATTAGTCAGAGCTAACCATAAAACATTTTATCCAAACAGTGATGTTCTTGATGTGATCTTATAAGAAAAGTAATTATTCAGTTTGTTTAAGAATGAATTTTTACTCCTATTAACCACTTAATGATTCTGTGAATTTACCCATTTTTTATATAAAATGTTCAATTTGTTCATTAGAATGTAAATGTATTGTTTTTAGTTGTAACAATAATACAGTAGAATCTTGATTATCCAACAGATGTGGAGCAGGATGGATGTTGGGTATAATTATGGATTACTGAGAGTACCTTGTAAAACAATGATTAATGGGCTGGAAAAAATATAAGTCACTTAATTTATATACAGTATTCTATTTAATTTCATAAAGCGACATTAGATAGTGAATTAACATTGTATCAGTATTTTTTTTAAAGGAAAGCTTAAAATACATGACATTTTTATCACTGCTTATTTCTATGAAATATATTCATAAGAGTCTTTTGTGTTTTCATTTTAAAAGATTCAGAGGTTACGCATTCTTTGAAGGGTATTCAAAATCAGAATGTTGCAATTGCAACTCCCCTCTCATTGGGCCAGTGTAGTAGAGTGATTGTCACAACTGACCAATGAGTGTAGGTGGCACTACCTCTTCAATTGCATCACTGTTGTCCAGGGTGTTTTCAGTCTTGAGACAACATAATAGATAATTATGTTATTACTTAGATCATTGATAATTTCTTGGTTAGTGAGGCCAGTATTTAGTTCTACGTCAAGTAGAACCTGACTTCATCAGGTCTTCATGAGACATTCCCGTACTTTCATGGCCAAGCTGTTTGTTTTGCAATCCACAAACCATGGACAGTGAATCAACTTATCATTATAATTTTCATGTTGCTCGTCTGCCAAATGTTGTAGGACCCGGTGTTTGGCCACATATTTTTCCATGATTTCAAAAGATGTGTAATTTGTCTTCAGAAATAAGTGGCATTAATGACTGCATCTTTTATGTCAAACTTATTACAGAAGAAATGTTACTTTGTGGGTTGCTTACTATGTCCATTAACAGGTGTTTGTTTCACTTTTTTGACTGAGTGACTATCAAAGCTGTTTTTTTTGTCAAAAATATTATCTCAGTATACACCTCTTGAGTCTTGAGTTTCATCTTTTCTTCATTATCTTGGTATAGCCAGATGCATTACCTAAGAAAAGCAACACATTTGAGAGGATTGTCTTTGTTTTAACCCTTTGGGGACCGATGTCCAATATATCGGACATCATTTAAAATTACCGCTGTTTTTACAGGAATCATTTCTGAGTGCTGCCAGATGGTAAACAAATATTCATAGTTTTCAATCCCACCACCAGATAGCATAATTTCCTTTTTTTTAGAAGGTACATGGTATTGAAGTGGTAGTGTTCTTTTGTTGTTTTTCGCAGCTGACATTCTGGTTGGTTATGCTTATGTTGTTTTTCATTTTATTTCTAATGTTATAAGTGATATTGTTGAATAAACATAATTCTACATGTATTTAGTGTGGTTTTGTAAGTGTTTAATTTATATATTTTTATTAATAACTGTGTACTAATTTTGAAAAGGTGATTTAATATTTAGTGTTGCTTGACTGTTACGTTTTTCACTACAGACTCTGGGTATTTTGCTGTGTATAGTACATAAGTTTATGCTATTTTTTTTCTTCTGTTATAGACAGAGTATTCATTTTCTGCAGTCAGTTAGACTAATATATAAGGGAAACAACTATGGCAGTTTGGAGTGCCAAAGATTTTTTTTTGTAAGAAAGGAGTGAGTTGAATACAATTTTGTCATCCAAAAAGCGCATTATCAATTTAATATTTTATTTAGAAAGGAATTAATATACTATAGTATACTATATTCTGTATCCCCAAATATACCTTAAAAAAACCATATGTACCCAAATATGTTTTATATGTGAAAGAGGATGAACAAAAATTACAGCCACCATAAAAACAGCAAACACGGCCTGGGTCTTTTCACAAGTACCAGTATAAAAATGTTGGTCCCCAAAAGATTAAAATCTTTCTCACAGCTGGAATGAAAGCTGTTTTCCAATGTACCATTCCCTAAAAATCTCACATGTTACCCATGCATGACTTTGTGCTTTATCAACAACTGGCCATGTTTCCATTTTAACATTTTTGAAGGATCACAATATTTTTTTTCTTTCGGACAAACGACAATTTTTTAATTTATTTGTGCTTGATGAGTTAGCATACAGCATCAGTGTTGGACATTCTTTTTCAAGTCAAGTTTTTAGCTTCATCTCATGTTACAAAGGCAAAGGCAAAGGCAACTGTCATCAGTTTAAATCTGCCTCATCAGCATTATACAACTGCTATGAAGTAAGACCAATCTGATTAATTTTATTTTCTAGTTTAGCAATAAAATCTGTGATTTCTGAATCATATGCTGATCTTTAATCAATTATTTGAACAAAATGGATACCAAATCTCTTTTTAAAATTTTTGAGCCACCCATCACTGGCATGCAAATCTCATTTTTATGATTTCTTCATTAGAAAAATTTAGTTTTTGCCTTTAAAGTATCACCTGATATAAGGAGTGTTTTTCTCTTTGCTGGTGAAACCAAGTGTTTGGAAAGTGTTCTCTTCTTTCACCTTTGTAAATTTGCAAAACATGAACGTTTTTGTGTTACCTGGTTCACTGGCTACAGATTTCATAAGCTTCTCAAATTGTTCATTGTTTCTGGAGTGTCATAAATGTTAGGTTGTATGATTTCATAAATGATTCTTAAAGTAACAGGTACTCACCACACTCAAGTCTTTGATTTGTTGCCCACTTGTCAGCTAGTGTCAGAAGTTTTATGCTTACTTTTATGCTTACATTTGTTTACTGGCTGAGAGTTTATTGTGGTCACATGGCACTTGTACAGTAATACACAACAGTTAATAACACAGCACTCTTCAAATTGTAAACACCACAATTCCTGTTTTCACAGGAAAACAAACCACCCCCTCCTTCCACTGTTTGGACTCTCTCCACCTGCAATGTGCACATCAGAAGCCAACATGTTGGGTTACTGAACATGTTGGCCTATCTAAAGAGATAATTATGATATATAACAAATATAAATTCTGGTATAAACAATTGTTTATTGTAACATAAAACAAATAATGATGACTGATTAAAAATTAAAATTAAACCTCCGCTCAACAGTCCGTTAAGGACCAAGGCGTACCGCACGGCTTTTGTGTTAGTGTGACGGTGTATGGCTAGTACTACGAGCCACCAGCCGCTAGTTGCGGTATTCACAGCCAGGAGGCGGCGCTGTTATCTCAGCGCCTACTCAGTTTGCCTCACGCCGTATGGAACCTCCGCCGGGAATTGAACCCGGGACCACGAGCGCATCAATCGCCCGCGTTAGCCACTAGACCACCTGGAGGCTAATGATGACTGATTATTAAATAATAAACTGTTTATAAAAATCCACAAATTGAACTTAGAGAGAAGAGAAAAAAACATCAAAAAATGTGAACCACTGTGGGCAGATTATGTGACGTAATATTCCAGTGGCAGTTGATTGTACAAAGGAAAACATTGAAGAACATCCAACACATAGTGTAAGGATAGCAAAATATAGTGCAAAATATGAAACTACAGTTATTCAATCCCATGTCAGAATCAAAAAAGAATCAAAACAAAATACATCAAATGGGTGTAAACAAAATAAAGAAATATTCTGACACTGGTATATAATTTTTTTTTTTCAACTTATTTCTTACTTACTTACTTACTTACGGAAATGCTCCTAAGAATCAGTAGTACAACAATGTATATGTTTATATTTAGTGAGAGAGGTTGGTTTGGGGGCAGAATACTAGTCACTTTGCTTGGGATACAGGATTATTTCAATAATGTCTGTGTTATTATAATACTCTGAAAACTTGTGAAATATATTAATGGAAGGTAATTTAAAATGAATGTCTTGGAGTGTAGCCTTTGTCTGAAATATTAATTGTGAAAGGGAAGTTATGTTTTCGTAAGTTGGTAGCATACAACACAGCACATGTGACATAACATTCTTGTTTTCTGTCCAACTAGGAATGACAGCAGCAGCAGTTTGGTGACTGTATAGTAAGCCAACAAGAAAGCTGTAAACCTTGTTAGGATGTGATTCTAACATATTGAAATATACCAAGAATACTAATTTGCAGTTTTCAATGAAACTTAACCCTGTGTTTTTATTCTCGTTGACATCAGATTATTTCAACTTTTTGTTTGCCTTCTGTAAATTAGTCACATGGATGTTGGTATGAACAACTCATTTGTTTTAAATTTTCTTCCAGTCTTTCACTTTTTGTATACAAGCATTTTCTACAAACTCTTTCCCAGGCATATTATAGTCTGAAGAGTCTGCTAACAAAGTATTGTTTGCTTGGCTAAAAACTTATTTACTGTAAATGAAAAGATCAAGGTTTCAATGGTTTTTGCCAAAAATAAGACCTGAAGTTGCAACAAGTGAGTCAATGAAGACTAAATAAAAATAACAATAAACTTTTCACGATATTAATTGATGACTCGTTGGGCACTTGGTGAAACATATTAATACAAAGGTTTTGTAAAATATATAAAAACACTTGGTAAGTTTCACAATTTTTTTTTTTTTTTTTTTGAACTCTGACAGCTGTTTTGACTAAACTAAGCCACTATCAAAGAGCGAGTGAATGAAATTACTGAACACAGGATGGTAGTGGAGGGTAGGTGGTGAACATCTGTTTAGGGCGTATCTGGAACATCTTGTGTTGTGATGGCGTGGGGGGGGAGTGTGTGCATGAGACAAGGGAAGGTCAGGTGTCTTTAAAAACTAAATACAATCCTGAATGCAAAATATAAAATTAACTGAACTAAATATAAACTGAATGCAAAATTTGAAATAATGATGAACATTCAAAATAATATAAAATAAACTAAACTAAATAACAGATTTTAATAAAGGGGATACACAAAATTCAGTCTGTTCATTGGTTAAATTTTTGTTATTTTTTATTGCTTTTTTAATTTCTAAAATTTCTAACAAATCCATTTTTTTACCTTTTTGTATGTTGTGGAGTAGTGTTATGTTTTTTGTGTCTATGAAGTGATTGTGTTGTAAGCAATGATCTGCAAAACCTGTATTAGATGTATTGGTTAAAATCGCCTTATGTTCAGAAATGTGATGTTTCAGAGCACGGCCACATTGTCCGATATAAATAGCATCGCATTCTGCGCAGTGTATTTCATAAACTCCATTTTTCTCCAGTGTGTTAGATTTTTCTTTATTATTGACTAGTAGTGAAAAAAGATTACGTTTGTTTACTGATACCATGTTAAGACCATGGTTTTTTAACCTGTTATTAATCTTATCTGTTATACACGGAATGTAATTTGTTAAGTGAAATTTTTTGTTACCCTGATCTGGCTCTATGGAATAAAATTCTTTTAAAGTAATTTTCTTGTTTTTTTTTTTTTTTAAATTAAAGAGTCAATTATTCTTTCATCATAACCGTTATTTTGTGCTATGGCTTTTATAATATCTACCTCTTTATCGAAATTTTCTTTGGATAAAGGAACTATAAGGAGACGATTAACCATTGCATGAAAACTGCTTAATTTTATGTGCCATGATGTTAGTGATTGTTTATGTATAACGGTATCTGTAAAAGTAGGTTTTCTATATATCTGAAAACTAAGATTATTTTGTGACCTAGTAATGGTAAGATCCAAAAAATTTCAACTTTTCATATTTTCTGTTTCAAGTGTAAATTGCACGCTACTATAAAAGGAATTAATATAATCTAAGAACATATGGAGCTGTCTATCTGTTCCCGTCCAGATACAAAATATATCAGCATACCTTGCCCAATGAAAAACACATTTTATGTTGGGGTTATCGGATGTAAAAAGTTTTCTTCCAAAAATGTCATAAAGATTTCACTTAATACCTATGGGCTCTTCTTTATCACCTTTATTAAGTGAAATCTGAAAAACATCACATTTCTGAACATAAGAAGGCGATTTTAATCAATACATCTAATACAGGTTTTGCAGATCATTGCTTACAACACAATCACTTCATAGACACAAAAAACATAACACTACTCCACAACATACAAAAAGGTAAAAAAATGGATTTGTTAGAAATTTTAGAAATTAAAAAGCAATCAAAAATAACAAAAATTTAACCAATGAACAGACTGAATTTTGTGTATCCCCTTTATTAAAATCTGTTATTTAGTTTAGTTTATTTTATATTATTTTGAATGTTCATCATTATTTTAAATTTTGCATTCAGTTTATATTTAGTTCAGTTAATTTTATATTTTGCTTTCATGATTGTATTTAGTTTTTAAAGACACCTGACCTTCCCTTGTCTCATGCACACACTCCCCCCCTCGCCATCACAACACAGATGTTCCAGATACGCCCTAAACAGATGTTCACCACCTACACTCTACTAACATCCTGTGTTCAGTAATTTCATTCACTCGCTCTTTGACAATGGCTTAGTTAGTCGAAACAGCTGTCAGAGTTAATTAAAAAATTTGTGAAACTTACCAAGTGTTTTTATATATTTTACAAAACCTTTGTACAATAAACTTTGTTTTTAGAAGAAGCACGTTCTTCAAAGGTTGGAAATAAAGATAACAGTGTATCAGTAATACCTGATAAATTTAAAGAATTGATGAACGTGGAATCTACACATACTCAGTTGGCCGAATCTTCAGCAATGGAGGAATATTACAGTAGAATGGAGCAAAAAGAGAAAATTGAAGACAAACTGCTCAATACATATAAAGTGGAATGCAAGATAGTAATTTGCAGAGTTGTAAGTATTACTTTTTCATAGAAAATATATGGTTACATATTATCTTTACTTTAAAATCATTAAAAATATTCAAAGGAACTTATTTTCTACACAGTTTTACTTCATGTTAGTAGTTTATAGTGTAATAATTTATACTGTATATAGAAATATCAATTAGATTGTATTACAGAAATGGTAGATTGTTTTATGATAGGGTGTGGTACTCAGACATATCACTAGAGGTCAGAAATGGTTATCAAGTGAGCTGATCTAGTTATGTGTACTTAAAAATCAATGGAAGTCTGAAAGTAGTCAACCACCCCACACACACTACAAGTAATATTCTCTGTGTTAAAAGTCTCTTATAACGATTTTCATCTGCATAGCATGAGGCAGGCATTAAAAGACAGTGAAGCTATTCTAAACATTAGTCCCTTCTGTTTTTCCTACCAAAGGCAATTTTGTACAAACTTACTACTGTAGCCATTGTTTTGACGATTGTTAAAAAATTCTTAGTTTTAATATTAAGCTGAACTACTGAGGAACAAATGCCTACCGAGAACATTTAGCAGTTTGGTAAAATAACTTTTTATCCAAATATTTATAGTATTTTTTGAAGGACATGTAAGTGTGTCCGCAGCACATCAAATAATTTCCCAATACCATTTGCCATTGACGCACTTACATGTCTAGTAGGAAACCCATTTTATTGGCATATATGTGTCCTGTTTTTGTACATAGGTAAGTTTATATGTTGCTAATACTTATTTGAAAGGTAATTTATTTTTAATACTTTTTAAAACTTTTTTGTATTCCAGGTTTCTATGTTTGAAACCATGTTACAAAATATAACATTATATATATATATATATATATATATATATATAACATATATATTGCAACTCTACTTATGTGCGTTGTTGTTGTGTCGTGTTGTGTATGAGTACCTACCTGCTGTCCGATCTTGCGGATTCTTCCGACTAGGGCGTGTGGATTTTGGATTTGAAGTTCGCAAGCTAGTAATCTCAAATTTATTGCAACAACACACAAAATAGGTTACTTTAAAGGGGGAGAGTTTTGTGAGACTGGTAGGCTTTATCGTACAACAATAAAACACTGTAATATGGGGTAATAAAACGTTGTTTATCAACAATAAAACACTGTAATATGGGGTAATAAAACGTTGTTTATTACTCCAACAACACACAAGAATAAAATGGTTATTATATTATCAATTATTTTACAGTCTGAACAATGAATCTATGTTGACCAATGTTTTTCGATTGGTTAATAATTGAAAAGAAACTAAACTCGTTATTTGGCGAGTTAATTACAATTGAAAATTTAATTAATTGATTGATTTAATTTAATTAAATGGCTTTAACTAAATTGAATTTAACGGTTAATAAAACAAAATATAAAACTCTGAAGTTAATTAGAATAATTTTCAAAAATAAATTAGACGTGACAGTCTAGTTCACGTTATTTCATTTCTAGTGATTCGACTTCTGTTATACTGCAGTATGAACTAATAATTAGATTGTTAGTTAAGATTTGTATAGCGCTTTTATACTACTTCTATTTTCTTAACTACAGCTTACTAATGACTTAGACTGCTATACAGATTATCACAATGAATTTATTCTTAATTACTAGAGTCTTTGATTTTTGTATGGCACCTGAATTATTTGAATTACAATGTTTTTAAATGAAAAGATAGAAAATTTGATGTTGAAAAATAAATAAGTGGATTTTGCTTTCCTGTTATTGAAGAGGATGTTGTTCCGATTGTCCCTCGTCGATTCCAATCCGTTCGCTAGAGAAAGTAATCTGCTTAGAGCTGCTGGACTCGGTCGTTGAGTTCAAAATTCGGCAACACTCTGCTTCCTTGCTGTTCGTGAATATTTTAACGTCTGCTGCTCTCTGCTGGAACTGGTTCCTGTCCCTCGTCGATTCGCACGTTGCACATCAGCGTGTGTGTGTGTGTGTGTGTGTGTGTTTCGTTCGAGTGGTAGCTCTGCTCGTCAGCTGTTCACCAATGATTTAGACGGCCTCTCTGCTGTATTCTTGAAGTCTGGTCTTGAAGTGTGGTGGATCTCTTGCGTGCTTATGACTAGCTGGTAGTACACAATAAGCTTGGTTGATGTACTGAAGAGTATCTCGCCTTTACGCAACAATTACAAGTAGTACAGTTGATCTGTAATTACTGTGTTCGTAATTGCGTGTGTGTTGACCACGTAGAGTCTTCTGATGGATCTTCACCACTATGGTTACTAGACAATCGAAGAATTATGTCTTAACTTCGTGAGTACTGGCAGAAGAGTGATGTTTCAGCCCGAAAACACCGCGCTGGTCGGGGTTTGCGTCAAATGATTTGATTGGCTGACACTCTCCCTACTACATAAAATTTGAATTCCCTTGGTCCGTGAGAATGAAGTTAGGTTCCCACAGACGGAGAAATAATATTATTATTAATACTATTAACCGGCGGAACCAAATTGTCGGTCCGGATTTCCTGTGCTTATTTAATTTTGCAATAACTTGGTTGCAAACCAAGTTGTGCGAAATCTAAAATATACAATCTGTCAGAAATTATTATCTTTATAACATACTAAAATCTCATTAATGTAACTCTACTTTTACAGCAGTTATTCAATTAATTTAATTAACTCTTTCATTTGTTAATTATATTGTGTAAAATTTGCACACGTCATTATTAATATTTCGGCAAACATTTTGGCTATCTTGGATTTCGCCTTAATTTATTAGTTTCCGAGATATTAATAATTCACAGTTTGGGTGTGGCCCTTCTTTGTACAGCGAGCTGATTACATAATGACCACGTGTGCGTCGCTTTACTAAGCATTATTTTCATTGCTCTACATACAAATGGAGTTTTGACTATTATAATTTATTTAAATATGCTTTTATTATGCGGGAGACATAACCCCAAATAGTTAATATTTGGTTCTGTTATATATTCCTCCACCCGTTTAAAAAAAATGAATGTAATAATTACAGTTATTTTTTTTTCCTAAAAATTTACACACGTATTCTGTAATCACTATACTTATTACCTATACATTGTATTACTTATTCAAAAGAAAAACATACATGTGTGTTAATGTTATTCCATTATATACAACTTAATTCTAATACATCTATTAATAATATTATACTTGCAAATTATTGTGTATCAATATTTTTAGAACGGGTATTAGCTAACTGCAGCGGTTAAAAGGTTTGTTTGTAAACAGTGGCACGCGTGCAAAGGAATTTGCTGACTCTGTCTTGTTTACAGCCGTTATCGCCTGCCGCGTAGCACTAATTGCTTGACCTACTTTCAAATGTCGGTCAGCAGTTACCGCGTGACGTAACTATTTCCTGCCGGTGCGTTCGTTTTGTTGTACACTCCCGTTATTCACTGCGATAGAAAAATATTATTAATACACAAGCTATCTACAATTATTATTAATAATATTATAAACACAATTAATTTATTTTAATTTTACTTATTATAATACAATTCTTAAAATATTATTTTTAAAGCGCATCTAGTATATCGTAGGCATTTTTATGGGTGGCTCTACAATATTCTGCTATGTACTCGTCGAATTCGTATGCGTCCCCGGATATGATTTCTACGTCTTCCCACGCTGACTGTGTGAGAACGTCGTCGTCACTTTCCTGTTCCACCGGACGTACAATTGTCAGAGCCCATTGTTGTATTGTGTACAATATTGTGTACAACCACGGTTCCGTACCTTCCGGTTGAAATACTTTGTCAACTGGCGTACAAATTTCAGTAGAAAAATCACTTTTCTTAAATCTAGCATTTTTCTTATTTTTACCTACTTTATTTCGATACATTTTAGCATGATTTATGGCGCTTCCACTCTGGAGGCACCCATTTCCAAGTTTTTTGGAAACTTACGATTCTTTTTCTTCTCATTGGGGTCTTTATTGCTTGGAGTATCGCTGTCTTGCTCTATTGTATCAGTTCTAGCTATCTCAACCGTTTGCATAGCTCTGATCGGGGCCCCGTCGTTACCCTTATATTGCCCTTTTGGTCTACCAATATTTTGTTTACCCTTGTACTCAAAGGTTTTATTTGGCGGTTTTGATGGTGTTTGGGGTGGAGTAGAACTAGTACTCGGTCTCTGATCAGGTTGCTGGTGATATTGTTCCCGTGTATTCTGCCCTTCATTATTTCGGCGAAAATCAGGATTATAACGCCACCCGCCCAAATCAAAAACTGTCTCGCTTTGGGACACTAGAATGAGGAGTTCATCGACCGTGCGTATACCCTGCGTAAACACGGCTACTCTTATGTTGTGATTAAAGTGATAGGCAAGTTTCGTGACTATGTCAATCTCCAAAAATGCTGGGGTTAAATGCTTGGCACGTTCGACCTGCTGGATTATATAATTTTCCGCGGAAATGCCCAGTTTCCTATCAAATCGGCCATACTCCAGTTCATTGCGTAGAAGTCTTTGAGTATGCGAGTTCCAGTACCGGCTTTCAAATTTTTGTTTGAACTCCGCGTATGTGGACACTCTATCGCGTACAATGTTATACCACTTACGCGCCGAATCACGCATCACGTTAACTACCCACTGTATTTTGTCTTGATCTTCTAGTCGGGAACCTACTCTAGCCATTTCACTCTCACACGCTAACAAAAATTCAATAGGGTTTTCGTTATTTTCCCCCGTAAAATACACGCGATTTTTCTCGTCGACAGGACCTTGTACCAAAATATTAGGAGCGGACCTCCTCCGTACCTCCTGTCGTACTTTCAAAATCTCGTCGTTTAACACTTGTAAGACACTCTCTTTATTAGAGTCAATGTTAGATCGCGTCTCTACAATTGAAGCGTCTAATCTATCTACTCGTCGTTGCGTTTCCGTCGCGTCGGCTTGAATCTTTATCTCTAGAGAGTCAACTTTTTTTGAAACGTCTTGCGTTTGTTTTTCGCAGCGGCTAATATGCTCCTTGAACCGGCCCTCCATACGTGTTACTTGTTCAATAAACGATTTTTGCATAGTGGTCTCAAAAACCTTAAACCGTTCATTTATTTTGGTATCGACTGTATGTACTTTTTCACCGATCTCAGCGACTTTCGCAGTTAATTCTCTATTACTCTCTTCGATTTTTTTATTGCTTTCCGTGATTTCGTCTATTTTCGCGGTCGTTTGTTTATTACATTGTTTAATTTCCGTATTTATGTCGGCGTTGCTTTGTTCTAATGCTTCGGTTAGACTAACTCTTTGTGTCTCGATTTTAGACGTTAACTCTGCTATACTGAGCTCAGCTTTGGCTGCACTCTGTTCAAATTTCGCGTCTATTTTAGCGGTCAAATCCGCGTTAGCTTGTTCCGCTTTAGCCGCGTTTTGTTTAATTTCTTGTAATAACTGTTTAAGAATTTTATCAGTTTCCATTTTAAATACACAACAATTTCAAATATAAGCAATTTAAAATACACAGAATAATTTGAAATACACAAAATAATTTCACTGCTGTACGAACACCAGTCACGAAACTCTTTGGGGATTGTTCAGTTGGACGCCAGCTGTTTTATGAAGTAAAATAGCAAAGTTTGTTTTAACGTGAAAATTAAATTTAAATTGATTTTAATTAATTTAAATTTAATCGCGCTCCACGTTCCGGGCAAGCCATATGCAACTCTACTTATGTGCGTTGTTGTTGTGTCGTGTTGTGTATGAGTACCTACCTGCTGTCCGATCTTGCGGATTCTTCCGACTAGGGCGTGTGGATTTTGGATTTGAAGTTCGCAAGCTAGTAATCTCAAATTTATTGCAACAACACACAAAATAGGTTACTTTAAAGGGGGAGAGTTTTGTGAGACTGGTAGGCTTTATCGTACAACAATAAAACACTGTAATATGGGGTAATAAAACGTTGTTTATTACTCTAACAACACACAAGAATAAAATGGTTATTATATTATCAATTATTTTACAGTCTGAACAATGAATCTATGTTGACCAATGTTTTTTGATTGGTTAATAATTGAAAAGAAACTAAACTCGTTATTTGGCGAGTTAATTACAATTGAAAATTTAATTAATTGATTGATTTAATTTAATTAAATGGCTTTAACTAAATTGAATTTAACGGTTAATAAAACAAAATATAAAACTCTGAAGTTAATTAGAATAATTTTCAAAAATTGAATTACAATGTTTTTAAATGAAAAGATAGAAAATTTGATGTTGAAAAATAAATAAGTGGATTTTGCTTTCCTGTTATTGAAGAGGATGTTGTTCCGATTGTCCCTCGTCGATTCCAATCCGTTCGCTAGAGAAAGTAATCTGCTTAGAGCTGCTGGACTCGGTCGTTAAGTTCAAAATTCGGCAACACTCTGCTTCCTTGCTGTTCGTGAATATTTTGTCTGCTGCTCTCTGCTGGAACTGGTTCCTGTCCCTCGTCGATTCGCATGTTGCACATCAGCGTGTGTGTGTGTGTGTGTGTTTCGTTCGAGTGGTAGCTCTGCTCGTCAGCTGTTCACCAATGATTTAGACGGCCTCTCTGCTGTATTCTTGAAGTCTGGTCTTGAAGTCTGGTGGATCTCTTGCGTGCTTATGACTAGCTGGTAGTACACAATAAGCTTGGTTGATGTACTGAAGAGTATCTCGCCTTTACGCAACAATTACAAGTAGTACAGTTGATCTGTAATTACTGTGTTCGTAATTGCGTGTGTGTTGACCACGTAGAGTCTTCTGATGGATCTTCACCACTATGGTTACTAGACAATCGAAGAATTACGTCTTAACTTCGTGAGTACTGGTAGAAGAGTGATGTTTCAGCCCGAAAACACCGCGCTGGTCGGGGTTTGCGTCAAATGATTTGATTGGCTGACACACTCTCCCTACTACATAAAATTTGAATTCCCTTGGTCCGTGAGAATGAAGTTAGGTTCCCACAGACGGAGAAATAATATTATTTTTAATACTATTATCCGGCGGAACCAAATTGTCGGTTCGGATTTCCTGTGCTTATTTAATTTTGCAATAACTTGGTTGCAAACCAAGTTGTGCGAAATCTAAAATATACAATCTGTCAGAAATTATTATCTTTATAACATACTAAAATCTCATTAATGTAACTCTACTTTTACAGCAGTTATTCAATTAATTTAATTAACTCTTTCATTTGTTAATTATATTGCGTAAAATTTGCACACGTCATTATTAATACTTCGGCAAACATTTTGGCTATCTTGGATTTCGCCTTAATTTATTAGTTTCCGAGATATTAATAATTCACAGTTTGGGTGTGGCCCTTGTTTGTACAGCGAGCTGATTACATAATGACCACGTGTGCGTCGCTTTACTAAGCATTATTTTCATTGCTCCTACATACAAATGGAGTTTTGACTATAATAATTTATTTAAATATGCTTTTATTATGCGGGAGACATATAACCCCAAATAGTTAATATTTGGTGCTGTTATAATATATATATTAATTAACATTAATTAATAAATATATATATATATATATTGTAACAATACAATTGCAAATTGAAATTTATTTGTGTTTGCGGAGCCCCACGGTCTGGGACGCCATTTCTTATGCAACGATACATATACATAAGTACAATTTAAAAATTGGGTTTCAGGTGTATCTGTAATAAGAACTCTATGTAACTTGTAATGGTATTTCAAATTTATTTGATATTAATAAAATTGTACACATGGCACTTATTTCGACTTAAAACATTCGTTATTATTTTGTTACTATGCCGTAAGGCTTATGCTATATACATCCTTACTGACTAAATATTCTATTCTACTAATTATTGTATTAAAAAAAAATCTCATTTCCAGACTACTCAGTCAATTAGTGTGTTTAAAAATATCAATGTTTAAATATCTTTTTATATATTGTAGTGTGTAACTCAAAAATATTAATAGTTACTGAATTTATCTTTCTTTTCTCAGTACTGGTTTATATAAAACGCTAATTTTTACTTAAATGCTTTGCATTCTTTTCATTTCAATACTAATTTGAGCTCTTGTTTACGTTAATCTTACTTCAATAACATCTATGATTTTAATTCTATATTTACAATAAACATTGGCTCTTACTTTTAAATAGAACAATAATGTCTTTAATTGTCTTTGAGTTAATTGTTCGATTAAGAGATAAATAAGTTGTTTATCACCTTATTGTCGTCAATCATACTTAACCATTTGATCCATCTGTAATCGTCCTCGTCTCAAACTCCAGCATCACTTCCTCTTGCCCAGCGTCGTCTCCTCTTTTGCCCAGAGTCGCCTCGCTCTTCTCCTCTTGTCCAGCATCGCTCCTCTCTTGTTCAGAGTCGCCTCGCTCTTCTCCTCTTGTCCAGCGTCGCTCCTCTCTTGTCCAGCGTTGACTCTCTCTCTCTCTCTCTCCAGCGTCGTATCGCTCTCTGGAACTTCTCCTCGTGCTGTTTTGGACGTCAGTTGATCTTCTTATGTGGATCTTCTTATATAATTTTGTTACTACTTAAAAATTTGTTTGTTTTACGTTCCAGTTACACGACTGTATGTAACTGGAAGGATGAAACTATTTACAAAAAATTAAATATTCTGTGCGGACGGGCAGAAGCTCCCACTGCACTGTGGGTGATTTAAGAAAGAGAACAACTGTAGCGTGTGTGTCCTATTTATACCCATGTCTTGGTCAACACCTGCAGTTGTACGAAATCGACATGTCAGAAACTGCCTCTGCGTTCAGTTCCCCCACTCTTTGTCAATTTCGCTATTTCTTATATTTCTGCGAATTGCAGAGTCCTATAAGTATACTCTTATACTCATCTTACAACTATTTTCACTACACATGTTCACTGTAATTTTGGACATTGCAACTTAACCCTTTTGATTTGTACACAGTTATTTCACTGCTACACTCGTACGGTGTGTCACTTTCACGTGGTTTTTGTACACAGTATTTATTAAATTTTATTACATTTTACTGTGTTTTTGGATTTTACTCCTTAATTATAGTTTGTGAATAATTACTGAAAAACAGTAATTATGCAATTATTCATCTTGGGATGGTAAACTCACCTGCATAGACCTGCGTTCACGCACACTAGCAAAATACTGGTGTACACACTTTCAGTTACATTTGTGTGTGTGTGCACATCGATTCAGGTCGAAACACCTGTTCATATTTTTGTCTGAGCCAAGCTTGCAATCCCTGACATGCTTATTTCTAATACATTATTAATTATTTACAGTTTATTAGGTATATTTAAATTTTTATATTCAATGCTCAGTACATCACTTACTTGTACTGTCGCATTATCCCTCTGCTTGGTAATAAAAAAAAATTTAATAAATTTATTTATTAAAAATTTTATTATTATTATTATTATTAATACAATTGTGAAAAAATGTAATAAATAATAAAGAATAATATTCGTCATTTCACCCTTAATTGGAGTGTATACAAATGTCTTACCTCCCCTCTTCACACGCTCACTGCTCGTGACCTTGTAGTAGGGTGGCTTTAACAAACAGCTGATCTGACTGGTTTCATTGACCTCGTTGTTTTTATGTGTAGAACTTCCTAAATGACGTTGCGTGGAATTTACCAATTTCTTTCTTCTGTATCTCATCATATACAATGAAAGTGTGTTGTCCTACTCGCTGTCTTAACGTATACGGTCCATTATAAAGTCTGAAGAATTTCTTCGCCGTATTATCACTTTGTTTTCCCACTGGATTAGCTTTGAGTAGTACACTTTCTCCCACGTTGAATTGTTGTAGCTTGTGAGTTAGATTAAATCTCTCTACTCTCTTGTTACATCTTTCTATTATCCGTTGCTTTGCGTATTCAATTTTCACACTTATTGGTACAGGTACATTCTGGTTATTAGGTTTGTTTATATACTTGGTCCAAAATCTGTTTGGCTTCTTATCTTCTTCCAATTCCATTGGAGTATATCCTGTTGCTTCACTATAATTTTCGTTGATGGCTTTTTCAAGAAATGGTAAATATTCTGCCCATTTATTGTGTTGATCATGGCAGTATATTCGTAAATATTTACCTAATTCTTTGTTAACTCTCTCAGCAAGGTTTCCTTGAGGATGTCTTATGGATGTGAGTACAGGTTGTATTCCATTTTCCCTTAACGTCCTCTCCCATTTTTCACTCTGGAATTGTACACCTTGATCACTGAGTACCTTCTTCATTTTTCCATATGACGGAATATATTTCTGCAGTAGTATCTTTAGAACAACTTTGGTTGTGGGTCACATAATTGGGTACAGTCGGACTGCCTTGGAAAACACATCGATACATACCAATATGTGCTTCACACCTCGACTTGATCGTGGTAGTGGTCCCAGAAAATCCACTGCAATTAGCTTTCCCTTGTCTCCTTCTGGATGCTCTGCATTTCTACGTATGTGTGTAAATTCGGTCCTTTCGCTGTTTGACACTCATAACATTCTTACCTCCTTCTTTATTTTTACATTATCTTACTCATACATTCTTACCTTTGCTTCTAATCTTCCTTAACTCTTTTCTTAACATGACATTACTTTATCTAATACATTACTTATACAATACATTAACATTCATTACCTTTTATTACATTTCTTTAACATTACCTTTCTGATCGCTACTACTTTCCTGAAATACACTTCCGTAACAGAATACTCTTTTAGCTTTGTAGTGTGTCGCATGATCGGTTACAGAGGAACTGTCTTGGAAAACAATGATATTTTTCTCGAAGTCTTTAATCCTAAGTAGTCTCTGCCCTTTTGACTTTTCACTCTTGCTTCCTTCTGTGTCCTTGTATCTCCATTAAGTGTTCGCTTGATCAGCCGTTCTGACAATTATAGCAATTATTTTCCATTCCTAACCCTTTCTTCATATTAATAACAACAATAACATCTTTTACCATTACTTTCTTAAATATTTCTCTACACTATCATTCCTTACCATTAATAATATATTTCTTAATTAACCCTCATCTCTTATTATTAATAATTAATAGTAATTATGTTTTTTTTTTCATTTAAAAATAATTATTTATTTTCGGGTATTGCGTTCTGAGTTGCCGTGTCATTAGATCTGACACCCCTCTTATTATAACAATTGGTTGTTGTACACAGGAAATTCATTGTGCTAACCCTCGCGACAAATTTCCATTGTATTACTGCGACGTTAACATTCCATTGTCCCGCTGTGACTGCATAATTCACCTGTTTATAGTGCAACATTTTCATTTTGCCTGACGGCCACACAAAGTCTCCCCTCTTTCTCTCGTAACGGTCGCATTCCATAATTCTCTCATTCTCTCCGCGTAGCTGCTCTTGACGAACGCATTTTTTACTAGTTCGTATGCGTTTTGCTCTTGTGCATCGCCTATAATAATCTTTGTAGTTTTTATACCTACAGTTATAATTATTGATACTATAATTACCGTTCGCTTTATATTTCTCGTGCTTATACCTACCGTCATATTTACCACAATTTTGTGTAGTGTTTTGTCTAGATAATTTATTACGTTTCTTGTTAGGCCTACAGTGATATTTATCTCCGTAAGTGTGGTGTCTTAAGTGTTTCACATGTGTCATCTTGTGTGACTTACTATTGTGTGTGTCACACTTGGGATATCGCTATTAATAAGGTACGTTTTATTAACCTTAATTTGCTTCTCTTCCTTAATGTTAATTGCTTTATAATTATCGTTAGTAATTACACACGTATTTTCAACTACTATGAATTCTTCACATATTATCTTTTCACATATTAGCTCCGTTTGTTTATATTCTACTACCACAATGTGCATATTAGAATCGTCAATTCTTTCTACTAATTCCTCTTTTGCTTTCCTTTCTTCTCTTAATTTTTCGGTCTGTTTTGTAAAAAATTCTGTTAACTCTTCTATTTGCGTTCTAATATTATTTTCTTTTACTTTTTCTGTTTGTTTGTTCTCTACTTCACCAAATATGGCTTGCATCATAGCTTGAAGTGCTTCTCCCATCCTTAAACCTCCTGATATTGCCATGGTGAATTATTATTAAAATATTTATTTAGTAGTAATTCTTTAACAATTATTATTGATAACCGTTCCTTACTTATTTATTTATTTCTGTATTTTTATTAATAGTTATTATTAATACTCATTACAGTTACACCTGTTACATAGACAAACAATATTCTTTGTGGGCGCGAGCTGTGTTATAACACAACAATTAACATTACATTCAGTTACTGTTTAATATAAATACTTATTACATATAATACATTTTTCATTTAACGCACTCTTATAATTTAGAGCAACCCTTTGCTACATAAAAAATTTTAATAGTTAAATGGTGGGGATCGGGCCATACGTTCATGGGCGACAAATAAATGTAACAATTCTTTGTTACATTTTACTAATACAAATACACATCTATTTGTGTTTGAATAGCCCCACGATCTTGGAGCGACAAATAAATGTAATGAATCTTTGTACATAAATTTAGGCATGTCGTGCCCCAAGTCCAGGGCGACAAAATTATGTAACAATACAACATTACAAATATAATATAATTTAAATTTGTGATGCCCCATGTTGGGCGCCATTTCTTATGTAACGATACAATTGCAAATAGAAATTTATTTGTGTTTGCGGAGCCCCACGGTCTGGGACGCCATTTCTTATGCAACGATACGTATACATAAGTACAATTTAAAAATTGGGTTTCAGGTGTATCTGTAATAAGAACTCTATGTAACTTGTAACGGTATTTCAAATTTATTTGATATTAATAAAATTGTACACATGGCACTTATTTCGACTTAAAACATTCGTTATTATTTTGTTACTATGCCTTACTGACTAAATATTCTATTCTACTAATTATTGTATTAAAAAAAATCTCATTTCCAGACTACTCAGTCAATTAGTGTGTTTAAAAATATCAATGTTTAAATATCTTTTTGTATATTGTAGTGTGTAACTCAAAAATATTAATAGTTACTGAATTTGTCTTTCTTTTCTCAGTACTGATTTATATAAAACACTAATTTTTACTTAAATGCTTTGCATTCTTTTCATTTCAATACTAATTTGAGCTCTTGTTTACGTTAAACTTACTTCAATAACATCTATGATTTTAATTCTATATTTACAATAAACATTGGCTCTTACTTTTAAATAGAACAAGAATGTCTTTAATTGTCTTTGAGTTAATTGTTCGATTAAGAGATAAATAAGTTGTTTATCACCTTATTGTCGTCATTCATACTCAATCATTTGATCCATCTGTAATCGTCCTCGTCTCGAACTCCAGCATCACTTCCTCTTGTCCAGCGTCATCTCCTCTTTTGTCCAGAGTTGCCTCGCTCTTCTCCTCTTGTCCAGTGTCGCTCCTCTCTTGTCCAGCGTCGCTCCTCTCTTGTCCAGCGTTGTATCGCTCACTGGAACTTCTCCTCGTGCTGTTTCGGACGTCAGTTGATCTTCTTATGTGGATCTTCTTATGTAATTTTGTTACTACTTAAAAATTTGTTTGTTTTACAATCCAGTTACATAACTGTGTGTAACTGGAAGGATGAAACTATTTACAAAAAATTAAATATTCTGTGCGGACGGGCAGAAGCTCCCGCTGCACTGTGGGTGATTTAAGAAAGAGAACAACTGTAGCGTGTGTGTCCTATTTATACCCATGTATTGGTCAACACCTGCAGTTGTACGAAATCGACATGTCAGAAACTGTCTCTGGGTTCAGTTCCCCCACTCTTTGTCAATTTCGCTATTTCTTATATTTCTGCGAATTGCAGAGTCCTATAAGTATACTCTTATACTCATCTTACAACTATTTTCACTACACATATTCGCTGTAATTTTGGACATTGCAACTTAACCCTTTCGATTTGTACACAGTTATTTCACTACTACACTCGTACGGTGTGTCACTTTCACGTGCTTTTGTACACAGTATTTATTAAATTTTATTACATTTTATTGTGTTTTTGGATTTTACTCCTTAATTATAGTTTATGAATAATTACGGAAAAACAGTAATTGTGCAATTATTCATCTTGGGGTGGTAAACTCGCCTGCATAGACCTGCGTTCACACACACTAGCAAAATACTGGTGTACACACTTTCAGTTACATTTGTGTGTGTGTGCACATCGATTCAGGTCGAAACACCTGTTCATATTTTTGTCTGAGCCAAGCTTGCAATCCCTGACGTGCTTATTTCTAATACATTATTAATTATTTACAGTTTATTGGGTATATTTAAATTTTTATATTCAATGTTCAGTACATCACTTATTTGTACTGTCGCAATATATATTAATATATAACATAATAAATATATTATGTTGCGCATAATTAGTTATAAAAAATGTAATTCATATAATTCAGTCAGAGCACTTTTATTTCAGTCACGTGCAGAATTGGTAGAATTAAGTTAAATTGTTTGAACATTTTATTAGCAACATAATATCTTCTACAAATTTTGATAAAAGTTTTGAACAACAGAGGTGTGTTAGATGTAAAAACCTATGTACATTTTTAGCATGAATTTTTTTAGTAATGAATTACTTGTTCTCATTAATATACGTAATACTAAAAAATACAATATATAATGTAATTTCAGAAGAAAATGTCACATGAAGCTTACATATATAACATTTCAAAATGCTATAGACTGTCACTTGTGACAGGCTTCGAAACACTTGTCGAGATACAATGCAGGTAGTACTGGGCAGGCAACACACATGTAGCTAGTGTCTTTTCTCTTTTCTTGTATTTTGCAGGATCGACGTGTCGTCCTTAATATTTTCCTGTTTGCTCCATTTTCACATTTTGATTGTAGGTGGACTTTACCGTTACGTGTGGGGGTCACTGTGAGTTGGAACACAAGAATTTTGCATGGTTGTTGAGTTGAGTTGAGTAACTTTTGATAATTGTGAAATAAAAATCTAACAATGACATTTTTGTTGTAATAGAATATTTACTGTAGAGCAAGTAAGAGTTAAATAAAACAATTTGTAAAAAGTGAAAAAATAGTTTTTTTGGTACCAAGAAACTGTTTTTTTCTCACATGGGTAATATGGCAGCATTTGGTCTTTCTGTTCAACACCTGACATATAACAATTACATTGTACAACAGGCAAAGGTTTCCTTAGTGTAATGCCCGTTTTATTTATAAAATCAACAATTTTGTTTTCATATTGCATTGAAATGTACAAAACTTCATGGTTGTGTCTCCATTTTGCTATCATTATGCCACTGCTCGAGTACTGGCTTACAGTCTCACCCTTTTTTAGCTTTGCCATTGAAACAGATGGTGGTGTATTTTTTCTTGTTGCCTGTAATGTACCTGTAGAGTATGTTTTCTGCTCAACTAATTTCTTGGATAATTCATACGAGTTATAAAATTTTAATACTGTACTTAAGCTTTTTTTCTTTTGAAAAATTGGCAAACAAAGAGGCGTCCTCTCCATAGCACCATGGCCTCATACAAACTGAGCTCTTGTCCTGGATAATACGTCTGTAGCATTTTGTTATTAAAACAATCTAATGCCAAGCGTATTTTTTAAAGTTGCTCTTCCAGTGCTTGTTTATTTGCAAAAGTGTAGGTACCTCAGAATTAACAGAAAGTGGTATCTACTCATGTAATTGGGAAAAGTTGTCTTTAATAGAGGATCTGTCTTCCAGTAATCTTGAAGCCGGCGCAGTCTAGAATGCTAGTGTGCAGAAATAGACCTAGAAAATACTTTTAATTCGTCTGCTGACAAGTCTTTCCATTTATTAATACGCGCATGTTTCTTGGGATGTGAATTATTATATGTCTGTTGAGCATACATATTTAACATTTTACATACTTTCTTAAGAAATACGTCATTTAAAAGTAAACCAAAATAGTTATAAGGCTCACCATTACCCGGAACAGGAACAAGAAGTTGGTTTGCTTTAACAAAGTTGAGAACTTTCAAATTGTTTTTATCACCATTCCAAGACTGGGAATCTTCAAAAATGTATCACTTTCAAGCATTAAGTCGCACGATATATCACCATCAGAATCGCTGCCTGACTCATTAAGTAAAGTGACATTGCCAATAAAACCATCATTTTCCGAAAGTTTAGACTATTATTCACTATCAGAAAGTAACCTGTCCAACTCATTAACTGTACTATTTTCCAAGTTTATGTACTCAGCACTACAGCTACGCTTCTGAGAAGAGCCAGTATATTCACTGTCCATTATTCAAACTTACTTCTTAGTAACAAAAAACTAAGAACACTTTTAACAACTCTATAATGTAGTAAACATACACACACAACAATAACTGCTGCACACTGACAATACATAACAGTTTCCCTCCAAATTACACATTGCATAAGACGCTCTAGCACATCCACTGCAAATTGCCAAAACTATACCAGACACAACAGCGAACATGTTAAAAGGAATCTACGTTAGGTAAATAAATCAGTCACTCTTTCCTTATACTCTTTCCTTGACTATTGTTTTAGATGTTACTGTAGTTGTTACATCACAGTTCTTATCTAGCTTCTTCCAAAACTATGCAGTTCTGAGCTCTAATTTTCATGTCATTTATCTATTAATCTGCCACTGTTTCCTTTAGACTTTGGCTACACTATGGGTTTTCACATAAATTTTCCATGTTGAAAAAACTAGTCTCACAGGAGAGTGGTCACACTAGATGTGATTTCATGTCAGAGTATTAGCAATATGGTGGTGTTTTCAAGGTGCCCACTGCAGAATGTTACCCAAGTCCATTTTCTGGCTGCCCAAGTCTATTGTGGTTTTCATGCTCCGTGCATGTCCACACTTGCGGGAAAAATGCTATGTGTTTTGCTATTGTATATTAAATAGCAAATGTCAAGTAATTTTGAAGTACAATTCTGTATGTCATGTAATGTTTTTATTGAGTAAATTGTTTTAGTGTCTGAAACAGTATAAATTAGTTTACAAGTTTTATATCTTGTTGAAGTTGCTATCTGCTGGGCTATTAGGCTGTTGTCTACTGCTTCTATTGAAAACAGACGTTTCAGCTACACCATCGGAGGCCATCTTCAGTATAAAACGATTGACAAATTGGCGTGCTGTTCACCATTTCTCCCCAGCAACGAGGTACAGACTATGAGGTATATATCTCATGTAATAGATATATATACTCCTAGGAGTATATATACTACTAATAGTGCAGCAAATAGCAATTTCAACAATGTTGATGCCAGCTGTGAAAGCCGTAAGAATTCCTTAAGTTTTATATCTGTTTACATCATTACATTTATGTCATTATTCTGTGTTTTATGTGAGGTTTTATTAGACAATGACTGAATATATACATACATAACATAACTTGTATGGTGTCATACAATATTTGATACTAATGAATGTATGCCTATACCATATAGACTAACTTCTTTTTTTTTGTGAAACCTCTCTGTAAATACCCCCAAACCTCTGCAGTCCAATTTTAATTTTATTCTTGTGCTGTCTAAGAATTGTATCGATAACATTTCTTTCATAATGTGTCTCCAAAATGGAAACAAATTGCTTTGTAAGTAAAAGACAAATCAGAAATGGTAAAAAATTGAAAAATTGGGAAAACATTAGCAGATATATTTTTTAATACAGTATGGTAACCATTAAACTCTAAATAATGATATTCAATATGTAAGATATTGTTATAACGGTTTTACAGATCGTCATATTGTACAGTGGAAAAACAAAATTCAGACACCAATGAAGTCACTAATAACCAGCTTTAATTAATCAAAAATAACAATTCATAATTAACTCATACAATAATTCAAGTGTTCTCCAGAGTACTCTGGAACGTACTTTTGCGGGGCCTTGACTGAGGCTACACCTGCTTGACTAGCGGGGGAGACGGGTGGAGGACGTCGTTCTAGGCTGTTCAATAGGGTTCTCATTACAATATAAAATATTATGATTGTCCAGTTATCTAGATGTCTTATTATTGGGATTGAATCGCAGAGGTCAGTCTGCATAATCGGTGTTGTACTGTAATAGCATTTTGTAATTTAAGTGTTGTAACTTGGTATTTAGATTTTTTCCAGTCAATCTTTTGAACTATGACTTACTTTATTTCCTGGTGGTATCAAACTAATATGAAGGTGTGGAAAATAAAACTCTTTTTAATGTAATTGTGAGTTTTTCTTCTGCATTAAAGCATTCCGACAACTGTTTTTGAGATGACATCTTTAACCACAGATAAAAACATTCCAACTGAACTGACATTCTATTATAAAATTAATTAAGAAAGTTGTGTTAATGGTTATAATCACAAACAGAATTATCACTGTTGCACACAGCTATAGAAAAATTATTCCGATTACCGATTTCAAGCTTCACAGCTCATCGTAAGATCGGAAAAATCACTGCATGTCTTTTTGGTTGCCTTTGTTTGTCACTGCATGTCATGTGTTTGGTTGCCTTTACTTAATCTTGCTTCATACCCACAGCATTTTATATCCATTCAAGCATTATCTCAAATATCAGTATTTTTTACGTACTATTTCTTCATTATTCATTATTACTACTTACCTATAGGTGAATTGTGTTTGGTCTTTTTTATATTTATTTTAAGACCAGTTTTCCAAATAAATCTCTATGCAGTCCTCTAACTATTTTAGTTATATTACTGATGTCAGCCATAAGGACATTGCTGTAAGCAAATATTTTGTGCTTATGCATTCTCCATCTGAACTAATCCTTATTTTTTCCGATCTGACATTCTATTATAATTAAAAAACTTTTCTGGATTTTGTTTTAGTGCATTATGTAAGAGCACAAATTTCATCTTTGCCAACTTGTTGCTTAATATTGGTTGGGTCAAACATTGTTTTTATTTTTGACATCTGCGTCAACGTCGATGAATAACTAATATGGCACATAATTTGCAAAAACTGTTAACAAAATTCTGTTCGTAAGTACAAAATATACATAGATATCAATCATTTTTTGCCAGTTCATTCTTCCTGTAACTATAGCAAGGTTCCCAGCAATGAGAGAAAACCTGTATAAAAAAATGCAAGAGTGTCTGTAGCATTCTGTCTCTACAATTAGCCAATGTGTTATCGTATAATTGATTCCTACCTCCACTTCAGTTCTGAAGTACAGTTTACAACAAACCAATACCCATCAATCTCAGTGATTTTATTTTGAATTCAGTTTTGCCTTGTAATGCCAAGTATGACTGTCTCCATTGCACAGTGAACAATTCTCAGTTTTTGTAGTTTCCTGTCAAGAGTCAGTTTTTCACTATTACAAATTATAACGAGTGTTACATTGCTCAAGTACTGTTCACTTCAAACATAGGATTCATGATTTTTTGAACATCTTGAAATGTCCCCAAAGCTGCTGATCCCAGGACAGTGTGTCACTGCATGTCATGTGTTTGGTTGCCTTTACTTAATCTTGCATCATACCCACAGCATTTTATATCCATTCAAGTATTAGCTCAAATATCAGTATTTTTTACTTACTATTTCTTCATTATTTCATTATTACTACTTACCTATAGGTGAATTGTGTTTTTTTTATATTTATTTTAAGACCAGTTTTCCAAATGCAGTCCTCCAACTATTTTAGTTACCGGTATATTACTGATGTCAGTCATAAGGACATAGCTGTCAGCAAATATTTTGTGCTCATGCATTCTCCATCTGAACTAATCCTCATTTATATAAATGCAAAGTTTTAAATGCATATTCTAACATCTCAATAGATAGTTTTAGGGAAACTGAAAATAAATTCATAAGTTTCTTTAAAAGACGTCAAAAGTGTTGGCTTATTGATGGGTCTACTAGTAGGTTGGACCTCTTCCATCACTGATTTTTTAAATATGAGCGATGTTTTGGCTACACAACAAATCTGTAGCCTTCTTCAGTTAAAAACAAACACTAAAATGTAACAATTAAAAAAATAAAACAATACACTGTCTCACAACCAACAGAGAGTCAAAACAGACTGAAATATTTATATAACAAACAACAAAATAGATAAATAGATAAAACTCACCAGCTATGGAATCTATAAGACACACACACACACACACACACACACACACACACACACACACACACACACACACACACACACACACACACACACACACACACACACCTCACATGAACACACATGCTTCAAGGTCGCAGTTTGCAGTTGACCCCTGGAAGCTTGCATGTTCATGTGGGTTTTGTGCATGTGTTCTACGGTTAGTTATTTTACCATGCAAAATATTTTAAACTATTATGCGTGTGTGTGTCGCTGCTTATGAAGGATACTGTAAGTTTGTTATTGTACAACTACAGCTTTGTTAATTTGTAATTAGTATTAAGTAAACATCTTAGCCACTGTATTGTAAGACATAACACATTGCCTTCAAGTATAGTAAGAAGGCAATGCTTAATGTTTTTTTTTTAAGAAAAATTAAACTTTCTGTTTATTATTTCAGTGCAAATACAAGGCAGGTTCTGCATCAGAATTGTGTAAACTAAATAACCATCCTCTGGTTTGTGTAAAAGGCTATCGACGTTTCTTCAAGTGTTCAAACTGTAGCAAACGTACCATAGTTTATGACATTTTTCCACATTATAATTGTGTACACTGCAATTCTTCCAGCTGGATACGGGTTCCAGTTATTGAAGTGAGTATACAATTTAATTATTGACCAAATGGTTGCTGAACACATGGTAGAACATGCTAATAATATTTAAATATACAAAATACACACCTAGTTGAGTTCGACAAATGTTTTATTAGTCCTGACAGTTGTTTTGCCACTTCCAGCAGCTTCAGGTAGCATTTGAACACGTAAACACTGGAGCTACAGTAATTAGTAAAACAATTGTCAAAGCTAATAAAACATTTGTAGAACTGATACAAGTGTTTATTTACTATACCTTATCCAGTAGTCAAAGGAGATTATGGGCTAGATAGGGAAATACACTGTGCTTATGGAAAATTTTGTAGTCAAGAAGTCGGCTTCAAAATAATCTTAAATAGTGTCATGCATTATACATAATGCTATCTTATATCTTTTAGATTACTTAAAATAATTTACAATTACAGATGTAACTATAACAAAATTAAAAAAATGCTATACTGAGAAAAACAGATGTTTTAATTAGTTCAGAAACTTACATTGTGATTACTCGGATGTCATACACTTAAATGAAATAGCTTTTTGTGTGGTTGCATGTCGATGTATCCTTGAGACTAGGGTACAATTAAATTACATTAATGTATTAACTGAAGCAAAGAAAAAGTATTTTGTTACATTCTTCTCAGATTTTTGTTTTAGTATTGAGTGCAAAAGTCAGTCAACAAGGGACGTTGATATTGTTAGTGATAGTTACATGGTGTAACTGAGAGATTTGTTCAGAAGGTATCAAAATTATTTTTGAAACCCATCCCAGCTTATCACCTCTTTGAATAATATAAATTTGAGGCTGCTGCATGCGCAAATAATTGGACAGAGAAAGACGAGGCAGTCTCACTCGTTCTCGCATTAAAAGGACCTGCTGCAGAATTACTACAGAAAGTGCCACCTGACAGCCAAAACATCTATGCCGAGTTGATAAAAGTTCTAGAATTACGCTACGGTGATAAACATTTGCGAGAGGTGTACTACACTCAGTTGAGAACAAGACAACAACGTTCCGGGGAGAGTCTTCAAGAGTTTGAAGCAAGTATCAACAGATTGATTAGATTGGCCTATCCTGAAGCACCAGAACACTTCCGAATAAGGTTTGCGGCGCAGACATTTATTGATGGCATCGGAGATTGTAAACTTCAGCAAATGTTACGAATGGCAAGACACTGAAATAGCTCGGAAGCTCTTGTTCACGCCCTAGAGTTTGAAGCTGCCAAGTCAGCGTCCTGCTACATTAATGGATTTGTGCCATCATGTTGCAGTCAAAAGATCCCTGTATCACATTGCCGTTACGATGGGTGCAGAAAAACAATGTTGGCGGACAAACAATTCAAAAGTTCAAGAGAGTCGCAACGATTTCAAAAAGACAGAAGACCGAAATGTTACAACTGTGGAAAACGTGGCCATCAACAGGTAGACTGTTGGGAGAAGAAGATACCGAGAGAAGAGAGTGATCGCACCAATTGGAGAAGTAAAGCCCCAGAACAGCACACAGTTTCCACGCTACATAAGACCAGTGGAAACTTGATTGTTAATGGATTTGCGGAAGGAAAACCAACATCATTTACAGTTGACACGGGCGCAACAGTGTCCATTGTGCGCCCTGACTTAGTTAGCAACCGCCAGCCTCTAAGTAGCTCTTGTACAATACAGACTGTGACTGGAAGCCCCGTCAAGGTGCTAGGAAAGGTACGCCTGGGTCTTCTTGAGTTTAGCCACCAAATGCTCATTGCAGACATTGTCGATGAAGTGATTCTTGGCACAGACATTATGAATACCTACCGATTCGTTGTGGACTTAAGAGAGAATGTCCTGAAGGTTGGCCAAGAGAAGATAAAGCTTTGCATGGCTAAAATGACAGGGCCTACCAACCATTCGATTAAGCGAGTGGCATTAGTCGAAGAAAAAGTCAACAAGTCTGGTCAAGAGGAACCCTCCCTCTGTTGCAAGCAGAAATGGAGGAAGAACTAGCAGAGGAAGTACAAATAAGTATAACGACAAAAGAAGTGATTGGAAAGCCAACTATGAGTGTCGAGACAAAACTCTTGCTTGTTCCTGAGCTGATAGAAGCACCCGACGGCAAATTGGCTGAAGATGAGGTTATGCAAAAGGTTGTTGATGAGAACCAAACCAACTTGGATCCGCCAATGGTGTTTAGGTCATCAATACATGACGCAACGGGAGTGATTCCAGCAAAATTAGTGGTTGAGCGGAAGACTCGCATTCCTGAGAACGTGATGTTCGGATCACACGAGACTTAATTCGAAGAACTGGAGAATTATCTTTCGCAAGGACGTCCACCTAGATCGCCTGGTCGAGTATTACTTCAGAGACGGTTTGACAGTTCGGGATGAACAGGCTTAAGGAGGGGGCAGTGCTACGACAGCACAGAACAATCTACGTGTTTATCGAATGTGCCAGAAGGATCTCGATGTAACCCATGTGGCGTATGTGCTACTAGACGCATTTTGCGAGAATCTTCTCGACTGTGCCGGGCTTCGCACGGGCGCTCGGACTGTGTCAAGGCCGCAGTTAGTTACGTAGTTCACACGAGAGATAAGACGCAGTTTGGAAGCTTCTGGTGTGTGAGTGGGACTTTTAAATACCTGGGGTAGCGGCCTTAGTTTTCAGTTTTAGTGCGAGATATTTACAGAGCGGTTCGAGAGTTATAGTAGCGAGATTACTGTGTACGTTCAAGTAGTTATTAGTGAAGTGTTGCGTTTTATAATCGGGTGGTATAATTACAATTTATTGTAATACAATTGTGTTAATATTAGTGACATTTTATTGTGTGTGAACAATTTTTATTTGATTTGTTGTAGTAGACTGTGTTGGTAATTATGAAATTTTTACTGTAAAAATTAGTGATTAGTGACTTAATTGGTGTCTTGTACTTATTTTGTTTCCACTGTACCTACGACGATCGAGTAGACCGTCGTAACAATATATTTAATCGGATATTGTGTGTGTGTGTGTGTGTGTGTGTGTGTGTGTGCGTGTACACATCTGCGCATGCACATAGTTCTGGATGTTTAACCTTTCCAAATAATTAGTGTGTTCATATGCTGTTGTTTTTTTATAGGTGAAAACCACAGTGGCTGATTTGAATCAGTTGAGTATTCGTGGCGATGAGCAGAAATTCATTAGTTCACATGAAAGTAACACCAATATAAATTTGTTGGTACCAGATGAAGGATAAAGAATAAAATTCGAAAATTTAAATATGCCAATTGTTAACTATATTTAAATAGACCCTAGTTCAATCAGTATTATTTTCAGTGACTTGTCCTAATACAAATTTAATTGTTTATACCCTTTTTATTTTTATACCAAGTTTTGTATCAAGCTTGTTGTTATGACTGATGAATTAAAATCTTTAATAGTACTATGTATTATATTTGTGTAGTTTGAGTCCTTCCCTATCAGCTGTGGTATAACCATTACAAGCTACAAGAATTTTGTATGGCCATAAAATCCCAATGTTGGACAAAGCCCTTTCCCGGGTTCAAGCCTAGGAGAATTGAGTATCTGAATTTTTATTCCTGGTATGACTAGTCAGCAGTGGCACAGCCAAAATTTTTCCATGGAGGGGTTATATATTGACATCTTTCCACGGTGACAAGTTATTGATGATAAGCAGGAGGAAGGGTGTTAGAAGTAATAGGTGATTCACTGCATTTCTATCCCACTGTGTATGTCACAGCATGGTCGCTAGTGAATTGTACTTCCTGCCTGCACGTTTTACCTATGACACTCCATTGGCAACCTTCGCACTATGCTACTGGTAACCTAAAACCACTTGCTTCAGAAGCGGCACTTCAATATTTCACCTGCGTGGTACAAAATTTGACAAAAATTGGCCTGGATACAGGTAGAACAATTGACAAATGTCTGGAAAAATCAAGAGTTTTGTGTATTACTACCACCCACATAATGTGTGCAAAATATCATGTAGCTCACAGTATGTAGAATATACGGTAATGTTCACACACAGGCCACTGTGAAGCAGGGACGTCACACACAACACTCCATGCTGTAGGTAGGTTTTTTGTTTCCTTTTTCTGCATTCTGCATATCCTACTGTTGATGTAGTATGCGAATATGATAGGAAATTATAATGTTCTAACAATTTAAATAATTGAGTCATTGGTTTTTTTAATATTATATTTAACGTAAAGAAAGACTTCACTGTATGAAAACCAATACGTTTCCTAAACTCATCAAATTAAAAAAAAAATGTATTGCTGTTGCGTGATTAAATAACGTTGACTATAATAGCATATCTTTACTTAGCATGCCAGCTAGAGATTTATATTCTGAAACTTAATAATGCAGTAACATAATAAAATATTCCAGGTCTGCGAAAAGTATTTACTTAATATAATTATAAATCTGGATTGATAAACAATTATAGTATTTTTTTAACACTGGAAGGTTTAGAGAGAATTGGTCATTAAGTATAACACAAATTTTACATTATTTGTATAGACGGTTTGATAATATTTATTATCATCTTAGAAAATGTGTAAGGACAACATCCAAGACATAATCAAATCAGTTAACTGTGTGTATGTTTGGTGAAATTTGTTTTACAGTCAGCAAAATAATTACATTTCTCACATATTGTTTTAGTTAATAGATAGACATAATTATAATATTGCAAGAACATTATTAGACTCCAGAGCACGAATGAAGGCCACAGACAGAGATCTTACTGTCTAGAGAGAGACAGAGCAATCCATTGAAATATTCCCTGACTGTTTTTGCAACTGTCACTTTCTTCTACTGCTAGGTGCTTTGCGTAATTTATATGCAATTTACATTATGTAGAAAACTAATTTACACAGTTTTTAGGTGGCGTAATAAATTATTTTCAAAAAACTTAACTTAACTAAATAGCCATAATAATGTAATTAGAAGTAAGAATTTACTTAAATGTCTTTAAAATGCAGAAATGACAATAATTCGACTGGTTAAATATCAAAAACAAACTTAGGCATATCGTATCAGAACTGGTAATTCGAGAGGTAAAAAATTAAAGTATGGGCCAACTTTATTTAAACTAAATTCAAGCTAAAATAACATTCATCATGATTTTGGGACTCTTGTTGGATAAATAAGTTTGTGTAAATATTAATGTTGTGTTCTTTTAATTTTACTGGTGTTATAAAAGGAGAGGAGATGAGAGGGTTCTTGGAAACAGAAAATTGTTGGCAGCCGCTGATGACGCATTATGCTAGGTATGTTATAGGCCTGCCAGCCTTTCCTGAACAGTCATCTGCGCCGACCCAATGCATGAATTACCCCTGCTTTCAAGTATAGCTAAGTTATCTAGAGAGAAGAGAGGGGAGACGACGTTATAACGTTCACTGTCTCACTTCCATATTATTTCCCTCTCTGTCACACACATGCTTCCGTTGTTCTCGCCAGTCTTGTTGCAGCCGATGTTCACGCTATGAAACACTGCACAAAACTGTTCTGCACATGCGCGAAGTGAATGAACATTTTGTTAGCCTCACAACGAGGTGTTTGTTTATTCCGCATCGAGACCTGAGTGTTCAATTTACATCGTACTGCCTCTATCTATGCAATTATGCATGGAGATAGGGTCCTTGTCAACTATGTCAGCAGATCTATTCGTACTAAGGGAAACAAGAAACAAGTACATGTTAATTGTCGCTTATCCCAATAAAATGCCTTGATAATATTTCACTTACTGTAATATTTTATTGAACTTAAGGCAACGTATGAGTTTATTACATACTTTATTTATGCCATACATTATGTATTTTTGTAACTTCCCAAACCTGACCAAGTGGCTATGATTAACGATGCTATAAAATAAACATTAAACACTATTTCGAGTACGTTAAAAAATAGGACCACATACAAAGCTCTAAGGCAAATGTAAAGTGCTGACAGTAATAAAATTAGTAATATGTACAACAACAATAATAACTGGTACTTATATAGTTGACTGTAAGGAATCCATGCCATCACTTTCACGCTGTCTGATTCAGATGAATGATAATGAGAGGGTACATAACAGAGTCTCTGTTTATTTCTCTATCAAAATCCTCCTGTTGCAATCTTTCTGTATGTAACCTGCCTAGGCGGAAGTTGTGGTGCTGTCGATTACCTTGTGAGTGAGTTGTATGATTGTATTTTATGATTGTATGCTCTGCAATTGTTATGTTACTAAAGAAATAGTAGAGGAATCAGATTTTTATAATTTTTACTATAATTGAAAAATTGTGTAATCTAAATGTATGTAATAATAAATGTACTTTGTTTAAAATAGTGAGAGAGATCTGCAGCTCAGAGAGCTTACTAGTATTAAAGTAGGCCTAATTATAATATGAATAGATAATGAAACTTGAAGACAAGCTGTTGTAAAGACTGTGAATATCTTAAGAATAAAACGGTATGCCTACAGTAAAAAAATTATAGACATGTCTACAGTACTAATAAGTATTGTGTGTGTATGGTCTATGTATAGTATGCAGTATAGCATTAGATGTGCAGCCAGTTTTTCTTCTGGTGGTTTCTGGTGTGGGGGGTTTTAATTTCTCTGAATAATAAAAAAACTAAACAAAACAGAACCCATTATTTTGTTGTAGTTAAGAAGGTAAGTATGGAAACAAGTGTTACAGAAACAGATATCTAAAATTCAGCGAAGTCATAAAACAATAAGTAAGACTTCTTACATTATAGTATAAATAAAATAAACAGTATCAAAGAACTTGCACAAATTTTCTCCCATCTTCTGCGGATGATGGTGTTAAATGTTTTGTATAATTTTTTTAAAACTTTGCCTTAGTGAGTACGTCTGAGTAACTACATGTAACATGTGGAATTAAATTGGTCTACTTGCTTCACCACAGAAGTTAATCATATATTGTAACAAAATGGGCACCGGTACTACAAGCCCTTAAAAACAAACATTTCAGTTTTGCGCTAAGGGGTTTCACAAATATGTTTCTGCCCGTGCATATTGAAGTTAGTGTACAAATTATTAAGTTACCAGTTCACTGGTACAGGGTATGGAAGATTTGCAAACATTATTACAAATGCCAGGTTTAATTGTAAGATTATGTATGCATGGATTAGCAGAC
Source organism: Magicicada septendecula (assembly GCA_034769895.1). Classification (NCBI taxonomy): domain Eukaryota; kingdom Metazoa; phylum Arthropoda; class Insecta; order Hemiptera; family Cicadidae; genus Magicicada; species Magicicada septendecula. Next base: position 166,654,556 of record CM068376.1, on the reverse strand, counting down.
ACACTCTACTGGTTTATTTGTTTTCAAAATAGTAATAACAAACTCAATTAAAAAATATGAAAAACCATTAAATATGTATCAAAAAGTCATGTACAACAATAAACACATCTGTATAAATTTTGAATAACAAGCAAAAACTGTTTTAAATATTTTTAAGTTAATGTGAAACGATTGAACTGTCTAAGAGTCTTACCCTTATCAAACTAGGATACAAATTTGAACCCTCCCTCAGCCACCAGGCAACTACCAATGTTTACTAGAAGTAATTTCATAGTTTGCAAGTCAGCTATAGAGTACCTCAATTAAAAATATTCTTTCTCACATAAATAATTAGCCAGATTAATTTATTTGCCTTATACGTCCACATTTTAACCTGCACATTTTTTTTTTATTTTGACATTTCCTTTCAACTTTATCTCTTTGGGAGGGAGGGTTAACACCCAAACCCATCTCTCGCTGTGCTACTGTGTAGTGTACTGTGGTATATTATTAATAGAGTACAACTAAAGAAAGTATATTTTCAGATACACAATTGTAGAGCCATTTAATAATACAACATATTGTTATAATAACTGAACGGATTGTAGTGTTCAAACAATGGAAACTAAAACTGAACACAAGAGAAATCATGACTAACAACTTTAATGACAATTTAAATAAACAAAACACTTAATTTTAATGAAGAAAGTTGTGTTAGTAGTTGAAATCACAAGCAGAATGATCACTGTTGCACACCACTATATAAAATTATCCCGATTAGTGCTTTCAAGCTTCACAGCTCATCGTCAGATCGGAATTGAACCAAAAACATGAAAAAACCCTTCACCCACATCTCACCCCACCCTACTCGCACACAACTAGCTATAATTGAATGTCCCTTCCCCACCCTCAGCCCTGTCCCACCATCTGGACAGTTACATATTTTTCTAGCAAATTCCTTGTGTTTCAGTGTTGTGTGTGTGTGTGCATTCCTTTTAAACCTAGTCTTTCTCATCCACACATGTGTGCCAGTCACACACCCTTATTTTAAAAACACCTAATTAGTCCTAAGCAGTTTAATTCTTAATCTTATCTATCTCTCCTCTATCATTTACTTCTTAATTATGTTATAAACTATTTCTTCATTATCAAATTTAATTTTAGTATTAATTAAATTGTCTAACCCTTTTTCTCTGTCTTTCAATATTTCTAACTCCTCCCTAAGCTTCCTTTCAACTGTGTTATTTACTATTTTTACAATTTCGTAGTCTTCCAAAGGATTAACAAACTTATTGTTCTCTTCTATGAAATGTCTTGCATATAACGAATTCGTTGTTCTATTACCTTCTCCACGTTTGTGGTCAGACAACCTGCATACGAATTTTCGTCCTGTCTCACCTAGGTACACTTTGTTGCAGTTTCTACATTTTATTAATTCATAAATTCCGCTTTTCTGTAATACTGGGATTGTTTCTATATTTTTATTCCTTATCTTATCAAATACCGTTTCACATTTTTTGATAGCTATATCTACTCCGTATTTATTAAAACATTTTATAATTTTTCTAGTATGTGAACCTATGTATGTCAATGACCCTGCATAATTCTTTTGTTCTGGTTCTATTTTAGTTTTTTGTATGTTAACCCTTTTCATAACTTTATCCACTATGTTGGTGTTATAATTATTATTCCTTACAATTCCCTTTATCGTTTTTAACTCCCTATCTTTTGATTCGGTCTCTTTTAAACACTTCTGAGCTCTATAACAAAATGAATTGATTGCCGCCATTTTATATCTATAAGGGTGGTAAGACTGTCTTGGTATAATTATATCAGAATATGATTCTTTCCTAAATATCCCAAACTGTAGTTTCTCATTATCTTTAATTTCTATGTTTAAATCTAAGTAATTTATTTTCTTACCTCCTATCTCGTCTTTAAATTGTAAGTTTTTATCCTTATTATTTACCTCATTTATAAACTCATGCACTTCTTCTATGCTTCCTTCCCAAATTACTAATACATCGTCAACGTATCTAGTCCATAATTTTATATTGTCTTTATACTTAGTGGAACTTATTAATTGCTTTTCAAAATCATTCATGTATATTTCTGCAAGAATAGGGGATAATGAAGATCCCATAGGTAAACCTTTTTTCTGTATATAAAACTTGTTATTAAACCTAAAATAGTTCTGATTTACACATTCTTTAATTACTTTAATCAACTGCTTTTTATACCTGTATTCTCTCATATGATTATCGTTTATTAACTTAATAACTTTATTTACTGTGATATTGGTAATCATGTCCTTAACATCCAGTGATATTGTTGTATTTACATTAATTCTAATATTTTCTGTCAGTTTTACATTATTCTCTATGCTGTATTTTGTCCCAAATTCATATTTCACTTTCAGTCCTCTGCTAACTTCCTTTGATAATTTATAAATAGGTGCATTAATAAAAGAAACAATGGGTCTAATTGGTTTTCCTTCTTTATGTAACTTAACCTGACTTAAATCAAGAAAAAACGATTATTGAATGCGAAAGCATAATACAAAAACTAGGAAATGAAAATGATAAAAAAAGAATGAGGTGGGAAGTAGGGAATGTAGTAGATAAAATCTTTAAGAAAAATTTGTATAATTCAAAAAATGAACAAAAAATCAGATCAACTGTAACTAAACTAAAGAATAAAATAAAAAAAGTGGTATTATAGTTACAAAGGCGGACAAAGGAAATACAATGGTACTACTGAGAAAGGACGAATACATAAAGAAAATGGAAGAATTTATAAGTGAAGGACCATATGAGGAAATAAAGTATGATTATACAAGTAAGTACCAGTCAAGAATAAAACAAATGATGAAACAGATAACATTTATAGAAGAAAATAAGAAAAAGTATTTATTAGAAAGTAATCCAACAGCACCAACTTTTAAAAGTCAGGTTAAGATACATAAAGAAGGAAAACCAATTAGACCCATTGTTTCTTTTATTAATGCACCTATTTATAAATTATCAAAGGAAGTTAGCAGAGGACTGAAAGTGAAATATGAATTTGGGACAAAATACAGCATAGAGAATAATGTAAAACTGACAGAAAATATTAGAATTAATGTAAATACAACATTGATATCACTGGATGTTAAGGACATGATTACCAATATCACAGTAAACAAAGTTATTAAGTTAATAAACGATAATCATATGAGAGAATACAGGTATAAAAAGCAGTTGATTAAAGTAATTAAAGAATGTGTAAATCAGAACTATTTTAGGTTTAATAACAAGTTTTATATACAGAAAAAAGGTTTACCTATGGGATCTTCATTATCCCCTATTCTTGCAGAAATATACATGAATGATTTTGAAAAGCAATTAATAAGTTCCACTAAGTATAAAGACAATATAAAATTATGGACTAGATACGTTGACGATGTATTAGTAATTTGGGAAGGAAGCATAGAAGAAGTGCATGAGTTTATAAATGAGGTAAATAATAAGGATAAAAACTTACAATTTAAAGACGAGATAGGAGGTAAGAAAATAAATTACTTAGATTTAAACATAGAAATTAAAGATAATGAGAAACTACAGTTTGGGATATTTAGGAAAGAATCATATTCTGATATAATTATACCAAGACAGTCTTACCACCCTTATAGATATAAAATGGCGGCAATCAATTCATTTTGTTATAGAGCTCAGAAGTGTTTAAAAGAGACCGAATCAAAAGATAGGGAGTTAAAAACGATAAAGGGAATTGTAAGGAATAATAATTATAACACCAACATAGTGGATAAAGTTATGAAAAGGGTTAACATACAAAAAACTAAAATAGAACCAGAACAAAAGAATTATGCAGGGTCATTGACATACATAGGTTCACATACTAGAAAAATTATAAAATGTTTTAATAAATACGGAGTAGATATAGCTATCAAAAAATGTGAAACGGTATTTGATAAGATAAGGAATAAAAATATAGAAACAATCCCAGTATTACAGAAAAGCGGAATTTATGAATTAATAAAATGTAGAAACTGCAACAAAGTGTACCTAGGTGAGACAGGACGAAAATTCGTATGCAGGTTGTCTGACCACAAACGTGGAGAAGGTAATAGAACAACGAATTCGTTATATGCAAGACATTTCATAGAAGAGAACAATAAGTTTGTTAATCCTTTGGAAGACTACGAAATTGTAAAAATAGTAAATAACACAGTTGAAAGGAAGCTTAGGGAGGAGTTAGAAATATTGAAAGACAGAGAAAAAGGGTTAGACAATTTAATTAATACTAAAATTAAATTTGATAATGAAGAAATAGTTTATAACATAATTAAGAAGTAAATGATAGAGGAGAGATAGATAAGATTAAGAATTAAATTGCTTAGGTCTAATTAGGTGTTTTTAAAATAAGGGTGTGTGACTGGCACACATGTGTGGATGAGAAAGACTAGGTTTAAAAGGAATGCACACACACACACACACAACACTGAAACACAAGGAATTTGCTAGAAAAATATGTAACTGTCCAGATGGTGGGACAGGGCTGAGGGTGGGGAAGGCACATTCTATTATAGCTACTTGTGTGTGAGTAGGGTGGGGTGAGATGTGGGTGAACGGTTTTTTCAGGGTTTTGGTTCAATTCCGATCTGACGATGAGCTGTGAAGCTTGAAAGCGCTAATCGGAATAATTTAATATAGTGGTGTGCAACAGTGATCATTCTGCTTGAAAAGACTTAATATACACTAGTATACAACAAGTCTTCAAGTTTATGATAGTTCAACACTTACTAACATAAAAGAAAATAATACCTAATTAACACTATCGCAATGAGTAATACTAGTCACTAATTATAGATGTCTGCACCCCGTAATTCACAATAATCACTTTACACTAACCACGAGAAGATTTTCGAATGAGGTTTGCAGTGCAGAGATTGTGAGGTTTATTGGTGGCATAGGAGATTGTGAATTTTAGCAGGTGTTACAAATGGCAAAACACTGAAAAAGCTCAGTCTTGTCCACACCCTCGAGTTTGAAGCTGCCAAGTACAGCATCCCGCTACATTAATGAGTTTATATCATTACACTGTAGTCAGAGGTCATAGTGTCACATTGCCGTTATAATGGGTACAGAAACACAATGTTGCTGGACAAACAATTCAAAGTTCAAGAGTGTTACAACGATTTGAACAATGGGAAAAAGGCAGAAGACCGAAGTGTTACAACTGTGGGAAACGTGGTCATCTACAGGTAGACTGTTGTAAGAATAAAATACCAATAGAAGTGAGTGATGGCACCAATTGGAGAATTAAAGCTCCAGAACAACACACAGTTTCCACGCTATATAAGACCAGTAGAAACTTGGTCATTAATGGATTTGCGGAAGGTAAACTAACATCATTTACAGTTGACACGGGCGCAACATTGTCCATTGTGCGCCCTGACATAATCAGCTAATGATAGCGTCAATTTAGCTCTTGTACAATACAGACTGTGACTGGAAGCCCTGTCAAAGTATTAGGTCAAATAGACATCCATGTACTCCTGGGTCTCCTCAAGTTTAGCCACCAAATTCTTGTTGTAGACATTGTTAATGAAGTGATTCTTGGCACGGTCATTATGAATGTGTATGGATTTGTTGTGGACTTAAAAGAGAGAATGTCCTTAAGGTTGGCCAAGAGAAGATAAAGCTTTGTATGGCTAAAATGACAAGGTTTGCCAACCATTCGATCAAGCAAGTGGCATTGTATGAAGAAGAAGTCAACAGGAGTGATCAAGAGGACCCTTCCCATTGAAGGCAGAAGTGGAAGAAGAACTAGCAGAGGAGGTACTAATATGTGTAACGACAAGAGAAGTGATTGGAGCTGGAGAATTATCCTTCGCAAGTATACCAACTACGTAGATCACCAAATACTACTTCAGAGACAGTTTGCTTAAGGAGGGGGTAGTGTAACGAGAACCCTATCGATCATCCTTTATCCGTCTCCCCTGCTAGTCAAGCAGATGTAGAGCCTCAGTCAATGCAGCGCTCAAATATGTTCTAGAGTACTCTGGAGAACACTTGAAATATGCATTACCTGGCATGCAGTAAGGAGGGAAAGGTATTCTTGACCTTTGCGCGACCTATAAAAGCAGATCGTCTGGCTTAGTTCAGTTTGTTGAGCAATTTACTTAGTGTGGACCAAGTGGCAGTTGAAGTATTGTAGCGAAGTGTTACTGTGTTATAATTAGTGTGGAACTGTATTATTTGACAGGGCCGTCCCTAGGGGGGGGGCAAGCTGCCCCGGGCGCCGCGTCAGGGGGGGCGCCACGAGTCGGAGAAATTTGTATTTCGCATATATCGTCGTTATGCCGTATAATATACTGCCTTGTAATAGTACCAGTACCAAACGCTTCCAATTACTTTAATCGAATATTAATCTCTGCTGCCCGCCGCGGTCCCCACTACGTTTGCACGACGCTTCATCTATTCACGCCCCGCGGCCGATTTTACACTGTTTGCTTTGTGAAATTTTGGTAGGTTGACAGCTGACGGTACTCGATGTTGTTTACGTCAAATTTTCAGTAAATCTTTCGTGTTTTGAAGTTTATAAAATTTATTTATTCTATCCAGTTTGTATAAATATTGTTTTTTACTTTTTATTTTGTTAGTGTATTATAGTGAATATTAATGTTTATAGTGTGTATACATAACCTAGAAAGGTAAGTTAGGCCTACGTGATACATTTAGGCCTACTAAATATTTTTCTCATTATTATAATTATGCATATTGACTATTGTATATTCCTAAGCATTTCTAGAATAAAAATATGTCCTAGTAAATAAACAGAAGGAAACCAATGAGTTTCCAGTTATTACATTAGCCTACATTTTTTATTTTTATATTATATATTTCTAAGAAATGCTTTCTTTACTGTCGTCTTATATTAGATGATCATCACTCTACACTATAGGTTTTAGTAAAATTTCGCGTATATAGTGTATGTTATAAAAACGAGCGTGTAGTGTATATTGTTTTTGTGTTCGTGCGTGTACATAATATAATGTGTATTTATATAATAATTTTAATGTGCGAGATGCAGGTGAAATAATAGTGAATGCTCAATTTTCTCTTTTTAATCGAGTATTTTAAAAATTATTGATCTAAACATGCAATTAATCATTTTTAAAGTGCGCTCTGATAAAGTAATGATTAAAAAAGTGCTCGTCGATAAAATAATTGTAAAAAAGAATTAAACGTGAAATTAATACTTTTTTGAAAGTGCGTTTCGATTTAAATTTAAAAAGAATTAAACGTAGATTTAATACTTTTCAAAAGTATTAAATAGAAGGTTAAATCTTTTTCGCGTAATAAAGCGCTCTTTTGGGTTGAGAGCTCATTTTGGAAATTGTATCATTGTTTAACTATAAATAAGAATTAACTCTTTTTTTTTTAACTGAAAATTATTATGTTAGGCCTAATTATTTTTTGTACTGTCAACTATGAAAGTCCTTAACCTATTCAATAAGGATTGTGACATTTTTTTCTTTTCCAGTTATTAAAATAAAATGAAGATCTTACACTTTTGACTGAATTTTGGTTGAACAATATATCCCAAAATTTCAAATAAGAAAAATGTCCTGAAAGCAATCAGGGGCTCAAAGGCGGAAAATAGGAAGGGAAGCTGAAGCAGCTCATGAAGTACTGCTTAGTAAAGTTCCTAAATTAACAAGTTTTTTTTTTGCCCACCTTGTCTTCATCTGTAGCTCTGCCAAATGACGAACTGCATTGTAATTCAACTAATAATGTAGAATCTCACCATTCCAAAAATTTCAGTACAAACAAACAAGACGCTCAAGATAATCCACTGACAGCTAAACATGAAACTACCCATACTTTTGTGGTAGACGATGTTCTCACTGATTGTGAATCTGAATCTATTAGATATACTAGTAGTTTTGAACGTCAATTATCCAATGACCCATCAACTTGTCCTGAGCACCTATCAGCGAGAGAAAGAGACATTATTGCAATGATGGAGCCAATACCTTTTTTGGCAAATGATAAAGAGTACCCATGGATTGACAGACGCCATTTTTCCAATGAATTTCAATACAGAATTGCAGAAAATGGTGAAAGAATTATACGTAGGTGGCTTGTGTACTCTCGAACGGCAGACGCAGCTTTTTGCTTACCTTGTCGTTTATTTGAACCTTCCATTCAATCTTTTTTTGGAAAGAAAGAGGGATTTAACAAACGGAGAAAATTTTGTGAATGAGCAAAATCGCACGAGACATCACCTGGACATTTTCTTAACACTCAAAAGTGGATTGATGCCGAGAAAGGGTTGAAGGGAGATAAAGCTATTGATCAACAGCTAATAGACCAAATAAATATTGAAACAGAAAGATGGAAAAGTATTTTAAAACGAGTTATATCAGTAATAATGTTTCTGGCCGAAAATAATATAGCTTTTAGAGGAGCTTCAACAAAGCTTTTCACAAAGAATAATGGCAATTTTCTTGGCCTCATCCAGTTGCTGGGGCAGTTTGACCCGACAATGAAAGAACACTTACGACAGATCGAAGCTAAAGAACAGCAGGCCCAAATGTTAAGCATTAAAATCCAAAATGAAATTATTAACCTACTTGCTCAGCATGTCAAGGAAGACATCATCAAAAAAATACATTCTGCAAAATACTTTTCTGTGATCATGGATTGTACGCCAGATGTCAGTCACAAGGAACAAACGTCACTAACAATTCGTTATGTTCATGAAGAAAATGAAACTAATGGTGAAATAGTCGTCCAAGAAAGCTTCATAGGTTATACTGTTGCTGAAGAGTCGACAGGTGAAGCTCTCTCAAATCTTTTGAATCAAGAAATTGAATCTTGTGGACTTGATCTCAAAAACTGCCGAGGACAAGGGTACGATAATGGGGCCAACATGGCTGGAATACAAAAAGGTGTTCAAGCTAGGATATTGTCAAACTACCCGTTAGCCTTCTATACGCCTTGCGGCTGTCATAATCTCAACTTAGTTGTCTCTGATGGAGCAAAGACATCGGTAAAATCTACACTACTATTCGGTGTTTGCAATGAATATACACAATATTTGCAGGATCCCCAAAGCATTGGTGTATAGTAAGCGAGCATGTTCAAGGTTTCACGCTGAAGTAAGTATGTGAAACCAGATGGGAAGCATGGATTAATTCTGTCTCTGCCGTTCTTTACCAGTATGGCAGTGTTATAAAATCAGCTAATCAGCTAAGTGAAGACTCAAATGACGCTACAATATCATCAGAAGGAAAGTCTTTGCAGATTCACATGGAAGACTTTTCTTTTCTGGTGTGGTTAGTCATATGGCACGATTTACTGTTTCAAATAAACATTGTGAGCAAAACACTCCAGAACAAAAGTGCTGACATTGCTTTGGCCACAAACCAGTTAAAGGCTTGCACGGATTTTGTAAAGCAGTTCCGAGAAAGTGGATTGAATGATTCTATAGCAAAAGCAAAAGAAATAGCCAAAGGCCTTGACATTGATTCTACATTTCAGACAAAACGACCAAGGATGAAGAAAAACATGTTTTCTTATGAAAGTAAAGATGAATACAACCCAACCCCTGAGGATATGTTTAAAAGAGATGTTTTTTTGCCATTGGTAGACACAATGCTGACGTCTTTAAAAGATAGGATGGATAAGTTTTCTATCCACAAATCAAAATGAGGATTTTTATTTGATTTGAAGCATTTGCCAGAAAAGAAAGAACTTGAAGAACTTTGCATCAGCTTGCAAGATCACCTTACTGTAAATATAAATAACGTTTCTGACATAAATGGCAAGGACCTTTACAATGAACTTTCACATGTAAACGCTCTGACAAATGAAACCCCAAATGAAAAGCAAATGTCTCCTCTGGAAGCCTTAAGAATTATAAAGAAAACTGATCGAAGAGACCTATTCACTAACCTGTGGATTTCCCTCCGTATTCTCCTCACTATTCCAGTTTCAATGGCAACCTGTGAGCGTAGCTTCAGCAAATTAAAACTAATAAAAACTTACTTGCGTTCATCAATGATGCAAGAAAGATTATCCTCGCTCGCAATACTTGCCATCGAGAATTAAGTCACCAAACAACTCAACATGGATGACATTATTGCCAATTTTGCAAAAATGAAAGCAAGAAGAATTCCAATTTAAAGTATATAGCAATACTAGCAAAGGCGGACCCGTAATATTGTTCTCGTACTAATTTAAAATGCTTTGATTTAATCTCCATTTTGAATGTAATTTTGTTTTAAAGTGCAATTTGACATGTAACACAATATACTATATCTTTTAAGCCCTTTCTGTATATAGGCCTACTCAATAATTAACAAATTATAAAAAACTCAATTTCTTTACTTTTAGCTATAAATAATTAAATACAATCACGTTCTATGAAATATCTTTTATTGTTTCTGTTCTTATTTACCTAACATTCATGACTACTAGTCAGTATATTTTTATAAAAACCAGTCTAGATTGGCATGGTCAGGACACAGACAAGAGAACTTCTCTTCTCTGTGGTCAGGACGATTTCAACCGCGGCGGGAGGGAGCGCCCAACGTAACCTTGCCCCGGGCGCCTAGACCCCTAGGGACGGCCCTGATTTGACATTATGATTGCATGTGGACAAATTTAACTGGAATTATTGTACAAGTTGACTACAAACTGTTATTTGTGAATAATTAAAGCTGGTGATTAGTGACTTAATTGGTGTCTGTATTTTGTTTTCCACTGTACCATACAACAATCAGCGAATTTGATGGTTGGAGTCGTGTAAGAGGGGTTGGGATAAAACATCAAATTTTAACATAATTTATTTTCAGTACAGAAAAACCGTATTCACACTTCGAGATTGAAAGTTCCATCTCGGAGGTACAGATCGCGGTAATCGTTCTCTAAAACTATTTCGTCTAACATCTTGGTTCGCTGAGGACTACTTGAAAAAAGTGCATATTCCCTGTAAGCTTGCAAAGAAAACGCGAACGCTTCGATTAATTGACGCCACATTCATCAGAACTAAATTAAGCTGGTGGGCGTAACAATGTACATATTCTGCCTTTGGGAAATGTTTTTGACAATAGATTGGACTCCACCAAATGATCCAGCCATTACGGATGCACCATCGTAAGTCTGGGCAATCAGTTTTGCCGGTGTTTCGTTAATTTTATGATACTCAAGGTATTCAATAATGCAGGCTGCTAGAGTTTTGGCATTATATTTCTCAGGTGTGAAAAATCTCCAAAATCTTTCAACAGGTTTACCTTTCACAACATATCTGTAAACCACAGCCATCTGAAATTTGTAAGCAATGCCACTGGTTTCATCAGCAATTACTGCTAAAAAGTTAGTTTCTTTAATTTCCTGTGAGATTTTCTCACGACAGACCTGTAACATTATTTTTAAAAGTTCATTCTGCACCGTTTTTGACGTGCCATTAAATACAGTAGCACTTTCTAAATGAGTTTTTAAAGGACCATCAAGTTCTGCACTAAAATCAATTAAGCCGCGAAAAATTCCCGGGTTAATCGACATGTCAGATTTCGAAAGATCCGCAGAAACGAACACAATTTATAATAATATTTAACACGTGTCTATTATGCCTCATCTTTTCATTACGTAAGGCAATATTGCGTCTATACTGTGAGTCAAACTGTTCTACAATATTTACTGTTCCAACAAGTGCTAATTGAAGAGCGTTTTTTACATGTACGTTTAAAGCCTGATTTTTTTCACACGTTCACTTAAATGATTAGTATCAGTCAAACCAGATTTAGTCCAGAGTTGTTCTCCACAAAACAACAAACAAAGGAAACATAACAGTGCATTATTTGTGTCACAACTACACAGCCAGTCAGTTTTGAATAATAATCAGACTTAAATGTTCTAAAAAATGCCCTAGTACCTGACTTAATATTTGCTTTATTGTAAAATCTGGTAAAGGGCGTCACAAAATTTTAATTTCAAGTTTTTGTTCGAGGCTGAGATGGGAAAACGGTTTATTTATTAGGTTCACAACAGAATTCATGTTTATAATTTTATTTCTAATTAATGCTAGACTATTACAACGCGCACCTAACACTGACACTCACAATAACAATAAAAACGTGAACTTTAATAAACCGTCAATTTGTAAACGATAACCGAAAACAACACTGTCGTAAAGTACACACGTCGGGCTACACAGGAGGGAGAGTGGAACTGGAGAAAGAGAGAATGAGAGTGTAACGTTGGACTGGATGCGCACGCACCTCACGTTGCAGCCCGTCTTGCAACCGCCTTCCTTGTATAGCCTGCGTTTCGCATTTAAGCGCTTGTACGCCGCTGCCATATAACTAACATGTTGCAGAGGCCCAGTGCTCGGCCGACAAAGCTCGCGTTGCTTTTTAAACGTAAAATTTTCGTTTTTCAGCAGCGTACGGACTGATAATCTATTGGGCGTATAACTGGTATACGTGTACGCACACTAATGGAAATATTTGTTAACACTGTTATATATTAATAAAAACCGTCAATAAAACTGGTGGTTGTGCAACTTGATCACGAGCCGCCCCTGATATTCAGACACATAAAAATGGCATCCTAAACGAACAGACGCAAGTCAAATCACACATACTATTCGAACATATCACACCGCGCGCGCGCGCACACACACACATGGCTTTTGATCGGAATTTGCTTCAAGAAATACTTAAAAAAATGTATGTTTCTACGTCGAATAATGATTTAGGAAGTCTGGACATTGTATTACAGTATAAGGTTTCGGAGGTACAAGATATGGATCAAGTCATGAAAAAATTTGAGGATACCATAAAGACAGCATGTGACAAGTCTTTTAAGAAGCGTACAACATTACAGAAGACTGTTGGAGGCAGATCGGTTCCGTGGTGGTCAGATACACTCACAGTCATGCGTAAAAGAATTAGTGCATTACGAAGAAGATACCAAAGGACTAGAAACGACAAAGTCCTGAGAGAATGTCGGAAAATGTACTACTTTGAGGAAAAGAAGAAGTATCAATTGAACCGCCTCATTACCCCTTCTCAAGGTTTTGAGAAAATTTTTTATTTAAAAAAACTAAGTTTTTATTTATTTATTTATTTTTTTTTTTGCAAAGGGGAAGGCGACCCGTAATTTTTAGGACTAGGCAGATGGCCTAGATGAAGCATAAAATGCACCGAGGCCATTGTGACAGGACTTGCAAATAAAAGTCAGGATTAACATAACAACATTTATTTTGGCTCAGATCTTATAGCACAGTATCCAATAGTTCTACATACATTTGTTATAGGACAGTAATCTTCCATATTTCAGCATAAACATTCATGAGGCCCTCAGAAATTCATCATCATAAATCAAATTACAATATCATTACATCCAACCAAATTATTCACTCTTAATTGACAGAACGAGAGCCCAGCAGTGATTAATCATTCTGTTTGTTGCTTTACTGGGACTCAGAAAACTGAACAAGTTCAATTAATGTGGCACATAACCAGCACACATACCAAGGTAATGCATGGCATTGAAAAACCCCTTTTAGGTGACATTAAACCTTCAATAATTAGCATAGCTTTTTAACTTAAGCAACCACTCCAGGTAATGATTAACCATCGCTAAATTAATTTGACATAATGCCTACTGGGAAATAATAATAATCTCATAATGACCCAACGGATATGCTAACAATCAGTGCTTGTAAATTCTTGTATGCTTTCTCAATATTAATCACTATTGTATATAAATCTACTATAATCTTTATGAAATTCGCAATCAGAACAGCTCCAGTTTACCCCAGGCTGCAAGCATGCACATCCCGATTGGACTGAGAAATAGAAAACCCTTAAACGAAACTAAATGAAATATGAAAAAGAAGGCACCAAGGTAACACGTGAATTTACAATCGTAAATGACTTCCAGTAGATATGGCCGACAGCATGGGATGACCTGGCGTGATAATTCATGAACCTGCACAAACAGTTAACCGTACGAAATGAAAGAATTTAAATAAATAGAAAATGGAATGAAACAATCGCTCTGTACATGCCTGCTAGTCCGGCATACAATTATTGACTTATTAATAATTTAAAAATTAGTACGGTACCACTGAATTATGGATGTGCACAAAATGAACAGACATGTTCAGTTTGGATCATCTACTGTCTAACTGCAATTTAGCTCACAAAAAACGGAATGTAACTGTTATATATTTTTATATTTCACTGCAATAGTGTGGCACAATGTGTCGCGAGGTCGATTTGAATAATTGGAACTGTTTCACCTGGTGTAAGGCTGTTACCACGTGCTGAGGTAGATGGTCGGCTCATGTCACGATGTGTAGCGAGTTGCTGGTTCAGGATCTGAGAGGTTCATCCTGAATCTACTGCGGGTTCCGTCCCTAACATCCGGCGACGAAACAGGGTAGCTAGGTCGCAATGCTCTGGCTGATGGCGGCAGATGTAGTTATCGCCATCAGTTCTGTCTGAAGTCCTTGGCTGATTCGGGAACCCTACAAGCACGTGTATTTTGTAGAAAACGTCTCTAATAATAATTCATAAATAGCCTACTCGACTCTAGTGTCGCACTTACACACCACACTTCAGATACAACAAGACTCTCGCACAGAGTTTAACAACTGAACCAATTACATTTTACTAATTAAATATGCCACAGTAAAAAGTATAATCATTTCTTACTTAAAGAGTTAAGGCAAGTACCTTATAATATCAAGTGCTTTCATGTAAAGAATTCACCACGTGGCCTCCATTACACTAATTAATCTCGATTGATCGGTGGTTATTTTAATATTCCATTGACGCTAATACTTCACAATTCAATAACCAAGAAATGTAATTAGTTTACAAAATATATTTTTAATCAGTATCAGGCAGTTATAAAATAATTCGCCACATGGCTTCAATTACGCTAAGTCATACTATAGATTGCCAGTTTGTGAAAATCAGTGGCACCTTTACGCTACAATCAATAAGTATCAAATATAATGAATGATACTTAAGCTGTTTCATCAATTTTAAAGCAGTTATAAAAATTTTGCCATATGGCTTATCATGTTTGTACCAGACCAGAATCACGCACACACACTTTGATCCAATTCCATCCAAATTATAAATATATATACGCACATTTTCATTTCATTAAATAACAAGATATAATCAAAAGGAACTCACCAGAGGTCCTTAATAAAATTACTCGCCAATGGCAGAAAGCAAAAGAACAGACAGAATACTCATTTCGACACCGGCGTTCAAATGTTAATGGGACGAGATATGGACGGCGACTGCCCTTTTTCCCTCACGTGGAAAGCGTTCGAAGAAAGCGAAGCTACGGCAATTTCTCAACAGAGCGCATTACAATGCACAACAGACGGCTCGCCGCAATCGCCGACACCATGCAGCATAACTATCCAGGCGAAAAGGAGACGTAATATAAAATAATTAACTCTCGCCCCGATGTTATTTTACTAGTCGCGGCACACCCCCACTCCAAAAAGGCAACCTGGTTGCCTACAAAATTCAAAACTGTTGACACACAGTCCAGGACTCCGGTCCTCTAGATCTTTACTTCCGCACTTAGAAGAACAGATCACTTGGCCCGCTGGGAAAATCTCAGGATACTTACCGCACTTAGGAGATCAGACCACTTGGCCCACTGGGTCAATCTCATGATCCTTACCGCACCTAGGAAGACAGAGGCTCAGACAGAAAACGAAGGAAGAAGAAAGAAGAAGTGTAGTGTGTATGCATGTGTGCATGGTAGTGTATCTATGTAAATGTGCGGGTACTGCATGCTGACTTGATCAGGGTCAGCATATAGCGACAAGAGATAGAAGGAGAAAAGACGAAAGACAAGAATCGTGGACGACCTCTGAGTTCTGACCTCCTAAGGCCTCCTAAACTCAACAACTGAGACCCAAAAGCAATTACTAACCAGACCTATGACACTTCCATCCCCCCTCCCAGGACTGAAAACTCTCAACACCACTCCGACCATCCCCACACGACCCTCTCCGCCACGCCAACCCCACGGGACCGCCCCAACACGTCACCCTCACTGGTGACCTCCACCTACTCCTACTGCTGCCACTCACATACGCGTCCATAGGACCAAACAAGGTGTCACTAGCCTTGATATGTGAGTGACCATACTATTACTACTGTCCACCTCTTGGACCGACCAGCCATATGCAGCAAAACAAGGCATCAACAATCCTTGACATATGAGTGGCCCAAATCCCTACACTAGGGCGGACGGACCCGATTAGCAAGGCAGAGCAGACCGCATCGAGGGCACGCGAACATCAATCCCATATCTCCATCGAATTACTAACCTTAATATGTGAGTAAGGGGGGGGGGCAACTTCTATACAGCCTGGCCTTCTCTCGCCAGGACGAGAGACAGTCAAATGAAACAGGGGACATCTACCCAAGAATGCGGCCTGGATCGGACAATAACTCACTTAGGGGCTCATTTGTCATACACAATTCACCAAAAATAATTTGAGGCCCCAAATACATCATGCCTTGAGGTTAGGCTTAATTACGAAATTCTATCAAAGACTATTCGTTGCACAATCAAAAATCATTTACTACTGCACATGTTCCAAATTATAAATACCTAAGCTCCTGTCTCTACAAATAGTCATACCAAAATTTGGTGTCTAATAAAAGAGGGTTGGACCAATTCTTGTAACAATTCCCGGCCAGAATTACTTCATTAACAAAAACACAAACACCCACAATGTAACACAACACATATCAACAACAGACAGGAACGACTTGCTTCCGTGCAAGTGACCTCTGGGTTCCCTAGCGTAGCAAGGATTCGAGAAACTAAATATGCCGAGCCAACTCCCCTAACACCAAACAAGAAACAAGCAACACTAATACTAACGTAAGAATTGAGACAAAAACAACAACACATCATATAACACCTCAAAAACCTCACAACAATATACCCAACTATAACGTTCCGGGCTACGTTATAAATCCAAGGAACCCGTGATAATTGACGCTAGCCAATTATACAGGCTGCCTACGTTGTAACAAACTGAAAATCAACACAACACTTAGAGCAATAAATAATAACTATAATTATAGGACACAAGGGAAGGTATATTCACTGATTTATGCACTCACTTCAATATGTAATAAGATGACATCTCTTTATTAACAAATGATATATATAGATCCCATTACATAAAAATTTTTTCTACTGAAATAGTTAAAAAGGGTTTTCTGTCAAACAAAGGATCAAACTGATCAAGTATTTTACCTCGGATCCGAGTCTCTTTAAAACTAGTAAAGACGTCTGAAGTTTACTTTACTTATCAAGAAGGTTGCCTTGTTACATGAACACCATTTGAAGAATGGTATTATTTAGTTAAGCGATTAAAACTTATATCTCAAGATTAATGTTACAACGTATGATTTTAGAAATTACTGGTTACATTTCTTTTAAAACTTAATGCTTAGAGATGATTATTGTCTTTTAAAAGGTATCTGGCATGTATAAAAACTTATATTTTAAATGTACATAATTCTCGGTAGACAAGCCACCGAGTCACCTCTTAAATACGCTTTTGCTGCCCGTGTCCTGGGGGTGAATCCTCGATACTCTGGTAGTCGGGGTAGTCATCTGGGTCGTGTTTCCGGTGAAAGTCCTCTAGGTGTATTAATGAGGAGATGGATGTTATGCTGCGTGACGTCGGGCTAATCCTCGGCGGTTCTGGTAAGTGTTGTTTAGGTGGTAGTCGTCCGTATCTGCAGTTGTGCACGTCACATATTTACTGGCAGCGTAGTACTGGAGTTTGCATCTTCTTCTTTTACATTACTATCTGAATTACATCACTCGAACAATATTCGAGAGTTCGTTTTTTTTAATTAACTTGAGACATCACCTTATATACGAGTTCTTTTCTTTTACATTACCACATTTCTTTAACAAATTCCTCACTACGTCTTATATGTTGTAACTATTTAACGTTAAATTTAATTTTAAATACAAATACACTCCTATTTGTTTTTGAATAGCCCCACGATCTTGGAGCGCCATTACTATGTAACGTATTTAACGTTGCAAATATAATATAATTTACATTTGTGATGCCCCACGTTGGAAGCGATATTTCCTATGTAACGTATTTATTTTGTTAAATTTATATGTAATTTAATTTGTATAGCCCCACGTTCTTTGGGAGCCATTATATGCAACGTTACATATACATAAATTTGGCGTGACCGGTCTCACGTTCAAGATTGACAAATTATGTAACAATATAACATTTAATTTGTGTTTCAGGTGTATCTGTAATAAGAACTCTATGTAACTTGTAACGGTATTTCAAATTTATTTGATATTATTAAAATTTGTGCACATGGCACTGACTTCGATTTAAAACATTCGTTATTATTTCGTTATTATGCCGTAAGGCTTATGCTATATACATCCTTACTGACTAAATATTCTATTCTACTAATTATTGTATTAACGAAAAATCTCATTTCCAGACTACTCAGTCAATTAGTGTGTTTCAAAATATCAATATTTAAATATTTTCTTATATATTGCAATATAACTCAAAATATCAATAGTTACTGAATTTATCTTTTGTTTCTCAGTACTGATTTATATTTAACGCTAATTGTTACTTAAATGCTTTGAATTCTTTTCATTTCAATACTAATTTGAGCTCTTGTTTACGTTAATCTTATTTCAATAGCATCTATGATTTTAATTCAAATTTTACAATAAACATTGACTCTTACTTTTAAATAGAACAAGAGTGTCCTTAATTGTCTTTACGTTAATTGTTCGATTAAGAGATAAATAAGTTGTTTATCACCTTATCGTCGTCAATCATACTCAATCATTGGATCCCTCTGAAATCGTCCTTGTCTCGAACTTCAGCATCACTCTCTCTTCTCCTCTTGTCCAGCGTAGCCTCTCTCTCTTCTCCTCTTGTCCAGCGTCGATCTCCTCTCTTGTCCAGCGTCGACTCTCTCTCTGTCCAGCGTCGTATCGCTCTCTGGAACTTCTCCTCGTGCTGTTTCGGACGTCAGTTGATCTTCTTAGGTGGATCTTCTTATGTAATTTTGTTACTACTTAAATATTGGTTGTTTTACAATCCAGTTACACAACTGTATGTAACTGGAAGGATCAAACTATTTACAAAAATTTAAATATTCTGTGCGGACGGGCAGAAGCTCCCGCTGCACCGTGGATTATTTAAGAAAGAGAACCACTGTAGCTTGTGTGTTCTATTTATACCCATGTCTTGGTCAACACCTGCAGTTGTACGAAATCGACATGTCTGAAATTGTTTCTGGGTTCAGTTCCCCCACTCCTTGTCAATTTCGCTATTTCTTATATTTCTGCGAATTGCAGAGTCCTGTAAGTATACTCTTATACTTATCTTATAACTATTTTCACAACACATGTTCACTGTAATTTTGGACATTGCAACTTAACCCTTTCGATTTGTACACAGTTATTTCACTATTACACTCGTACGGTGTGTCACTTTCACATGGTTTTCGTACACAGTATTTAGTAAATTTTATTACATTTTATTGTGTTTTTGGATTTTACTTCTTAATTATAGTTTATGAATAATTACAGAAAAACAGTAATTGTGCAATTATTCATCTTGGGGTGGTAAACTCGCCTGCATAGACCTGCGTTCACACACACTAGCAAAATACTGGTGTACACACTTTCAGTTACATTTGTGTGTGTGTGTGCACGTCGATTCAGGTCGAAACACCTGTTCATATTTTTGTCTGAGCCAAGCTTGCAATCCCTGACATGCTTATTTCTAATACATTATTAATTATTTACAGTTTATTAGGTATATTTAAATTTTTATATTCAATGCTCAGTACATCACTTATTTGTACTGTCGCAATATATATATATATTTCTATCACTTAACAGAATGTACAAAATACCCCTAAACAAACAAGAAACTGACAAAGAAAGAAATATAATATACCAAATTGGTTATGCAAATGGATACAATAAAAATACTATGATCAAAATAGAAAATAAAATCAAATACAAAATAAAAACTGAACAATTAAGAATTAATCAAACTGAACAACACATAAATAATAACAACAACAAAAAATGGGCCACATTCACATATATAAATAATAAAATGTCAAAACTAACAAAACTATTTAAAAACACAGATATAAAAATAGCATACAAAACTAATAAAAATAAATTACAAAATCTAAATAGCTCACACAACAAAGATAATACAACAACCAACGGTATATACAAAATTGAATGCCAAGATTGCAATAAATGTTATATAGGACAAACAAAAAAACAGCTGAAAAACGTTATTTTTAACACCTAAATGCATACAAAAAACCAAATATATATAAATCCAATTTAGCCACACATGCAATAAACACAGGACATGAATTCCCAGACATAACCAATGTAACACTAATAAAACATATACCACACAAAGGCACCATAATGAACATTTGGGAAAATTTACAGATTTACAAACATAAAACACAAAACAAATTAATACCAGAACAAATACAAATCAATACAAAACATGACACAATATTCAAAGCACTCAACATCGAAAATACACAAAATACAAAAACAGATACCACAACCACACACAATAATGCAACATTGAAGGACCAAAGACCAACAAACCACCTTAATAACATCCAGAAGCCAACACACAAATACTGCACCAGAAGCAAGATGGCGAAGGCTGAAGATGGGAGAACAGGATCTCCCGAAACATGTTCCTAAAGGAAAAAATATATCTTGAGGTAAAATAGTTATAAGTATTATAGTAATATATATATATATATATATATATATATATATATAACTAGCTCTCCACGCTTTTAGTGGAAGCTAACACTCAATTAAAATTAAAAAAAAAACAAACATTTTCTGAAGAGCCCTCGCTTGGAGGTGTTTACAGTCTGAACGCCGCATCGTAACTCTTACATTGTTACAACAGGTAGATTGCAACGACGCGGAGTGAGTACTCCGCCATAATATAGTTCCAACTCTTTATTTAAAATAAGTAGTATAAAAGTGGGGGTACGAGAACACTTCCGGGTTCCGAACGAAAACACTGCCGAGTTCCAGTTCATGACGTCATAGAGGCACTGGCAGCTGGTGTCCGAGCTGTCCATGTTAAGTCACTGTTTTGTGTGTGTGTGTGTGTGTGTGTGTGTGTACGTGTGACTGAAACACTTCCGTGTTCCAGTTCATGACATCACACAGAGGCCCAAGTCGCTGGCGTCCGCATGGCTAAAACCTGTTTCAAGACGTCACGGAGGCCGTGGTTTCTGCATGTCCAAAATTTGGTAGCCGAAAACAATGTGTAGCGGATGGGGGTACCCGGAATTCGGCGGTTTTCCGGACGCACAGAGGCGATGCCATCGGGTACCGTTACGCGAAATTTTGGGGGCATCGGATACCGTTACCCGAAATGATTAAATCAACGGATGGGGGTACCCGAAATTTGTGGGTACGCCCTAACCGGGTTCCAGTTCATGACATCACACAGAGGCAGCTGGTGTCCGAATGTTAAAACACTTCCGCGTTCTGGTTTATTTTGATGTAACAAAATAATCGTTCTCTCTCGAAATTTTTAATGGCACAATTTTGGTACCCTAAATGATTAAAACAACGAATGGGGGTACCCGAAATTTGTGGGTACGCCCACATGACGACGACGTAGAGGGCGTGATGTCTGAAATGTTTAAATCAACGGATGGGGGTACCCGAAATTTTTGGTGTCTGAAATTTAGTACCCGAAATGTTCAAATCAACGGATGGGGTTACCCGAAATTTTTGGTGTCCGAAATTTTAACACCGAAATGTACGACCACATGACGCATGTGTTCGACTGTAACAATGGTATGTCATTGGATATTAATTTTTACATAAAAATAAATTATGGCCCCTCCGGGATTTGAACCCGGGACCTCCGGTACACCAAACCGGCGTGCATCCACTACACCAAGAGGCCGTTATCGCTTAACTGTAATTATTTCTGTACTTATACTTCTCGTCTCTTACTTGTAACCATGAGGTGGACGAGTGATATCTACTGTCGTCCTATATGTAAAATCATAAAGCACAATATAAGTTTATTTATTATTAAATAAATAAACATTTCGTTATACTTTTATTTTTTTACCTCTCATCCTCTTCCTAGCAGCCTGAGGGAGGCGAATGAGAGCCTGCTACGCTTTTTTTTAACGTGGTTTCCCCAACTTTACAGATTCGTAAAGCAGGCCTACTCCACGTTATCTATCGCTGTACTATTGACTAGTACAGTGGTAGATAATAATAAAGATACACTATGCAATGCTAAGCCAATGTGTAAAAGCAGTACATATTTTTTTATTTACTTTATTTATTTATTTTTTTTAATTTTTTTAATCGGGTGAATATGTTGTTCATACATGATGCGTATTCACATTTGCTGTACCGTAATGAGTAATTTTCACACCCATACTGGTTCTTGGCGAGTTTACAGGTATATCTACCGTGCCAGTGACCCGTCTCGAACTACCAGGACTACGTTTATGAGTATTTCTACCGCGACAGTGACGTAGTCAAGGTTAGCACACACGCACACACTACGGTACCTAATTCTACGTTTATGGACATTTCTGCCACGTAGCATTCACACCAACACCATGATGAAAACATGTTCACAACCGACTATATTTTATATCGTTGCCGCAACCATTCTGCATAAAACAAAGCTTTGCGCAATGCACAGTGTAAAGGGGGAGTGGTAACGGGTTGACGATGAGGAACAGGACATTGTATGATGGGTACAAAGGATCTAGGAACTACAGGTACTTGAATATCGTTTAAGTCAATCACCTCACCATGGTGATACAACTGTCGTAAGAAATTTGCCTTCTCAAACCCTTTTGTATAGACAACAGGATAATCTGAAAAAATGCCTACAACGATGCGTACCATATTCTTGTACGGTACATTACCATCGTTCCATCGTATCCTGTGATAATGTGTTTCCAACCAGTCATTGATTTTTCGGAATTTCTGGTGCAGTCGTGCACTTTCGTATGGTGGAGCGAACAACACGATAACAAAACGTCCGGTTGTTATGTCAACTGTAACGAACTCTTTGATTACATATTCATTTTTGTCACCGCGAAACGCTTCAAACCCGGCAATAACCGTCCTATTCAAGTTCATTTTTCCGAGTGAGACATGTCCGCATCGAGTACGTTAATTTTTTGAAATTCCCCCTCTACTTTTCCTTCCAAAACCAGTTCATCGTAAAGACGATCAAATGTTAGCTGTTGGTCGTGACGACTGCTTTCCAATCGAAAAAACGAGGGGAAAAAGAAGGATGGTGGTACATAACACCCCTTGGCTACTACTTGATTAATGTACGATTTGAAGTGATCTTGATCATAAAACAAGCGAATAAGATATTTCTTTAGTACGGTTAATAAATAACCAAAACGCATCCACTCGGGTTCTGTGAAAACAAATGTTTCGTTCTTACTACCGTTAATCCGAACAAACGTTTTCCCAAAGTGATGACTGATCATCACACTCTTTTTATTTTCACGGTTTTCACCTTCTTCGTACAATAACATACTGGATAGTAACTGTTCACGAAAGATCATCAAGTAATTCCACTCAGAAAAATCAAGTAATATACGTTTCTTTTTCCCGTTTGTAAACAAAACACCCGGTTCATAGTTGAGTTCTTTATACAGTCCGACGGTAACGAACTTAGAGTACGAGTTGATCGGATAAGCAAGAGACAAGTAAACGTTATACTCACAATGGCTGCTGCCGCCGCTACCACAGTCACCTTCCATCGTTGAAATGGACTGAGGTTGTTGTAAGGTAGAGATCGCTAATACCTATCTTTATAAACTGGTAGAGGGGAGAACAAGTTTTTTTATGACAAACGATGAACAGTATTCGACAACGCTGTGTACTGTACTATCCTATCGTGTATAATCAAAGCGTAAGCGGTGGTTTTATCTGGGAAATTTTTACTGGATTCAAATTCTAAACGCACATCAACGGCAGACGACTTGATTGGTTCTTCTTGTCTGGAACAATCGATGACAAACAACGGTGCTTTCGTTATAAATTCATTAGGTGTCAAAAGAGGTGTTCTGTTGCGACGGTCGTAGTATGATGTTTGGAAACGTGTATACATGTCGTAGAACAGTGCGTAACGTTTTTTATCGATATCCTGGTTCAGGTTATCGTACGGGTAGTATTTATCGTTCAGAAAAAGCTTGACATTCGTTAAATTGCAGTGATCAAATTCCGACGCGTTTTTCGCTATATTGTTCTTCCTATCCGTCTGAAATATTAATATTACATACCGAGGTTTTCCAACTGTGACGATGTCTTCAAGGTCCACGAATGTCGATTTGTCGTCGGTAGAACGGGATACTCGTGCAATTCCCAACTGCGGAACGGCATCACTAGTTCATGATCCTCCTCGATGTGCTCCAATAGCGGTATTCGGTACTTGTTTGACACGCGCACATAGGGCATCTTCCAGTGTACTTTGTTTATTACGAGATTACCGTTTGCAGTTGCACCCGATTCTTTTAGCACCATTGCGTTCTGATCGGTAGAGGTACGCAACAGAATCAATTCTTGCTTAACGTTCAGCATGATGCGTGTATAGTCTTCGTTGAAACCGAGTAGCATTTTCAACGGAAGACAAAACGTAAAATCACCGGTACTCTCGTGTACTGTCAACGACTCGTCGGTTGTCGTCACCCATCCTGCATTGATTAGATGCTTTCTTTCATGCTCATTGCTCGATAGTAACAATTTCACAGTGCTCGTAATTCCAACGTTTTTCGTACGATCCACTTCCACACCGCACACTTCGTAACGGATCTCCTCAAACAAGAAAGCCATTGCATTGTTGATTAATTTCACGTTCAACGCTGTGTCGGTAGCGTTAACCTTGGTCAATGTTCCTTCGATGTACAGAAAACTCTCCGCCGGTAAAGTGAAAACATCCTGTTGTTGGATGGGTATACGTATTTCATCGTTGTTACCGTATCGGGTGGAAGCATACGGTGCGTGCGTACGATATTCGAACTCAACGATTCTGTTATCGAAAGCCGCTCCTCGTTCGATAGCTAGAATTTCACCCGACATTATTTTAATCGTATAATTTGAATCCAAGTGAAAGTAAGAAACGCTTGTTCCTTGATGTCAATCGCTTCAACGTTGAACACCGACTACCATGTTTCTTTCGTACACACTCCCTTTTTACAGGTGACGTTTGTCCGAAATACAATCCCATATTTTCAGATGCAGTCGTATCGTGATAACTTCACCGCAAAAATCGACTAAATCCCCGTCCTGATCAACGAGAGACAAAATTATGTTGTCAACGCGTTGTACGTTTACCGGTAAGTATATTACGTTTGTCGGTGTTTCAACTATTTTGAAACCTGGTGCCACGGTCGGATAAAACGAATGCAACATGTGCTGGTCCTGACCGTCCTTGTACGCACCCTGTACGATATTACTCCGTACGTGAACGGTGTTAACTTTGATTATGTCGACGGGTACGTTCGACTCGTGTATTTTATACGCTTCCAGCTGCTGATTCTCCTTGAATCCTAACATACTTGCAATGGTATTCGGTGTATGCGAAAAGTCGATGACATGCTTACAGTAAATTTCACACTTTAATGTGTTGTTGTTTGGACGTAAACTGATTGTTCTCTCGCCTAACTGTTTCTGCAGATACGTTTCGATATCACTGATTTCGTAGGTGCCGGTAGGCAACTTGATGACGGACAACTGATCCTTGGAAATTTTTACTGGAAATGCATTATTTTTTCCTTCAGTAACGTTTGGTATTGAATTATACGATGTAAAATCCAATAGACCAACGTACCATTCACCGTATAACTCGAGAGGTGGGAAAAAGTTACACACGAGATTCGCAGCGTCGGTACCCGTCACGGTGACCGTTAGCGACGACATGTTGAAGTTTACTGATCAGAAGACGATAAAAAGTCTAAACATAAATGACCGCAGATGACCGTGTTAGGAGGTTGCTTCCGTTCATAGTTGTAACGAACGTCGGCTGTATCACCAAAATATTGCATCAGCTCGAGAGGTGGACGTAAATTACCGAACCCGTCAAAATAGTGTACTCGATTTCCACGCTTCTTGTAACATACCCAGTGGGTTCCCGGTCCGCTCTCGTCGTCCAAATTTACGATGACGCTTTCGTTCTTCCACGGCGCTGTATCCGGTAATGCGTTACGCATGTAAACACCTCTAAAATACGGTATGTTTAGCTTTTTTGCGTATACACGTAATTCATCTTCGGACAACGGGCGGAGCGGTATGTGAATTAGTTTTTTCGGTACGGACGTAGATACAATCCGGACGCAGTTCTCTTCTTTTTCCTAGCGGTTCGGACAGTTCTCTTCCTCCTCTTCTTCATCCCACCACCAGCACCACGACCACGACTACTCACATTCTTTTTATTTTTACGACGTCGACCGCTTCCTATTGCTGATTTTGCTTTCATGGCCGCTGCAACTGCTGTCGCATAAGCTCGTTCGCTGATACCCGAATCCAAAGCCTTTACCCGTCCCCACGCTTTTTCCGCGAGTTTACGATCTGCAATACGTCTACTTTCGTTGTCTTTGTATTGAGCGTAAGCGATGTCGTGTTCGCGACAGGCTTCGTCTAGTTGATTGATTCCACGATCACCACGCGCTAATCTTTCTTCGAGTTTCGTGCCCGGTCCACAGAATCTGTAACCCGGCAGATGTAATTCGACAGGTAGTGCGTCCACCGCTCGATTGATAACTGACGAAACAACGGACGGTACAACGTTTTTAAGCACGTTTCCGACGCCCCACCCCTTTTTCCTCTTAACGTTGTTGTACATCGTAAACCGATCTCCAGTCTTTCTCTTCTGTGTTTTTATCGTATTCATCTATTAACCTTTTTATTTCCTTCGTGTCGAGTGTCCACTCGTCTTCTGAACTACGTGGCTTAGACAATTTCAATAAGTAGTAATCCAGTTGATACTGAAATGTTTTAACGACTTTATACATCTCGCTCTTTACGTATCGTCTCACGTCATTTAATTGTTGTAAGTTAACAGCATCGCTCTCCGCAAAACCATCCGCTACGTCTGTTATTCTCTTTTCCGCTGCTTTGAAAACACCATCTTCGCCCAAGCTAACGGTGTTCTGCAACATGTATTTTACGTTAACCGCGTCATCTGCAAAAATCGGTGAACTCACTCCCGACAACCAGCTCTGCCCAAACAAATAGCTGTTCGATACTTTTTTAATGACGTTCGAGTCTACATAGTTTTTGTTAACCGCATCGGTCGCTTGTTCCGGACTTCGAACGTTGATTACCTATCGATCTCGTGCATCGATGACCTCACCTCTCTCTTGACTCGAGTGTTGTATACAGTTGTCATCAACGTAATATTTGTTGACTACGTCTTTAACGTCTACAGGAGTATCAACATTTTTCAATCTACACCCTTTAACGTCCACGCTTTTACGTTCATAATCGAGTAGCAGACAATGTGTTTGCATATAAGTCAGGGATACAGCATCCTTTGCTGCATCCGGTTCGTTCAGATTGCG
Source organism: Magicicada septendecula (assembly GCA_034769895.1). NCBI lineage: Eukaryota > Metazoa > Arthropoda > Insecta > Hemiptera > Cicadidae > Magicicada > Magicicada septendecula. The sequence goes on along the minus strand of CM068376.1, from coordinate 166,626,853 downwards.
GATCTTTTTGTTTTCAACATCTATATGCCCATCATTCGTAATCTTAAATCCTACAGTATCGCGTAATTGTCTTTTTGTTTCTCGTCGCACGCTCACGGCGCTTTGATGTCTCCCGAACTTGTCCACAACCATTGTACGACTGCACGCTACAAATGATGTGCTAACCGTTTTAAGTAACGACACTGTGGTGACCATCGCGTGTGTAACACAATCGGATCGTCACCCTCTTTCCAACGAAAGATTTCTATACCGCAAAATAAACATCGAACCCTGTCAATTTCATTTGTGTAATGAAAGCCTGCGGCAACCATAGCGGTTGGACTGATGAAATGCACAGGCCATGATGTAAAGGTTTTCAGTCTCTCGTTTTCGACTTCAAAGTCAGGTGTCAAATCTAACCCGCACATGTTGACAGTGTTGACGTCAATGAGTTGTTACACCAACGTTCATAAAATTTATACGATAATGTTGGCTTCACGTAATTCCTCCACAACGGAGATGATTTCGTTGTCGTGTCCGGTGTGACCGGCGCGTTTTGAACTTACCAGCAGTCTCAACCGTTCAACCAGTTCGTTGGGATCGTTCCAGTGTACGTAATCGATACCACGTCCGCTGCGCGGTGGGAACAATCGGGCGATTATCTCTCTGTACTTTACACCTTTGTTTGTATTTATTTTAGCACCGGGTAAATGATAATGTTTATGTGCGTTAGTGTCTGACAGTATAGATTTGTACGCTGCTAAATCGTTTTCATCGTAGACGCTCTTGTTGGGTTCTTTCATAAACATAAGTTCGTAGAGACCCGGTGTACCCCTGTATCGTTTTCCAGCTATGTAGAAGCTGTCGTCTTGATTGATCTCCAATACCGAATTGCCTACCATCCATTTGTCTGCAACGTTACGGATACCGTACGTATGATCCATCTTTTTTTCTCGATCATCAGATAAAGCGAGTAGTAAGTATTTCCTCGCGAGCGGACCTTCGACAGACTGTTCAACGTATTCTTGTGCTTCGTGTCGACCTTCGGGTGTTGCTAAAAACTCTTCAAGGGTCACGTTCGGTGTATCGACATCAGGAGTTTGTGCCAACACTTCCGTTCTAAGGAATCTAGGTTGTGATGGTGGTGGTGTCATCTCGACAGCTGTCTTCGTATCTTCATCTTCAACATTTATTTTTTTAATTTTATCACCGGAGACATTCAACTTTTCCGAAATCTGGGTTAACGGTTCCAAAATAGGCTTGTACGTTCTCGTTAACGCTTCATCGCTCTCTCTGAGGTCATGTTTTAACGCACGATACTTTTGCCTTATTTTGTCACTAATTGCATCGATTTCTTGTGTCAATTGCTTGTCATCCATCTTGACACTGATGACTTTCTCGCACAAACTATTCTATTTATGTATAAAACGATCGAAATCCACTCTGTATCTGCCCGCGTTTATCGGTGAGTCCTTGTTGATGACTAAGAATCCGTAACGATCCTTCCACGCTTCGGCGCACATCGCTTTGAACTCTTCGTATTTCATGTCTGTGTTAACGTGATCGTTGTAAACGTGGTGTAAATTGAGATCATCTTGTCTGAACAATACTAAGAAATTGGTATTATCACGTACCAGTTGCTTTGGCACCAGACTGTACGTCTGACAAAGGTACAAAGTGTCCACACCGCTATGCCGTCCCATAGCGAAATATTTTCGTATGTTATTCTGCCGTTCACATACCACATCATCGAACAACATGATTGAATTAGGTACAATTTCGTGTGGAGGTGGTACTTCATCGTTTTCACTGTATGTGAAGTACATCATTCCTTCGTCAGCGTGAGCATTAAAAAGTCTTCCAACATACGATATTTTGGTTGAAATAACGATTTGGAGAACACGTACAGGTTCTGAAATCGCAGTCCGTTTGAATCGAATAACATGTTAAAGGCAACGTTTGACTTCCCGCTACATGACCCGCCGCACACGATACATCGAACTGTGTTTGGAAACAGTGGACTGTGTTTATTATATGCAACTTCACCGTTGTACTTAGCAGAGTCTACGTTCTTAACATTTAACTTTAACGATTGTTGTTCAATCTTCATCTTAACTCGTTTACGTTCGGTTAAATACTGTGGTAATGTTATTATATCAGATCTTTTTTATGTATCCACGAATCGTGTTTACCGTCAAAGCCGAGCCAGCGCACTCGTACGCGATCACCTTTACGTTGTAATATTTTCTCAACGAGATACACATCACCAACGCTGGTTTTACTCAATTCTTGTTCATAAAACCCACCTTCCACAACGTCACCCGTGTGATCTTTCAACAAGTACGTAACCGGTACGGTTGGCTGAACTCTGTGCACTGTATATATCTCGTTCGTCCAGTTTGGTGTATAACCTTTAGCGAATGTGATTTTGTATTTACTGATACGCACTCGATCGCCTATTTTAAACTTATGTTTCTTGCTCACTTTCCGCGGTACGATATTTTTTCTTATTCGTTCCAACACAATTCGCTCGTTGCTCTTGTCGACTTGTCGCGGCTTCATCTCTATAGTTCTATGTACTCTGTCGTTGTATTCCATCACCAGTTTAGGTAAAAGCGACAACCACCGATAATGCCCTTGCTCGCTGAACGCGCGGTACATGTTCGTTTTCAACGTACGATTAAATCGCTCTACGATGGACGCTTTCTTCTCGCTATACGTTGAATAGTGTTTGACTTTGAATCTCTTTAGTAAAGCTTGTACGGTAGTGTTAAAGTACTCTTTCCCCTTATCCGTTTGCAGGTATTTCATTTTATTTTTTACAATTATTGGTTCGAGAGCCTGTGCTACTTCAACACCCGATTTAGTTTTTAAGGGAATCGCATATGCATACTTGCTAAATGCGTTTATTACTGTCATTAGGTATTTGTACCCCTTGTTCACTTGGCATGCGGTATCATTTCCACCAAATCCGCTTGGTACAGATCGTGTAACCCCTTCACCTCCACCGCACGTCTGGGAAAATTCCTTCTCACCGGTCTGTGCAATTCCTTTGCAATAGTTTTGCGTACGTTTTCCATATCGCCACCCGAATCGAGAATCGCAAAATTTTGGTACGAGATATACCGTTACGTTTTCACTGAACTTCACCGACTTCATCGTCGCTACTGACAGTGTGTTGCTCCTGCAAGCGAGTCTTATATCAACGTATATCGAACGCATAATTTATAACGGATTTTCTCGCTTGCTGAATTATCTCGCGTCTGGGTTGACAGAGTTTATAATGACCGTACGCCAGTGTTGTTTCTCCGTCATCCAAGACATATCGTTTGTCATCGTATGGTGACAGCGATAATTTTGTAAGCTTTCTTGTGTATATGATATGTTTTTCGCTTTGGATAGTCTGCGCCGTAGTATAAGTCTGAGAAGTGGTCTTTACACATTGCTTATAAAGTTGATGTTTCAACTGTGTAGCTATCGCGGAACGTGGCACACCTTTCGCTACCTTTTTCTCTTTATCGTTTGCCGTAACGAATGAATAACATTTTGCGCGCAACCCGACAAATTCAAGTATCGGTATTCCATTTGTTTCGTCTTTAAACGTACCCAACTTTTTCTTGTTTGTTTCACTATAGCACGGATGTGTCTTAGGGTACTCCGACGTGTCAAAGAGTTCGAGATGCTCCTCCATGTCTTTGTACACATCGTCGGTTCGAATGTCGTACAACAGAGAGTCAGTGTCCGTCATACGTAGACGTGCACGTGACCCGTACGTATTCATCGTGAATCCGTAATGGAACCGATACATGATCAGCTTACTAATATCCAATACACTGAACCCAACGTACAAAGGTCGGTTCAGTGTAATGGACGTTTTTTTCATCGTGAGACCTACAAGGTCTCGTTATAGATGAAAAAATGTTGTAGCCTGGGGTTAGCGGTTAGTTTGTGAAGTTTCTTCTCGTTTTGAACTAACTTGAAATCGATTCGCTTCCGTACGTTTTCCAACGATTTTCCGTACGGCGCGTTATTCATTAACTTAAAAAAGTCTTTTTCAAAGGTGTTTCTGGCTTCCTTTCGTCGCTCCGTATTAAAATCGATGAAAGGTTTCAACCATACGCACTGTGTGAATGCTAACACACGGTGAATCGCTTTCAACTCCATTCCTAGTTCGAGGTAGAGTTTCAATGTTCTGTAATGAACAATGTATTTTGTCTTGTCCTCGAGGGACGTTATCAGTTTCTCTATCTTACCGTTACTACACACAAAGTCTTTTAACAGCTTCATGCGATAGCAGTACGGTGAAAGCATACTGTCCGTAATAGTACACTTTTCGGGTGCTAAAGGGTAGTCACTGTGTAAGTCGTGTAGGTAATGTGGATACCCCAGATCGACTTCTAGGATATAACCGGTGTCATCATCGTCACGTAACGCGTGCACGTTCAACGTATCGATCTCTGTACGTTCCAACCATCGAAAATTGGACAGTGGTAAAGGTTGTGTCATAGCCGTTCCGTACAGGTTGGTACAATCGAGGTAGAGTAAATAGTTATGCGGCTTGCTTGCGTCATAATCGGGAATGTACGGGTTGTTGGCCTTGGCGTACCGATTAGAAATTGCTGCTAAGCCGCCACGGATACCTCTTTCGATGTACAGGTGTACGTCTATATCGCGGAGTAACTCTAACCTAACTCCTGTCATTTTCAGCATCGCGTTCCACGCTAAACCGGCGGTGGTAAAAACGTTACACGGATCGAGTTCGTAGTACTGCAGGCTCATGTTTTGAAAGTTTTCAAATACATCTGCAAGCAGTAGTACATCCGTTTTTAAATAAAGGTCATGATAATCACCGAACGTTTGCATGTCGAAAGCCGACCAAACCGCTCGAGCGTGCGCGTAATCTTCTTCGTTTATATCCGACTCTGTCAACCCGTTGTAAAAATGTTCGCGGTCCGGTAACTGCCTCTCGTCAAATTTTGAATCGTCCGTAACGTATTCGTAAGGGTACACGCCTTTACGCAACAGTAAATTAACATTACGCGTGTAAAATTGATTAAGGATTTTAAATTTATCCACGGATAAGTTGGAGACGAGTTTTTCAAGTGACGCGTTCATGAACCGCAGAGAATCGAGAAACCGGAGCTGACCGAGTGTAACGGAGATGTAACGTTCGCTTGTAGTAGCGATACACGTTATTTCATCTTCCTTGTTCTTTCCGAAACCTTGCATCAAATGATGCGAGTCATAGCCACTTAAATTATGGAAAAAAACCGGAACGTGTGTTGGTATTTTGTAATTTATATTACACGCATTGTGAGCAGCGCCTAAATAGTTTCCCGTTATGTGACAATGGTTTCGAACCGTGTCATCCGTTAACGCCTTCTTACACAGATGACAATGCGTAGCGTTTCGGAATGACCGATCATCGGCCGCTGTCATTTGGATCGGTTTATTAAACTTTCTATCGAGTCGTTGAACGTCGGCTAAAAGCACACGAAGGAACGTGTCCACCACGTCTTTACCGCGGTATATTACAGGTTCCTTGACGGCGTTTCCCATCCAGTCAACTATCACATAGCAGAAACTGGCTGGTATATGATGTGCTACGTTTTTACCGGTGGTCGGAACAATAAACGATTCGAAGTCAGCGTATACCGTATAAGGTACGCGGTGACAAAGTGAAAAGTTTTTAAAATACATCCACTTTTCGTTCTCGTCAGGAAGTTTTACTTTCTGTACTCCGTGCTGAGAACAGTTGCGTTCGTGTTCTTCAACTCGTTTTCGCGCCGCGTTAGTATCTTTATTGCCCGAAAATCGGTGTAGACAGTAGTTGCAGTAAAACGAAGCGCTGTTTCGTTTTGACAACGACGAAAGCATACGCGAAAGGTTCCGTATGAGGCAGTAGTGAGTAGTGTTCGCGTCGGACAGTAGCAGTAGGTTTACGTGGTACTTTCTACGGCGATGTTCAGTAATACGTAAAGGATATACCTCGCCTTCGTAGCCAAAAACGTTAACGGATATGTTTTCGTTTAATTTTTCAAAACGTTTTATCTTATTGACTGCGACGGGATAAGGTATGTCCTTCATGTTTATTTCTTCTTCGTACGGAAGGTAATGGCTAACGCGATGCGGGTTACACGCGATCGGGTGTATACCGGCGAGCACAGACCACAAGAAACACTTTTCATCTTCTAAATTTTTCACATTAATAATTCCTTTCCTACTGTTTCATAATTTTGATGGTGTAGGTAGAAAGCTCGACCCCACAAGAGGATTGTATTTTGTAATATTTAATTCCACCGACTCGACACCGTTTTCGACCCACCCGCTTCCGTCACGCGTGAATTTGTCAACGGATTCCATTATTTTCTCGCTAGCTATCGAATACTGTTCATCGATATCGTCATACTGTGACTTTAGTTCTGTACGCGATCTAAATACCGCATTACAATAAATATTTTCGGTGTTTATTAATTTTTTAAAAGATACACGAACTGCTAAATACCACTTTATATAATTATTTAATGCTACGGCTTCGCTACAAATCTTATCAACAACCGTGTGTTTGTAATCTAATAATACTGTTTGTGTGTTTAGTGTATTGTCAAGTATCATAAATTTTATAGTAATTACATTACCATTAATAGCACGGTGTTCGCTGCTGCTGCTGCTGGCCATTGTGAAAGGACTGAGGCCGGCTTCGCGTCGTCGGTTCCCTATATAGACAGTCCGGTGACCGGTAACGCTGTCGCCGCGCTCCGCTCGCGAGGAGCAGCTGCGTGGTGTGGGGTGCGGGGTTGTCGTGACCGATGCGGTGTGTGCTGGAGGTGCGGGGTGGGGGTGCGGGCTGGGATGTCATCGTCCGGTCGTGACCGATAACGCGCGTGTCGGAGGGCTGGGTGGGGTGGGGAGTGCGGTGTAGGAAGCCGACGTCCGTGACCGATGCGGTGCGGGGTGCGGGGTAAAGGTGTGGGATGGTGGTGCGAGGTAGGGAGCTAGGTTGCAGCCGGTGTCCGTGACCGAGAGGTAGGCGAGGTGCGGAGTACAGGATGCCGGCGACCTTGACCGAAGCGCGCTCGTTGAGTCGCCTCCCGCGGGATGTAGGGTGCGGGGTACGGGGGGCTGGGTTGTACGACCGGTCGTGATCGAAAGCAGATGGTGGTGCGAGACGACGCGAGGTGGGGTGCGGGGTGACCGTGACCGACGGACTCGAGTGGGGTGCGGGGTGGGGGGTAAACCGTGTCGTTGCGGAGCGACAGACAAAGTAATTGAACAAAATATGTAGGCGAGGTGCGGGGTGGTGGTGAGGCTCTGGGTGCGGTGTGGGGGTGCGGGGTAGGATGTCATCGTCCGGTCGTGACCGAAAGCAGATGGTGGCCCGAGACGACGCGGGGTGGGGTAGGAAGCAAAATTATAGGTGGTGGTGCGGGGTGCGGGGTAGGGTGTCGTCGTCCGGTCGTGACCGAAGGAGATGACGCTTTAGAAGGAAGGAACGTGGTCGGGGGAAACAGAATAAATACGCCAGTGTTTCCCTGTGCAGTCATCAGTACTCGCCATGGAAGGAATCGTTGCGAACGCGAAGACAGTTGAAAATTTTTTACCAAAAAGAGACTTGTCAAGTCTTTCTTTAGGAGTAAAGTATCATATAATTCACATGAAATTTGTGAAAACGAAATTCGGGGAGTCAGTTGTGGTAGATTTGGAAGATACCGGAGCCTGTCCTCAGCCGGAGGATAAACTGTTCTATGTATACCTACCTAAAAGATGGTGTGACGTATTTACAGAGGAGCAATTGAAAGCTGTGAAGCCTTGTGTGTTATCACTATGCGTAACCTCACACACTCCGCTGGCGAACGAGAAAGTGAGCGTGCAGTTGGATATTGATTATGTGAGTATGATATTTCAGTACCACTAATAATTACTTATACAGAAGTGGTTAGGTATTAATTTTTTTCTCTTTTTTTCCAGACCAAATAAACGAGAACAGGATTGATTTATTATAATAATAATAGTATTATAATAACATTAATAGTAAAATGTTTTTAAATGATGAAGTAGACTTCTCTATTTTTTTTGTCGTTTTTTAATGTTAACTGTTCATTTTCAGAGAAAGAACAAGGTGTTGCTTGGATCTAATATTGTAGAAAAACTTTTGAACAGAGAAATATATGGTAATAATAGATTATATTGTCAATGCGACATGATTAAATTCGATTATAATTTTAGAAATAATCGTAAGACACTGAGTAGATGGATATCAATACGAAACGAAAAGAATATTTACAAAATGAAAGTATTTATTCGTAATGAGTTTTTCAAACTCTTCAAAACATCAATTAGTTATTGTAACAACCATAATATTGAATATCTTCAAATAAAAGATTTGCTAATTGCTAAAACAAAGCTGGTTAATCAGATATACTATATGATGTATAATTTTACTGGTACAGCGTATACCTCGCTGGTAAAAAAATATGAGTGGTCAAGGCATGACTCTAGCGGATGTCCGCTTCGTAACCGTTGTCGCGTCTGTTGTTATCTAAGATATCAAAATGACTTTAATTCAGAATACATGTTTTTTTTAATACCACACTAACTATCATTTGATGTGTCTACATTCTTTTGTATTTGATCAAATATTATTAATTGTAGGAAATTATATTCTGTTTTTAATTATTAAAAAACGTATGTGGTTTATAACATAAAAAGTTGAGATAAACAATCATTAAAGTGTTAATTAAATTTTATGTGTAATTAAATTTTTAAAAGATTTCTCTCATAGTTACAGAAACCTTGTTTCGATGTTATGTGTTTGTGCGAATGCGAGGGAGATGTATGTCGTTCACCACCATATGGTGACCACTGTAACATTCTGAGTGCTTGTGTGTGGAGAGAATTTACACTCTGAAGAACAATTGTTTTAAAAAATTATTTTGACGAAAAAGTGTAATTGGTTAAGGCATAATTCCACTGGATGTGCGCTTTATAAGCGTGTTACTTCTGTTATTATCTAAAATACTAAAAAGAGTTGAATTCAAGGTTTTAGTGTACCATTTTACACATGTAGTTAACACCATATTAATTATCATTTGATGTGTGTCTACATTTAGTATGTTATTATTAACATATTACAACATTGTAATATTGTAATTTATTAATTATTATTATTATTATTGTTAGACATATAAGGCTTGTTTTGGTTGTAGTAAATGTAATTATTATTTTGTTAATTATGTGTGTGTGTGTGTGTGTATGTGTGTATATATACATATATATATATAGAGAGAGAGAGACAGAGAGAAAGAGAGAGAGTGAGAGAGAGAGAGAACCTTCAAGGCTGCAAAAGAGAGAGAAAACGAGAGAGAGAGAAAAGATTATTTTGTATAATTATGTAAATATATATAGATAAAGTGTCTATTTTGTTTAGTTATGTATATAGAGAGAGCGCGTACGTTTTGCTCAATTATAATTGTCTTGTGAATATAGAACGTGTGTATGTAGAGAGAGAAAAAACTTATAGCTTATGATTTGATTGTAAAAGCTTTCGATATTATTAAAACTTTTATATATAAACCATAACCTATGTTATTTTTATTATTATACCCCTTATACAAAACAATTATTCCTATCATACTTGAATAAGCGCAAAAGCAGTAGAGATGTATGTCTCTCACATGGAATGTAACAGCAAAGAAACCGGTTTTTATAGTAGAGAAAGAGCGCTGCAACTTTCAACAGGTTGCCTGATGCAGCTCAACGTCAACCTCACACACACACACACACACACACAGCTTTATAAAACGCGGACGCCAGCTATCAGTTCCTCTTTGAATACATTAACTGAACGTGGCAGTGTTTCTCACACACACACACACACACACACACACACACACACACACACACACACACACACACACACACACACACACACACACACACACACACACACACACACACACACACACACACACACACACCGCTTGTACCAGCTTAGATGCTGTTTGACTGGTTTACAGGCGAATCGTCACAGGAGTAAATATATTTATTCAGTTAACAATTTTAGTAACGCATAATAAGAATATATGTTTTCTAAACAGTATTCAAATCGATGCATCTGTTTTATATTAACACAATATAAACATTATAATAATACAATATCCGGTTTTGAGTACCGGAGGAACCGCGTCGGGATGTCATTAATCACCAAATTTCGGAACCCGTCAGGTACCTATTGCCCCAAATTTTAACCGATCAATTTCGCGTAACGGTACCCCCTCCCCCCGTCCAGAGTTTAGACATACAGGACTAGTTTTAGGGTGTACCCCCCCCATCCGTTGATTTAAACATTTCGGGTGTTAAACTTCGGACACCAAAAATTTCGGGTAACCCCATCCGTTGATTTGAACATTTCGGGTACTAAATTTCAGACACCAAAAATTTCGGGTACCCCCATCCGTTGATTTAAACATTTCAGACATCACGCCCTCTACGTCGTCGTCATGTGGGCGTACCCACAAATTTCGGGTACCCCCATTCGTTGTTTTAATCATTTAGGGTACCAAAATTGTGACATTAAAAATTTCGAGAGAGAACGATTATTTTGTTACATCAAAATAAACCAGAACGCGGAAGTGTTTTAACATTCGGACACCAGCTGCCTCTGTGTGATGTCATGAACTGGAACCCGGTTAGGGCGTACCCACAAATTTCGGGTACCCCCATCCGTTGATTTAATCATTTCGGGTAACGTTACCCGATGCCCCAAAATTTCGCGTAACGGTACCCGATGACATCGCCTCTGTACGTCCGGGAAACCGCCGAATTCCGGGTACACCCATCCGCTACACATTGTTTTCGGCTACAAAATTTTGGACATGCAGAAACCACGGCCTCCGTGACGTCTTGAAACAGGTTTTAGCCATGCGGACGCCAGCGACTTGGGCCTCTGTGTGATGTCATGAACTGGAACACGGAAGTGTTTCAGTCACACGTACACACGTACACACACACACACACACACACACACACACACACACACACACACACACACACACACACACACACACACACACACACACACACACACACACACAACAGTGACGTCACATGGACAGCTCGGACACCAGCTGCCAGTGCCTCTATGACGTCATGAACTGGAACCCGGCAGTGTTTTCGTTCGGAACCCGGAAGTGTTCTCGTACCCCCACTTTTATACTACTAAAATACATTCTTATAGTAAGACAAAATAAATTATCTAGACTTATGTAGTTTACGTGATTATTATAACTACTACTTGTGACTTCAAATTATTAATTATTTACATTATGATTTACAGATATTTCTAATTTACTGCCGGTTCGGTATGCACGTTGTGTCCGGAATAGGCAGGTCAACGCATGATAAATTTACTAAAGGGTTAACTGTAATATTCTTAACTTTTACATTACGATTTTTTAATTACTTATTTAGTTAGATTTTCTTAATTTAATTCTCATTACTATTATGAGTTAGTTCAGGGGTATTTGGTTTAATCGTGCGATTTAAAGTACTTACTTACTTTCGTTTTTTTTATTTTTTATTATTAATTTTTTTTATATTTAAATCGTCACACAACAAGAACATAAATATCAACATCACTAATTCAAAATGTCATACGATATCTATTCTTTGCCATCGTCAATAACACCGACCACAGGCCCGACCATACCGCATCCAACAAGGAAATAAATCCGAGTACGCCTAACTCGGGAACAATTCATCCATTTATTTAACTCAATCTAACTTCGCTACCCACAAGGACCTCCGGCGAACTAAATAATCTCAATAATAAAAACATTCTAGGAAACCCGTGTGCGTGACCTGTACTGGTACCTGGTTTGCAAATAGCCCGTACAAACACAATAAACATCATAATAACAATAATAATAAAATGCATACCATAAACTTAACACAAACATCAAACACAACATAAAACACAACATCAATAATATTGCCCTTAATGGACACAGCATTCTACATCACCTCTCAATTAGGACCCGCATTTATCAATTCATTATCAGAGTCAACCCCAAATTTGTTGTCTACTAAATTTATTACCTTTTCCAAAAGACTGTCCCCCAAATTTGCAAGTTCTGTCACATGATCTAACCACGCTCTGCTACCATTTGAGCCGCCTCATTACCCCTTCTCAAGGTTTTGAGACAATTTTTTATTTAAAAAAACTAAGTTTTTTTTTCTTTTTGAAAAGGGGAAGGCGACCCGTAATTTTTAGGACTAGGCAGATGGCCTAGATGAAGCATAAAATGCACCGAGCCCATTGTGACAGGACTTGCAAATAAAAGTCAGGATTAACATAACAACATTTATTTTGGCTCAGATCTTATAGCACAGTATCCAATAGTTCTACATACATTTGTTATAGGACAGTAATCTTCCATATTTCAGCATAAACATTCATGAGGCCCTCAGAAATTCATCATCATAAATCAGATTACAATATCATTACATCCAACCAAATTACTCACTCTTAATTGACAGAACGAGAGCCCAGCAGTGATTAATCATTCTGTTTGTTACTTTACTGGGACTCAGAAAACTGAACAAGTTCAATTAATGTGGCACATAACCAGCACACATACCAAGCTAATGCATGGCATTGAAAAACCCCTTTTAGGTGACATTAAACCTTCAATAATTAGCATAGCTTTTTAACTTAAGCAACCACTCCAGGTAATGATTAACCATCGCTAAATTAATTTGACATAATGCCTACTGGGAAATAATAATAATCTCATAATGACCCAACGGATATGCTAACAATCAGTGCTTGTAAATTCTTGTATGCTTTCTCAATATTAATCACTATTGTATATAAATCTACTATAATCTTTTTGAAATTCGCAATCAGAACAGCTCCAGTTTACCCCAGGCTGCAAGCATGCACATCCCGATTGGACTGAGAAATAGAAAACCCTTAAACGAAACTAAATGAAATATGAAAAAGAAGGCACCAAGGTAACACGTGAATTTACAATCGTAAATGACTTCCAGTAGATATGGCCGACAGCATGGGATGACCTGGCGTGATAATTCATGAACCTGCACAAACAGTTAACCGTACGAAATGAAAGAATTTAAATAAATAGAAAATGGAATGAAACAATCGCTCTGTACATGCCTGCTAGTCCGGCATACAATTATTGACTTATTAATAATTTAAAAATTAGTACGGTACCACTGAATTATGGATGTGCACAAAATGAACAGACATGTTCAGTTTGGATCATCTACTGTCTAACTGCAATTTAGCTCACAAAAAACGGAATGTAACTGTTCTATATTTTTATATTTCACTGCAATAGTGTGGCACAATGTGTCGCGAGGTCGATTTGAATAATTGGAACTGTTTCACCTGGTGTAAGGCTGTTACCACGTGCTGAGGTAGGTGGTCGGCTCATGTCACGATGTGTAGCGAGTTGCTGGTTCAGGATCTTAGAGGTTCATCCTGAATCTACTGCGGGTTCCGTCCCTAACATCCGGCGACGAAACAGGGTAGCTAGGTCGCAATGCTCTGGCTGATGGCGGCAGATGTAGTTATCGGCATCAGTTCTGTCTCAATTCCTTGGCTGATTCGGGAACCCTACAAGCACGTGTATTTTGTAGAAAACGTCTCTAATAATAATTCATAAATAGCCTACTCGACTCTAGTGTCGCACTTACACACCACACTTCAGATACAACAAGACTCTCGCACAGAGTTTAACGACTGAACCAATTACATTTTACTAATTAAATATGCCACAGTAAAAAGTATAATCATTTCTTACTTAAAGAGTTAAGGCAAGTACCTTATAATATCATGTGCTTTCATGTAAAGAATTCACCACGTGGCCTCCATTACACTAATTAATCTCGATTGATCGGTGGTTATTTTAATATTCCATTGACGCTAATACTTCACAATTCAATAACCAAGAAGTGTAATTAGTTTACAAAATATATTTTTAATCAGTATCAGGCAGTTATAAAATAATTCGCCACGTGGCTTCAATTACGCTAAGTCATACTATAGATTGCCAGTTTGTGAAAATCAGTGGCACCTTTACGCTACAATCAATAAGTATTAAATATAATGAATCATACTTAAGCTGTTTCATCAATTTTAAAGCAATTATTAAAATTTTGCCATATGGCTTATCATGTTTGTACCAGACCAGAATCACGCACACACACTTTGATCCAATTCCATCCAAATTATAAATATATATACGCACATTTTCATTTCATTAAATAACAAGATATAATCAAAAGGAACTCACCAGAGGTCCTTAATAAAATTACTCGCCCATGGCAGAAAGCAAAAGAACAGACAGAATACTCATTTCGACACCGGCGTTCAGATGTTAACGGGACGAGATATGGACGGCGACTGCCCTTTTTCCCTCACGTGGAAAGCGTTCGGAGAAAGCGAAGCTACGGCAATTACTCAACAGAGCGCATTACAATGCACAACAGACGGCTCGCCGCAATCGCCGACTCCACGCAGCATAACTATCCAGGGGAAAAGGAGACGTAATATAAAATAATTAACTCTCGCCGCGATGTTATTGTACTAGACGCGGCACACAATCAAGTATTAGAAGAGAAAAAATACATTCTTGGAAACAATATTGTAATTTAACAACATCAGTGAATCCCTGGAATGCGGTTTATCGCTTGGCAGCTGGGAAAATGAGAAAGTGTTCCACTTTAACAAATTTGCAAAAACCGGATGGCTCCTTCACAACTGATTTGGAAGTTACTATGAATTGTATGTTGGAATACTTTATTCCCGTGGATGACGGCATAATGGATAAAGAGTATCATAGGCATATTAGGAATCAGATTAAGGATCCAATAAGTGTACAAGATGACAGTGAGTTTTCACAGGAAGAAGTTTTGCTAGTTTTGGAAAACATGAACCCTCAGAAGTGTCCTGGTGAGGATGGAATAACAAGTAGCATTTTATTGCGGGTTTTTATGAAATTTCCTCAGTTTGTAACAGCAACCTATAATGAGTGTCTGAGAAGAGGTGTCTTTCCTAAGTTATGGAAAAGAGCAAAAATAGTACCAATAGTTAAGCCGGGCAGGGAGAAAAGTACTGAAGTTTCGAAGTTTCGCCCTATCAGTTTGTTGAATGTAGGAGCAAAAGTATTGGATAAACTACTGCGACAATACAAGCATATGCTGTAATGCGCATATATGAAATAAAATAAATATTTAAATTAATTTTAGTAAAATATAATACACGAGCAGGTGTGAAATTGGAAGCTGGCTTATAAACAGGAATCAACAAGAGACATCACGCGATTACCGCTGTAAGCGTGTACACAAGTAAATAGAGTGTGTGCGTGAAGCCTGTTAGAGCCTGAAAGTTTGCAACCTCACCCCAAGTACATGCTAAATTAAGATTGTATTTAATTTTAAGCAAATCATAAATGTTAGAAAGAGTGTAAAAACTTCTAAAAATGCGTAAAAATCAGACACATGTGCAGTGCGAATTCTACGTAATTCGGACAATCAGTGCGAATTCTGTGCGATTTTTAAAGCATAATAATTACACTAATGATGCGATCATTGTGATAATTACATATCATGTGTGTAATTAAATTAGACAATATTAGATCACCTTGAAATCCGCATTAAACAATGCGATTGGCAAAAAAGTGCGAATATGTGAAATGAGACGAGAGTGGGGGCACTCACGCCATGGACAGTTTTTGACATGCTTATTCCTGAGCCAACAGGTGTGGTTTTCTTTTTGAATATAAATACGAGCCCAGGAGAGCCAAACTCTCTCTTCAATCAGTCTTCAGTCGTGGCGGTACTCTATGTCCGTCAGCGACGAGAATTTTTAACTCTTCTCAAACAGTCTTCAGTCGTGGCGGTACGCTATGTCCGTCTGCGACGCGAATTTTTAATTACTTTGGACAGAGTTAGACGCTATGTCTAACATCAACAAGATTTTTATATCGTAACTGTAAAGTATTACGGGAAATGTTTTGATTTCAAGTAGTAATAAAAGATAATAAATAAAAAGTACCGTAAATAAAATCGTCGGACGTCTACGAGCAGTCTACAACTAAGAACATCAACTCTAGACAGATGGCGAGAGAACATCTAGCAGAGGAACGAGAGACAGAGCACTAGAGACCGATCCAGAGCAAAACGTCATTACAATCTACAGCAGCTGATGGACCATGAAGGACGAGAGACGGGAGAACTACCAGTGAAACCAGGAAAGACAAGAGGACATCCAGTAGGAGAGGACCGACAGATCACTGGAGGACATGGGACAATCTGCAGAATTTGAGGTGACGAAAACCAATTTATAATTATCAAAGAATAAAGATATTGAAAGACATTAATAAAAAAATTTTTAAATTAAAGAATAACTATGTAGATAGGGATAAGAGAATGTAATTTACTTGTAATCAGAATTTTTTTTTAATGATTTTTCTTTAATGAATGAACAGTCAATGTAAAGATAATTTAAATCCTTGCTTGGAGTATTAATAATTGATTTAATGATTGAAATTTTTTTTAATTGAAAGCACATAAAGTAAAGTAATTGGAAATAATCAATTAATTTTGTTAAAATGATTATAAAGCCGCAAAAGGTATTTCAAGTATAGAATAAGAATGTATTAACAAATTTAAAAAGCACACATTCAGACTGAGTAGTCGAAAAATTATAATACAACGAAGAAATGTTGTACTTAGAATTGCTAATATCTAAGATACAAAATCCATTTTTATGATGAGAGTACGGCAAGCAAAGAAACATTGAAACCATAGATAATGAATATCTTATGGCGAAGCGATTATTACTATTATATTATTATTGTTATTGTGTTTGTTTGAATTAATAAATGAAAACATATTACGATTCCTAAAAGGACTACTCTTATTATAATTACACCTGAACTCCAATTACACATACACGTTGTTAGTAAGGTTATATAAAGTGTATGAGTTAAATTAATGAACAAATTAAATTACACAGAAAAATAATTTATTACATTTTGGCGTCCCAAAGAACGTGGGGCTCCACACAAAATAAATTATAGAAAATTAATTTGTTAAATTTTGCCGCTCCAAAATCGTGGGGCTATTCAAACACAAATAGATTTGTATTTGTATTTGTAATTTTAATTTGTTACACTACTTATAAACAGAATTATGCACCACGTGTTTTCTAAAGATTTAATGCAGTCCAATCAGTATGGATTTACACCCCAGAAAAGTACAGTGGATGCAGCTATGGCAGTTAAGGCATTTGTTGAAAGATGTTTGGTGGATAAAGGGGTTGTTGTTCTCGTTTGTCTTGATGTCCAGGGCGCTTTTGATGCTGCGTGGTGGCCGTGTATTTTGAATACTCTTAAACAATTCGAGTGTCCTAGGAACTTGTATTGTCTCTCATAAAGTTACTTTGGTGGACGAACGGCAATTCTATCTGTTCACAATACATCAATGGAGAGGGATGTCAGTAAAGGTTGTCCTCAGGGATCTTGTTGTGGGCCAGGATTTTGGAACATACAGTATAACTCGTTGCTCAATTTAGACTTCACTAAACGTACAAAAGTTATAGCTTTTGCAGATGATTTAATTGTGTTAACAAGTGGAAAGTCTCTCTTAGAAGCTGAAAATTATGCCAATTTAGAGATGGTCAAAATTTCAAAATGGGCTACAAATAACAAGGTTTCTTTTAATGAACAAAAATCAAAAATACTCTTGATTTCTCGTAAAAGACTTCAGAATTCAGAATTAAGCATTTACCTTAATTCTAAAAAACTTCAACAAGTTATAAGTTAAAATATTTGGGCTTCATTATTGACACAAAATTCAATTTTATTGAGCATATCCAGTATGTGGTCGAGAGGTGTACAAAACTGATTCATATGCTATCAAGATCTGCAAAATTAAACTGGGGGTTGGGACATGAGGCACTTAAAACCATATATAAGGGGGCAATTCTCCCCCTTTTATCATATGGAGCACCCGTATGGATAGACGCATTAGAAAGGAAAAGCAATCAGATGAAGTTCAAAAGAGTGCAACGCCTCGTCAATATTAAAATTGCGAAGGCTTTTCGTACAGTGTCGCATGAAGCTCTGTGCATTTTGACAGGACTGACTCCAATAATAATAAAGTTGAGAGAGATCGTTAGTGCTTACAGAGTTGCTAGAGGTTGTGATGGTGCTAATATTTTGATGGACACAGTAATTCCGTAATTCCGTTCAAGGAATGGCCTCATCCGGCAGATACAGTTATTATAAACTCGAGCCATGAAAGTAAAGTATACACAGTACAAGCATATACAGATGACAGTAAGCACAACAATGGGGTTGGGTCGGGTATAGCCTTGTTTGTTAATGGTGAGCTCAAATATGAGATGCAGTATAAGTTGGGTGTTGGGTGCTCTAATAATCAGGCTGAGCAATTGGCAGTCTTGAAGGCCCTGGAAAAGATAGCTAAATCAAATTATATTATAACTAATTTGAGAGCGGCAGCTGTTTACACCGACAGCAGAGTAACTCTGGACTCACTTAGGAGCTCGAGGAATCATAACTACTTGATAGAAGAAATAAAGAATAAGTTAAGAAGTTTAAAGGCGGACAACTGGTCAATTGATTTTGGTTGGGTTAGGGCACATGTGAATATTTATGGTAATGAACTGGCTGACAAACTGGCTAAAGAAGCTGCGTCCGGTACCAGTATGGTGTGCTATGAACGAATACCAAAAAGTGCAATGATTAACAAATTCCGTGAGGTGAGCCTAATGGAGTGGCAAAGTGAGTGGGAACAAACATCAAATGGAATGTTGACTAAGCTGTTTTTCCCTAGTATGAAGCACAGACTGTCCTCAAGGTTTGCACTGTCTCCTAATTTCACCACAATGGTGACTGGTCATGGCAGGCTTCGAGCCTACTACTGTCGTTTCAAAATAAAAGATGATCCAATATGTGTCTGTAACGACGGTAACCAAACAGTGGAACATTTGTTATATGAGTGTAATATGTTGAATGAAGAAAGACGGGTTTTCAAAAATAGTGTTTTATATTCATATTTATCGGTGTCCAAGCCACTTATTTATATTGATAGAATAAAGTATTTACCTTATTTTGTTTGTCCGTCTGGTGGCTTTATTTCTTCTTCGTTATTACGACTCGTTTCGGGACATATGTCCCATCCTCAGGTATTGTCACTCAGCAGAGGTCGTCATTTAAGTAAAAATATCAACACATAAAACATATAACATAACATGTTAATTATGTGTAAGTTATGTTATATGTTTTATGTGCTGATATTTTTACTTAAATGACGACCTCTGCTGAGTGACAATACCTGAGGATGGGACATATGTCCCGAAACGCATCGTAATAACGAAGAAGAAATAAAGCCACCAGACGGACAAACAAAATAAGGTAAATACTTTATTCTATCAAAAATAGTGTATTAAGGAGTGGTGGACGATGGCCTCCAAATAGAAGTGAATTGACTTCAAAATATGCTAGACAGTTTATTAAATATGTTAATAACATTGATTTTGATTCTTTGTAGTGTTCATTGTTATTGTGCTTGTCTATCTATTTTGAATCATTGTATGCGTTTATTATTATGAATTAACTTACATATTGGTTGAACAGCTTCATCATGCATAGGCCTACATACATACATACAGTTTCAACATGTTAATAATGTAGTACTAATTCATTGTATCATTGTAATCGATTGATTTTTATTTTCTTGTTTATTTTGAATCTTTGTAATTGTTGTTTTGTGTTGTAATAATGGAGTTGTCTTTATATGTATTGAGAATTAGCTTGTAATAAGTTTATATATAGCATGTAGTATTACTTTATTTGTAATGGAGCATGCTGATAAAATAAAGGTATAAACACACACACACACACACACACACACACACACACACACACACACACACACACACACACACACACACACACACACACACACACACACACACACACACACACACACACACACACACACACACACACACACACACACACACACACACACACACACACACACACACACACACACACACACACACACACACACACACACACACACACACACACACACACACACACACACACACACACACACACACACACACACACACACACACACACACACACACACGCACGCACGCGCACCTACGGAGACGGACAGCGCTCCTAGTGACAGCCTCTGACGAAGCTTGTATTAACCGAAAACTGGTTCAGGCTACAAAGTAAAAATTTTACATTTTTACTAATAAAAAACTTAGTGTTCTGAGCCAGTAGTATTATACTTATAATTAGTTAATCAACAGACACGTCATGGAGAACAAAATCCAAAAATTTAACACAGCACGACGAGCTATAGTCCAAACCTACAGGAGCACGATACTGAAAGTTAGAAAAATCGCTGCACACATAATATTTAGCAAAACATGCCTCAACAAATCAATCATACCAAAATAACACAGAACATTGCACAAAGGAGATACATAAAAGAATCCACAAAACAATTATACAAGAAAATATCGGTATGGACAACCATACATGACTTCCATATTCTAAGATTTATATTTAAAATCATTTTCGAAATGAAATATTACCATAGAAACTACTTCTTTCTACTTACTGCTTCAGCCTTAACCACAGTACTGTGGTCACTAACGTATACCACCTCACGTTATCGCACTCGATTTTCACTGATGATGGAAGTCGATGGCATTGCCGAATTGTCTGGTTTTGTAGAAAACATTGGACTACGGCCAAATATCCCGGGAAGGAATTTTAACAAAAACTACTTCTTTGTTGCCGATAACGTTGTACACATATATATCAGTGGCGAAGTTACATGGAGGCAATTGAGGCAATGCCTACCCTAAAAAATTCTGTAGAATAAAAATTATAAATACGTATGAACTACATAACGTAAAGATTATACATTGTTACTGCGACTGTCAAATTTATTAAACCGGAACGTGCTTTATTGAGCGACCGCTAGATGGTGACAGGTGAGATTCGGCATAGTTCGTTTAAAGCGAATGAGGCAACCTGAACTTGCCTCAGCGTTTTTGGTATACATCGTATGTAAGCAATGTAGTGGTGTGATAGGGAAGTGTAGGGAGGGGGGATTGTCCCGCGCTGTACACATAGAGCGTTGAGGCATGCCTCACTTCTGTGGTCCAAACAGTTAAGTTAAAGCGCCTGTGTTGTTTCTAAGTGTTTATTTTATGCGGTTATTAAAAGTGTCACTGTTATTCCGCTGAACTAACAGATGATCAAGATTGTTATTTGAATTATTTGTAACATTAAACATATATATAGAAACTAATCAAGTTTAAAAATTTGAAGTTCAATCAGTTGTATTATTGTGTATGACTAATACAAGGATTGTTCAATAGACACACGTATAGAGCCGTAAAGCATTTTTTATTCAACGATTTTAAAAGAAGTCTCCAATAACATTAAGACATGAGTTCCACTGTTGCGCTAACCTGTAGATTCCCTGCTAGTAAAATTCTTACGGCTGTTTGTGGAACCATTCGGTTACAGCAAACTCTACCTCAGCGTCCGATTTGACCCACCGTCCTTTTAGTGATTCCTTAAAAAAAATTTAAGATAAGATTTTTGCCTACCCATTCATTAACTACTAGCTTCGCCAGTAAGCAAATTGATGTCCATTTTTTCGGCTTGCACGCGTTATGTTGGTGTGGGTTTCGGCACTTTCCATTTAAAAAGCAAGAAAATAAACATGAGTGAGGCCAGAAATAACGTGAATTATGTGTGTGTGTGTGTGTGTGTGTGTGTGTGTGTGTTTGTGTCTTACCTGCCTTTTTATTGCCGTATTAAATGAAAAATATTATATTACATTAAAATGAAAAAATTATAATTTTATTGCCTGGCAACAAAATTATTTTATTTTTAACAATTACCATTGTTTCAAAAAGTTTAAATAAATTTTCAAGTACTTTACTCTTGTTAAAACGTAAAAGGTTGCAGGTAAACTACCCCTTCCCCTTAACCGATCTTCACCAAAATCGAAAGTCATTGAGACCTCTACAATTCAGGGACGTAAGCAAAAAATTATTTGATTCTGTTTGAATTTGCGGCTGTTATCGTTTGCCATAGAAAATACGCTTGATAAAAAACGTTGCAGGTAAACTACCCCTTCCCCTTAACCGATCTTCACCAAAAACAACAGATCTTGAGTACTCTACAAATCAGGGCTGTATGCAAAACATTATTTGATTCTGTTTGAATTTGCGGCTGTTATCGTTTGCCATAGAAAATACCCTTGTTAAAAAAATGTTGCAGGTAAACTACCCCTTTCCCTCAACCGATCTTCAACAAGAACAACAGGTCTTGAGAACTCTACAATTTAGGGCTGTATGCAAATAATCTTTTGATTCTGTTTGAATTTGCGGCTGTTATCGTTTGCCATAGAAAATACGCTTGATAAAAAACGTTGCAGGTAAACTACCCCTTCCCCTTAACCGATCTTCACCAAAAACAACAGATCTTGAGTACTCTACAAATCAGTGCTGTATACAAAACATTATTTAATTCTGTTTGAATTTGCGGCTGTTATCGTTTGCCAAAAAAAATTTCCCTTGATAAAAAAAACCGTTGCAGGTAAACTACCCCTTTCCCTCAACCGATCTTCACCAAACACAATAGGTCGTGAGTACTCTACAAATCAGGGCTGTTTGATTCTGTTTGAATTTGCGGCAGTTATCGTTTGCCATAGAAAAAAAATCTACAGACACACAGACACACACAGAGACACTTTTCGGAAAACGACTTTTTTTCATGTTTTGAGTGTAGTACAATCAGAATCTGCAATAATCTCGAACACGATTTTTTTTGCCATCACCATACTTCCATTCCTTAAGGAATATGGAAGTAAAATATCGGTATGGAGAACCATACATGACTTCCATGTTCTAAGATTTATATTTAAAATCATATTCGAAATGAAATATTTCCATAGAAACTACGTCTTTCTACTTATTGCTTCAGCATTAACCACAGTACTGTGGTCACTAACGTATACCACCTCACGTTTTCGCACTCGATTTTCACCGATGATGGCAGTCGATAGCACTGCCGAAAAGTCTGGCTTTGCAGAAAACATTGGACTACGGCTAAAGAGCCCGGGAAGCAATTTTAACAAAAAAGTACTTCTTTGTTGCCGATAACGTAGTACACATATAAAAAATTCTCCCCTCCACCTTCAACTATAATTTTTAATAATAGAAAATTACCCCCACCCCGTTCACCTTACCTCTTCATTTATAGATATTTCATCTACGTTTCTACAGTGGATTACTATGAGCTTCTTATCAGGATACTTTATTTATAAAAATTAAGTACTTTAATCTTGTTAAATCATAAAATGTTTCCGGTAAACTACCCCTTTTTCTTAACCGATCTTCTCCAAAATCAACAGACCTTCCGTCCTCTACAATTCAGGGAAGCATGCAAAAAAATATTTGATTCTGTTTGAATCTGCGGCAGTTATCGTTCGTCATGGAAACATTTCTCTTGTTACAACATAAAATATTGCAGGTAAACTACCCCTTTCCCTTAACTGATCTTCACCAAAATCAATAGACCTTGAGTTCTCTTTAGTTCAAAAAGGTATGCAAAAACCTAGTTGATTCTGTATGAATTTACGGCAGTTATCTCTCTGCTCTCTGCAACTCAGGAAATGGTGCAAAAAATTATTTGATTCTCATAGAATTTTCGGCAGTTATCGTTCGTCATAAAAACAAAATTACCCTTTTTAAAACATAAAACGTTGCTGACAAACTACCCCTTCCCTTAACCGACCTTCAACAAAATCAACAGACCTTGAGTTCTCTTTAGTTCAAAAAGGTATGCAAAAAGCTAGTTGATTCTGTATGAATTTACGGCAGTTATCGTTCGTCATATAAAAAATTACCCTTGTTAAAACATAAAATGTTGCTGGGAAACTACCCCTTTACCTTAACCGATCTTCACCAATAACAATAGGTCTTGAGAACTCTACAATTCAGGGCTGTATGCAAAACATTAGTTGATTCTCTTTGAATTTACGGCAGTTATCGTTCGTCACAGAAAAAATACCCTTGTTAAAACATAAAACGTTGCAGGTAAGCTACCCCTTTCCCTTAGCCGATCTTCAACAAAATCAACAGACCTTGAGTTCTGTATAATTCAAAAAGGTATGCAGAAGAGTAGTTGATTCTGTTTTAATGTACGGCAGTTATCGTTCGTAAAAAATTACCCTTCATAAAACTTAAAATGTTGCTGGTAAACAACCCTATTCCCTTAACCGATCTTCACCAAAACCAACAGGTCTTGAGAACTCTACATTTCAGGGCTGTATGCAAAATATTATATGATTCTGTTTGAATTTGCGGCTGTTATCGTTTGTCATATAAAATACCCTTGATAAAACTAAAAACGTGTCAGGTAAACTACCCCTTTACCTTAACCGATCTTCACCAAAAACAATAGGTCTTTAGCAGTCAACGAAACAGGGCTGTATGCAAAAACGTATTTGATTCTGTTTGAATTTGCGGCTCTTATCGTTTGCCATAGAAAATACCCTTTTAAAACATAAAACGTTTAAAACGTTGCCGGTACCCCTTTCCCTTAACCGATCTTCACCAACACCAATAGGTATTGAGAACTCTACAATACAGGGCTGTATGCAAAACATCATTTGATTCTGTTTGATTTTGCGGCAGTTATCGTTTATCATAGAAAAATATCGGTATGGAGAACCATACATGACTTCCATATTCTAAGACTTATAATCTGAAATATGCTTGCCTGCCAAGCACGATATATTTTCTAATATATACATAATTTACATTAAAATGAAAAAATTATAATTTTATTGCCTGGCAACAAAATTATTTTATTTTTAACAATTACCATTGTTTGAAAAAGTTTAAATGAATTTTCAAGTACTTTACTCTTGTTAAAACGTAAAAGGTTGCAGGTAAACTACCCCTTCCCCTTAACCGATCTTCACCAAAATCTAATGGCCTTGAGTCCTCTACAATTCACTTATGTATGCAAAAAATTATTTGATTCTGTTTGAATTTGCGGCAGTTATCGTTTGCCATAGAAAATACGCTTTATAACAAACGTTGCAGGTAAACTACCCCTTCCCCTCAACCGATCTTCACCAAAAACAAAAGGTCTTGAGTACTCTCCAAACCAGGGCTGTATGCAGAAAATTATTTGATTATGTTTGAATTTGCGGCTGTTATCGTTTGCCATAGAAAATAACCTTGTTAAAAAAACGTTGTAGGTAAACTACCCCTTTCCCTTAACCGATCTTCACCAAAAACAATAGGTCTTGAGAACTCTACAATTTAGGGCTGTATGCAAATAATCTTTTGATTCTGTTTGAATTTACGGCTGTTATCGTTTGCCATAGGAAATACCCTTGTTAAAACAGAAAACGTTACAGGTAAACTACCCCTTTCCCTTAACCGATCTTCACCAAAATCAACAGATCTTGAGAACTCTACAATTTAGGGCTGTATGGGAAACATTATTTGATTCTGTTTGAATTTGCGGCTGTTATCGTTTGCCATAGAAAATACGCTTGATAAAAAACGTTGCAGGTAAACTACCCCTTCCCCTTAACCGATCTTCACCAAAAACAACAGATCTTGAGTACTCTACAAATCAGGGCTGTATGCAAAACATTATTTGATTCTGTTTGAATTTGCGGCTGTTATCGTTTGCCATAGAAAATACCCTTGTTAAAAAAATGTTGCAGGTAAACTACCCCTTTCCCTCAACCGATCTTCAACAAGAACAACAGGTCTTGAGAACTCTACAATTTAGGGCTGTATGCAAATAATCTTTTGATTCTGTTTGAATTTGCGGCTGTTATCGTTTGCCATAGAAAATACGCTTGATAAAAAACGTTGCAGGTAAACTACCCCTTCCCCTTAACCGATCTTCACCAAAAACAACAGATCTTGAGTACTCTACAAATCAGTGCTGTATACAAAACATTATTTAATTCTGTTTGAATTTGCGGCTGTTATCGTTTGCCAAAAAAAATTTCCCTTGATAAAAAAAACCGTTGCAGGTAAACTACCCCTTTCCCTCAACCGATCTTCACCAAACACAATAGGTCGTGAGTACTCTACAAATCAGGGCTGTTTGATTCTGTTTGAATTTGCGGCAGTTATCGTTTGCCATAGAAAAAAAATCTACAGACACACAGACACACAGACACACACAGAGACACTTTTCGGAAAACGACTTTTTTTCATGTTTTGAGTGTAGTACAATCAGAATCTGCAATAATCTCGAACACGATTTTTTTTGCCATCACCATACTTCCATTCCTTAAGGAATATGGAAGTAAAATATCGGTATGGAGAACCATACATGACTTCCATGTTCTAAGATTTATATTTAAAATCATATTCGAAATGAAATATTTCCATAGAAACTACGTCTTTCTACTTATTGCTTCAGCATTAACCACAGTACTGTGGTCACTAACGTATACCACCTCACGTTTTCGCACTCGATTTTCACCGATGATGGCAGTCGATAGCACTGCCGAAAAGTCTGGCTTTGCAGAAAACATTGGACTACGGCTAAAGAGCCCGGGAAGCAATTTTAACAAAAAAGTACTTCTTTGTTGCCGATAACGTAGTACACATATAAAAAATTCTCCCCTCCACCTTCAACTATAATTTTTAATAATAGAAAATTACCCCCACCCCGTTCACCTTACCTCTTCATTTATAGATATTTCATCTACGTTTCTACAGTGGATTACTATGAGCTTCTTATCAGGATACTTTATTTATAAAAATTAAGTACTTTAATCTTGTTAAATCATAAAATGTTTCCGGTAAACTACCCCTTTTTCTTAACCGATCTTCTCCAAAATCAACAGACCTTCCGTCCTCTACAATTCAGGGAAGCATGCAAAAAAATATTTGATTCTGTTTGAATCTGCGGCAGTTATCGTTCGTCATGGAAACATTTCTCTTGTTACAACATAAAATATTGCAGGTAAACTACCCCTTTCCCTTAACTGATCTTCACCAAAATCAATAGACCTTGAGTTCTCTTTAGTTCAAAAAGGTATGCAAAAACCTAGTTGATTCTGTATGAATTTACGGCAGTTATCTCTCTGCTCTCTGCAACTCAGGAAATGGTGCAAAAAATTATTTGATTCTCATAGAATTTTCGGCAGTTATCGTTCGTCATAAAAACAAAATTACCCTTTTTAAAACATAAAACGTTGCTGACAAACTACCCCTTCCCTTAACCGACCTTCAACAAAATCAACAGACCTTGAGTTCTCTTTAGTTCAAAAAGGTATGCAAAAAGCTAGTTGATTCTGTATGAATTTACGGCAGTTATCGTTCGTCATATAAAAAATTACCCTTGTTAAAACATAAAATGTTGCTGGGAAACTACCCCTTTACCTTAACCGATCTTCACCAATAACAATAGGTCTTGAGAACTCTACAATTCAGGGCTGTATGCAAAACATTAGTTGATTCTCTTTGAATTTACGGCAGTTATCGTTCGTCACAGAAAAAATACCCTTGTTAAAACATAAAACGTTGCAGGTAAGCTACCCCTTTCCCTTAGCCGATCTTCAACAAAATCAACAGACCTTGAGTTCTGTATAATTCAAAAAGGTATGCAGAAGAGTAGTTGATTCTGTTTTAATGTACGGCAGTTATCGTTCGTAAAAAATTACCCTTCATAAAACTTAAAATGTTGCTGGTAAACAACCCTATTCCCTTAACCGATCTTCACCAAAACCAACAGGTCTTGAGAACTCTACATTTCAGGGCTGTATGCAAAATATTATATGATTCTGTTTGAATTTGCGGCTGTTATCGTTTGTCATATAAAATACCCTTGATAAAACTAAAAACGTGTCAGGTAAACTACCCCTTTACCTTAACCGATCTTCACCAAAAACAATAGGTCTTTAGCAGTCAACGAAACAGGGCTGTATGCAAAAACGTATTTGATTCTGTTTGAATTTGCGGCTCTTATCGTTTGCCATAGAAAATACCCTTTTAAAACATAAAACGTTTAAAACGTTGCCGGTACCCCTTTCCCTTAACCGATCTTCACCAACACCAATAGGTATTGAGAACTCTACAATACAGGGCTGTATGCAAAACATCATTTGATTCTGTTTGATTTTGCGGCAGTTATCGTTTATCATAGAAAAATATCGGTATGGAGAACCATACATGACTTCCATATTCTAAGACTTATAATCTGAAATATGCTTGCCTGCCAAGCACGATATATTTTCTAATATATACATAATTTACATTAAAATGAAAAAATTATAATTTTATTGCCTGGCAACAAAATTATTTTATTTTTAACAATTACCATTGTTTGAAAAAGTTTAAATGAATTTTCAAGTACTTTACTCTTGTTAAAACGTAAAAGGTTGCAGGTAAACTACCCCTTCCCCTTAACCGATCTTCACCAAAATCTAATGGCCTTGAGTCCTCTACAATTCACTTATGTATGCAAAAAATTATTTGATTCTGTTTGAATTTGCGGCAGTTATCGTTTGCCATAGAAAATACGCTTTATAACAAACGTTGCAGGTAAACTACCCCTTCCCCTCAACCGATCTTCACCAAAAACAAAAGGTCTTGAGTACTCTCCAAACCAGGGCTGTATGCAGAAAATTATTTGATTATGTTTGAATTTGCGGCTGTTATCGTTTGCCATAGAAAATAACCTTGTTAAAAAAACGTTGTAGGTAAACTACGCCTTTCCCTTAACCGATCTTCACCAAAAACAATAGGTCTTGAGAACTCTACAATTTAGGGCTGTATGCAAATAATCTTTTGATTCTGTTTGAATTTACGGCTGTTATCGTTTGCCATAGGAAATACCCTTGTTAAAACAGAAAACGTTACAGGTAAACTACCCCTTTCCCTTAACCGATCTTCACCAAAATCAACAGATCTTGAGAACTCTACAATTTAGGGCTGTATGGGAAACATTATTTGATTCTGTTTGAATTTGCGGCTGTTATCGTTTGCCATAGAAAATACGCTTGATAAAAAACGTTGCAGGTAAACTACCCCTTCCCCTTAACCGATCTTCACCAAAAACAACAGATCTTGAGTACTCTACAAATCAGGGCTGTATGCAAAACATTATTTGATTCTGTTTGAATTTGCGGCTGTTATCGTTTGCCATAGAAAATACCCTTGTTAAAAAAATGTTGCTGGTAAACTACCCCTTTCCCTCAACCGATCTTCAACAAGAACAACAGGTCTTGAGAACTCTACAATTTAGGGCTGTATGCAAATAATCTTTTGATTCTGTTTGAATTTGCGGCTGTTATCGTTTGCCATAGAAAATACGCTTGATAAAAAACGTTGCAGGTAAACTACCCCTTCCCCTTAACCGATCTTCACCAAAAACAACAGATCTTGAGTACTCTACAAATCAGTGCTGTATACAAAACATTATTTAATTCTGTTTGAATTTGCGGCTGTTATCGTTTGCCAAAAAAAATTTCCCTTGATAAAAAAAACCGTTGCAGGTAAACTACCCCTTTCCCTCAACCGATCTTCACCAAACACAATAGGTCGTGAGTACTCTACAAATCAGGGCTGTTTGATTCTGTTTGAATTTGCGGCAGTTATCGTTTGCCATAGAAAAAAAATCTACAGACACACAGACACACAGACACACACAGAGACACTTTTCGGAAAACGACTTTTTTTCATGTTTTGAGTGTAGTACAATCAGAATCTGCAATAATCTCGAACACGATTTTTTTTGCCATCACCATACTTCCATTCCTTAAGGAATATGGAAGTAAAATATCGGTATGGAGAACCATACATGACTTCCATGTTCTAAGATTTATATTTAAAATCATATTCGAAATGAAATATTTCCATAGAAACTACGTCTTTCTACTTATTGCTTCAGCATTAACCACAGTACTGTGGTCACTAACGTATACCACCTCACGTTTTCGCACTCGATTTTCACCGATGATGGCAGTCGATAGCACTGCCGAAAAGTCTGGCTTTGCAGAAAACATTGGACTACGGCTAAAGAGCCCGGGAAGCAATTTTAACAAAAAAGTACTTCTTTGTTGCCGATAACGTAGTACACATATAAAAAATTCTCCCCTCCACCTTCAACTATAATTTTTAATAATAGAAAATTACCCCCACCCTGTTCACCTTACCTCTTCATTTATAGATATTTCATCTACGTTTCTACAGTGGATTACTATGAGCTTCTTATCAGGATACTTTATTTATAAAAATTAAGTACTTTAATCTTGTTAAATCATAAAATGTTTCCGGTAAACTACCCCTTTTTCTTAACCGATCTTCTCCAAAATCAACAGACCTTCCGTCCTCTACAATTCAGGGAAGCATGCAAAAAAATATTTGATTCTGTTTGAATCTGCGGCAGTTATCGTTCGTCATGGAAACATTTCTCTTGTTACAACATAAAATATTGCAGGTAAACTACCCCTTTCCCTTAACTGATCTTCACCAAAATCAATAGACCTTGAGTTCTCTTTAGTTCAAAAAGGTATGCAAAAACCTAGTTGATTCTGTATGAATTTACGGCAGTTATCTCTCTGCTCTCTGCAACTCAGGAAATGGTGCAAAAAATTATTTGATTCTCATAGAATTTTCGGCAGTTATCGTTCGTCATAAAAACAAAATTACCCTTTTTAAAACATAAAACGTTGCTGACAAACTACCCCTTCCCTTAACCGACCTTCAACAAAATCAACAGACCTTGAGTTCTCTTTAGTTCAAAAAGGTATGCAAAAACCTAGTTGATTCTGTATGAATTTACGGCAGTTATCGTTCGTCATATAAAAAATTACCCTTGTTAAAACATAAAATGTTGCTGGGAAACTACCCCTTTACCTTAACCGATCTTCACCAATAACAATAGGTCTTGAGAACTCTACAATTCAGGGCTGTATGCAAAACATTAGTTGATTCTCTTTGAATTTACGGCAGTTATCGTTCGTCACAGAAAAAATACCCTTGTTAAAACATAAAACGTTGCAGGTAAGCTACCCCTTTCCCTTAGCCGATCTTCAACAAAATCAACAGACCTTGAGTTCTGTATAATTCAAAAAGGTATGCAGAAGAGTAGTTGATTCTGTTTTAATGTACGGCAGTTATCGTTCGTAAAAAATTACCCTTCATAAAACTTAAAATGTTGCTGGTAAACAACCCTATTCCCTTAACCGATCTTCACCAAAACCAACAGGTCTTGAGAACTCTACATTTCAGGGCTGTATGCAAAATATTATATGATTCTGTTTGAATTTGCGGCTGTTATCGTTTGTCATATAAAATACCCTTGATAAAACTAAAAACGTGTCAGGTAAACTACCCCTTTACCTTAACCGATCTTCACCAAAAACAATAGGTCTTTAGCAGTCAACGAAACAGGGCTGTATGCAAAAACGTATTTGATTCTGTTTGAATTTGCGGCTCTTATCGTTTGCCATAGAAAATACCCTTTTAAAACATAAAACGTTTAAAACGTTGCCGGTACCCCTTTCCCTTAACCGATCTTCACCAACACCAATAGGTATTGAGAACTCTACAATACAGGGCTGTATGCAAAACATCATTTGATTCTGTTTGATTTTGCGGCAGTTATCGTTTATCATAGAAAAATATCGGTATGGAGAACCATACATGACTTCCATATTCTAAGACTTATAATCTGAAATATGCTTGCCTGCCAAGCACGATATATTTTCTAATATATACATAATTTACATTAAAATGAAAAAATTATAATTTTATTGCCTGGCAACAAAATTATTTTATTTTTAACAATTACCATTGTTTGAAAAAGTTTAAATGAATTTTCAAGTACTTTACTCTTGTTAAAACGTAAAAGGTTGCAGGTAAACTACCCCTTCCCCTTAACCGATCTTCACCAAAATCTAATGGCCTTGAGTCCTCTACAATTCACTTATGTATGCAAAAAATTATTTGATTCTGTTTGAATTTGCGGCAGTTATCGTTTGCCATAGAAAATACGCTTTATAACAAACGTTGCAGGTAAACTACCCCTTCCCCTCAACCGATCTTCACCAAAAACAAAAGGTCTTGAGTACTCTACAAACCAGGGCTGTATGCAGAAAATTATTTGATTATGTTTGAATTTGCGGCTGTTATCGTTTGCCATAGAAAATAACCTTGTTAAAAAAACGTTGTAGGTAAACTACGCCTTTCCCTTAACCGATCTTCACCAAAAACAATAGGTCTTGAGAACTCTACAATTTAGGGCTGTATGCAAATAATCTTTTGATTCTGTTTGAATTTACGGCTGTTATCGTTTGCCATAGGAAATACCCTTGTTAAAACAGAAAACGTTACAGGTAAACTACCCCTTTCCCTTAACCGATCTTCACCAAAATCAACAGATCTTGAGAACTCTACAATTTAGGGCTGTATGGGAAACATTATTTGATTCTGTTTGAATTTGCGGCTGTTATCGTTTGCCATAGAAAATACGCTTGATAAAAAACGTTGCAGGTAAACTACCCCTTCCCCGTAACCGATCTTCACCAAAAACAACAGATCTTGAGTACTCTACAAATCAGGGCTGTATGCAAAACATTATTTGATTCTGTTTGAATTTGCGGCTGTTATCGTTTGCCATAGAAAATACCCTTGTTAAAAAAATGTTGCAGGTAAACTACCCCTTTCCCTCAACCGATCTTCAACAAGAACAACAGGTCTTGAGAACTCTACAATTTAGGGCTGTATGCAAATAATCTTTTGATTCTGTTTGAATTTGCGGCTGTTATCGTTTGCCATAGAAAATACGCTTGATAAAAAACGTTGCAGGTAAACTACCCCTTCCCCTTAACCGATCTTCACCAAAAACAACAGATCTTGAGTACTCTACAAATCAGTGCTGTATACAAAACATTATTTAATTCTGTTTGAATTTGCGGCTGTTATCGTTTGCCAAAAAAAATTTCCCTTGATAAAAAAAACCGTTGCAGGTAAACTACCCCTTTCCCTCAACCGATCTTCACCAAACACAATAGGTCGTGAGTACTCTACAAATCAGGGCTGTTTGATTCTGTTTGAATTTGCGGCAGTTATCGTTTGCCATAGAAAAAAAATCTACAGACACACAGACACACACAGAGACACTTTTCGGAAAACGACTTTTTTTCATGTTTTGAGTGTAGTACAATCAGAATCTGCAATAATCTCGAACACGATTTTTTTTGCCATCACCATACTTCCATTCCTTAAGGAATATGGAAGTAAAATATCGGTATGGAGAACCATACATGACTTCCATGTTCTAAGATTTATATTTAAAATCATATTCGAAATGAAATATTTCCATAGAAACTACGTCTTTCTACTTATTGCTTCAGCATTAACCACAGTACTGTGGTCACTAACGTATACCACCTCACGTTTTCGCACTCGATTTTCACCGATGATGGCAGTCGATAGCACTGCCGAAAAGTCTGGCTTTGCAGAAAACATTGGACTACGGCTAAAGAGCCCGGGAAGCAATTTTAACAAAAAAGTACTTCTTTGTTGCCGATAACGTAGTACACATATAAAAAATTCTCCCCTCCACCTTCAACTATAATTTTTAATAATAGAAAATTACCCCCACCCCGTTCACCTTACCTCTTCATTTATAGATATTTCATCTACGTTTCTACAGTGGATTACTATGAGCTTCTTATCAGGATACTTTATTTATAAAAATTAAGTACTTTAATCTTGTTAAATCATAAAATGTTTCCGGTAAACTACCCCTTTTTCTTAACCGATCTTCTCCAAAATCAACAGACCTTCCGTCCTCTACAATTCAGGGAAGCATGCAAAAAAATATTTGATTCTGTTTGAATCTGCGGCAGTTATCGTTCGTCATGGAAACATTTCTCTTGTTACAACATAAAATATTGCAGGTAAACTACCCCTTTCCCTTAACTGATCTTCACCAAAATCAATAGACCTTGAGTTCTCTTTAGTTCAAAAAGGTATGCAAAAACCTAGTTGATTCTGTATGAATTTACGGCAGTTATCTCTCTGCTCTCTGCAACTCAGGAAATGGTGCAAAAAATTATTTGATTCTCATAGAATTTTCGGCAGTTATCGTTCGTCATAAAAACAAAATTACCCTTTTTAAAACATAAAACGTTGCTGACAAACTACCCCTTCCCTTAACCGACCTTCAACAAAATCAACAGACCTTGAGTTCTCTTTAGTTCAAAAAGGTATGCAAAAACCTAGTTGATTCTGTATGAATTTACGGCAGTTATCGTTCGTCATATAAAAAATTACCCTTGTTAAAACATAAAATGTTGCTGGGAAACTACCCCTTTACCTTAACCGATCTTCACCAACACCAATAGGTACTGAGAACTCTACAATACAACATCATTTGATTCTGTTTGAATTTGCGGCTGTTATCGTTTGCCATAGAAAACACCCTTGATAAAACATAAAACGTTGCTGTTAAACTACCCTATTCCATTGACCGATCTTCACCAATAACAATAGGTCTTGAGAACTCTACAATTCAGGGCTGTATGCAAAACATTAGTTGATTCTCTTTGAATTTACGGCAGTTATCGTTCGTCACAGAAAAAATACCCTTGTTAAAACATAAAACGTTGCAGGTAAGCTACCCCTTTCCCTTAGCCGATCTTCAACAAAATCAACAGACCTTGAGTTCTGTATAATTCAAAAAGGTATGCAGAAGAGTAGTTGATTCTGTTTTAATGTACGGCAGTTATCGTTCGTAAAAAATTACCCTTCATAAAACTTAAAATGTTGCTGGTAAACAACCCTATTCCCTTAACCGATCTTCACCAAAACCAACAGGTCTTGAGAACTCTACATTTCAGGGCTGTATGCAAAATATTATATGATTCTGTTTGAATTTGCGGCTGTTATCGTTTGTCATATAAAATACCCTTGATAAAACTAAAAACGTGTCAGGTAAACTACCCCTTTACCTTAACCGATCTTCACCAAAAACAATAGGTCTTTAGCAGTCAACGAAACAGGGCTGTATGCAAAAACGTATTTGATTCTGTTTGAATTTGCGGCTCTTATCGTTTGCCATAGAAAATACCCTTTTAAAACATAAAACGTTTAAAACGTTGCCGGTACCCCTTTCCCTTAACCGATCTTCACCAACACCAATAGGTATTGAGAACTCTACAATACAGGGCTGTATGCAAAACATCATTTGATTCTGTTTGATTTTGCGGCAGTTATCGTTTATCATAGAAAAATATCGGTATGGAGAACCATACATGACTTCCATATTCTAAGACTTATAATCTGAAATATGCTTGCCTGCCAAGCACGATATATTTTCTAATATATACATAATTTACATTAAAATGAAAAAATTATAATTTTATTGCCTGGCAACAAAATTATTTTATTTTTAACAATTACCATTGTTTGAAAAAGTTTAAATGAATTTTCAAGTACTTTACTCTTGTTAAAACGTAAAAGGTTGCAGGTAAACTACCCCTTCCCCTTAACCGATCTTCACCAAAATCTAATGGCCTTGAGTCCTCTACAATTCACTTATGTATGCAAAAAATTATTTGATTCTGTTTGAATTTGCGGCAGTTATCGTTTGCCATAGAAAATACGCTTTATAACAAACGTTGCAGGTAAACTACCCCTTCCCCTCAACCGATCTTCACCAAAAACAAAAGGTCTTGAGTACTCTACAAACCAGGGCTGTATGCAGAAAATTATTTGATTATGTTTGAATTTGCGGCTGTTATCGTTTGCCATAGAAAATAACCTTGTTAAAAAAACGTTGTAGGTAAACTACCCCTTTCCCTTAACCGATCTTCACCAAAAACAATAGGTCTTGAGAACTCTACAATTTAGGGCTGTATGCAAATAATCTTTTGATTCTGTTTGAATTTACGGCTGTTATCGTTTGCCATAGGAAATACCCTTGTTAAAACAGAAAACGTTACAGGTAAACTACCCCTTTCCCTTAACCGATCTTCACCAAAATCAACAGATCTTGAGAACTCTACAATTTAGGGCTGTATGGGAAACATTATTTGATTCTGTTTGAATTTGCGGCTGTTATCGTTTGCCATAGAAAATACGCTTGATAAAAAACGTTGCAGGTAAACTACCCCTTCCCCTTAACCGATCTTCACCAAAAACAACAGATATTGAGTACCCTACAAATCAGGGCTGTATGCAAAACATTATTTGATTCTGTTTGAATTTGCGGCTGTTATCGTTTGCCATAGAAAATACCCTTGTTAAAAAAATGTTGCTGGTAAACTACCCCTTTCCCTCAACCGATCTTCAACAAGAACAACAGGTCTTGAGAACTCTACAATTTAGGGCTGTATGCAAATAATCTTTTGATTCTGTTTGAATTTGCGGCTGTTATCGTTTGCCATAGAAAATACGCTTGATAAAAAACGTTGCAGGTAAACTACCCCTTCCCCTTAACCGATCTTCACCAAAAACAACAGATCTTGAGTACTCTACAAATCAGTGCTGTATACAAAACATTATTTAATTCTGTTTGAATTTGCGGCTGTTATCGTTTGCCAAAAAAAATTTCCCTTGATAAAAAAAACCGTTGCAGGTAAACTACCCCTTTCCCTCAACCGATCTTCACCAAACACAATAGGTCGTGAGTACTCTACAAATCAGGGCTGTTTGATTCTGTTTGAATTTGCGGCAGTTATCGTTTGCCATAGAAAAAAAATCTACAGACACACAGACACACAGACACACACAGAGACACTTTTCGGAAAACGACTTTTTTTCATGTTTTGAGTGTAGTACAATCAGAATCTGCAATAATCTCGAACACGATTTTTTTTGCCATCACCATACTTCCATTCCTTAAGGAATATGGAAGTAAAATATCGGTATGGAGAACCATACATGTCTTCCATGTTCTAAGATTTATATTTAAAATCATATTCGAAATGAAATATTTCCATAGAAACTACGTCTTTCTACTTATTGCTTCAGCATTAACCACAGTACTGTGGTCACTAACGTATACCACCTCACGTTTTCGCACTCGATTTTCACCGATGATGGCAGTCGATAGCACTGCCGAAAAGTCTGGCTTTGCAGAAAACATTGGACTACGGCTAAAGAGCCCGGGAAGCAATTTTAACAAAAAAGTACTTCTTTGTTGCCGATAACGTAGTACACATATAAAAAATTCTCCCCTCCACCTTCAACTATAATTTTTAATAATAGAAAATTACCCCCACCCCGTTCACCTTACCTCTTCATTTATAGATATTTCATCTACGTTTCTACAGTGGATTACTATGAGCTTCTTATCAGGATACTTTATTTATAAAAATTAAGTACTTTAATCTTGTTAAATCATAAAATGTTTCCGGTAAACTACCCCTTTTTCTTAACCGATCTTCTCCAAAATCAACAGACCTTCCGTCCTCTACAATTCAGGGAAGCATGCAAAAAAATATTTGATTCTGTTTGAATCTGCGGCAGTTATCGTTCGTCATGGAAACATTTCTCTTGTTACAACATAAAATATTGCAGGTAAACTACCCCTTTCCCTTAACTGATCTTCACCAAAATCAATAGACCTTGAGTTCTCTTTAGTTCAAAAAGGTATGCAAAAACCTAGTTGATTCTGTATGAATTTACGGCAGTTATCTCTCTGCTCTCTGCAACTCAGGAAATGGTGCAAAAAATTATTTGATTCTCATAGAATTTTCGGCAGTTATCGTTCGTCATAAAAACAAAATTACCCTTTTCACAACATAAAACGTTGCTGACAAACTACCCCTTCCCTTAACCGACCTTCAACAAAATCAACAGACCTTGAGTTCTCTTTAGTTCAAAAAGGTATGCAAAAACCTAGTTGATTCTGTATGAATTTACGGCAGTTATCGTTCGTCATATAAAAAATTACCCTTGTTAAAACATAAAATGTTGCTGGGAAACTACCCCTTTACCTTAACCGATCTTCACCAATAACAATAGGTCTTGAGAACTCTACAATTCAGGGCTGTATGCAAAACATTAGTTGATTCTCTTTGAATTTACGGCAGTTATCGTTCGTCACAGAAAAAATACCCTTGTTAAAACATAAAACGTTGCAGGTAAGCTACCCCTTTCCCTTAGCCGATCTTCAACAAAATCAACAGACCTTGAGTTCTGTATAATTCAAAAAGGTATGCAGAAGAGTAGTTGATTCTGTTTTAATGTACGGCAGTTATCGTTCGTAAAAAATTACCCTTCATAAAACTTAAAATGTTGCTGGTAAACAACCCTATTCCCTTAACCGATCTTCACCAAAACCAACAGGTCTTGAGAACTCTACATTTCAGGGCTGTATGCAAAATATTATATGATTCTGTTTGAATTTGCGGCTGTTATCGTTTGTCATATAAAATACCCTTGATAAAACTAAAAACGTGTCAGGTAAACTACCCCTTTACCTTAACCGATCTTCACCAAAAACAATAGGTCTTTAGCAGTCAACGAAACAGGGCTGTATGCAAAAACGTATTTGATTCTGTTTGAATTTGCGGCTCTTATCGTTTGCCATAGAAAATACCCTTTTAAAACATAAAACGTTTAAAACGTTGCCGGTACCCCTTTCCCTTAACCGATCTTCACCAACACCAATAGGTATTGAGAACTCTACAATACAGGGCTGTATGCAAAACATCATTTGATTCTGTTTGATTTTGCGGCAGTTATCGTTTATCATAGAAAAATATCGGTATGGAGAACCATACATGACTTCCATATTCTAAGACTTATAATCTGAAATATGCTTGCCTGCCAAGCACGATATATTTTCTAATATATACATAATTTACATTAAAATGAAAAAATTATAATTTTATTGCCTGGCAACAAAATTATTTTATTTTTAACAATTACCATTGTTTGAAAAAGTTTAAATGAATTTTCAAGTACTTTACTCTTGTTAAAACGTAAAAGGTTGCAGGTAAACTACCCCTTCCCCTTAACCGATCTTCACCAAAATCTAATGGCCTTGAGTCCTCTACAATTCACTTATGTATGCAAAAAATTATTTGATTCTGTTTGAATTTGCGGCAGTTATCGTTTGCCATAGAAAATACGCTTTATAACAAACGTTGCAGGTAAACTACCCCTTCCCCTCAACCGATCTTCACCAAAAACAAAAGGTCTTGAGTACTCTACAAACCAGGGCTGTATGCAGAAAATTATTTGATTATGTTTGAATTTGCGGCTGTTATCGTTTGCCATAGAAAATAACCTTGTTAAAAAAACGTTGTAGGTAAACTACGCCTTTCCCTTAACCGATCTTCACCAAAAACAATAGGTCTTGAGAACTCTACAATTTAGGGCTGTATGCAAATAATCTTTTGATTCTGTTTGAATTTACGGCTGTTATCGTTTGCCATAGAAAATACGCTTGATAAAAAACGTTGCAGGTAAACTACCCCTTCCCCTTAACCGATCTTCACCAAAAACAACAGATCTTGAGTACTCTACAAATCAGTGCTGTATACAAAACATTATTTAATTCTGTTTGAATTTGCGGCTGTTATCGTTTGCCAAAAAAAATTTCCCTTGATAAAAAAAACCGTTGCAGGTAAACTACCCCTTTCCCTCAACCGATCTTCACCAAA
This sequence comes from Magicicada septendecula, assembly GCA_034769895.1. Taxonomy (NCBI): domain Eukaryota; kingdom Metazoa; phylum Arthropoda; class Insecta; order Hemiptera; family Cicadidae; genus Magicicada; species Magicicada septendecula. The sequence goes on along the minus strand of CM068376.1, from coordinate 166,587,100 downwards.
CACAATAGGTCGTGAGTACTCTACAAATCAGGGCTGTTTGATTCTGTTTGAATTTGCGGCAGTTATCGTTTGCCATAGAAAAAAAATCTACAGACACACAGACACACAGACACACACAGAGACACTTTTCGGAAAACGACTTTTTTTCATGTTTTGAGTGTAGTACAATCAGAATCTGCAATAATCTCGAACACGATTTTTTTTGCCATCACCATACTTCCATTCCTTAAGGAATATGGAAGTAAAATATCGGTATGGAGAACCATACATGACTTCCATGTTCTAAGATTTATATTTAAAATCATATTCGAAATGAAATATTTCCATAGAAACTACGTCTTTCTACTTATTGCTTCAGCATTAACCACAGTACTGTGGTCACTAACGTATACCACCTCACGTTTTCGCACTCGATTTTCACCGATGATGGCAGTCGATAGCACTGCCGAAAAGTCTGGCTTTGCAGAAAACATTGGACTACGGCTAAAGAGCCCGGGAAGCAATTTTAACAAAAAAGTACTTCTTTGTTGCCGATAACGTAGTACACATATAAAAAATTCTCCCCTCCACCTTCAACTATAATTTTTAATAATAGAAAATTACCCCCACCCCGTTCACCTTACCTCTTCATTTATAGATATTTCATCTACGTTTCTACAGTGGATTACTATGAGCTTCTTATCAGGATACTTTATTTATAAAAATTAAGTACTTTAATCTTGTTAAATCATAAAATGTTTCCGGTAAACTACCCCTTTTTCTTAACCGATCTTCTCCAAAATCAACAGACCTTCCGTCCTCTACAATTCAGGGAAGCATGCAAAAAAATATTTGATTCTGTTTGAATCTGCGGCAGTTATCGTTCGTCATGGAAACATTTCTCTTGTTACAACATAAAATATTGCAGGTAAACTACCCCTTTCCCTTAACTGATCTTCACCAAAATCAATAGACCTTGAGTTCTCTTTAGTTCAAAAAGGTATGCAAAAACCTAGTTGATTCTGTATGAATTTACGGCAGTTATCTCTCTGCTCTCTGCAACTCAGGAAATGGTGCAAAAAATTATTTGATTCTCATAGAATTTTCGGCAGTTATCGTTCGTCATAAAAACAAAATTACCCTTTTTAAAACATAAAACGTTGCTGACAAACTACCCCTTCCCTTAACCGACCTTCAACAAAATCAACAGACCTTGAGTTCTCTTTAGTTCAAAAAGGTATGCAAAAACCTAGTTGATTCTGTATGAATTTACGGCAGTTATCGTTCGTCATATAAAAAATTACCCTTGTTAAAACATAAAATGTTGCTGGGAAACTACCCCTTTACCTTAACCGATCTTCACCAACACCAATAGGTACTGAGAACTCTACAATACAACATCATTTGATTCTGTTTGAATTTGCGGCTGTTATCGTTTGCCATAGAAAACACCCTTGATAAAACATAAAACGTTGCTGTTAAACTACCCTATTCCATTGACCGATCTTCACCAATAACAATAGGTCTTGAGAACTCTACAATTCAGGGCTGTATGCAAAACATTAGTTGATTCTCTTTGAATTTACGGCAGTTATCGTTCGTCACAGAAAAAATACCCTTGTTAAAACATAAAACGTTGCAGGTAAGCTACCCCTTTCCCTTAGCCGATCTTCAACAAAATCAACAGACCTTGAGTTCTGTATAATTCAAAAAGGTATGCAGAAGAGTAGTTGATTCTGTTTTAATGTACGGCAGTTATCGTTCGTAAAAAATTACCCTTCATAAAACTTAAAATGTTGCTGGTAAACAACCCTATTCCCTTAACCGATCTTCACCAGAACCAACAGGTCTTGAGAACTCTACATTTCAGGGCTGTATGCAAAATATTATATGATTCTGTTTGAATTTGCGGCTGTTATCGTTTGTCATATAAAATACCCTTGATAAAACTAAAAACGTGTCCGGTAAACTACCCCTTTACCTTAACCGATCTTCACCAAAAACAATAGGTCTTTAGCAGTCAACGAAACAGGGCTGTATGCAAAAACGTATTTGATTCTGTTTGAATTTGCGGCTCTTATCGTTTGCCATAGAAAATACCCTTTTAAAACATAAAACGTTTAAAACGTTGCCGGTACCCCTTTCCCTTAACCGATCTTCACCAACACCAATAGGTATTGAGAACTCTACAATACAGGGCTGTATGCAAAACATCATTTGATTCTGTTTGATTTTGCGGCAGTTATCGTTTATCATAGAAAAATATCGGTATGGAGAACCATACATGACTTCCATATTCTAAGACTTATAATCTGAAATATGCTTGCCTGCCAAGCACGATATATTTTCTAATATATACATAATTTACATTAAAATGAAAAAATTATAATTTTATTGCCTGGCAACAAAATTATTTTATTTTTAACAATTACCATTGTTTGAAAAAGTTTAAATGAATTTTCAAGTACTTTACTCTTGTTAAAACGTAAAAGGTTGCAGGTAAACTACCCCTTCCCCTTAACCGATCTTCACCAAAATCTAATGGCCTTGAGTCCTCTACAATTCACTTATGTATGCAAAAAATTATTTGATTCTGTTTGAATTTGCGGCAGTTATCGTTTGCCATAGAAAATACGCTTTATAACAAACGTTGCAGGTAAACTACCCCTTCCCATCAACCGATCTTCACCAAAAACAAAAGGTCTTGAGTACTCTACAAACCAGGGCTGTATGCAGAAAATTATTTGATTATGTTTGAATTTGCGGCTGTTATCGTTTGCCATAGAAAATAACCTTGTTAAAAAAACGTTGTAGGTAAACTACCCCTTTCCCTTAACCGATCTTCACCAAAAACAATAGGTCTTGAGAACTCTACAATTTAGGGCTGTATGCAAATAATCTTTTGATTCTGTTTGAATTTACGGCTGTTATCGTTTGCCATAGGAAATACCCTTGTTAAAACAGAAAACGTTACAGGTAAACTACCCCTTTCCCTTAACCGATCTTCACCAAAATCAACAGATCTTGAGAACTCTACAATTTAGGGCTGTATGGGAAACATTATTTGATTCTGTTTGAATTTGCGGCTGTTATCGTTTGCCATAGAAAATACGCTTGATAAAAAACGTTGCAGGTAAACTACCCCTTCCCCTTAACCGATCTTCACCAAAAACAACAGATCTTGAGTACTCTACAAATCAGGGCTGTATGCAAAACATTATTTGATTCTGTTTGAATTTGCGGCTGTTATCGTTTGCCATAGAAAATACCCTTGTTAAAAAAATGTTGCAGGTAAACTACCCCTTTCCCTCAACCGATCTTCAACAAGAACAACAGGTCTTGAGAACTCTACAATTTAGGGCTGTATGCAAATAATCTTTTGATTCTGTTTGAATTTGCGGCTGTTATCGTTTGCCATAGAAAATACGCTTGATAAAAAACGTTGCAGGTAAACTACCCCTTCCCCTTAACCGATCTTCACCAAAAACAACAGATCTTGAGTACTCTACAAATCAGTGCTGTATACAAAACATTATTTAATTCTGTTTGAATTTGCGGCTGTTATCGTTTGCCAAAAAAAATTTCCCTTGATAAAAAAAACCGTTGCAGGTAAACTACCCCTTTCCCTCAACCGATCTTCACCAAACACAATAGGTCGTGAGTACTCTACAAATCAGGGCTGTTTGATTCTGTTTGAATTTGCGGCAGTTATCGTTTGCCATAGAAAAAAAATCTACAGACACACAGACACACAGACACACACAGAGACACTTTTCGGAAAACGACTTTTTTTCATGTTTTGAGTGTAGTACAATCAGAATCTGCAATAATCTCGAACACGATTTTTTTTGCCATCACCATACTTCCATTCCTTAAGGAATATGGAAGTAAAATATCGGTATGGAGAACCATACATGACTTCCATGTTCTAAGATTTATATTTAAAATCATATTCGAAATGAAATATTTCCATAGAAACTACGTCTTTCTACTTATTGCTTCAGCATTAACCACAGTACTGTGGTCACTAACGTATACCACCTCACGTTTTCGCACTCGATTTTCACCGATGATGGCAGTCGATAGCACTGCCGAAAAGTCTGGCTTTGCAGAAAACATTGGACTACGGCTAAAGAGCCCGGGAAGCAATTTTAACAAAAAAGTACTTCTTTGTTGCCGATAACGTAGTACACATATAAAAAATTCTCCCCTCCACCTTCAACTATAATTTTTAATAATAGAAAATTACCCCCACCCCGTTCACCTTACCTCTTCATTTATAGATATTTCATCTACGTTTCTACAGTGGATTACTATGAGCTTCTTATCAGGATACTTTATTTATAAAAATTAAGTACTTTAATCTTGTTAAATCATAAAATGTTTCCGGTAAACTACCCCTTTTTCTTAACCGATCTTCTCCAAAATCAACAGACCTTCCGTCCTCTACAATTCAGGGAAGCATGCAAAAAAATATTTGATTCTGTTTGAATCTGCGGCAGTTATCGTTCGTCATGGAAACATTTCTCTTGTTACAACATAAAATATTGCAGGTAAACTACCCCTTTCCCTTAACTGATCTTCACCAAAATCAATAGACCTTGAGTTCTCTTTAGTTCAAAAAGGTATGCAAAAACCTAGTTGATTCTGTATGAATTTACGGCAGTTATCTCTCTGCTCTCTGCAACTCAGGAAATGGTGCAAAAAATTATTTGATTCTCATAGAATTTTCGGCAGTTATCGTTCGTCATAAAAACAAAATTACCCTTTTTAAAACATAAAACGTTGCTGACAAACTACCCCTTCCCTTAACCGACCTTCAACAAAATCAACAGACCTTGAGTTCTCTTTAGTTCAAAAAGGTATGCAAAAACCTAGTTGATTCTGTATGAATTTACGGCAGTTATCGTTCGTCATATAAAAAATTACCCTTGTTAAAACATAAAATGTTGCTGGGAAACTACCCCTTTACCTTAACCGATCTTCACCAACACCAATAGGTACTGAGAACTCTACAATACAACATCATTTGATTCTGTTTGAATTTGCGGCTGTTATCGTTTGCCATAGAAAACACCCTTGATAAAACATAAAACGTTGCTGTTAAACTACCCTATTCCATTGACCGATCTTCACCAATAACAATAGGTCTTGAGAACTCTACAATTCAGGGCTGTATGCAAAACATTAGTTGATTCTCTTTGAATTTACGGCAGTTATCGTTCGTCACAGAAAAAATACCCTTGTTAAAACATAAAACGTTGCAGGTAAGCTACCCCTTTCCCTTAGCCGATCTTCAACAAAATCAACAGACCTTGAGTTCTGTATAATTCAAAAAGGTATGCAGAAGAGTAGTTGATTCTGTTTTAATGTACGGCAGTTATCGTTCGTAAAAAATTACCCTTCATAAAACTTAAAATGTTGCTGGTAAACAACCCTATTCCCTTAACCGATCTTCACCAAAACCAACAGGTCTTGAGAACTCTACATTTCAGGGCTGTATGCAAAATATTATATGATTCTGTTTGAATTTGCGGCTGTTATCGTTTGTCATATAAAATACCCTTGATAAAACTAAAAACGTGTCAGGTAAACTACCCCTTTACCTTAACCGATCTTCACCAAAAACAATAGGTCTTTAGCAGTCAACGAAACAGGGCTGTATGCAAAAACGTATTTGATTCTGTTTGAATTTGCGGCTCTTATCGTTTGCCATAGAAAATACCCTTTTAAAACATAAAACGTTTAAAACGTTGCCGGTACCCCTTTCCCTTAACCGATCTTCACCAACACCAATAGGTATTGAGAACTCTACAATACAGGGCTGTATGCAAAACATCATTTGATTCTGTTTGATTTTGCGGCAGTTATCGTTTATCATAGAAAAATATCGGTATGGAGAACCATACATGACTTCCATATTCTAAGACTTATAATCTGAAATATGCTTGCCTGCCAAGCACGATATATTTTCTAATATATACATAATTTACATTAAAATGAAAAAATTATAATTTTATTGCCTGGCAACAAAATTATTTTATTTTTAACAATTACCATTGTTTGAAAAAGTTTAAATGAATTTTCAAGTACTTTACTCTTGTTAAAACGTAAAAGGTTGCAGGTAAACTACCCCTTCCCCTTAACCGATCTTCACCAAAATCTAATGGCCTTGAGTCCTCTACAATTCACTTATGTATGCAAAAAATTATTTGATTCTGTTTGAATTTGCGGCAGTTATCGTTTGCCATAGAAAATACGCTTTATAACAAACGTTGCAGGTAAACTACCCCTTCCCCTCAACCGATCTTCACCAAAAACAAAAGGTCTTGAGTACTCTACAAACCAGGGCTGTATGCAGAAAATTATTTGATTATGTTTGAATTTGCGGCTGTTATCGTTTGCCATAGAAAATAACCTTGTTAAAAAAACGTTGTAGGTAAACTACCCCTTTCCCTTAACCGATCTTCACCAAAAACAATAGGTCTTGAGAACTCTACAATTTAGGGCTGTATGCAAATAATCTTTTGATTCTGTTTGAATTTACGGCTGTTATCGTTTGCCATAGGAAATACCCTTGTTAAAACAGAAAACGTTACAGGTAAACTACCCCTTTCCCTTAACCGATCTTCACCAAAATCAACAGATCTTGAGAACTCTACAATTTAGGGCTGTATGGGAAACATTATTTGATTCTGTTTGAATTTGCGGCTGTTATCGTTTGCCATAGAAAATACGCTTGATAAAAAACGTTGCAGGTAAACTACCCCTTCCCCTTAACCGATCTTCACCAAAAACAGCAGATCTTGAGTACTCTACAAATCAGGGCTGTATGCAAAACATTATTTGATTCTGTTTGAATTTGCGGCTGTTATCGTTTGCCATAGAAAATACCCTTGTTAAAAAAATGTTGCAGGTAAACTACCCCTTTCCCTCAACCGATCTTCAACAAGAACAACAGGTCTTGAGAACTCTACAATTTAGGGCTGTATGCAAATAATCTTTTGATTCTGTTTGAATTTGCGGCTGTTATCGTTTGCCATAGAAAATACGCTTGATAAAAAACGTTGCAGGTAAACTACCCCTTCCCCTTAACCGATCTTCACCAAAAACAACAGATCTTGAGTACTCTACAAATCAGTGCTGTATACAAAACATTATTTAATTCTGTTTGAATTTGCGGCTGTTATCGTTTGCCAAAAAAAATTTCCCTTGATAAAAAAAACCGTTGCAGGTAAACTACCCCTTTCCCTCAACCGATCTTCACCAAACACAATAGGTCGTGAGTACTCTACAAATCAGGGCTGTTTGATTCTGTTTGAATTTGCGGCAGTTATCGTTTGCCATAGAAAAAAAATCTACAGACACACAGACACACAGACACACACAGAGACACTTTTCGGAAAACGACTTTTTTTCATGTTTTGAGTGTAGTACAATCAGAATCTGCAATAATCTCTAACACGATTTTTTTTGCCATCACCATACTTCCATTCCTTAAGGAATATGGAAGTAAAAAATACCCTTGATAAAAAACCGTTGCAAGTAAACTACCCCTTTCCCTTAACCGATCTTCACCAAAAACGACAGATCTTGAGAACTCTGCAATTCAGGGCTGTATACAAAATATTATATGATTTTGTTTGAATTTGCGGCTGTTATCGTTTGCCATACAAAATACCCTTGATAAAACAAAAAACGTGGCCGCTAAACTACCCCTTTCCCTTAAACGATCTTCACCAAAAACAATAGGTCTTTAGTACTCAAGAAATTAGGGCTGTATGCAAAAACTTATTTGATTGTGTTTGAATTTGCGGCTGTTATAGTTTGCCATAGAAAATACCCTTGTTAAAACATAAAACGTTGCAGGTAAACTACCCCTTTCACTTAACTGATCTTTACCAAAATCAACAGATCTTGAGAACTCTACAATCAGGGCTGTATGCAAAAAATTATTTGATTCTGTTTGAATTTGCGGCAGTTATCGTTTGCCATAGAAAATACGCTTTATAACAAACGTTGCAGGTAAACTACCCCTTCCCCTCAACCGATCTTCACCAAAAACAAAAGGTCTTGAGTACTCTACAAACCAGGGCTGTATGCAGAAAATTATTTGATTATGTTTGAATTTGCGGCTGTTATCGTTTGCCATAGAAAATAACCTTGTTAAAAAAACGTTGTAGGTAAACTACCCCTTTCCCTTAACCGATCTTCACCAAAAACAATAGGTCTTGAGAACTCTACAATTTAGGGCTGTATGCAAATAATCTTTTGATTCTGTTTGAATTTACGGCTGTTATCGTTTGCCATAGGAAATACCCTTGTTAAAACAGAAAACGTTACAGGTAAACTACCCCTTTCCCTTAACCGATCTTCACCAAAATCAACAGATCTTGAGAACTCTACAATTTAGGGCTGTATGGGAAACATTATTTGATTCTGTTTGAATTTGCGGCTGTTATCGTTTGCCATAGAAAATACGCTTGATAAAAAACGTTGCCGGTAAACTACCCCTTCCCCTTAACCGATCTTCACCAAAAACAACAGATCTTGAGTACTCTACAAATCAGGGCTGTATGCAAAACATTATTTGATTCTGTTTGAATTTGCGGCTGTTATCGTTTGCCATAGAAAATACCCTTGTTAAAAAAATGTTGCAGGTAAACTACCCCTTTCCCTCAACCGATCTTCAACAAGAACAACAGGTCTTGAGAACTCTACAATTTAGGGCTGTATGCAAATAATCTTTTGATTCTGTTTGAATTTGCGGCTGTTATCGTTTGCCATAGAAAATACGCTTGATAAAAAATGTTGCAGGTAAACTACCCCTTCCCCTTAACCGATCTTCACCAAAAACAACAGATCTTGAGTACTCTACAAATCAGTGCTGTATACAAAACATTATTTAATTCTGTTTGAATTTGCGGCTGTTATCGTTTGCCAAAAAAAATTTCCCTTGATAAAAAAAACCGTTGCAGGTAAACTACCCCTTTCCCTCAACCGATCTTCACCAAACACAATAGGTCGTGAGTACTCTACAAATCAGGGCTGTTTGATTCTGTTTGAATCTGCGGCAGTTATCGTTTGCCATAGAAAAAAAATCTACAGACACACAGACACACAGACACACACAGAGACACTTTTCGGAAAACGACTTTTTTTTCATGTTTTGAGTGTAGTACAATCAGAATCTGCAATAATCTCGAACACGATTTTTTTTGCCATCACCATACTTCCATTCCTTAAGGAATATGGAAGTAAAATATCGGTATGGAGAACCATACATGACTTCCATGTTCTAAGATTTATATTTAAAATCATATTCGAAATGAAATATTTCCATAGAAACTACGTCTTTCTACTTATTGCTTCAGCATTAACCACAGTACTGTGGTCACTAACGTATACCACCTCACGTTTTCGCACTCGATTTTCACCGATGATGGCAGTCGATAGCACTGCCGAAAAGTCTGGCTTTGCAGAAAACATTGGACTACGGCTAAAGAGCCCGGGAAGCAATTTTAACAAAAAAGTACTTCTTTGTTGCCGATAACGTAGTACACATATAAAAAATTCTCCCCTCCACCTTCAACTATAATTTTTAATAATAGAAAATTACCCCCACCCCGTTCACCTTACCTCTTCATTTATAGATATTTCATCTACGTTTCTACAGTGGATTACTATGAGCTTCTTATCAGGATACTTTATTTATAAAAATTAAGTACTTTAATCTTGTTAAATCATAAAATGTTTCCGGTAAACTACCCCTTTTTCTTAACCGATCTTCTCCAAAATCAACAGACCTTCCGTCCTCTACAATTCAGGGAAGCATGCAAAAAAATATTTGATTCTGTTTGAATCTGCGGCAGTTATCGTTCGTCATGGAAACATTTCTCTTGTTACAACATAAAATATTGCAGGTAAACTACCCCTTTCCCTTAACTGATCTTCACCAAAATCAATAGACCTTGAGTTCTCTTTAGTTCAAAAAGGTATGCAAAAACCTAGTTGATTCTGTATGAATTTACGGCAGTTATCTCTCTGCTCTCTGCAACTCAGGAAATGGTGCAAAAAATTATTTGATTCTCATAGAATTTTCGGCAGTTATCGTTCGTCATAAAAACAAAATTACCCTTTTTAAAACATAAAACGTTGCTGACAAACTACCCCTTCCCTTAACCGACCTTCAACAAAATCAACAGACCTTGAGTTCTCTTTAGTTCAAAAAGGTATGCAAAAACCTAGTTGATTCTGTATGAATTTACGGCAGTTATCGTTCGTCATATAAAAAATTACCCTTGTTAAAACATAAAATGTTGCTGGGAAACTACCCCTTTACCTTAACCGATCTTCACCAACACCAATAGGTACTGAGAACTCTACAATACAACATCATTTGATTCTGTTTGAATTTGCGGCTGTTATCGTTTGCCATAGAAAACACCCTTGATAAAACATAAAACGTTGCTGTTAAACTACCCTATTCCATTGACCGATCTTCACCAATAACAATAGGTCTTGAGAACTCTACAATTCAGGGCTGTATGCAAAACATTAGTTGATTCTCTTTGAATTTACGGCAGTTATCGTTCGTCACAGAAAAAATACCCTTGTTAAAACATAAAACGTTGCAGGTAAGCTACCCCTTTCCCTTAGCCGATCTTCAACAAAATCAACAGACCTTGAGTTCTGTATAATTCAAAAAGGTATGCAGAAGAGTAGTTGATTCTGTTTTAATGTACGGCAGTTATCGTTCGTAAAAAATTACCCTTCATAAAACTTAAAATGTTGCTGGTAAACAACCCTATTCCCTTAACCGATCTTCACCAAAACCAACAGGTCTTGAGAACTCTACATTTCAGGGCTGTATGCAAAATATTATATGATTCTGTTTGAATTTGCGGCTGTTATCGTTTGTCATATAAAATACCCTTGATAAAACTAAAAACGTGTCAGGTAAACTACCCCTTTACCTTAACCGATCTTCACCAAAAACAATAGGTCTTTAGCAGTCAACGAAACAGGGCTGTATGCAAAAACGTATTTGATTCTGTTTGAATTTGCGGCTCTTATCGTTTGCCATAGAAAATACCCTTTTAAAACATAAAACGTTTAAAACGTTGCCGGTACCCCTTTCCCTTAACCGATCTTCACCAACACCAATAGGTATTGAGAACTCTACAATACAGGGCTGTATGCAAAACATCATTTGATTCTGTTTGATTTTGCGGCAGTTATCGTTTATCATAGAAAAATATCGGTATGGAGAACCATACATGACTTCCATATTCTAAGACTTATAATCTGAAATATGCTTGCCTGCCAAGCACGATATATTTTCTAATATATACATAATTTACATTAAAATGAAAAAATTATAATTTTATTGCCTGGCAACAAAATTATTTTATTTTTAACAATTACCATTGTTTGAAAAAGTTTAAATGAATTTTCAAGTACTTTACTCTTGTTAAAACGTAAAAGGTTGCAGGTAAACTACCCCTTCCCCTTAACCGATCTTCACCAAAATCTAATGGCCTTGAGTCCTCTACAATTCACTTATGTATGCAAAAAATTATTTGATTCTGTTTGAATTTGCGGCAGTTATCGTTTGCCATAGAAAATACGCTTTATAACAAACGTTGCAGGTAAACTACCCCTTCCCCTCAACCGATCTTCACCAAAAACAAAAGGTCTTGAGTACTCTACAAACCAGGGCTGTATGCAGAAAATTATTTGATTATGTTTGAATTTGCGGCTGTTATCGTTTGCCATAGAAAATAACCTTGTTAAAAAAACGTTGTAGGTAAACTACGCCTTTCCCTTAACCGATCTTCACCAAAAACAATAGGTCTTGAGAACTCTACAATTTAGGGCTGTATGCAAATAATCTTTTGATTCTGTTTGAATTTACGGCTGTTATCGTTTGCCATAGGAAATACCCTTGTTAAAACAGAAAACGTTACAGGTAAACTACCCCTTTCCCTTAACCGATCTTCACCAAAATCAACAGATCTTGAGAACTCTACAATTTAGGGCTGTATGGGAAACATTATTTGATTCTGTTTGAATTTGCGGCTGTTATCGTTTGCCATAGAAAATACGCTTGATAAAAAACGTTGCAGGTAAACTACCCCTTCCCCTTAACCGATCTTCACCAAAAACAACAGATCTTGAGTACTCTACAAATCAGGGCTGTATGCAAAACATTATTTGATTCTGTTTGAATTTGCGGCTGTTATCGTTTGCCATAGAAAATACCCTTGTTAAAAAAATGTTGCAGGTAAACTACCCCTTTCCCTCAACCGATCTTCAACAAGAACAACAGGTCTTGAGAACTCTACAATTTAGGGCTGTATGCAAATAATCTTTTGATTCTGTTTGAATTTGCGGCTGTTATCGTTTGCCATAGAAAATACGCTTGATAAAAAACGTTGCAGGTAAACTACCCCTTCCCCTTAACCGATCTTCACCAAAAACAACAGATCTTGAGTACTCTACAAATCAGTGCTGTATACAAAACATTATTTAATTCTGTTTGAATTTGCGGCTGTTATCGTTTGCCAAAAAAAATTTCCCTTGATAAAAAAAACCGTTGCAGGTAAACTACCCCTTTCCCTCAACCGATCTTCACCAAACACAATAGGTCGTGAGTACTCTACAAATCAGGGCTGTTTGATTCTGTTTGAATTTGCGGCAGTTATCGTTTGCCATAGAAAAAAAATCTACAGACACACAGACACACAGACACACACAGAGACACTTTTCGGAAAACGACTTTTTTTCATGTTTTGAGTGTAGTACAATCAGAATCTGCAATAATCTCGAACACGATTTTTTTTGCCATCACCATACTTCCATTCCTTAAGGAATATGGAAGTAAAAAATACCCTTGATAAAAAACCGTTGCAAGTAAACTACCCCTTTCCCTTAACCGATCTTCACCAAAAACGACAGATCTTGAGAACTCTGCAATTCAGGGCTGTATACAAAATATTATATGATTTTGTTTGAATTTGCGGCTGTTATCGTTTGCCATACAAAATACCCTTGATAAAACAAAAAACGTGGCCGCTAAACTACCCCTTTCCCTTAAACGATCTTCACCAAAAACAATAGGTCTTTAGTACTCAAGAAATTAGGGCTGTATGCAAAAACTTATTTGATTGTGTTTGAATTTGCGGCTGTTATAGTTTGCCATAGAAAATACCCTTGTTAAAACATAAAACGTTGCAGGTAAACTACCCCTTTCCCTTAACTGATCTTTACCAAAATCAACAGATCTTGAGAACTCTACAATCAGGGCTGTATGCGAAACATTATTTGATTCTGTTTGAATTTGCGGCTGTTATCGTTTGCCAAACAAACAAAATTACCCTTGATAAAAAAAACCGTTGCCGGTAAACTACCCCTTTCCCTCAACCGATCTTCACCAAAAACAATAGGTCGTGAGTACTCTACAAATCAGGGCTGTATGCAAAAAATTATTTGATTATGTTTGAATTTGCGGCTGTTATCGTTTGCCATAGAAAAAAATCTACAGACAGACAGACACACACACAGACACACAGACACACACACAGACACTTTTCGAAAAATGACTTTTTTTCATGTTTTGAGTGTAGTACAATCATATTCTGCAATAATCTAGAACCCGATTTTTTTTGCCATCACCATACTTCCATTTCCTTAAGGAACATGGAAGTAATCACCACACTTCCATTCCTTAAGGAATATGGAAGTAAAAAAACGCTCTCAACCTCAAAGCACTGATGTTACACCTACAGATCGCCAACAGATACGGACACACTTTCATGACCGAATTAATACACCGAGCAAATGACTGGACAAAAAAAACAAATACAAAACATGAGAGAAAAATAAAAATCTTCACACTAACGTCACAATCACAAAAAACGAACAAATACTCCTTGATAAAGGCTTAAAACACAACCTACATTACAAACAAAACTCATAGTTGACACTGAAACAAATATACGTACAAACCACAGCACCAGAACATCAAGACTCACTAAGACATAACATAAACAATGTAATAGGAGCACATAAGGCATCAAACAACAAGAACCACACCTCAGAAATACACCTCAGAAATACACAGCCATCACACTGAGAGAAAAGGCACACAAACGCAACATCACATTTCTAAGAGTAGACAAAGGTACCTGACCGTAATCATTTCCACTGACAACATACACGATAAAGTACAAAACTTAATGAAACAGAACAACATTACAGAACTAAAACATGACCCCACTGACAGATATCAAAACACAGTAAAACAGCTAATCAACAAAGCCAAACACTTAATGACAAATAAAGAAAAACCCTACCTAAAACAAATCCGACCATCAGCGCCTACCCTCCAAGCACTTCCCAAAATCTTGCAACCTCTAATATCTTGGATTTTGTTGTCCATGACGGGTCCGTTGATTAACTAATTATAAGTATAGTACTACTGACTCGGAACACTAAGTTTTTTTTGGTAAAAATGTGCAATTTTTACCTTGTAGCCTGAACCAGTTTACGCTTATTACAAGCTTGAAGAACAATGTCATAGTAGGTCCCAGCTAGATGAATGAAAATTATTTCAACGAGGTAAGAAGAAATAGGATTCTGGGTGAAATTTATTGATAAAGCCAGTTGAGTTTATTGTAAGATATTAATTGTGTAGATTCCAAATAACCAGACATTGCGGTGCATAGGAGATTATGAATTTCAGCAGGTGTTACAAATGGCAAGACACTGAAATAGTTCAGAAGCTCTTGTTCACACCCTCAAGTTTGAAGCTGCCAAGTCAGTATCCCGCTACATTAACCAAACCAGACATTCCAAATCTACGTAGATCTACATAGTTAGTCTACTTGCGAAGGACAATTCTCCGGCTTTTCGAATTCAGACTTGTGTGATCCGAACATCAAGTTCCCAGGAATACGAGTCTTCCGTTCAACCACCAGTTTTCCTGGAATCACTCCCGTTGTGGCATGTACCGATGACCTATATGCCATTAGCTAGTCCAAGTCTGTTTGGTTCTCGTCAACAACCTCTTGCCTAACTTCATATTCAGAAACTTTTCCCCCAGGCGCTTTCATTAACTCAGGAACAAGCAAGGCCTTTCCTCAACCCATAGTTGGCTTTCCAATCACTTCTTTTGTCGTTACACATATTGGTACTTCCTCTGCTAGTTCTTCTTCCATTTCCGCCTGCAATAGGAAGGGTTCCTCTTTACCATACCTGTTGACTTCTTCTTCACCCAATGACACTTGCTTGATCAAATGGCTGGCAGACCTAATCATTATAGCCATGCAAAGCTTTGTGTTCTCTTGGCCAACCTTAAGGACATTCTCTCTTCAGTCCACAACAAATCCGTAGGCATTCATAATGACCGTGCCAAGAATCACTTCATTAACAATGTCTACAACAAGAATTTGGTGGCTAAACTTGAGGAGACCCAGGAGTACATGGATGTCTATTTGACCTAATACTTTGACAGGGCTTCCAGTCACAGTCTGTATTGTACAAGAGCTAAATTGACGCTATCATTAGCTGATTACGTCAGGGCGCACAATGGACACTGTTGCGCCCATGTCAACTGTAAATGATGTTAGTTTACCTTCCGCAAATCCATTAATGATCAAGTTTCCACGCGTCTTATATAGCGTGGAAACTGTGTGCTGTTCTGGAGCTTTAATTCTCCAATTGGTGCCATCACTCCCTTCTATTGGCACTTTATTCTTCCATCAGTCTACCTATAGATGACCACGTTTCCCACAGTTGTAACACTTCGGTCTTCTGTCTTTTCCCATCGTTCAAATCGTTGTAGCACTCATGAACTTTGAATTGTTTGTCCAGCAACATTGTGTTTCTGTACCCATCATAACGGCAATGTGACACTGTGACCTCTGACTACAGTGTAATGATATAAACCCATTAATGTAGCGGGATGCTGTACTTGGCAGCTTCAAACTCGAGGGTGTGAACAAGAGCTTCTGAGATTTTCAGTGTTTTGCCATTTGTAAAATCTGCTGAAATTTACAATCTCCTATGCCACCAATAAACCTCACAATCTCTGCACCGCAAACCTCATTCGAAAAGCTTCTCGTGATTAGTGTAAAGTGATTATTGTGAATTACTGGGTGCAGACATCTATAATTAGTGACTAGTATTACTCATTGCGATAGTGTTAATTAGGAATTATTTTCTTTTATGTTAGTAAGTGTTGAACTATCATAAACTTGAAGACTTGTTGTATACTAGTGTATATTAAGTGTTTTGTTTATTTAAATTGTCATTAAAGTTGTTAGTAATGATTTCTCTTGTGTTCAGTTTTAGTTTCCATTGTTTGAACACTACAATCCGTTCAGTTATTATAACAATATTTTGTATTATTAAATGGCTCTACAATTGTTTATCTGAAGATATACTTTCTTTAGTTGTACTCTATTAATAATATACCACAGTACACTACACAGTAGCACAGCGAGAGATGGGTTTGGGTGTTAACGAGTAAGAGTTACTTTATTTAATTGCAATTTGTATTTATAAGACTACAATATCATACTTTAAGTTACGATAGAAATTAATTTGTTGTGATTCATAATAATTTATTTTCTCGCATTCTCTGATCTCATTCACAAACCAAAAACTCATATTTTATAATTTTTTTAATCCGGGAGAAATCAGCGTTCCGGTAGTCCTGTTCCGGGTCAGTGGAACAAGTGTTTACAATCCGGGAGGAATCCCGCATTTTCGGACGCCTGATAATCCTAGTTAAACAGAACAAGTAAAAAGTAAGATTCATATCCAGCATACTAACATGCTACAGTAATGCTTTATGTCGATTACTATTTATTTCATACTATCATATAACATTAACGGTACTGAAATAGGGCGGTACCGTGTCAAGAAGAGAATATGCTTTTGTGGTGACGCACAGAACGCGACCATGGTGACGGTTTGAGTTATACAAGTAAACAACAAAACCACAATTACTGAGGCAATACTAGTATGCTCACTGCCTCATTCTCATACTGTTTCTGTTTTGCAGACCTGTACTTGCAGCACACTTTTCACAGGTCCAACACCGTTCTTTGTTATCTTGAAGTAGAAACCAACATGTTTACAAATTTTTTCAAGCTTTTTATTGCCACACAGAATACCTACGTTCGGTGATTCTATTCAAAACGTAAGCCACTTTTACTTGAATACAGATAATTAATTTTTTAATTATTGTGATTTAAATAATATATTACTTTGTATGGGCACCGGTAAGACTTAATTTCTGTTCGTGTGTGACCCCTATACAGAGTAAAAACAAGTAACTCTACGTTAAATTAGACAAATAGTCCTCCTACGAGATTATACAGTCTCTGGTTGAAGATCTGAATTTACATTTCTGTATTCAGTTTTCTAATCATTTCGTATGATGGTTCATTTGTATTGTTATGTAGATTTAATAATTATTTTTGTGTGTAATAATTTGGTTTCTATCTTTTTCTTCACCGTACATTATTTTCCATTATCTAGATAACTTCATTATTTCGCTGAAATTCGATATACAGTTAATGAAAATTTCAGTGATGGGATTGGTTAGATCATAAATAAAGTTATACCACATTAATACACTATCATGTTCATGGTCAATTTATTTCCATGGTTGGAAACGAGTAAACAGGTTTTGAAATTAACCTGCTTACTCGACGCGTAATTTTTTCACACAGAAGAGCTAAAATGTAGTAAAAGTAAAGAGTTTTGTATGTATGTGTGCCAGGGCCGTAACAAGGTACTCCTGCGCCCTTGGCAATTTTGACAAAGCTGCGCCCCCAACAGTGGTGCCGATAAGCCCTATGTCGCTTCCCCCCCAACTCCAGGCTCGATTACTAAAAAAAAAAAAAAAAAAAAAAAAAAGCTCTTTTTATATTGTACTGTGATTCGTGGATGTCTCATCACGTGATACACCATGCAGCCCCCTTAAGCAAGCTTTGACGCAAATTGCGACCAGGAAATACGTTCTCACATTGTATTCGGTATTTTTGTAATAGTAAATTTCATACAACAGTAAAAAAAATTCATAACTTTAGTCGGTGCTTTAGTTCTATAATTTATCTCGATTTTTTTTACACAGGACTTCAGGACTTGCACTTACAACATTCTGTTGTTGTAACTGCAGGTACCATTTTTTTGGCTCTGGGGGCTGGTAAATAACAAATTGAAACTCTTCAGTAAACAAATATATTGCTTTTACAAATTGTTACATACAGTATACAGCAGAAAAGCCATGGAACTAAAACTTTACCTTTCTTGCTTTCAGCAAGGCAAACTCACTAATTATTTCACTAAAATCAAGTTTTGAAGCAATCTCATATTCTATGGACAGGATAGCTAAGTTTGTCAATCTGTTTTCACACATACTTGACCGTAAGTAGTTTTTGATTATCTTCAGCTTGCTGAAAGTACGCTCGCAAGACGCCACACTGACGGGCATTGTCAAAAATATCCTCAATGCTATTTCGATGTTTGGATAAGCATCTCTTAATCCATAGTTTGAAATAACTTTCAGAATATCCAAATGGGAAGCCTTGTAAATGTTCTTCACCAGCTCTTTTGCATGAAACTTGAAAGCAGCTACTTCGTTAACTAGCTCAACTCTATCAATGTCTCTGCTATATATCGCACCAAGATCAGCTGCACACTTTTCAAGAAAAGAAACAGAGCATTCACTTAAGGACTTTCCTGACAAAAAACTGAAGTCTGATGAAACTGTGTGGTAAATGTGTGCCCTTTTTTCCATTTCACTTACAATTCTATCAAATACAGTGTAACATTCTATCTCAAATGATTTATCAGAACTCAACAAGTGTGCTTCATCTTCAGCCGTCTCCCCAGCCATCCTCTTGACTTTCCTCAGCCTCTTAACAGCAAAACTGCTTTGGATGGCCATGGAATCACAAATAGCTTTGGCTTTTTCTGTGTATTTTTTAATTCCTTCTTTACGTAGGTCTTCAACTTTTTTTGCCAAACCTGAGAGCAAACTTGATGCTACGTCAAGAGTTGTGCCCTTTCCTTGCAGTGACTTGTTGGTGCAGTCCAAACTTATCAAAACATCAGACCACATCTCTAAAAGGCACACAAATTCGTAACCAATTTGTCTAAGAAGTTTCATAGCACCAGACAGTGTGTCAGTGTTCCAGTCGTTGTCTTTATCAGCCATGTTTTGTAAAACTTTGTGTACAGATGATAAGTTCTTCTTAAGAGCTGTCACAGCTTGACGCCTGGAAGACCATCTTGTATCACAATGTCTCTTAAGGGTAGTTTTGAGACAACCAATCAAAGCCTCCCACCTTAAGGTAGAGCTACTAAAGAAGTTGAAAAACTCCAACACATTTCCAAAAAAACTTGTCATCATAATTGACACTTCCGCGGCGTGCACGCCAACGAGGTTAAGACTGTGTGCTGCACAAGGCACAAATTTAGCAAGGTCGTTTAGTTGGGATATGTGCGCTTGAACGCCTTCATATTTTCCTGCCATGTTTGAGCCGTTGTCAAAGCCTTGACCACGACAGTTCTGAATATCCAAGCCGTCATTGTTTAGCTCTTGCAATATTTCTTGTGATAACCCTCTTCCTTTTTTCTGGTGACTTATGATGAAGTCCACAAAACTTTCTTCAACTGAGCATTTCCCATCCTTAATGTTAACATACCTTATTATTTCACTCATTTGTTCTAAATGTGCTGTGTCCGGGGTGCAGTCAAACATAATAGAGAAATACTTAGCACTTTTTACATTCTTCAGTATTTCAGATCGAACCTTATTTCCCAAAATGTCTATGACCTCATTTTGAATTAGAGGTGAAAAATAGCTTGTGACATGTTTTCCACTTTTAACATTTTCTATGTGCTTAGATAGTTGAGGATTGTAGTGACTAATAAGTTCTAATGTACTCAGAAATACACCACAGTTGCTGTCACTGATCGAATCGGAACCTCCTCTTAAAGGTAAGTTATTCCTTGCACAATGGAGAATTACATCCACAATACATTTGAGAACATTGCACCACTTTTCTGCTTCAGCTTGTATCAATGTTTGATGTTCTGCATCAACAGATCTACTAGTTTTCAGTCCAATTTCTAATTCTTTCCAATCGACATAAGAATGTCGGTGAGGTATCGACCTTTCGTGATTGACAATAAATGGGTTCAAGTATCTCCAAACATTGAATCCCTCATCAATATTAGAGAAAGCAGATTTGTCCTTTTTGTCATCTTTTGAAAAGAGAAGGCAAGGGAAACAAAACAGTGCGTCCTTAGACTGGCTGTACAACAACCATTGCCTTTTTACTTTTTCCCCGTTTGGTAGAATTTTATAAACCCATTTCTGAGAAAAGTGTCTTCCATCATCTGCACAGGGGAATTTGTAGCTATCTAAGTCAATTGTTTGTGGGCCTCGTTCAACAAGTTTAGAACGAACTGTGTCTGATCGAAAATTTGCTGGCCATTTTTTGGGATCCTCGTAGATAATTTCTATTCCCACATCAGTAGTATTTAATGCATCATTTTCATTATAATTAGATGTGCAAGATGTGCTGGGTTTTTCAAGATCAGTAGATTGCCTGCCCATTGTGGAATGACTTAGCTCAGGATCACTTCCTTCTTCAAAATCAATGACGTTTGTGACGAACTCCATTGGAGTGATCTGGCTGTGGTTGTCTTCTGAAACAGTCTCAGTCTTGCTATCTTCTTTTTCATTTTCTCCTTCCTTTTCTTCTTGGTCGTCTTCTTTTTCTTCTTCTTCTTCTTCTTCTTCTTCTTCTTCTTCTTCTTCTTCTTCTTCTTCTTCTTCTTCTTCTTCTTCTTCTTCTTCTTCTTCTTCTTGAAGTGCATTACTATTACTGGCACTATCACTTTCACCTACTTCTTTCTCTTCATTTCGCAGCCAATTTCCAAGCGCCGATGCTAATTTTTCGTTGTCTTCTTCTTTTCGTTTTTTGATTTTTTTAAATTCACTTCCAGAAGGTTTTTTTGGCCCCATTTCTGAAACAAACCATTCCCATTTAATTTACATTGTATTACAGTTGTAAATGGCTGCCATTTAAAAACTACTTGACCGATCTCAAACATTAACGAACTCCGCCTAGATATTGTGCCCACTGCCCAAGGACCTGTGTGCCAAGTTTGGTCATAATCGGTAAATTTGTTTGGGCGCTGCCGCTGTCATTGTCATTGTTACAGACACACAGACGGCCAAAAAGTTTTTTTGAATCCTGAGTAATAGGATTACACGGAAAACGCGAAGCACTGTAAATACAAGTGAGCCTCTCGCGGTAAGAAAAAAGAAACGATGTCTGCGACGTTTTAACGCTATCACCGAATTTTTCGGTGAACGCAACTGTCGGCACTGAACATAAACAGGAAATATTACGAAATTCGCACTTTTTAGTAACTGGTCCAGTGCAGTTACTAAATTTACGTAGCTGCTTTTTGTTTATTGTATAATAGACACAAATATAGACAGTTCACATACAGTAACTTTTAACAATCTGAAACTGAAAGATTTTTTCCAATAACGTGGAGTTTTTATTTGCTTGACAAATTGTACCAATCTAACTCTAAAAAAAGATATTTTTCATGGTCAATTTTGCGCCCTCTTTGTACCTGCGCCCTTGGCGGGGGCACATCTCGCCAACGCCTAGTTACGGCCCTGATGTGTGCATGTTCATGTACTGTATGTTTGTTTGTTGTATGTCTTAAAAACCGTACATACAAATCATTGAATCTATGTATTTTTTACTTTTTATGTGAATAATTGTCATCAAGGTGGATGACATCGGTGAAACGTTCAAAGTTTAGAACGTTGAACGTTGCAAATTTAAACATATTCGTAACTAGAGACACTAAAACCTTTACAGGTCTTTCTTCTTTCTTTTGCAATCTATTCTATCCAATTTCGTATATCGCTCTTCCATTCATTTTTACAGTTTTCCCATTTCTGGACTAAAAATCGTAGTCTAGAAATGGCCAAGGTGGTCAATGAATTATTAGTTTCTTCCATCTATTCTTGTTCTGCCTTACATTGGGTCCTACGTCTTTCCATTACTCTTGCGTCTGTAACCCTGATAGCGCTTTGGGTCCCATTCATTTCTGTTCTTATCTTGAAAGATCTGTATTATTATCTTACTATTGCAATTACCGTTGTGTTTTGGCAGTTTGTTTATTTTTATCAAAGTGAGACCAATGTTAGTACTGGAAAAACACGTTGATTAAACAATCAAATTTTAAACTTGAGAATTTTTAATTTTTTAATTCAATGGTTAACCCATCCCAAATGTTACCAAAATTAATTTTATGCGTCCTATAACTAATTTCTGCTGTTTTATGTTTCCCTGTTAAGCTTCACCACTTGCATCCTCGTCTTAATCTTTCTTGCCCTGTTTTAATCGTTGCGTTTCCCTTGGGTTTATCACATCCCCTTAGTTATTTGGTAGCTCATTCTCGGCCCAGTATGAAACACCGCTAACAGGCCTTTCAGTCCTTTTAGTCGTTTATTATTTTGCTAATGCCCTTTGCCAAACAAACATGGCTTGAGTACTCTTTTCTTTAACGCCTTCCTTATCCCATATATCACAAAACACTTGCAGAAATGTTCGTGATATAACATAACAAACCCATCTCCCAAACCTTTTATTCCGTTTGGTAGTTTCCCTTGGTCATGTAGTCGCTTTGCTGTCTATCTTAGCTGTTAAATTATTTAATTATTATTCAGTGTATCCTATTATCTACATGTTGTATCAATATGTAGGCCTACTCTTTATCTATCTGTTATTTATAACCAAGTTTTTCACGGCTGAAGTTTTTACGCTGTCGAATGACTTTTCTAGAGACAGTCATTTTCTTTTTTTTTATATTCAGCAAATGACGAGAGGTGCTAAACACATTTTTAAATCTTACTAATATTTTTGTTTGGTCTCCGTCGATTTTTGTTGTTTGTCAATTCGTAGATGTTTCTGTTCACATTTGTAAACCATATTTGTCGCAGGTTATTGCTTCGTCCACCCACAAAGTTAACAAAACCACAGTCTACGGCAAAGCTGAAATTCCAAAAACTACTAACGAAATTAACCTGACTGAGAAGAAAGAAACGTATTGACTATTTCCACTGTTTCTCAAGATTTCTGTGATTATTGCATTTTTGGTTTCTCATCACTCTGAGGCGCGCATGTAAAATCACACCCCCGAGACGAAGATGCGAATTTTAACTTTTTATCGTGTATTCATATTTCTAATAATTACATACGTTGGTTCTTTTTTGTGTATGTGCTCTTTAACAATATTTTAGTGTGAAACATTTAATGATGCGATATTTTTTTAGCTGTTTGAGGCTTGTCCAATTGTGCAAGTCTCGAACTGTTCTAGGGACAAACCCAGTTCAGCCGGTCGCGGAGAACGTGGAGGCACCAAGAAGAAGAGAAACGAGAGTGATTGTGTGTAGTGTGTAGTGTGGAAGCACAACCAATTGGGTTATGGGTTTTTAATATTAACTTAGTACCAGACGGTACTGTTACCGTTACATGGGCAAGCAGGCAGGACGCTAAAGTTGGAATTAAGCGCCAACGAGGCGTCCAGGGAACGGCAGGGGACTCCTTAGTGGAGGGAGTAGTCACTGGAAATGGGAGTAGGGCTGTATCAAAGTTGACGATTATTGATAGTGTATCTGTTCAGTGAGGATTATCTGTTGTTAGCAAGCGCCAGCAGGCGGTTTATGAGGAAGTAGGGTTTTTTTGTATTTCTGGTTCATCTGTTGATGGAATCTGCCGTTGAATGGATGGGTATACGGAGTCTAACGTTCTTGGCTAGCAGCGGTTGAGTTACGTACGAAGGATTCGAGGTCAGGGAAAAGGGTACTCAGAGCGTATGGAGTGCTGGTTCGAGTTCGGAGGGGGCGGAGATATATAAGACGAAGTGCTCGCCGTTCTATGATCCTATACAGTTACAGGCGGTCAGGGTCGGCTGTCAGCAGGATCGGGTGTGTGTATGTCAATATAGGGCGTAGACACGCCGTATCGATTTGCTAAGTGTCAGGCTGGAGCAGTGGTTATGGCTGCCAATGACCACCAAGTCAAGCGTGACACAAAGATATTTGCGCACACGCTTCGAGGTAACAGTTGAAGGGCGAACGCTGACTGGTGTTTGAAAGAAGTGAGTAGAACTTCTTCCTGTAGAACTGAAGACGCAGAGTTGGCGTTCACTGAGATCCTTCAGGTGTTACAGTTAGCACCTGGTGTTATTGTAGGATTTCAGTTCACGCGGATAAAACTCAACTTTCATGCGAGTTTTGTTACAGTAGTTTACGTCTACTCTGTTTTCATTTTTATTTTGTTTATCTCTGTTCTGTGGCTTCAGGGATCTAAAATTTCTTGGGTTTTGTTGTCCATGACATGCCCAAGTATCACTAATGATTTGTATACACTATTCAGACGGAACACAGTATTTTAAATAAAATTTTGTTAAAAATTACGTTTTTGCCTTTCGTTCGGTGTGAACTTCGTCAGAGGCGGCCGCTGAGAACGCTGTAAGTTCCGTTTTTATAGTTAGCGTCGTTGTTTGACAATCGTTTTTGTGTTTGCACTGTGTAACATGTTCAAAGAGTATACAAGATTTAAATTGTGTCTGTCCATTTAGGATGTTTTTCCATATATTTTTGTTTGTTATACATAACTTGAAATATATTGTATGTATTGTATATCACAGATATTCTTTGAACACATGATACAACGCGCACATACAACTATCGTTTCAAACAACGGCGCCGCTAACTCCATAAACGAAATAGAGCGCTCCTAGTCGCCCCCTCTGACGAAGCTCACAACGAGCGAATCCTGTCTCAGGCAAAAAGGTAACATATTGTTTTTTTTATTTTATGTAAAATTTTGCGTCGGGATAGTATATACAAATCATTACTAAACTTTTGTTCTTTCGTATTCCCTCTTTCACTTTTCAACTAATATTTTTGTTGATTCTAACATCTTATACGGGTGTCTTTTTGCAATATATGTTAGTTTCTTTCTTTTTACTTAAGTGATGATAATGTGATGTATTATAATACACACACATTTATTGCTTACTAATGGTACCTATAATCTTAATCTTCTATTTTAGTGTATTCATTGTTCATAACCTAAAGATAGCATGCATATTATTTATAATAAGATTTATAATAATGTTTTAAATTACTTACATTCTTAATTTCTATCGATTTCGGTCATAGGTCACCGTCAGGACATTTACACTATACACTCGCGGTCACGATATTGCAAAACAGTTACTATTTACAGAAAAAGCGAATTCAAAAACACTGATTAATGTACAAACGTACGTTTCATCTGTAAACGTACGAATCCGCTTTTTCTGTAAATAATAACTGTTTCGCAATATCGTGACCGCGAGCGTATAGTGTTAATACCCTGACGATGGTCTGTGACCGAAGTCGATAGAATTTAAGAATGTGAGTAACTTAAAACCTTATTGTAAATCATATGTATGGTATCTTTAGGTTATGAACAGTGAATACACTATAATAGAAGATTTTCCTTAAGATTCTTTATTTTTGTTGACATGTGACGTTTCATTTGTTTTTCTTTTAAAATTATTTCGGCGCCTGCCAGGCGACTAATTATAAGTTAGTGTTTCTGTCAGGGTCTTGTTTCCTAAGGAAGAGACCTGAGTGTATGAGCCATAAAGACACGATTGCTGACTATACGTGAATTGAATGGGAGCTGAAGTCCTCAACTGTAAATCGGCGGGAAAGCGAGCTACAGATCGACTAAGAAAATGCTATTATAAATGACTGTAAAGTCGGTATAGCAGTGAGGATGATGATGGCCTTGTTTACTTCTTTACTATTCAGAAGTTTGTTTTATTTTCACAGCTCAATAGTATAAAAATTTACGTCTTCCGTACCAAGAGTCATCCGTCTTTTCGGAGGACGGACGAGCGAGGAGAGTATCCGAGGTGGGAAACTGATACTAACAGAACCGAACATAGGGGGGATATGGGGGATCCCCCTCGAAATCCGAAAAAAACTAAAAAAAGGATCAAAAAGTTTTTAACTGGTTCCGTGTTTTTTGAAATATAATTAATTGTCTTCCGAGTTTTGTCAATTTAAAAAAATTACTATTTAGGTCAATGAAAAGTTTAAATAATCTAAAATGGTAGGCCTTATTCTCAATAATAAATATAACAGATGAAAATAAATGGTGAAAAATGAAAAGAAGTCGAGTTGAAAGAGAATAGGATGACACAATTTTCCGCTGGTTATAAGCAACTTGAAACATATGATCCATGTGACGAAGTGCTTTACACTATGCTTGGGCCATGTCAGCTGTTTTATTTTATTTAATTCCGCAAAGAAGAAACTGCTTGCTTTTACCGCTAGTTGACCGTAAGCCGAGGCCTATGAAAAAGTGTAGGTATGAAAATGTGTAGGTAAAACAACAATTATAATTCTTCACAGCAAAACTATTTGTACGTATAATAAAACAATAAATAAATTGTACATGATATAAATTTCAAGTCAACGCTTTTTTTGAGTTTTTACTTTTCTGAACACTACTCAACTCTGCCTTTGTTTATTACCTATATTATAATTCTGTTTACAACATACAGGTCTATAACATCAGCTGGTATATCTGTCGTAATTTCTTTTAATTTGTTCGTTAATTTTTCACGTATTCTTTTACATTTGTATAGTCCTTCCCCAAGTAATTTTTGGAATTAATTGGAATCCCCAAGTAATCTTCTAATCTCAAGATGGTGTTTTAAAATCAATTGTCGGCTCGGTCAGTCCTCCAGCAAATAACGCATTAATCCAAGATCCTTCCTTTTATGCTTACAGGTGAATTCTCCCAGATGGGGATACTCTTTCTTCAAGTTTTTAGCCATCCAACAACAAATGTAACTCAAGGCACCTGGGGCTTTTATTCCCTAACACAAGTTAAGCTTTCGCTCTGTATACAATAAGGGTACTAAAACGAAAATATCAAAACTAATTTGAAAAAATAAATAATAATTTATGTTGTTTGTCAAGAAAATCATTTGCCAATTGCACTTTGTATAGTTTTACGCAAGTTAACAGATAAACTTACAGGTTTATAAAACAAAAACGTTAAATATTTTTTAGTACATAATTAAACTTACTATATTTTATTATATATAATTTACCTTAATTTCCGTCCAGTGACGTCAAGCGTAATTTGTTTTGGTTACGCGTTTCAGGCCATGTGGCCCATCCTCAGACCATCACTCCAAGAGGAGCTCGTTAAAAAATAAAAAATCCACAATAAAACAAACACATAATAAATAAATACAAAAATATATTAAAACATATAAAGGTGTTCTATTACACGAACACGGTGCACCGCGTGTAGCATGCCTGAACTGCGTCAATGGAACCTGTTATCTATTATTATCTGTAATCGATCGCAGCGCGGTATCATACAGTGGGTTGGACCTGAAGTTAAGTTTATCATTAAGTATGTCGTCACACGCATCTGGGTTATTATGACCTCTATATATCTCGAATTCTTCAAGCGCATCCATATAACGGCCTTTGGCACAATAATGTAGGGGTATGAAATTATTGTTGAAATTTGTATAAGAATGATTACATGAAATCAGATGCCTTGTAAAGTTGGATTTAATATTATCTATGGAAAAATTACCCCTGTTAAAATGGCTTTGTGGTTTGTGTTCGCGGAATCTTTTGATGAACGGTCTACCCGTTTGGCCGATATAAAATCGGTCACAATCGTCACATATAAGTTTGTAAATACCAGTTTTGGATTCAATTGTTGTTTGAATGACTGGGCGAACTAAGTTCCGTAGACGGTTATTTGTTTTAAAAATGACAGTGTAACCTAATTTATTTAAAGTGGATGTAAGGATCTTGGGCATCAACTCAGTGTATGTTGTTGTGATGTATTTGTTGTTAGGTGTAATATCATGTGTCTGTTTGGAACGACGGGATTTGTGTTTTCTAAGAATATTGTCGATCATTTGGGATTCATATCCGTTGGCCAGAGCTATGTGTTTAATTATGTTGAGTTCACACTCGAAATCATCATTATTTAGGGGGATCATGAAAAGTCTGTGAATAAAACTGTTGTAGGCCGCTAATTTTTGAGAGAAGGGGTGGTGTGAGTCTGCATGTATGGTCACGTTTGTGGTGGTAGGTTTTCTGTAAATTTTAAAGTTTAAGCTGTTAAGTTGCCTGGTGACAGTAAGATCAAGAAAGTTGAGTTCATTATTGGTTTCAGTTTCCATAGTAAATTGAATATTGTGGGTAACGGTATTTATATGATTTTTAAGATTACTGATTTGGCGTAAAGTACCGTTAAAAATTAGAAAAGTATCATCAACATATCGGCCATAAAAGATAATATTATTGGCGAAGATATTATTGTTAAGGATATAATTGTTCTCATAAAAGTCAAGATATATATCAGCCAACAGGCCGGATAACGGTGAACCCATGGCCAGACCGTCTGTTTGAATATAATAATTACCGTTGAAAGTAAAATAGTTTTGCTGAAGGATGAGTCTTAGTATGATAATTAGTTCTTTAATGAGTTGTGTGTCCAATTTGTTAGTATCATGAAGATTGTCATTCAAAATATCTAAAGTTTGGTTCACGGGTATATTTGTGTATAAATTGATGATGTCAAAGGAGGCTAGTTTGTAACTGGCTTGTAATTTTATGTCGTTGACTTTATTTATGAAATCAATATTGTTGACGATAATATGGTTGTTTTTGAGAAAGATGTTATCTTTAATTAGTGTGACGAGTTTTTTTGGCCGTTTTGAAACCCGGGGCCGTAGTAAAATTGACTAATGGCCTGATAGGAATGTCATCCTTGTGGATCTTGGGTAAGCCGGTAAGTTTTGGGGCGCGCGAGTTGATAGGTTTTAAGGAACGTCGAGTACGATCGTTAAATAAATTGGTACAATTGTTGATAGTACTATTTAATGATTTTACATATGAGTCAGTGGGATCGTAATTTATTATCTCGATATTGTTATCAGAAATGAACTTGTGTACTTTCTGTGTGTATGTGTCGTTATGGATTATTACCAAAGTATGACCTTTGTCTGCCTTAGTAATAAGTGCGTTGTTATCATGCAACTTAGTTTTTATCTTTTTAAGTGTCTTGCGTTCAGCCTGTGCTCTTAACTGTTTCTGTGTCTTACGACCATTAGTATTAGGGTTATTTAAAATTTTATTAAATTTATAGTTGATTATGTGGCGTGACTGGCTTTGGAGATTCGAGTCATCAATGGCCTTGACTGCAGTCTCGGCATTAATAACTTCATCAACAATATTATGTTTGTTATCAGGTGGCAAGTTATAGTCTAAACCCTTATTAAGTAAGTTCATTTCATCGTTATCAAATGCTATATCGGTGAGATTGACCGTGCGCGGGTAAAACGTATGTTTACATTCGGGAATATGAAGCGAACATTTTGCTGAAATTAAACGTTTAAGTTTCATAGTTTGTTTTTGTCGTAATGTACGCATTGTACCTGAAATGTATGTGTTTACTTTGTCTAATATATTATCTATAATTGCAGGATGAATCTGGTTATGAATTAATAAATGCAGTTTGAATAAAACTTTGTTAAGAGTGGCCTTTTTGGCATATAATGATTTAATTTCCTGTTTAACACGGTAAATTTCAGCGTGTTTCTTAGTATTTATTGCTGCCTTAGTATTAGAATTAATGTGTATAATGGCATATTTAGGAATGATTTTATGTTTTAGACAAAAAACATTAAATTTGATGTGCGTGTTAGTTTTAAAAAGCTGGATTTTAGTATTTTGATATTTGAATACCGCGCTTGCTTGATGAGCTTCTAATTTAAACATATTTAAAGCGGTCCAGGTCACTGTATGATAATTATATATAATTTACCTTAATTTCCGTCCAGTGACGTCAAGCGTAATTTGTTTTGGTTACGCGTTTCAGGCCATGTGGCCCATCCTCAGACCATCACTCCAAGAGGAGCTCGTTAAAAAATAAAAAATCCACAATAAAACAAACACATAATAAATAAATACAAAAATATATTAAAACATATAAAGGTGTTCTATTACACGAACACGGTGCACCGCGTGTAGCATGCCTGAACTGCGTCAATGGAACCTGTTATCTATTATTATCTGTAATCGATCGCAGCGCGGTATCATACAGTGGGTTGGACCTGAAGTTAAGTTTATCATTAAGTATGTCGTCACACGCATCTGGGTTATTATGACCTCTATATATCTCGAATTCTTCAAGCGCATCCATATAACGGCCTTTGGCACAATAATGTAGGGGTATGAAATTATTGTTGAAATTTGTATAAGAATGATTACATGAAATCAGATGCCTTGTAAAGTTGGATTTAATATTATCTATGGAAAAATTACCCCTGTTAAAATGGCTTTGTGGTTTGTGTTCGCGGAATCTTTTGATGAACGGTCTACCCGTTTGGCCGATATAAAATCGGTCACAATCGTCACATATAAGTTTGTAAATACCAGTTTTGGATTCAATTGTTGTTTGAATGACTGGGCGAACTAAGTTCCGTAGACGGTTATTTGTTTTAAAAATGACAGTGTAACCTAATTTATTTAAAGTGGATGTAAG
This sequence comes from Magicicada septendecula, assembly GCA_034769895.1. Classification (NCBI taxonomy): domain Eukaryota; kingdom Metazoa; phylum Arthropoda; class Insecta; order Hemiptera; family Cicadidae; genus Magicicada; species Magicicada septendecula. The sequence goes on along the minus strand of CM068376.1, from coordinate 166,556,417 downwards.
GATCTTGGGCATCAACTCAGTGTATGTTGTTGTGATGTATTTGTTGTTAGGTGTAATATCATGTGTCTGTTTGGAACGACGGGATTTGTGTTTTCTAAGAATATTGTCGATCATTTGGGATTCATATCCGTTGGCCAGAGCTATGTGTTTAATTATGTTGAGTTCACACTCGAAATCATCATTATTTAGGGGGATCATGAAAAGTCTGTGAATAAAACTGTTGTAGGCCGCTAATTTTTGAGAGAAGGGGTGGTGTGAGTCTGCATGTATGGTCACGTTTGTGGTGGTAGGTTTTCTGTAAATTTTAAAGTTTAAGCTGTTAAGTTGCCTGGTGACAGTAAGATCAAGAAAGTTGAGTTCATTATTGGTTTCAGTTTCCATAGTAAATTGAATATTGTGGGTAACGGTATTTATATGATTTTTAAGATTACTGATTTGGCGTAAAGTACCGTTAAAAATTAGAAAAGTATCATCAACATATCGGCCATAAAAGATAATATTATTGGCGAAGATATTATTGTTAAGGATATAATTGTTCTCATAAAAGTCAAGATATATATCAGCCAACAGGCCGGATAACGGTGAACCCATGGCCAGACCGTCTGTTTGAATATAATAATTACCGTTGAAAGTAAAATAGTTTTGCTGAAGGATGAGTCTTAGTATGATAATTAGTTCTTTAATGAGTTGTGTGTCCAATTTGTTAGTATCATGAAGATTGTCATTCAAAATATCTAAAGTTTGGTTCACGGGTATATTTGTGTATAAATTGATGATGTCAAAGGAGGCTAGTTTGTAACTGGCTTGTAATTTTATGTCGTTGACTTTATTTATGAAATCAATATTGTTGACGATAATATGGTTGTTTTTGAGAAAGATGTTATCTTTAATTAGTGTGACGAGTTTTTTTGGCCGTTTTGAAACCCGGGGCCGTAGTAAAATTGACTAATGGCCTGATAGGAATGTCATCCTTGTGGATCTTGGGTAAGCCGGTAAGTTTTGGGGCGCGCGCGTTGATAGGTTTTAAGGAACGTCGAGTACGATCGTTAAATAAATTGGTACAATTGTTGATAGTACTATTTAATGATTTTACATATGAGTCAGTGGGATCGTAATTTATTATCTCGATATTGTTATCAGAAATGAACTTGTGTACTTTCTGTGTGTATGTGTCGTTATGGATTATTACCAAAGTATGACCTTTGTCTGCCTTAGTAATAAGTGCGTTGTTATCATGCAACTTAGTTTTTATCTTTTTAAGTGTCTTGCGTTCAGCCTGTGCTCTTAACTGTTTCTGTGTCTTACGACCATTAGTATTAGGGTTATTTAAAATTTTATTAAATTTATAGTTGATTATGTGGCGTGACTGGCTTTGGAGATTCGAGTCATCAATGGCCTTGACTGCAGTCTCGGCATTAATAACTTCATCAACAATATTATGTTTGTTATCAGGTGGCAAGTTATAGTCTAAACCCTTATTAAGTAAGTTCATTTCATCGTTATCAAATGCTATATCGGTGAGATTGACCGTGCGCGGGTAAAACGTATGTTTACATTCGGGAATATGAAGCGAACATTTTGCTGAAATTAAACGTTTAAGTTTCATAGTTTGTTTTTGTCGTAATGTACGCATTGTACCTGAAATGTATGTGTTTACTTTGTCTAATATATTATCTATAATTGCAGGATGAATCTGGTTATGAATTAATAAATGCAGTTTGAATAAAACTTTGTTAAGAGTGGCCTTTTTGGCATATAATGATTTAATTTCCTGTTTAACACGGTAAATTTCAGCGTGTTTCTTAGTATTTATTGCTGCCTTAGTATTAGAATTAATGTGTATAATGGCATATTTAGGAATGATTTTATGTTTTAGACAAAAAACATTAAATTTGATGTGCGTGTTAGTTTTAAAAAGCTGGATTTTAGTATTTTGATATTTGAATACCGCGCTTGCTTGATGAGCTTCTAATTTAAACATATTTAAAGCGGTCCAGGTCACTGTATGATAATTATATATAATTTACCTTAATTTCCGTCCAGTGACGTCAAGCGTAATTTGTTTTGGTTACGCGTTTCAGGCCATGTGGCCCATCCTCAGACCATCACTCCAAGAGGAGCTCGTTAAAAAATAAAAAATCCACAATAAAACAAACACATAATAAATAAATACAAAAATATATTAAAACATATAAAGGTGTTCTATTACACGAACACGGTGCACCGCGTGTAGCATGCCTGAACTGCGTCAATGGAACCTGTTATCTATTATTATCTGTAATCGATCGCAGCGCGGTATCATACAGTGGGTTGGACCTGAAGTTAAGTTTATCATTAAGTATGTCGTCACACGCATCTGGGTTATTATGACCTCTATATATCTCGAATTCTTCAAGCGCATCCATATAACGGCCTTTGGCACAATAATGTAGGGGTATGAAATTATTGTTGAAATTTGTATAAGAATGATTACATGAAATCAGATGCCTTGTAAAGTTGGATTTAATATTATCTATGGAAAAATTACCCCTGTTAAAATGGCTTTGTGGTTTGTGTTCGCGGAATCTTTTGATGAACGGTCTACCCGTTTGGCCGATATAAAATCGGTCACAATCGTCACATATAAGTTTGTAAATACCAGTTTTGGATTCAATTGTTGTTTGAATGACTGGGCGAACTAAGTTCCGTAGACGGTTATTTGTTTTAAAAATGACAGTGTAACCTAATTTATTTAAAGTGGATGTAAGGATCTTGGGCATCAACTCAGTGTATGTTGTTGTGATGTATTTGTTGTTAGGTGTAATATCATGTGTCTGTTTGGAACGACGGGATTTGTGTTTTCTAAGAATATTGTCGATCATTTGGGATTCATATCCGTTGGCCAGAGCTATGTGTTTAATTATGTTGAGTTCACACTCGAAATCATCATTATTTAGGGGGATCATGAAAAGTCTGTGAATAAAACTGTTGTAGGCCGCTAATTTTTGAGAGAAGGGGTGGTGTGAGTCTGCATGTATGGTCACGTTTGTGGTGGTAGGTTTTCTGTAAATTTTAAAGTTTAAGCTGTTAAGTTGCCTGGTGACAGTAAGATCAAGAAAGTTGAGTTCATTATTGGTTTCAGTTTCCATAGTAAATTGAATATTGTGGGTAACGGTATTTATATGATTTTTAAGATTACTGATTTGGCGTAAAGTACCGTTAAAAATTAGAAAAGTATCATCAACATATCGGCCATAAAAGATAATATTATTGGCGAAGATATTATTGTTAAGGATATAATTGTTCTCATAAAAGTCAAGATATATATCAGCCAACAGGCCGGATAACGGTGAACCCATGGCCAGACCGTCTGTTTGAATATAATAATTACCGTTGAAAGTAAAATAGTTTTGCTGAAGGATGAGTCTTAGTATGATAATTAGTTCTTTAATGAGTTGTGTGTCCAATTTGTTAGTATCATGAAGATTGTCATTCAAAATATCTAAAGTTTGGTTCACGGGTATATTTGTGTATAAATTGATGATGTCAAAGGAGGCTAGTTTGTAACTGGCTTGTAATTTTATGTCGTTGACTTTATTTATGAAATCAATATTGTTGACGATAATATGGTTGTTTTTGAGAAAGATGTTATCTTTAATTAGTGTGACGAGTTTTTTTGGCCGTTTTGAAACCCGGGGCCGTAGTAAAATTGACTAATGGCCTGATAGGAATGTCATCCTTGTGGATCTTGGGTAAGCCGGTAAGTTTTGGGGCGCGCGCGTTGATAGGTTTTAAGGAACGTCGAGTACGATCGTTAAATAAATTGGTACAATTGTTGATAGTACTATTTAATGATTTTACATATGAGTCAGTGGGATCGTAATTTATTATCTCGATATTGTTATCAGAAATGAACTTGTGTACTTTCTGTGTGTATGTGTCGTTATGGATTATTACCAAAGTATGACCTTTGTCTGCCTTAGTAATAAGTGCGTTGTTATCATGCAACTTAGTTTTTATCTTTTTAAGTGTCTTGCGTTCAGCCTGTGCTCTTAACTGTTTCTGTGTCTTACGACCATTAGTATTAGGGTTATTTAAAATTTTATTAAATTTATAGTTGATTATGTGGCGTGACTGGCTTTGGAGATTCGAGTCATCAATGGCCTTGACTGCAGTCTCGGCATTAATAACTTCATCAACAATATTATGTTTGTTATCAGGTGGCAAGTTATAGTCTAAACCCTTATTAAGTAAGTTCATTTCATCGTTATCAAATGCTATATCGGTGAGATTGACCGTGCGCGGGTAAAACGTATGTTTACATTCGGGAATATGAAGCGAACATTTTGCTGAAATTAAACGTTTAAGTTTCATAGTTTGTTTTTGTCGTAATGTACGCATTGTACCTGAAATGTATGTGTTTACTTTGTCTAATATATTATCTATAATTGCAGGATGAATCTGGTTATGAATTAATAAATGCAGTTTGAATAAAACTTTGTTAAGAGTGGCCTTTTTGGCATATAATGATTTAATTTCCTGTTTAACACGGTAAATTTCAGCGTGTTTCTTAGTATTTATTGCTGCCTTAGTATTAGAATTAATGTGTATAATGGCATATTTAGGAATGATTTTATGTTTTAGACAAAAAACATTAAATTTGATGTGCGTGTTAGTTTTAAAAAGCTGGATTTTAGTATTTTGATATTTGAATACCGCGCTTGCTTGATGAGCTTCTAATTTAAACATATTTAAAGCGGTCCAGGTCACTGTATGATAATTATATATAATTTACCTTAATTTCCGTCCAGTGACGTCAAGCGTAATTTGTTTTGGTTACGCGTTTCAGGCCATGTGGCCCATCCTCAGACCATCACTCCAAGAGGAGCTCGTTAAAAAATAAAAAATCCACAATAAAACAAACACATAATAAATAAATACAAAAATATATTAAAACATATAAAGGTGTTCTATTACACGAACACGGTGCACCGCGTGTAGCATGCCTGAACTGCGTCAATGGAACCTGTTATCTATTATTATCTGTAATCGATCGCAGCGCGGTATCATACAGTGGGTTGGACCTGAAGTTAAGTTTATCATTAAGTATGTCGTCACACGCATCTGGGTTATTATGACCTCTATATATCTCGAATTCTTCAAGCGCATCCATATAACGGCCTTTGGCACAATAATGTAGGGGTATGAAATTATTGTTGAAATTTGTATAAGAATGATTACATGAAATCAGATGCCTTGTAAAGTTGGATTTAATATTATCTATGGAAAAATTACCCCTGTTAAAATGGCTTTGTGGTTTGTGTTCGCGGAATCTTTTGATGAACGGTCTACCCGTTTGGCCGATATAAAATCGGTCACAATCGTCACATATAAGTTTGTAAATACCAGTTTTGGATTCAATTGTTGTTTGAATGACTGGGCGAACTAAGTTCCGTAGACGGTTATTTGTTTTAAAAATGACAGTGTAACCTAATTTATTTAAAGTGGATGTAAGGATCTTGGGCATCAACTCAGTGTATGTTGTTGTGATGTATTTGTTGTTAGGTGTAATATCATGTGTCTGTTTGGAACGACGGGATTTGTGTTTTCTAAGAATATTGTCGATCATTTGGGATTCATATCCGTTGGCCAGAGCTATGTGTTTAATTATGTTGAGTTCACACTCGAAATCATCATTATTTAGGGGGATCATGAAAAGTCTGTGAATAAAACTGTTGTAGGCCGCTAATTTTTGAGAGAAGGGGTGGTGTGAGTCTGCATGTATGGTCACGTTTGTGGTGGTAGGTTTTCTGTAAATTTTAAAGTTTAAGCTGTTAAGTTGCCTGGTGACAGTAAGATCAAGAAAGTTGAGTTCATTATTGGTTTCAGTTTCCATAGTAAATTGAATATTGTGGGTAACGGTATTTATATGATTTTTAAGATTACTGATTTGGCGTAAAGTACCGTTAAAAATTAGAAAAGTATCATCAACATATCGGCCATAAAAGATAATATTATTGGCGAAGATATTATTGTTAAGGATATAATTGTTCTCATAAAAGTCAAGATATATATCAGCCAACAGGCCGGATAACGGTGAACCCATGGCCAGACCGTCTGTTTGAATATAATAATTACCGTTGAAAGTAAAATAGTTTTGCTGAAGGATGAGTCTTAGTATGATAATTAGTTCTTTAATGAGTTGTGTGTCCAATTTGTTAGTATCATGAAGATTGTCATTCAAAATATCTAAAGTTTGGTTCACGGGTATATTTGTGTATAAATTGATGATGTCAAAGGAGGCTAGTTTGTAACTGGCTTGTAATTTTATGTCGTTGACTTTATTTATGAAATCAATATTGTTGACGATAATATGGTTGTTTTTGAGAAAGATGTTATCTTTAATTAGTGTGACGAGTTTTTTTGGCCGTTTTGAAACCCGGGGCCGTAGTAAAATTGACTAATGGCCTGATAGGAATGTCATCCTTGTGGATCTTGGGTAAGCCGGTAAGTTTTGGGGCGCGCGCGTTGATAGGTTTTAAGGAACGTCGAGTACGATCGTTAAATAAATTGGTACAATTGTTGATAGTACTATTTAATGATTTTACATATGAGTCAGTGGGATCGTAATTTATTATCTCGATATTGTTATCAGAAATGAACTTGTGTACTTTCTGTGTGTATGTGTCGTTATGGATTATTACCAAAGTATGACCTTTGTCTGCCTTAGTAATAAGTGCGTTGTTATCATGCAACTTAGTTTTTATCTTTTTAAGTGTCTTGCGTTCAGCCTGTGCTCTTAACTGTTTCTGTGTCTTACGACCATTAGTATTAGGGTTATTTAAAATTTTATTAAATTTATAGTTGATTATGTGGCGTGACTGGCTTTGGAGATTCGAGTCATCAATGGCCTTGACTGCAGTCTCGGCATTAATAACTTCATCAACAATATTATGTTTGTTATCAGGTGGCAAGTTATAGTCTAAACCCTTATTAAGTAAGTTCATTTCATCGTTATCAAATGCTATATCGGTGAGATTGACCGTGCGCGGGTAAAACGTATGTTTACATTCGGGAATATGAAGCGAACATTTTGCTGAAATTAAACGTTTAAGTTTCATAGTTTGTTTTTGTCGTAATGTACGCATTGTACCTGAAATGTATGTGTTTACTTTGTCTAATATATTATCTATAATTGCAGGATGAATCTGGTTATGAATTAATAAATGCAGTTTGAATAAAACTTTGTTAAGAGTGGCCTTTTTGGCATATAATGATTTAATTTCCTGTTTAACACGGTAAATTTCAGCGTGTTTCTTAGTATTTATTGCTGCCTTAGTATTAGAATTAATGTGTATAATGGCATATTTAGGAATGATTTTATGTTTTAGACAAAAAACATTAAATTTGATGTGCGTGTTAGTTTTAAAAAGCTGGATTTTAGTATTTTGATATTTGAATACCGCGCTTGCTTGATGAGCTTCTAATTTAAACATATTTAAAGCGGTCCAGGTCACTGTATGATAATTATATATAATTTACCTTAATTTCCGTCCAGTGACGTCAAGCGTAATTTGTTTTGGTTACGCGTTTCAGGCCATGTGGCCCATCCTCAGACCATCACTCCAAGAGGAGCTCGTTAAAAAATAAAAAATCCACAATAAAACAAACACATAATAAATAAATACAAAAATATATTAAAACATATAAAGGTGTTCTATTACACGAACACGGTGCACCGCGTGTAGCATGCCTGAACTGCGTCAATGGAACCTGTTATCTATTATTATCTGTAATCGATCGCAGCGCGGTATCATACAGTGGGTTGGACCTGAAGTTAAGTTTATCATTAAGTATGTCGTCACACGCATCTGGGTTATTATGACCTCTATATATCTCGAATTCTTCAAGCGCATCCATATAACGGCCTTTGGCACAATAATGTAGGGGTATGAAATTATTGTTGAAATTTGTATAAGAATGATTACATGAAATCAGATGCCTTGTAAAGTTGGATTTAATATTATCTATGGAAAAATTACCCCTGTTAAAATGGCTTTGTGGTTTGTGTTCGCGGAATCTTTTGATGAACGGTCTACCCGTTTGGCCGATATAAAATCGGTCACAATCGTCACATATAAGTTTGTAAATACCAGTTTTGGATTCAATTGTTGTTTGAATGACTGGGCGAACTAAGTTCCGTAGACGGTTATTTGTTTTAAAAATGACAGTGTAACCTAATTTATTTAAAGTGGATGTAAGGATCTTGGGCATCAACTCAGTGTATGTTGTTGTGATGTATTTGTTGTTAGGTGTAATATCATGTGTCTGTTTGGAACGACGGGATTTGTGTTTTCTAAGAATATTGTCGATCATTTGGGATTCATATCCGTTGGCCAGAGCTATGTGTTTAATTATGTTGAGTTCACACTCGAAATCATCATTATTTAGGGGGATCATGAAAAGTCTGTGAATAAAACTGTTGTAGGCCGCTAATTTTTGAGAGAAGGGGTGGTGTGAGTCTGCATGTATGGTCACGTTTGTGGTGGTAGGTTTTCTGTAAATTTTAAAGTTTAAGCTGTTAAGTTGCCTGGTGACAGTAAGATCAAGAAAGTTGAGTTCATTATTGGTTTCAGTTTCCATAGTAAATTGAATATTGTGGGTAACGGTATTTATATGATTTTTAAGATTACTGATTTGGCGTAAAGTACCGTTAAAAATTAGAAAAGTATCATCAACATATCGGCCATAAAAGATAATATTATTGGCGAAGATATTATTGTTAAGGATATAATTGTTCTCATAAAAGTCAAGATATATATCAGCCAACAGGCCGGATAACGGTGAACCCATGGCCAGACCGTCTGTTTGAATATAATAATTACCGTTGAAAGTAAAATAGTTTTGCTGAAGGATGAGTCTTAGTATGATAATTAGTTCTTTAATGAGTTGTGTGTCCAATTTGTTAGTATCATGAAGATTGTCATTCAAAATATCTAAAGTTTGGTTCACGGGTATATTTGTGTATAAATTGATGATGTCAAAGGAGGCTAGTTTGTAACTGGCTTGTAATTTTATGTCGTTGACTTTATTTATGAAATCAATATTGTTGACGATAATATGGTTGTTTTTGAGAAAGATGTTATCTTTAATTAGTGTGACGAGTTTTTTTGGCCGTTTTGAAACCCGGGGCCGTAGTAAAATTGACTAATGGCCTGATAGGAATGTCATCCTTGTGGATCTTGGGTAAGCCGGTAAGTTTTGGGGCGCGCGCGTTGATAGGTTTTAAGGAACGTCGAGTACGATCGTTAAATAAATTGGTACAATTGTTGATAGTACTATTTAATGATTTTACATATGAGTCAGTGGGATCGTAATTTATTATCTCGATATTGTTATCAGAAATGAACTTGTGTACTTTCTGTGTGTATGTGTCGTTATGGATTATTACCAAAGTATGACCTTTGTCTGCCTTAGTAATAAGTGCGTTGTTATCATGCAACTTAGTTTTTATCTTTTTAAGTGTCTTGCGTTCAGCCTGTGCTCTTAACTGTTTCTGTGTCTTACGACCATTAGTATTAGGGTTATTTAAAATTTTATTAAATTTATAGTTGATTATGTGGCGTGACTGGCTTTGGAGATTCGAGTCATCAATGGCCTTGACTGCAGTCTCGGCATTAATAACTTCATCAACAATATTATGTTTGTTATCAGGTGGCAAGTTATAGTCTAAACCCTTATTAAGTAAGTTCATTTCATCGTTATCAAATGCTATATCGGTGAGATTGACCGTGCGCGGGTAAAACGTATGTTTACATTCGGGAATATGAAGCGAACATTTTGCTGAAATTAAACGTTTAAGTTTCATAGTTTGTTTTTGTCGTAATGTACGCATTGTACCTGAAATGTATGTGTTTACTTTGTCTAATATATTATCTATAATTGCAGGATGAATCTGGTTATGAATTAATAAATGCAGTTTGAATAAAACTTTGTTAAGAGTGGCCTTTTTGGCATATAATGATTTAATTTCCTGTTTAACACGGTAAATTTCAGCGTGTTTCTTAGTATTTATTGCTGCCTTAGTATTAGAATTAATGTGTATAATGGCATATTTAGGAATGATTTTATGTTTTAGACAAAAAACATTAAATTTGATGTGCGTGTTAGTTTTAAAAAGCTGGATTTTAGTATTTTGATATTTGAATACCGCGCTTGCTTGATGAGCTTCTAATTTAAACATATTTAAAGCGGTCCAGGTCACTGTATGATAATTATATATAATTTACCTTAATTTCCGTCCAGTGACGTCAAGCGTAATTTGTTTTGGTTACGCGTTTCAGGCCATGTGGCCCATCCTCAGACCATCACTCCAAGAGGAGCTCGTTAAAAAATAAAAAATCCACAATAAAACAAACACATAATAAATAAATACAAAAATATATTAAAACATATAAAGGTGTTCTATTACACGAACACGGTGCACCGCGTGTAGCATGCCTGAACTGCGTCAATGGAACCTGTTATCTATTATTATCTGTAATCGATCGCAGCGCGGTATCATACAGTGGGTTGGACCTGAAGTTAAGTTTATCATTAAGTATGTCGTCACACGCATCTGGGTTATTATGACCTCTATATATCTCGAATTCTTCAAGCGCATCCATATAACGGCCTTTGGCACAATAATGTAGGGGTATGAAATTATTGTTGAAATTTGTATAAGAATGATTACATGAAATCAGATGCCTTGTAAAGTTGGATTTAATATTATCTATGGAAAAATTACCCCTGTTAAAATGGCTTTGTGGTTTGTGTTCGCGGAATCTTTTGATGAACGGTCTACCCGTTTGGCCGATATAAAATCGGTCACAATCGTCACATATAAGTTTGTAAATACCAGTTTTGGATTCAATTGTTGTTTGAATGACTGGGCGAACTAAGTTCCGTAGACGGTTATTTGTTTTAAAAATGACAGTGTAACCTAATTTATTTAAAGTGGATGTAAGGATCTTGGGCATCAACTCAGTGTATGTTGTTGTGATGTATTTGTTGTTAGGTGTAATATCATGTGTCTGTTTGGAACGACGGGATTTGTGTTTTCTAAGAATATTGTCGATCATTTGGGATTCATATCCGTTGGCCAGAGCTATGTGTTTAATTATGTTGAGTTCACACTCGAAATCATCATTATTTAGGGGGATCATGAAAAGTCTGTGAATAAAACTGTTGTAGGCCGCTAATTTTTGAGAGAAGGGGTGGTGTGAGTCTGCATGTATGGTCACGTTTGTGGTGGTAGGTTTTCTGTAAATTTTAAAGTTTAAGCTGTTAAGTTGCCTGGTGACAGTAAGATCAAGAAAGTTGAGTTCATTATTGGTTTCAGTTTCCATAGTAAATTGAATATTGTGGGTAACGGTATTTATATGATTTTTAAGATTACTGATTTGGCGTAAAGTACCGTTAAAAATTAGAAAAGTATCATCAACATATCGGCCATAAAAGATAATATTATTGGCGAAGATATTATTGTTAAGGATATAATTGTTCTCATAAAAGTCAAGATATATATCAGCCAACAGGCCGGATAACGGTGAACCCATGGCCAGACCGTCTGTTTGAATATAATAATTACCGTTGAAAGTAAAATAGTTTTGCTGAAGGATGAGTCTTAGTATGATAATTAGTTCTTTAATGAGTTGTGTGTCCAATTTGTTAGTATCATGAAGATTGTCATTCAAAATATCTAAAGTTTGGTTCACGGGTATATTTGTGTATAAATTGATGATGTCAAAGGAGGCTAGTTTGTAACTGGCTTGTAATTTTATGTCGTTGACTTTATTTATGAAATCAATATTGTTGACGATAATATGGTTGTTTTTGAGAAAGATGTTATCTTTAATTAGTGTGACGAGTTTTTTTGGCCGTTTTGAAACCCGGGGCCGTAGTAAAATTGACTAATGGCCTGATAGGAATGTCATCCTTGTGGATCTTGGGTAAGCCGGTAAGTTTTGGGGCGCGCGCGTTGATAGGTTTTAAGGAACGTCGAGTACGATCGTTAAATAAATTGGTACAATTGTTGATAGTACTATTTAATGATTTTACATATGAGTCAGTGGGATCGTAATTTATTATCTCGATATTGTTATCAGAAATGAACTTGTGTACTTTCTGTGTGTATGTGTCGTTATGGATTATTACCAAAGTATGACCTTTGTCTGCCTTAGTAATAAGTGCGTTGTTATCATGCAACTTAGTTTTTATCTTTTTAAGTGTCTTGCGTTCAGCCTGTGCTCTTAACTGTTTCTGTGTCTTACGACCATTAGTATTAGGGTTATTTAAAATTTTATTAAATTTATAGTTGATTATGTGGCGTGACTGGCTTTGGAGATTCGAGTCATCAATGGCCTTGACTGCAGTCTCGGCATTAATAACTTCATCAACAATATTATGTTTGTTATCAGGTGGCAAGTTATAGTCTAAACCCTTATTAAGTAAGTTCATTTCATCGTTATCAAATGCTATATCGGTGAGATTGACCGTGCGCGGGTAAAACGTATGTTTACATTCGGGAATATGAAGCGAACATTTTGCTGAAATTAAACGTTTAAGTTTCATAGTTTGTTTTTGTCGTAATGTACGCATTGTACCTGAAATGTATGTGTTTACTTTGTCTAATATATTATCTATAATTGCAGGATGAATCTGGTTATGAATTAATAAATGCAGTTTGAATAAAACTTTGTTAAGAGTGGCCTTTTTGGCATATAATGATTTAATTTCCTGTTTAACACGGTAAATTTCAGCGTGTTTCTTAGTATTTATTGCTGCCTTAGTATTAGAATTAATGTGTATAATGGCATATTTAGGAATGATTTTATGTTTTAGACAAAAAACATTAAATTTGATGTGCGTGTTAGTTTTAAAAAGCTGGATTTTAGTATTTTGATATTTGAATACCGCGCTTGCTTGATGAGCTTCTAATTTAAACATATTTAAAGCGGTCCAGGTCACTGTATGATAATTATATATAATTTACCTTAATTTCCGTCCAGTGACGTCAAGCGTAATTTGTTTTGGTTACGCGTTTCAGGCCATGTGGCCCATCCTCAGACCATCACTCCAAGAGGAGCTCGTTAAAAAATAAAAAATCCACAATAAAACAAACACATAATAAATAAATACAAAAATATATTAAAACATATAAAGGTGTTCTATTACACGAACACGGTGCACCGCGTGTAGCATGCCTGAACTGCGTCAATGGAACCTGTTATCTATTATTATCTGTAATCGATCGCAGCGCGGTATCATACAGTGGGTTGGACCTGAAGTTAAGTTTATCATTAAGTATGTCGTCACACGCATCTGGGTTATTATGACCTCTATATATCTCGAATTCTTCAAGCGCATCCATATAACGGCCTTTGGCACAATAATGTAGGGGTATGAAATTATTGTTGAAATTTGTATAAGAATGATTACATGAAATCAGATGCCTTGTAAAGTTGGATTTAATATTATCTATGGAAAAATTACCCCTGTTAAAATGGCTTTGTGGTTTGTGTTCGCGGAATCTTTTGATGAACGGTCTACCCGTTTGGCCGATATAAAATCGGTCACAATCGTCACATATAAGTTTGTAAATACCAGTTTTGGATTCAATTGTTGTTTGAATGACTGGGCGAACTAAGTTCCGTAGACGGTTATTTGTTTTAAAAATGACAGTGTAACCTAATTTATTTAAAGTGGATGTAAGGATCTTGGGCATCAACTCAGTGTATGTTGTTGTGATGTATTTGTTGTTAGGTGTAATATCATGTGTCTGTTTGGAACGACGGGATTTGTGTTTTCTAAGAATATTGTCGATCATTTGGGATTCATATCCGTTGGCCAGAGCTATGTGTTTAATTATGTTGAGTTCACACTCGAAATCATCATTATTTAGGGGGATCATGAAAAGTCTGTGAATAAAACTGTTGTAGGCCGCTAATTTTTGAGAGAAGGGGTGGTGTGAGTCTGCATGTATGGTCACGTTTGTGGTGGTAGGTTTTCTGTAAATTTTAAAGTTTAAGCTGTTAAGTTGCCTGGTGACAGTAAGATCAAGAAAGTTGAGTTCATTATTGGTTTCAGTTTCCATAGTAAATTGAATATTGTGGGTAACGGTATTTATATGATTTTTAAGATTACTGATTTGGCGTAAAGTACCGTTAAAAATTAGAAAAGTATCATCAACATATCGGCCATAAAAGATAATATTATTGGCGAAGATATTATTGTTAAGGATATAATTGTTCTCATAAAAGTCAAGATATATATCAGCCAACAGGCCGGATAACGGTGAACCCATGGCCAGACCGTCTGTTTGAATATAATAATTACCGTTGACCGTTGAAAGTAAAATAGTTTTGCTGAAGGATGAGTCTTAGTATGATAATTAGTTCTTTAATGAGTTGTGTGTCCAATTTGTTAGTATCATGAAGATTGTCATTCAAAATATCTAAAGTTTGGTTCACGGGTATATTTGTGTATAAATTGATGATGTCAAAGGAGGCTAGTTTGTAACTGGCTTGTAATTTTATGTCGTTGACTTTATTTATGAAATCAATATTGTTGACGATAATATGGTTGTTTTTGAGAAAGATGTTATCTTTAATTAGTGTGACGAGTTTTTTTGGCCGTTTTGAAACCCGGGTCCGTAGTAAAATTGACTAATGGCCTGATAGGAATGTCATCCTTGTGGATCTTGGGTAAGCCGGTAAGTTTTGGGGCGCGCGCGTTGATAGGTTTTAAGGAACGTCGAGTACGATCGTTAAATAAATTGGTACAATTGTTGATAGTACTATTTAATGATTTTACATATGAGTCAGTGGGATCGTAATTTATTATCTCGATATTGTTATCAGAAATGAACTTGTGTACTTTCTGTGTGTATGTGTCGTTATGGATTATTACCAAAGTATGACCTTTGTCTGCCTTAGTAATAAGTGCGTTGTTATCATGCAACTTAGTTTTTATCTTTTTAAGTGTCTTGCGTTCAGCCTGTGCTCTTAACTGTTTCTGTGTCTTACGACTATTAGTATTAGGGTTATTTAAAATTTTATTAAATTTATAGTTGATTATGTGGCGTGACTGGCTTTGGAGATTCGAGTCATCAATGGCCTTGACTGCAGTCTCGGCATTAATAACTTCATCAACAATATTATGTTTGTTATCAGGTGGCAAGTTATAGTCTAAACCCTTATTAAGTAAGTTCATTTCATCGTTATCAAATGCTATATCGGTGAGATTGACCGTGCGCGGGTAAAACGTATGTTTACATTCGGGAATATGAAGCGAACATTTTGCTGAAATTAAACGTTTAAGTTTCATAGTTTGTTTTTGTCGTAATGTACGCATTGTACCTGAAATGTATGTGTTTACTTTGTCTAATATATTATCTATAATTGCAGGATGAATCTGGTTATGAATTAATAATTATATATTTTATTTGGCAAAAAAGTCACTTTGACATTTGTACTTTCTATAGATACAATATAAATAAGAAACAGATAAACTTACAAAATAGGAACATATTGCAAACATTATTTTGTAAATAAATAGGTAAGTAAATATTTAAACAGAAAGAAAATCATTTAGTGATTTAGTGAATTGAACTTTTCTAGCTTCCGTTAATGTAAATTCTCGAATAATATCGTGTATATCAAGTATCTGACTCTGTTGACATAATGGAAATATTTGAAATCTGTGTTGTACATTTGTGGGGCACAAGTAGTTTTTAATAACTTTAAGTGTAGAAAAGGATTGTTCCGCAGATGCCACAGATACCGGTAATAACAAAATAATCCGAAGAGCAATTTTAAAAAATAACTATAACCTACTGAATTACCTGATGTACATCGTTTTCAAAATTATAAATAAATGCGTGACAGTATAAAACTTCTTCGCATAAATCTTCTGCGTCCATGTCTGATTCTCATGTGTTAATTTTTGTTGTAGCTTTTTACAAGATAATAAATATTCTTTATTTTGTGAACTACTTGACAAATACAAAAACTGAACTGAATTCATATGCTCTTTTAATAAAGTAACTCTTTATTGCTAAGATGCTGCTGTTTGATTTATTATACAGAGACAAATTTTTTAAATGAAATTTTAGGATCTACTATATTTTTTTATGTTTGTGTTCGTAATCAAATTGTGTTGTCTTTTTACGTCGCCTCAGTGGTCTATTACTAAAAACTACAGATTATGCGTCAAATTTTGCTGTGATTAATTTTGATTTTTTTATAATTTCTTTGAAATTTTCATCAGACCTATAATCATTTAGAAATTGATTTAGATCGTTCAGTTCATTTAAAGCAAGTTGGAGATTCATAGATGAAGACTGCAAAATTTTGTTGACAAAATTCACTTTATTTAAAATATCATACGAAACTCTAATAAACAAATAAAATGTTAACGTAGCAATTTTTTCACTTAGACAGTTTGCCTGATATTTGGACTGTTTATCCAGTTTTGAAGAGTAATTAAAAATTTCAAATAAAGCATATACACTTGAGGTAAATATTTTTAACGAGGTTTTATGGCATCATTTCTGCTCGGCCATCGTGTTTCAGATAATGGCTTTAAGGTTAAATCAGCTACATGAGTAGTTAAGATATTCCATCGGTAAACAGAAGAGGAAAAACCTATATAACTCTTGTACTATATTAAAGAAACCAATAGTTTCATGATTGATATTTGCAGCGTCATTAACTACCCGGATTAGACTATGGTTTGAACATGGGAGATAAAATGCACGGGGGATTTAAATCTAAAATTATTTTTTGTAAAATTATATTTTTGCCCCGCATATTAGAACCATTAGCATAGCCTTGATCTCTTAAAATATTTATGTCTAATTTAATTTATTCATTAAATCAGTAAGAAATAGTGTCAATCCAGCACTTGTAGCGTCTAAAATTAGATAGAATGCTAAAAAGTGTTCATGTATTTCAACCCTTTTATATTCTGAACTGAAATGAATGAATCTGTCACACTAATTTTTCAGTATGTGATAGGTTCGGAGTACAATCTAAAATAATTGAAAAATATTTGTATTGTTGACACAGGTTAATAATATTATTTTTAATATTTTATGACAATAATGAGAGTGTTTCATTTGGAATTTTTTCTCCTAAATTGGAGGGCGTATTTTTAAAGTCAGGTCACTTGCTACACGCTGCGTTTGCCGATATAAAAGGATCACAATTTTCTAACATCTCAATGCATTTAAAAAAATTGCCATTGTTGCGATCGTAAATTTTATTACTTCTGTTTGCCTAAAAACTCTACTACAAAAATTTTTCTTTTTATAACTTCATGCCAACGTTTGCTTTCATTATCACATATTATAACTAATTGTTACAAATGATCAATACGAGTTTTATTTTTTAAGGACGTAATTAATTATGTCCATTTTTTTGTAATTGCTCAAATGATATAAATTATTCTCATGACAAATCAGGTATATTTTAATATGTTGCCAGTCACCAAGTCCCTGAATAAATTTAATATGTTTGGAATTGTAAAGTTCGAAAAGTCTGCAGCAAAAGTAATAAACTACGTTTATTGAAACTGAATAAATTAACCAATTTCTATAGTACGCTTGGCTATTTTTAAATGCCTTTTATAATATGTACCGGTATGTGAACATTTTCGCCCGGAAGAACTGCGTAGAAAATTTCAATCTTCCGGCAGTTCCGGCGTTAAAAAAATCTTTAATGTGTTTAGGACCAGTTTCTAAACGGCTTGGCTTGTATGAGAAAATGTTTCCGGCCAAAGTCCGGGATCATCAAAATTGTGCCTTCAATAGATACATCACGTTCAGGGTTAGCTAAAACATCTTCAGTTTTTTCTTCTATATTGTCTGTGGGCTCCAGAAGAACGACTGTTTCTTCAGCATGTTCACTATTTTCAATAGAACTGGAGTTCTTTTCCAGCTGCCTGAGTGTATCAAAAATATCCTTACTGCAAACAGGAACTGGATCCGAGTCATTCTTCAATACTTGTTTAGTGAAGTACCGAGTATTTCTGGAAGCATTTTTCTCTCTTTCTTCTTCTCGTTTTCCTTTATTTAATAAATTTTGATACCCGGGAACTTTATTTTTATTTTTTTCTATTGGGACATCTAGTTACAGAAAAAATACTGAATTGCAATAAATTTTATTACTAAAATTCAAAATTAGTAGACTATATTTTTATAATATTAATAAGAAACAAAACACAATTTTTACAATCAATATTACAAGTATAAATTTACTAAAATTAATAATATTAATAATTTGTTAATTTTTATAATATTAATAAAAATTAATAGTAAATAAAATGTGGAATTATTAAGAAACATACAAATCAATTTCTTTAGCAAACTATCTAAAAGAGTGAAAATTAAATTTTTTCATGACAGCTTAAGAAAACTAAATATAAGTATGGAGATCTCCATATAGTACTTCGATGAAACAATCGGAATCACAGGATTAGTTTAAATTTATTACCTGATTAACAGAAATGTTAATAGTGTAGGCAGTTATATATGATCTCGCCACATTCGTACCCATTTTTATCGATACTGGTTTTTCGAAAACTGGAAGAAAGCCATTTTGTAGGATATTTAGTGGCCTTTTGATTGACGACTTTTCACTTCACACCATCTACTAACAAAACCACACAAGTTGGTTTTCCCAAATTAGAAAAATTTTGATTTTCTCAAGTTATCGTGAGACATAGGATTTTGCTATAAACGCAGATATCTCTGAAACTATGCAAATATTTGAAAACTATGCATCGTATCGAAACTTTACTTTTTTGCGATTTGTAGTGCTAGCGATTTGTAATCCACGAGTATACAAAAAAAATAATTGTAACCGAACTTTTCGTTAAAAAGTTATTAGCGTTTAAAAAGCGCACGTACTCGCGCGCGCACACACACACACGTACCACAGACATTTCTATGATTCGAAAGATAAGCCCTAAGATACTCTCCTTCTATGTTTTCTAGAACACCCTACTTATAGCCGATCACCGTACTTCCATTTTTATGGAAATAAAAATGAGAAATATATTACGTTAAATGTAGGAGAAAGGAATGACTAACTTGCCTTAGGCCTTAGTTCAAATTCAGACTTACTTCTATTTTTCTTGTTATTATTTTATTGCTGATGCACTGCGCTTTACTGTCCTATGTCTCATTACAAAAATTTACAACTAATAGCTTTTTGATTAGTGGTGTGATACAGTACACACACTTTAACAGCAAGATATAGAATAAAGTTACATAGCCATTACAAGTCTAAAGAATAAATATATACCACACAACAACAATTAAACGTATCACTTATAGCATAGCTTATAAACCTCAAGCACACTCGCCTTTCAATTAGTAAATGTAAATAAAAAATAAACTCCCCACAACAATGAATATTCCTGTTCACTTTCCGCAACAATTACAAAATCGCAAGCACACTCACTTGTCAACTATCGCAGCGTTTACATATCTCAGACGCACTGAATGAAACTGTCTTTGTTTCAACTCCTGACTCATAACTAACGATACAAAATTGACCTTGTATTCACAATATTAGTTACAGCCATAGGCATACGAACCGTTCTGAGCGCTTTACCAATTTAAAATGTGCGACTTAACATGTCAGGACCACCATAAGTCATAAAAATTTATCGAAAATACCCGTCCAGAGCACCGAAAAGGTTAGTACAATTAACTTAATGAACAATAATTTTTTTAAAGTATTTCATCCTCGCCTGAAATTTTTGGCGCCTTTACTATCCTGCCGCCTGTGTGCGCCGCACACTTTGCACACTGTGTTGGCGCGCCACTGTGTTGAAGAGTTGAGTTTGGAGTTTACTGTTCATTACGTCAAACAAATCGTTTGTCGACTTAATAAAATTTGCCGCAGGTATACAAAGTGTCTCGTCCCAAGTGTCTTATCTTTTTACAGCACACCTGTTACATTATACATCGCCTGCTCAGCTAGCAAAACGTTTTTCCTTTGAAATGTTGCACAATTAATATGATTTGGTGTCAGTTTAAATAGTGGTGTACCTAGGCTATTTGGTACCCGGTGCGGAGCTCGCATTTGTCACCTCCCCATAATGATACCCCCCTCCAAACGGCCAAACATTATCATTTAAATGGTACTCAGATTTGAGTTAGCTAATAACCGGATATAATGTCTTTATTTTCAACATAAATTTAGCTTTTCTTTCAACAATGCAAGTGCAATATTTAATATTACAGTAACTACACAAACACTATATTAAATATAGGCTATGCACATTTTCTTACATATTAAACTTTACTAGCACATGCCACTTACAGATACTGATACTACACTTCAAACTACGCTAAAATTGTTATCAGGATCAATGATCTGTTGCTGACTATGAATGAAATTATAAGTACAAATAGGACATTCATAAATCAAAATACACATTTTGATTTAAAAATACTTTAATATCTTCAGTAATTTGTGATTTAGTTACCGCATAATTCATTGTGAACACATACATCACATCAATATTTCTCTATGATTTTAGAAAGCTTGTATTTTCTGTTTTCGTACTTTGATTTCAGCGAATTTACTAATTGCATCACCAAAATTAATTTTATAAGCTGTTTTGTGATCGATTGAAAGCCTCGACTGGCTCATAGTAGAACGAAAACAACTTTTAATCGACTTAAGTTTAGAAAAACGTCGTTCACACAAGCAGTCGATACCCAAATTGCCAAATAGAGTATTAGTGCTAAACCCAAGTTTGTAACAGAGTTAGAAAATTTCATTTCAATTATGAATTCCAAAAATTTCAACGATGACCACTTCTTGCAATATTCTTGGTCGATAGCTTGATTTCAACAATGACGTCTTCTTTGGAGAATTCATCAAACGTTTAAATAAGATTTGATGATAGAACTTGCAAGTCTTCGTTTGAATGATTGACTAAGTTATTTGGTTTCAGAATAGAGAACAATTTTGACACTTTTTCCATTTACATTTTTACATTTCGTCCTATTATCAAGTTCTGAATGGAATAAATCCACACATTCAAACACAGCTCTTTTCAATTCTTGTTTTATTGTGCGGCAAACATCTCTCTACTTTTCCCCTGGTATCATCTTCTTGAACTTTCTTCTACCCCTATTTGCTACAGGAATGTCCATTTTTCACACATCTCGATAGCAAATGTGACGGCGTTGTCGACGATAGTATTACGTTCATCATTAAAATACAGCTTCAGGGATCGCATTTTGATCACACATTTTTCGAAGCTTATTCCCTTTATTTGCAAATATTATTGGGTACGATTAACTTCATCCAGTACATCACTACAGAGGGAAAGAAAACATAAGAATGAAAAGTCGCGGACAGCATTCAATAAGACCTGTGCTGAACTCCTCGTTTCAATATTTTCTTCCGGACTAGACAGTTCTTCAATTGCTTCCACTAGTTCAGTGAATTCTACCTTTACAGGTTTTACTGCCTCATGGTAGGCACTCCATCTTGTTTCTACCAATCTCTTGACAGAAATCGGTACATGTTTCTTCAGTACATCCCAACGATGAGTTGAGGCCGAGAGAGTGTAAACACTCTCTAGTGTTCCAAAAAATGTTACACAAGAGGGTACACTCCCAAATGACTGAACTCCATACAGGTTTAAAGAGTGGTTAGTACAAGGCACAAATAAAGCCTTAGGATTCTTCTGTTGTATCCTTGCCTGAACACCTGTGTAGATTCCTGCCATAGTTCGTACATTCCTGCATTCTCGTACCCTAGGCTTCGGCACATCTTAATATCAAGACCATACTTTTTAATGTTCTTCACAATTTCACTACTTATGAAATAAGCCTTTTTCCCAGTCAGACAGTAAAACCCCATAAAGGACTCCCGTACTTCTACTTTCCCACACTCAATGCGAACATATCGAATCACTTCACACGACTGCTCATTATGCGATAAATCTGGCGTACAGCCGAAAAGAACACTAAAGTACTTTGCTTTCCTAATATCAGACAATATTTCTCTGGTCTGTGGTTGGCCCGCGTAGCGCATAGAAGTGTCTCCTACTTCGTATAATCCCTTAGTTCGGGAATTCGCTAATAAAATAAATTCAGTTTTAGTTCTTGAGAACTGTATTATAGTATCTAACAGTAAGCGTGATTAATATGGAAAAAATGCAACAAAGCTACCCAATAATGTTTGGCTTCTTTCTGCATCTTTATTGAATTGAGAAATATTTCACAGAATAAGTGAGATGTGTAACATAATCTGTATTCACAAAACCTTAAAGTAATTATATAGTAGAAATTTAATTTTGTAACAAAAAAATAAATGAAAATAACATGTTATATTATACAGATTTTTGACAAATTTCTCTTATTTATCCTAAATTCATTGGGGGTTAATGTGCACACTTGACACCCCTAGCGAACGCTTTTATTTTGTTTCAGATAAATTTTTTCTAGAAAGTTTTTTATTATTAAATAATAAAAAAGAAACAGTAAAAAACAATGTTTCATTTAAAAAAAAAAAAGGTAAAGAAAACTTGCTCATAATGCGCATGTTGCATAATTATTCATGGTAAAAGGTATGCAACACATTCACCAAAATAGCCACTGTTTTTGAAAATATGTATATTTTTAAAGCTATTGAATTAAACTCCATATGCATACGTTGAATTGCTTTAGTGGCATGACCCTAACATCTTCTTCTGCTTTAAATGTCATGTCGATTGACTTAGTATTATATAGCGATAATAAAAAATCTTACCTTTGATATTAATAAAAGTTGAATGAAGAACGAAGACAAAATGATAGAACCTAATAGATAATATGCATAATCGAAAACTTGCATCAACTGTTTACATTCTAGGCCCAATAACACTCAACACAACGATCAGTCTATCAAAAATTGAATTTTAATACGTGTATGGATGGATGTATTGACATTCTACAGTACATCATACAAGCCAAACACTGTTAAAAGAAAACCATGTAATTATTCACTATTAATGATTCACTTCAGCGACTAGTTACTAAAACAATAACACCCCAACAACGCCGCGCGAACTGTCTGTTTACATCTGCTAGTCTACGTCTGCGGTCATCTTCTCGGATCGGGCGAGACTGTCGGTCAACTGAAGGGGTGGAAACTAACGTCAAACCACTGTCACACATCTGTCACATCACAAAGTAGATAATCATCTAACATCGTTGCGTTGGTTCACAATGTAGTTCAACGTAGGTGCTATTGTTTTCGATTACTTTGTCAGGTTGTAGCTACTAGAAACTACTTATAATATTTATAAATATCTAGTACTCTAAGAAAATTTAAAAGCAGAAAAATCAATATTTTTTCTAAATTGAGAAACAAAATTCATATTTGAAAATAGTACCCGGTGCGGACCGCTCCCCCCTCATCAGTACAAGGTACGCCACTGAGTTTAAGGCATGAAGATATTTATATTGTTTCTTTTTTTGTACTGTTAACTAGCATTTTGAGTGGCTGCGGTGAAATATGTTCTCCAATTAGTAAAACGTTTTGCTGTCCACTGTTTTTAGTGTAGTTAAACATGGTAGTGGTAGGCCTATGTGCATTTTTTCTAATATGAATTATTTAGAGAACATAAGCACCTTTTGCTTATTTAGAGAACAGTAAAGGCTTTGGTAATATCTTCACTACTCCAGAATTTTATTTTTTTCTTCACGTTTAAGAGAATACCAACTTGTGTTTTTGAAAGGACCCCTCCTAAAATGTTTTTCACTTGTTGAGATACGAAGGGCTCAGGATGGAAAGGGGCTACGTCCACTTTTGTAAATTTTACAGGAAGGAGAACTTTAAGTTTTAATCCAAAAATCTTTTTATCTAATTGTATTATATAATTTATTTTAACATGCCGCAAACTTTGTTGGTTTTCATTCAATAATTCAATAATTTGTTGTTTGGTAACATTCAATAATAACCAAAATAAAGGACCCGTAAACTGTAGAAAGAATGTTAAAAAGTACACTTTGGGTACACTTTGTGCCGTGAAAGAAAGGGCTCGGTCCACGGACTTCTTTTTGTAAAGTGGTGTTATGAAAGACGACCACTGCCGAAACGTGTCTGAAGTTGCCTTAACTATTTCAAAAGTTGACAGCTTCTTTCTTGCGTTTTAAAAATTTCAATCCAGTTTTTTGGGTTTTCTGTATGTGAGTTTTGATTTATAAGCCCAAAATTTTTATCGCATTCTAGATATGAATGTCTTTTTATAAGAAATGTTACTTTAATATAATCAAACTTATTTTCAAGATGAATTAAATACTGCAGAAATCGAATAACCATGAAATTTTTATTTTGCCCTGCGCAAGAATCGCAGAAGATTTATAATTTTCTTACAGAACAGTCAAGATAATCGTAGCAAAATTGATGTAACATTGAAACAAACATCGACACTACCTTTCTTCCCAATATTTTCGAGATAAACAAAAATCAGTCTTAGATCCATATAAAAGATGTACAATAAATGAAAATTTGGATAACTATCTCTTGTAGTATACTTCATTGGTCTGTACATTTGGATGGTCGATTCTCTGAGAAATCCATGAAAATTGCTTCCATGTCTGTCTGTTTCCTGCTCTCTATTTTAGCTTTCCTCTTTCTGTCTTAAAATGTGGCTGTTTTTAATTTGTGCGCATAATTTAGTCTCTTTAATTTTGTTAATTCATCTTCAATTCTCTTAAAACCACTTACGGTACATTATTACATTTACTCTTTTCTAATTGTAGACATTTAACCTATGCTACATACTCATGGCAACTGCTACAAGTGTCTGTCCTAGGTAATCCAAAACTAATATTAAAATTTTAATAAATATGTCCCAATATGTTTCATATGAAACCGTAACTGTAAGGTAAACTTCTTTAAATAAAGAGTACATTTTTGTAACATTAAGTTCTTCTGACAAGTAAGTCTTTTCTGAATCTTTTAAACTACAGTTTAAAAGACTTTTCCTTCCAGGAAAAGAAGCAATGTGTTTTTTTTAACAATATTTATTTTGTCGTCATCAAATTTCCAAGGTCTGTTTCTATGTTGGCCTCTTTTATCAATCGGACATTTCCCACCTTTTCGTAAGCTGGTTACCAAATACGCTATTATCTTTTTAGAAATACCATGAATAGAAATAAAAGCCTCACAGCACACCGTAACTTCTTTTACTCCATTCTCTATGGAACAACGATCTCTGAATTTATAAAATTCATTGTCAAATCGTGCCTCTGCTTCATCCTTCCTTAGCCTTCTTCGTTGTACTGGAATTACAGAAACAAGATCACATAAATAACTATTCTGAATATTAACAGATTCCATTAAATTAAAATTTTTTTAAATGTCATTTCTAGTTTTTTCAGGAACAAGATCAAAACATTTCATGGAACAATTTAAATGGTCACCTATAATATGTGACATTAGGTTAAGTTTTTTTTACCTCAGACCATGTTTTACCTCAGACGATTTTTACCATGTTTCTTCCTTTTTTTGTAGTAAACCCTGTGAATCTTCACAATCACTACTCAAGCAATCCAACTTCCCTTGCCTTCCATTACACCACACGCTATATTTTTACGTAATGCGGAACGTTCTCGTGCGTTCGATGCTGTCGTTCTACAAGCTTCTCGATTAGCCCTGCCGGTGTGTGTTTCTGCCAAGCCCGCGCTGAAGTATTCTATAGAATTATCTAGTGCTTGTTAAGGACGCATATTATAGAACCCTGCAGACTATAAATAGCCCACACCTGCCGCTAAGTTTCAGTTTACTTCGGGCGATTACTTAGTGTGTTTCAAGTGGCTATTAGTGAAAAGTGATTATTGTGCGGGACTCTATTAGTTGACATTATTATTGCGTGTGCTGTAATAATTTAAATTATTGTACGAGTATTATCTTGCTGAATACCGTGTTGATTACAAAATGTTAATTGTGATAATTAAAGCTGGTTATTAGTGATTTCATTGGTGTCTTGTATTTTGTTTTCCACTGTAGGATATGACGATGAGTGAGACCGTCGTAACAGTGGGTCAGAAGTGCGGCAGAATCGTTAACAGTGGAAACTTTGTACAAGACTAGTGAAATTTGTAATTAATCGGTAAACAATGGATGCTAGTCAGATGATGGAAAATTTCCAGCCGCTGCTTTTGCAGACAGAGAAACGACGACGATGGGACACAGCAGAAGCAGAGAAACGTCAGGAGGAGTTAGCGGAAGACACACAGAAAACCCTCCTGCTGGAAACACAAGAACGCCAGAAAGCATTACTACTAGATTCAGAGGAACGGCAGAAAGCACTGTTGCTCGATTCGGAAGAGAAACGTAAGCAAGAAGCTGGTAAAACGGAAACTCTTTTTGAAGCTATGCAAAAACAATTGTAAGAACATACTACCACAGAGTTGGGTCTCCTACGTGGTGACTTGGGTGAATTATACAGTGGTACAGTGGTGAATTATAGTGGTACAGTGGTGAATGGTCAAGAGGTAAGATTGTCTACAGTCCAAAAATCGGGATCAAATATCGAACAAACAATGTCAGAAAAAGTATCTGCAGTAGAAGACTCAATTACAAACATAAGAAAACAAATTAAAAGTAGTGTTGAGCAGTTGATGAAGATACAACCAAAACAAATGTCTGAACAGACTGTACCAATGATAAAGACAATAAAGTCACCTTGCCTGCGGTTGAGGCAGTTCATATCAAAGATCCAAACTTTGACGGAAGCATTCACTGGGCGACGTACCTTAGACAATTTAAAGCCGTCGCATGCGCAAATAATTGGACAGATAAAGAGAAGGCAGTTGTACTCGTTCTCACTTTAAAAGGACCTGCCGCAGAGCTACTACAGAAAGTGCCACCTGACAGCCAGAACACCTATGGCGAATTGATAAAAGCTCTAGAATTACGGTATGGTGATAAACATTTGGCATACTAAATTACCAGCAGTTTAGTAAAACCTGACGGAACCGGATATGTACCTATTAGAGTGACAAATATTTTCGATCAAGCTGTCACTTTACAAAGGAATACACTCCTATGTAAAATGACTCCTGTGGCCTGGGTAGCCGGAATGACGCAGCGAAGATCCAGTACTACGAACACATCCGAATTACCGTAGGAACTTCAGGAATTCTTGATCAGATCTTCTAACGACCTCTCAAGTGATAAGGTAAACAAACTCAGACGGATTTACATGAATTTAAAGATTCTTTTGCAGTTCGGGGCCAGTCATTGGGAAGAACCTCTCTTGTACAACATCGCATCAATACCGGGGACACAACGCCGATACGCGAACCTCCTCGAATTCCTCCTTTAGCTAAGCAAGAGGAAATGTCTCGTTTAGTACAGGACATGTTGACAGAAGGAATAATCGACCCTTCTTCAAGTGCTTGGTCTTCCCCGGTAGTGCTGCTAGCGAAGAAGGACAGTAGATTACGTTTCTGCGTAGACTATCGTAGGTTGAATGACGTAACAAAGAAAGATTGCTATTCACTACGTCGCGTTGACGACACACTCGACACATCTGGAGCACAGCGGTTTTCCACATTGGACCTAAAGAGCGGATACTGGCAAGTGGGTCTACATCAAGAATACAAGGTAATGACCGCTTTCTCGACCCAACGTGGTCTATTCCAATTTAACGTCATGCCATTTGGACTCTGTAATGCAACGGCAACATTTGAAAGGTCCGGTCCTCCTAGGCCTGACATGGAAAACTTGTCTTGTTTGTTTAGACGATGTCATAGTCATCAGGAAGACCTTCAGATACCATTTGGGAAACCTTAAGGAGGTTCTAACTAGAATTCAGGGTGCACAACTGAAGCTGAGCCCGAAGAAATGTTCTTTATTCCAGAAGGGATTACAGTGTTTGGGCCATCTGGTCTCGGCAGCGGGTGTTAGCGTGGATCCTAATAAAGTAGACACCGTAAGAGACTGGCCAGTTTCGAAGAGTAAACACGAAGTTCGGAGTTTCCTGGGGTTGTGCTCATATTACAGACGTTAGGTGAAAGGCTTCACTACTATTGCTGAACCACTACATGAGCTAACGGAAAATAAACGAAACTTCCAGTGGTCGAAGGAGGGTGTTCAAGCATTCAGGACTTTAAAATTCCATAACGTTCGCAGCTTTCCCAGCTTCCGAAGAGAGGTACATCGTAGACACAGATGCAAGCAATACTGGTCTAGGAGCAGTTTTGCCTCAAGTGTAAAACAGAGAAAAACGAGTAACAGCGTTTTACAGGAAGAGAAATTATCGTGTTTCAAGGAGAGAACTGCTGGCAGTCGTCCGATCTTTGGAGCACTTCCATAAATACATCAATGGGAGAGAGTTTTCATTACGCACCGATTATGCATGGCTTGCATGGCTCTTGAAATTTAAAAATCCGGAAGGGCAGTTGGTATGGTGGTTCGGACGTCTGTAAGAGTACAACTTCAAAGTAAAACGTCGGCGGGGATGCCTGGATGGTAATCTTATCCATGATCTTCTTATCCCGAAGACCGTGCTCGGAAGATTACTGTAACTTAACACTACCGGTTACAGCCAGTTGAGTGGTAAAACACATTTATATCATTAGTATATTCTGATGTAGTAGATTATTAATATTAATTTTAGTAATGTTAGTAAGTAGACGTACAGAGGAGAATTGTACCAAGTATTTGTTATATAAGTAAGAGGTGTGTACTAGCGAGGCGACACGTTGGTGCCGAGCAAGTGTAAAATTGTGTTGTATGTACAACTTTCTAAGTCGTAAAGATATAAAACGCTTTGTTTGCACAAAACAGCAAAAAATATAAAGTACCGTTAGAAAGAGCGTGTTTTCGGCCATCAAAATACAAAGACTGAGACGTCATAACGGGGATGGTTTTAGAAAGCAAATTTCTCTTTTTAACGAGGCAACGTTCTGGCGGAAAGAAGTGCGCATCTATAAGAGTTCTCCAACCATGGACAGCGTCACCTCTGCACGTGAAGTTATTTCGAGTGTTAATTGGATAATTTCAAACTTACCGGCAACACGTTTGAATTTTGGCCAGTGATGGTAATCTTAAGAGTAGCGGCAGTATGGGAAGTCTATGTGAAACTATAAAAGTAACAAGTGAAGGAACTTAGGAGGGAATCGAGAGAATCGGCAGTCAGTTACCAGTTAGCAAGCAGTCAGTCCGTGGAAGTTTGTTAATGGGAGTTTTTGCTAGTTGTTGTTAGAGAGAGTTAGAAGTTATGCCTTAAACAATCATTAAGCAATCTAAGACAGTCTGTAACGTATTCATTCAGTCAATCAGTATTCGGTCATTAGACAAACCAGTTAGTTATCGTCATGAAGAAGTCAAGTAAGTAGTTAGGAGGAAGTGAAGAAAAGAACAAGCGGTCATTAATAAGTCAAGCAGTATTATTTATCCTGTGCGCGGCATCAAGAGCGAAGCAGTATTATTTATCATGTGCACGGCCGTACGAGAGAGTCAAAGTTTCGGAAAGCGTGGAGATGAATTGTTATCGCGATAGTGTGTGAATGAAAGCAGAGTAAGATCAATTGTGTTGTGAGGTGTAAAGTGTGGAACGAGCAGGACGGAGAAATGGATAATCAAACTCAAGTAATCGTATCAAATTAAATGTTGTAATCAAATAATTTCATGTAGTAAAGTTGTCTACCTAAGTTACACCCGTTTCATTCTAAAAGACCCCATGAAGTGTTCAGATGCTGAAGCGTATTTTATATCTTACGACATAGAATCAGAGTACAAAGTTTAAATGGTTAGTATAAATTTGAATGATAGTTCGATATTTATGATATGTTAGATCTTAAGTCATGTCGTTGATCAAAGTTAATTTATGACGAGAATGAAGGAGATTTCTAGTTCCAAGAGTAACTTAGCAATGTTATAAATAATATTCAATGTGTTAATTAATCTCTTATAAATTATAATAATATTCAATGTGTTATTTAATCTCGTATAAATTATAGAGAATAGTCAATGGACTAATTAAGCTCTCATAAATGACAGATGATATTCAATGTGTAAATCAAGTCCTTATCACTGATAAATGATATCCAATGTGTTCATGAGTCTCTTGTGACAATTAGAATGAGATAAAGAAATTTAATATCAATTGAGAAGTTATTTAATCTGTCAAATTTGTAATGATAATGATGTTATATGTTATATTATTTAAATGTATACAAGTGATAAATATAGTATTGTTTATTTAGCATCTGAACATAAGAGTTGTTATTAACAACAAACCCTGAGATTCCTAATTATCTCTGGCGCCCGGCATTTTATATTTAATAATTATAACATAAATTTAAATAATTGTATATTTGGCGGACGAACGTAAAGTTTTTAAAAGAACCGCGTCCAGTGAGAAGTTATATTTGGCGCACCAAAACGTGGAGCTTTGTGATAATTTTATATTACCATATAAAAACTGTGGAACTTTCCCAGTTACTGACGATGGAAACCGGTACATCATGGTTATAGGTGACTACTTTACTAAGTGGATGGAAGCCTACGCAATTCCAAATCAGGAATTTACCACTGTTCACACAACTTTTGTTGCCGTTATGGAGTCCCTATGGAAATCCATACGGATCAAGGGAGGAATTTCGAGTCAGGAGTGTTTAAAGAGTTATGCCGTCTACTCGGAATTCGAAAAACCAGGACAAAGCCTCTCCATCCTCAGTCGGACGGAATGGTTGAGAGGTTCAACAAGACACTTGAGCAGCATCATTCAAAAGTTGTTGATTTTGATAAATGGTATACCATACGACGATCAAGGAGACCATCGTAACACCACTAGTAAGCTCCCGGAGCTGCAGAACTCACTAAACGTTTTGAATGAAATACATTTAATATTAACTTAGTTAAATTTCAATATTAGACAATTTTTTATATTATCAGGAAAATTAGAAGGCCCAACTACGCTCCTATTTTATTAACAACAATTGTAGAGCATAACAAATTATTAACATAACTATTGTGGAGGAGACAATCATAAAATAAATATTAAAATGTTCAGACTTCTGCGTTGGATTTTTCGTTAAATTTGTAACCATAATACCTAAATAACAAATAATTTAGTAATAGCTTTTTAGTTTATGTATAGTTATGTCTATACGCCTATATCTAACTTTATGTACAAATACACACAGGCCTAACTAATAACAATATATAAAGTTTTTTTTTTTTGAAACATAGTTCACAAACTTTTTGAAAGCGATCCAAAATTAGCAATGAGTGTTGAGACATATTAATTCTGTCAAATTATTACACACACCAAATACAGATACTACAGATACAAATTTTGTATTTTCAATAAAATTACTCATAACTTTATCTCTAAATAAACTTTTAAAATTTTATTAAAATTTTGTGTTTTATTTTAGTTAAAACAGTTGAATAGTAAACGTTACATTTTAATTATGGGTTAAAATTCCATTTAGAATAAAATCCGGCTGAGTTTTAGAAATTCTTGATCCCTTTTAAGGCTCTGGTGTCTTAAAATTTTGAAATTTCCAGAATCGTACACTATATTCAGATTTGGTTTAATTTGATACCCCAAATAGTTTTTTTTTCACAATTTGTCTCCTGCCCATTACTTTTCAGGGATGTCTAAAAAACTCTGAAAAGTAAAATCATGGACACGCATGTCAAATTTTACAAAAATCGGTTTATGCCTTCAAAAGTTATCTTGCGACATACCCCAAACAGACAGATAGGTAGACAGCAAATCAAATGCCAAACGTTCGAGTTTACACTGAAGACTCTCTTTGTTCATTTAATTAAATACACATTACGACATGAATATTAGACCTACTTTTAGGAGTGGAAATTGACGTGGAAAGAGAATATGTAATTTTTTTCTTTTCTGTGGTTCACACAAATCAAAACATTAGTCTGAATAGATTTCAACTTGCTGTCATCCTTGACGGAGGCTTGAAATTAGCTATTTCTAAGGGGTCTTGTTACAACGAAGATCATTTATTGAGCTTAAGCTAAACAAGTTCTTAAACGCAAACATGATTAGAAGTATTTTTTAAAGATAGTTTCAGTTCTTAATTTTCTTAATTATTCATTATCACTTTTAATTTTTAGGGATCTAGTAGTAACATCGTGTTTTCTTTCTTTCCTTAACTGTTTTCTGATTTGATAAACAGTATGTCTATTTCAGCTAGTCAAGTCCTTCTCTGTCCACGAGACCCATCCTCAATAGCTTCGATTTGAGCTGTAATATACTCTGCTTCAGTTTTACCAGCTTTTAAGTTTTCCTACACAGAAATATGTAGTCCTACCAGAGCATAGAGTATTTTTTGTGTGTTTCTACGAAAATATTCTACAATTGAAGTGGAACATCTTAATTGTTCAACCTTGCGATACGACATAGTAAAAAAAAAAATATGTGCATTATTCCGGCACATTTGTGTAGTCACAAACCAGCAGTACTCGAATATCTAAACAGGCATGAGACCCATGGCTGCAACCACCCTACATATCAAACTTCTTCATTTTCTTTATAATAACTGATGATGCCTACATTTTGAATTTAATGCCACAAGGACTGTGTAAAACAAAAATAACAGCCGGTCACGTCCACGTCTGGAAAGACAAACGTTAGCGCTCTAATTGAGCCGTAATTGTCCGACTTGACTTTTTAGGTAACCATCCTTTCTCCTTCAAAATACTGATTAGCTGAAGATACGTATATTTTATATTTTTTATTTTCCATAGGAATGTGCACGATTGAATAAATAGTAGCTTCACTGACATTATTTACAATATACACACTCATGTACAACTGAGTGAATTGTTTTAATTACATTTTAAAAGTACCGTCGGGATAGAAGAATGTGTAAGTCTTCAAAATGGTTTTTACCCCATTGAAACAAAAAACTAGTATCTTTCAATGCATTTTTAAAATTTCGAATAAAAATGGAGTTCCGTCAGCGAACTTCGTTAGAGAATCATTGAGGATGATTTCTAGGCTGTTGGTCGTATTCTGCATAGTTCCTAGCGCTTTCCTCCTTTCCTTACAAAGGACTGACTTTGCATTACTGTATTTTGATATTTGGGTCACCAAGTTGAATCTCTGTTCGTAAAGCGGTTGAAACTCCTGCCGGAATACGTGGTGAACCTCCTTGTTCAGTTTTCTGGCGCTTTTTTTGCAGTTTTTTTTAGCGATTTTGATACTAATGTTTCTGCCAGATGTGGCACGCAGAGATAATCCTACGAATCCACGATGATTCTGTTCCTTGCTATGATGGATCTTCGACACGGTGAAGTTTTTCCTTCGTACACACAAAGATTGTAATATATTCATTTGAACGTTTAACCCTATAGTGACAGCGCTCGTGAAGGGTCTTTCCTTTCATAAAATGACCTTCAGATAAAAATTCATGACATTAACTCTACTGTGCCACAACAATTGCCAAACGAAAGGTGCGAATAGCTCCCCTTCGTAAAAAACGTATTTTAATTTTCTTAATCAGATTTGTATTTAATAATTTTCTTTTAATGTCTCCTAAAATGTGTTCGTTCTAACCAAATGAAAACCCTGGGATAGTAAAGAGGCTTATTCGCTACATAGATATGTGCAAAAGCACGACTACACGGGTTAAAAAACTTCAAAGAGAAAGTTCCAGCTTTCTGAAAAATGTATAAGACAATATTAATCAACAGCATCAGACCTGAAATAATTAACTACATTTAACTGAGTGATTTTATTTGTCATTAACAGGCGCGGGATCGTACGCACACGTGCGCGCGCGCGGTCTCTCTCTCTCTCTCTCTCTCTCTCTCTCTCGCGCGCGCGTGCACACACACACACACACACACACACACACACACACACACACACACACACACACACACACACACACACACACACACACACACACACACACACACACACACACACACACTAGTAGTAGTAGTTTGATAATGAAACTGTGATTTCTGTAGTTATGTGTGATGTATCATTTATTAAGTGATATAGGAAATATTAAATTAAAATAATAATAATATTAAAAGTATAATATTAAAAATTATATATTATTATTATTATCAAAAAATTATAGATAATGAAAAAAAGTTAGTACATGCTACAGTTTAAACTACAGGGCTAAAAGTTGCAGGTTTCTGAAAAATGTGTAAGACAATATTCATACAGCAGGAGGCCTGAAATACTTAACTTCTTTTAACTGAGTGATTTTATTTCTCATTAACAGAGGCACACACAAGGGCGCGCGCGCACACATACACACACACACACGCGCACACACACTAGTAGTTTCAGATTGAAACTGTGATTGCTGTAATTATGTGTGATGTATAATTTATTAAGTAATAGCCTATAGAAAATATTAACTAAAAATATTAAAAGTATAATATTAAAAACATGTGCGAACTTTCCTTTGACTACTCAAAAATTCTAAGCGAGAAAATTGTAAGTGTGGGGAATTGGTAGGAACTTGCTTTCATAATTGACTACATTCAAAGTTTCAAACATATAGAGTTTCTTGATGCACAAAGACATTCAGTCATTGATTTTACCATAATAAGCCTTTTAGAAAAGCATTGAAATATACATTGTAGACCTCGACAGGGAATGCAAATATTTAAATAGCTGCTGATGAATGTTTATTAAGCGTTTGGAGAGAAATGAAAAATTACTCTGAAGCTTTTCTACTGTTATTAGTTTTGTAATATACATGTTTTTTATTACGTAGTAGCGAGTATGTAGAGACTACTATAATTTACAGTTCCAATAATATTAATAAAAACGAAGTCAGAAGTAAATTAGGTAACAAATGACTTTCCAGCCTATTACACACACAAAACATCCTAAGAAAACAAAATAAAATATTGTTTTGATATCACTATAACAGGTGTAATACTGGCCAAATAGGCACATAGCAACTGTTTGTGTAAATAAATAGATGTGACTGATCGTAAATTGTTTTTGTTACTTAAACAATTAGAGAGTTATGCAAATATAATATAATAAACTATGTGGAAGAAAAGAGACTGACTGCCAGTGTTGCCAGATAAATCAAACCTCTCTTCTCCACATAGTTACTCAAAATTTCCCACTTTGGCATAAAAATGTCCACTGCCAGAAATATGTGTATTTTTATGCAACACCTATTTTAAAGAACCTGAGTATATTCTAAGTGTTCAAATACTATTCAGCTCAACATAAATTTCAAAAGTATTCAGCTCGATCTCAGCAGACGATTACGTTGTGTTTGATCATATTAAAATTTTTTTTAATATCTACGAGGATTGTTCAATAGAAACACGTTTAGGGGCTGTAAAGCATTTTTTATTCAACGATTTTAAAAGAAGTCTCCATTAACATTAAGGCATGAGTCCCACTGTTGCACTAATCTGTAGATTCCCTGCTGGTAAAATTCTTGCGGCTGTTTACGGAACCATTCGCTAACAGCAAACTCTACCTCAGCGTTCGATTTGAACCGCCGTCCTTTTAGTGATTTCTTTAATGGGCCAAAAACATGATAATCGCACGGGGACAAGTCGGGACTGTAAGGTGGATGTTGTAAGACTGTA
Organism: Magicicada septendecula; assembly: GCA_034769895.1. Classification (NCBI taxonomy): domain Eukaryota; kingdom Metazoa; phylum Arthropoda; class Insecta; order Hemiptera; family Cicadidae; genus Magicicada; species Magicicada septendecula. Next base: position 166,520,805 of record CM068376.1, on the reverse strand, counting down.
AGACTTCCCACTTCATACAACCAAACAGATCTTGAATCGTCTGGGCTACATGGGGTCGAGCATTATCATGCAGAAGAATGACACCATTTATGAGCTTCCCGGGACGTTTATTCTTGATGCTGATCCGTAAGCGTTTTAAGCTGTCTGCATATCGCTCAGCGTTGATGGTGACACCAGGTTCTTTAAAATCTAAGAGTAGCACACCCTGATAATCAAAGAATACGGTCACCATTACTTTTCATGCCGAAGGTTGGGACAGACATTTTCTCGCCTTTGGAGATTGTGCATGCTTCCACTGCATACTCTGACGTTTGGATTCTGATTCGTAGTGATAACACCAAGACTCATCACCGGCAACAATTTGGTGTAGAAAGGCATTACCTTGTTGTTGATAGCGCATAAAATGCTGTAATGATAAGGCCGAACGCAAATTTTTCTGCTCATCATTAAGTAGTCGTAGAATCCACTGAGCAGCAACTTTGTGATAGCCAGGACTATGAATGATGGAATGAACAGTTCCTACGCTGATGCTCAACATTTGAGAAAGTTCTCTAACTTTGATGCGCCTATTTGCGCGTAAAGCAGTTTCCAGCTGTCACATTTTCATCTGATGCTGCAACACGTGCAGGTCCGGGACGGGCCAAATCTTTAGTGGATTTGTCCACTTCCTTGTCGAAATTTATTGCACCATTCAACCACTGCCGTATGAGAATATATATAGCCACCATATACAGCTTTCATTCTCGTATAAATTTCCATTGGCTGACGCCCGTCAGCGGCCAAAAACTGAATAACAGCACGCAGATTATCTCTTTGGACGGATTTTCTATCATAGATGCCATTTTTCAACCCAGTCACAACGCTTAGAAAAGAGCATACTGAAAATGTTTTTGACAGATCCGTCACTATTACTTAAACTGATAGCATAAACAAATGAATTCCGTTGCCATGGCGATGAAGTCACGGCTGCGCAGATCAAACATGTTTCTATTGAACAATCCTCGTACATTAGTCTTGTAATTTAAATATGAATATGTAAACAATGTATTTGAACATTTAGAATATTCTCAGGATTTTAAAAATACGTTTAAGATAAAAATACACATATTGCTGGCAGTGGAAATTTGTATGCCAAAGTGGAGAAATTTTGTGTATTCATTGTGTGTATGGTCACCAAGTTGCAATGGTTAATTTTAAATAGGTTAGATACCTGATAATCCTTCATGCAACTTACTTGGTCGCTATGCACGACGCGTTTCGGGATCAAGGTCCCATCTTCAGGTGTTCACTCGGGTCGAGGTCGTCAATTCATAAAAACACACACATCAAACATAAAAAACACTGAATTTAAACACTCATACTTCGCGAGAGGGGACGATGCGCATCGTCGAGAAAGTAAACATGCACTGGCCGTATAAAGTCCAAAGTAGAGATAAGTTGGTCGTACTCTTCATGTCTGTGCCAGTTTTTGTATCACAGTATCGAAGATTTGAATTTGAATGACACCATATCATTCAACAGGCACTCTTTCTGTGACTTGGCCGCTTTATATATCTCATACTCTTCTAATGCATTCATATATCGGCCCTTCTTACAAAAGTGTATGGGTTTAAAATTAACAGAGAAGTAAGTGTAACTGTCATCACAATCAATCAGGTGTTGCGCGTAAGTCGATTTACTGTTTATCACATTCTTCATGGGCAGGTGTTCCTTAAACCTCTCTTCAAAACGTCTCCTCGTCTGGCCAATGTAAAATATGTCGCAATCATCACACACAATTTGTAAACGCCAGGGCGTGTCTCTACGCTTCTGTGTATCTTGGGGCGCAGTGGATTTTCAATGTTATTTTTTGTCATAAAGGTAACTGCGATATTGTATTTCTTAAATTGGTTTTTTATAATGTTAGGCAACAAAGGTGTGTACTCTACCGATATATATCTGTCAGTATTATGCACCGCGCTGTTCGGAATTTGAGTTTTGAGTTTGCGCCTGGAGATAAGTTTATCTATTATAATAGCGTTATAACCGTTAGATATGGCGATGTGTTTTAAAGTGTTTACTTCGTCAATGAAGCAATCTTGCTCTAAGGGTACAGTAAGAAGTCTATGGACAAATGTATTGTATGTCGCCATTTTCTGGGACCACGGGTGATACGAATGAGCGTGTATTGTGGTGTCAGTGGTAGTGGGCTTTCTGTAAATTTTAAATTTGAAAGAGTCCTGACATTTAATTATGGTCAGGTCAATAAAGTTCAGTTGGTTATTCTCCTCTGTTTCAAGTGCAAATTGTATGTGTTTGTTAACACTGTTCAAGTAGTTTTTCAGAAGCTCAATTTGTCTTAATGTGCCATCAAAGACGATAAAAGTGTCATCGACATACCTGTAATAGGAAACGATGTTTTTACGGTACTTATTATTACTAGAAAATAAATATTCACTTTCGAAAAAATTAAGATAAAGGTCAGAAAGTATCCCGCTTAGAGGAGAACCCATGCTCAGGCCTTCCTTTTGGTTGTAGTATGTATCGTTGAAAGTGAAATAATTTTGGCGCAATATTTCTTTAAGCAACATAATTAGATCATTTACGGCCTGTGGGCTTAATGTGGCGTTGGCCATTAAGTTTGTTTTTAGTATTTCAACAGTCTCGTTAACGGGTACATTTGTATACAGACTTACTATATCGAAGGAGGCTATCTTGTATTGTGGTTTCAACTTAATGTCTTTAATTTTACTTACGAAGTCAGAACTATTTATAACGCTATGATTATTATGAAGTGTTGTATTATTTTTAATAATTTTCTGTAGTATTTTTGTGGCTCTGTAGCATGGCGCCGTTGTAAAGTTAACCAATGGCCTAATGGGAATGTCATTTTTATGGATTCTTGGTAAGCCCGTAAGCTTGTGCGTGTATCGGCTTCAAATAACGGCGTGTGCGCTCATCAAAAAGATTGGTACATTTATTAACAACAGCGTTCAGGTCTTTAACGTAACTCTTAGTGGGGTCGTCAGTTAATATATCAATGTTATTGTTGGTTATGAAGTCCTGTACTTTGTTCACATATACATGTTTGTGTAGTAAGACGGCAGTATTACCCTTATCGGCCTTCAGTAATATAACATTATTATCAATTAACTTCTTACGTAAGTTACTAATTAATTTTGTGTAACTATGCGGAGAAAAGAGATTTGATTGATTTAGCAACACTGGTAGTCTCTTTCGGGTTACTTCACTGAGGATGCCTCACAGTAGACGAGAATATAAAAACTTTTGGTACTTGGAATATAAAAACTTTGAAACATGGTAAAGACTGCAAAAGATAAAACGAGACGAAATGTATTCTAACAGATTACCAGACAACATTTGGAGGTAGTAAAAGAAACATGCGTCAATGACCTTAAATGTCCCAGTATCTTGTATTTACGTATGAAAATAAAAATTATATACTTTCGATAAGCTAAAGAACATGTAACCAGTTAACATAGTGTTTAATTCGCAAGATGACAGATTACAAATAGAATTCACGTTAAAATTAAAATGTGCAATGATGTGGACGAAATAGCATTAACAATTCCTGTGAGTCGGGTAGAACATCAACCGTTATGTAATTATTTATTGTAAAATAAACACCGAAGAAACATAACACTTTGTAAATAATATTTTATGTAACAGAACAACAATAACTGAAGTTACTGCATACACTTCTTGCCGACTACTTGACGTGATAAAGTAACAGTCTGGAGAGTACTTAATGGCGCGCTGATAAAGCGTTTTCCAAAGACAAATACATTGGTTAGTGATCGCTTTAAATTTCTTAAGTGTCTGTAATCGTTATATGTCTAGATTTAAAAAAGAAATCTTTTGTCAAAGCGTTTCATGTGTACAGTGTGCTACTTTAAATATGCGGAATTTAACGCGGTTAGAAGGGAAAGTGTTTGGCAAACTGGCACATATAATGTTCCTAGGCAAATGGCACAAGGTGAAATTTCCTAACTTATTTAAGACATAGACTATTTGTAAAGAAAGATTGAGTATGACAAGCATTCGTTGGATAGTAGTGTAAATTAAAAGAATAAAATCATCGTGTATTAAAAAACAAATTCTTTTATTTCATTACTTTAATGGAACTAGACCCAGTTATTGTTTTTACCCGAAATGTCCTTTTCAGTTCTAGCGTTCTTGTTAATTCTTTATTAATTATTCGTCTTGGACGTTCAAAAATTCTGAAGCGATGCTTCTGATTCTTCTTGAACGAGAATTTGTAAAGGAAAAGCAACTGTAAAACATTGTTGGATATACTATGATTTTCTTAAATGTATAAAAAAGCATGCTAATTTATTCTTCTTTATTTAGCCCTTCTTTCTTTCAGCGTCGGTTCATGTTAATTTAAATTTTCCTATATTTAGTATAAACATAATGTTACTCCCATGAGATAGGTAATCCGCGTGACAGTGTATGTAGGTGTATTCAATCTGCAGGGTATGCACAAGGTCGGTGAGGTCGGCTTCCAGTAACTACGAAATTATTCTCGACGAGTTATCCAGAAAGCGGTAGATTCTTCTTTAATCTCAGCGAGGCATAAGTATAAGCGGCCAGCCAGTTTAGTTTGGATTTGCGATTGTATGTGCGTTATCGGAGTTACTATTATAACTTGCGGTTTAGCGTAAAGTGATTGTGCGACACTGTTAATGAGGTGACATTCATTGTTTGTTACATTACTGTGTGCTGAACAGTCATAAGCGTGTGGGCTACATAACTAAGCCGCTCGATGTACAAGGCTAACATTCCTTTTAACTGGATCTTTATTAGCTCACTATGTTATACCGTGTGCTCATTTCCACAGGCTGGGTGTTGAAAGACCTCGTACGGCCAGGAATTCAACCTGGGTCCCTTACGTTAGTAGCCAAGTACCACCAACGGTTTACTAAGAATCCACGTCACGCAAAAAACACAAGTGAGAACAATGTAAAAAGAACCAATTTATCCCAGAGTGTTGAGGGCGTGACCATTGTTTCATTGTTGGCCCGCCCAACTATTCGTGGTTTGTTATGATTAGAAAAAGCAAAAAACTCTGACCTCTACTGCTACGTAAACATTGCGGGGTAATAAGTGCTGTATTTACACAACTGAACATCTCCATGACTACGAGGCCGACACAACAGAGGAAAGGACGCTACTCTGTCAGTTGGTATCGCTGCTTCACGACTGTCAGTTCACGCCTCCATCAGGTAATCAACATTTATGTAGAGTCGACACGTAATATCTGTGAAAACTTTTGAAACTCTTAGTTTTAGAAAAGAGTTCTCAATCAATCCTTAGGCTGACAAAAGCTTACGAGAATTGTTAGAAAACCGGTGTTTATTTGAAACACAAAGTTTATTTTTAAATAACTTATATAAACCATTTTATAGTTTGTCTATAGGCAATACCGAACAAAGAGAATTTTACACTCAGGGCACGGAGTCGTCCTTCCGAAAAACTGAAATATGGTGTTATTTATTATGAAAATTTTGGTTTTTACGTACTTTTAGTAAAAAACAGGTATGTTAAAAACAGTAAAATTATTTTATTCAAAGTGGCATAAAGTAAGATATAATCAACACAGAATATAACAAGACCCAAATAAAATTACTCAACGAATTACATTGTTTCGGTAACACCCGTTCTACTGTAACATAGGGAAAACTAGACATGACTAGCAGCTGATAACAAAGTGAATACAACTATTTAAAAGTTAATTTTCTGAATACTGATGTTTATATAGCGTTTTTATTTTTTATCGCTCTTCAGTATAATAACAAAAATTACTAAGACTCAAATTAAATTAACTTACATTTTTAAACGGGCTTAAACATATTGAATGAATTTGTGTTTAATTTATTAACGATTTGTACTAGTTTATTAAAAGCCTACGTCAATTTAATTAAATGGTGTCAAACAGTCGGTTTTGTGAAAGTTCAGCTTCTGAAAACATTTAATGAAATAGCTCTACATTTTCTTCAGTGTAAAAGTTTAGTTTCATTTAGTTTAAAGCCTTCTCAATTAAAAGTTGAACATTATAACTTACTTAAGTGAAAAATTAAACTCCTGTATTCCAACAAGTTTAAAATGTTTGGTTCAATTGTAATGTTGAAACAGTAGAACACAATTTTAACCGAAATAAAGGATATTTTAAATAAAATAATTTTAAATAAGAGCACTTTTTCAGACAAACCATGTAAGCTACTTGTGACGGTTGAAAATTGGGAAAACCTAATACTGTAATGAAAAATAGTGGACGCGTAATTGTATATCATTAAAATGCAAATTTGTTTACATATTTTGTTATGTACGATAATAGTAGCACTTTTAGAGGTTTGTACTTTCTGTATTTTTAATTTGGAATCATTAATTACAATTTTTTTTTCTTCTTCTTTTGCTTCTAACTTCCAGTGTTGTCTGTACTATCTGCCCCTTGATCGACCTATACTTTTTTTACCAACTGGAAACTCATCTCTTGCTATCTTCACTACTCTCCCATCGTCATTTAATATGTTTGTAACAGTTCTTTATAATAAGATAAATATAAACTCCTGATTGACAACTCACATGTCTTCCCATTTTTTCTATTTTGAATATAAAGTGTATTAGCTTTTAATTTTTACATCATCCCGCATTTTTCCACTTCCGACATGGTCCCTTAATGTTTTATAATTGCTATTTTTATCAAAACTGTCATTCACATGTTTGCAAAAGACGCCTTGCTACACTTGTGTCCGCCCTGGCTTTTGCTGTGAAAGTGAGCCAAATGGCTCGATAATCGATTTATATTCTTGCTTTTGTATCTACTCTTAAATTTTTCCAAACGTTTCCCTCAGATATCTTGCAATTTTGTTGGCTTTGTTTATTTGGTCAACTATCCCTTCCTTTACAATTTAATAGCTAATGTTATTTACACCCAAATATTTAATTTAAAACTTGTTCAGTAATACTAATTGCTCTTTACGGGGTTTTGAGAGATTGCAGTTTGTAGTTTGTAGTTTCGTAGATAGTCAGTAACCACTTTTCTCCTGGACTCTTTCTTCCCAACGTTTATGAGCCACCGCTATGTCACGCCACCGCTACGTCGAGTAATGAGTAAGTTGCTCCTGTAAATTTTGTTTTGTACTTGTATTACAACTTGTGTACTTTGCTGTTCTACTTTAGCACATGGCTTTATGTTATTTTGATGCTGTGATCATTTCGGTTAAATTCGGGTTTTGAAAACCCGAATTCGGTTAAACTGATGTTATTGTGTTTAAAAGTTATTACTAAATTCCCTTACTTGCGGACTCGCTCACTATTCTGAACAAATTGCGTTTATTATTAGATAAAATAAAATTAATAATTTTTTATATTTTAAAGCTGTAAAAATGTAGGCCGAGAAACACCACGAGGATCGTGAGTATCGTTTCTCATATACTGTATACTTTTTATATTCATTTTTTTAATTTTTGTATATTTTAGTTTTCGTATTCACATAAAGAAATTACGAATAATATTCTAGGTATAAAAGTTAATTTTTCTTTGTTACTTTGTTGTAGGATTGCAGTCGTCTTATAAAATAAAACACATAATCTTAATTTTTTTTTCAAAATATTGAAATTTTTGTGCTGTTATCACCAAAAACTTAAATAAAATTTCAAAGTAAACACTTCATTTGGGTTTGGATTGAAATAACCAAATTGCCTTTAGAGTTGCAAAATCACCTTTAGTTTTTCAAAACGTTGACCCCGGTATCTAGAAATTTTGAGATTTCCAAAACTGAACTTTACATTCAGATTTTGATTAAAAATCTCTTTATTTTGATACAACACACGGATATTTACAGTTTTTCAAAATTTTGAGTTTATTTCTAGCCCGCGGTGTCTAAAAATTTTTACATTTCCAAATTGAACACGTATTCAGAATTTGGTTAATATTCTCTTTAATGTGTAAAAAACGAATTTTTTTCAGTTTTCCAAAATTTTAAGCCTTGTCATTTTTGCCTCCCATATCCATACATTTTGGAAGATATCAGTCTCTAAAACAACGCAGGTCTGTAGGATAAAAGTGTGAAGACGAGATCATTTTACGAAAATCGGTTCAAACGTTATCATAAGACTTACTCCGAATAAACAGGTACTATTGTGCCTGTAGATAGATGAGGCAGACAAATGACAAACGATGGAGTTAAAACTGAGAACTTGGTTCGCTCGAGCTAGTATTGAATGCTAATGAAACTTAAATCTATTAGTCTTAACAGTTAAAATATGTCATCAGAATATACGTTTGATATCCTTTATCGTATAGAGTGTGTATTTGTAGGCATCTGTGCACTAACTAAAATAAGAAATACAACACAAATGAATACCAGTACATATTTGTTAAATCTGAAAACACAGATAATACAGTTTTTATTAAAATAAAACCTAAAACTAAATTCACAATAGAAATAGAATATAAAAAATACAATGTGCGGATTGAAATAAACTTTACGCAGCACAGAATCAATATGTGAACAAATCTACCGCAATGCGTTTTTGAAACCAAATATTAATTTCCAGATATTGAACATATGAAATTAATCAAAAACGTACAAAAATTACAAAAAATGTTCATTTGGGAAAATTTCAATATTTACAAACACAGTAACAATAATTGGCTAATTAGAGAACAAACTCGGTTAAAAACAAAAAAAGTTGATTTATAAAAATTGTAAATTTATTAAAATAAATAAAATATAAACATTAAATATTTTTAATATAACCTACAAAACAGCTGATTACGTAAACAAACGTTACAACTATCAAAAATTTTAAATCAAAATAAAATCGAATATTCGTTAATTCATTTAGAAACCCCGAATATAAATAAATATATATATATATATATATATATATATATATATAGCAACGTTACACGTAATTAAATTATGAATGCATTTCTGTGTTTATATCTAACGCCACGGTATAATGTTTAAATCAACGGCTCGATATTAAGTATAAATGTTACACACTAAACCTTTTTTCTAATATAGAGGAAGAAGCAGCTGATGACATGAAATAACTAATTGTAATATTTAAAAAACATCGAATTATTAATTATTACTTTAAAAAGAATTAAATATTAATAATTAAAATATTTAGAATTTGGACTAATTCCTTTTATAAGAAGATACAATAACAACATATTATACCTCTTATATGTATCACACAATAATAACAAATAAACATCATAACATAAAACACATGAAAAAACAATTATAAAATTACTTAAATTCAGTGGCGGCTGGTGGTTCCAAATTCTGGTGGTTGCAGTAGTTGGTTGAGTGGATGGGAGTGGTGTTAAAAGACAATGAACTATCACAATCACAGTTTGTTAATAGTAAATTATTATTATAATTTTATAACCTCAAACAAAGAATAACGTTTATCTTGAACCAACGTAAACAGTAAACAGTATTCACAACTTATAAATCAAGAAGGCTGTGCTGGATTTCATACACAATGATGCAGTACAGCACTGTTAGTGGAGCGTTGCAGAAACTTTGCAACCACCAAGCTTACATTGGGAACATAGGGCAATTGTGAAGAGTAGCACACGTCCTCCCATATGTTTGTGTAGTAAACTCGACCATTTACTACTGAAGTTGCAAGCAGCCTACAACCACCACCCTGCGTGCCACATTGAATTGTACGCCAACATTACCGCGTAGAATCTAATATGCTCTCCGTTAAAATTTATGACACTTTTAGCTGCTTAATGTTTCCTTTTATTATTTTAAAGTTTAGTTATTCTATGTTGGTGGTTGTGCAACGCTGCAACCATAATACCAGCCGCCACTGCTTAAATTGCTTTTGCGTCTGATAAGAGAATCAACTTCGAATCATTATTAAAATGCACGAAAGCAGTATTATATTTATCAAATAAATTGAAAGTTTACTATTAATATTTTAATAAAATAATATTTACTTCAAGTAAAATGAGTTATTATTTACAATTAACTACCCATTTTAAATTAAATAGAAACATTATTTTCAATAACAACTTAAAATTACATATTACATATTTTACTTTTAATACTCGTATTTACACTATTTTCATTTATGTATGTGTTTTACTTAGCTCATACTACTGTACTTTATGAATTCTTACTTTAAAAAAATAATTGTTCACGTTTCACCTGCGTATCGGTATGTTACCGCTGAGAATCTATTGTTGCGTGTGTGAGGCTCCTGAATGTTGGTGATGATGATGATGATAATGATGTTCTGATTCCCACGTAGATGTTGTCAGTATTCTATTGCATGATGATGATGGTCCTGGTGCTTTTCGTCAATAGTGGTATGTTCTGTTTGCGGCTTCATGCTCATACTGATAATGGGTCTGTCGCTGAGCAAACTGACGTAGTGTCCCCGTGACTAAATTATTAGCGTCTGTTCCTTGTTCAAAATTGTCGGAGGTGTTTATAGTCTGCAGTAATTCGATATGTCAGATATGGAAAAATGCCGTCTTTAACAAGCTCAATTTGGTCTACGCCTGCATAGCGTCATTTTATCAAAGCATCACTTTTTGTCTGTTTTTGCAATAACGGGAGAATTGATGTTCAAACCAGCAATTGCCTTAAACGCGCAATTTTCCATACGTTATTTGCATATAACTTAATTTTTTATCATGTATTAATTACAATCGTAATTAACTTTAGTTTATATAACTCCGTTTTTTGCACTTATTGCAGTAATTTACGTCAACATCAACAACACTTACATCGAGAAAGAAAGGAAGAGAGAGAGAGAGAGAGAGACTTGTTTAAAAACATTCTGATATGTAACAGCAGCAAATTCGGACTTGTGTATTGCTTTAATTACATTTATTGATTTATTTATCTACCTCTTGTTCATAAATATATGCGGGTATATTTGTCATGCTTATATTTATTTTGTTTAAATGTAATGTTACAATTAAATAATACATAATATAATTGTCTTAGGCTTTCATGCTTTCAGAGTCAAGTACTGTTGTATTGTTAGCCCGCACTAATATATCACTTGTATTTAACCTTATCTTTAAATTATTATTATTTTAATTATTAATTAATTTAGGTAATTTTTGTTATAATGTTAACAATAATTCTAATTGCTTATTTGTCTGAAATAATAAATGTATCATTCGTTCAGCTAACTGTGCAAGCATGTGTAGAAAGAGTAAGAGAGAGGCGTGAAAGGGAGGCAGGGAGATAATGAGAGAGGGGGCTGAGAAGTGAGATTTTACAATAAACCTCTGTAGGTTCAGATCTCACAGCGACTTCCTCCACATCAACAATCCTCTCTTCGTATACGCGCCTCTGTCATTTTGATGCCTTTAGTTTTCAGTATTACTATACAAGGAAAAGTGGAAAATTCATATTGAAAGAATGGCCTTGGGTAAAATTCCTAATTTGGAAAAGTGTCCAGTCTCCATACCGAAGACGAAATGATAAGCCGAAAGACGCCTTAATTCTTAAGCCTGGAGGAATCGAAAAAAGAAGATGATCTCTATCGTCTTTGATTCAATGATTGTGAGACAGTCTGGTTAAGGCCAGAGTACGTGTTACTATCAAAACATTGTTAAGATTTATACGATGACAGTAACGTCAACAAAACATTTGAATTTTAAAAATACAACTATTGTTGTTACGTGGAGAATGATGTTTATTGGGGTGCGATTAAATTGAAACCAGACACAGTAAAAAAATTAATTTTAATAGTTATCAATGTTAACAAATTAATTATCAACTAAAATAAGACCAATAACAACTACATCATCATCAACATCATTATTATTATTACATCAACTATTATTATTATTAGCAATAATGGCTTCATTTTTACTACAGAAGTATTTTCGGAGAGACAAGGGCGAGTGCTAAGTAAGTCGTTCGATCTAAAAGGAAGGTAGTTTGACCAACATAACGCTTTAACATAACATAACGCTAATCATACAACAGTATGCTATCCCAGAAATTTCGAAAGGCTGAGCAGATCTGGGATTTGAAATCGTAACTTAAGTTTTGGTGAACACAAGTATTGTACCCGAGACCTCTAGATTAGTATCGAAGCGCCAATCCCTCTGGTCTACTATCCCTCACACTAATGGATTAATTAAATAAATTGAATTTTAAAATAAAATTAATGATAGTATATAATACCGATTTTTAATAAATAATTAAACATTAAAAATAACAATCCAAATAATATTTTATTCAGTAATTGTATACACAAATCATGCACAAATGACAATCACAAAAGTTAGTAGGTTTACTAAACTGAATTTAAAAACAAATAAACGTTTAGTACCCTTAGTGCTAATTAAAAAACTTAGATAAATAGCAATAAAACTACTTGCAGTTAAAACTAATTTGAGTGGCCTAACTATATAATTCATTCAATGAGACCAATAACTGACGCGATCAGTACATCTAATCCGATATCATTCTGTTTCTCGGAACATGGGACAACACCAAGTATTTTCTTTTTATAGTCAGTCTAATTAGTGTCAAGTACAGGTTCCTACGATGAGTACCTATCGCGTGAACATTTTATTTCACTCTCAGCTCGATGAATATACTTTTTATATTTTCTGAGCGTCCTGCGCCGGTTGTGCCTTTGCCGCCTTCCCTCTGGGTTATCATAATCTGTAGTATGCACCCCACTTCAAAACCTCGCGTTACTAAGCTTAGAACTACTTCTCTTTTAAATAACGAATGAACCACAGAGATTTAAAATGTAGAAACGCTACATTTCGATTTCATCAAAGCAAAACGTTAATACATGGAGCTGTTGCACTTCTCAATTTTCTTTTAGAGTAACGTGGCATATTTCTCAGTTGAGTAAGCAAGATCAAAAGCGCCCCGCGTACTTATGGTCAATTACAACGGTCTAAAAATTTTTTGTGAAAGCATTTTCAAACTTTTTTCCCGCATCAGCAATTGGTGCCCTGAAGGAACTGCTACATGATAATTATACCTCTGACTTTTTTCTTCGCTTTGCCAGTTTTTGTTTCCAGCGAGGTAATAACTTCTTTTTCATTTCTTTATTTGTAGAAATCACTTGTTTATTCTACAAAGTGCTATATCGGTGTGCGCTATATATAGCTCGAAAGGTTTCATATTATCACCCTCTATTATGCAGTCAAAAAAACAGCTCAAAGTTGCTGATTGTTTCAATCAAGATTTTGGATTGGAACATTGGAACCTTTTGTTATTAAACCTTAACAGCGATGGAATACTTGTCCTTGCTTAAGTCTGAAAACAGAAGTTAACTATCACTATATTTGGGTGTCCCGATGAATTTAATTTTTATCCCGTCATTTCGCAAGTCTAATCGAGTGGGATTCCCGCTCAGGATAATACGTGTCCGTTCCGCTCTTCCGTTCTTAGTTTATTCCTGATGTTAATAAACAGGCGTGGCGCACCTAACGTCATTAGTCACAGGTGTGACAGTGACATACAAATTCTTAACACTGTTCAGACAGCATTCTGAACTACATGAACATGTGAGTGTTGTCTGAACATTTGGTTTAGTATGACATGCGGTGTTTACTACGAGATTTAGTCGCATTTGTTTTCGATTACGTATTTCCATATGTTTGTAAAGACCCTAAACGTTCCATTCGTAATGAAGCGTCAACTTTGCAAAACGATTGTTAGAAGTAAATAATGACCCCGATTTACCACGTATGGGACGTACAGACCTCCATGAACCTTTAAAAATCTATAGTTTTTGAATTTATTAAAAAAAAATACATTGTCTATAACTTTAGATAACACAACATTTTGATCTGACGAAGAACCTACTTGAAGTAAATCAAGAAATCAATCACAATCAAGAAGTCAATCACAGCGGAGAAACGCCACATTTTTTACATTGATAAAACAAGACGTGGCATCATCGTGTTGAGCATAAAACTATGGCAAACCGGCAACATAACCTTATAACTGCTCACAATAGTGATTCGCATTCTGAGACAGGCATGCAAGGAATCGAGTTTCTACTTGACTGCAACTGACAATTTGCAGTGCTTCCGTAAATAATTATCACAGCTTTATATTTTGGTTTAAAGTAAACTTTCTGCAATTTTTAAACAATGGCTAAAGAAGCCATTAACCTATGTTACAGTATATTTCATTTCACAGGTTTACTTCGGTCATTAATGTAAATGATCATTTTTGCAATTCACTTGTGTTATATGGTATCTATAATTATTATAACTGGTTCTGTTAATGTGACACGCCCCTAATTCAAGCAGCAAATAGCAGTTTATCTCAGTCACGTGCGTTTGTTCACATTAGGAATGAACTAAGAGCGGAAGAAGTGTAACTTGATAATATTTTTGACAATTAATTTCAGAATATAACAATTTCTAGTTTTCCAGACAATTGATAAATACGGAATCATTGCTACAGGAGAAATATCATCGTTATGTATTCTGTGTACTTTAAACAGATCTATCATTTATAGTTTTTGTGTTTTATAATTCGTATTAATACAGTAGTATTTATGCAGCATGAAAGAATAATGATTCTTGCAGAGAGCGACGTTGAAAATCCACATTTAATAAATTAAATGTCTTCAACGCCACTAAATTTTGGATCACAGCTACATGGAACAGCCAGCAGTTCAATAGGCTCACTCTCCTACTTTTGAGAATATAATTTTCTGTTTATAAAAATTAAAGTATTAAGCTCTCTGGGCTGCAGAACTCGATCAGTAGTTTGCACGAAATATAATTATTAGATAAGTTTTAATATTCAGTAGAGTTTCGCTTACCCGACGTTCTGGATTATCCGACATGGCTGCCAGAATTTGAAATTAAAGCGTGCTGGGTAAATTGTTTTCAATTTGTTGCATATTCTTTTACGTTTATTGGAACACTGCTAATTCCGCCATTGCTACATACTACATGCGTCCTCGATGCTGTTAATGCTGTAGGCCTACCAGGCAGCATCATTGTTTATTTTTTTAACGTGATATATTGTATGTTAGTTTTGTAATACGAATTTAATTTTTCACTATGTCGAGTGAGAAAGGAAAAAAATGTTCAGTTGAGACAAAGGTAGAAGCATTAAAGCGGCTAGACAGAGGTGAAACAATGCAGCAAATTTCACGTGATCTCTGTAATTGCCCGTGGTGTAGGAAGAGTTACAGTTGGCGATTGGAAGAGAAAGAGACGTATAGTTACAAAAATTGAGCTCTGATCGTAATTTTGAAGATGCGTTTAAAGAAAAAAAAAAAAAAATACGAGGACGTGAAAACGAAGAAACAAGTAAAGTGTTATTTTTGTGGTACTCTCAGAAGAGAGCTAGAGGACTGCCCATCTCAGGTTCTATTCTGTAGGAGAAAGCTCTCCTACACACACAATTTTACCCCCACACATTTTTGCCTTCTCCCCCTATTTTTGGGGAGATCAATTTAAGTGTAGGATAAAAGTGTGGACACGAGTGCCAAGTTTTTCGAAAATCGGTTGAGCATTCAAAAGTTACGGTGAGACTGACAAATGCGAAACAGTCCAGTGAATAACTTGATAAATATTTAAAATTGTTTATTTTATATTTTAATATAATTTAAAATGCTTTTTTAAGTAGTTTATAAAACTGTTTTACAATGCACGTCATGCAGAGTATACACATTGTTTTAGCTAATTTTAGCGGTATATTTAACAGGCAGTATTAATATTATAAAATACTGATGTTGAAACTGAACATATATCAAATAATGAGTGTTTTTTTATTTAATTATTTCATTTTTTAACAATAATCGGATCTACTTTACTGGAAAATTGAAAACAACATCGACTACATAAGTGTCTACATACGACTACATCACTACATACATAGTGTAGTGACATAAAGGTACGTCTCATCTGCGCTTTATACTGTGCCGGAAGAAATTTAAGTGATTGTTTAAATTTCTAAAATTTCGTTTTGTGACGATACGACTGTCACGATACGGTCACTAATAAAAATATTTACCCAGGGGCGCAGCCAAGATTTTCTCCTGTGGGAAGATATGCTGAATCTGTGGGGGGGGGGGGGGGGTTAATTTTTATGAATAAAACTACAAAGTTGAAAGAAAAATAATTCGTTACTTCCTATTAATTTTTTCTGATAAGAAGGTAAGTGTGGAAACATTAATAAGATAGGGCTATCTAAAATTTAACAAAGCCATGAAACTATAAAAATGCTATCTTACATTACAACGTAAATAAAATGAACGACACAGATTTTCTTCAACTTCTGCAGTCTCTGACAGTGTTAAATGTTTTGTACGAATTTGTTGAAACTGCGTCTTGTTATTAGTGATCCAAGTCAATACGTAGCTGTAAAATTTCCAGCAAATGGAAATAAATCAGTCTAATAGTTTTGTCACAAAAATGACTCAAGGATTTTCATAAAAAGGGCACAACAGGCCTTAAAAACAAACATTTCTAAATCACGCTAAATAATGCACACATATGGCCCCATATTTTTATTGTAGTTGTCACACAATCATTTCGTTGTAAAGGATCGCTTATAAATGACGTTCCGCGTTCGATTGTAGCTTTATATAGTACGGAATAACAAACAGGTTTTAAGATTTTTATTGTTTTTTAATAGTAATGCAACACTAAATTTAAAAAAATACAAAATATTGTACAGATACAGATTATATTAATATTATACAAATAAACACAGACTGAAAATTGTGTACAACAATAGTCACACCTGTATAAGATTTGAATAGCACGCAAAAAAATAACAGTTTAATATAGGAAGTTTTTAAGTTCATGGTGGGATAAATTACTTCACTGTAAATACTGTAAACCAAGTTGGATACCCTGCAGACTGAACACACGACGAAATAAAGAGAACTGCTGCCGGGAACAAAGCATGTTTTGCCTTGAATAAAGTCTTGAAATAAGCCTCCAGTCAACGAAGTTCGGGTTGTATAAGACTGTACGTGGCGTATGGCGGTGAAAATTTGACCTTTAATAGGTCGGCAGTGTAGCTAGCTGATGGACAGATTTGGAACAGAATTGCTTAGGAGGATTATAGGCCCAACATGTGAAATGGGTTATTATGGCGGAGGAAAAATAGAGCATTGTATGCAGCATATGATGATCTCAGCATTACCTCCTTAATTGAGACACAAAGATTCAAGTGGCTAGGCCATATCTGAGAGTGGAAGACAGCAGGATAGTCGGATAAACTTCTACCTTGTTCAGGACCGACATGGGTTGTTACGCCAGTGAACAAGATGAAGAGGACTCAATTGAAAATGTTCGTACTAATTAGTTTTTATTTTTTAATCGACTTTTATGACTACATTTTTAAGGGTACATTATTTTAAATTTTTGCCATTTTCTTTTTTCTTTGTCCTCTGGGTGGGAGGAGCGAGAGTGTAACCCCTAAAACCCTCCTTCGCTGCGCCATTAGTTTATCAAAAGCATGAATTCATTTCAGAGCATAAATTGATTGTTTCGTTTACAAAACAATAAAAGAACAAAAATCTAGGATTATAAAAATACTGTATTTTATTTCTTCAATAGCATAAAAATAGAAACAAGACTATAAAGTTAAGATTAGTGAAGTGTTTGAAAGTGTAATATTACAGTTTACAGTAATGTGATGTTTGTCTTTTTGCATTTTGAACCAGTCCTTCATCACATCTTAGCTGTGGTGTAACACGAATGAGTTTACGTTTCCTCCTCACCATCTGCGGTCACTGAGTCATCACTGACAATCATACTTTGTATACTTTTATTCAATATTTACGTCACCGTTCCATTTTATCCACTCACTGTCTCCTTCGGTTGAAATGTTTATGACGACGGTCAGTCAAATAGGCAGGTTGACGTAGTCTGACGGCATTAACGCAAACTGACGGTTAATCGAAGTTTTACTGCATTCGCAAAATATTAATCCTGTTAATACTACTTACTTATGCAAATATTATTTCATTCGTTTGTGTTATTTATATTGAGTGGACGTGGGTTGTTTACAGAATATAAGCAAACAGAGTACAGGGACACTTAAATATTGAAACATTAATGACAATAAATTAACACTAATAATAGTAATGGTAATAACAAAATGCTATTAGTTATTTAAAAAATTATAGCGTAAAGGTTTACACCAAAATATTTAACATTAGATTTTTTATTATAATTGTTATTTTAAAACTTACATATAATATATTGTAATTTTATTGTAAAAACAGAGATAAACAACAGATTGTAACAAACAAGAACGTGAATTAGGCAACTTATTTCCATACTCTGTGATATATACATTACCCGAAATACCAAAGCAATTATATTCAATGCCATGCCACTATATACAATGACATCCGGAGCCTATAACTGAGACATAAACAATAAACAAAAAGTATAAAGGGAAAATAACGGCAATAGGAATGTACTACTGCAGGCGGAGCTGTAGGCCTACTCCTCAATTCTCAAGGATGGACAAGATCACCAACGATGAAATAAGGAGAAAAATGAATGTGGAAAAGATGTGCTCAGCTACACTGAAAAGAAAAGAATGATGTGCTATGGGCGTAAGAAGGGCTGGTGATTTTAAATAGATATCACGGGTTACAAACTGGAAGTCTTTGGAGAGAGGATGAAGAGAGATTAAGTGAACGAGGCAATGGAAAGACAAGATATCAGAGACGGGTAACGGAAAAATATTTCATATTATGATCAGGTTTCAGGGATTTGAAACCACTGTGGTCAAAAAAGCAGTAGCGCCTGCTACCGTTTAGCAGGAGCTTCTTAGCTACTGTTTATCCTAACCAATATTAACAGAGTTATTACTTACTTGAGCGAATTCTGTTTCATTAGTTTGTTATATTTTGCCTGTTTTCCGAAAGTCGGAATTTAAAAATCGATTATTCTTCGTATTGTTTAAATTAGCAGCCATCCTTACTATTTCTTTTATGAATTTGCTAACTGCTATAATTTTTTATTGTTCGACTAAGCTTTTCGTCATTACTGACATCTTCAGGTCTTAAACAACGACCTGGTTTAAGTCTTTGGTTGTTTAAGACCTGAAGATGTCAGTAATGACGAAAAGCTTAGTCCAACAATAAAAAATTATAGCAGTTAGCAAATTCATAAAAGAAATAGTAAAAATCGATTAGTGATATAATAAGAAATGCTGAAATATAAAGTGAATCTTGTACGTTCGGAGTAGGCCTATATCGTGTAACGGGCTCGGAAAGCGTAGGGTCTATATAAAACGGAGGGGCAAGTTTCAAAGTTTAATAAATTTCACCGATTTATTTTATAATTTTGTAACGAGTGAATCGTTTACGTTTTGATACAAAACGCGCGTACAGTAACCTCTGTTCTACTGTAGTATTTGGCTTCGTAGCAAGACACGGAAGTGCCAAAACAACCATAAATATACGAG
Source organism: Magicicada septendecula (assembly GCA_034769895.1). Lineage (NCBI taxonomy): Eukaryota > Metazoa > Arthropoda > Insecta > Hemiptera > Cicadidae > Magicicada > Magicicada septendecula. The sequence goes on along the minus strand of CM068376.1, from coordinate 166,501,376 downwards.
ATGAGGGCCTTTTTATAATTTTATTATATACATTTCGCTACCTTCGTGGCTCTTTGAACCATTATGACACCTAGAGGCAGTCAGCATTAACGGCTACTATCTATATTATACATCAAATTCAAATACCACTCACTGACCGCTCATCGTGATATCAGTGGAACCACTAACCTACGACCATAAAAATTGGTAAGTAGATTTTGATTCAGTACTAGCTGCTAGCTATAAAAGCTTTAAAAAATTCAACCGACGATGCTAAAATGATATAAAACCAACAAATCATAATCTGATTGTCCTCTTTTCCAAGTTTTCAAGGGGCTCAAATTCGATATAGGCCTACTACCTTTTAATAGGGAATTTAAAAACTAAAGCAAAACGTTGTCACACTAAAAATGTCAAAAGTCATTAGAAATGGGATAAACTAACTGCGGAATTTTCTACCACTAAATTGCTAACGACGATACAGGAGGTATTTAATTATAATTTCATATATAATTTATAGGCCTAGGCCTATTTAGATAAATGTAATCAGTTAATTCTTGAAATGTAATTTAAGTTTATTTAGGCCTAATGGCAGAGAATTTATAGTGTTAAAAAATAAAATATTTTCTTATTATATTATTTCATATTAGTTTTTCAGAAAATAGTTGTTAATATGTTGTTTTCTTACAATAATTTTTATTGTCATTAACGTCCCGAACGGAAGTTTACAAATATCATTTGAATAGAATATTATGTATATTGTGAAAAAATTATTGATTTTCTTAACTTCTGACAAGGATAATTACAGCAAAAAGTCAGCAGTTAGTTGACAACGGGTTATCAGATCAACGAAAATTTAATCTAAGATATTAACGCATGTATTTATTTATCACGGAGTGAACCACAGCTGTCTCCTAACGTCGTAATATTGAAGCTTTTTAAATGATAATTCAGTATAAATGTAACATTCTTTACCAGTATCATAACATTCCGTACGGCTTCAGTTTTAATTTTTCTATCATAAACAATTATAAATAAGGATTAAAACATATGGGACTTGAAGCGTCATAACAAATTAATAATTTTGTTACGCAATGGATTTTGCTTATTGAAATAATAATAATAATTTTGTTTACGAGGGCCGGGAAATGCGTTGTGCACGCGTCAGAGAAAACCGTCTGTCCCCTGGTGTGTGGGGCCCTCACACACTATAAAACCTAACTTCAGATATTAATATCAATCCTGGAACCTCTTAGCGTACTACTTCTAGGTGGAGCCTCTTGCCCCCTTATCGGCTCCTTCTAGTTATCTTCTAGTTACGTAATACTGCCCGTTGGATGCAAATATGCAAACAGTCTCTAGTGCTGGGCTTTGCACCTTCCCTATTCTTTAGAGGAAGGCGTTAAAATTGCCGTTACACTGTGTCAAGTGGCAATTAACCTCACGGTGTTGGCGGAAAATCCATTCCCTCAAGCTCGATGTGAACCTCGCGGTCCGTCTTCCTCTGCCGTCCCTATTCCAACGATCTTGCCAGTACCGGAGAGGGAGTTCCCTGACTTCATTCTTCGCCGCATCACTTCCCATTTTATCTCATCTTTCGAAAATGTGCTTTCGCCTTTAATCGGAAAGGTCTACGGGAACCATTCCCGTTATCATCAGGATTGCTGGCTCTGGGACTTCCCGATAAGAAGATACTAATCTGAGGGCTGTTCTTCTCTGCACTGATGCAATTTGTTTCCTGTATTTCTCAGTAGTTAGTGTAGCGGCCCAGATTTTGCAACCGTACAGCTGGATAGATTCCGTGTAACCGCTTGCTTGCAGTGGGACCTCCTACAGTGGTCATAAGCCTGCTGAGATGTGTCGTGATGTGTGCCGCCTTATCAGCTGCATTATTGATTTGCTCCTCGTATGAGAGCTTCGAATCTAGCCCCACCCCTGGGTATTTAACTGCCTTCTTTGTCAGTATAACCTCAACTCCCACTTGCATCTGATAATAATAATAATAATAATAATAACAGCTCCTTCTTGTACCATCAGAGTAATTTAAGAGAGGCATGATAATTAAGCGGTTCGGCATACAAGCAAGGTAGTGTGACTTCCGACCCCCATTATTACATTTTGTCAGTATTTATTTCCATGGCCTGTTTATCTGGAACGCACCGGGAATTGAATCTAGACTTCTAGACTAGTAGTCAGGTGCATACCCAGTAGTCGGCCAATTGTGGTTTTGGGCTGAAGTTTAGGAAGGCCTAAGCGTTCTTATTATATTGTAAAGCATGAACTATAAATGTAACATTTGTTATTATGTGAAGTTTAAAACTTACTGTTTTGTGTTGTGCTGTAAAACCTTTATAATTATTGTTTCCCACCTATGAACACGGCCCTCACTTACAAGCTCTAAAACAGCCACAAGAATGTCCATAGTGTTTGCGAACGTTTTTGTTAACCAAGCTATTACCGATTACCGTATACAGTACATCATATAGCCTATTATAGATATTACAGCACGTTGAGATTTAATAATCCAGTGTACAAATTATCTCACTAAAGTTGTGTTTACAGTCGTTTTAAGTGGCTTATTGACTATAATTTAAACGCGATATTTCTCTTTTGTACGTAGTCGTTCGCAGATTTCTAAATTACAGTGAACGGTAAATCACCCATGTGTAAATACAGTTATAGCTGAATAATTGTTATTATCGTATTTATTGTTTGGAGAAAAAATTTTAACAGCAATTTGTGTAGTGACGGCTCAATTCAATATGGCGGCAAGTCTAATCTGATCCGGTAACGAGACACCAATTCATTGTGTTCGAGTCATTAACTCGCGTTATCTGGCTGACCAATCATTTTCATGTTTGCTTGGCCGATTACACAGTCAATCAATTATTCATAATCCATTGGTAGAGTGAATAAAAATTGTATGTATCCTTCAACTCAGTGAGCAAACGATTTTATGAATATTTCTGGCCTTGGCTGATGATTGAAATTGAAGTGTTTGCAGTCTGCCGTGTACGTGTGTATGTGTTTACGCGTTTGTAAACGTTTGCGCGTTATCTTACCATCATGATCTTATCAGCGATCTTGCAAAACTTTGTTTTGTATAACTTACTGATTATGAATATTACTGTTTCGTGGGAAGTTATTTTTTAATTCTAACTTTTTCTGTTACAAATCTCCTGTCGATGTAGGCGACACATGTTCAGTGGTTCCAGTAATATTCTCTCTTCTAACTTCTTCAACCCGTAGGTTGGTGGTCCTGCATTTTCTTCCGTTCCAAACCCAATCTGTTTATTTTCTTGTATTCTCTTTCTCCCTTTATCTCGTCCATAAACTCTTGTCCTGGTCTTTTCTTCACGTTACGTCCCTTCGTCATTCCCTCGCGCAAGGCCGTGAACCATCGTAAATGTCGGAGCAGAGGAACGAACAACCATTACATTTCTCCAATCCTCAATTGTCCTCTGGACATCAACCGAGTTGACCAGCTTACAGAAACCTTCTGGATATAAACTGACTTACTTAACTTGTAGAAATCCAATGAATTCGAAAAGCACACTCAACTTAATATAGCATCCCGCTGAATAGCAAGTGACACTGTATGTAATTCGTACTAAATAAGGGGGTAAGGTATGCAAACAAGCCACGTCTATAGTGAATAATGTACTCGTGTTACACCACGCCTAGTGACTTTGCAAACTTATTGAAACCTTCTGACATTAAATAACGGGGTAAGGTGTGCAAAACAAGCCACGTCTATAGTGAATAACGTACTCGTGTTACACCACGCCTAGTGACTTTGCAAACTTATTGAAACCTTCTGACATTAAATGATTTCACAATTTTCAGAGACCCACTGAACATTAAGTGGCATAGCCAGCTTACATTGTCCTGCTGAATGTCATGTGATTTACCTAATTTACATCAAGTAACTTAGCCAGTCCGCTGAACATCAAATGACTTAGCCAACTTTACAGGACTCCATTGGAACTTAAAGTGACTTACCCAACTTAAGCAACCATCTGGACATTAAGTGATTCAGCCAATTTGCAGAAAACCATTGATCATCAAGCGTCTTTCAAGTGACTTGCAGTAACTTTCTGGGTATTAAGTAATTTATCCAACTTACAAGAACCGCCTGGCCACCAAATAACTTACCAAACTTACATAAAACTCTGAGAATCAAGTGAGTGATTCACGTCTCAGAGACCTGTATAACTATGAGTGATCTACGATTCATACAGAACTGTCGTAACAGTTTCTGTCGCTTTTTTTTTGGTAAATTGCCACAATAATTAATAAAACAGCTTGTTTGCGTAAATTTTAGACGATTACACTGTTAATACGGAGAACTATTCTGTGGCATCTTATGTTTCTTCTCTAGTTTTTCTATAAGTTTTTCTACAATCTGTTTAAGTGTCAGGGGGTCTCATTCTAGATTGTAAATTTTATGAAACCCATCGGGTTTGGCAAGAGTCGAAGATCTGACGCATCAATTTTCGTCACATAAGTAGTTGCCATCAGAAGTTTGCATATACATATAATAGAAAATAATACAATTTTATTGTTGTTACTGGTTAGTTAGTTTAGAAGACACAGCTGTCTCATAACTTATAGCTTGGCATGTCCACGATTTCTGGCGAATAACTAAGTTTCCTGCCTTTTAACTCTTATGATGTATAAATATCACTTAACTGGCGTATAAATTAATTATAGTTATTACAAACACTGAGCCCTTTTTTGTTAATTAAATATCATTTATTTAGTATCGCCAATATTTAATACAATAATATGGTGGAATGTAAGCAAAAGCGACTAGGAGGCAAAAAGCTTTTTAATTTCGTTACAAGTTCAATTAAAACCATCACAAAGTGTGATTAAGGATGCACAGACTTCCAACAATTACGACTTACACGAAAATTTACCCGGGATAATTCAACCTCAGATATTCAAATCTGGATTCTACGCGGTTTAAAGTTTACATTTTACAACATCGATGCTGCACAATGAGTCAGCTTATTTTTCACTTTGAACACAAACCGCCAACGCCTTCTAAATTGAAGTCAAAAACTAGAATCTGACATACCGGTATGGGAAAATTAAAACCCCTACTTAAGATTATTGTGTTGATCGGATAGTGAATAATACGCCATAATAGTTTAGCTTAATATTCTGAAGTCATTGACAGTAAATAATTTTAAATGACGAACTTCTAATGACTGTTCATTGCTAACACCTAAGGTGATCAATGGCCTATAAAATTAGTACGAAAAAACTGAATTTTTGAAGATATGAAGATTAACAATAACAATAAAATTATAAAAAACATAGTATTTAGGATAATAGTATGATTATAATTGTCATAAGGTAAGTCTTTTATATAATTAATAACAATTAATACAAATGAATTAATAATAATGATAAGAAATCATATTTACCAAAATAAAGTACGACGGCCAAATTGGCCACACTCTTCCTTGCTTGCCATACATGTCAAGCCTACCTTATTTATCAGAAGGGTTAGGTGGTACAATAAACATTGTAAAATTTATCACACAACGTTTCGATCACTAATATCTGTGGCCGTCTTCAGGTATAGCCAAAATTAGTACTTTAAATATAAACTTTATTCTATCCGAGATTCGTTCACTAACAAGCGTGAACTGCCGGAAAACAAATTAATAAAAAACCACCACCACAACCTGCAAAGGTAAACACAACTAAAGAAAAACTATTAAAAAAATGCTACTTACCGTGTAAGTCTGCTGAACAGAACGAAAAACTTGTGTCAGTGTGGCTGTGCGTCATACAGTAAGTAACGGTTTCTTGTACAGTTTTTCTTTAGCTGGGTTTGTCTTTGTAGGTGGTGGTGCCTTTTCATTATTTTTTTCTGACTGTTCACGCTTATTAGTGAACTATCTCGGGTAGGATAAAGTTTATGTTTAATGTACTAGTATTAGTTACTGAAGATGGTTACTGTTAAATCTTGCCATGGTTATTGTCCGTCCTAACCCTTCTGATAATGTTCACGTACCATCGAAATTTAGGTTTAAAGGTCTACCTTATTTATTATACACATTTTTATGGTACAAGTCTCTTTCTATTATTATCATCATCTTCATCTTCATCTTCTTCTTCTTCTTCTTCTTCTTCTTCTTCTTCTTCTTCTTCTTCTTCTTCTTCTTCTTCTTCTTCTTCTTCTTCTTCTTCTTCTTCTTCTTCTTCTTCTTCACATCAACCCAATAATAGAAAATTAGTAATAACAATTCTATGATGACGATAACGGTGAAGAAGAAGAAGAAGATGATGATAAAATTTGATTGAAGCCAAACGAAATCTATGGAGAGATTCATAAACACATAATTTTACTACAGATTCAATTCATAACTTAATATAGGGCCTCTGGTTAATATATGTGTGCGCATTATGTATGTGTGAATAATGTTCATACTCAAAACAAAAGCGCACTAATATAACAACTGTTTAACAACCCATGCGTGTTTAACCTTTGGACTGTTTAACCGCGATGATCAATCGACTCGGAAGCATATGACATCACTGCGTACATCTAATTAATCTGACCTAGCTGTTAAAATCTGCAATCGGCTTATCAGCCACACGGCTCATCATCGCAGGTGTAATGGCCATTTAAAATTAGGATTATACAGCTGTAGGAGTCTGTGCACAGCTTCTGGAAAAATGATTAATGTATTTAGAAATGAAACTTTTCTATCATGCTTATATTTTAAGATAATTATTACGATTTTTTAAAACGTAGTACTGAAAATAATACTATAATAGTACTGAAAGTTGTACTCACATCATTGCAAGTGGGATCACAGAAACACAGAGTATTGTAAGAATTACATTATTATTATGAATAATAAAATCTGAACTTGAGAGCAATAGAAACTTCATGTCAAGCGAGCACGTGCTGATGATATGAATGAATGAAGTGCGGACAATTACCTACTGACCTACTGTTTGTTCGATAATCCATTTAAGAGTCTATAAATCATATTTTCATCGATTAACGATTACCGTTTATATTTTATGAACCTCAAAATAAAGGCTAATGGACGTGTGTTTTAACAATAGGCTTCTTTGCTTATAAGTAAACCAATTTTTTGTTATCGTTTAATGAGTTTGTATTTTAACAAACGGCTTTCAAGGTTTTTTTTTGTATTCGTAAAACAACTTTTCAGGCGTGGAAATTTCAACAACTGCCAAAATAATAAATTGACAAATGCATTACGATCAAAAACGTATAAGCCTATTAATCACGGTGAAATTTTTGCATTTGACTTTCGACGTGCATTGATCAGAAAGTCTCCAGCCATTGTTTCTCCATGTTGTTTAAGGTGGTACTGATAAACAGTAAAAATAAATGGGGTCTATTTTTCGCTGACATACAGTAAAAAGTTTTGATAATTGGGACACTACTTATTTTGCCTACTTATTTTATTATCATCATCGTCGTCGTCATCGTCTTCTCCTTCTCTTCCTCCTCCTCATCCACCTTCTTCAACGTTATCATCATCGTCATCTTAATCACATTTTCATTCTAATCTAGACACAAAAATTGCAAATGACAATGTTTTTAGTTCTAGGCTGGAGTAGTCGGACAATATACGACAATAAGTCTTTTGAAAAATATACTGTCTTGTACATATGTCGTTAAGCACTTGTAATAAAATTTAAAATTTTGTTTCTTTCCTAACTAAGTGACTATTCTTCTGTTTTCCCATGGCGACTTTAATAATGTACCTAATGCTTATGTTTACGATAGAATTACTGTTTGAAAGTTGAAGTGCTGTTTGTGTTCGACTTTTATTCAAGTCGATAGTTGCGTAGAGCAGTTTCAATCCTAAGTTCAATTAAAACTTTTATTCAGTTATTTGATGGTCCTATGTTAGGCCTAAAAATCAGCTTAGATTGCAGACGTATAAGGCTTTTCAACAACATAGGTAGAATATAGTCATACGCTTTTCTGTTTCTATTTAAAATTAAGACGGCTCTTAATTTCATTAAAAAAATGTAAGAAAACTATAAAATTACAATTTTGCAGTACCTCGTTCTTACAACAGACTCATAGATTCTTCATCGCCATCGTCGCTGATGTCGTCGTTGTCATTGTTTCTTGTTCTCCTGCAACTCAGGAGTCATTAGGGCGCAATAAGGAATCGGTTAGAAGAATCATTTCTAACTGGCAGCCCGCGGGCTTGTCTTGGGAAACCAATTTAATAATTACTTCATTTACATATTAAACATTACTTACGTTAATTATTTTAAAAGTTTAAACAATTTCAAATGTTCTTTCGAAAAAATGAATTGGCTCATTTTGCAAACTGTCGGGAAATTGCAGTAGAGTTTTAAAATTATGAAATACATGATTTTTCGGAATTTGGTGCAAATATTCAAGAAATCATAGACGAGTTTATCATATGATTCAAAGAATTTGAAATGCTCGAAAGTGTCTCGCTATTTAACAATTCTCTAGAAGTGTCACTGAAGAACAACTAACTGATATTCTACTAGAACTGTTTGATTTACAAGCTGATCCCTTCCTGCAGACCAGGGAAGAAATGGAGCCGGACTCCTTATTTAAGCTGCTACCTCGTGAACGATTCGAAATCTGCAAAATTTTGAACAAAAAAGTGACGTCGATGTTTGATAGAAGGAAATTGACTTCTCCTCAATGAAGTTAATAAAGAGCCAGAGCAGAAATCGCCTCACAGATTCTCTGCTTCACCTACTGTGATTAGCAACGACTCAGCTCGATATGGACATTCCTGCTTTATTGGCTTCAGAAGATCCATTTCAGTTTTTACGCTGAAGATTTTATGTAAATATACAATGTTTAACATCTTTCAAAATTTTCATCATTATACTGTCCTAATACAGACTGTACCTTAAATATATGTAGTAAGATAAGTTAAATGTGCAAATTACCACTTTTAATTATTTACAGTTAAATATGCCTTTTTTTTATTTTGACGGTACTTGTCGCAAATTGATCGCTTGCGATGGGTTCTGCCAGTAGGTTTCTGAGTTTAATTAAGCTCTCAGGCGCTTTAAGTTGGAAACCACTGAAACAGAATTTTAAACCGCTCAAATTCCCTAACATTAGTAACACGTTATGAAATATTGGTAAGCTACTTGGAATGAGCTAAAATTTCTTCTATCATAGATGTACTTCTTCCATAAGTGTATGAAAATAAATGTCCATCAAATGTTACGTTTCGGTAAAAAAAAAAGGAACTACAAAATACCCTTTTTTATACTAAATGCAAATAGCGAGTAAATAATTTGGAAATACGGGTTTATTTTTCAATATTGTCAATAAATTTGCGTTTATAAAATACACTGTAAAAATTTTTAACGTAGCGTAACATATTTTTATTTTTCTACACTTCAACGATACGGTAATAATACAAAAAAAAGGATTTAAAAATATTATTAATTTACCACTTATTTAACATTTTACCACTTTTAATTAAATGGATTACATTCACTTTTCATAAACTGTAGATAAGTGATTGTTACTGGAATATAACTGTGTAAAAAGTCATCAGTGAGTCTGTCTCGTATTTGTTTTTATCGGCATATCAGATAAACAAGTCTCGTTTAGAGCTGATAAAGGAAAGCAACACGTACAGACCAGGATACCGGTACTTTTCTATTGACAATGGAGGCCAAATAGACTGACCTACAGATGACAATCTTTAATGACTCGTCATTTTGAAATTGTGTAACTCCATTTCCTTTACAGTTTAAAGTGGGTCATACCATCCTGAATGTATACAAACATAAATGGTACGGCTGAAGTTTTTCGCAATAACTTAAATTGCTCAGGTAAAACTTAAATGTAATTATTCACAAATACTTGTTTTTCCTTTAAGTTTCATATTGTGTTAATATACTTTTTGTGTAAAACTAACGAAGAAAGCGAAACACCCGAAACTTTAGGCGACAGGAATTTGTACTCAGGGAACAGGCTTGACTGTAAATTTCACTGTGCGGTATAAGGTTGGCAGAAGCATTTCCTGTATGTTAGGTTTCCTCACGTAAGGTACATGCTTCAAACACCCCGATGCATTGTGCAATCATCAGTACAACTACCGGAAATAATCTCTCGAGTTATTGATAGTTTGGCGACCGCTGATGTAGAACATATTTTTATTTATCAGCGCCGACCGTGATGCAGATGAATGACGAGAGACTAATAGAAAGTATACTGCGAATATCAGGAGGATCCCAACGTTCTACTTGTACCAAGAACGTCAGATGTGTAGAATATAATTGCTGGCGATGGTAGCTACAAGAATTCGGGAATAAAACAGTTGTAATTTTGTGTGCGACAGCAGTACGCTCTCTCCCTCTCTCTCTCTCTCTCTCTCTCTCTCTCTCTCTCTCTCTCTCTCTCTCTCTCTCTCTCTTTCTCTGTTCCTCTTGATCAACCGTGTCTTCTTCTAGCCCTTTCAAAATCACAGACTTCTCTTTCTAGTTCTTTCAGTGCTGAATGCCTTTCCAGTCCTTACAGTAGGCTACAGAAATCAAGGTCCTTTCATAGTATTACCCAGTCTTTGGTAGAATCCTATATTTTACTATATTTCCTTGTTGAACACAAGCATTATCCTTTGTTCCCTACATTATTATAAATGTCTAACCAGGAGTTTCCAAGCTCACGAACACTGTTAGGCAGTCTTGCCTTAATGAGGTTATAGAAAGGCTCGTAACCAGTTTAAGTCCTTTCATAATTGGACTTGATAAAGAGTTTAGGATCTGCGACGTCACTAGGACTTCATGGGATTCACTACTGCTTACCGAATAGTTTTTTGTGACAATGAACTTTAGGATCAGGAGACGTCAGCTTTTACGTACTGATTATGTTTGTGACAACAGGTCAGATGGGATAGTCATATTATTAACACAATTTAAGTTTTCTCATGTGGCCGTTCCGTAAGAGTGATGTAGTACTGCTCAGTAGTCTATTTTTACTATCTTCCTGTTGTTAAACTGTCTTCAAGTTCTTGACTTTCTTGCCATGTTTTAGTTTTCACAGCCTATCTTCCATCTGCTTTTGAATGTGTTCCGAGCATTCAAGCTTTTTCCATATAAACAGAAAACCAGGCAGTGTTTCTACACTATCTAGACGACAGCACATCTAGAAGACGATATCCCCCAAGATTAAAAAATAATTTTTTACGACTCTTGTTACCAAACGTATAGACAGTCGAAAATATTTAAAAATTTAAGAACAAAATTCCGCGGCAACCATTGAAACAAGAAAACTTTAAAAAAGAAACCCTCAATTTTTATATAGCATTTTAAGTAGAAAACTGTGTAGATGTTTTTAAGACTACAAAGACAAAATGTACAAAAAATCACTAAAACCATGTCTGCGTCTTCTTAAATTATATTGAAGTTTTGTTTTTTATGTGGCACATAAGTTTTAAGACTTTTAAAGCATAGAATCATTTTTAACATATTTTTCTTCCAATAAATATTTTAAATTATTTCGTTTAAATAGTGGCCTTGTCAGGCGTGTGCTGGGTCGCTAAACCACGCAGGGTTCCCTTGCCGCTGTTGGTAAAAAATAGACTGGCTTTTAAACGCTCGCTATACTCTCTTAAGGCACTGCTAACCAACGAGTGTTATCCCTGGTTAATAATACATCACTACTTGCCGTTAGTGATCATAAACTCAAGGTCACTGTGAGGAAATCTGTAAAACACTATGTTATGATTCGTTACTATTACTAGATCTGCCAGATTTGTTACCATAATCTAAACGTTTGCTTTGTATAATGACGCACATCCAAACGTTTGCTTGCTGTCAGTTTACGCATCCTCTATAAGCATATATTGGCCCTAATAAATTCTTGGATAGTTGACAAATCTCTTGCAGTCTCAAATCAAATAGTATGCAGTCTCTTAATTCGAAATAATATCAACTTTTATAAATGGTTTAGCCGATATTAATTTTAAACTACTATTACTATGGTGCCAAAGTCAGATCCTAGCTCCCAACAATTTCTGTTTCAACCCATCCCTTACAGCCACTGCTCTGCTCCAATTTCTTAATGCTAAGTCTTGCATTCTCTGCAGTTCCCTCCTCCGATTTTCTTGCTCGTCTTTGTCTTTTTTGGATTTATCTGCCTCTGTAATCCTCCTCTATCCTTACTCCATCTAAACGTCTGTAGCTTAACAAATCATGATGCAGGCAGCTTCTTTTATTCATGGTATAATACATGAGTGAATCTGATTGTCTTGATTCCATTATCATTCACCGGTTCTAATATACTTTAAAAGGTAACATTAAAAGGATATTTTAAAGCCAACTTACTTTTGTAAGGCATTTAATTCTGCCTTAGAGCCATATCAAGGAAATTGCCTTATAATGGTTTCATATATTTTTAGTGGTTTCGTATAATCTTGAGGGGCGTAGTGGGAGAGGAACGCCCAGACAGGATGAAATAAAAGGAGGAAGAAAATATGTAGTCATTAAGAGACTGACTTCGGGTTGCAAGCCCACAGACCTTCTGGATGAGAAGAAGGAATTATCGGTTTATGTTGCACATTCAATGGATTTAAAAGTTTTACGATAAAAAGATTACAAAATGAGCTTTGTTTTTCAAAGAGATTTTTCTCTTATTTCCTGTACTTGTAATATTGTCTCCCAGGGTTATGACGTTTTCTAGAATCTGAACATTGTTATCGGCAATTATAATAATTCATATAATTTTTTATTTTAAATGACTCTAAATAGTTCAAATAACTCGTTCATACATATAAACCAGTCTTCAATTAATAGGCTTACTAAATGTTTCCGAAAGATTATTCAATGAAGAGAAATAAAGCTTTTTATCAATGTCACTACACTGCGTCAGAGGTAACAACAATATGATTAATGGAATGTGACAGAAGTTAACGTGAAGACGCAGGCCTATCGCAAACACTGAGAGCAACACGCATTTGACGCAGACACGCAACCCAACAATCGATTTGTATGATACGTTACGACGAGTATGAAAATCAATGTCATAAAAAAGAAGAATTTTGTAGAAATTGCACAATACTACAAACGCACACGCACACACACAACTAAATCCTGATTAATTGATGTTCTCCAGATTCATTAAAATATTTATTATACACAATTAAATATGACTACGTATAGTTTTACTCGTGCGTAGGTTATTGCTCGTGTAGTTTAAATTTTAACCGTTAAATTCAATAATATTTAGTTAATTCTATAACACTTTTAGTATAGCTTTACTACATTCATTATTTATAGTCATCAGTATCCAAATCGGTGTATGCGAAACAAGTTGTGTGTGTGTGTATAGTACGAGTGGGTTTGTGTTTTGAGTATGAGAATATCCACGCGCACATAATACGCACACGTACATTGTCCAGAGGCCCTATGTTGAGAATAAAAACAATTTTACAGCAACTGTAATGAAAAAAATATAAATGAAAAAGTAATAAGACAACTTATAAATAATAAGCAATAACAAAAGTAAATCCATTACATACCTGTATAATCTTCAGATTAATTCACAGAATACACAAGTCATGAATTAATCTATGTCACACCTATCCACATTAAAATTTGCTTCACCAAAATAACACATTATAGGTAAAATTAAACTATTGAATCATTTTTAAAATACTGGGATTTCAGTTTTTCAAACACTATATCAAATTCGTATTTTAAAATATCAGCTGTTGTACTTTCCTTCATGTTAATTGTCTTCTTCCAGAAAATAATGGAAACTTCCAACCACGTCATAAATCAATCATGAATGTCTTACAGTCTCCAAAAAATTCCATAAACTTGAAGCTTTCTCTTCTTATCACCTCCTTGTTTTATTGATGGCCTTCTAATAAGTTTAGTGAATTCTTATCTTCATCAGATCTGTGCTTGCATGCAGTTTGGCCAGTTACACCTATGTTATCTGTTATGGAGTTTGTTATTTTTATTTCTTTACTAAGTGGAAACTATTGTTAGTCAAATGATAAGTAAAGTGATAGGGACAAAAATTCAAAATCAGCAGTTTAGATAAAAGAAACAAATTTACGAAAACACCTTATATTTTAGGGGATCGTTATCAGATCAGTAAGTTTAATGAACAGGACTAGATGAAACGCATAAATATCAGTCATAAAGTTGATATCCTATCTTAGACCAATCTTGACTACTTAACAGCAGTTCCATTGTAGTTTGCTTAAAAAACCACCACCACCAATTGATATCTGTCCCTTAAGTTTTACTTATACACCACCGGCCGTATTTCGCACAGAATTATCAAGTAATGAATAATAAGAAACGGTTACAACTAAAAAAGTAAAAAATTGTATATGCCTAACGTAGCATATAAGTAAAATTTAACTAAACAAAGAAACACAGTTTCACTAATATACTTTCATGGTCAGATCTGTTCAATGACAAATTTTTCGGCTAGCTGTGAATTACTGGTATTACTATTAACTCCAAACCATCCCCCCTTTCCATAAGTTTACTAGGTGATTGCCCACATCATAGAATGAGAGACAGGTCTGGAGTTAATATCAATAAAACGTAGTTGTCAACTAAAAAGAGCGTTGTTTTAAGACAAAAGTATTATTAACGGAACGAATTAAAATAACGTTTTTAGTAAGGTAACGTACTGTTTTATCTACCAGGTCTCAGTGCAAAAAGAACTATTTTACTGTGTTTTACAACAGGAACGTTACAACAATCTCCTCATTTACGTGAGATGTGCGGTGAAGTTTAAATCGTCTCCGAAATCACATTAACAAAAAGTACTATATGGCCTATCAGCCACTCTATAGGTTATAACACAACATAATTCGCTTTTTTCAAAATTTACCAAGTTGGTGACTAGTATAATATATAATATGTTATTATAATCTGTATTATATATCTGCATAACACAGGAGAATGTAACTACAGTATCAATTTTTTTCATTTATTAAAAATAGTTTCGTCTCACTGCTCACTGGCATAAACATTGTCTTTGTTTTGCTTCGTACTTGTGTGGCAATCAGCACATGCGCAGAAGCGAGTATTCAGTACCAGTAACTGTTACATGTAATTGCTACTTTGTACCTGCTTGGTCTTTAGTTAGGTAGAGTAGAGGAGTCCCGCGAGTAACCTGTCAGATATTTCAACTTTTCGGTAACCCTTACAGGTGTTACACAAAAGTAACCGTTGCAAGACCAAAAATCAGGTCTGTTAATTCATCACGTGGATGTCAGAAAATTTAAACACTCATCGATCTGGCATTAGATGCAAAGAGCCTGGATAATAGCTGTAGGCCAGGCTCTATTGAAAACTTTCAAAACAAACAAAAATATTCCAATGTATTTATTGTTCAAAGCTGTACCCCTACATTGTTGTTGTTATTGTGTGTGTGTGTGTGTGTGTGTGTGTGTGTGTGTGTGTGTGTGTGTGTGTGTGTGTGTGTGTGATAGTAAAATATTCAAATCGCAACACTCTTTGGTAACAGTCTTTGGTTTATTTGCAAAATCAATGCCACAATCACAGTCGTAATTTATGTTGCGACATCCTCGACTTCTACAATCTGTCGGTCTTGAACTAAACGTCTGGCCAAATATGATTTTCGTGAACAGTTAAGTGATTTAATTGAGTGTTACGTTATCCGACTGCGTAAAGTGTATGTCCCTAACTTCTTTAATTCTGTGAGGGATCTTGCGGTAACACAGAACAAACGTGGCACAAGTATCATTCAAAATTTGAATAAACACTGCAACTGAATAAATTAAATATTAAAAATTCTTTGAATTCATAAAATGTAATATCAATTGAAAGTATGCGCTACAACCCCTCGTGAGTCTTGGCCTCCTTAACAGTCCTCCTCCAGACATTCCTTAACGCCTCCTTAACCTTCTCTCCCCATTATCTCACTTTCATCATCTTCAAGTCCTCCAACACACATTCCGTCAAATCACAAACGCAGTCTTTCTCTCTTCTGCACCATCAAAACACTTTTAGGCATATCAACTCTTTCCTCCACGTAACCCAGCCATTATAGCCTTAAGCTTTTACAAATCTTACTATATCTTCTTCATTTATTATCTGATTTAACTCTCGATCTTAGAGACTTCATTAGTTATTTCGTGGTCCAAAGATCTTCAGCAAATTTTTCTTTCTAACAATTTTAACACTTGTAATGCCTTTTGGTTATAGTCTACGATTGTGTGTAGGTGCCCACGGTGCCTTACTAGGGTTCTGTAAATTCATTATTTCTGGAGCCCTTGTTAATATCTTAATTAATGTGAAAATAATAATATAATGATGTTCAATTGTGAGGAAGAAAATTAAATTTATTGGTCACATTCTGCGGCACAGTGACTTCTGAGGGACGAATTAGTGTAAAGAAAGAAAGAAAGAAAGATGGCGACGTACAATCTCATATTTTAACAACTTGCTTAGCAGAATGAGCTGCAACTGAATTGAAGAGACTAGCGCGAAATAGCAACCCATGACTGCAGTGACAAGGCTTAATCTGAGTATGATGATGTGTTGTGATGAGTTAATATTTTGCTTCCTATCATTCTTATGTATGCTTCTTATATCATACACACGGCCACATGAGAAAACGTAAATTGTGTTAATAATATGACTATGCCATCTGACCTGTTGTCACAAACAAAATCAGTACGTAAAAGCTGACGTCTCCTGATCCTAAAGTTCATTGTCACAAAAAACTATTCGGTAAGCAGTAGTGAATTCCATGAAGTCCTAGTGACGTCACAGATCCTAAACTCTTTATCAAATCCAATTATGAAAGGACTTAAACTGGTTACGAGCCTTTCTAAAACCTCATTAAGGCAAGACTGCCTAACAGTGTGTTCGTGAGCTTGGAAACTCCCGGTTACACATTTATAATAATGTAGGGAACAAAGGATAATGCTTGTGTTCAACAAGGGAATATAGTAAAATATAGGATTCTACCAAAGACTGGGTAATACTATGAAAGGACCTTGATTTCTGTAGACACGGTTGATCAAGAGGAACAGAGAAAGAGAGAGAGTGACAGAGCGCGTACTGCTGTCGCACACAAAATTACAACTGTTTTATTCCCGAATTCTTGTAGCTACCATCGCCAGCAATTATATTCTACACATCTGACGTTCTTGGTACAAGTAGAACGTTGGGATCCTCCTGATATTCGCAGTATACTTTCTATTAGTCTCTCGCCATTCATCTGCATCACGGTCGGCGCTGATAAATAAAAATATGTTCTACATCAGCGGTCGCCAAACTATCAATAACTCGAGAGATTATTTCCGGTAGTTGTACTGATGATTGCACAATGCATCGAGGTGTTTGAAGCATGGACCTTACGTTAGGAAACCTAACATACAGGAAATGCTTCTGCCAACCTTATACCGCACAGTGAAATTTACAGTCAAGCCTGTTCCCTGAGTACAAATTCCTGTCGCCTAAAGTTTCAGGTGTTTCGCTTTCCTCGTTAGTTTTACACAAAAAGTATATTAACACAATATGAAACTTCAAGAAAAAACAAGTATTTGTGAATAATTACATTTAAGTTCTACCTGAGCAATTTAAGTTATTGCGAAAAACTTCAGCCGTACCATTTATGTTTGTATACATTCAGGATGGTATGACCCATTTTAAACTGTAAAGGAAATGGAGTTACAAAATTTCAAAATGACGAGTCATTAAAGATTGTCATCTGTAGGTCAAAGTCTATTTGGCCTCCATTGTCGTACTGTTTCATTTACAAATAATGTTTAGTTAAAAGTTGAGACAATCGAACTTATTTGCCTTCTTACAATTATAATATTTCATAATATTCAGTATAACAGTATCTTTATTTCGGTCCAGAAAAACCTTTTGTTCTTGCTGTAATGGAATAAGAAAACAGAATTACAATTAAATATTATTAATTTTAATTAATAAGCAAAATATATTATAATTTTGCTTGTTACATAACCAAAATAATAAGCATAAAACATAAACACCTAGATTATTAGCTCAAAGATTAAAAGCTCAAATTAAATCATCAGAACAGACGTTTCTTTTCTTTTATGAATGATCTCCATTGGCGAAGATCTAAAACAAAGTAGCTTAGTCGTGTTTTCTATGACAAGGTAATTTTTATTTTTTATAAGATATTTAAATTTAAGTATTACCTTAAATTATTTCCCAAAATAACTTAATATTCTTTTTAGACTTTGAAGTAATCGATAGCATAGACTTGTAGGGTGCATACAGTTCAAAGTAATGACTTCAGAAAAATAACGTTTAGTAGGTAAAATTAATTTATACGGAGACAATATATCCGACACAATGCAAGGTATATAGTAATTCAATTCGAATTTTTCTTTTAAGAATCCACAGGGGATTTTAACTATTCACAAGTGATTTAATTTTGACACCTGCTTCTTTCATTATTCTTCTTCCTTCGCAAGTCAACTGTTTGATGACACACTTATACTGTGACAATGACTAGAGAGAATTAACTATGGTAATGTAAGAATCGCATTATTTTCTGGGTGTAGGCCTACCTATGTGTTCCGTTAAATTTCCAACTAAACGTGTTTAAACGTTTTAGTTTAAAAGTCTTGGATTACAATATATACATAGTATATTACGGACCTGTAATATAGACTCATGGTTGTCCGAACTGGTTATCTGAACGTATCCTAATTACATTATTCTAAATTTACTGTCAAGTCAAAAATGAAATTGAAACTCGCGCGCGGGCGTGTTTGTAAAACGTCAAATCTGATGTAAGTAAATTGATCATAAATAGTGCAAATTTAGAACAGGATAATCAATTTATAATTTAAATACTTTCACAAACGGATAAGTTTAATGTAGTGGAAACTACTATGAGCTCGTGTGAGAACCAATCTGTCCAGCATAATTGTTGGTACTGAAAAGTCTCATAGATTGGTACAAAAGAAGATTGTTTTCCTAAGTTAACCCTGACGTGGTCTAGTGAATTTTTGAAATTCACGAAGACCTATTTAAACTGTTACATAGTTATTTTATTTTAAAAAATACACTAAATAACACAGTTAACCCTTAAGAATTTAATTTATTTTTATATTTCAAAGTATTATAGAGTAATCTAGCGTATAATCTACAAAAATGCCTTTTTATGCAAGTTATTTAATTGTCTCATTTAAAATTAATTGTTTTTGAATTTTTGATAATCCGAAAACTAGTGGTTTCAATTAGTTAAGATTATCAAGGTTTTCAATATCAGCAACTAGGCAGCGGAAAGCGAATGCGTGCCCGACCGAGGCGGCAGCTTCAGAGGGATGATCAATACCATTAATTAGCACTGCCTACTAAACAATTAATTTAACACCTGGTGCTGCCTTACACCATATGGGAAGGGACTTCGAAGGCTAGGAAGAGGAAACTGATAAAAACCCACGGATAGATCTGCTTTTGGAAAATGTGGAGAAATTAGATGATCTAGGAACGGAAAGCCCGGAATCAAATGACCTGGTCCTCCATGATGGGGGTTGGACCTGAGGCCAATAATATCAAGCTGGAAAAATCTCACTTTTTCAGAAAAGATACATTCAGCCTCGGAGTAGTAACAAGAAAGAATTATCCATTAGGAAGTAATAACTATTACCGGAGAGACAAGCAAAATCGAAGAGAGACATAACTATAGCAACATGGAACGCAAGGACAATGTTGCAGTCATAGAAGAAAGAAGCATCTAACGAAATGCTTAAGCGTAAAATAGGTCTTTTGGTGTTACAAGAAACACGATAGAAAGGACATGATAGGATAGATAAGTTGGAATACACAACGTTATGTAGAGGTTAAGAGAAGAGAAGGTATATCAAACAAGAATAGGAGACATTGCTTACTAGTTTTGAAGAAATTAATTATAAAATATGCAAGATCAGGATTAAAGGAAGGTTTAGAAATATGACCATGTTATCGGTTCTTGCATCAACAGAAGAACAAGAAGAAACGAAAGGAATACTTTGGGGGTAAATAGAAAAATGTGCACGATATGCTGATCGTTATGGGCGACTTTAACGTAGAAATCGGGAGATAGAGGTCTGAGACAATTGGCAGGAATGAACATACATAATGTAATGGAAACGGCAATTTCTGACTAGATTGCAGCCAGTACTAAATTATTTATAAGCAATACATCACCCTCCAAAAAAACGTACCCATCTTGTGGAAAATACCAGGGACGGTGAAATAAACCAAATAGATCAAGTGCTGATATCAGCGATGTTTCTCATCAATTCGGAAGCTATAGAGGACAAAACTGAGACTACTGCATGATGAAGGTAGAAATAAGGGCACGGCTTTGAATGTACAAAAGGTGCCAATAATGGTAACGTATAATGGCGATCTGACATCAGTAAATGAATGTAGTTTTGTGTACTAGAAACCCCCAAACCCACATTCAAAGTAACATTATGAATATTTTATAATATATTAAGTTATCTTGTGATTGGTACTGTTAAAACTATTTGTGATTAGGATAATACGTAGGTTCAGTACGTACGTTATGTAACTGGCGTGTATTTCCATTAACCACAATTGATGTATACCTTTTGTATATTAATGGACACTATTTATAGAACACACTAGAATGTTCTGTATCACTGTACAATACAAGCGTAATTTGTTCTACAAGGTTCTAGATATGTGACTGGAATGACCGCGATTGTACTAGTAAGTGCCGACACTCAAATGACGCATGCTTGTGAATGACGTCATTACCAACTACTATATATATATATATATATATATATATATATATATTATATATATTTTATAATGACTTTACCTCAAGGTGTTTTCTCCCTAAGGAAGGCTGAAGATGGAAGCACAAGGCTTCCCGAAACATGTTCCAAACAGGGAGAAAACATCTTGAGTTAAAGTCATTATAAAATATATATTATATACATCAAGAAACGGACTGTAGCAGAAAGTGTTTGAATATATATATTGCGATAGAACACAGGATCATGATAAGCAATGAACTATGTCTTATGCATGGATGACGAACATTCTCGTGTTTAAATTTGTTTCTTGTTCAAATTGGTGTTTTAGCTATAGTTTTTGTATTGTATTACCGATAAGAATTTAGAATAGGTCAAACTCTTAAAAAATTTATTCGTCATTTTTCTATGTAATGTGTTTGTGAAAGTGTGCGCGGGTGCGCGTGTTATTAACGTTTTTCTATTGTGTCCGTTATAATTATCCGATTTACATGAGACGTGAACAAGACATAAAATTTAATATTAGCTACAATTTCCCTATATTCTGTGATATTCAAATAACTGTTAAATGTGAATTTTTGTTATATGAAATCTCTGTTTAAAACTCACTCAGGCGTGAAGTAATAAAATCCCAGATAATTATCTGTGCAGGCTTTGCCAATTTCTAGCAAAGTGTTGCATGAAGAACTATTAGTGCCGTGTGCATATTTATCATGTGACCGATAATTGGCCAGTTAGAACGCAGTAAAATCATTTAAAATTGTCTGTTGCCATGTGCAGATCAACGGCAGTTCATATTGAGCATTCGTCTAGTAAACGTGCGGTCCGGGTTCAAGAAGTTTCTCTTGCGTGAACACGTAAACTGTGCGAAAGGTGTACGAAAACTTGGATCTCTGTGTGAGTTATTCTACAGACCCAAGTAATTCAGTTTTAATAAATAATATTGTGATTTACAAATATCCGTGTTAGTCAAGATATCCTTATAGGGAGATCTACCGACCGCGGTAGATCTGGTGACGCGAGGACACTTGAAGACGCGCAGGGAGATGTACGCCTATACACCGCTTTTCATTAAACACCCACGTTACACCTTGAGATACATAAATAAGCTATAACAATATTAAAACATTTTAAAAACATTTAACAATCATAATCAGTGTTATCGCAGCGAGGCAGTGTTGCAGTTCGTCGAGCAAGTTCAGCGTGTTTATCATCAGGATACCATCCCAGCAGAATCCACGAGGGAAGGACACGTGAGATATACGCATCGCCTTCAGCCATCTCATCGCATCAAATTGGAATATCTTCACTCAAGTAACAAATTCAGATCTGAACTTTATATAAACTTTTTTCAAACAATATGTCAAAATTCATAACATTTGTGTATGTTTAAAAATATATCGTATGAACTATTATTCAATTGGTGTGCAATAAATAATGATAATACCTCCAATTTGTTTTATAAAACACACACCATAATCCTATGCGGCCACCGCAAATGCTTCCTACCTATATTGTTTCAATAATGCCACTCCTTATTTAATTATCTTTATTAATAATAATTCCCAAATATTTGAAGAGATTCACGCTCTTCAGGTTTCTTATTTATCATCTCTACATTTTATAATTACCTTTAACTTTTATAATCCGTTTTTTAAATCTTCAGCATACAATGTCATCAGCATATGCACATATCTTTATAACATAATGTAATCCCAATACAAACAGAACTGGTGATAACGGACAACTGGTGTTTAACATCTGAATTAAATTCAAAAATTTCACTAAGTTTATTACTTACACTTCTGGTCCTTGTAAGTCTTATTAATTTCTGAGGTATTTCCAAACTTATTCATAACTTCTTATAGCTTAATCATGTTTACACTGTCGAACACTTGTCTACGAAACGCATATGCAAATCATATCCATGCCCGTAGCATCGTTGTGTTATCTGACTTACCACAAGTAGATGCTATACGGTGCTTCCATTCATCCGAAGTCTACATTCCCTATTATGTTTTCGACAGTTCATAATTCTAGCATTTAATACATATGCGATATTGTATACACTGTATTCAGCAGCGTAATTGCCACATTATTGACTGTTACCATTTTATACACTGTATTCAGCAACGTAATTGCCACATTACTGACTGTTACCATTTTATACACTGTATTTAGCAGCGTAATTGCTACATTACTAACTGTTACCATATTATACACTGTATTCGGCGTCGTAATTGCCACATTACTAACTGTTACCATTCTATACACTGTATTCACCAGCGTAATTGCTACATTACTAACTGTTACCATATTATACACTGTATTCAGCGTCGTAATTGCCACATTACTGACTGTACCATTTTCTACACTGTATTCAGCGTCGTAATTGCCACATTACTGACTGTTTTCATTGTATACACTGTATTCAGCGTCGTAATTGCCACATTACTGACTGTTACCATTTTATACACTGTATTCAGCAACGTAATTGCCACATTACTGACTGTTACCATTTTATACACTGTATTCAGCAGCGTAATTGCTACATTACTAACTGTTACCATATTATACACTGTATTCGGCGTCGTAATTGCCACATTACTAACTGTTACCATTCTATACACTGTATTGAGCAGCGTAATTGCCACATTACTGACTGTTACCATTTTATACACTGTATTCAGCGTCGTGATTACCACATTACTGACTGTTACCATTTTATACACTGTATTTAGCAACGTAATTGCCACATTACTGACTGTCACCATTTTATACACTGTATTTGTCAACGTACTTACTACAGTACAAATTATTATCATTTTAAGATTTGGAAAATAATTTTCATTCTGCAGCCTTCTAGCATTTGTTCATTCTCCCATATTTTGGTTCTTAATTTGTATAGTTAGGCAACTAATTGGTAGTAGGTAATTTGTGTAGTTTGTATTCGGTTCTTTATTGTTTCCGAGTTATTTTTCTTGCATATTAGTACAATTCTGTACTATGTTATCACCATCTAGTTTTTTATTATTTCCATTCTATGAATAACATTTTCAACTTTAGCTTCTGTAGAAGGGTCTCGTATGTTACTACTGTCGTTTTCTAGGTCAGCAAACACTCGTATTACTGTCGACACCTTGTTTATTTACCGATATCACAAGTAATTTTTCACAAAAAAATGTAACACAAAATACAATTTTGATCCACAACTGAGATATCAAATATTAACACAACCGTAATTTATACAAGCAAAAAGATAACACAAAAACATAATATTGTTACGTAATGCGGAAAAAGTGTTACGTAATACGGAAAGCTCTACAAGTTTATCGAATGTTCCAGTGGAATCCAGCTGTAATGTGTGTGTTCGTACATAATGCTGCTTTGCGGTGAAAGACAATTACGCGTCAACTATCGGGTCTATACAGGACCATACCGGTCCGCGCCTGCTGCTGTGTGTAAGGCCGCAACCAATTATGTTATGGTGTTTTCTAGTAGCGTTAGCGAATATTCTGGAACCTCAGCGGGTATAAATACAAGTATTCAGGGACGCTCAGTTCTATTGTTGTCGGGCGATTACAGTGATTACACAGTGTGTTTAAGTGGCGATTTACACAGTGCGGTTTGGAAGTATTGTGGCGAATTATTACGTGTTTATAATTGTGCGAGACTATTGTAATACAATTGTATTTTATATCAGTTAACATTTTTATTGCGTGTGAACAATTTTTATTTGATTCGTTATAAGAGACTGTCTTGTTAATTACAAACTGTTTTATTGTGATAATTAAAGCTGGTGATTAGTGACGTAATTGGTGTTTTGTATTTTGTTTTCCACTGTACCATACGACGATCAAGTAGACCAGCGTAACAATATTGATCCACAGATATGATATCAAACACACGCATTAACTACTATATATATATATATATATATATATATATATATATATATATATTTATATATCGCGACAAAACAATTGAATTCATTCATACGATATATTTTTAAACATACACAAATGTTATGAATTTTGACATATTGTTTGAAAACAGTTTATATAAAGTTCAGATCTGAATTTGTTACTTGAGTGAAGATATTCCAATTTGATGTGATGAGATGGCTGAAGGCGATGCGTATATCTCACGTGTCCTTCCCTCGTGGATTCTGCTGGGATGGTATCCTGATGATAAACACGCTGAACTTGCTCGACGAACTGCAACACTGCCTCGCTGCGATAACACTGATTATGATTGTTAAATGTTTTTAAAATGTTTTAATATTGTTATAGCTTATTTATGTATCTCAAGGTGTAACGTGGGTGTTTAATGAAAAGCGGTGTATAGGCGTACACCTCCCGGCGCGTCTTCAAGTGTCCTCGCGTCACCAGATCTACCGCGGTCGGTAGATCTCCCTATAAGGATATCTTGACTAACACGGATATTTGTAAATCACAATATTATTTATTAAAACTGAATTACTTGGGTCTGTAGAATAACTCACACAGAGTTCCAAGTTTTCGTACACCTTTCGCACAGTTTTCGTGTTCACGCAAGAGAAACTTCTTGAACGCGGACCGCACGTTTACTAGACGAATGCTCAAGATGAACTTACAACAATCTGCCACGTCGTCGGGCAGCCAAATACAACACTTTGGGGTGTTATGCTATTACGCTACTGAATTAACTAATCTGTGATTAAGTAATTATTGAATATATTAATTTGCATAATGAGCTCGTGTAATCAATAAATAACACGTTAATTACTTTACGTTAGCATAACTATTGCATGGAGACTCTAGTTGTTGCATTAATAAATAAAATAAAATAAAATAAACTACCATAAATCACTCAAATGCCATTACTTTCTCGTTCTGAGGTAATTTGACAATGATGAACGCATATTGATAAAATAAACACTTATTTATTAACATTATATCATTCATTAAATTCAATATATAAAATATGGAAGATTCCCTGTAAATATATACATTCATAAACTCATGAAAAGAACATAAAAGAATATACATCAAATTACAAGGTAAATCCAATACGTTGTTTGCTGAAAAACATACACATACATATATAATGTAATCGATATATAGAAACACAAATAGTCAAACAATAAATCCTATACTAATGCGTTCATCGTATGCCTCAGATGGATGGCGTTAATTATGTTTATCATGTTTAATTTAAATGCTCAAGGGGTGTTTCTTGAAAAGAGACAGGACAGTAGAGTTCCTTATGATAAGAATAGCATAAAGATTACTTGTTTAGATGAATTATCCGAAATTTCCATCGGCGTAACTCCTCTCTGCTGGTCCATATGTGGGAAGCTGTGCTGTGACTGACACTTAACACACGCGAAACAGATTCACTCGCGCTGTGTGTTCGTATTGTGTTGATCTGCTGTTATTGTTCGAGTCATGAAATTATGTGTCGTGAAGATAAGTTCATCGTTAACTATGGTGTATATATATATGTCTGTCTATTGTTCAACGTTTGATATGTTCATTACTGTTAGTGTTTTCATGCCGCGGTGTAATTGTTCCACATGATATTGTATCGCACCGCAACACTGTATAATGTTATTATTTCGCCGTCCGGTATCACATCAACGATAGTTCTACGCGTCGATTATTGATGTAAGTGTGACTGGTTAGTTCAATTCTGAATTAGAGTATAATAAAGAATTCTATAATTGTTAAGCACTGGCGTATGTCGCATGTTTTTAGACACTGGAAATACACTATTACCGGATACGCGCCAATATCGAAATGTCTAAGTCTCTTAGTTCTATGACGCGTGGCAAAGTTCAAAGTTCCACTGCCGTCCGTATGTTAATCGCACTTTGACGACCGACTGTTGAAAATTATAAAGACTGTTCTACTGACCGACTGACTGCTCAAAGTATATGAGTAAAAATTTATGAAAGACTGTCCAAAGTATATGGTTGAAAAATTATGAGAGACTGTCCTCCCGCGTGCTCTGCAAGCAGTTTTTATCAAACATCGTGTACCACAATGCACCCTTCTGGAAAACACGCCTCAAGTTGAACATGATAGGACGGAAGATCTCCTACCCTTAAGCCAGAGTGTCGTTCTTCACTTCTCATTCGACGTTCCCGTTGCTATGCTGGCGACGGTCCTCTCCACCAGTTCTCTGGGTAGATGCTGGGTTGTGATTGGATATCCTGTCTCCCCACGGGTTCGCGTCGAAAGCCTCCGTACTCTTTTCCTAGAACAGGAGAAATTTCATGCTCGTCTATCATGCTATTGTCTAAGCGTACTCCGGGTCTCGCTGCAGTTCTCACGAAAACAATGTGTCGTCTCTTGTTATTGTTCGCTGTGTTTGACCCTTTTTTCCTGAACGCTATCCTGGCGCAGCGTGACGTCGTTTCCAAAACGGCACACCTACTGCCTGTCGTAAATATCCGTTGTCGCCAGTAAGTCGTTCCCCTGCTGTTTACAAGTTCGATTCTATTATTTTAGGTATCGATGTCTGTCCTCGTGTAGGGTATATACTATTGTGTGACTTACACCCTTTTTATTCTTTACTGGTACTCTACAACTTAACCGGCAGTGTGTCCGTCACGGTTTCTCCTCTAAATTGGTACTTGACACAGATTCCATTATCTTACATTTGCAGGCTGTAAATCTCGTGTTTTAGTCGAGTCTGTCACGGCCAACCCTGTTCTCTATTGTACAACTATGTGAAACGTACTTGCATTGTCTGAAGTAAACGTTCACTTGACACATCGACACACATTTCCTTATTTATTGCTCGTGGGCTGAGTAGGTGTGTCATGCTGAATGTAACGTCTTTTCAGTCATACTAAAAATATTTAAATTTTTGGTTGTTACATAGGTCCCCAAATCGGATTTGATGTTGGATTAGCGGAAGACACTCTAATCCGATTTCTGCGCTCTGTGTTTGTTGTGGGAGTCACCTCAGATAAAGTCGCGGTCAACCCTACTTTCCTCTGCTTGGGGTATATGGGTATATATTCCCTATATTTGGTCGTAAACTACCTCTGGGAATTTATTGCCGCGCATCTGAGGAAAGATGAACGCATTTTTTACATATTTGCATATCTAATTAGATATGGGATTATGTACAATAATAATAGCTGTGGATGGCTGTGCCGTCCGCTTATAATCTAACACATGAAATAATGATTTTCGACATGAATTACAATTATTCATGTATCGTTTAGATATCATTATGATAGCTAATGTTCTTAGTCCATCTTGACCATTTAAAATACAATTTACGACCTGTAAATACACATTGATACATTCACTAATTATTATTGAGTATCACTCACAATATGTGTTACTATCATCTATACTAATTTATTGATTAGAAATTTATATACATTATTCAGGAACAATTAACAATTCACTTGAGATCATTATGATTATAAATAACTTTGTTTTATATCACTCAGATTTGATTAATTAATCTAATATCATCGGGTGTCTATAAAACTCGTTATAACGTCTTTTCGCAATTTATTGCTGCACATTCAATTGAGCTTTTCACATCATAATTGTCTTTTCTATTTAAATTTCCACTAACACATGTAATTAATGTCGTTAGGTTGCCACATTGTGACTTAAGAACTCCTTGTACAAAATCTTTACATTATACACTAATAAGATATACATCATACCGATTAGCTAGTTGGACCGGTTTTCGCGGGACATTCACTTTATGTGTTGATCCGCCTCCGAATCCACTAGTCTAACTGATTGTCGATGCACTTTCGTTTTCCTTTTGAGACTTGTGATTTCGTCTCAAAGTACTTCTTCGACTTGACGTTCATTAAATTTCCTTTCACTTTGTCACTGCTATCGCACTGTGAGTTCGCATGTTGCGTCATTTTAGTTTCATACGTTAATCGTCATTCATTAATACTCATATCTATAATTATCTTACCTTGGTTTATGTATTATCACATAATCAATCATAATTAATGTATTTCATTATCTAACCTAATTATTAAATTTTCAGACGTTCTTAAAATCGCCTTCTTACCACGTGTTCATTTATTTTGTTCTTAGCTGTCTATTTGCGGAGACATAGTTGTGTGTCTAGTAGACCTTATGCCATCATTCACGCACGCATTTTTGTTTGTAAACAGTGAGGGTAATTTGACCCAGTGGCTTGCGTCACACCTTCACTTTTCAGGCGGTCTGCTGATCCCGTTACGCTGTTACAATGTGTTTCGTCTTCAACACCTCCAAGATTTATGACGTGTCTCTTCCTCTCGCTTTTAGAGTGAGTAAAAGATATGTCGTACCGTCCCTTTCGGTAGCTTTCTCTAGGCCGACACGCTCTAAATTGCTTTTGTCGCCTCTTCCAAACCTGTTTATCACTCCCTTCGTACGGGCGTGTTGGAAATATTCCGTACCCTCGTCTTGAACAACGTTTTCCAGTCATACTACCATTATTTACGTATGCACTAAGTATTTTGTTTTCTTGATTCTTAAGAAATCTTATCTCGAGCGCTTGATATCTTCTTTCAGTACTAGTAGCACTTACAATTTTCTTAAGTCGCTCGGCGAATTTTATTCTTCTCCTTTTTCTCATAACGTTCCTTGCCCAGGACGAATTTACATACGGATCCTGTCGGTTTTTTCGTTTCATCTGATCCATGGTTTGTTTAAATTTGCATTCTGCTTCATCACACGCAGTGTTCATCTTAATATCGAACTTCCTCTTCATGCTTCTTATTGCTGCAGCTCGACTACTTCGACGATGTGTGTCTATTCCACATTCTAAATGGTTCATCATTGGTTTCACTGATGCAGTATCTCTTCTCGTATCGTTGAATTTATGCCTTTTACGCATTCTATTTGATGGTATTAAACTTTTATTATCTCTATCCATGTCTGGATAATCATCTCCCGACGTCATTAAGTACAAAGAAACAAAATCATCTCTTTTCTTAATCCACCTGTTTCTCGACTTACTACTGACACTTACGTTAGATCCCACAGTTGTTAATTTCTCAGTAGCTAACACGTCTGTAAAATCAACAGTGTTATCGGTATCTCGTACTTTCCGTACCTCTTCATAAATTTCATTCTCTTCTTCTTCCTGTTTCTTCTCGACTCCGTTTTTATTGTTGTTCCAGTTATTCGTATGTCCACGTATATCTGTGCGTAACAGCGTGAGCTGCTCCTTTTGTACGTCTAACTTCTTATCACAATTATTTATATATTCACGCATTTCTGCGCGTATTTGTGTAAAATTTTCATTCTGCTTCTCGAAATTTTCATTAATTATTCTAAGGTTTTCACTAGCCTCTTCCTTCTGCTTTTCAAACTTTTCTTCTAATTTCTCGAATTTTCCATTCACTTCTCTAAAATTTTCATTAATTATTCTAAGGTTTTCACTAGCCTCTTCCTTCTGCTTTTCAAATTTTTCATTCATAAAATCCATTAATGCGCGCAACGTCACCTCTTCCTTCGGTTGTTGTTGGGACTCCTGTCCCCGCGCTCTGACGTCTGACGTCTCCTCGGTCGTTTGTGAATAAGTTGGTGATTCCTCTTGTTCGACACCAGGTACTCCCTGTTGGTTATTAATGTCAAAATTCATGGAATCTGTGCTACTGGTCGTCATTTTTGCAGCTTTACTACGCGTTAACATTCAGTCCCAGTCCAACTAGCTTCACACTAATAAATTTTGTTCTTACAAACTACTAACATGAAATATTAATATATACGCTTATCCTATCTCTACTGCCTGCTCTTTGCCGTGCGGTGGGCGCCAAATACAACAATCTGCCACGTCGTCGGGCAGCCAAATACAACACTTTGGGGTGTTATGCTATTACGCTACTGAATTAACTAATCTGTGATTAAGTAATTATTGAATATATTAATTTGCATAATGAGCTCGTGTAATCAATAAATAACACGTTAATTACTTTACGTTAGCATAACTATTGCATGGAGACTCTAGTTGTTGCATTAATAAATAAAATAAAATAAAATAAACTACCATAAATCACTCAAATGCCATTACTTTCTCGTTCTGAGGTAATTTGACAATGATGAACGCATATTGATAAAATAAACACTTATTTATTAACATTATATCATTCATTAAATTCAATATATAAAATATGGAAGATTCCCTGTAAATACATACATTCATAAACTCATGAAAAGAACATAAAAGAATATACATCAAATTACAAGGTAAATCCAATACGTTGTTTGCTGAAAAACATACACATACATATATAATGTAATCGATATATAGAAACACAAATAGTCAAACAATAAATCCTATACTAATGCGTTCATCGTATGCCTCAGATTGATGGCGTTAATTATGTTTATCATGTTTAATTTAAATGCTCAAGGGGTGTTTCTTGAAAAGAGACAGGACAGTAGAGTTCCTTATGATAAGAATAGCATAAAGATTACTTGTTTAGATGAATTATCCGAAATTTCCATCGGCGTAACTCCTCTCTGCTGGTCCATATGTGGGAAGCTGTGCTGTGACTGACACTTAACACACGCGAAACAGATTCACTCGCGCTGTGTGTTCGTATTGTGTTGATTCTGCTGTTATTGTTCGAGTCATGAAATTATGTGTCGTGAAGATAAGTTCATCGTTAACTATGGTGTATATATATATGTCTGTCTATTGTTCAACGTTTGATATGTTCATTACTGTTAGTGTTTTCATGCCGCGGTGTAATTGTTCCACATGATATTGTATCGCACCGCAACACTGTATAATGTTATTATTTCGCCGTCCGGTATCACATCAACGATAGTTCTACGCGTCGATTATTGATGTAAGTGTGACTGGTTAGTTCAATTCTGAATTAGAGTATAATAAAGAATTCTATAATTGTTAAGCACTGGCGTATGTCGCATGTTTTTAGACACTGGAAATACACTATTACCGGATACGCGCCAATATCGAAATGTCTAAGTCTCTTAGTTCTATGACGCGTGGCAAAGTTCAAAGTTCCACTGCCGTCCGTATGTTAATCGCACTTTGACGACCGACTGTTGAAAATTATAAAGACTGTTCTACTGACCGACTGACTGCTCAAAGTATATGAGTAAAAATTTATGAAAGACTGTCCAAAGTATATGGTTGAAAAATTATGAGAGACTGTCCTCCCGCGTGCTCTGCAAGCAGTTTTTATCAAACATCGTGTACCACAATGCACCCTTCTGGAAAACACGCCTCAAGTTGAACATGATAGGACGGAAGATCTCCTACCCTTAAGCCAGAGTGTCGTTCTTCACTTCTCATTCGACGTTCCCGTTGCTATGCTGGCGACGGTCCTCTCCACCAGTTCTCTGGGTAGATGCTGGGTTGTGATTGGATATCCTGTCTCCCCACGGGTTCGCGTCGAAAGCCTCCGTACTCTTTTCCTAGAACAGGAGAAATTTCATGCTCGTCTATCATGCTATTGTCTAAGCGTACTCCGGGTCTCGCTGCAGTTCTCACGAAAACAATGTGTCGTCTCTTGTTATTGTTCGCTGTGTTTGACCCTTTTTTCCTGAACGCTATCCTGGCGCAGCGTGACGTCGTTTCCAAAACGGCACACCTACTGCCTGTCGTAAATATCCGTTGTCGCCAGTAAGTCGTTCCCCTGCTGTTTACAAGTTCGATTCTATTATTTTAGGTATCGATGTCTGTCCTCGTGTAGGGTATATACTATTGTGTGACTTACACCCTTTTTATTCTTTACTGGTACTCTACAACTTAACCGGCAGTGTGTCCGTCACGGTTTCTCCTCTAAATTGGTACTTGACACAGATTCCATTATCTTACATTTGCAGGCTGTAAATCTCGTGTTTTAGTCGAGTCTGTCACGGCCAACCCTGTTCTCTATTGTACAACTATGTGAAACGTACTTGCATTGTCTGAAGTAAACGTTCACTTGACACATCGACACACATTTCCTTATTTATTGCTCGTGGGCTGAGTAGGTGTGTCATGCTGAATGTAACGTCTTTTCAGTCATACTAAAAATTTTTAAATTTTTGGTTGTTACAAACTGGCGTTGATCTGCACATGGCAACAGACAACTTTCAATGATTTTACTGGGTTCTAACTGGCCAATTATCGGTCACATGATAAATATGCACACGGCACTAATAGTTCTTCATGCAACACTTTGCTAGAAATTGGCAAAGCCTGCACAGATAATTATCTGGGATTTTATTACTTCACGCCTGAGTGAGTTTTAAACAGAGATTTCATATAACAAAAATTCACATTTAACAGTTATTTGAATATCACAGAATATAGGGAAATTGTAGCTAATATTAAATTTTATGTCTTGTTCACGTCTCATGTAAATCGGATAATTATAACGGACACAATAGAAAAACGTTAATAACACGCGCACCCGCGCACACTTTCACAAACACATTACATAGAAAAATGACGAATAAATTTTTTAAGAGTTTGACCTATTCTAAATTCTTATCGGTAATACAATACAAAAACTATAGCTAAAACACCAATTTGAACAAGAAACAAATTTAAACACGAGAATGTTCGTCATCCATGCATAAGACATAGTTCATTGCTTATCATGATCCTGTGTTCTATCGCAATATATATATTCAAACACTTTCTGCTACAGTCCGTTTCTTGATGTATATAATATATATTTTATAATGACTTTAACTCAAGATGTTTTCTCCCTGTTTGGAACATGTTTCGGGAAGCCTTGTGCTTCCATCTTCAGCCTTCCTTAGGGAGAAAACACCTTGAGGTAAAGTCATTATAAAATATATATAATATATATATATATATATATATAGTAGTTGGTAATGACGTCATTCACAAGCATGCGTCATTTGAGTGTCGGCACTTACTAGTACAATCGCGGTCATTCCAGTCACATATCTAGAACCTTGTAGAACAAATTACGCTTGTATTGTACAGTGATACAGAACATTCTAGTGTGTTCTATAAATAGTGTCCATTAATATACAAAAGGTATACATCAATTGTGGTTAATGGAAATACACGCCAGTTACATAACGTACGTACTGAACCTACGTATTATCCTAATCACAAATAGTTTTAACAGTACCAATCACAAGATAACTTAATATATTATAAAATATTCATAATGTTACTTTGAATGTGGGTTTGGGGGTTTCTAGTACACAAAACTACATTCATTTACTGATGTCAGATCGCCATTATACGTTACCATTATTGGCACCTTTTGTACATTCAAAGCCGTGCCCTTATTTCTACCTTCATCATGCAGTAGTCTCAGTTTTGTCCTCTATAGCTTCCGAATTGATGAGAAACATCGCTGATATCAGCACTTGATCTATTTGGTTTATTTCACCGTCCCTGGTATTTTCCACAAGATGGGTACGTTTTTTTGGAGGGTGATGTATTGCTTATAAATAATTTAGTACTGGCTGCAATCTAGTCAGAAATTGCCGTTTCCATTACATTATGTATGTTCATTCCTGCCAATTGTCTCAGATCTCTATCTCCCGATTTCTACGTTAAAGTCGCCCATAACGATCAGCATATCGTGCACATTTTTCTATTTACCCCCAAAGTATTCCTTTCGTTTCTTCTTGTTCTTCTGTTGATGCAAGAACCGATAACATGGTCATATTTCTAAACCTTCCTTTAATCCTGATCTTGCATATTTTATAATTAATTTCTTCAAAACTAGTAAGCAATGTCTCCTATTCTTGTTTGATATACCTTCTCTTCTCTTAACCTCTACATAACGTTGTGTATTCCAACTTATCTATCCTATCATGTCCTTTCTATCGTGTTTCTTGTAACACCAAAAGACCTATTTTACGCTTAAGCATTTCGATAGATGCTTCTTTCTTCTATGACTGCAACATTGTCCTTGCGTTTCATGTTGCTATAGTTATGTCTCTCTTCGATTTTGCTTGTCTCTCCGGTAATAGTTATTACTTCCTAATGGATAATTCTTTCTTGTTACTACTCCGAGGCTGAATGTATCTTTTCTGAAAAAGTGAGATTTTTCCAGCTTGATATTATTGGCCTCAGGTCCAACCCCCATCATGGAGGACCAGGTCATTTGATTCCGGGCTTTCCGTTCCTAGATCATCTAATTTCTCCACATTTTCCAAAAGCAGATCTATCCGTGGGTTTTTATCAGTTTCCTCTTCCTAGCCTTCGAAGTCCCTTCCCATATGGTGTAAGGCAGCACCAGGTGTTAAATTAATTGTTTAGTAGGCAGTGCTAATTAATGGTATTGATCATCCCTCTGAAGCTGCCGCCTCGGTCGGGCACGCATTCGCTTTCCGCTGCCTAGTTGCTGATATTGAAAACCTTGATAATCTTAACTAATTGAAACCACTAGTTTTCGGATTATCAAAAATTCAAAAACAATTAATTTTAAATGAGACAATTAAATAACTTGCATAAAAAGGCATTTTTGTAGATTATACGCTAGATTACTCTATAATACTTTGAAATATAAAAATAAATTAAATTCTTAAGGGTTAACTGTGTTATTTAGTGTATTTTTTAAAATAAAATAACTATGTAACAGTTTAAATAGGTCTTCGTGAATTTAAAAAATTCACTATACCACGTCAGGGTTAACTTAGGAAAACAATCTTCTTTTGTACCAATCGTCTTTTGTTGCGTCATGATCTATGAGACTTTTCAGTACCAACAATTATGCTGAACAGATTGGTTCTCACAGGAACTCATAGTAGTTTCCACTACATTAAACTTATCCGTTTGTGAAAGTATTTAAATTATAAATTGATTATCCTGTTCTAAATTTGTACTATTTCTGATCAATTTACTTACATCAGATTTGACGTTTTACAAACACGCCCGCGCGCGAGTTTCAATTTCATTTTTGACTTGACAGTAAATTTAGAATAATGTAATTAGGATACGTTCAGATAACCAGTTCGGACAACCATGAGTCTATATTACAGGTCCGTAATATACTATGTATATATTGTAATCCAAGACTTTTAAACTAAAACGTTTAAACACGTTTAGTTGGAAATTTAACGGAACACATAGGTAAGCCTACACCCAGAAAATAATGCGATTCTTACATTACCATAGTTAATTCTCTCTAGTCATTGTCACAGTATAAGTGTGTCATCAAACAGTTGACTTGCGAAGGAAGAAGAATAATGAAAGAAGCAGGTGTCAAAATTAAATCACTTGTGAATAGTTAAAATCCCCTGTGGATACTTAAAAGAAAAATTCGAATTGAATTACTATATACCTTGCATTGTGTCGGATATATTGTCTCCGTATAAATTAATTTTACCTACTAAACGTTATTTTTCTGAAGTCATTACTTTGAACTGTATGCACCCTACAAGTCTATGCTATCGATTACTTTAAAGTCTAAAAAGAATATTAAGTTATTTTGGGAAATAATTTAAGGTAATACTGAAATTTAAATATCTTATAAAAAATAAAAATTACCTTGTCATAGAAAACACGACTAAGCTACTTTGTTTTAGATCTTCGCCAATGGAGATCATTCATAAAAGAAAAGAAACGTCTGTTCTGATGATTTAATTTGAGCTTTTAATCTTTGAGCTAATAATCTAAGGTTTTATGTTTTATGCTTATTATTTTGGTTATATAATAAGCAAAATTATAATATATTTTGCTTATTAATTAAAATTAATAATATTTAATTGTAATTCTGTTTTCTTATTCCATTACAACAAGAACAAAAGGATTTTCTGGGCCGAAATGAAAATACTGTTATACTGAATATTATGAAATATTATAATTGTAAGAAGGCAAATAAGTTCGATTGTCTCAACTTTTAACTAAACATTATTTGTAAATGAAACAGTAAGAATACTAAAGTGTATGTGTGTGTGTGTGTGCGCGCGTGCGCTCGCGCGTGCTTTGGGACATTACGTTCTTGAGCGTGTGGGTTTGTATGTTAAAAGTATCTCTAGTACAATTACATAGCCAACCACGCCGTGAGATTTAAGTTTATTTGAGTTACGTTCAAACACTACGTCACATATAAAAATTTATATTTGTAGAGAGAAGAGGGAATCGTGAAAGAAAGTAATTAAGTTGAATTTAAAAATATTAAATAATTTAAAATATTAAAATTGAGTTAAAAAACAAATCTGATAAAAAATAGAAATATGTATGCGTCTTCTTATCAGTGAGCATGTAGGCCTATTATAATCACAGTGCGTAATAAATTCATCATTATTTACATTAAATTTAATTATTATATAAATTTCATCATTTAAATAAATGACAGTCATTATAAACCTCATCGCCTTTACGTATGTTCTTCCACTAATAACAGCGTGAACGTGCAAACCAGTAGTTGCAGTTGATTTGCGATTTTTCACTCGTAAAGTGCATATAACTTAATTGTTTGTCACTTACTAATAACAGGAGCAAATAATTTGTTTTAATAGTTATATTCGAATAGTTTGCAATAAAATAGTGTCCTTATTTGCACGCCCCTTATTCGCTATACGTATACGTAATGTGCAAATTTTATTAAATTAAATATATTTATTTATTAGTTTTTCTAAATCTGTGAACCGGAGTTCACTCACACACCGAAAACACAGACATACTTCCCTCGCAGTACAATCAGGCAGAAAACACACGCTTCAAAAACACTACACACAATTTGCACAGCTTAGTAACGAGGGTAAACAAACAGGTCCGATATCGCCAGTCCGTTCACGATTACCCCACTTTAAAAATATTTTCAACATTTTCTATATTATTTACGTACAAAAAAATATTACGCCGGGCGATTATGCACATACGTATCGTTGTAATATATATATATATATATATATATATATATATATATATATATATATATATATATATATATATATAGTAACATTGTAACGAATCTTTGTTACATTTTACTAATACAAATACACATCTATTTGTGTTTGAATAGCCCCACGATCTTGGAGCGACAAATAAATGTAACGAATCTTTGTACATAAATTTAGGCATGTCGTTCCCCAAGCCCAGGGCGACAAAATTATGTATCAATACAACATTGCAAATACAATATATAATTTAAATTTGTGATGCTCCACGTTGGAAGCGACAATTTATGTAACAATAAATATAATTTAATTTGGGTTTCAGGTGTATCTGTAATAAGAACTCTATGTAACTTGTAACGGTATTTCAGATTTATTTGATATTAATAAAATTGTGCACATGGCACTTACTTCGACTTAAAACATTCGTTATTATTTTGTCACTATGCCGTAAGGCTTATGCTATATACATCCTTACTGACTAAATATTCTATTCTACTAATTATTGTATTACAGAAAAATCTCATTTCCAGACTACTCAGTCAATTTAGTGTGTTTCAAAATATCAATGTTTAAATATCTTTTTATATATTGTAATGTAACTCAAAAATATTGAATTTATCTTTCGTTTCTCAGTACTGATTTATATCAAACACTAATTTTTACTTAAATGCTTTGCATTCTTTTCATTTCAATACTAATTTGAGCTCTTGTTTACGTTAATCTTATTTCAATAACATCTATGATTTTAATTCTAATTTACAATAAACATTGGCTCTTACTTTTAAATAGAACAAGAATGTCTTTAATTGTCTTTGCGTTAATTGTTCGATTAAGAGATAAATAAGTTGTTTATCACGTTATTGTCGTCAATCATACTCAATCATTGGATCCCTCTGTAATCGTCCTCGTCTCGAACTCCAGCATCACTTCCTCTTGTCCAGTGTCGTCGTCTCTCTCTTGTCCAGCGTCGCTCCTCTAGAGTCCAGCGTCGCCTCGCTCTTCTCCTCTCTTGTCCAGAGTCGTCTCGCTCTTGTCCAGCGTCGTATCGCTCTCTGGAACTAATTCGTCAGCTCTCTCTTTCTCTGGAAGTTCTCCTCGTGCTGTTTCGGACGTCAGTTGATCTTCTTATATGGATTTAATTGTCTTGTAATTCTGTTACTACTTAAAATTGTTTGTTTTACAATCCAGTTACATAACCGTATGTAACTGGAAGGATGAAACTATTTACAAAAATTTAAATATTGTGTGCGGACGGGCAGAAGCTCCCGCTGCACTGTGGGTGATTTAAGAAACAGAACCACTGTAGCGTGTGTGTCCTATTTACACCCATGTCTTGGTCAACACCTGCAGTTGTACGAAATCGACATGTCAGAAACTGTCTCTGGGTTCAGTTCCCCCACTCTTTGTCAATTTCGCTATTTCTTATATTTCTGCGAATTGCAGAGTCCTGTAAGTATACTCTTATACTCATCTTATAACTATTTTCACAACACATGTTCACTGTAATTTTGGACATTGCAACTTAACCCTTTCGATTTGTACACAGTTATTTCACTACTACACTTGTACGGTGGGTCTTTTTTACGTGGTTTTCGTACACAGTATTTAGTAAATTTTATTACATTTTATTGTGTTTTTGGATTTTACTCCTTCATTATAGTTTATGAATAATTACGGAAAAACAGTAATTATGCAATTATTCATCTTGTGGTGGTAAACTCGCCTGCATAGAGCTGCGTTACACACACTAGCAAAATACTGGTGTACACACTTTCAGTTATATTTGTGTGTGTGTGTGTGTGTGTGTGTGTGTGCACGTCGATTCAGGCCGAAACACCTGTTCATATTTTTGTCTGAGCCAAGCTTGCAATCCCTGACATGCTTTTTTCTAATAATTATTAGTTATTTACAGTTTATTAGGTATATTTAAATTTTTATATTCAATGCTCAGTACATCACTTATTTGTACTGTCGCATTATCCTTCTGCTTGATAACAAAAAATTTAATAAATTTATTTATTAAATTTTTTTTTTATTACAATGGTTTAATAAAAAAAATATAACAAATAATAAAGAATAGTATTCGTCATTTCACCCTTAATTGGAGTGTACATATACGTCTCATCTCCCCTCTTCACACGCTCACTGCTCGTGACCTTGCAGGGTGGCTTCAACAACAGCTGATCTGACTGGTTTCATTGACCTCGTTATTTTTATGTGTAGAACTTCCTAAATGACGTTGCGTGGAATTTACCAATTTCCTTCTTCTGTGTCTCATCATATACGATGAAAGTGTGTTGCCCTACTCGCTGTCTTAACGTATACGGTCCATTATACAGTCTGAAGAATTTCTTTGCCGTATTCTCGCTTCTTTTTCCAACAGGATTTGCTTTGAGTAGTACATTCTCTCCTACATTAAATTGTTGAAGTTTGTGAGTTAGATTAAATCTCTCTACACTCTTGTTACCTCTTTCTATTATTCGTTGCTTTGCGTATTCAATTTTTACACTTATTGGTACAGGTACATTCTGGTTATTAGGTTTGTGTATATACTTGGTCTAAAAGCTGTTTGGCTTCTTATCTTCTTCCAATTCCATTGGAGTATATCCTGTTGCTTCACTATAATTTTCGTTGTTGGGTTTTTCAAGAAATGGTAAATATTCTGCCCATCCATTGTGTTGATCATGGCAGTATATTCGTAAATATTTACCTAATTCTTTGTTGACTCTCTCAGCAAGGTTTCCTTGAGGATGTCTTATGGATGTGAGTACAGGTTGTATTCCATTTTCCATTAACGTCCTCTCCCATTTTTCACTCTGGAATTGTACACCTTGATCACTGAGTACCTTCTTCATTTTTCCATATGACGGAATATATTTCTGCAGTAGTATCTTTAGAACAACTTTGGTTGTGGGTCGCATAATTGGGTACAGTCGGACTGCCTTGGAAAACACATCGATACATACCAATATGTGCTTCACACCTCGACTTGATCGTGGTAGCGGTCCCAGAAAATCTACTGCAATTAGCTCTCCCTTGCTTCCTTCTGGATGCTCTGCATTTCTACGTATGTGTGTAAATTCGGTCCTTAATTTTACATTATCTTACTCATACATTCTTACCTTCGCTTCTAATCTTCCTTAACTCTTTTCTTAACATGACATTACTTTATCTAATACATTACTTATACAATACATTAACATTCATTACCTTTTATTACATTTCTTTAACATTACCTTTCTGATCGCTACTACTTTCCTGAAATACACTTCCGTAACAGAATACTCTTTTAGCTTTGTAGTGTGTCGCATGATCGGTTACAGAGGAACTGTCTTGGAAAACAACGATATTTTTCTCGAAGTCTTTAATCCTAAGTAGTCTCTGCCCTTTTGACTTTTCACTCTCGCTTTCTTCTGTGTCCTTGTATCTCCATTAAGTGTTCGCTTGATCAGTCGTTCTGACAATTATAGCATTGATTACTCATCCTTAATCCTTTCTTTTTACCAATAACAACAATACCATCTTTTACCATTACTTTCTTAAATATTTCTCTACACTACCATTCCTTACCATTAATAATACATTTCTTAATTAACCCTTTAAAATAAAATTCCTTATTTCTTTTCACTAATATTTCTTTTTATTTTTTATTTGCAATCATAACCTTAATAAATAACATTTCTTAATTATATTCTCTTATCTTATTATTAATAATTAATAGTAATATTATTTTTCTCATTTAAAAATAATTATTTATTTTCATTTGCCTTGAGTTCTGAGTTGCAGTGTCGTTAGATCTGACACCCCTCTTATTATAACAATTGGTTGTTGTACACAGGAAATTCATTGTGCTCACCGTGTAGACAACGTCCGCATTCCATTGTATCGCTGCCTCGTTATTGTGCGTACTTTCCGTGTGAACTTTGTTTTGATCGTATAACTCACCTGTTCGTCGCTGCGTTGAATCGTTGCTGCCTTTATCGTGTGATTCACTTGTCTATAGGGTGAAAACTTTATCCTCCCTCTCTTTCTCTCGTAACGGTCGCATTCCATCGCAACAGTTTGCTCGTGGCCCATATAAACAGTTGAACCTATTTTCGTGCGTCTTTTATGATAATATTCACTGTGATTACTATAATTATAGTTATAATTATCGTTCGCTTTATAATTAACGTGCGTATATCTAACATCATATTTACCACAATTTTGTGTAGAGTTTCGTCTAGATAATTTACTACGTTTCTTGTTAGGCCTACAGTGATATTTATCTCCGTAAGTGTGGTGTCTTAAGTGTTTCACATGTGTCATCTTGTGTGACTTACTATTGTGTGTGTGTCTCACACTTGGGATATCGCTATTAATAAGGTACGTTTTATTAACCTTAATTTGCTTCTCTTCCTTAATGTTAATTACTTTATAATTATCGTTAGTAATTACACACGTATTTTCAACTACTATGAATTCTTCACATATTAGCTCCGTTTGTTTATTAATTATTCCACAGACATTTTCTGCGATCGTGTCAATACGTAAATTTGTATTAACAATTTTTTCGGTTAACTGTGCAGTACCGTCGATTATACTTTGTTTTGTTTCTATGTTGTCTTGTTTCAACTGGAGATAATCAATTTTTAACTCTTCTAGACTCTCTGCGATTTTTATGGTGTCTTGTCTAAAATTTTCAGTTTGTTCTTCTAATTGTTTCTTATTAGATTCTTTTAATTCGTCTATTTTAGCGTTTACAATTTCCGATTGTTTTGTACTTATTTCGTCTATCCAGGCACGCATCATCGTTTGAAACGCAACTACGTCCAAATTTCCTGGAGTCGTCATGTTGAAGTATTATTAAAATATTTATTTAGTAGTAATTCTTTAACAATTATTATTGATAACCGTTCCCTACTTATTTATTTATTTCTGTATTTTTATTAATAGTTATTATTAATACTCATTACAGTTTCACCTGTTACATAGAAAAACAATATTATTTGTGGGCGCCAGCTGTGTGATTACACAACAATTAACATTACATTCAGTTACTGTTTAATATAAATAATTATTACATATAATACATTTTTATTTAACACACTCTTATATTTTAGAGCAACCATTT
Source organism: Magicicada septendecula (assembly GCA_034769895.1). Taxonomy (NCBI): domain Eukaryota; kingdom Metazoa; phylum Arthropoda; class Insecta; order Hemiptera; family Cicadidae; genus Magicicada; species Magicicada septendecula. Next base: position 166,458,690 of record CM068376.1, on the reverse strand, counting down.
AGCTACATAAAAAAATTTTAATAGTTAAATGGTGGGGATCGGGCCCCACGTTGGGCGCCAAATAAATGTAACTAATCTTTGTTACATTTTACTAATACAAATACACATCTATTTGTGTTTGAATAGCCCCACGATCTTGGAGCGACAAATAAATGTAACGAATCTTTGTACATAAATTTAGGCATGTCGTTTCCCAAGTCCAGGGCGACAAAATTATGTATCAATACAACATTGCAAATATAATATAATTTAAATTTGTGATGCTCCACGTTGGAAGCGACAATTTATGTAACAATAAATATAATTTAATTTGGGTTTCAGGTGTATCTGTAATAAGAACTCTATGTAACTTGTAACGGTATTTCAGATTTATTTGATATTAATAAAATTGTGCACATGGCACTTACTTCGACTTAAAACATTCGTTATTATTTTGTTACTATGCCGTAAGGCTTATGCTATATACATCCTTACTGACTAAATATTCTATTCTACTAATTATTGTATTACAGAAAAATCTCATTTCCAGACTACTCAGTCAATTTAGTGTGTTTCAAAATATCAATGTTTAAATATCTTTTTATATATTGTAATGTAACTCAAAAATATTGAATTTATCTTTCGTTTCTCAGTACTGATTTATATCAAACACTAATTTTTACTTAAATGCTTTGCATTCTTTTCATTTCAATACTAATTTGAGCTCTTGTTTACGTTAATCTTATTTCAATAACATCTATGATTTTAATTCTAATTTACAATAAACATTGGCTCTTACTTTTAAATAGAACAAGAATGTCTTTAATTGTCTTTGCGTTAATTGTTCGATTAAGAGATAAATAAGTTGTTTATCACGTTATTGTCGTCAATCATACTCAATCATTGGATCCCTCTGTAATCGTCCTCGTCTCGAACTCCAGCATCACTTCCTCTTGTCCAGTGTCGTCGTCTCTCTCTTGTCCAGCGTCGCTCCTCTAGAGTCCAGCGTCGCCTCGCTCTTCTCCTCTCTTGTCCAGAGTCGTCTCGCTCTTGTCCAGCGTCGTATCGCTCTCTGGAACTAATTCGTCAGCTCTCTCTTTCTCTGGAAGTTCTCCTCGTGCTGTTTCGGACGTCAGTTGATCTTCTTATATGGATTTAATTGTCTTGTAATTCTGTTACTACTTAAAATTGTTTGTTTTACAATCCAGTTACATAACCGTATGTAACTGGAAGGATGAAACTATTTACAAAAATTTAAATATTGTGTGCGGACGGGCAGAAGCTCCCGCTGCACTGTGGGTGATTTAAGAAACAGAACCACTGTAGCGTGTGTGTCCTATTTACACCCATGTCTTGGTCAACACCTGCAGTTGTACGAAATCGACATGTCAGAAACTGTCTCTGGGTTCAGTTCCCCCACTCTTTGTCAATTTCGCTATTTCTTATATTTCTGCGAATTGCAGAGTCCTGTAAGTATACTCTTATACTCATCTTATAACTATTTTCACAACACATGTTCACTGTAATTTTGGACATTGCAACTTAACCCTTTCGATTTGTACACAGTTATTTCACTACTACACTTGTACGGTGGGTCTTTTTTACGTGGTTTTCGTACACAGTATTTAGTAAATTTTATTACATTTTATTGTGTTTTTGGATTTTACTCCTTCATTATAGTTTATGAATAATTACGGAAAAACAGTAATTATGCAATTATTCATCTTGTGGTGGTAAACTCGCCTGCATAGAGCTGCGTTACACACACTAGCAAAATACTGGTGTACACACTTTCAGTTACATTTGTGTGTGTGTGTGTGTGTGTGTGTGCACGTCGATTCAGGCCGAAACACCTGTTCACATTTTTGTCTGAGCCAAGCTTGCAATCCCTGACATGCTTATTTCTAATAATTATTAGTTATTTACTGTTTATTAGGTATATTTAAATTTTTATATTCAATGCTCAGTACATCACTTATTTGTACTGTCGCAATTTATATATATATACATAGTGCAACAATTACAATTTTTATATTATGTATATCTGAAAAGTACTCAACGTAACTATCAAATAACTTTCTAGCTAGGTCGTGGGATTTCTGTGTTCGTTACGTTAAGTCCCTTTTGTTGCACAATAAATTTTACGTGAGAAGAGAGGAGAAAAGACTTTGTGGCGTTTAATAAATGTTAATAAAACATTAGTTTATAAAAAAACAAATTCTTGAAAATTAAAAAGTATATGTATTAAAAGTTGCCTGTTAAGAGAAGCTTTTCTACACGTATTAGTCGTAGTATACAGATTATATATTACACATAAATAATATTGAAAGAAATAAAATAAACACAGATATGAACATGTAAATAGCAAACATAAAACGCATATATACAAAACAATTATAAAATTGAAAAACTGTTTTTAAAAATTATAAAACTGTTTTAATTACTTGGGTGTCTGACATTACAATATACAATTCAATTAGTCATTTCCAATGTTGCAAATCAATTAAATATTGATCAATTAAATATTTATTATAAAAATGAAAAGTTTTTGAAGTATTTTAGTCGAACACAATATTTACTTTATTTCAATAAATATTAATTATTGAACTAACTAACTACCCATTTTAACTAACTAGAAAAACTACTAGGAAACAGATGCTACAATTACGTACTTAAAATATATCAATTATTAAAATTTTTGTAATTACACTATGTACAATTATTTATTTCTTCTTTTTTTATACCATGGTTATACTTGTTTATTGTCTTTGTTACTCCAATTTCGGAGACAACTAAATTTTTAAAGAAAATTCATTAAATACTAGCTTCTACACCACTTTTGGAGCCAACTAAAATTTCAAAAGCAAATTCTTAAATAAACTAGCTTCTATGCCGACCTTAATTAACGAAATTAACTTATTTAACTCCAAAATTAACGAAAGAACTTTTTAGCGTACTCAGAAGCTCACTTTACTAACGTATTTTGGAAAAATCGCAATGTAAAAATCTTTAATAATTGTAGCCGGCACGCTATGATTTATACTTCAACATCATGATAAAAATTAAATAAAATATTTTCGTCTTCCATTTTCCTATCTTTTTTTTAATGTATAAGCCTGTGTGATAGAGAATAATTAGAAAATAAGTTTAAAATCAATTATCTGTACTTCTTTAGTATCATTACTAATTATATCGTATTCTAATGATTTTTCAGAAACAACTAATGTATATGCTATAACATTCGCATTCAGAGTTACTGTATTATGAAAATCTATAGTAATTAATATATATTATTTTATTAAAATATTTATAGCAAACATTCAGGTTTTATTTGATAAAGTTGACATTATTTTTATAGATGATTTGCTATGAGTTCAAATTTTAATAATGAGTCAAAGTCAGACACCCAAGCAACATAATAGAATTTTATAATTTGTTTATCATATATATGTTTAAATACTTGTTATTAAAGTGTGTCGAATATCAAATATATGTTGTTTTCAGAGTGTAACCTTATAAAAGAAAATATTCTGAAATTTTAGTTTTCAATTTTTTAATAATAATTTTGCTTTTCAATATTCAATAAACCGTTGATTGATTCTTTTACAGTGTTTTAATTAATTAATAATAATTTTGCTTATCAATATTCAATAAACCGTTGATTGATTCTTTTACAGTGTTTTAATTAATTATTTCATGTCTCACTTCTCTATTTAAAAATACTTAACGCAACGAATACACATAAATCCTACGACCTAGCCCGTGATTAACACTATACAGTTGCGTTGGATACATGGACTGAAGTGTGTTCATTTTATAATACTTATAACATTGCAATATATGTATACGTGTGTGTGTGTGTGTGTGTGTGTGTGTGTGTGTGTTAATTTTTGACTTTTCTTTCTTCTTTACCCGAAAACTCCACTGCTGTGCTGTCAGCTCACACGGGGGAGTGGAGCTGAATTAACATAGCCATGCCGACCCCTGGATATGAGTGTAATATACAGGTTACCGAGTTTGAGACCGAAACCGTATATTTTCATAGTTTACGCACACAGTCTGACCAGTCCTGTCTTAAAAACGCGAATGCAAAACAGATTAAGTATTATTATAACTATGAAAAATAACGGTTGAAAATATTAATGTTTCAGGTCAATCTACTAATACGTTTTGTCTGAGATCTGTAACAACTCTTTCCCATGATACGTTTCCGCACCAAGAGGTTGCGTTGTGACATGGGATGTGCTCCCAGTGGACAGAAAAAACAGGTGATTCATTTGAATTAATAAAGTAATTTTGTGTGTGTGTGTGTGTGTGTGTGTTTGTAGGGGGGGTAGCATAAATATGATACTGATTCTGGCCTAACCGTTAAAAATATTTTAAATATATTATTTATCCTTACCAAGCACAATTTTATGATTAGAAGTATATCAAATATCTATAATATTACATTATATTATACAAAGTGTCTACATGCTGTCAGCATATAACAAACAATCCTGTTCTATACTTTCATATCTACAAATGACAAACGTGCTCACCGGGCTAGGCCATGGAAAAATTTCTAACACAAAATTGAAAGATTCGCACATACAAAATAACTGTTCCGAAGAAAATTTTCAATCTAAAAAAAGAAATTACAAAATTTCTGTAATGGTTATATTTTTAATTAAAAAATCATCATCAAGTGTTTATATTTACAATGTACAGTACTTTACTTGGTTATCTATAGTCTGTTAAATTTAACATAGTCTGTTATCTGTTATTATCTGTTGTTAAAGCCGTATATATAATCCATAATCATTCGCAATTACTTATGATTCTCAACACTTTTTAAAATAGGTACTTACACTAAAGATTCTGAAACATTTCACCTAAAAAGCTCGCGATCCCCTCACTTTGGTATATTTTTGCAAATGTTATAGTTGTTATTCGAAATTGTGCTCTCTCAAAATTATTTAACTTGTATTCAACATTAGTAGTTTCTACTAATGTTTTTATAAAATTTCGAGTATTTAACTAAATATACAAAAAATATCTATACTAATTAAATAGCTGATTAATGTTTATTAAGTCAAGATGAATATTTAATTCAAAAGGAATATTTAATGGAAAAACAATTTGATTAAAAGTGATTTAACACAATCACACACAACACTATGACAGCATGAGTACGTAAACACAAAAAATGAATATATATAACATTTGAGAAATGTTTGTATAATTTATGGAAGGTCATAAAGTCATAATATCTGTTAATTTGGATGTGAATAATGTTTAACCAAACAGTGGAGCGACGTTCAACATTAGGAACAGAGGATGACATATCACATAAAGTTATACCTACAATGAGGTCTAAAATACACATTTCAAACAATTTTTTACTTTTAGATTATATTTATACAAAACTTATGCAAAAGGTTTTTTTTGTCACATTCGATTGGGTTTTTATGATTCGCTGGATAAAATTATTTTTTTCCCGTTAAGGCCACTTCTGAGAGCGCACATTATGTTCTTTTTCTCTTTTTCCAGAAGGTTCTTTCACTTCTGATCTTTCTCTCTTCTTCTGTGATTTCACTTCGCCTCGCTTGTCTGTTGGTCTTTTCTTCCAGCTTGAATGCCTCTATTATTTTGTTGTACTTATTCCTGTCCTTAATTGTTTCTTCGTCTATATCTGGGATCTGTTCTAAATCTTTCTGTACTCCTTCGTGCCATACAAATTTTGTTTTCATGTTTATGAGATATGCAAATATCTGTTTCATTAATCTTTCAGTTTCCATTCTTAATAAATGTCCGTTCAAATGTAATCTTCTCTTCCGCATTTCTATGGAAAGCTTAGAGAAATCATTGTAAACTTATTCATTTGATCTTAATCAGAAGTTAAACTCTTTCATTTGTTTTGAACCACAAATTTTCTTAACATTCTTTTTTCTACTTGCAATATTTTCTTTCTGCGGAAAAGACTCCCAAGCATTCACATGTATATAATAAGGCTTTAGGATATATTACTGTTTTGTAAGACTTTAGTTTTGCGTTTCTACACCAATTTCTTTAAAATTGGATTACTATTGTGATATATATTAATTTAATTGCTTTCTGCCTAAATTCTATAGGATTTATAAATTTATTCAATATATCTTATAGACGTACGCCTGTAAAGAGGTAAACCTCGCCGACGTTCCTGTACTCTGACGTAGACAAAAAATTGGTGTGTAACGTCTTATGCTTTTTATTTCTGTAGCAATATGTAGTACGAAGCGTTACAACTGGTGACAGGATACAAGGAAACATCCAAATGTTATTATCGAAAACTGAAGATCTCTACATCGCCCTTGAGCGAAGTAAATTATGTAAGGTCAAATCATATGTTAATACATGTTGTGGTAACTTTAGCTCGGCAGATTAATAAGTTTCTATTTATTAAAGAAACGGTTGACTAGTGCGCAAGGATCTGAACTGCTGGACATGTTTCTCAGGATCGACCGAGACATCTGGAGAGAAGAACGGGCAGCACCGGCTCCAACGCTAGGTGAGTTGGTACACATTGGTTTGAAAATAGTACTGTTAGTTTTTCAGCGGACGTAGGTTTTGTATAGCTGAAAAGTTATTAATATATTAAACATCATTGAAGAATATTGACTTTTTGGGTAAGGATTTTTACCTTCTCTTCAAATAAACAATTGTTTTTTTATGTTATGTTACGCTGAATATATTTTGCCATGTCAAAAACAAACAAATCTTTGCAACTTGCTTATTGGGTATTCATTTAACCTTATATCGATAAGTTTTTATTCCCATTACAAGAAGGTATAGCTCTAGTTCTATATTCTTAAAGTTCTTATTTACCTCGACTTTATAAAACACGGTGTTTAAGATATTTCATAATAATTTAAAATGCCTAATGAATGATAACAGAATTTTATGAATAATTATATTTTGAAAAGGACACTGCATGGCACGCCTGGAGAAACTTAACAGCGACATCGCGGGTGTAGCAGCGTCTGACATGGATACGGAAGTGCCTGGGACTATTCCCAAACACAATCTCCTGTAAGTTATTGAAGAATATAATCCTTTCTTGTCTGCTGAATATATGAGATTTAGAAAATTGTGTGTGTGTGTGTGTGTGTGTGTGAGACGACTTAATATCCCACACTTAATGTACGACTAGTACAGTATTATTTACATAATTTGGAGTAAATTTAGAAACAACAAATAGGCTCGTAAGTTTCTCCATGTGTGCGTGAGTTAGAATGACGTAAGTTGTAACTTATTAACAGAATAACAAGTAATTCGTGAGAGAAAGTCCATAATTTTGGTTTATCGTCATACAGTTCATAAATTCTATTTAGTATCAATGTCAAACACTGGAAATGTTTGTTAGTCGCCACAGTACAACGCCGTCCTAAATGGGTAAACCTCGATTTGAGCATTTTTTTCGATTTGACTTTGAGCCACTTTACATTTAAAGATAAAATATTTTTTCAATAAGACCACCGACAAATAAATTAAAAAAAAATTTTGTTGTTCCATTTGTACCACTTTCTATTGCCCACTGACCCACTTTCGTTACTTAACAATTGTTTCATGGAGTCCTAGTTTTGATAGTAATTTCCTCTCCACATCTGCTCATCGTTCTGAGATAATACAGTTTCATTTATTTGTAGAACAACGTATTGTAATGCAATTTGTAATTTAAAGAGAATACTTCTTCAGTAATAATTTGAACAGTTTCAACATTAGTATTATTTGTGTGTGTGTGTGTGTGTGTGTGCGCGTGCGCGCGCCTGTGTGAATTATAGTGGAAATAGTTGTATACGTAATAACAAAACTTTCTTCGCGTGTGAACCGAAAAATATGGTGTTAGTAAAAGTTCCGACCACGAAAGTTTACAGGTTAAAACAAGAGTTACAAGCGTTTCAAGTGTTTCAAAATACTGTGTTACAAGCCTGAATAATTAAAATATTATTACGTCGTTATGTCTTTACTGTTACGTATATTCTGTTAGAAAATATAAAAAAAATTTGTCTAAATAAAAGCAATAAACTTTTTCTTGTTACTTGGAAAAAGCGATGACTTCAGTTTAAAAAAGGCGATCTTATCTACAGGTTGATAAAAAGAAATAATTGAATCAGATTTCGCAGCTTTATTAAAAGTCAATAGTTCTTATCAAGGGCGGTTCGTGGGTTTTTAGCTCCCCCATCATCTCAATCATCATAAGAAAACATTACCATTTCATATTGACAATCTCAGTTGCAAACGTTAAAGCTTAATTTTATTCGAAAATAATTCGTTTCATCACACCCATATATATTTATTTTTGTATTTATTTAAAAGGTGGATAGAAAAGTTTTTAAAAAGTATTGCTGTTATTTTTAGTTACAAATTTTTGATATTTGCTACATAAACTATAGTGTAATGATTATCCAAATAACGGTTTGACATATATAATATTTTAATGATACTAATATCAAGTAAAGGTAAATAAGAGGAGGTAGAAAGTTCAAACATAATAGCGAGACGAATTTCCATAACACAATTATATGAGACTTGCTGATTAAATACTTGTAAATATTTTGCATGTATATGCAGTTAACGGTAAATACATTATGCAGCAGTATAATACTTGATTGTAAATAATACGCATTAATTGGTACAAAAAGCAAGTACAGGTACACCGATAAAATTTTATAAACGGTAAAAAGTGAAGAATCAAATTTTTAAATTTTATACTTCAGTTTGGAGCGTATCAAAGTGACGCCGCCCGGCGCTTAAGTCGTCCCTGAGTTCTTGCCTAGTCTCTATTTTCATATCAATATTGAAAAGTGAGGTTTATTGGTTTAATTTTATATGTTAGCACCGCATCGAGTTTCATACATCGTCACTTATGCGAAATGCACCAGTTTCTCAGTTTCCTCCTACATTATAATCCACGTAATTTTTTTACGTTCATTTATACAATCTGTTATTACAAAACAGTGAGCATAAACTGACGACTGAATACAGTGACATTGAGAGTGTATTTAGAAGTGACTTTATGAGTATTTAAAAGTCATGTGGGTTATATGCCAATGCATTTAAAGTCTTAAAAAAATCTAAATAAGTCAAGTGGAAATGTTAATCTGCAGGATGTTATCTAGCAGACTTATTGCTAGAGGATTTGCGTGCACTTCTAGCTGTTTCACTGAACGGCGCAATGCTTTCATAATTAGGTCGCTATAGATATATAGCGGCTGCACCGCTATAGATATATAGTGACAGTGCACTAGAACGTGACCGAATAACTTTCGAGATTTTCAAGTAACACACTTCTGTCGGTGGAATTAAATTTCTGACGAACGATGGTGCATCGGTTATGGCACGCAGCACGCAGCAACATCGATTATCGCGATGTTGGATTTGGAAGAATTTCTCCAAAACTCTAAGCCGTATGTCCACACAGGCTTGAAAACAGTGTTATAAACCAGCAATTTATTTCTCATTGGCAGTAATGATTTTCTGCCCAGAAGCCAAAACTGTTTGAGAAATGTGAGCCCCCCTCCCAAGTCATCAACCGAATGTGGTTGTGGTATGGTTGATCCTCTTCAACCAAATGTGGTTGCGCCATGTAATCTGTTTACCTTGGTGGATGCCCAATTATTTTGCAAAGTCGGCTACCAGAAGAGGTTTGTTGTTTAATCTCACAGTTTGTATTGCACAGTGGCATTTTGTGACTGTGATATGTGCAGATTCAGTTTTGTTTAATTGGAGTCTCCTTTTCTTATATTTTTCAACGCCATTTAAAGAGCTCTGTAGTAAAATGACAGCTTCTGTCTGTCTGTCTATCTGTCTGTCTGTCTGTCTGTCTGTCGTCTGTCTGTCTGTCTGTCTGTCTGTCTGTCTCTCTCTCTCTCTCTCTCTCTCTCTCTCTCTCTCTCTCTCTCTCTCTCTCTCTCCTGTGGCACTACAGCCCTTGTTGGGCTCTGGCCTCCTTCAATTTTTCTCCCCATTCTCTTCTGTCGGTAGTCATCCTCCTCCAGGAACGCATCCAGTATTTCTTTCGCATCCTCATCCACCGCATTCTCCCATCTTCTCCTAGGTCTTCCCACTGGTCTTTTAAAATGGTACTGGACTTCTACTAGCAAGAATCACAGTATCGTCAGCGTCAGTAGTAGCGATCATGTTATTACTAGTTGGCAGATCTCCTGTATAAATAAGATACAAAATTGAACCCAAATCACTTTCTTTTCTTGGAGAACTCCTTATCTTATTGGGGACAATCTAATAGTTATACTTTATGGCGTACACAGAAGTCTATTTCTTCTAAATAAGACATTAAGATGGCAAACATGGATTTAGACAAGTTCTTTTTAAGTTTATAAAGTATGCCAAAACTTTACAGAATGCTTGGCTGACGTCAAGTAACATCGGTGAACATTAACTAACGAAACAACGCAGCTTTTGGTGTTTTCTGGTTGTCTAGTCAAAAGCACAAGCATTCAATTAGTTAGCGACGTTTAAACCTCTGTGTGGTAAAAGTAGGTTATCTTTCTTCAGATTTTGTTGAACTGGTTTTCCAATACGAGACTTCACTTCCTCAGCGTCGTCCCATTGGTCGTTTACGATGGTATCGAGATATTTGTATTTATGTACACGTCCCACAGGCTTCTGATCGATCGTGAGAAGGCATGTACGGATATAGCAGTGGTGAGGCGTGGGTATAAAACTAGGGGAAGCGCTACTTGACTTACTTTGTTATGTTATTGTTGTAAAAACTTACTTTGTTATGTTGCAAAAAAGTAAGTTTATTCATTACATATTTAAACTTAAATATATACTAATAGTATGTGAAGCATTTACCTTATTACTTGTAGTTTAGCCAAATCCTTTGACTTTTACTTGCGATGATGTCGATCACATTTCCGTCGCAATTTTTTGAGTAGAGCCTTTTCTATGCTGATTAAAGCAAGTGAGTACACCCTCTCCTGACCGTGCAGGTTGCGGAGGTATGTTTTTATGCGCTTTAAAGCAGAGAATGATCTTTCAGCTGACACACTGGACACAGGGATGGTCATTATCAGTTGGGCTAGTCTATAGACGTATGGAAAAACTTCGATAAGATCGGATTCTATTAGATGTCTGTGAATGTTAACGATCGATTCTTTACGTAATGTTTCATCACTAAGTATATCTATAATAGCTAAATAGCTAATAGCTGCTCTTTCATCACTAAATCGCTAGCAATAAGAAGCTCACTTTTCAGTTTAGGAATGTCAAAAAAAATTGCTGTAATTCTCTTTCAGATTTACGAATGGTTCTTCCAGGAGTTTATTTTTAAAACCTTGTAATTGCCTTGAATCTAAAAGATTTAAATATTTAAGTTAGTAACCCACTGGATCAATGGGTTACATTTGTTTAAATAACATCAATAATTTCATAAAACAGTTATTTCGCATCTTCACCAGAAACGTGAAGACACTCGCATTTTTTTCCAGGCACTGGAAATTCAACTTAAAATGACACATAGTTTCTTCAGTTTTATTCCAGAACAATCAAAATTTTCCCTAAGATTGTAAGATGAGCTGAAAACCCTTTTAAATTTATTTACATAAAAACAGATATGAAACATCTTTTTTGAAGAATTTGAAATAAAACATTGGTGTGAGGGAAAATTGAAGAGAATATAATAAGAAAAAAAAAAGTTGAAATCGAAATCCTGTCACTTGAGAAATCAATCCGGAAGCAGTAACTATAGTTTCAGTATCCCATGTCTTCAGTGTTTTCTGTCATGGACGTCAGTAAATTAATAATGTCAATTTTAAGTTCATACACTGTTTTTAAAATCCTGCTGTTGTAGTTTCATGTAGTAGGAGCCAATTTGGGAAACCGTTTTTTGACGTCTGCTTCAGTTCTCTTGGCCTATTCTGAAAACAAAGTTCCTAAACCTGCTAAAATAATAAAACAAATTTTACGCTCTTTGATACAACTAACCGACTGTGCGAGAACCAAGTTTAGCTTATGAGGATAGCAATTAACAAAAATCGCTTGTGGGCATTGTTCACGTACCCGAGATTGAAGACTACTGTTAGTCTTCCCCTGCCATTATTATGTCTGTGCTACTAATTTCTGCCCACGAGGACATTCTTTAAAAGTGTGAAACACATGCCGACGTAAATTTGCGATCATCACTAACATTCTTAAATCTCCAAAACCTTTCTTCAATATTTCCGTCCTTATTTGTATAACGAATTACTGTAGGCAACTGTGATTCTGTGATTTTGTTATGTCTGTAATAATTGGAACAAAAGAAGAACCAATAATTCCGTGTTTTATCTCAACCATCATACATTGCAAAATGGAAGAATTAATATCATTTGATAATCGTGAAAATACAGTAGAACTAATTATTTAAGTGATTTTTTTAGCTCACTATCACTCATTTCTTGTAACAACTCGATAAATTTCTCGACGATGCGCATCGTCCCCTCTCGTATGAGTGTTTGAATTCAGTGTTTTTTATGTTTTATGTGTGTGTTTTTATGAAATGACGAGCTCGACCCGAGTTAGCACCTGAAGATGGGACCTTGATCCTGAATCGCGTCGTGCATAGGGACCGAAGTAAGTTGCATGAAGGAATATCAGGTATCTAACCTATTTTAAAATTAACCATTGCAACTTGGTGACCATACACACAATGAATAATATAAACAGTTCATGACGTCATACTACCTACTCCCAGACACCAACGCTCATCACATCTTTACTGACATTTTTTCCAATCATACATGAATTTACAGATTTTCATTTAATTTAACAATTAGTTTATTACATTCATTCTTTATATACCCAGATATACGTGAACACATTAACTTTTGACATAATATTTTCGTAATGACAACGAATGGAACTTCCCAATAGTTTTGTTTGTAACATGATTCGTAACAATATAAGTATGTTTTCCCACCTGTTCAGATAACATGAATGGACCATTATATAGTCTATGGAACTTTGCTGTTGTATTTTCAATACTACGACCAACGTTTAAAGCTCTGAGCAATATTAATTCACCGACTCTAAATGATTGCAGCTTATGCTCGGAATTGAATTTTTCTGTACGCTGTTCTGCAAACTTCTTTATCCGCTCTTTCGCATCCAAACGCTTAATCTCGTTCGGAACAGGCAAATTCTGAGTGGCTATACGTTTTACACACTCACTCCAAACACGCTTTAGGTGAACATCCGATTGCAGCTCTAACGGTGTATATCCAGTAGTGGTATTGTAACTAAAATTTATGGCGTTCTCGAAGAACTCAAGATACTCCGGCCATTTACTTTGGTTTGTGTTACAATACGTTCTGAATAATCTACCGAGCTCTCTATTGACTCTCTCGGAGAGATTCATTGAGGTCTCCTAATGGATGTCAATACCGATTGTATGTTCCTCTTCTCCAACTCAGCTTTCCATTTCTTATTTTGGAATTGTTTGCCTTGGTCGGATAGGATCTTCTTGACATGGCCATACTTAGGGATGTATTTTCCCAGAATTATTTTAAGTACAGCATGCGTCGTGGGTCTACCTATGGCATACAGACTTACATTTTTTGTGAAAGCATCAGTACACACAACCAGATTTCTCATACCCCGAGACCCCGTGATAATGGACCAAGGAAATCGATACACAATAATTCGTCGTTTCCCATTACGACATACGTGTGTTGGTTTGGGTATTTGGCTGTCTGGCAGGTGTGGCAGGTATGTAGAATTAACTTGACTTTCCTGGCCATGCTCATCCATATGAAGTCCTCACGCAGCGTCAAGTAACACTTGTATGCTCCTGCATGCGCAAGACTTACATGGCACGCCCAGCTCAGGTCCTCTATGAGATGGTCTGGAATCATTACCTTCCATTGTCCGTCTATGACTTTGTACAAAACGTTGTTAAAATTTGAAATTTGGGATTTTCTTTAGTTTGAATTTCATTTATAATTTTTTTATTTTATCGTCTCGTTGTTGCTCATTATTAATGTTCTTAAGTAAAGATCGTTAGGTAACGCATATTTAACAGCTAAGATTTGAATTTCATTTTTATCAGACGTATAAGTTTCCTGCTGCACAGGTGGATAACGACTTAGAGTATCCGCCATTTTGTTGTCACTGGATTTACAATATTTAATACTGAAATCATACTCTTGCATAGCCATTATCCAGCGTGACATACGGGCATTAGCAAGTTTACATTTTAATAAAAACGACAAAGCTTGGTTATCAGACAGAATTTAAAAATGTTTACCTACTAAATAATATCTAAATTTACTAACACAATACACAATCGCTTAAATTGCTTTCTCTGACGTAAAATAATTTCGTTCAGCGCCTTTTAATGAACGATTGACATGCGCGATAACTTTGTGCTCCCCGTTATCATTCCGCTGATACAGAATTCCGCCAATGGGATAATCGGACGCTTCGCAGTTCAGTACATATGTCCCCTCCGTTTCGGGATGAAACACGTGTAGGTTTTCCTTAAATAACTCCTTTACTGCGTTAAATGCCTCTTTGTGTCTTACCTCCCATCGCCATTTGGTATTTTTCCTAAGCAGTTCCAGCAGTGGTTCAATTGTTTTAGCATATGCAGGTGCGAACCGACGGTAATATCCGGTAAGTCCTAGAAAAGCTCTGATATCCTTTGCTTTTTTTAGGTGTTGGAAATCCCGTGATGGATTGTATCTTCTCAGGGTCCGTACTAACACCCTGCGCTGATATGATGTGACCTAAAAACTTGATTTCGGTTTTCCCATACTCGCATTTTTCGTAATTTAGCACCAAGTTGGCCTGACGGAGTTTGCTGAACACTATGTCGAGATGTTTTAAGTGTTCGTCAAACGATTTTGATATCACCAAGATGTCGTCAACAAATACACTAACGAAATCCTCAACCTCGGGACCAAGTGCTAACTCCAAACATTTCACCATCGCCGCGAGGCTGGTTACTAATCCAAATGGAACTACCTTATATTGATAGCATTTGTTCTTATATAAAAACGCAGTAAATTTTTTGCTATCTTCAGCTAACGGTATTTGCCAAAATCCACTCTTAAGATCTAAACGAGTCATATATTTATTTACCTTGGCATTTTGTAAACAAGTTCTCGGAATTAGGCGCACAGTCAAAACATTTTTTTGTTATGCTATTTATATTACGCATACCTAAACATATCCTTATTTGATTATTTTTCTTCTTTACGATTCGGAAATTTACCTCCCATCGCCATTTGGTATTTTTCCTAAGCAGTTCCTTTCACCATAGGATTCAGAAAATTACTGTTGGAACGTTCAATGATGTTATCATGTTATCATCCAACATTTTTTTTAATTTCCTCATCCACAAGTTTTTGGTAGTGAAGTGGAATCGGATGTGTTTTACGCACGAATTTATTTTCGTCAGTAACTTCTATTTCATGTGTGTATACGTGCGTTGTAGTGTGATTGTTTTTTAATGTTGCCGTATGTTTATTTATCAGCTGGTTAAGTTTGTCACGCTGTACTGAGGTTAATTTATCTGTATTATTATTATTATTGTTATTGTTGTTATTATTATTACTATGCTCATTATGGTTTTTGTTTACCACTAGCTAAGCCGTTGGTTTGGTTATGTGGATGTAATTCACCTCCGACTCATTATCAATGTCAACATTACCTAACTCTACACTATACTCCTTATTACTAACAGTACACATTAATTTATTATTTTTAAAATGGATAATTGCATTTATTTTTTAAGAGTCTCCGTTCCTATAATAACATCATAAATTAAATTCTTAACAACTAGTACAGGTGTTTCAAGTTCCATACCTTGAGATGAAATGTTTATATAAGCTTGTTTATTTACTTTTTGTAACTCATCAATGGCGGTTTTATTGGTGGTATTGTTTATAGGTAAGATTGGTACCTTTTTAAATTGCAATATGTTTTTGTTTATACAATTTTCATTAATTAATGATATTATTTGTGCACCACTGTCTATTAGCACATTACCTATAGAATTATTTATTCTCGTTCTTAACACACTACACCTACTTGCTAACTTATCACTATCATTAGGTACATTATTCACATCGTCATTGTTCACCACTTACTAGTTCACTACGTATATCGTCTGGGTATACACCGGATACGCAGTAGGTCATAACCATGTTGTTATTTTCTATGCTTTCACTGGATTTCTGATTCTGACTGGTGTACATTTTATTAGTTTTGTTTGTTTTGTACGGACACCCGGCGTGCAACCTTAGGCGTTTTTTTAGACCGTGTTCATTATTGTGGTTGTCTTCAGCTACGGACGCGACTTTATGCTTGTTAAACTTCGACGAATTTTGCTCACGATCAGGTTTTTCCATTGTTTACTCTTATAGTCACTTTGTTTTTGTGTTACTTGTGTTTATTGGTTTATGTGTACTGTAACTATCGACCTTGCCATCAACATTTTCCCATTTAGTAAGTAGCAACAGCAGCTCTTCTAAAGATTTAATCCCTTGGGTAATTACTGCTACCTGTACCTACTACCTACTGAAGTGGTAGGCCAGCTTGTTGACAATTTCAGGTTCCGACATCTCAGGCTCTAGATGTTTTGCCTTCGCTACCAGTTGAATTAGGTATTTTCCTTGGTATCTTTACTCGGTGTACACTTACCGAATTCAAGCTGCACACGTACCTTACGATGGATTTCGTCATTCCAGTAGCGTGCCTTAAAATGGTCAACAAGATCTTCATATACAAATACCTTGTCTTGGATGATGGAAAACTATTCTGTAGCTGTATCCTTAAGATGTCGAACTACCCAGTTTATCTTGTCAACATCGCCAAGATTATCGTTGATATTTTCCATACTACGCTGGCACTGTTTAAGAAACTGGATGGGATTTTCGTTGTCAAGGCCATAAAATTTCATTTGTGTGTTTATGTCATCGACAGTTTTATATACATAGGTGATTTGGTTCGCGGGTGTAGTAGTTTGCTCTATTTTCTTCATTTGTTGTTCCAAAAACTTGTTTTCATGACTACTGATAAATTCATTTATCGTGGTCGTCTGCGATCGCACCCGCTCCTCTACTGATAACATGCGCGTTTCACACTCAGTTATTCGCGAGTTATTTATTTCAAGCGCGGCTTCGAAATCAGCACGGATGGGTTCAACTTTTTCAGTGATTTTCTTTCCGGCAGCTTCAATGATACTTTTGTTTTGTTTAGCCTGTTCGTGCACGGCAGCGAATATTTTTTTATTTTCTTCGTGAATATTTCTATTCTGTTGTTTACTGTCGTCGCGTAGAGATTTTAAATTTTCTTGTAGTTGTTTAGTATTGTCGCGTACCGCCTGTATATTTTTATTATTCTCTTCGCGTACGGACTGTATATTTGCTAAGATCGCATTTAGGGTGGACTGCAGATCAGCTGATATTTGCATTGGTTCTGCCATATTTACTAGCGATAACTAACCACAACAAAGTTTATCTTATAGTATTGATTTACGCACGACCACACTTATTCTTACGTTGTTAACGTCTAACTGTTCCTATATATTATTGAAATGCACGGTAGTCAGTCAGATATCATACAAATTCAATGTCCACACAAATACTTAACCTAACATGTACACAAATTAAATATTTACTCCAGATAATTACCCTAAAATATTATTTTACAGTTATAACATAAAAAAAGTCTTCCAGAGCATATGCAAAATATACCAAGTATACACACTCTGCTAAAGACAAATTAAACACAGTTCAAAATAATAATACATTTTTTAAATATACAGTAATACTATTTACTCGTGCCAACCAGGTTGGAGCGCCCTTTATTACTATGCAACAAAACAAATATAAGGCGTAGTAATTTACAACAAAATAATATCAGAGTCTTTTATCTGGAGTTAGGTATTTATTTAAAAAAAATGTAATATGATCTGTGATTTGAACATAAATTATTTATTCTTAAATTTTAATAGAGTCTGTAAAATGGTTTGAATGTTTTTCTCTCTTATAGTCTATTTTACTTGTTCGACGAAATCCCTTGACGAACCGTTGAAATGCTCCACTGCCACTCGCCGCCTGCGGGATCCGCTGCAATGATGACAGTAGAACTCTCGCGACACACGCATGCACGCCGTTTCACCGATAGAGTTTATCTCATTTATCTCAGGGCTCGACAATGGGTTTTTACTATTTAATTCGATTTCGGTGTGTTTTACACACCTTCCGGTATCTTGACGTGTCCTCGCGTTCACCCAGGTGTATTTCGGCAAATACACGTGATTCCTATGCGGAAAAATCTTGACTATCGCGAGATAGCACTGTTTAATTTATAATTAAATTATTTTGAGTTCTAATACCCAATCGACCTAGCAAACGGGCTAAGACCCCGTACTTATAACCCTTATGTAGAACGTATACTGATACGACAAACTCGCACAGAGACAACGTCTGTTAAGGCCGAGCTGCTAGGTTGAACTGAGCGAAGCTTCTTCCACGAGGGACCAATCTGAATGAAAATTGGAGCCTCCGATTGGTTAAAACCCACAGAACGTGATTGATGGGTTAGACAGATATACATATGTCCTGATCAATATTGCTGAAGACTGCAAAAGCATGTAAATTTTTATGACTTTCAGACGATAAGGATTCTTTAGAAAATTGAATTCTGTTAAAAAATACATATTTAAATAATATGTTTTGAGTCTTTGACATATGAAAAATGTAGCGCTAATTCAGGAGTATGAGCTGTCCAAGTTTCAATTCGATACGTTAATTTACACCAGAGTTATTCATGTAATTACGAATAACACGCGCACTCGCGCACTAAATTCGCACTTGACATGACAGAAAATAAATTTATGGGCATTTTGACATACAACAGCTAATTACCCATTTCTTATTTCAAAACTTATAGCTATTTTACAAAATTTTAACAAAATCAATTTTTAACATGTCTATAACGTCATAAATTGTATAAAAGCATGCAGTCATAGCTACAAAGACCCTTCTGCGATGTTCCATTGCAATATATATATATATATATTACTAATTAAATGTAATATTAATTGTAATTACTAATATTAATATATGGAAATTAATTACTAACTTACACAATGATTCCAGATTCAGGGTCACGTTAATTAGGCCTATTTAATATACTGAACAGTTGGCTAATATTTTTATAAATGTTTACAAATGACATGTGTAACAATTCTGATGAAACATGTATTTGGTGTTTATATCAGACCTTTTTCTACTCTCTTCCTCACCATCCCGACCGACTTGCTCATTTTCTCACAGTAGACCAAATACTTTTTATCGTTAACTAATTTTGTAATAAATCACTTCTATCGTTATTTAAATTCAATCAGGGGCGGCAATATGGACCCGCAGAGCCCGTAACTGGGGGGGGGTGCACGGTCTTTAGGGGCGCAATCTTAGTGATAGGGTAAAGAATATGGATGAGAAAGGGTGTCAAATGCTTTTCAACATGTTAATCGTAAAATATAAATAACTGATGGATTTTTAACTGCTGCTTTGCCGGATATTCCTTTATATGAGACTTTGCCGGATATTATTAACTTAAAAGGGTTAATGTCAGAACTGCGGGGGGAGTAAAAAGTATAACCTCTAAACCTCCAAACGTCAGAAAGGCGGAGGAGTAAAAGATATAATCTCCAAACGCCAGGAAGTCCAAGCGAGAGGACAGCCGACACCGTCGTGTAGCAGTTTCATTAACAGTTTTACCGACGGAAATTTTGTGACCGCGACAGATGTTCCCTCAACCTCTACATTTTCCAGTAATACAGGTAGTACATCAGAGCCTGATCCTCACGAACAGGTTAAACAAAGAGAAACAGTGTGTTTCCGAATGAAATATCGCAATGATAGTGGACGCTCATATAATATTTAAAAAAAATTTATTAACTTATAGAGTGTGGATCGTGTCGACCAAGTGGGCCGTTTAAAACCGACGAAACAAGTGAAAAACGACCTTCTTAGGAATATGGACCTAGTCTTATAAAACAAAAAGAGAAGTAGAACTTAGGAGAACCTGGCTTTGCTATTCTCCCAATTTAAATAAATTTTACTGCGAACTTTGCTGGTTGTTTGCCGATAGAAGTAAATTAATTTCCTATGCTTGGGTGGATGGCATTAATGATTGGAAGGGACTTAGTAAAAACTTGCTATACACGAATCAATAGTACTGCACTTAGAAGCATGCAGTGTGTATGACACTTCGAAAAATGTGAACAAAATGGACGATTCATTACAATTACACATAAGAAAAGAGACTAACTTCTCGAGAGAGGTTCATAAAAGATTGCTGAACTTTTTTCAGCAAAATTTAGCATTTAGGGGTTGATGCGCGCGTTACGTCTGGTGCGTACAATGGCTTAAAAGCAAAAATCGAGGAGCTGGAGGAGAATGCAAAATATGTCAACTGTGCTACACACAATCTGAATCTCATGTGACGCCGTCAAAGAAGTTTCTGAAGTGGCCGATTTTCTTGATTTTTCAGTTTTTTAACTCTAATGTTGGGAGGAGGTCAGTGCTTCTAGATAACGACATACCTTCTCGAAATCTTAAAAGGTTGTGTTGTGTCAAGAGTCGAGGCGTTGACAGCTCTAAGATTCAAGTTTTGAGCTGTGATTAAGCACTTACGGAAGTAAGTTTAAGATAAAAAATTGCAAAGAAGGAGCTAAACCCAAAAGACTGAAATTGAAACTTGACGATTTTTCATTCATTTTTCTCACCTTACGATGATGAGTTTTTTGCACCTTACGGTTACGGGAACGATTTTTGCTCAAAAATATTTTCCGTTGTAAACCCCCTTAGTAGTAACTTCCAGTCAAAATCAATCAACGTAAAGCAAGCTGAAACTCTTATACAAGTTGGTTACGATAATATCAGAGTTATGAGAAATAATTTTATGGAATTAAAAAAGGAATTTCTCGAACTAGATTTTGGCGAACTGAGCCAAGATGAGAGAATTAAAGGCAATGAAAAAGATTTCAAGTTGAAATTTGTAAACAGTTATTGGACATTTTAATTACGAGATTAAGTGATCGTTTTGAAGTATTCAGTGCGATCATTGAAAAATTTAATGTACTGAGCCCCTCAGTACTGAACAAAGTAAGTGATAACGAACTATAGTCATTATCTGTGCGTCTTAAAGATCAGTAGGCCTACAAGACGGATTTATCGGACTCTTTCCCGCAGCAGATGATAAGTTTCCGATCAATTATGAAAGAAGTCATTAAAAACAAAGTGGCAATCTAGAAGACCACAATATGTGAACACGCAACTTTTTCATCCAATTTTCCAAAAGTTTGTACTGCTGTACTGCCTACATTCTTCTCATGACTCTGCCTGTGACAACAGCAACAGCCGAAAGATCGTTTTCTAAATTAAAAATCATCAAATCATGTTTGAGAAGCACAATGCCATAAGAACGACTCACTGGACTCTCTAGGCACCGAAAATGACACGAATCAGAAATGACATAAATTTTCTGATTGATTCCTTTGCTACGAGGAAATTTCCTCGTACATCAAAATCCCGGAGAAGGCAATTTTGAAATCGTAAATTTTTTTAATAATATATTTATTTTATTAAAGCCACAGCCTCAATACATGTTACTATCATGTTGCACTTTTTAACTAGGCTATGTATAGAATTAATAAAATTAAAATTTCAGTGTAATACAATAGATTTCCTGTACGTTTTGCGTGGTACGATTTCGTAATTTTGACATTACAAATTGTATTGAGATCATCATGTCTGTTGTAACTAATTAAACTTGTAATTTAATAAGTAACGTTTACATAACGTAAAAACTATATTTAATTAATGTAAAACCTTATTTTAATTCTATAATGTTTAAAATTTCGTTACCTCTACGAGCAATGATTCGCTTTGAGGGAATTTTATATCAACATTTATTGAAATAAATTTTGTGGTCTAGAGGTAAAGGGTGTTATGTCACATTTTGTAAATTTTTCAGGAGAGGCAAAAAACAAAAAAAAACAAATTTATAATTTGCTATAAAATGAAACATATTACAGCTACACGGCTGAAATTTTAAGAGTACCTTATTTTCAGAATGCAGATTCCAAATTTATAATAATTAAAATTTTATCTTTTTGCCTTCCCCCCCCCCTGGGACTTAACACTTTTTACCTCCAAAATATTTTACTGATAAGGGATATCTGCCTTCTAAAACCCCAGTGTTAACTCCAGGATCCAAATAAGAAATATCTTGTATTTTTATGTTAATACACACTTTTTATAATAAAACATTCTCAAGAAGTAAAATTTATGAATTTCAAAAAATCGTCTTCAAACGAATTTCAAGAATCATCAACAAACACTGAAGTAAACAGTCTTTGCTTCGTCTGTTATAGATTATGAACATTTTATGTAAATCTATAAAATCATGTTCTTTATAATTAGTACAAATCACATGGCTTAAAGGAAAACATTTACTACATATCAGTAAAAAATGTTAAAGACGGTATTTAAGTAGAAACACGTCTTTAAAAAAAATAACGTAGAAAAAAGACACCATTCATCAAAAGTAAATAACATGGTTTTTATTTTTATACAGAGTAACAATAGTTGTACATCTATTATAAACTTACAGAACTGTAAAAATATTGTAATTGTAACAGAATTTGTTTCAAAGTTTGCATCATTTCAAAACCTGTAAGTAGCTTTTGTCATTTTTGTAATAACCCGTCTAAAATAAGTAGTACACATTAACTGGCATAAGGAAAGAAATATGTTAAGTTCTTAAAAATTTCTAATTAATGACATTTTGAAAAAAAAAGTCAAAACAAAATATAAGTGCACCATCAAAAATGTTGTGAAATTATAATTTGGTGGGAATGAAACCTTAAGCTTTAAATATTTGATTGTCAATAAAGTCCCCACTGTCCTTTGATGGAAGAGACTGGTAAAATAATGACACTCGGTAGGTAGAAATTGTGAAGCTGCTTTAAGGTCTTTATATTTCTTTACACTTATTGGTAACAACTCATTCATTATAGTACTTCACTCACAAGGAATATATTTGACACTCTTGCGAGTTTTCTAACACATGTCTACTTCTTTGAAGCCATCTTCTTCAATCGATATCTTGTAAAACAGAGTATCTGGTTTATCTCGTCGTACTTGAAGATGTACAACTTCGGAAATCTAAAAATCCTCACTATTGTTATTTTCTGTTTTGAAACAAAGTAATAACAAAGTTCTTGAAAATTCCAAACATTTGTCGTCTCCATATTTATAACATTAATTTTGACATTTATCGATGAAATTAATTGCTGCGAACCTCCAGGTGTTAAAACAGTCATGGATGGAGTGGCCTTTTCCTTTATCTCAATTTCGTGCATGGACACCATTCAGTTCCATATGAGTGTGTGCACATAGTAAATATTTATGATTTATTGTTTCAGTTTATTTGAATTTGTTCAATATAAAAAAATAAGCCATGATGATAAATATATTACGATTCTGTCCAGGACAGTTGTCAGTACATATAGTTAAATGTTTAATGTTGCCATTTACGTATATATCTGCCCATTTCTAAATGCAAGATGATTTCATTACCCCCTCTGCCTCCTTTTGATTCATCCCACATGAAACAGTGAGGTTTACCATTTGCTGCATTCAACAGTGTAAAATTGAATGTCTACAACTTTCTTAAGTAAAAAGATTGAGAATTTCTCAAAACATGTGTTGGAAGACATTTCTGCAAGTCACTAGTCAACACCTTTAAAGTACTGTCCAATTTAGCTTCCTCTTTATAAATTTTTTTTAAACCAATAGCGATTACTAGCGTCAGTCAAATGTTTTCATATTGGGCTTTAAGCACTCCAGTTGTTTCTTCTGAATTAGAATTTTTGATATCAGAATTGTGTTTATCACAGACATCACATGTATCTGTGCTTGGCTGGTGAAAACTTAAATTAAATCTAGTGTTAAATATGTGGTAGTATATCCAACTTTTGCATATTTCTTGGTTTTCATTCTTACACTTTTCTACAAATAACTGATACATTGTTTCGATAGACAGATGTAGGCCTAAAAATTTTCTTTAATTTTTGTTCTCTTGAATAATTACTTCTACTTGTTCACTGCCATCGTGATCTTCATATACTTCTGCCTTTCATTTCACTAAAGTAAATTTTATTAAGTTTATAATTACTAGCTTCATGAAATAATGGTAAAGACGTTTTTCTAAAACATCTAAAAAACAAACCTTTTTTGAGTTAAATAAGTTATGTGGTAGCTTTCTTCGTAGTATTGTCAGAAGTCAATGATATTAAGTGGGACTTAACATTTTTCCATTTAGACTCTTTTAGAAGTAAATAGTATCAAAGTGGACTTAACAGTCTTTACTATAACGTGCCTGGGACTTAACTTGACTTTTATGAATGCTATCTCCATAACTGTTACAGCTAGGCGATAACTTTATTTACCTACTTGTAGAGCTATAAATGCTTATTGTAGTGGTGATAATAACTAAAATTTGAAAAAAGTCGAGTTAACACCCTTTACCTCTAGGCCACAGAATTATTTTCTATTTTATTACATTCTAACCGATTTTATTGGGTTAGACGTTCGGTCCGATAAACGGAAAAAATGATAAATCCGATTATTGTTTTCTTATTCTTTGTTTAAAAACCTTCTCCTATAAGATTACCCAGACCCTTATTATTTATGCGATTCAGTTAAGAAAACATCGATTGCGATATTAAGTTATGACGGGAACTAAACAATTGTGTGTGATGGTGCTATCTCCTAACTTGGGGTGGGACGCGGTTTACACCGCTGATTCTATCGTTATGAAACTACATTATCATACATCCTTTAACGCGACTTGTCTTGTTAAAATGGATACTTGTAACAAACTCGATTACCAAAGGAAGTTAATAATTAAGGGGAAATTATTTTTCAGTGTTTTACAATTTATGATAAAAGAAGTGGTTGAAAGGAATAAAAATAACAGATCTGTGACAATTGATATATCAACTCTTACCTTACCCCAAACGAGGGAGATAAATTAGAAAGAGGACAATTTAAGAGTTCAATAAACAAATCTCAGTTTTACATGGAAAAGAAAATTAATTTACATTTATCTGCTTATTAATGAATGAATATATTTATTTCAAAAACAACATAAGCTTTCCAAAAGAGAAACGTAAGCGTGAAAATGAAACACCAGAGGGACGAAAAAAGAAGAATTTAGTCGTCAAGCAGACGACGTTAAGGCGTTGGTAAAAGATGATAACACTGCAAAATTCGTCCTTTCACGAGGTGAGCTAAACAAACAAGTGGACAGAATATCTGAAATAGAAAAATCTGTGTCAACTATAAAAACAAGTGTGTCAAGTTTCGAAGATTCTATTACAAATTCAATAAAACAAATTAAAAAGGAATTCGAACATTTAGAAAAGAAAATAGTTGATAAAGAAAGACCATTAATAAATGCTGATGAAGATTCAAAATATCAGAGCAATCAAACTGTAGTAAGGCCAGTTTTCGCAAAGGCACCAACGTGTGATGGAAGTGCTCATTGGGCAACTTATATTCGCCAATTTGAAGCTGCCGCTCGCTTAAATAAATGGACGAAAGAAGAGAAAGGACTTTCACTAATTCTTGCTTTAAAAGGGCCTGCCCCACAACTAATACAGAAAGTGCCACCTGAAAATCAGAACGTCTATGCCGAATTAACTAAAGCTCTGGAATTACGGTACGGTGACCAGCATTTGTGCGAAGTGTACCGTGAACAACTTAAAGCGAGGCGATAGCGTTCAGGGGAAAACCTTCAAGAATTTTAAGCGAATATCGACCGACTGACGAGATTGGCTTATCCGGAAGAATCGGAGGTCTTCCGGAAGTGGATTTCTCTCATTATGTTTATTGACGGTATCAGAGATAGTCAATTCTTAACAAGTGTTAAGAATGGCACGGCACGATAATAAATCAGACGCTCTTGTTCATGCTCTCCGTTTTGAAGCTGTCAAGTCGGCAACCTACATGAATCAAAGTATGCCATCACGTTGTAGCCAAACTGATCCAATACCACAGTATCGTCATAGCGGACGGCATAAAGAGACGATTCAAAAACAACAGTTTAAGAAGTCAGCAGCGCCACAACGATCTTTCGAACCAAAGGATAAAACCGAAGACCGAAGTGTTACAACAGTGGGAAACGTGGTCATCTACAGGTAGACTGCTGGAAGAATAAAATACCGAGAGAAGAGAACGATCTCACCAATTAGAGAAGTAAAGCCCCAGAACAGCACACAGTTTTCACGCTACATAAGACCAGTGGAAACTTGATTGTTAATGGATTTGCGGAAGGTAAACCAACATCATTTACAGTTGACACGGGCGCAACAGTGTCCATTGTGCGCCCTGACTTAGTCAGCAACCGCCAGCCTCTAATTAGCTCTTGTACAATACAGACTGTGACTGGAAGCCCCGTCAAGGTGCTAGGAAAGGTAGACGTACGTGTACGCCTGGGTCTTCTCGAGTTTAGCCACCAAATGCTCGTTGCAGACATTGTCGATGAAGTGGTTCTTGGCACGGACATTATGAATGCCTACGGATTCGTTGTGGACTTAAGAGAGAATGTCCTGAAGGTTGGCCAAGAGAAGATAAAACTTTGCATGGCTAAAATGACAGGGTCTACCAACCATCCGATTAAGCGAGTGGCATTAGTCGAAGAAAAAGTCAACAGGTCCGGTCAAGAGGAACCCTCCCTATTGCAAGCGGAAATGGAGGAAGAACTAGCAGAGGAAATACAAATAAATGTAACAACAATAGAAGTGATTGGAAAGCCAACTATGGGTGTCGAGACGAAACTCTTGCTTGTTCCTGAGCTAATAGAAGCGCCCGAGGGAAAGGTGGCTGAAGATGAGGTTACAAAAAATGTTGTTGACAAGAACCAAACAAACCTGGATCAACCAGTGGTGGTTACGTCATCAGTACATGACGCAACGGGAGTGATTCCAGCGAAACTAGTAGTTGAGCGGAAGACTCGCATTCCTGGGAACGTGATGTTCGGATCACACGAGACTGAATTTGAAGAACCGGAGAATTATCTTTCGCAAGGACGTCCACCTAGACTGCCTGGTCGAGTATTACTTCAGATACGGTTTGCCAGTTCGGGACGAACAGGCTTAAGGAGGAGGCAGTGTTACGACATCACAGAACAATCTACGTGTTTGTCGAATGTGCCAGAATAATCTCACTCTAATGTGTGCGGCACACGTGACTGTAGACGCATTTGCGAGAGTCTTCTCGATGCTGCCAGGCGTGCGGACTGTGTCAAGGCCGCCGTTAATTACGTAGTTCATATGGACGCTAAGACGCAATTAGGAACGTCCTGGTCTCTGAGCGTTGTGGTGTTTTATAATCGGACAGTATAATTACAATTTATTGTAATACAATTGTGTTTAATATTAGTGACATTTGATTTCCGTGTGAACAATTTTCATTTAATTTGTTGTAGAGACTGTGTTGTTAATTACGAACTGTTTAACTGTAAAAATTAAAGGTTTGATTAGTGATTTAATTGGTGTTTTGTACTTATTTTGTTTCCACTGTACCTACGACGATCGAGTAGACCGTCGTAACAATATAATATTGTTATACTGATTTACTTATTTACATCCTATTGTATAACGATTCACAGTTATATAATATTATTGTGGTCTATTATTGTGTTATATTACTACAGTGTTTTCTTATTTTGTGTTATATAATTATGTTATCATATTTTCACTTTCTTAAAACTTGCACACCTAAATTGTCAAGCCGTTATATTCCCTGCTACATTTATGCTATTACTGCATTAGCATATTGTTACTAAATAATGTTACTGTTGTAACGCCCGGGGGCTGAGACCTCACAAAGTGAAAGCACCAGTCGTGCGGACAGGATAGCTGTGGGAATGGCTCGTTATTAAATAAGGCATTTACTTAGATTAATACTATTTCTTTAATTCATTAGAGTAACTACGTTCGTTAACAAGTTTTATCTTGACGAACAAATGACAATAATGACAATACAAATGAACAAAATAACAATAATTGAAGTGACATACTCTCGTTACAATAATTCTATTGAGTGTTTTCATTAAGATATAACATTATATATAAAAAAACATTCTTTATTACTGACTATTCTTTATTAAAACATTATAAAAGCTTTACTAACTATATTTCTGAATTTGGTACGTTACCACTTTAAATTAGGCATAAATGATTAAGATGTCAATTATACATATTCCTTAACAAATTTAGAACACTACTGAGCACTTCTGAGTATAAATAATTCATTATCCAAAATCGATTAATGCTTTAAGTTTGAACTAAGTAAAACAAAAACAAAGTTGTAATTACGCTTTTGATGTGGCTCCATCGTGGACAGAAGATGCACATCTACGATGTACGGAGAGTGCGCAAGAACGCCAAAAAGTGAACAAGTGAAAAAAGAGAGTGTGTACTTTCCAGTGCTCTCGTCAGTTTTATACCCTGCGTGACGCAAAAAGTCTCTATGAGTTAACGCCCAAAATTCAGCCAATCATAACTGGACTCTGCACGTGTCTCGAAATTTATCAGGTCATACGAGGGGACAATTTGACATTGATTTTTGTGAACCAAAGCGGAATTCATTCGCAAACACTGACGAGTAAACAATTCTTAGCTTCCCTGGTTGATAACTCGCTACACGTGCCACGATAAAAAATGGTCAGCACACTTCCTCACAATCGCTCAGTTTGTTCCTTAAAATAATTCTTAAGATAAAATAAAATAATACATTGAGTAGTTTGAATATGAGTAGAATCCTCATTTACAATTATATATAAAATCATAACGTGGAATGTGCTGGGCACAATACCCCTTCCTACTTTACAAAAGGAAAGTACGGGAAGTACTTTGCTTTTCAAAATTTATCTAAGTATAAACAACTTGCAGTTTTACTTAAGTTCAATGTTCGAACAGCTACTCTGTTTACATCATGAAATCTACATCTAAACAAGCCACATCTACATCTCATCTGTTTATCTACATGTAAACAAACCAATAAAACAAGAAGATAAAACTGCGCCGTCTACGGTCAGTCATTCATTGCTATCGCTAAGCAGCTGTACACGCTCAGCTGTGTGTAGATACCACATTGTGTCGATGTACACATTTACATATATATCACGCGATATTTACAAACTACATAATTGTCTCTTTTTCTATTTAAACATAGTTTTATCTATTACATTCAAAACAAAAATTGCTGAATATAATGAGACTCAAAATTTTGTTTCCTTAGGTAAGTTTACAACTATTATAATAATTATTATTTTTTCTTGTTTACATTTTTCTTACGTACTTCTCAATTATTTATGTAGGTTCAATACATTGCTTTATTAAACAAACAAACTCTTTAATTTATAATTGAGAATGTGCAACTCTAACACCTGGTTTTACGTAGTCTGCTGTAACATTCATTCCGTCTGGCGAAGTTACCTCTGGAACTTCCTCTGATACTTCTTGTGTTGCTTCAGCACTCGATGTCGTTGCTGATATGAGAGTAGAAGTTAGACATTTGGAGACTGACTTGGTTCGGTAGACGAGATATAGTAGCAATGCTGCTCCAATAATTATGACGGTAAAGCCACCGGCATAGCGAATAGATAGTTCGTTTCGTGATTGTTGATTTTCTCGCTGTATCTCTTGGATATTGTTAATAAGTCGGTTCAGTGAAACGTCATCGAAGTCGTTGTGTATCCCATGCAGTACTTCGTCGATATTCAATTCTGTAACATATGAAATTATAACATCTTAACTTGTGTTATAACGTAGGGAACCCGCATTAATTGGTTCTGCCAATTATACAGGCTGCCTTCGTTGTGACGAGCTGAAAATTAATCACAACACCTAAACAATTAATATAAAAGGATACTGGGAAGGTGGGAAGGGGAGACTGTTGATTTATGCACTCAGTTTAGTCGGTACTAAAGATGACATCTCTTTATTACATAATGAGATTAATTGCTCTATTTAAAGTTCTCAACATATATGGTTCAACAGCTTACAGTTTACAAGATGATTATATATTTTATTCTTTCACAAGGGCCCTCAAAATAAGATGTACATCAATTTAATTTATTCCACGGATCCGGGATTGAATATAGTATGTTAATAATGGTTACTTCGCCATCTACAATCTTGAAAATTGTGCCATTTGAAGAATGGACTTTATTAATCCTTTTAAAACAATAAAGCTTTCAGTTTAAACTTTTACTCTTTTACTACAAACAGTTTTATTAGATTACAGACTACATGTTACATATAATGTCTGTCTTTTAAAGTCTTAAAGTGGTGAGTTAAATTGTCTTTTGTTGGTTATAATTTTAGTATCTCATAACCATGGAAGACAAGCCTCCATGTCACCTGTGGTTTCAGTAGTTGATGCAGATTTGGCTCTTCGGTCCTCGGTGTGTTTCCTGAAGGTCTGTCGTTACCTTAGTATCCGGTGAAGGTGAAGTTCCTGACGTATGTTAAATCATTCTGGGTGTGGTACTCTCTTCTTAGATGACTGTAGTAATTCTAGTTGTTAGAATAAATAAAGCGAAAGTTTGTTTCACTGGTATTCACTTCACATGATTATTTATTAGTTGAATTTCACCTCATGGTTCTAGTACTGTATTAATTACATAGTTTCTTATTTAAGAATTGATAGAGATGTCATCGGCGCACGATTTAGTTATTTAAATATTCTTTACCGAACATTCACATATTTGTATCCGCGTCGCGAACCAACGCTGTGCGCAGCTTACGGCGTGAGCGCTCCATTGCAAGTGAGTAAAATAGTTAAGGGGTGAGGGTAGTAATCTCGCGACATTTACTATTCAGCATAAAAGTAGTTCCATGTTCTTTCTTTATTTAAAGGATTAAAGTATGACTATTTAATTAAGCAGAGATATTCTTAGTTACAGACGTTATTAAAGTACATTACAGTGGTCTTGTTTAATTATTTAAATAATGTCAAATTTACAAGTATATTTAGTTTGTTTAGGGGTCGGAATTCAAGTTAATTCTGGTTAGTGCATGTCTATGCAGGATTAATTAACAAGGTTTACCCTTTCTGTACAATCGTATTCCTTTTATTTTATTATTACAACTCTTTATTAAATATTATTATTATTTAATGATAGCAATAAGATTTAGTTTAAATGTGCGATTTTATTAAAAATTTAAAATTTCTCAGCCTACACATTACCTATTTATTAATTACCATATTTTTATTAATGAAATCGTCACATACTCCGCCGCTTAAAGAACAGACTCCGGCTAATTTGGTCAGTAATGTACCGGGAGTATGCTTGGGGATTACCGTGTGAAATTTCTCTCACCCGTTTTTCTCTGTATGTAATTACGAGCTGCATAAGTCACTCTCGACTTGCTTATTCTTACTATATATATATATATACATAATACCTTACAGACTAATTCTAATACTACATAAAACTCACACATTATAAAACATATTGTAAACATTCTAAATTTTCCTTAACTCTACTACTTATGACTACTACCGGATTTTTCGTTAGTTGTGAGTTATTCTTGTTATAGAATTACTCCTTAAGTAATTTGTTACTTAATTATTCCTCATATTTGATGTCAGCTGACTTCTCACTTTGCTCTACTTTCGATGAATAGGATTCAAGGTTGATCAGGCCTCGTACCTATTTATACGATTATGTAGCCAAATGTTACTCAAGTACTCTTTTGCAGTGGAGTACACAACATATACCTTTTTTTTTTACATTTATTTAGCTTGCACTCTACCATTTCCTTCTTTGTGATAACGTTTTATCTGCGAAATATGTGTTCTTCGTACATATTTTTGAGTAGAGGGTTCGCACAGGGCTACCGTTACTGGAGTTAAGTATTTGTGAATTTGATAAGGACCGCACCATCGGTATGATAGCTTGGAAGTTGTCTTATCGATTGCACTACTCGTAGGGTGTGTTTTGTACATTACTAACTCACCGATTTGGTACTTTACTTCATTATTATTATGATTTCGCTCGTGATATTTCCTTGATTTTGTTAAGTTTGCTCGTAAATTAGCGCGCGCTTCATTCCAGATTTTCTTAATATTTTTATCCCTAATTTCAAGGGATAACAACTCATGTATTTTCCACTTAGTGTATAATGGGTGGTTAGGTTTATATTTGAACAATAATTCGAATGGGGTAGACTTATGTCCTTCATGATATGCTGAATTAAAGGCGAATTGTATCCAGGATAGGTTCTGGTCCCAAGACGTATGATCGTTAGCATGGTAGGCTATTAAAGCAGATTTTAGGTTTCGCAAATACCTCTCAGCTATATTTCCTTGCGGACGATACTCTGTAGTGGTAATGTGGTCTATTCCTAGTTTGAAACACATGTTCCTGAATTCCTTAGACTTAAACTGTGGTCCGTTATCCGACACTAGATGGACTGGAGTACCGAATTCTTTAAATAATCTATGCTGTAAAATACTTACTGTGGTAGAAACTAATGCTCGCCGCATGGGGCACATCCAGACGAATTTGCTGAAAGAATCTACACAAATTAGTAACATTGTATTTCCTGATTTAGAACGCGGGTAGGGTCCTGAAAAGTCTAAATAAATTTTGGAGAACGGGGTAGCAGGAATTTCTGAGATTAATTGACTTATTTGACTGTTTCTCGCTGGTTTACTGAGTGCACACAACTTACACCTTTTCACGAAATTAGCGATCTCACTGTTCATATTTTCCCAGTGATATTCTTTACGAATTCGATGTATGGTTTTATTTATTCCCATATGTGCTCCAATGGTGGAAGAGTGATAGTATTCCATCAGCATAGGTTTAATAATATCAGGGGCGATTATTCGTAGATATTTTCCGTTCGCTATTCTACAACATAACACTCTCTTACTTAATATGTATTTTTCTGACTTATTTCCTTTATCGAGTTGTTCAATAATTGGTCTCAAACGTGGGTCTTGTTGTTGATACTGGGCTAAGTCCGTAAATGCAAGAGGAAATTCGGTAATTAAAGTATTGATAATCGGCGTTTCTCTACTCTCCTTGTTTTCGTAAGTATTACTACTCGGCTGGAACATACGTGACAGTGTGTCGGCAACTACGTTTTGGGTGCCTCTAATATGTTGTACTTTGAATTTAAAACAATTTAATCTTAATACCCATCTTCCGATACGACCTAACTGTTTTGGGTGATTTAGTAGCCAAGATAATGCTTGATTATCTGTTTCTAACAAAAACTCTTTATGTTCTAAAAAGGGTTTGAACTTCTCAAAAGCGAAAACGATAGCTAAACATTCTAATTCGTATGCGGAGTATTTCTTTTCTTGGTCTGTCAGGGTGCGTGAAGCGTAAATAATAGGCAATCTAGAGTTATCTACTTCCTGATATATTACTGCACCTAGGGCTACACTTGAACTGTCTGTCTGCACTACAAACGGTTTTGTAAAATCGGCTAATTGTAGTACGGGGGGTGATATGATGCTTTCTTTTAATTTCTCGAATGCGGTTTGGTGTTGCTCATTCCACTCAAATTTAACTCCCTTCTTCCTTAAGGTATTTAGCGGTGCTGCAATTTCGGCTAGATGTGGGATATTCTTGTGGAAATAATTTATCATTCCTAAAAATCGGGCTATTCCTTTCGCATCCCGCGGTGGTAAAAATTCTCTGATAGCACGGGTTCGCTCGGGGTCTATGCTTACCTTTCCGTTGGCTTTTACGATGTGACCTAAAAATGAAAATTGTGTGACAGCAAAATTTACTTTACTGGGGTTTACGGTTAATCCAGCTTTCTCCAATCGGGATAGTACTTCACGTAGATGTTTAAGATGTTGCTCAATTGACTCGCTGTAGATAACGATGTCATCTAAGTAGTGGTACACATATTTAAATTTTATATCATGAAATAATTTTTCTAATAATCTGCTACATACAGAACTACCTTGGGAAATACCAAAGGGTACCCTCGTAAATTGGTACAGGTTGAAAGGGACGGCAAATGCGGTTAGACGTTTTGATTCTTCCGAAAGGGGTATTTGATGAAATGCCTGATTTAAATCCATAATGGTAAAAATTTTTGCTTTCGTAAAATAATGAAAAGCACTGTGGATGTCGGGAAGCGGTATAGATTCAAATTCTATCCGTTTATTTAGTTGTCTATAGTCCACAACTAATCTATGTTTGTCGTTACTTTTGGGTACTAAAAACGCGGGTGATGAATAAGATGACGTAGAGGGTTCGATGACTCCTTGTTCTAACAATTTGTTAATTTGGTTCCTCATTACTTCCATTTTTGGAGGTGATAACTTGTATGGGGCTAAACGTATTACTTTATTGTCGCTCAAATTTATTTTGTACTCTATTAGGTCCGTCAGTCCTAACTTTGGGGTGAGGACATTGGAGAATTGTTTTATTAAAGTCTGTATGTTCCGTCTATCTTTACTTTCCAGATGACCTAATTCAGATTCGTGATGTTTTAGATGTGTAGAGGTAGTGCTAGTACTCTCTCTGTTATTTGCATTATCATCCAGGTTATATTTTCGTGAACGATCGAATCCAAAATAAAATTTCTTATCGTGAATATCTAGAATTATTCCTGTTTTACTGATAAAATCAGCTCCCAATATTAACTCGGGTCCTAACTCGTCGCATACCAACATTGGAAAATACCACGTTAGATTTTTAATTTTTACTTTAAACGTGATGATAAGTTTTATCATTAAGTTTTGTTTATTAGCTGTAGCGCATCTAATATTTACTGATTGACTGCGTTTAACTAAATTGTGTTAAATAAATAATTTATTGGCTAGCTCTTGACTAATTAAACTTCGCGTTGATCCGGAATCAATCAATCCGAGGGTGGATGTAACACCAAGGTCAACTTGTATATACGGTAATTGACACTTACTGAAATCACATTTATTAATAGCGTTACATTTATCGATAAATTTTCTAACATAGGGGTCTAATTTTCTTATGTTATTATTATTTTGTTTTAATTTGTTGTCTCTCAGGGGTTTACCTGTTTTCACGATGCTGCGGAAGCCACAGGGTTTCGGATCTCCCTGCCTTACATGTTTTTTTGGATAATGAGTTTTCTGATTGTACTGTTTCCGTTTACAGTTTCTACTGAGGTGTCCAGGTTTTCCGCAGTTATAGCATACATATTCTTTACGTGGGGTCTCACTGGTTTCCTGTCGAGGTTGAGGCTCCTTGGACTTACCATGGCCATGAACGTAGGTTGGTCGCCGAAATGGTCGTCTTTCTCGTAGAGTTCTTGCATCTGAGACTAGGGCTTGCGTTTCCTTTCTATGTGGTGTTGTGGATACCGATGCATGTCTGTGCTGATCTGCGTACCATACATTTGAAGAGTGAATACTACATTGTTCAAGGTCAGCGAAAGTGTGGGGTCTACTTATTAGTGCTAAACGGGAGCGTTCTTCAGGAGATAAGCCTACTAGAATAGTATCGACCAATTGTTTCTCACTCCAATCGATTTGCAGTAGTCGTGAAGATTCTCTGATGTCTGCAATATAGTGTGCCAGTCTTTCATGGACACCTTGTACTCGAAGTACGGTATTTCTTTTAATCTCCTCGTAAATTCCCGTGGGGATAAACTATTTGATTATGGTAGTATGAAGTTCTTCTACTGGAAGAGTCGAGTTTAATGATTCTAGTACACGATCTCGTAATGGTGGTTTACATTTGGGTAGGATTACTTGCAGTATTTGCCAATCGTTCAATTGTTGTAGATCTTTTATTTGCAGTAGGTATCTGATAAAATTCAACAGTATCGTGATACTTAAGCCATCGGTGTAAGGAATTTCATTAATTATTTTCTCTACTGGGTGGGTAATCTTTCCGTAGAGGTCTACATTAAAATTTACATTTGGTATACATTTCGAAGGATTAGTGGTTCCATTAGGAGTTGTAATCGCATATCGACTAGTGCGAGTATGGTGACCATTAGGCTGTAGGGGTTCTGATATAGTTAGGGTATTTAATTCTCTACTAGGTAACTGTTCATGAGTCGGTTGTATCTTCGATACGGTGGGTGATTCGTGGTTCGAGGTGGAGGGAGGGTGTTCTAAAGTAGGGGATTGAACTGGGGAAATATATAATTTTTGTAAGTAGTGCTCAATTTCCTCCATTCTAGATGAGTCTGACTTTCGTCGTAAGTCGTTGATAATTATGGGTAATTGGCGTAATGCCTCATCCGCAAATTTCTGCACATCAGCGGGGATTACGGTGACGTCGGGCCAGCTTAATAAATTGTTCAACCGGCGGGTTAAATGTTCTATTCGTTGCGTGACGCGCAATATTACAGTAGGTGATTTTTCGTCCTGAAGGTTCTGAGATAATAACGTCAGTTCCCTATACTTCGCATAACAGGTTTCTCGTTCGCTGTCATAATCGAGTTCACGCAATCTATCCAACTGCGAGGGTATATCTGATCTGGTTTCGCTTAATGATTTTCGTAATTCAGACACTGTTACATTCACGTGTTTTAAACCGCGTAAAATTGCTTCGTAGCACAGCTCATCTTTTAATAATAGATCAGGGTTAAATACAGCCATTTTCGAACTGTGAGTGGCTATAAATAATTATTCTACTATTTGCATTAAATTCTATACAACGCTTTCTTTTTTTTTATACACAAGAAAAATAAAAAATATAATTCAATTGTATCCTTACTCTTTTTTTTTTTTACAAATAAACGATTAAAATGTGAACTTTAATCATTTCACATTGGTAGAGAGAGAGAAATCTCACACAGGCTTGAATATACGTTCAACAAAGGGGGAATCTTCGGTTACTAAACACAGGAAAATACACGCTTCTTATAACAATAGAACTAACAAAGAGGGTGCGTATTGTCTAACTCAACTTGCGGGAGGGTGACTATGACAGTTTTACACAGGCGGCAACAAGATATATACCTGTCCGAGTTTGTCGTCAAATCGACACGTTGATGAATGAAATTTTTGGACAAGTACCTACATGGTTTTGTTTACATGGGACAATATGTTAATATAAGTTTACACATATTATATTTACAATTAACGTTACCTATACTATATTACTATAATAATAATTATGATTTTTATTTTATTTAAAATTTTGACACATATTAAAATACATGAGTGAATAGATCAACAGCTAGTGTGTGCGGAATATTGGGACACAATTACTTCTTAAACAACACAAGACACAATTATTTTTTTTTTACAAAGGAGCAGCAAAATTTAAGCAAAGCAGAGTTGCGCAATTTATAACATCTTAACTTGTGTTATAACGTAGGGAACCCGCATTAATTGGTTCTGCCAATTATACAGGCTGCCTTCGTTGTGACGAGCTGAAAATTAATCACAACACCTAAACAATTAATATAAAAGGATACTGGGAAGGTGGGAAGGGGAGACTGTTGATTTATGCACTCAGTTTAGTCGGTACTAAAGATGACATCTCTTTATTACATAATGAGATTAATTGCTCTATTTAAAGTTCTCAACATATATGGTTCAACAGCTTACAGTTTACAAGATGATTATATATTTTATTCTTTCACAAGGGCCCTCAAAATAAGATGTACATCAATTTAATTTATTCCACGGATCCGGGATTGAATATAGTATGTTAATAATGGTTACTTCGCCATCTACAATCTTGAAAATTGTGCCATTTGAAGAATGGACTTTATTAATCCTTTTAAAACAATAAAGCTTTCAGTTTAAACTTTTACTCTTTTACTACAAACAGTTTTATTAGATTACAGACTACATGTTACATATAATGTCTGTCTTTTAAAGTCTTAAAGTGGTGAGTTAAATTGTCTTTTGTTGGTTATAATTTTAGTATCTCATAACCATGGAAGACAAGCCTCCATGTCACCTGTGGTTTCAGTAGTTGATGCAGATTTGGCTCTTCGGTCCTCGGTGTGTTTCCTGAAGGTCTGTCGTTACCTTAGTATCCGGTGAAGGTGAAGTTCCTGACGTATGTTAAATCATTCTGGGTGTGGTACTCTCTTCTTAGATGACTGTAGTAATTCTAGTTGTTAGAATAAATAAAGCGAAAGTTTGTTTCACTGGTATTCACTTCACATGATTATTTATTAGTTGAATTTCACCTCATGGTTCTAGTACTGTATTAATTACATAGTTTCTTATTTAAGAATTGATAGAGATGTCATCGGCGCACGATTTAGTTATTTAAATATTCTTTACCGAGCATTCACATATTTGTATCCGCGTCGCGAACCAACGCTGTGCGCAGCTTACGGCGTGAGCGCTCCATTGCAAGTGCGTAAAATAGTTAAGGGTGAGAGTAGTAATCTCGCGACATTTACTATTCAGCATAAAAGTAGTTCCATGTTCTTTCTTTATTTAAAGGATTAAAGTATGACTATTTAATTAAGCAGAGATATTCTTAGTTACAGACGTTATTAAAGTACATTACAGTGGTCTTGTTTAATTATTTAAATAATGTCAAATTTACAAGTATATTTAGTTTGTTTAGGGGTCGGAATTCAAGTTAATTCTGGTTAGTGCATGTCTATGCAGGATTAATTAACAAGGTTTACCCTTTCTGTACAATCGTATTCCTTTTATTTTATTATTACAACTCTTTATTAAATATTATTATTATTTAATGATAGCAATAAGATTTAGTTTAAATGTGCGATTTTATTAAAAATTTAAAATTTCTCAGCCTACACATTACCTATTTATTAATTACCATATTTTTATTAATGAAATCGTCACAAAATCTTCATGTGTGACATTATTTGTTAAAATATTAGCTTCGAATGGACTAATCAAAGAGGATATTGGTGGTTCAATCATGATAGGCTTAGTAAGGTTATATATACTTCGTCCATAGGTATGTGGTAATAAGGTAAAATATTTGGAATATATATGACAATGGTGTGGATTAAGAACTCCTCTCTCCTTAAGAATCTCGGTCTTATTGTCTTGATCGCATCTCCAGGTAACTCGTATCGGTTCTGGTGCACTATATATCCACGCATCCTTGTTCGGCATCTGATGTAGAATTGGACGGCTGAAATTCTGTATAACCTTCGTCTCACATTGAACACGAGCACTGCTGGTCTCTCCAACAAATAATGCATAAATACAACTGTCGTTATGGTACGAATACAAAGGTATATTGGCTGGACACACACTATACTTGGAAACTCTGCACGCAATTACATCTTTGTGTGTAAGTTCAACATACTCTTGTCGCGTTTTAGTTAATGCTAAGTACTCAGTATTGCTCTTTACATATATAAAATTATTGATAGAAGGTTCTCTATACGGCAAGGACTTTACAGAATACAAGTCTAGTAATCTGTTTTCTGTTTTTAAAGGAATTTCTATAATCAGTTGAATATATTCAGTTGATTTCTTTATTGTTATGCAAAATATCACTCTGTATTTTTTCCAATTCACTGATCTTCGAACTAAACGTCTCAAGATCATCATTATCCATAGTACCAAATAATATTTTCATAGCTGAACCAATAGCATTTATTCCTCCACGCTTCTTACGTGTTTCAGGTAACATAGATTTTAGACTACTTATTTCTATTTTTAATATATTTGCAACAGTACGCAAGCGACTGACTTCGAGTTAAGGAACCACTAATTTCAAAGTAGGATGATCTCGAAAGGACTCAAAATTTTGAAAAACTGTTTCTATATACTCTATCATACCTTCATACTCAGTAACATCTATATTTACAACTAAAGTCCACTTATCATTAGTCAATAAGATGTCCCCTTCATTTAGAAAAACAAGTCCCTTATGAGGTGTAAAACAACGTTCAGGTGGAATTAACGCCAAAATCACACTGACACTAAGAAGAACACTCAAGAACCCTAGGAAAAAAAACAATAGTAATTACATACGTGGTAATCTAGGTCGAAGGTTGTAAGATGAAGATGGAGATTCAGACAAGGATATTGGTCGATTAGGATGCCATTCAGGATCGTTAGGTGTAGGTGGTGAAGGTGGAGATAGTGCTAAACTATCTTCAAATTCAATAGGCGTAATATCTAAAATAGGTTCATCTTCTTCAATCGTTACTATACGCATCGGTCTCCCCCCTACTTGCCCCTCGGTTAAAACATTCGTATCGCAAGCTTCAATGTCATCAAACCTTGGCCCTGTACTTGATTCAGTACACTGTGTTCAAATCTAACAGCTGTTTTTATTGCGTGCTGCCGACTCCGTGGTTTCTTATCTCAACCTATACCACGACAGGAGATAGGTATGTCTGCTTAACGCATCACAATTTGCTACTAGCCGAATCTAGCGTAGTAAAATATTTAGAATTTCCCAAACAATGTAACGTCTCAACAATATTTGGTAACGGATAAGCATCCCCTTTTGTTATACTATTTAACGATCTATAATCAACACAAAACCTGTACTTAGGTATACCGTCTGGACTCTTTTTCGGAACTATCACAACTGGACTACTCCACGGTGAGTTTTAAGGTTTTATTACATCTTTCTCTAACATCTCGGTTATATGACTCTGTATCACACTCTTCATAGATTCAGGAAGTCTGTAAGGTTTCTTTTTAATCGGTAAACTATTACCAATATGTATTTTGTGCTTTACATCTACAAGACACCCTCTATTCTCCGGATCCTCACGGAACAAATCTCTATACTTTAATAACACTGGTTTCAAAACTTCACTGTCACTCTCGGACAAGTGCTTTAATTTCCCTAATATTAATTCATCAATATTCTCATTACTACCAAAATTATCATCATTATTATGTTTCTCATGTTCTAGAACATCAACAACTCTTACACTTCCATAAACTTCAGGCTGGTATTTCTCTGCCAGACCTAACGTAATTCCCTTTTGAATTACAAGTGGTTCTCCACTACAATTAACAACTTTAACAACTACATTGTTATCGGGGTCTACAGTACTCAGTACACGGGCAACTCTTATACCCTATTTATACCTCGTGGCACATCTAATTCTCGTGGTTCTACTAAAACCTTTCGTGGCACCGGAATGTCACGGAGACCGACTATTCGGCAATTTACTAATACCTCACTTAAGGGTGGTAACTCTTGCTCGGAAGCATTCATGACACGCCAAAATTCTGCACCATTCCCGACAAAATTACAACGAGTTATAGGCTGGCCAGGCCCACAACCGTTAGTAATATCAATGGAGACTACCCCGCAATCCTCTACACCGGAGTCGAGTGATATGACTACCGAGTTATTATTCAAACTCAGGCGTCGTGATGGCAAGTCTATTATTGCACCCAGTGACTTTAGTAAATCGAGGCCTAGTATACCGTCGTAAACATGAAAAAACTATCATCCCTTGGTACTACAAGAAAAGTGTGTACAACGTCAACGCTTCCCAGACGTAACTTCAAATTTTGTGTCCGTTTTACGAATAAGTTACTCCCGGTAACCCCTTTAGCATTTATAACAGTTTTATGTGTGGCACATCTACTGATACCTTCCTTAATTAAAGAAATACTAGATCCAGTGTCTATTATAAATTTACATAATTTCTTTTCAATTTCACCCATAATTACTAAATCATTTAAACCGTTAGAAGAGATTATGGGTATCAAATAACTCGTCCGTTCGACCTTGCCGTGCCCTAACAAGTCGAACTGCTGGCGTTTGGGTTGGGTTGGGTTGGGTTTGGGTTTTGCTTACTATTGCAGTTACGAGCGTAATGCCCCTT
Source organism: Magicicada septendecula (assembly GCA_034769895.1). NCBI lineage: Eukaryota > Metazoa > Arthropoda > Insecta > Hemiptera > Cicadidae > Magicicada > Magicicada septendecula. The sequence continues at coordinate 166,416,869 of CM068376.1, read as the reverse complement.
AGCATGACAATTATAACATTCTATGTCTTTCAAAGCCTTTTTTGTGCATTGTTATTATTTTTATTATTACGGTTCTGATTATAACTGGTACTGTGAGCATTATGTGGCTGAGTTTTACCACTAGCTTTTCTTGATAACTTTTTAAAACAATTCTTAGCTAAATGACCTACCTTGTTACAGTGATAACAGGTGACATTAGTCACGAAGACATGTCCATCGGCGTTATTTCTCTTACCATGTCCCCATGAAGTATGCTGCTGTTGTCGATCAGCTGAAGCCACAGTATTAGCGATCTGAATTGCCTCCTGCATAGTGTTAGGTACCGGTAATCGGTATCGTACTTGCTGTCCCACAACACCTTGTAGGCCATTTATGTATGCAGCTAAAAGTCGACGCTCCGCCTCTTCCTCGATGACTTTCTGCTCCATAGGATCAGCAACCTGTCTAATAGTCTTTGAACATAAAATTCGGCAACGATCAGCAAAAGATTCTGGGGTTTCATCCCTACGCTGTGTCGCTGACTGAAGTGCTGTATAATGATACTGATCTAACTGCTTAACTTTAAATCGCTCAATAAAACACTGTGTTAAAACGTCATACTTTAAATCTGCTTTCTGTAACTGCGGACAACTGTTATAATACAATGCTGCAGGTCCCCTTAATTTTAACGAAACGATGCGAACCTTATCAGAATCGTTCCAATTGCCTGTTGTCGCGGCATCGTCAATCATTTTAAAGAAAGCATAAACAGGAATACCCGTACCATCGCCCCTCCAATTTTCAATTAAGTTTGCTATAGTCAGATCCTTAGTGACAGTAGCAGCGACAGGTGCTGTACCTGTTGTCTGGATACGCTCTTGTAACTCGGCTACGATACGTTTTAATTCAGCTACCTCAGACATTTTAGACATTTGTAATCAAACTCTTAATAGTTTTATTTAAATAATTAATTTCTATGATTCTTTGTAATTAACTTCGAAAGAGAGTCTCGCACCCCTCCAAATAGTATTAGGATCTTGGATTGGACTGGTGTGTTATAAACAGGTAAAGTGACAGAAGGACTACTGTGGGTATAATAAGCTGTTATAACCCCAACACGCGTACCAACCCGCATAAAAATTTCGAACACGCCCCAAAATCTTTGAGCCATTAACAAATCATCACTTAATTTTTTCTTTAACTTTTTAATACTATTGCCCATCAATAAAGAGCCACTTCAATGAGAGAAACGTTTAATTAATATAAGTAAACTAACATTCCCAAATTTAATATCCCAAATTCTGACACCAAATTTGTTGTAACGCCCGGGGCTGGGGCCTCACAAAGTGAAAGCACCAGTCGTGCGGACAGGATAGCTGTGGGAATGGCTCGTTATTAAATAAGGCATTTACTTAGATTAATAATATTTCTTTAATTCATTAGAGTAACTACGTTCGTTAACAAGTTTTATCTTGATGAACAAATGACAATAATGACAATACAAATGAACAAAATAACAATAATTGAAGTGACATACTCTCGTTACAATAATTCTATTGAGTGTTTTCATTAAGATATAACATTATATATAAAAAAACATTCTTTATTACTGACTATTCTTTATTAAAACATTATAAAAGCTTTACTAACTATATTTCTGAATTTGGTACGTTAACACTTTAAATTAGGCATAAATGATTAAGATGTCAATTATACATATTCCTTAACAAATTTAGAACACTACTGAGCACTTCTGAGTATAAATAATTCATTATCCAAAATCGATTAATGCTTTAAGTTTGAACTAAGTAAAACAAAAACAAAGTTGTAATTACGCTTTTGATGTGGCTCCATCGTGGACAGAAGATGCACATCTACGATGTACGGAGAGTGCGCAAGAACGCCAAAAAGTGAACAAGTGAAAAAAGAGAGTGTGTACTTTCCAGTGCTCTCGTCAGTTTTATACCCTGCGTGACGCAAAAAGTCTCTATGAATTAACGCCCAAAATTCAGCCAATCAGAACTGGACTCTGCACGTGTCTCGAAATTTATCAGGTCATACGAGGGGACAACTTGACATTGATTTTTGTGAACCAAAGCGGAATTCATTCGCGAACACTGACGAGTAAACAATTCTTAGCTTCCCTGGTTGATAACTCGCTACACGTGCCACGATAAAAAATGGTCAGCACACTTCCTCACAATCGCTCAGTTTGTTCCTTAAAATAATTCTTAAGATAAAATAAAATAATACATTGAGTAGTTTGAGTATGAGTAGAATCCTCATTTACAATTATATATAAAATCATAACGTGGAATGTGCTGGGCACAACATTACATACGTTTACTACTTATTTATTTGTTACTTACTGTTGGATATAGTTTCCAAACATTGTTTAATTTAAAATGATTTTCCCAAACTATGTTGTACTTAACTGGTAATTTCTACAAATTGCTATACTTAGTTTAGGACTGAATTTACTGAATTTTGTAAAGTGCGTATTTTTTTTAAGTGTAATAGACTTGTAAGCGTCGTTTTTGTTAATTGCAATCATTTGAGTGTAAACAATTTAATTTTCATAGCGTCTTTGTGTTTTTGTCTTACGTTACACGTTGGGATGTATTTACATTTTGAAATGAGTAAAAGTGATACCAATAATAATGCTTCTTGAGCTGTTGCGCAGTGTCTTAATTGGGGCTTTAAGGAAACTGGTACCATATACCACGCGTTTCCAAAAAATGAAGAGTACAAAGAAGTTGTAAACGAACTGATGAATTTAATGTTAATACTGTCTGAGCATGTTCTAAGTACTTTCCCCCAGAGGATTACGAAAGGGATTTGAAAAATGGACTTCTTGATTTACCGACAAGAAAAATTCTGCGCTTTAGTATATTCCAAATTGGCACGGCAGCTTAGATTCAAGCGAGAGCACAACTCAAGTGCGTATGTCATCAGGTTAAAAATTGTAATGTTGTTTTAGTCAAATTTTATTACATAACTCAAGCTATAAGTCTCCTCCCTGTTCTAAAATTTATTCTGGGTTCATACTGACTTATAATATTCATCTGATTATCCTTACCCAAGCAGAATTTATACAGTAGAGCTCCCATTACTGACTGGTGTGGACTCAAGTATGCATAGTCAGTTTTAACTCGCCTGTATGTGTGTGTGTAAGGATATATAAACTTAAAAACTAAAAATAAACTATTTGTTATTTAGGCATTATCATCAAAAGTTTAATTAAAAAAAAACAGTGCAGTAGTCTGAGTTGGAGTCTGTAGTGGTAATTATACTCAAGCTAATAATGATTGCTTAATTTCTTTTACAATTGTTAGCAAGTTATGCAGCTCAGATAAATTATTAGTTAATTTTCCTCCACGAAATGTAATGCTTTCTTTTTTTTTTACATTCCACTCCCAAATCATAAAAAATTAAGGGATTGTTTACCCTCTATATTGGAACAGTACAGAGCATTCGCTACTGTGCATTAACTCAATTTATTAAAAACTGCAAAATTAGTATAAATAATTAATATTGTCAATATATAAAAATGCATATTGAAAGGTGTAAATAACCAGTGAACGGGGGAGACCGAATGTACAGGTCGGTACCAGAAAATCACGCCACACACAAACTTAGAGTGTGTTGTAGTGTAAATGATATATGTGTGTGAAACAAGTAGGAACCGGGCTTGGCTTTCCCCTTGAATAAATGTAAATTAACAAACTAATTTATTTAAATTTTGGCAAGTGCGCGAAATATATGACAAAATGAATTACGCACGGTATTAATAGTATAAAGACGAACACATGTGTAAAATTTAGTGTGAAACATACAATGCATTTTTATGCAGAGTAAATAAAAGTGAACAACAATCTGAATAATTAAAATATACAAAAACTATTAATTTACGATTATACACAAGAAATTTACCGATCCTTGGAGTCGTAACCAAAAGATTTCACATGTTGAGAAAAGAATAAGTGCGAATAAAATAAACGAATCTGTAAAGGGACGCTTAACAAACTTTGACCATTCAAATCTTGTTCAGAGTTGTCGAAACATGATTTTTGCGCCCGACAGTATAAATAAGCGAGGCATCGGTAGCCTCGAGGCAGTCTACTGAAACATTTGTCCAGCCGAAGGCTATGCCCAAATGCATAGCAAAATTTTATATATCCGAGTACGTATGGAGCAGTAACACCCGTACAAGTCATCTGAGTTGCTGAACGGACCAGGAGGACCGGACGACGGATTCCAGGATGACCAGAGGATGACGGAGGATCGATGATGGAGAAGGACACGGGACACAGGATCATGACGAGGGATGACAGTGTATCATCTCATTAATAATAAGGTGACATTAAACCATTTTACTCGCCAACAAACGGTTCATAAATGACATTAAAAAAGAGAGAATGATAGACTCTATACACTAATTGACTAAATAGTAATTATTGTAAATTTTATATTGTTAAAGTAGGGTAATAGATTACACAACTTTTATAATGATTTTTAACACTTGCAAATTTTTTTATTATTTTTGAAGATTGTAATGTATTATAGATATTTTATTGATTCGAAATTTGATTGATATTTCCTTAATATTTTATTGACATTTACGTGCACAAAGTAAAGTAATAATTAAAAAAATATGATTTAAAATAAATGCATTTTAGAAGAATATATGAGCAAGTGGAGAGGACATTTTATTATTATAAGAACTTATATTTATACATGTTTATTTGTGTCTGTCAATTTATATTTTTGCGTACGATATTTATGAATATTTTATGGAAATGTTATTTTGTATATTTACAATAATTATGTGTATGCCGAACACGCACAAGAAACACATTATGCAAATAATAGTAACAAATTTTTAAGCACGAAATTTTTATTAATAAATTTTTTAATTATTTTCAAACTCAACATGGGTAAGAATTTTATTTAAAACAAACAAACTCCCACCTTTCCTCTACAACACTCGTAAGTGTTGTTAAAATATGTCTCCAATGATCGATAGTCCCGCATGGAAGTCAGATCTGTAAGGAAACGAACGGTATCAACAATAAGGATTTTGTCCCCAAAGAAAAGAAGTATCCATCAGGAACTAGAACTGAGACAAATCAGGAAATATAAAAAGATATAGAAATAGCAAAACTTTGTGAAGAAATTGGACAGCTAAAAAAATTACCAAAATCTAGTCGCGCTAAAAGAAACACAAGCTGCTCTAAACTCAGGAGAGCGAGATATTTAGCGTCTTTCAATAAGCCATTACCATCCAAGAAAACACGGAGAAAATTAAATCAAGATTTTAAAGATATCCTGTCTAAATGATTCACTCCAGGCCAGATTCGATGTCTTTTACACGATATACAAGACAACAAGGTTAAATAGTCATCAGAAGACATCGCGAATGCTCTCATGCTAAGAGCACTCGCAAAGAAGAGCTGTGATTACTTAAGAAAGTGAAATTTCCTCTTACCCGCTCGTTTTAACCTCCAGAAGTAGGACACGGCAGGTAAAATGAAGGCGAGGTATCCTTCAGGGAGTTTTGTCTTTAATGGAAGCGAAGGCTACAAATTTTTGAGAACTTGAGAAAAACTGTCCTTCCTTTCGACGAAATGAATGTTTATGGACGTGTGTTCTACGATTCTTCTGATAACGTAATTCTTGGGCCCCACAGTAATGTTCAGGTGGTCATGATCAGTGGTCTGTTTTCGAAGTGGAAGCAACCTATTTATTATAATTTTGACGTCACCATGACAGATGAATTGCTTAAAACCAGTGTTTAACGTTATAACGTGTGACAATGTTAATAAAGATAATGATGATGATACAGATTATAATTATAATAAATGGAAGCTTTTTAAACTATTGTATAATACATACAAAAATTTACAATGCCCCCGCACGCGCGTATACACACACATGCATACACACATAAACAGACCTATAATATCGCTCTGTACTGGTGTAGGCCTCTATAACGAGAGGTCTGCGATTCGTGTTAGACCAGTAAGAACACTCACGAGTACTGAATTAACACTCACGATTTGACTACCATGTACAAGTTCAACAGAAGCTTTAAATTTGGATAATTTCTCAATGTCCCGTAAGAGGATTTCAAGAAGTGACTACATGATCTGACGACAATCATTATTCGATTATTTGAAATAAGTCTCAATTCGTATTAGGTTAGTAGCGACCATCAAAAGGTACTCAACAAAAAATAGCACGATTTTTTGTTGTATTGGTGTAGTTAACTGGAAGTCTTAATTCACGTAAGAATCCAATATAACGGGACTGAATTACTAGACTGCACGATTTAACTACCATGTGCTGGTTAGATTAACGAAAAGTTGTCGATTTGAATTAGGTTAGTAGCGACCCGTAAGTGGTCTGCACAAAACTGAACTGCACAATCTGACATGCATGTTTACCTTATTACAGTGACTCCGTCTTCCACCTAATGGCCGTCCCAGATTTAATTTGCAGCATTGGTTTATGGGCTACACTGTTGCCGGGTTTCATGTGCGGCAATGCGCATTCGGCCCTTGAAGGTGTTTGAGGTGTATTTCTCCCGAAAAATCACGTCGATTTACTGCTACACGGAGTGAACGTTTTCAGTGAAGGACTACAAATTATTGTACAGTTTTATTAGTATTTTACTTATGATGTAAATACTTTCGTGTTAATAGGTATGTGTAGCAGTATCACTCAGTCCTATGTATGAAAATAACATGACGTTATCTCCAAAAAGAGCTTTAATTTACCTATAATTTGAAGTGTGTTTATATTATATAATGAATAAATGGTGTATACAATCACTATAAAAAATCAGGTTACTGACAGGAAGAGCAAGGACGAAACATTTGTATTAGAGGAAAAGGAATTATCTAAAATCATAATAGTGATTTGTAAAGTGCAAACATTGTACTCTTAAAAAAAGTACGTGACGTTAAAAGTAATATAAAATATATACTGTTACTGTTAAAATGTCTACTTGATCGTCGTAGGTACAGTGGAAAACAAAATAACTACACCAATTAAGTCACTAATCACCAGCTTTAATTTTCACAGTTAAACAGTTCGTAATTAACAACACAGTCTCTTAAAACAAATCAAATAAAAATTGTTCACACGCAATAAAATGTCCACTAAAATTAAACACAATTGTATTACAATTATCCCGCCCGATTATTAAACACTTCACTAATAACCACTTGAACGTACACGGTAATATCGCCCGATAATAACTCGAACCGCACTGTAAATATATCGCCACTATTACTCAATACTAAGGCCGCTGCCGCCTGTATTTATACACAGGCTCACAGACGAAAACATTCCTAATTACGCATTATCTCTACTACGGCCTAATTAATTGCGGCCTTGACACAGTGCATGCTGCTTCTGACACAGTCTAGCAAATGTGCCGACAATCACTTATGTCACACACATTAGAGCGAGATTCTTCTGGAACATTCGATAAACACGTAGATTGTTCTGTGATGTCGTAACAGTACTATATACTACAGAATTACACACGCGCGCGCGCCTAAGGACACCAGGGTGTAACGTAAAAGGTGTCTTCACTATATAGATTCGAATTTCTTGCATCACTAGAAAAAAAAGTTCGTATACACACCGCAAACGTTTTATTTTCCGTCTGGCCGCCATTTTGTACTTTTTAAAGAAAATTTTATATCTCAATGGGTGACAGAAATATCTTAATGAAATTTGGCACATATGTTTACATTAATGGAGTTTAATGACTTTAAAATATTCCTAATTTTATAATAGGTATAAGAAAAATGTATTTAAAGTTATTACTACTGTTTAAATTACCTCGCTAACAGTTGCTTATAACAAAGTAAGGCATTGGTTTTTAGTGAAATTAAGATTAATAACTTCTAAAAAATTTAGAAACACATGTGTCATGGGTTTTCTTTCTGTCCAGTAATGATTGTTATGGACATTAATAATTCCATTTAATGTAAGACTTGCTTCATCAGTGAATATATCAAGGGGGTCTAAATAAGAGCGGATCAATTGCAATTTTGTGTAGAAAAGTAAACATAATGCGTGTCTCTGTTCATAGTCAACATTTTTATTGGCTTGTACGCTTTGTAGATGGTACGACTTTAATCTTTGACTTTGTATAATTGCGAATACAATTGTGTGATACTCACATTCAAACACAGCAATTATTCTTCTTCTACTCACTTCAGGATTTCCCCAATTTTTATTCAGTATTCTATCCTTCTTCTTGTAAAAGTCTACGTCAATCAATTGTGCGTTCTTCCAATTGTGGTTTGAAAGTTTATAGGACTACGTGAAAAGAATATTTGACATTTCAGCCTTATGAATTAGCTATTCTCGACAATTACATGATAAACAATGAGTAAAGTAACACGAACAAATGAATTTATGAATTTTATTTAAGAAAATTAATTGAGAGTATTATTTAGTTAAACTACATATGTTGTCACTGAACTCATTAAAGCAAACAGATGATGTACAAATTGAACACGCTATTATTAGTTTCTATTAATTCCAAATAATTTTAATTGTATTCAAATTAAGATGTGTAAATACCTGTAATTGAATTTGTTAAAAGTTTTTAATTTAATTATTGAAAATCTATCCTTTACTTTGTTATAAATTACGGTTAAGGAGTTAATTAGACATAAAATAATAATTTTAAATAAGTTTTCCCTATACTGGAGGAATTGAAGTCCGGCACAAAATAGCAAGTACTCAGAATTTATGGATAAGCTGTTTTCTGCCAAGACTCGGTTATTTGTTACTGGATTTGGACACACAAGGTGTCACTGCATTCACAATAAAATGCTTACCATTTTTATTAATAAACAGTAGTTTGACAAAATTAAAATTTAAAGAGCTATTAGTGATTACAAAATTAAAAAATCATAAAATAACCGTGACTTCTTAGTTTATTAAAGAACATTAATGTAAACGCGTGTACGAAATTTCATTAAGATATCTCTATCTCCTCTTTAGATATAAAGTTTTCTTTAAAAACAAAAAATGGCGGAGAGACGGAAAATGAGACATTTTCGGCCTAGGGTTAATAGGAACTTTGTTTTACTAACTGACGCATAGAATTCGAGTATGTATAGTGAGGACACCTTTTACATTGTATTCTGTGCGCACACGCTCACACACACACACACACACACACACACACACACAATGCTTTAGTAATAACCCATATAACTAATAAGTAATAATTTAAAACCAAATTAAAATCTTTAGTACACATAATATCGCAACATCCACATATTACTGTACTATTAATAAACAACAATTTGTAAGGCAAAATATTTTGTTATAGTATATTTATGTATAATATAAAAAAAAGGTTTTAGTGATAAAAGAGAAATGTAAACATTTGGGTTACGTATTGTTTGTTTGTGATTAAGCTCGTTTAAAAGTATGTTCCACCGCACAGAATGAATTGTTTAGTGAATTGTGAAACTGACGTTTTTAGTCAGCGTTTTGGGTCAGAGAAATAGCTGTATCCCATGGACACGAAACTTGTATAAGAAAGCTGAATACAGAAATTTGTATAAACGTTTTTTATACAAGACGAGTTAACGTGAAATAACGTGGCGACAAGACTTGGCGCGCGTCTCCCGAAGCGCCATATAGCCTATAATTGTATATAATGGTCCAGTCCAAACCACCTTATTTTAATATTAGAATTTAAATTAAAATTAACTTTAGACTATTTACTACAACTTTTACCGTTATACTACATGTCTATCTCAATAAATAAACAATTTCTTCACAGACCGAAAATTTTAATACACACACTGACGACATTAATTACGTAATTACAGAGACAGAAAATCAGTAAAAGTTTTATTTATTGCTCTTTGTCTATTAAAATGTATTCATAACAAAGACAATTTATTGTAAATAAAACGTAGTTAAAAAATGATTTACTCCATAAATCCACTGGTTGATTGAAACGTTGCTTTAACTTCTACAAGTAAACAAAAATTTATAAATTTTTTTTATGAAGAAGATAATTGTGTTACAGACATATAATATATACAGAAATGTGCAGCACAGCATATAGAACATCAATAACATTTAAAACTCTTTAAAATTTGTACTTCAAATTTAGTGCAAATGGCAACATTGCAACGACAGAAAAGGAAATTAGTATAGGAGAAACACATGGGTAAGAGCGTGATAGCTCCCATTAATACCCAATGCTGCAAATTAAACCTGAGACGGGGATTACTTGTGGACAGTTTGCGTAACCCACTCTCCGTATGTTTCGAAACAACTACTCTTCAAGGTTTGGTAACGCTTACATGTTTGTTTAACGTAATTTTTGGATTTGTAATAATTGAGCTGCACGATCCGGCAACCCTGTAGTATTTACTTTGTCTCCGCCTTCCTCTGCCTTCTGATGAGTTTGTGATTACTCGGTTGAAGGCGCACTCATGCACATTTTCTAATATTCTGTTAGCTAACTAAACAAAATAAAAGTGGCATATCTAGAATTTGGCCTTGGAGAGGTGGATCCGGGGTCGGGTCAGCTTCATACAAATGAAAAAAACAAGTGAAGACTAATCAACATTACTATATTTAAAGTGGCTGAAAGCCGTCCCATTAAAGTTACTGTAACAACACAATACGTATACGCGTTATTGGAACATTGTTTACCAGAAACTTATTGACTGAATTGATTTTCCTATATTTCAAATTCGAGAAGTATACACTAATGCTGTGCAGGTACGCACCCAGAATTTTCTCTTAAGGGGAGGAGGCCCAAAAAAAGATTAAATTATGAAAGAAATATTTAATGAACAACAAACTCTTAACTATACATTCATTAAATTAGCAAATATGGAGTGCATGAAAACAATATTCAAAATTTCCATACAAGCCCTCTGTTTCTTAATTTCACAAAACAAAATCTAATCTTCTTGGACATCCTGTGGAGTAATGGTCACATTTCGATGAATGTTCAACATTGCCAAACCATTAAGACGTTCATTTCCCATGGTGTTTCTCATCTTCAACCTCCTTGAAGTAGAAAATGTTCGCTCACTTGTGCTCGTAGATACTCGTAATGTTAACAAAAATTTCAAAATTTGTTTTACATGTGTATAAAAGCCAAACTCACATGCTTCATACTTTTCCAAACTGATTTGAAAGACTTTCCTTTGCAGAATGTTTTCCAGATGTCAAATTCACATACCAGTTATCACATTACTGGTACAAAAACTAGACTCACCTCCTAAATAGAACTTAGCAAGTTCAAGGAAATCATTTTTTTCTCCATTCTCCTTGATCAAACATGAAAATTTTGCTAAAATGTTGGAGTGTTTTGCAAATCTTGTTTTGATTTGAGACTGCGTGTTAGCAAGGAATGGTAAAAATACTGTCCTCCTGTAATATTCCTCAGCATTATCAGCAGGAACATTGCTGCAGAATTGTGGTCGCTGTCCAGCTCCACATCGAGGCATTGTGATAATTCTAAATCATTTTCTACATGCTTCAGTGCATTTTCCAAATCCATATCAGTTTTCTGAAGGTATTCTCTTAAGTTCTTTGTTATGCTGAAAAGCTTATTGATGACATGAAGAGAAATTAAGAAAACAGGTCTGGTTATTGAAGAGTGCAGCATACTCGCTTTAGAAGATGTTTCTTTGTCTGTCCACAAAGAAATGGTTTCCAGAGCAGGGAGGACAGCATCCATCATTTCTACTAAGACATTAACAGAGTCATGTCTCTCCACCCACCTTGTGGCACACATTTGTATGTTTTCTTTTTTTATTCTCAGAAATCTTTGATACTGCTTAATAGTACACTTTGCCTTTTAGGGGTGTTGAAAAATTCACAAAGGTTCCCCACAATGCCTATACAATTCCTAATTTCTGGAACAACGCATGCATCTGAAAAAGCTATATTTAAGCTGTGAGAGGCACAGTGGACATGGAAGGCTGCAGGGCACTTTTGAATGACAAAGGCCTGGGCTCCTTGAAACTGACCACTCATTCATTGCACAAGCACGATCATATCCTTGTCCCCTCATATATTGCAAATTAATATTGTTTTTCGAGCAAGACTCTCAAGAATTATTTTAGCCAAGCTTATTACAGTTGTTTCATTAATTGGAATAAATTGTAGGAATTCTTCTCTCATGGTATTATTTTCTAGAAAACGTACAGACAAGGAAAACTGTTCAGTCCCACTTATACCTGCAGTTTCATCAGCCAGAACGGTTCATTCACTCTACCAACAATTTTGTTAAGAATAATACAGTTATAGGCTAATATAATTTTATTCTGCGTCTTCCAACTTATATAAGTTGCATTTTTTGTGCAAACTGATAAACGTTCCTTTAAAATATCATCTCCTGCATCAACACGGTGCTTCAACAGAGCTCTTATATTTCCCTCATTATGTTCTGGGTCATTTTCCAAATTAAAGGGGCCAAAGTCTTCATGTCTACATAAGGGTATAACTTGTTAGCCACAGAATATCACAGTTTTTATTATTGGTTGTAGCCTTTGAACATTTATATTCCATTGTTCATTACGATTTTTATCAATCTGAAGATTAACTGGTAATTCTTTTTCTTGTTCAATTAATTTCAATTTAGTGTCTATAGAATTCTCATGATAGTTTACCTTATCATGTTTATTAAATGTTTTACAAACATGTTTCCAATGATCGAATGGCTGACTGACTAACTTTCGAGTCTGTGTAGCTCTATTCATTCCAAACTCTCGAGGTGCAAACAAAACACAATATTTAAAAAATGCACCATCTAGTTTACCTGAGTAAGTTAGCCATTTCCATCGTTGAAGTCAGTTTTTCTGGAAGCTCAGATTTCTCTGATTCTTTCCACTTGCTTTTGCTGGGAACGTGAAATTTTTGTCCGGTGTCTAAATGAAATTCAGTGTCTTAAATTTGTCTCTTGCAGAAAGTGTTCCACTAATAAACAAACTTATATCATTGTTATAAGATTCTACGTCCACTAATGTTTTTGATGAAGTATTAGAACTAAATATTACGGAAATTTTCACTGAGACAGCCAAGTTATAAAAATCGCAGAAAGCAGATTGACACCTCAAGAAAAATTAGAAGGGACAGGCACAGTCCGCCTCGAGCATAGAAATGTTTTCGCTGACCCAGAGGCGCAGTCAGGATTTTCTTCTGTGAGAGTTATAGCAGGCTTTATGGAAGCTTAGATTTGTGTACAAAACAAAAGAAAAGATGGTAAGCGTTGAAATATAAGTGTTACATTAATAGATCTCGTCGAGTCGAATCTGCAAGGATTTCGGGTTAGAGATCACCACATTGAAGACCAAGGTGATGCTTTTCATGGAGTTGATCCTATACGAGCAAAAACTGTTCTAGAGCAGGTCAGTGACTCTGAATTTCTGGGCTGTAATGTGTCTTACGTTATAAACAATGATGTGGTGAAGAAACTCCACAAGTTCAACCATATGTGCGATGATGAACATGTTCTATGTTAGGTTCAGTCTCATTACTGCGTTTCGCTTGTTTGGACGAAATAGTGCTGAAGAAACTTGTAATTTTTCGTTTCTGCTTTTTAAATGTTTGCGTTAACTACAAAAAAAAACAATGCAAACAATGTAAATTAACAGTGAAAACCTCACTTTTAAGTTAGGCTGCTATAAGATTGTGTGAAAACCTTTAAGTTAAAGATACTAGGATTTCATTTTTAAATCCTTATGGTAGCGAAAAGTCTGTCTTTACTGCATTTGCAATAACATATGTGTCTTGGTTAGTTAAATATTAGTCCTAAAATACGCTTCTTGTCCGAAAATCAGTCCTAACAGTATTAATGACTGATTTTACTTACATAAAGTCATGCAGTCATAACTAACAACATCCGAGTCAGAAACGGGCAGTTTTGAAGATCTTGATGGACCGGGCGAAGAAGATCTGTGAACCCCAGTATCTCGACGAGGAGCTGCGGCATCTCGATCAAGCGCTGCGGGCGAAGGGAGATTCCGTCGGGGAAGTGAGACTTAGTGTCTGGCAGAGAAGAACAGCCAGACCGGTAGCGTCGGTGTCTCAGGAAAATGTTGACTTTGCTGTGTTGCCCTATGTCCATGTGGTGACTGATCGTATTGGCAGGTTACTAAGCCGGCGCGGCGTGAGACCAATCTTCAAGCCGACCAAGACAATCCAGCAGTTTCTGAGACCAGTGAAGGACATCAGGGACCCGCTCTCGTTGTGCAGATTGTATTGAGTTCCTTGCTCGTGCGGGCAGTTGTACATCGGAACTACCAAACGCAGTGTCGATGCCCGCATTCATGAACACAGCCGCTACTGTCGTTTGAGGCACCCGGAAAAGTCTGCTATAGCGGAGCACGCACGCGCCAATGCCGACCAACGCATACTCTTTGAAGAGACGAAGCTTCTGTCATCGGTGAGTGCGTATTTCCCTCTCCTGCATATGGAGTCTATCCAAATTCAGAAACGTTTGGCTTCTTGTATGCATTTAGATGTTAAGTAACATTTTTTATTGTTTTACGTCTGGCCTGTATAAAATTTTTTGTATTCTTAGCATTTTATTTTGTTTGTTCTATTGTTTATTGTTTCAGCTTTGTTGTATGCATCCTTTAGTTTGTTTATTCTTATTGTTTGTTTTATAAACTATTTTAAGCATATTGCTTAATGGTCCAAGTAAGGAAAAACATATTGATTATAAACTAGTGCTGTATTTAGTAGTCCTAATTTACATATCATATCAAACGAACTCTAGCAAAAAGTGTTTGAATATGTACATATACATTTCTGTGTGTGTGTGTGTGTGTGTGTGTGTGTGTGTGTGTGTGTGTGTGTGTGTGTGTGTGTTTGTGTGGTAATAAAATACGAAAAGGTAATAATAAAGCATTATTAAAGTTTATAAACAAACAAATCATATCATATACTGTTAAATTACAGAGGCTGCAACTATCCGTATACTGTTGTTAATTATTGCAGGTGAATGGTATATGAATATAACACTCCTTTAAGTTTGTATATTAAATTTATTAATTGTATTTGCACACTTGATCTAGCATGCAGAACGTGATCGCTGTGAGTTGTTTACAAGTAGTGAATGTTTGAAATTTTCAGGAAACTGGAAACCGATGACGACGCCATACGTCGCGCTCTCATCGAATTACGAATAAACAGAAATCCTGATCACGCCCTCGAACACGAAGAATTCGTTGCGAATTTGACAAGGAAGGTACTTTGTTAGATAAGTATTACAAACAGTATTACAAAGAGTCGTTTTCACACGAATATGTTAGGTCTACTTAGGCACCTTACACACTGGCAAAAAAATAAGACATAATTCAGAAATGGAATCAATAAAAAGCGGCCTTCATAATTGTCATTCTAATATAAAATTACATATTTTAAATTAGAATAATTACTTTATAGAATAGAATAATAATTTATTTTATAATTACAATATTTAAAATACTACATTTATAATTAAATAATTTTCAAAAATTTATGAATATGTTTAAATTTACAATAAAGGAACTATATAAATAATGAGTAATTATGATCGGTAAATGTAGGCAAGCTGTTTTAGGAACGACCTTACCTTCCAGAAAAAAAAACAAACTAAAACTGTCTATTTAATGCATATAAGGTTACCATCAGTGAAGGAGAATGAATTAAATGTTCCCATTCAAGTTTTCAGTATATTTTATCAATGTTTCAAAATAGATTTACCATAGTTGTTAAATATAAGAAGGATGTAAGACGTTTATGTTGTAAGCAAAGTCATTAAGAATCCATCTGTCTTACAGTTGTCCCCGGAGGGAAAGACACTATTTTACGATATGATTCTTGAGCTAAAAATACGAAAACATACATACATACTTCAGAAATGATTTATTCTGGAAGTTAAGGACTTTTAGGCCTTTTGAAAATTTTGTTCATGTTTCTGTTCTGAAAGTTTCTAATTGCTAGAACATAATTTGTAGATTCCACATATCGTTCCACTAGTTGTTGTCAGGAAAATTTCTGAAAGTTGTAAAAAATTGGAGTCGAAAAACATAATTTTTGTAGGTTTTGTGTACAATAACTTTGTTAATTTACTAATAAACAAAGGAAGCTTTAATGAAGTATGTGAAAAATTTGTTTCTATAAAAGTTTTTGTAAATTACCCTAGTTAAAAAAGTTAAAAAAATACAAGTTTTAAAAATACGACTTGAATTAAAAATAAAAGAGAGAAGATAATGTTATGCTTCTAAATAAACCATATCAAAAACAGTTGATGAATATAAATATTGTTATTGAATTATTATTAATGTGAACAAAATGTTGGCATCGGTGACTAAATGCGTTGAAATCAAATCTGGTTGTGATCCATTTTTAATTAAATATTCAGTTAATTAATATTAACATGAACAAACCCTTTCAAGTTAGAACATCGCAGTGCAAGGGAAAGATCCCTAGAATGTTAGAAAAATGATTTTAGGTTTGTATTTTCAACGTGGCGAAACTCCCGCACATTCTCTACTCACCATGTGCAAGAAATGTTTAACTGAAAATTTTGCTGGAAAATGAACTGATTCTGAAATGACTATTCATTTTTTATTTTTAGTTCAAGTCAAAACCCTTAAACTTGTATTTGTTTTCAACTAGCTCTATTTACATCAGGTTTCTCTAAATTAAATTCTCTTTAAATTTCATTTAAAATTTGTTTTTGTTTGTTACCAATTCAACAAAATTATTGTACACAAAATCTAAAAAATTGTCTATTCCGACTCTAATTTGTTGCACTTATAACAATTTTCTTGATAACAATAATTAGTGATACAGCTCTATGACCTTTTTTTTGTATATTTCAAGCTAAACAAATATGAAACTACTATCTTTGTCCCATAACTTTAGTTCCACGAAATTTCATATAGCATTATTTTACCCTCGAACAAAAACATGGACAAAATTTTTAACAGGCAACAATCTATAACAAAGGATTTCCAGACCACTGTTTACACTACACTTTTTTCTTAATTTTAGCTCTAAAATCACCTTGTAAAATAGTGTTCTTTCATCTTCGTATAATCTGTATGTAATAACGTGTGTTAATGAGTATAACATAGGCGTTCAGATTCAAATTATTCTGGAAGATTTACAAATTTAAGCCAGATTCAGACACTACAGTATAGTAGTCAAACTGGAATCCTTGTATGCGGCACAGACAATAGGTAGTAAAGAACTCCCGGAAATAGAAAAGACAAAAAAAATTTAAGAAAAATCATGGGGCCCAGAAAAGTTTCAGAAAATGAATTTAAATTTTATTAGAGACCAAACCAAGAATTGTATGAAAAGTCTGAGAAAACGTCGACAAGTATACGCAAATACGAATGGCTTTATGCGGCTACATTAAAATAATGGAACCAGAAAGGCTAGAAAGCAAGATCCTCACCTTCCAGAAAAACAGAAAGGTACAAGTACCGTGGGTGAAAGAAATCCACCAGCGGAAAAGTTATAGGAAACAGAAAAGTGTTCAGAAAGAAAATACAATTTTATTGTAGAGTCAGGGGATCTGTCCGAACAGAAACCAAGAATACCGAAGAGATGGCAACTTAAATAAATACATTTGTTATATTAAACATAACAAATCAAAATTCGTATGATGTACTGAGAGCGCGCCGTTTTGTCTACTGAGTTCATTCGATCGGCGAAGTTACTGAGGAGGATGAAAACACACGTTTAACGCTTATAAACGGTTATAGATTTTACGTATCTAATGACAGAAATCGCACTTGCTTTAGATTGCAATCGTCAGTTTTTTATAATATAAATTATTAAATAGATTATTTATATTAATTATTTTAATTATGCATTTGTCTATTATAAATAACAATGCGACATCCGTCTTACAAATTCAACACTACAAACTGCATTGTTCACGGCAGCTAAATCACTCACATACAACTATCTGGCTTCAGATTTTTGACGGTCTTTCACAAGTGTCACTTTCTGCTTTCCATTAGCACCAGTATTAAATGTTTGTTATATTTGTCTACACCTCACCTAATGACGAAGCAGGATGGTTGAATGTTGTGTAAACCTTCTTTCCTTCTCCACGTCGTCTCTTCTTTCTTTTTTTTCTCCCAATATTCGGCCGTTACAACCACACTTGGTACGCTCAAGCTGGACTTCACTATTTAACATTATTTTTGGCTTATAAAATGAGAAATTGCCCTCGAAAAGGAAATCTATTTTTCATTCACACTCCACATTGTATGTCGTTCACGTATTACTGACAACAACAAAACTGATAGACCTACTTTGTGCAAGTGACCTACTACGAAAATATTTTAAATATGGAGCAGGTTTTACGGAAATGTTTCTGCTTGACTGAATCATTGTTAAATTGACAAATGATCGAGGTGAGTGAAGTCTTCCTGTGTCAGAAAAAAAGGCTGAGCTAACATGCGTTCTGTCGTCCTGTCTAATTAAAGAAACTACCTGGCCGAGTGCAATTATCCATTGCCATATTTTAGTTTGCCTCAAGCCTGCGGGAATCAACTACGTTATTCCTGAAGAATCAGTGGGAGTTTACCAACAAATCGGTAGAGTTTACCTTTACCAGTACAGATAGTTATTATACTGTACTTTATTTAGGAAGTTTGAATCGTTCTAGACAGGCTTCGAGATCTGGTTATATATATCTATTTATGTACATTCTATACCGACAGAGTCCCAAACATTCAGTAAAAATGTTGATTTAAATCCAAGTTTAGTTCTTTACATCTCAGTTTCCCATTCCTAGTTATTTGATCATATATGATGCATTGAACTGTAAGTTATACATTTTTAAGTATTCCAAGTATTACTAATTTTGCATTTATTTTACTCAGATTTTAAATTAACAAACTTATTAGTGTCAAGCAGAACTGCACATTAGTGCTATCGTTTATTCATTTTCCATTTAAACAGGCTTTAAAACATCACAAGCTGTTCTGGTTAACAAGAAGAAAACACGATACAGAAGATGAAATAAACAGACTTAGTGAAAGAGTACAGTATCTACAGAAGCTTTATGAACAACAAGATGCTATACTCAGTAAGTTAAATATATATGCAGATTAGCATAGTAGTTAGCAGTCGATATGAGCATAACCATAACATAACAGTCGATATAAGCATAACATATTACAATGATACAACGTATTAGATGTATGCGTGTCGTGCCACACGTTGACGGGCGACAAAATTATAATAATACAAATAACGTGTAGGTGTAATTTGGGTTCAGGTGTAATTATAATAAGAGTAACTCTTTTTAGGAATCGTAATATGTTTCATTTATTACTTTAAACAAACATAAAAAAATAATAATATAAAAATAATGATCAATTCGCCATACGATATCCATTATCTATGGTTTCAAAGTTTCTTTACTTGCCGTGTTAATATCACAAACATATATCTTATATTCTAGATATTATATTATAAATTTTAATTAAACTTTTCTTCATTATACTATGATTTCTTGACTACTCAGTCTAAATGTGTGCTTTTTTTTAATTTGTTAATACATTCTTATTCTATATTTTCTTTATACCTTTTTACGGCTTTATAATCATTTTAACACAATTAATTGATTATTTTCAATGACTCTACGTTATGTGCTTTTACTAAGAAAAAGTTAAATAAATTAATTACTTGTTCATTTTCCAAGCAAGGATTTAATTTACCGTTACATTGACTGTTCATTCATTAAAGAAAAATAATTAAAGAATATTCTGATTACACATAAATTACATTGGTTTTATCTCTATCTACATACTTGTTTTTACTCTTACAAAATTGTACTGCTTTTGTTTTTGTTTTCTTTTTATTAAAGTCTTTTAATATCTTTCTCTTTGATAATTATATATTGGTTTTTCGTCACCTTAAATTCTGCAGAGTTGTCCCATGTCCTCCAGTGATTCCGTCGGTTCGATCCTCCTGGATGTCCTCTTGTCCTCACTGCTCGTCCTCTCGTCTCTCGTCCTTCATGGTACATTGGCTGCTGTAGATTATGATGACATGTTGCTCTGGATCTGTAGCTGTTATGATAGAACCATCTCCAGTCCTCTGCGTCTCGTTCCTCTGCTAGTCGTTGGTGTTCTTAGTTGTCGACTGCTTGTAGACGTCCGACGATATCTTTGTTACGGTACTTTTTTAATTATTGTTTTCGTTAATACTTTAAATCAAAACATTTGCCGTAATACCTTATAAGTTAAGCTTAGAAAAAAATCATACTGATGTTAGACCTAGCGTCTAACTTTGTCCAAAGTAGTTAAAAAATTCGCGTCTCGGACGGACATAGCGTACCGCCGCGACTGAGGTACTTTAGAAGAGAGAGATTAGCTCTCCTGGGCTTCTATTTATATTCACCAAGAAAACTGCAGCTGTCGATTCAGGAATCAGCCTGTCGACAGTTGAACCATGGCATGATAGCCCCCACTCTCGTCTCATTTCACATAATTGCACTTTATCGCCAATCGCACTGTTTAACGCAGATTTCACGGCGATAAAATATTATATAATTTAATGACCTATGTGATGTGCAATTATCATGATGCTCGCACCACTAGTGTAATTATAATGCTTTAAAAATCGCACTGGATTCGCACTGATTGTCCGAATTACGTAAAATTCGCACTGCACTTGTGTCTGATTTTTACACATTTTTAGAAGTTTTTACCTTCTCGCTAACATTTAAGGTTTGCTTAATATTAAATATATTCTTAATTTAGCATTAACTTGGGGTGAGGTTGCAAACTTTTAGGATCAAACAGGCTTCACGCACACACACTATTTACTTGTATACACACATGCAGTGGTAATCGCGTGATGTTTACCTGTTGGTTCCTGCTTGAAAGCCAGCTTCCAATCTCACACTGCTCGTCTATTATATATTATTGAAATTAACTTAAATATTTATAATATATTATATATGCGCATTACAGCCTATGCTTGTATTGTCGCATTACTCCTCTACTTGGAAAAAAATTGTAATAAATTTATTTATTAAAATATTTTTTTTTATCATTAGACATCTTATATTTTTATATTTCATATTACTTATATTTTTTTTTATTTGTATTTATACACTACTATCCATGATAATGAATATTAATTGTTCAAGTTCACTTAGTTGGAGGGTAAAACAAGTCTAGTTTCTATATCCCCTCCCTACGAGTTGCTAACAATGCATAAACGTAGCTGCTTCTTCTCATTGTTCTCCTTCCATCTGGTTCCACTGACCTATTTATTTTTACGTGTAAAACTTTCTGAGTGAACTTGCATTCTTGCATTGGTAAACATTTTGCATCTTAACATATTATGCCATTCTTCAATCTGAAATTTTACATTATCTTAATCATACATTCTTACCATACTTTCCTTAACCCTTTTCTTAGCCTATTATTCCAATCTTCATTCTTACATTACTTATCTAATACATTACTTATACAATACCTTAACTCTTATTACCTTTTATTACATTTCTTTAACATTACCTTTCTGATCGCTAATAATTTCCTTCATTCTTACTTGAAATACACTTCCGTAACAGAATACTCTTTTAGCTTGTAGTGTGTCACATGATCGGTTACAGATGAACTGCCTTAGAAAACAACGATATTTTACTCGTAGTCCTAATTTCTAAGTAGTCTCTGCCCTTTTGACTTTTCACTCTCGCTTTCTTCTGTGTCCTTGTATCTCCATTAAGTGTGAAGTTTTCGCTTCATCAGCCGTTCTGATAATTATACATTTATTGCTCATCTCTAATCCTTCTTCATATTACTAACAACATTGATAATAACATTCCTTTACAATCATTCCTTACATTAACATTAACATTTACATTTTTTGCCATTCATAATACTTTTCCTACCTTTTTTTGAACATACTTATATTTAGCATAACATTCTTTATTATTTAATTCCTTATTTCTTTCCACTAATGTTTCTTTTTATTTGCAATCATAACCTTAATAAATAACATTTCTTAATTATACTCTCTTATCTTTTTACACATATTATTTCTTATTAATTTAACTCCTTTTCTTATTATTAATAATTAATAGTAATATTATTTTTCATTTAAAAATAATTATTCATTCCATTCGGGTATTGAGTTCGGTGTGTCGTTAGATCTGACACCCTTCTTATAACATTGTTTGTCATATCAGGAAATTCATTGTTCTCACCCTCGTTATAATTTCATTGTGTTACTCCCTCGTTAAATTCCCATTGTATTGGTGCGACGCGACGTTCGGTTTGACCGTGGAAGTCACCCGTTCATAGGGTAACGATTTCATCTTACTTGTTGACCACACAAAATCTCCCTTTCGTCTCTCTTTACAAACGTTTCTCTCTCTCTCATTAGTTTGGCTTAGTGCACCTACCTGAACAGCTGTGCGCGACTTTTTTCTCTCTTTGTATCTTTTATAATTATACTTACCGTGATTTTTATAATTACAGTTATAATTATCGTTTGCTTTATATTTCTCGTGTGTATATTTAACATCATACTTACCACAATTTTGCGTAGTGTTTCATATAGATAATTTACTACGTTTCTCGTTAGGCCTTGTGCCGGTGTTTGCCTAACCCGGCGGTCGAAGGTTTACAAAATTAATTTTAAAATAAATCCGAGTATCAGTGTCGGTTAGCGTGACGATATTTGGACGGCACTGTTGAACCCGACTGCGCCGTCTGGTGGTGGAATTTTGCCGTGGCTTGTGCTGTGAGTGCAGCGTGAGTTCAACTGCGGCAGCCACCGGGAAAGCAACAGACTCTCCGCACCGAACCGACATCATTACGTAGTTGTTTCTTCTGCACTAATGGCAGGCTAAATTTACGAGACTTCCCGGTAAGTAATCATAGCATCTTATAGTATGCGTCAAAAATAATTAAATTATTTAATGTAAATGTATGCAGCCGTATGCGAAAGATGAATGTATTTGGTGCGATCGGGCAGGGTGTGTTGTAAAGATTTATTCAGTGTTCAGTATATACAGCTCATATTCTTTTCTCAATTATTATAATACAAGAGTCACTGTAATTGTTTGATAAAGCATTATGTAAATTTATAAGCTAAAGTCAGTGCGTATGCATGGAGTTGAATTGTGCAAGATAGGCACGTGCATGCAACAGACTGCACGCGTGTTCTTTTTAAGTAATTATGGCAGTTAAAATAAATTGTGAGACCACCCTCAGATGAAACACTATTAATATTTTGTTTGTGTATAACGGTAACTGCATTTAATGTGGTAATGTTTTGGCAAATTGCAATAATTGTGTCACCACGTGGCAAGCCCGACTTGTTTAGTTATGTCGGTGCTGGCTGAAGCAAGTGCTAGCGACTTTTATTAGACACTCTTTAATGTCATTTTTTCTAATCTAGTGCATTCCTTATCACCTTGCAGACTTGATTATTCTCAGGCCATTTTCAAAAAAAAACCGAAACAGAAACTTATGCTTTTATCTTGAGTTGGTTGGAAGGCCCGTTCTGAGGTTATTACCTGGAACTTGGGTGCACATTTTTACGAACAGCATTTCTAAATTTTTGTGAATTCCCAGGGTTCTCGTCTTAGCCGGAGATTCTGGTCTACGCTGATGTGACTACATCTTCATCAGCCATGAGCCATCACACACACACCTGTTCGGAAGAGGGAGTCTGTTGAACAACCACAAGATGCATCACATGCTCACGATTAAGGTGATATGAACTCTTTTTATTTTCGTTGGCCGGGCCTGCCGTTCACCTGATTTACAAATTAATTTTCTTTTGAAACCATGTGCCCACGCGGCTAGACAGTCAGTCTGCTCTGGGGTGTGTCAGCTGAACATTCATTATGAACATCATGTGACTTTAATAATATAACTCCATAAATCTAAGTACTATGTTTGTAATTGTGTGCTGCACTGGGGGAGCGTGCCAGAGTTTTTTTTTTACTCTTAAATATTTTTGATATATAGACAAGAGGCATTCACTATAAAATTGAAGTCACATGTTAGGGGTTCTGTTCCGGCTGGTTCAGAACGGGTTTATATTTTAATTTCATTTTGGTTTAACATGTAAGGGCTGGGGGGGTTTCGTTTTCAGGCTGTTTTCTGGGGGTAAAAGGGGACATAGTTTTTTGTCAGGCACATGTTCATTCAGTTTAAGGCAGGTTTGATTCCTGTCACATATGGTCGGGTACATGCTGGTGCGCTCCCACATCTGCTAGGATACAACAGTAGGTTATTATAAAATCAATTATACACAGCCATCTGGATTTAGCAGAAAGGAAATTTTATATTTTGTGGGCATATACTGATTAATTTTTAACCTTGTAAAAGCATATACTGATTAATTTTTTGACCTTGTAAAAGCATATTGATGCCACTAATTCTTGTCAGTTGAATTAAATCATTTTCATTGAGAAGCAATTACTGATACATGTATCCATCGGGAGTTGTAAACCAAATTAACATTTTAGAAACTCATACCAATTGCTTAAAATCAGGTGATGAGGGGTTTTCCCATTTATATGCTGTCTAAGAAACTTAAAGATTTTCATATGCTCATAATGGGCCAATCATCAGATGCTATCTATACATATGGGCAGTCCGGTCTCTCTTTATGCTTTGTTAGTGATTATCATCCGTTTGGGGGTTTTTTAATTATTTAAATTAATGGAAATTAATGAATTACGGTGACTGGAAGTTGAACATTTATGATTGCCGGTCTTGGGGCTTTGCAGAAACACTGCCTGTAGGGCAGGTCGAACATGGGTATTCTAAGGGTATTAGGTGTCTATAATATGTGTATATAATTATGAGTGTATGTGTCCTTATGTTTCTGTACGCGATGTCAATGTTAAGTGTTAGTAACAAAGGGGGGGAATTATATAATTACGGAATGTTGCCTGATATATATATATGTATATATGGATATAGATATTGTCTATCGACACGATTAAGAATATGTGAATTATTTATTTATTATGTAATTTGTGGGTTATTGCTGATTGCCATGTGATAATTATGTGATTTGTAGGATAGTTACATGTAACGAATTATGGGGGCAACAATAAAAAGAATGTTATTGTTAATTAACAGCTGAGTTTAATTGCAAGTCCCGTCATACTGGACCCAGCACATTTTTGGCTTCTCTAGGCTCTGGCCTAGTTTTAAATAACTCGTGGCTTCTCTTTGAAAAAAAAAATATTAAAAAAAAAAAAAAAATTTTTTTAATATACAGCATAAAAAGGAAAGAGGGGTTACAAATGCTTTTTGTTGTAACAATGACGGATTACCCAAAGTCCGTCACAGAAAGGTAAGAAGAAGAGGTTAACGGGTAGCGGGCATTTGTAACCCCTCTTTCCTTTTTATGCTGTATATTAAAAATTTTTTTTTTTGTATTTATATTTTTTTTTGAAAGAGAAGCCACGAGTTATTTAAAACTAGGCCAGAGCCTAGAGAAGCCAAAAATGTGCTGGGTCCAGTATGACGGGACTTGCAATTAAACTCAGCTGTTAATTAACAATAACATTCTTTTTATTGTTGCCCCCATAATTAGTTACATGTAACTATCCTACAAATCACATAATTATCACATGGCAATCAGCAATAACCCACAAATTACATAATAAATAAATAATTCACATATTCTTAATCGTGTCAATAGACAATATCTATATCCATATATACATATATATATATCAGGCAACATTCCGTAATTATATAATTCCCCCCATTTGTTACTAACACTTAACATTGACATCACGTACAGAAACATAAGGACACATACACTCATAATTATATACATATATTATAGACACCTAATACCCTTAGAATACCCATGTTCGACCTGCCCTACAGGCAGTGTTTCTGCAAAGCCCCAAGACCGGCAATCATAAATGTTCAACTTCCAGTCACCGTAATTCATTAATTTCCATTAATTTAAATAATTAAAAAAAACCCCAAACGGATGATAATCACTAACAAAGCATAAAGAGATACCGGACTGCCCATATGTATAGATAGCATCTGATGATTGGCCCATTATGAGCATATGAATATCTTTAAGTTTCTTAGACAGCATATAAATGGGAAAAACCCTCATCACCTGATTTTAAGCAATTGGTATGAGTTTCTAAAATGTTAATTTTGTTTTACAACTCCCGATGGATACATGTATCAGTAATTGCTTCTCAATGAAAATGATTTAATTCAACTGACAAGAATTAGTGGCATTAATATGCTTTTACAAGGTCAAAAAATTAATCAGTATATGCTTTTACAAGGTCAAAAATTAATCAGTATATGCCCACAAAATATAAAATTTCCTTTCTGCTAAAGCCAGATGGCTGTGTATAATTGATTTTATAATAACCTACTGTTGTATCCTAGCAGATGTGGGAGCGCACCAGCATGTACCCGACCATATGTGACAGGAATCAAACCTGCCTTAAACTGAATGAACATGTGCCTGACAAAAAACTATGTCCCCTTTTACCCCCAGAAAACAGCCTGAAAACGAAACCCCCCCAGCCCTTATATGTTAAACCAAAATGAAATTAAAATATAAACCCGTTCTGAACCAGCCGGAACAGAACCCCTAACATGTGACTTAAATTTTATAGTGAATGCCTCTTGTCTATATATCAAAAATATTTAAGAGTAAAAAAAAAACTCTGGCACGCTCCCCCAGTGCAGCACACAATTACAAACATAGTACTTAGATTTATGGAGTTATATTATTAAAGTCACATGATGTTCATAATGAATGTTCAGCTGACACACCCCAGAGCAGACTGACTGTCTAGCCGCGTGGGCACATGGTTTCAAAAGAAAATTAATTTGTAAATCAGGTGAACGGCAGGCCCGGCCAACGAAAATAAAAAGAGTTCATATCACCTTAATCGTGAGCATGTGATGCATCTTGTGGTTGTTCAACAGACTCCCTCTTCCGAACAGGTGTGTGTGTGATGGCTCATGGCTGATGAAGATGTAGTCACATCAGCATAGACCAGAATCTCCGGCTAAGACGAGAACCCTGGGAATTCACAAAAATTTAGAAATGCTGTTCGTAAAAATGTGCACCCAAGTTCCAGGTAATAACCTCAGAACGGGCCTTCCAACCAACTCAAGATAAAAGCATAAGTTTCTGTTTCGGTTTTTTTTTGAAAATGGCCTGAGAATAATCAAGTCTGCAAGGTGATAAGGAATGCACTAGATTAGAAAAAATGACATTAAAGAGTGTCTAATAAAAGTCGCTAGCACTTGCTTCAGCCAGCACCGACATAACTAAACAAGTCGGGCTTGCCACGTGGTGACACAATTATTGCAATTTGCCAAAACATTACCACATTAAATGCAGTTACCGTTATACACAAACAAAATATTAATAGTGTTTCATCTGAGGGTGGTCTCACAATTTATTTTAACTGCCATAATTACTTAAAAAGAACACGCGTGCAGTCTGTTGCATGCACGTGCCTATCTTGCACAATTCAACTCCATGCATACGCACTGACTTTAGCTTATAAATTTACATAATGCTTTATCAAACAATTACAGTGACTCTTGTATTATAATAATTGAGAAAAGAATATGAGCTGTATATACTGAACACTGAATAAATCTTTACAACACACCCTGCCCGATCGCACCAAATACATTCATCTTTCGCATACGGCTGCATACATTTACATTAAATAATTTAATTATTTTTGACGCATACTATAAGATGCTATGATTACTTACCGGGAAGTCTCGTAAATTTAGCCTGCCATTAGTGCAGAAGAAACAACTACGTAATGATGTCGGTTCGGTGCGGAGAGTCTGTTGCTTTCCCGGTGGCTGCCGCAGTTGAACTCACGCTGCACTCACAGCACAAGCCACGGCAAAATTCCACCACCAGACGGCGCAGTCGGGTTCAACAGTGCCGTCCAAATATCGTCACGCTAACCGACACTGATACTCGGATTTATTTTAAAATTAATTTTGTAAACCTTCGACCGCCGGGTTAGGCAAACACCGGCACAGCCTACAGTGATATTTATCTCCGTAAGTGTGGCGCCTAAGTGTTTCACATGTGTTTTTATCTTATGTGATCTACTAGTGTGTGTGTGTGTGTGTGTGTGTGTGTCTCACAATTGGAATATCGCTATTAATAAAGTACGTTTTATTAACCTTTATTTTCTTCTCATCCTTAATGTTAATTACTTCTTTATGATTATCGTTATTGATTATGACCGTATTTTCAACTATTATGATTTGTTCACATTCTACTGCCGCTATGTGCGTATTGTGTCGCTAATTTTCTCTTTTGCTCCTTCTCTTAGTATTGTATTATATTCTTTTAATGTTTTAACTAACTGTTCTTTATTTGGTGTTAACTCTACTATGTTTCTATCTAGTCTAGCACATACATTTCGTCTTATACCATATTCGTCCATAAGGTTTCCCATCACTTTAATGATTGCCTCCATACTAATACTTCCTGATATTGCTATGTCGAAGTATTAACAAAAAATATTTATTTATAATATTTAAGAATATTATTTTTATGGAACCGACTTATTAATTTTATTTATTTATTGTTTCGTTATTATTATTTCTTTATTCTTATCTACTTATATTACAATTACACCTGTTTGTTGGGGTGGGCGCCAGTTGCGTTATTACAATACAATATACACAACAAAATTAAATACATATAATATATTCATTAATACACATCAATTATTATACATAAATCCTATGCACACATTTAACAATAGAGCATACATTTATTTATTAAATGTAGGCGTGTCGGGTCCCACGTTCATGGGCGACATTTATTACAACGGTACAACGTTATTAGATGTATGCGTGTCGTGCCACACGTTGTCGGGCGACAAAATTATAACAATACAAATAACGTGTAGGTGTAATTTGGGTTCAGGTGTAATTATAATAAGAGTAACTCTTTTTAGGAATCGTAATATGTTTCATTTATTACTTTAAACAAACATAAAAAAATAATAATATAAAAATAATGATCAATTCGCCATACGATATCCATTATCTATGGTTTCAAAGTTTCTTTACTTGCCGTGTTAATATCACAAACATATATCTTATATTCTAGATATTATATTATAAATTTTAATTAAACTTTTCTTCATTATACTATGATTTCTTGACTACTCAGTCTAAATGTGTGCTTTTTTTAATTTGTTAACACATTCTTATTCTATATTTTCTTTATACTTTTTTACGGCTTTATAATCATTTTAACACAATTAATTGATTATTTTCAATGACTCTACGTTATGTGCTTTTACTAAGAAAAAGTTAAATAAATTAATTACTTGTTTATTTTCCAAGCAAGGATTTAATTTACCGTTACATTGACTGTTCATTCATTAAAGAAAAATAATTAAAGAATATTCTGATTACACATAAATTACATTGGTTTTATCTCTATCTACATACTTGTTTTTACTCTTACAAAATTGTTTTGTTTTTGTTTTTGTTTTCTTTTTATTAAAGTCTTTTAATGTCTTTCTCTTTGATAATTATGTATTGGTTTTTCGTCACCTTAAATTCTGCAGAGTTGTTCCATGTCCTCCAGTGATTCCGTCGGTTCGATCCTCCTGGATGTCCTCTTGTCCTCACTGCTCTCGTCCTCTCGTCTCTCGTCCTTCATGGTACATTGGCTGCTGTAGATTATGATGACATGTTGCTCTGGATCTGTAGCTGTTATGATAGAACCATCTCCAGTCCTCTGCGTCTCGTTCCTCTGCTAGTCGTTGGTGTTCTTAGTTGTCGACTGCTTGTAGACGTCCGACGATATCATTGTTACGGTACTTTTTTAATTATTGTTTTCATTAATACTTTAAATGAAAACATTTGCCGTAATACCTTATAAGTTAAGCTTAAAAAAAAACCGTACTGATGTTAGACCTAGCGTCTAACTTTGTCCAAAGTAGTTAAAAAATTCGCGTCTCGGACGGACATAGCGTACCGCCGCGACTGAGGTACTTTAGAAGAGAGAGATTAACTCTCCTGGGCTTCTATTTATATTCACCAAGAAAACTGCAGCTGTCGATTCAGGAATCAGCCTGTCGACAGTTGAACCATGGCATGATAGCCCCCACTCTCGTCTCATTTCACATAATTGCACTTTTTCGCCAATCGCACTGTTTAACGCAGATTTCACGGCGATAAAATATTGTATAATTTAATGACCTATGTGATGTGCAATTATCATGATGCTCGCACCACTAGTGTAATTATAATGCTTTAAAAATCGCACTGGATTCGCACTGATTGTCCGAATTACGTAAAATTCGCACTGCACTTGTGTCTGATTTTTACACATTTTTAGAAGTTTTTACCTTCTCGCTAACATTTAAGGTTTGCTTAATATTAAATATATTCTTAATTTAGCATTAACTTGGGGTGAGGTTGCAAACTTTCAGGATCAAACAGGCTTCACGCACACACACTATTTACTTGTATACACACATGCAGTGGTAATCGCGTGATGTTTACCTGTTGGTTCCTGCTTGAAAGCCAGCTTCCAATCTCACACCTGCTCGTCTATTATATATTATTGAAATTAACTTAAATATGTATAATATATTATATATGCGCATTACAGCCTATGCTTGTATTGTCGCAATTATAAACAGTCGATAGTATTAATAGTGTTGTTTAAGTATTAATTATCAATTGTGTATTTTATTTATTAAATTTTTTTACCGATACGTGGTTTGATCAAATGTAAGTAGATTGATACATTTTTTATTGTATTAATATATATAAAAATCAATGCAAAACTATTTTTCTACATAGCTCCTCCAATTATCTATACATTTGTTTCAGTGCAGTGGCGGTTTTTTAAACATTGCATTGCATTGCATTGTAGTAGCGGGGTGTCTTTGCACCCGTGGCTTGGTTGGAGTATCTAGGTCAAACCCAGTGGCTGCAAGAAGATCTAGGCTGGTTCTTCAAATGGTTCCTAAAAACTAGAAAGGGTTACTGCCGATGCGATTTTTGCTAGATGGCGGGGCAATAATGTCGGCGCAAGATTTTTTGGCTTTATGTCGTTGCACTGCAACTACGTCGATCCAGGTGAGAGGTGGCACCAGTCTCGAACACAGTAAGCAGCGCCTTGAGGTGTCAGTCACTCTCCACGAGGCAGAAAGCCCCCGTGCCGATTGCAGAGATAACAGCGGCAAGCAGCGTATTCAGCATGATGGGAGAAGCCCCTAAGGCGAGATAAGGAAATGGGGTGAAGGAAGGTAAGCTGCTAAGAGAGCAAGTGAAGTAAAGCCCGGGGTTTTCTGTATGGTGGATCATCAAGAATCGCTTTTTATTTCCTTCCTCATAAAAATTTATTGAACATGTTCGTAACCAATTGCACATGAAGTCTTGCAGCTCTTTATTACTGGAAACGTTTTCCCGCCTATTTTAACGGCCACTTAGGCCGTTACACAAAATTTAATAACAAGACTACTTGGCCTAGCGGAAGCGAAAAGTCTGCTGGAGCCCAGAGTGACAGGACTTGCAATAAAATACACTTGTAACCAGTAATAATTTTTTATTAGTGCCATTTTCTTTAAAAACATCAATTTAAGTTACCACAAAATATTTAGTTACAGGTCTCTTAAACAGTTGGATTTTAATATCATTTTCTTTAAGAACATCAATTTAAGTTATCATAAAATATTTAATTACAAGTCTTTTAAACAGTTGGATTCTAATATCATTTTCTTTAAGAACATCAATTTAAGTTAGGCTATCATAAAATATTTAAGTACAATTTTATTTGAAACAGCTTTAGTTCTGGTACCATTTTCTTTAAGAGCATTAAAAAGATGTTTAACCTGAATACCAGGGGGCCAGTCTATTGAGTTGTTGTTGACTGAAGTTTAATAATTAGAACGCTCCCACCTGTACTTTTGCTGAAGAGCTCAAATGGTACCATGTTGACCAGTGTGCCATGAGTGCTGCAGGTGATCCTTAGAGTGTTGTGAATTTGCAGCGAGTCTCATTCCGGGCAGATGTCCTTCGGTGTTCTGTAGCAGGAGTATTTCTGGCTTCGGGGAGCATCCTGGTGCACTGTTCTGCGGATGGTGACAGATGTTGGTGTTACCACCGCCGCTTTCCCTTTCTCCCGGCTGGTACGGGGGACCCTATAATATTTTTTATTTGTAGATTGGCCGTCAGAAAATACACCCACCCCTACACTCTCTCGCTTCGGAACACACACACTACACTCACTGTCACAATTTCTATCAACATTCTAACTGCTCTTATTAATTTAGCATGGTTTATTTTATTCAGTTATAGTCATTACTTTTGATTAAATTTACAATTTGATTAAATTAAATATACAATTAAGTACAATGTCACCACGTGTTTCTAGACCGAAAGTAACGTGTAAGTCAATATTACGATACAAACATTTTACAATGAAATAGTCTTTACAGATGTCGAGGCCACACACACACATACACAAACATAACACCTAACCCATCATTATATGAACACAGAATAGTATAGTTGAGTCTCACCTGAAAACGCTTTACTGGCTTACGAAGTCATATTGAAAGATCTACGAAGCTTAACCCTGGGCCGTCAGACCATCGAACACTCTATTGGAAGGTTGGCGAAAAAATGAGAATGATGCCTGAATTCTTCGATCCCACTATGCTACATAAAATCGACTTGTTTCGATCTGCCGATCATAACCTTTGGTAAGCTGTTCACTAACCGTACAATGAACAGCTGATACGATTGACCAGGCCTGCTCGATTGCGTTGCCAGTCTTGGCAATCACCTTTTAATAATCGAGTCAGCTGTGGCGCACTGATCGTTCAAATCACGCCGGGAAAATTCAAACCCCTGCACACTATGTGCTTTTTAAGGGGTCCAAACAAATGAAAAATCACATGGTGATAAACCTGGACTATAGAGTGATATGATCCAAAGCTGTCCAATGAAGTTCTCCCAATCGTGAAGAAACAAGACGCTGGCGGTCTCCCTAACCTTCCCCAAGAGTTCAGAGTAGTACGCAACATTTATTGTTCTTTGCTCAAGTGAGAACCTTGCCAGCAGGTAAACATCTTCACTGGAGTTCTTTCACCTTTTCAGTCACTGGTTTGACTGACACGGAGCACAAAGTCCACAAAAGCAAGGAGTCCTAAACCCGTTAATAAACAGAGCTATATAAATATTGGACGAGGAAAACTGGATTACGGAATATGGTGTTTTTCAGAATAAATGGTACACACAGTCAATCTAATTGATCAGGCAAGCTTTAACAAAACAGTTACGAAAAACCAGTGATAAATATTCTGTAAAAACTGAAGTCGACCCTGCAGGCACGCAAACTGAAGTAGAAAGTCGTCTTGCCGCGCGGGACTACTGACAAAATCATCTGGACTTTGAAGAAACATAACATACAGCCTAGTTTCAATTCGAATGGGAAGGTAGACCTAATTAATGTTACCGTCGGTGAAAAACAAGATACGTCTTTCAATTCTTGGAGTCTACAGTGCCTCATGCAATTATGATGATGTGTATGTGGCCGAAACACAGAGTGCAAGAACGCACGAAGCACACGGAGAAAGAAGGCACAGAGAAGTTAGCAATAACGGAGTACAGCTGTGCAAATCAACATCACATTTTATTTGAAAAAATTGCGATCATAGGGAAAATTCAAAACTATTTTCTGCGGGTGATAAGAGGCTATACAAATTTACTAAAATAAGAACAATTTTAACAGAGACGATAGCTACAAGTTGCTAGGAGTTTGAATATCCGTGTTTAGTAATGTGACAGGCTCGTTATAATGAAATAAAACACATTTTTCTTGTAAAAATAGTAAAATGGAATTGTGGTTAAATATTTATTTTGTGTATTATGTTTCAAATTCTAAAATATTGTATGTAATGTTGAGGGGGTTATTAGATGTAAGGAGGAAGACTTTTTGTAAATTATAGGCTTGTTTGTAACATTGTGGGAGAGGCTTCCTGTATAAAAAGGAATGAGTTAAAACTTTGTGCTCTATTTCAGTCGAGCCACTGAGGATGACTCGTCATGGTGTGGATGAAACTTTTGTTTTTAGGGTAATAAAAAGTGTGTTACGCCAAAACACACACACACACAAGTTCACACAAGTTATCTGCCCAGGCTACAAAGCTAATAAGTTAAACATAACAAGAGATTGGGGCAGTTACCTCGTCATCATCTCCATACACCTCCAGTTAGGCTACCTCGGCAATAGCTGGAAGCAAAGAGCTCGAACTGATCTCCGCACAAGTGTAAGAACGGGAACGCGCGCTACTGTACGTATACACTATAATTCTCTTACGCTCGGCGTAGTATACACAGCGAAGACTAGGCATAATCCTGGAGCTCGTCAAGATGTCAACGGTCAAACACTGCCCAGCTAAATTCAGTCAGTCGACCTTTAGTGCCGTATACAGACCACCTCGTGCAACAGTTTACAAGCAAACTCGCCGATGACGGTTGTCTGCACATCGCACAACAAAGAAACTGTGTGTGATGTTGCAACAGTTGCTTAGGAACGATATGGTCCTTAATTACAGCAGTTTGTTAATTACAGAAATGAAGTTTGAAACGACAACCCTAGAAATACATGAGAGCATAGGTGCAGACAAACGCTGGCGCGGTCAGCCAGCTGGTTCCCGGAAATATAAACTCTTTCGGTGACCCATAAAAACGATTTCGACTGCACTCATAGCCTAGTTTCAAACGGCGAGTCTCGAATTTGAGTATATTTTTAAATACTGTCTTGTATATTCTGAATGTACGTAAGATAGTGTAGCTTTATCAAGAAAGAAGCAATATTAATTGGAAGGTTTCAAGTGAATGGAATCTTTTGTGAACTCAGTAACCGTTCATGCATGTTTTCAGAGCTTCTTATAGAAAAAAAATATTGGAAGCAAGATCCTATAACAAACAACTCGAGTAGCTATCCGCCATTTATTCTTCAAAAACACTAATATGATTATTATTCTTCAAAAACAGAATCGTTTTTAGAAACTAGGTTATTGAATAGTAGACCTATTAGTATTATATTTACAGGGAATATAATGTTTGTTATTAATATAATTAATACCTTCATCCCTTGAAAATTTATAGCCCAGGTTTTGAGCTGTTCTGGGTCGTGAAAAAATTAATATATTTTCGACTTTATTACGTTTACATCTAAAGTAATATTACGCTGGATTTATATGAATTAAACGAAAAATAGACGAGGACAGTGTAATATACAGGGACCCAACGAAATAATGAATGGTAAAAAGCAACAAAGCCAGCATCCGTACTAGCCGTTTGGGCACTTCAAGTTGTTCCAGAGCCAAGTGCCCCAATCAATCAGCATGAAACAAGACACAATATGGACAGGACAGAAATTTGCGCATCAATCATTTTGTCCAGCTCTTTATATGAGAATTTGATTCCACTCAAAATTTGTAACTCTATTCAAAACACGTAGCTTACACTTTTAGAACACGCGCTTGACAATAACTTTTCAAAAGCCCAGACAAGTAGTTTTTTTAAATTAGCATTAGTCTGCACAATTTACAACAGTTTTTTTCTGCTAAGGCGAAGTCCTTGGATCCCCTGCCTCAGAACCGGAGGTGCAGCTGGATCGTGTGCGTAGCTACAGGGACACTTTATACACAGGAGAACTTATATGGAGAGAAGCCGCTCGACTTTCACAAGCAGGTGCCGCTTTAGCCAAAGCCGGTTTTGAAAGCTGGGACTCCTTACACAATACAATGTAAGAAACAGTTTTTCATAAATTTATATAGCTGCTGTTACTCAATGATGTTACATAGGCCTACCTGTTTAACAAATTTACCTAATAACTAGAGGACGGCGAATTTACTTGAAATAATTATCACAGTACAGATTTAGGATAAAAACTATGTGCGTGAAATATATTGTAACAGATAATGAAAGCTTGATGCTGTTTATATTTTGCAGAAACCTGGACACGAGATTCCGCCTGACGACTGACACGAGGAATGCGATGCAGGAAGCAGCTCTCTGTATACAGACTGCACAGTCCATTCTGCCCGGAGTTCAGTTTCCCTACTGCACCAATCGCGAAATAACTGCAATACTTCAGGTAGATTGTGTACTATCCTTGTGAAGCTGTAGCCTTCACTCTTCAGTCATGAAGACAAATGGGAATGATGAGTCATTTCATTCCACACTCTCCTTTGCGTTCTCAACCATCTTCGTCCAATATTCCCTATCACACTCACAACCTCCAAATCGCCAATTTCTTGACTCTATCTTCCCGTTTCATCTTTAGCCTTCCTTTGGGTCTCTTTCCCTGCGCCTTAATATCACAATCTTCTTAGTCTTAGCCATCTTAAATAATATTAGCCATCAGTCTCGTTTTTTAATTTGGATAAATAAAGATAAATAATTTGGTTTTATACTTGGTAGGGACTTGTTTTCACCCACAGCATATTTGTCCATGTGGAAATGATTTCTTGTATCTCTGTGGAAACATAAAATGGTAATATTCAAAACTGCATAAATAAATGAATAAACAATGCTGTATTACATTACTGTCACTTTGCGTGTTTCTTAATAATAACAGTTTATCAACAAAGCTGATACTTGTTTTGAAAATAAGGATATAAGATGAAATACAATATGAGTGAAATACAGTAAAACATGTAGCATAAAGTTTTAGTAAATCAGAGTGGAAATTTTCCTAAAATTTAACTTGTACTTCTCACATATTAATGGGGGGCATGCTTTGATGAGACCTTAACTACAATAAAAATATTTTAGATTTTTCAAATTTTGATAACATACCAATAACATACGTTCGGAATTCACTACGAGTTTACAGTTTATAATTTTACCTGACATTCAGTCGCTAATGTCACTCGCTGATATTTCATCATCAAACCGTATAAATAATATTCTTTGTCATTTTCTCACCATGTGACGTCTCCCTTGTTAAGATATCACAAATGTCGGGAACCAGTTCAATTTGTTACCTGTGAATTGAACTAGCTGCAGTTGTTAGTAAACCTTAATCACTAACAAATTATAACACTTTATTATTCAGGAATTAAGCAAGGATTGTATAAATTTATTCACTCGTTGGGTGTTAGCAAAAACATTTCTTTATTAACATATTTATCTCTGATACTTTACTTTACTTTTAAACTCAGATTCTAAAAATTTCTGCATTAAATATTTTGAAAATTTACTTCTTATTCTTTTTATATCAAAAGCATTCAGCTAGATATTGTTTTCAGTACCACGGATCCGGGTTTCAACTTAGTTATGTTGTTATTACAATTTCAACCAAATTATTAGAAGAATAATTTTGGTTGTAAATTTTAAAATTAATTTACATCTAAACATCGTAATGTCATTACTACTTCATTACAGTGATTACAAAAATATATATATTAAACTTTAAATTATCAAAAGTTCTTTACTGTTCTTTTGTTACTGGTCTTGTTGTTTTACAATGAATTTGTGTTACAAATATTATGTTTTGATAGCACCTGAATATAACAATGTGTATGCTATGTGTATTCCATGAGGTTGATTGTTTCTGGTAGTCTCTTCCTAGACGATTAGATTTTTGGTTTTAGAAGTTCATCCGGTTGCTGTTTGTGTTATCTTCTTTCGGAGTCGGTAGTTTACATTTTACTTTTAGTTACAGTTTTTATTTTATCAGCACTAAAATCTGGTAATTAACATTTCTCACCATTTACAGTTTGCTAAGAGATGTGTCGGCTAAGTTCTTTTTTTTTTATTCTTTGCATGTTTCTTCACGCACTACATTATAATTTTGTTTTTATTATTATTGTTATACTACACAGGTCAAATCGAACTCATTATAAACTTGATTAAATATTGCTTAACGGTATACACCTATGTGTATGTTCACAACACAGCAGATACATCCTTACATCTCGGTGTCTATCGGGCGAATGCTAGCAATGTTTAGCGGCAAGGGGTCAGTAACTGGCGCGGTTTTACGCACTAAGAAAATAGTTTGTTCTTTTAAGTTATATTAATTATTTACTAATTAAGTCATAATACATTATTTTACCTTTTGGTTACGAATTATGAATTTCTTTATTTATTTTGTACATATTTTATTTAATTAAAGTAATTATTATTATTAGCTAAATAACACCGTTCTTAACGTGTTGGTACGGGACAATTTGCACGTTGTTGCATGAATCTAGGCATAGGTAAGGGGTGGATAATACTCTTACTTTTATTGAAAGCAATTTTTTATTTGTGCGATTTAAATATTTTTTAAAATCGTCACATCCTCCTGCACTTAACGATGATGTTGGGGTGGTGGGGTAATAATTAAAATCTAATAAACACAATTACATTTGGGCACAGAATTTCATACTGAAATTCCTCTCTCTCAGATTATTTTTATCTATCAATTGATTATCTTACAACTTATACAAAATATTTAACTTCTAATCATCTATTACACATAAAATACACAAAAACATAAATCTACCTTATATTTAATTCTTACATCTACTACCGGTTTGTTTGTTTGTTTGATTTCTTCACTCTTTTTACGGAGTTATACTCATGAGTAGGTTACTAATAATAATACCGTATTGTAATCACAATCGAATTACTTTTAGTTTACTGCGCTAGGAATTATTTCTTTACTTTCTCGTCATCCTCATCTTCATCGTCAGCTGACTTCTCATTTATTATATCTTTCTCGCAGGACATTAGCTAAGGTTGATCAGGCCTCGCTATTATTCGTACGAGGGTTTTGAGTTTATACTCATTTACGGTGTATGATGTTGCAAAATCTTATCGTATTCCTATATAAGTCTATACAACATTTTTTATTCTCAATACTTAAATAGTATTCTCTGTTTGCTATCTTTCTCGTAGTCGTGCTTCTGTATTTTGACACGAAAAACATTTTTTTATTTGAGACAGATGGCTTCTGCGAACGTAATTTTCTGTGTTGGGTTCATACAGAGCTACAGTAACGGGGGTGATGAACTTATGAATTTTGTAGGGGCCACACCATCGGTATGACAGTTTGGAAGTGGTCCTATCAACGGCTTTACCCATTGGATGCGTTTTATACATTACTAAATCACCTATCTCATATTCTATTTGCCTGTTATTCCGCTCATGGTATTTCCGTGATTTTTGTAAATTCGCTCTCAAATTTGCACGAGCTTCGTTCCATATTTTTCTCACGTTATTCGTATTCATGTCATGGGGCAATAACTCATGGATTTTCCATTTCGTGGTTAACGGATGGTTGGGTTTATATTTGTAGAGTAAATCAAATGGTGTTGATTTATGGCCTTCATGATACGCTGAGTTGAACGCAAATTGTATCCACGATACATTTTGATCCCAGGTTGTCTGGTCTTTAGCGTGATAAGATATTAGAGCTGATTTTAAGTTACGCAAGTATCTTTCTGCTAGGTTTCCTTGCGGTCTGTACTCGGTCACTGTAATATGATTTATCCCTAATTTAAAACACATGTCGTTAAATTCTTTCGATTTAAACTGAGGTCCATTGTCAGATATTAGGTTTAAGGGCGTACCGTAATCTTTAAATAGTCTTTCTTGTAGAATTTTTATTGTCGTAGATGCTAATGCACGTCTCATAGGATACATCAACACGAATTTAGTGAAGGAGTCTACACAAATTAATAGCATGGTATTTCCGGATTTAGAACGGGGATAAGGTCCAGAATAGTCTATGTATATCTTCGAGAAGGGAGTTGTGGGTATCTCTGAGATTAATTTTCCTACTTGACTGATTCTTCCTGGCTTGCTTAGGGCACAGATTTCGCATTCTTGCACGAACTTTTTTATTTCACTGTTCATGTTTTCCCAATGGTATTCCTTGCGAATACGATGTATAGTTTTCCTAATTCCCATATGAGATCCAATGGTCGATGACTGGTAGTATTCCATTAGCATAGGTTTGATTATTTCCGGGGCGATTATTCTCAGTAATCTTCCGTTTGCCTTTTTAAAACAAAGTACTCGTTTACTCAAGTTATATTTGTCAGAATAATTTCCTTTTTCTATTTGTTCTATTATTTTGCACAGTTTCGGATCTTGTTGTTGGTGGTATGCGATATCCTTAAATGCAATGGGAAAGTTACTAATTAGCGTATTAACGGTAGTGGTTTCAACATTTTCTTCGCCTGATCTAGTATTGGGTAGTTGGAACATGCGGGATAGAGTATCGGCTACTACATTTTGAGTACCACGAATATGTTGTATTTTGAACTTGTAGCATTTCAATCTTAACACCCATCTTCCGATACGACCTAACTGTTTTGGGTGGTTCAATAACCATGACAAAGCTTGATTGTCGGTTTCTAGTAGAAATTCCTTATGTTCCAAAAATGGTTTGAATTTGTCAAAGGCAAATACTACGGCTAAACATTCAAATTCGTAGGCTGAGAACTTCCTTTCTTGGTCGGTCAATGTACGGGATGCATAGCTGATCGGGAGTCTAGTATTATTGATTTCCTGGTATATTACGGCTCCTAATGCTACACTTGAACTGTCGGTCTATACGACAAATGGTTTACTGAAATCTGCTAACTGCAATACCGGTGGGGATATAATGCTTTCTTTAAGTGTTTCAAACGCTTCTTGGTGTTGAGTAGTCCACTCGAATTTCGCTCCTTTCTTTCTTAAAGCATTCAATGGGGCTGCTATATCCGCTAAGTGGGGTATGTACTTATGAAAATAATTAATCATACCTAAAAATCGAGCTATACCTTTGGCGTCTCTCGGTGTTAAGAATTCTCGGATTGCGCGTGTACGTTCGGGATCGATGCTAACCTTACCTTCGGCTGATACTATGTGACCTAAAAAGGAGAATTGTTTTACTGCGAAATTAACTTTACTCGGGTTTACCGTTAGTCCAGCTTTCTTTAACCTGGTTAATACTTCACGCAAGTGATCAATATGTTGATCCATTGATTCACTATATACTACTATATCATCAAGATAGTGATATACAAATTTATATTTAACATCATGAAAAATTTTTTCTAACAGTCTGCTACATACTGAACTTCCTTGTGATATACCGAATGGTACTCTAGTAAATTGATATAGATTAAATGGGACAGCAAAAGCAGTTAAATGTTTTGATTCCTCAGCTAGTGGGATTTGATGGAATGCTTGGTTGAGATCCATTATGGTGAAGATTTTCGCTTTTGTAAAATAGTGAAACGCGCTGTGAATGTCGGGCAGTGGTATCGATTCAAATTCTATACTCTTATTTAGCTGTCTATAATCCACGACTAGTCTATATTTGTCAGTTCCTTTTGGTACTAGGAATGCAGGTGATGAGTATGGAGAAGTTGACGGTTCAATGACGTGCTGATCAAGGAGTTTGTTAACGTGGTTTCTCATTATTTCCATCTTGGGCGGTGATAATTTGTATGGGTGAAGTCGTATTACCTTGTTGTCACTAAGATTTATTTTATATTCGATTAAATGGGTTAATCCTAACTTGGGAGTGAGTACTGTAGAAAATTCCCTTATTAACTTTTGAATTCTTAGTCTCTCATTTCCTTTTAAATGACTCAGACTAGATTCTTGGTGCTCTGATTGAATAGTTGAGGCTTCACAATTAACGTCGTTACTTGACTCGGAGTCGAACTGATACTTTCGAGTACGATCAAATCTGAAGAAATATTGTTTTGCATACATATCAAGGATTAAGCCAGTTTTACTTATGAAATCAGCGCCTAGTATTAAGTTTTCTCCTAACACTTCAGCTACTAGTAGGGGAATATACCAAGTAAAATTCTTTATTTTTAATTTCACCGTAATACTGCGCGATATCTTTAGGTTTTGTTTATTTGCGGTTGCACACTTTATGTTCACGTTTTGGCTACGTTTAATCAGATTATGACTATCTAATACGGTGGCTAACTGTTGACTAATTATACTACGTGTAGATCCGGAATCAATTAAACCAAGGGTATTCGTTGCTCCAAGGTCTATCTGTACGTAGGGTAGTTCGCAGATACTTGTTTTACATGCACCAATCGAGTTGCACTTCTCAATAAATCTTGTTAGGTAAGGGTCTATGCGTTTATTTTTATGTATTTTTACTCTATGATTATTATTGTTTTTACCTTTCCTTCTGTTGCTGCGGAAGACGTAGGATTTTCGTTCTTCCAGCTTCACATGTTTTTTGATTGGTCTGGTTTTCTGTTGGTAGCGCTTTTGTTTACATACCTTGCTAATGTGTCCGGCCTTTCCACAGTTATAACATCTTCTTTCCTCATTTACTCCGCTCGTAGGTTGTCGGGGTTTTGATCTAGAGTATGAAATATGGGGTAACATTGGGTTTTATATGTACTTACGAATCGCTTATCGCGGTACCTGTTCCAATTGGTGGAGTTTGGAATGAATCTCTGTGTTGAGTCTGGGACATAGAAACGCGTCTGTGCTGGTCAGAATACCAGACGTTGGATGAATGTATACAACATAGTTCTCGTTCGGTGAAGGTGGTTGGTCGCTTCATGAGTGCTAGGCGAGATCGCTCTTCGGGGGATAGTCCGACTAAGATATTGTCTACTAACTGTTGTTCACTCAATTTGACTTGCAGCAATAAGGCAGATTCTCTTATTTCAGATATATAATGAGCTAATCTCTCGTATGCTCCTTGTACACGAAGTACTAGATTCCGCTTCAATTCTTCGTAGATACCGGTGGGAATGAAATGTCTTATTAGGGTGGTATGAAGTTCTTCTATTGGGTGATTATGCCTTAAGGATTCTAACACACGATCTTTTAAAGGAGATCTACATTTAGGTAAAATTACTTGTAAAATCTGTTCATCTCTTAGTTGTCGCAGATCTTTTAATTGCAAAAGATGCTTGAGAAAATCTAGGAGCTTTGTAATATTCAGCCCATCAGTGATTGGTATGTCCGACAAAATATGTTCTACAGGGTGGGTTATCTTTCCATAAAGCTCTGTAGTTAGATTAAAAGGAGTCGTCATTCTCGGTTTTTCCGCAAATTGATTCGTCGGCAAGTGAGAAGGTAAATCGTAGTTCCGAAACATATTCTCTAGTTCATTAGGGAGTAACGTAACGTTTGCTGGTTGGATATTTACTTGACTACCAGTTAACCGTTCTTTAAATGGATCTATATTGGATTCCTGCAGAAACTGAAACTTTACAGTACCGGTTTGCTGTTCTTGAGTAGGAGATTGGGTAGGAGAAATATTTAGTTTCGTCATTGCTTCTTCAATCTCTTCTAATCTAAACGATTCAGATCTTCGACGTAATTCGCGCATTATCTCGGGTAATTGTTGTAATGCTTCCTCCGCGAATTTTTGTATATCCGGTGGTGTAACTTTATCACCGGGCCAATTCAACAAATTGGTGATACGGCGGGTCAGATGTTCGATTCTTTGGGTGGTGCGTCAAATTTCTGCGGGGGATTTTTCATCACGCAGGGTTTGTGCGATCGAAGTTAGTTCTGTATACTTATGATAGCATGTTTCCTTTTCGCTTTCAAAATCTAAAACACTTAAACGATTTAGTAA
The DNA here is from genome assembly GCA_034769895.1 of Magicicada septendecula. Classification (NCBI taxonomy): domain Eukaryota; kingdom Metazoa; phylum Arthropoda; class Insecta; order Hemiptera; family Cicadidae; genus Magicicada; species Magicicada septendecula. Next base: position 166,373,237 of record CM068376.1, on the reverse strand, counting down.
TGAGGGTTTGTCCGGTTTATTTTCACGTAACGTTTTGCGAAGTTCCGCGACAGTTACATCTGAGTATGGAAGACCACGCAATAATGCTTCATAGCTTAATTCGTCTTTCAACAACAAGTCAGGGTTAAATTGAGCCATTTTTGTTAATAACGTCGTTTAAATAAACGGAGTATTACGTACGACAAATATCAGCTTAAACACTTGTAAAGCTCGACTTCATTTAAATACATACATATATCTCTTATTACACATAGATTCTTATATTAATTAATCAACATAAACTTATCTCACAACAATTAAATTTTCTGTACTGTCACATATAATTAGTCAAAACAAAACGCTAATATCATTGTCTAGTAGAGAGAAATTTCACATACGAAAAGTTCATTCCTTTAACAATAGCACAAAGGGTCAGCTGTTTTGGGGAGTCGCATTGTTTGCATAGGGTGGTAACACAGGTAGGACAATTCAGAACAGGAAATACTCGTGTCTAGGCTTGTCTGTTAGGTTAGCGAGGGGAGGTATTGAATGAGATGCGTGCATACAAAAGGGGAGAGTTTACATTCCTCAACACGTATTTAACATGAACTAGCTTGTTCATACCGACAGGTTTAGAATGGAATATTTACCAGCGATGACTTGTTTATTACGGCAATCTCACGATACTAATATTACTATATCTTAATTAAAATTTTACTCATTTATTATTTTTTTTTTAGAGTGACTAAATTTATGTTTGTCAAAATTATTGTTAGAAGAATTATAACAAGATACAATATCATTCTTAAAACAACAACACAATACACAATTATTATTATTTTTACAAAACAGCAGAGTGGCGCAATTTTGTGACGCCTCCCTTGTTAAGATATCACAAATGTCGGGAACCAGTTCAATTTGTTACCTGTGAATTGAACTAGCTGCAGTTGTTAGTAAACCTTAATCACTAACAAATTATAACACTTTATTATTCAGGAATTAAGCAAGCATTGTATAAATTTATTCACTCGTTGGGTGTTAGCAAAAACATTTCTTTATTAACATATTTATCCCTGATACTTTACTTTACTTTTAAACTCAGATTCTAAAAATTTCTGCATTAAATATTTTGAAAATTTACTTCTTATTCTTTTTATATCAAAAGCATTCAGCTAGATATTGTTTTCAGTACCACGGATCCGGGTTTCAACTTAGTTATGTTTTTATTACAACTTCAACCAAATTATTAGAAGAATAATTTTGGTTGTAAATTTTAAAATTAATTTACATCTAAACATCGTAATGTCATTACTACTTCATTACAGTGATTACAAAAATATATATATTAAACTTTAAATTATCAAAAGTTCTTTACTGTTCTTTTGTTACTGGTCTTGTTGTTTTACAATGAATTTGTGTTACAAATATTATGTTTTGATATCATCTGAATATAACAATGTGTATGCTATGTGTATTCCATGAGGTTGATTGTTTCTGGTAGTCTCTTCCTAGACGATTAGATTTTTGGTTTTAGAAGTTCATCCGGTTGCTGTTTGTGGTATCTTCTTTCGGAGTCGGTAGTTTACATTTTACTTTTAGTTACAGTTTTTATTTTATCAGCACTAAAATCTGGTAATTAACATTTCTCACCATTTACAGTTTGCTAAGAGATGTGTCGGCTAAGTTCTTTTTTTTTTATTCTTTGCATGTTTCTTCACGCACTACATTATAATTTTGTTTTTATTATTATTGTTATACTACACAGGTCAAATCGAACTCATTATAAACTTGATTAAATATTGCTTAACGGTATACACCTATGTGTATGTTCACAACACAGCAGATACATCCTTACATCTCGGTGTCTATCGGGCGAATGCTAGCAATGTTTAGCGGCAAGGGGTCAGTAACTGGCGCGGTTTTACGCACTAAGAAAATAGTTTGTTCTTTTAAGTTATATTAATTATTTACTAATTAAGTCATAATACATTATTTTACCTTTTGGTTACGAATTATGAATTTCTTTATTTATTTTGTACATATTTTATTTAATTAAAGTAATTATTATTATTAGCTAAATAACACCGTTCTTAACGTGTTGGTACGGGACAATTTGCACGTTGTTGCATGAATCTAGGCATAGGTAAGGGGTGGATAATACTCTTACTTTTATTGAAAGCAATTTTTTATTTGTACAATTTAAATATTTTTTAAAATCGTCACAACCAACGGTTCTTTGATTATTCTTCGTATTGTTTAAATTAGCAGCCATCCTTACTATTTTCTTTTATGAATTTGCTAACTGCTATAATTTTTTATTGTTCGACTAAGCTTTTCGTCATTACTGACATCTTCAGGTCTTAAACAACAAAGGTCGTTGTTTAAGACCTGAAGATGTCAGTAATGACGAAAAGCTTAGTCGAACAATAAAACAATTATAGCGGTTCTTTGATTACTTTTAATGGCGATACTGTGTTACTTTTACTCTCGTCCAAGTGTCCTTTAAGTGACATCTAAGTGTCACACCTTCTGCTAACAATTTCACATGTTCAAGTTTCTCTTCAAGTAAAATATCTTTCATTTATAAACCATCTATTCTTTTTCGATACTTCCAATGCATTTCTTTACAGTCTTGTAACCAACGGATAGACTTTATCTACAAATATATTAATATTTCTAAAAAACTGTACTATGCAATTAAAAAAGTTATTATCATGTAATCCTACAGCTAAATGATAAAGACATAAAATATAATGAAAGTGCTAAATCCAACTTGTCATTCAGGGACATAGTTCTAGATTATTTACCAAAAGGTATCTGTACCAAGTTACATATTAAACTAAGACATCAACTTCAATTGGTTGATTGATATTTTAGAGTCGCCTGCCGATCACCCTCGATTTAGACCGATCTCAATCTCCCAATCTCCATCCAGACCCATCTACAGCAGCTTGATTCAAGAAATTTCTTGAAATTCTCATCGCACTGTTCAACATTTTTTTATTACAGTATTATAATTACCATCTAGGGTTTACTTCTTTTCTTGGTAAATAAATAAATCATCTTCATCTTCTTCTACAATTATTGAGCAAAATATAGTTCCGATTCCAAACAAATCGATTAGAGCTGCCACTCCAGCGCTTCTACGGACACCCCGCAGCTCTCCCTTCCTTCGGCTAGCAATTCAATAGTTGTATGCGGATACGGCGGTCATCCATTCAGCTAAGAAGTTCCTACCATTTTAGCCAATACTGGCAATCCTATTAACTATACTCATAATATTGTTACAACGGTCTCACTGATCGTCGTGTGGTACAGTGGAAACAAAATACACACACCAACGAAATCACCAATTACAAGCTTTAATTAATCACAAATAACTATTTGTAATTAACAAGATAGTCTTGTACAATAATTCAAGTTAAATTTGTCCACACGCAATAATAATGTCAAGTAATAGAGTTCCGCACTAAATATAACAGTAATCACTTTCCACGAATCCTCAACAACCCCTCGATCCGCACTAAAGAAATCACTCACTGTAACTGACTGACAAAGCCATGCTCTGTCCTTTACATAGGTAGCGCAGGTGTTCCAGAATAACTTTCTATCCTTACTACGGCGTGCCAGAGTAATTCGTATTTACAAGTGCTCTCCATAACAATCTAGAAGGTACTTGAGTGCAGCCTTGCACTGTCTCCTCCTTAAGCCTGTTTGTCCCGAACTGACAAACCGTCTCAGAAGTAATATTTGGCCAGGCGATCTAGGTGGACGACCTAGAATTTCCGCTGTCCCTCCTGTTGAATCCAATACAAAATTTCGTTGATTTAATTTTTCACAGTGTAAGGTCCTTCCAGTTAGTCTGAAGTTTAGGTGAGCGACCATGACGGCGCTTTGAATTGTACAAAGAAACCCAGTCTCCTTCTTCGAAACCCACACTATTACTACGAATGGCATACCGAGTTTTTATTTTATCACTGGCTATCTTTAGCCATCCTCTTATCAGGCGATTAATTTCTCGCAGTTGCTTTTCTAATTGCAATAACTCTGTGGCTCTTGTATCTGAATGTCAAGTTATCCGAACATTAAGTCCCCAGGAAGACGAATCTCCCGCCCACAACACCAATTTTGCTGGAATCATGACGATTGTGTCTGATGACCTATATGCCATTAGCTGGTTCAAGTCTGTTTGGTTCTCGTCAATAACCCCTTGGGTAACGTCATCTTCAGCAACTGTATCTTCTGCAGCATCTTCTGTTAGTTTTTCTTCCATTTCCGTTTGCAACAGGAGGGGTTCCTCTTGACCACACATATAGACTTCTTCTTCGGCCAATGCCACTTGCTTGACCAAATGGTTGGCAGAGCCTGTCATTTTAGCCATGCAAAGCTTTATCTTCTCATGGCTAAACTTCAGGACATTCTCTCTTAAGTCCACAACGAATTCGTAGACATTCATAATGTCCGTGCCAAGAATCACTTCATCAACAACGTCTGCAACGAGCATTTGAAGGCTAAACTCGAGAAGACCCAGGCGTACACGTACATCTAGGCCTACCTGTCCTAACACTTTTACGGGGCTTCCAGTCACAGTCTGTGTTGTACAAGAGCTAAATTGAGGCTGGCGGTTGCTGACTAAGTTAGGGCGCACAATGGACATCGTTGCGCCCGTATCAACTGTAGATGATGTTGCTTTACCTTCCGCAAATCCATTAACGATCAAGTTTCCACTGGTGTATGTAACGTGGAAACTGTGTGCTGTTCTGGAGCTTTATTTCTTTAATTGGTGCGATCACTCCCTTCTCTCGGTATTTTATTCTCCCAATAGTCTACCTGTAGATGGCCTCCTTTTCCACAGTTGTAATACTTCGGTCTTCTGTCCTTTTCCCATTGTTCAAATAGTTGTGATGCTGTTTAACCTTTGAATTGTTTGTCCGACAACATTGTTTTTCTGCCCCCATCGTAACGGCAATGTGATACTGGGATCTTGTAATGACATAAACCCATTAATGTAGCGGGACGCTCACTTGACAGCTTCAAACTAGAGGGCATGAACAAGAGCTTCAGAGTTATTTCGATGTCTTGCCATTCTTTAATACTTGTAGTTCACTATCAGTAAATGTCTGCATCGCAAACCTCATTCGGAAATCTTCTGGTGCTTCAGGATAGGCCAGTCTAATCAGTCTGTCGATGCTTCAAACTCTTGAAAACTCTCCCCGAAATGCTGTCGCCTTGTAATCAATTGAGTGCAGTACATATCTCATAAATGTTTATCACTATATGGTAATTCTAAAACTTTTATCGATTTGGCATAGGTGTTCTAGCTGTCAAATAGCACTTTCTGTAATAGCTCTTTCCCAGGTCCTTTTAAAACGAGAACGATTGAAACTGCCATGTCTTTCTCCCTCCAATTATTTGCGCTAGCAACAGCTTCAAATTGACAAAGATACGTCGCCCAGTAAATGTTTCCATCAAATGTTGGGGCCTCTGATCAACTATTGGTGCATTCTGTTCAGTAATTTGTTTCGAAACGCATGGCTGTATTTTCATTAACTGCTCAACTTCCACTCTTCATTTGCTCTTTCATGTTTGCAATCGACTCTTTTATAGCTGTGACTGAATCTTTCACAATTGCTACAGTCTCCTCTACTTCAGATATTTTTGTAGACATCGATTCATCTACGTCAGATATTCTAGTAATTTGGTTATTAAGCTCACCTCGTACACTTCACCCAAGTCACCATGTAAGAGACCCAATTCTGCAGCGGTATGTTCTTGCATCTATGTCGCCTGTTTCACGCTTACGTTCCTGTGCTTGTCGTCTGTCATATTTCAAAATTCGTTTTTTTGTCGTTCCTCTGTCTGCAGCGGCAGCGCCTGTATATTTTCCACCACCTGACTGCATCCATGTTTGCAGATAAATTATAAACTCCGCTAGTCTTGTACAAAGTGTCCTCTGTTTCTACTGTTAAAGATTGTGTCGCACTTCTGACCCACTGTTATGACGGCCTCACTGATCGTTGTATGGCACAGAATAAACAAAATACAGACACCAATGAAATCACCAATTACCAGCTTTAATTAATCACAAATAACAATTTCTAATCAACAACTTAAATTAGTCTACACGCAATAATAATGTAACACGGTAATAACTTTCCACTAATCCTCAACAACCCCTCCATCCGTACTAAAAAAATTGCTCACTGTGACTGACTGACAAAGCCAGTCTCTGTCCCTTATATTGGCAGCACAGGTGTTCCAGAATAACTTTCCATCCTTATTGCGGCGTGCCAGCATAATGCGTATTTAAAAGTGCTCTCCATAACAATTTGGAAAGTACTTGTGTGCAGCTTTGACTGAAACGGTACACCTGCTCGGGTAGTGGAAGGACTCTCTCGACTCTTCCTGCTATACACCTGTACTGAGGAATTACAGCCGCTCTGACTTCTCAGCCTCCATGGTAGTGACGGGCCCGTTCATTTCCTCTCATCATAGTTTTCCATTCCTCTTGGCCTCTTTAACAAGCTTCCCACAATCAGTCATATCCCTCATCATTCCTATCCAAACATTTGCGCCGATCTTCCTCATTTCTTCTATGGCCTCATCCTTCCACCTCATCTTTGGCCTTCCTCTACGTCTCTTTCCTTGTTATCTCCATTTTGTAATATTTTTAAAAGTTGTTTGGCCTCTTTGCCTATACACATGCCTATACTGTCTCACTTGCTGTACTTTAACCTCAATCTGCATTGATCAATTTTATACATTTCTGTATACTCCAATGAGATAATCTTCTTTAGTCCGAATATCCCTCTTATCACTCTTCACCTTTGACGACGCGCCCCATTGTTTTCATTGCGTACTCATTCTCTTGGCCTGCTATTCTTTCTTCTGTACTATATGCCAAGGCTCTTTCGAGATTTTTGCCTAATTTCTATTCTTCTCTCATTTGGTTTCATCAGCATTATCTCCAAGTACTTAAAACTACTCATTTCTTCGAATCTCTACTACCAGGTTTAAAATATCCCCCTGTCTTGGCCTTACTTCTCGCTTCACACTCTCAGAGAATTCTGGTTATCTTCATATCTCTACCATGCACCTGCCTTCCTACCTCTGTACCTGTATTTTGCTATTACAGCAATGTCGTCCGAAAATATCACAATTGGCATCGTCTTCTTCCCTACCGTGAATTGTATTCTACAGTCTCTCATTATATCATTCAAAACAATATTATGTAGATTCCCTGACAACCAATCATCTCCCCTCCTCATCTTTACCTCTTCTGTGCATTTCAACAACTTTTACTCTTTACCTCTCGTAGAGGTAATTTCATAATTTCAATCATGCTCGGCACTGTCCAATGATTTCCATCTCTTATCAATCTATTTTTTCAGCCTATTAAGCTGATAACCTAAAAAAAATTATCTGAACCTTAATACCTGTTCATAACACTTATCTGTTCTATGCCCCACTGTATAGATTGCATTCATTGTCGCTCTCGCTGTTCTAAAACCACTTTGATAACCTCATATTATCTGTTCACGTACATTTCCATTCTTCTTAATATCGGGGCTGTTACTGTTTTACTGAACTAGCAAAGCGAGTTTTAACTTGGCCATTTCACAATTTTCTCTATGTTTGTCTGCCTCTCTACTTGGAGAATGTTTCACAATAACTTCCGAATGCATCAATCGATTTTTGTAAAATTGTGACGATTTAATTGAAACTGTAATCTTAAATAAATAAAAATTAAATTTGCGAGCGATTAAGTATTTTTAAATCGCACTATTAAACCTAAAGCCCCTGTACTAAATCAGAATGAGAATGAGAAGTGAATGAAAATCAACAGAAGCACTAATAAAAAGTCGAATTGTAAAAAACGTAATAATATCACAATTAACCCTTTGCTAATCATCATGCGGTGACCTGTTAGTTCCGGACTCAACGTGTTTATCGAGTCGTCTGTAATTTAGGAAGATATAAAAAGCATAATGTTTGTAATTAGAAATTTGAAGGCACGAGTAGTAGTTAAAATAATTCACTTAAATTATATATGTATAATTAATGTATTGTTTTTTGTAATAAGAATGTCAATTTAAATAAAAATTGGAACTATATTGTCGCGGAGTACTTGCCCCTCTCCGTTGTTATGTGCCAGTCGAATCTAGTAGAGAGAGTCACTATGCTGCCGTCAGACCGTACAGACGTATGAGCGAGAGCTCCACGAAAATGCATTTGTTTTTTTAATTTAATTTTAAAATGTTAGCTACCACTGCTAAACGTGGCGAGCGTTGTGTAATGTGTGAATGATATAAAGATGTGTTAAGAAGAAAAATGTAATAAGTAAAACAAAAACTTAACTAGTAGTAAACAAGATGACGTCTGTCCTCAAGAGGTAAATACAAATACAACCTTATACATGAAGATGTGATCTGCATAAACTTCATAAATACACGTATACGATGCATAAGACGCTGACGAGGACCTCCGTGGATCTACACCTACTTTCACAAAAGAAACTTCAATCTCCGCAGTGAACATCCACTTGTTCTTGTGTAATCTACTTGTGTAATGTTCTTGTAGTGAACATCTACTTGTGTAATCTAGTACTTGCCGAAGACATGACCCAGATGATGATGCCGACTTCAAGAATTCCAAAGAGAGACCCCAGGACGAGGTTACTACGACCAATTGTAAAGGTGACTCGATAGCTTGCCTATCGAGAGTTAATCATATTTGATACACAACTCACATTAAAAAGAGACTTCTCAAAGACTATAAATTTTGTTTAAAATTAAAATGAGACAAGCTAAGAGTTTACTGTAAGATTCAATATCGTACGTTGTAACGCCTTAAATGTAAATGTAATTTATAATCACTTTAAGTAATAATACCATTCTTCAAATGGTAAAAGAAGTCTTGCAAGCGTCTAGATGAACTCAAAATACTTAGAAGTCTTTGCTATAAATATACTTAAAGTAAACTCGGATCCGAGGTAAAAGAATACAGAATCAGTTTGATCCCTAAGTTTTATGAAAAGCATTTAAGTATTGTAATCTAATTAATGATGTCATGGGATCTTTGAGTAACAGTTGTTAATAAAGAGAAGTCATCTTGTTACACATGAAAATGAGTGCATAAATCAGTGAAATACCTTCCCTTGTTTCCTTATAATTATCTTATGTAATTTGTTCTATTAATTTGAGTTTAATAACAGTTCGTTACAACGTAGGCAGCCCATGTAATTGGCAAGTGTCAGTTAAGATGGGTTCCCTGGATTTGTAACGTGGCAATACGTTACAAAATTGCGCCACTCTGCTTTACTCTGTTTTACTCTGCTTTGCTTTGCTTTGTGTAAATAATAATTAAATGTGTATTGTGTTGTTGCTGTCTTGTAAAAGTAATTGTGTACAGAGTGTCACAAAATTGCGCCATTCTGCTAAATTAGTAAGAAGGTTGTAAGCATCGTGACATTAACAGAGATACGTCACCCTGCTAATTAAAGTAATTGTTAAGTAGTAAAATAGATAACTTTTGGCACTCAGTTGTCTGATCTATGCACTCAGGCAATGTATTTGATGTAACTTTAATTTTCATAAAATGAATTTGTTTTAAGATACGCAAATGATAGTCAGTATAACTTGAAATATCATTGTATGAAGCCAAATGCAAGTATGTACATGAATTGTAGTGCTTGGTGATCTGCTCAGTCTTTAACAGGTTTATATTATGACAATCCAAGACCTGTTGTTTCTTGAGTATGCCTGCATAGTATATGTTAGTGTATGTCTGTCGTCACGGTAAAAGTAATAAAAAAGAAATAATAATAATGCTCCTGTGTAAAGTAGACCCGGTTAATTACGTGGAAAGAATTTCGTAACTTAAATTTGTTACCAATATAAATAATTAATTTAATTGGGGAAAGTACGAGAATTAATAAAGTCAGACTGTTATAACCGTAATACACGTGTAAGTCGAAGGCGTGCTTTGTTGAATGAGATTCACCCCATGCGTCCGAGCTGGCTTCTCCAGTTAAGACCTGTCAAGGACGTTAGTCTGTGGCATTGTGTAGAGAACAATACGTGAGCGTAAACCCCGCATTCTCACGCACACACTTACCCTGCCTTTGTTTACTAAATAAAAGAGGGTGGCCTACATTTCAGCAAACAGCTGATCGGGGATTTAACTTTGAAATATGTGTGTGTGGAATTTCTGTCTCTCCCTTAGAAGAGAAATTGTTCTTTTCTGAATTATGCAAATGATTTACCCAAGAATTCATCTTGTCTATGTAATTGTGTATAGTATAGTAGAGCAAGTATTTTCACCGTGACGACAATTAAATAATATAGTGACTTAAATTTCAAATAAATAAATGACCTAGTAAACCCCCCATTGTTAGATAAAGTGTTAAACCCCATGCCCCAAAACAGTAAAATTTTAAACTAAGCAAAACTGAAAACAAAAAGTAAATAATAATAAAGAAAGTAATAATAAGTGAACAATAATTGCTTTAAATAATAAAGGCTGAATAAATCTTAAGTTAAACTAAATAGTGTGAAGTGTAGCAGTAAATAAGGGAAAAGAAAATAATAATACAAGTATAGTTGCATATTGTAAACACCCAGTCGTGGCCTGTTCGAGGAAATAAAGCGTGTTGAGAATTGTAGTAAGCCACCCTCCCTCTATTGTGATGAACTGGTGCTTATGTAAACAATTGAAAACCACCCCTGTGTATTACAATGCATTGTGTAAAGTGTCTCCCCTTCCGCATAGTTTGTTTAAGTATTGTTAAAGAGATAATAAGAATTATCTTCGTGAAGTTCCGCTTCTCTCGGTAGCATAAGATATTAGGATTAGCAGTGATCTAAAGTGGAGTATGGGATCCTCTTTAGATTATATTAGAGGTAAGTTTATGATATATAATTAAGAATTATATATGTGTAACGTAACAAGTCACAACGGCGCCGACTGAAAAGGGTAATGATGGGGCAGAAAGGTGCCAAAAGATCATTAAAGAGTGCTGAAAGCTAACTGGTGTAGTTAGAGTAAGCCGATGTCAGTCGGGCCACGATATTGTGAGTTACGGATAAGTAGGGAAATTAGTATTAAGAATTAAAAGTTAAGTTAGCATTGTAAGTAACGAGAAAAAGGGAATTTCACGAATGAGAACAAAATGAATTTAAAGAGAGATAGAGAAAACAAACCTTGTAAAATTAAACTTCACACACTGACACCAAGAATACTCCAAGTCCCCAATTGTGCGTTAGACTCACAAAACACCCGTAACGTGAAATTTAAGCGGTGGAGTATGTGACGATTTAATTGAAACTGTAATCTTAAATAAATAAAAATTAAATTTGCGAGCGATCAAGTATTTTTAAATCGCACTATTAAACCTAAAGCCCCTGTACTAAATCAGAATGAGAATGAGAAGTGAATGAAAATCAACAGAAGCACTAATAAAAAGTCGAATTGTAAAAAACGTAATAATATCACAATTAACCCTTTGCTAATCATCATGCGGTGACCTGTTAGTTCCGGACTCAACGTGTTTATCGAGTCGTCTGTAATTTAGGAAGATATAAAAAGCATAATGTTTGTAATTAGAAATTTGAAGGCACGAGTAGTAGTTAAAATAATTCACTTAAATTATATATGTATAATTAATGTATTGTTTTTTGTAATAAGAATGTCAATTTAAATAAAAATTGGAACTATATTGTCGCGGAGTACTTGCCCCTCTCCGTTGTTATGTGCCAGTCGAATCTAGTAGAGAGAGTCACTATGCTGCCGTCAGACCGTACAGACGTATGAGCGAGAGCTCCACGAAAATGCATTTGTTTTTTTAATTTAATTTTAAAATGTTAGCTACCACTGCTAAACGTGGCGAGCGTTGTGTAATGTGTGAATGATATAAAGATGTGTTAAGAAGAAAAATGTAATAAGTAAAACAAAAACTTAACTAGTAGTAAACAAGATGACGTCTGTCCTCAAGAGGTAAATACAAATACAACCTTATACATGAAGATGTGATCTGCATAAACTTCATAAATACACGTATACGATGCATAAGACGCTGACGAGGACCTCCGTGGATCTACACCTACTTTCACAAAAGAAACTTCAATCTCCGCAGTGAACATCCTATCTAGTACTTGCCGAAGACATGACCCAGATGATGATGCCGACTTCAAGAATTCCAAAGAGAGACCCCAGGACGAGGTTACTACGACCAATTGTAAAGGTGACTCGATAGCTTGCCTATCGAGAGTTAATCATATTTGATACACAACTCACATTAAAAAGAGACTTTTCAAAGACTATAAATTTTGTTTAAAATTAAAGTGAGACAAGCTAAGAGTTTACTGTAAGATTCAATATCGTACGTTGTAACGCCTTAAATGTAAATGTAATTTATAATCACTTTAAGTAATAATACCATTCTTCAAATGGTAAAAGAAGTCTTGCAAGCGTCTAGATGAACTCAAAATACTTAGAAGTCTTTGCTATAAATATACTTAAAGTAAACTCGGATCCGAGGTAAAAGAATACAGAATCAGTTTGATCCCTAAGTTTTATGAAAAGCATTTAAGTATTGTAATCTAATTAATGATGTCATGGGATCTTTGAGTAACAGTTGTTAATAAAGAGAAGTCATCTTGTTACACATGAAAATGAGTGCATAAATCAGTGAAATACCTTCCCTTGTTTCCTTATAATTATCTTATGTAATTTGTTCTATTAATTTGAGTTTAATAACAGTTCGTTACAACGTAGGCAGCCCATGTAATTGGCAAGTGTCAGTTAAGATGGGTTCCCTGGATTTGTAACGTGGCAATACGTTACAAAATTTAGCACGAGTTAGTATCACACATTTTATCCACAGACCCCTATTGTTTTTTCAGATTTATTCCCCAAAAAATAGGAGGCGCAGAAGGTAAAAATATAAGGGGTAAATTTTTTAAATTACAAAAATCAGCATATTAAATTAAAGAACTTTACCAAATACATGAATATAGCCTCCAGTCAAAGTTTGAATAGTTCAAAAAAATTGAATACCAGGGCCCAAAGAGTGAATCAAAAATGTGTAAGAATTGTACAAATCCATGACGGTTATCAAACTAAGAAAAATATAACCAAAGTCTAAAAAGACTGTTTGGACACCAGAGCCCAAAGAAGGACAATTTTTTTTAATTGTAAAAATCCATACCGCAACAAATTATAAGTACTTTTGTACAAAATACAAACTCAGTGTGTAATGATTTAATAAAATCAGTATATGTCAACAGATGTGTCAGCATTAAAATCAATTTATTGAATTTTATCTAATAATAAATGTATTTCGTGCAAAATGATGAGCGAGTTCTACAGCTCAGGGAGTTTACTAGTAATCTATACTTTACAATGTTATCTTTCTATAAATCTCAAGTACCATTTTTTTTGTAAACAGCACAAATATTCCTACTCTCTACTTCATATTTCTTTCCACACTTTTGCAGTCGATTAATATTAAATACTTTTGTGAGTTTTCCCTTGTCTTAATCTTAACTATTTTCATGTTAGCAGCTTATACGTTTACATTAAATGTATCCCATACCCTCTCTTTTGCATGTCCTATACCATTCTCAGTATCTTCGGTATGGAGTTTCCTACCACTGGGACTCAGCTACCCAATAATTTTACATTTATAATTTGAAACCTTTCAAGTATGGCACGCCTGGTTAAAATCACATCTGCTGTAAAACTCAGGGACTAATAAGGGTTCCTTTCCATTATAAGTAAATAATCCTATTGGCTACCCCTAGCAAAAACAGGCATATCATCTGCGCCTGTAAATGATTGTTCTAATTATCAACTATTTTTATTCAAGCAAAATCATCTTTTTAGAAAGACTGATCAATGTGTGCTGGATAGTCCAAGGCAACAAAGAATATCAGCTTGACTTTTCCTCATCTAGCCCTTCATGCATAGACATTTTTATATCATATTCTCACGCTTGTACTTCCATGGACATACATATCGTGTTTCCATCCATATAGTGTGCAAGAGATTTAAAACACTTTACACTAACCAATATAGTAATATGTTTATCCAAACCCTCTAAGGTTACATATGTATTTCAGTTTTTTATTGGATTTTTTTCAGCAACCAAACACGGTATTAAAATATCTTTGTGTGCCACCATTTTACAAACATTAAACACTTCTCTTTGCGAAGTTATCTCTTCCTTTATTTTATCTCCTATTATAAATAACACGTGTACTATTTTTTTTAGGGTACATTAAAATACACTTGAAGCACAATCCCTTAGACAGTATAATTTGTTTATCTCTTCATAACCATTAACAAAACTGTATATCTAAAACTGTATGGGAAAATTTTTCTTTATCAAAGATAATTAATTAGCATACAAAAGCATAAGGTATCTTCGTACTTGATACAAGTAGATATATATGTAACCTGTCATACAGTTTCGCCTCTTTCTTTTAAAAATTTTCAGAAATCCTAGGACTTTCTCAGTTTATTCTAAATACTGTTGTATTTGTTTCTTGCTACCACAAGGTACCTCAGCGCCTACTACTTAAGGGCACAATCTCCCACCTCCTCTACATATCGCTGTCATCTTTATCTACTTCCTCACATCTGCACTGCCCTATCACCTAACAGGTGGCTCAGATTCTTTCCTAATTAATATATATTTTATTTGTTTTATTTATTCATACTATTGTCTATAATTTGCTCTCACTATCAAATCTTTCCTTATGCTTTCCTTATACTTTTCTTATTCTCTTATAGTTTTGTTTATGATTCTCTGATAGAATCTTTGTATTTCCTCCATTTTTGTATTCAATTATGTTTGTTATTCATGGGCTAATTTTCTTGAATGTTTACACTTCTGTTACAGCATATTGTAAGATATGTTGCACATTCTAAATTTATGCCTTAAAAGTATTGAATTTTTTGCATTAAATGCAAATTACATTTGACATTGGTTATTAAGTCATCGGTTGATAAGCAAAACCGGCCCGGTTGATAAGTAGAAAACTGCCCGGTCTCGCCAAATCAACACAAGCTGTTAAATCTTAAATAATAACTGTTAAAGATGACAATTTGCCTAAATAACATTAAGTAATAATTATAGGTTTGTAAATGTCGGCCTGAAAGTCATTATCAAAATTGTTCACTACTGTCTTACAGTAAATTAGACTTATTTTGGATTTTATGATAAACATTTTATTGGAAAGCAAAAATAAATAAGTATTTGGTGCAGCTCTGCTGACTGAAGTAAACACTTCACTGTTTTCTATTCTGTTAAAGTATTAAGTTTACTAAAATGTCAGGTGTGAAAAGAAATGTTTCGTTAATGGAAATTAACTTACCAAATCCTTGGAGAGTGGGTAGAAGAAGGCTGGTGTGAGAAAGAGATTCTACTTAATTTATTCACCTGTAAACTTATGTAGAGTTCGAGTATAGTTTAACAGAGACAAGGCAAAGAGGGAATTGATACGGTAAACAACAAATACGTAGAAAATAAGGGACCAATCCACGAAGCCTTGGATGAAGCGCTGCTTAAATTGTTAAGCCGGCAAAGAAGCCTGAATATTCCAGTTATCAGTCCAATCCTAGAATGCAAAGCGGCTCACTTTGTTGACTTCTCGGATATTGAGAATTTCGACTCTCCTAAAGAATGCATTCAACGTTTTGTGAAACGTCATTGAGAAACTTTATAAAGATATATGACGAGTCTAAAGATGCTTACAAGATAGTTACCGGCAACGGGATTAAGGAAGAGTGGAATGCTATTCGAAATAAATAAGGAGAAGGAGACATTTTTAGTTCAGATGAGGCAGAACAATTCTTCAAATCCCAGCACTATTTTGTTGTTTAAGAACGAGAAATGCGTTGCAGTTAGATGTCAAAACAATGAGTTGCAGTGCTCGCCTGCGCAGATGCTATGGGTAAAAGAAAAGAGAAATGCTGGTGACTGAGAAGTCACAGAAGCCTCACTATTTCATAAATGTTAAGCAGCAACAACAAAAATTAAAATTATAATGAGAAGAAGAAAGGAAGAAAGGGAAAAAGTGTTGCTGCTCGATAACTGCCAAGGGTATCAACTAAATATTCTTACCTACGAACATAACCAGTCTTCTTTAGACACTAGTCAGATGGATCATCCGAAGTTTGAAAACCTGTTACAGATAGGCACGCTGTCTTTTTATAACCAATGTGACGATATAGTCTGTGTATAGACTACTGATGTGTACAGGGTTATCCAGAAAGCAAAGAATATATACAAACGTTCTTTACTTTCTGGATGACTCTTGTACATGAATGAAAGATATTTTTTTGTTGGCGGAAAGTATCTTATGATGAGAGTTATTGAAACGCAGGAAGAAAATTTTAACCAAACTAGTGGTGGGTCGTTCATGAACGAGCCAGTTCTTGCAACCCAACTCTTTACATTGAATAAACGACACGGTTCCGAGATGTAATAAGGACCAGCTCTCAGTTAACCGATCTTTGAGACACACACGTGTAGCCATAACAATGAAATAAAGAGTTTGTTTAAAGTAACGAATAAAGTACGAGATTTATGTGTGTGTCGCTCACTCCTGGATGTCATAATAAACTTTATTTTAAATATTAATTATTCTTTTCTATATGTAAACCCAACATACAGCTCTATTAAATGCACAAATATGTTATTCTTTATTTAAAGTATATGCGTTACGTACATCGTGTTAACAGCCACAAGTTATGAAAAAAAGATATTAATTATTAATAACAAATCATGATACATAATTTTTATAACATATTTATTTTATAGATACTGATATATCATTTTCTATGATATTAAAGAAGTATGATATTATTATAGTATAAACACTACACAGACTATTTTCTGTTGCAAAAAAACCTTAAGCTAACGATATTTAATTTCCCAGCAGTTTTATAAATGTAAGAATAATATTTCTAATATTAACTGTGACCTACAAACATGAATGACGAAAGCCTCCTAAACGAGAAGTGGTTAGTATTTCAATATTATACAATTCATGATATACAACACTATTTAACGTCTCACGAATACATCTTTTGTAAATGAAACATAGAAAAAATACCGATAAAAATTAGGTCATACATTTCCAAAGAATATAAAGTTATTTGGTGTCCTGTTTATTTCCATAAACAAGCATGAAGAAGTGGACAAAAGAAGAGAAACGTTTGTGGCTACTCTTTGTTTTTGGCAGCTGAACGATCCCTTCAAGATTTAACTATTCGACTTGTATTTCTGCATCGGCTTTAAGCAATATCATGCCAGAAATTTGTTGGGCATCTATATTTAATTTATTCGCATATATTAACATTTATTTTGTTCAGACAAGCATGATTATATTTCTGTACAGTTTAGGGCAGTGTATTAACATGATAACTCCACATTTTCCGCCAATAAAGTGGTTTTGAGCAAAACATCCCTTTTACTGTCCTGCTTTCTTTGGCTTTTACTTGTTTTGCCCACTAAACGAGATTTCCCACCTATTAACCGGTACTATCCTTTAACTCTCTGATCGGTTTATTGTCGTTTATTGAAAACGTACTCTCTTTAGTTAGGGCAAAGTTTGATCCCCTACATATTTGTGTCTATGTTTGCATGTCTGGCAATTTACCGGGCGTTGTTCCTACTTAAAGTGAAAGTTACTGCACCGACTTCTTATCGTTTACATTAAATACATACTTGAAACAAACTTCGTGCTGCAACGTTGTGTCAGACTTCCTCTACAGCATAGGACTTATTGGGTCATGGCAGTCGAACCAGAGTAATTCATAACAATTGTAAATTTATTTTTTGTTACAAAAGTGTCTAGTGTCATTTTGATTCCAGGTTATAGAATATATTTACACGGATCTACAAATTGTGGAACGATACAAACACGCTCTTGAAGTGTACGCCAACTTACAGAGGAGTTCGCAATCTCTAAGTAACTGGATAAGACAGGTATTATGCGATTATTTAAATTTATAAAGTAATTAGACGACATTAGTTAATAGCTCAATACTAATATGTAATTATCACCCTTCAAATATTTACCTGAACACTTGACTTTGGTGCTTGGACAAATTATGTGCAGATAACATAGTCAATTCAGATAGATTAAACACCAGCATAGCCAGCCATTCAGAAGGCAAGGGAGCGTATTGCCTTCAGAAGGTTCTCAAATGTTTCAGTGTTGTCCTTTGTAATTATGTTGCTTAATATGATGTGAATAAAAATATTTTCTTTGTTTTTTATAAATACTTTCTCATGCACATATATGTGCACACATATTTTTATGTTCTGTAAATAAAAAAAAGAACACGTAATTCAAATTAAAATAACATAATTAAATAAGTTGAGTCGGGTAACGCCTCAATAATTGCGTTCGATAAGGAACTACTTTCATGAAGAAGACTGTTGGGGCAGTGCACAGCCTACAAAACGATATTTTATGAGGTAATATAGTTAATACTACATTCGATATAATTAAATTATAATTATTCTAAAATATCAAATGAAGCAAATTATTTAAAACGAATTATAAAATAACACATTCAAAATTACATAATTAAATGAAACCCAGAAATTATTAAATAATTTAATTCCTACACTGATTACTTTCTTATAGCCAGTGTATTTTTATGATACTACATAAAGTCGATTTAGTAATAATTTTATGCCCAAAAAATTTCTTGCACCCTCTTTGAGAATGATCGCCCACTTTGGCGGTGCGCCCCACTTTTTAAGAACGGTTATATCAAACAATTCTTTACTAGTGGAAACAAAATCTTATGTGGGAATTACTCCACATAAATGAGCCATACCAATAAATAAATATTTTAATAAAATACCCTCTCTACCTATAATTGAATTAGCGAAATGAATTCTCTGTTTTAACCCGACAGTTTGTCATTCCTTTCTATTTACGAGACGTCCCACAAAATGATTGTCATACAACTTAGCATCCACGTCCTATTGTGTTTTTAGATTTATCTTTCCAAAGACAGCTGGTGGGAGACAAAACTATGAGGGGTGAAAATTTGTGAAAATGACAGAAATCTACATAGGGCATAAAATTAAAGACAGTGTTAACCAGAATTTGGATATAGTCTTCAGTTTTGTAAATTTCAATATTGTTGGTCACAGGGCCCAAAAAGTGGATACAAAAAAATTTGAACATATCCATGCTAGATCTCAAATTAAAGTAATTTTAAGCAGGACACAAGGGCCTAAACAAGGCATCAACATTTAAAAAAAAACTATACAGTTTTACAAATCGACGCCGGGTATTAGACTGAAGGGAATTTTAAAGCAAATCTGAATGTAGTGTCACTTTGAAATTTTATTAACCCAAAGATCACCACAAGCCAAAATTTTAAAAAAATTGTCAAAGCCAGTGTAGGGCATCAAATTATAAGGAATCTTATTCAAAATACAAACTTGGTATTTTCATAATTTCACAGAATTAATAGGTATCCATCAGCACCCAGTTGCAAATTTTTTACAACCTTCAAAACGTTTGTAAGCTATGATTCCATAAAAATAATTTACATATAAATTTATTATCAGCAGGCCCTCCCAGAGGAATTCTGGGACCCTGGACAAACCAGATTGTGGGTCCTCCCAACGAGGCAACCATCTGTTCACCAAAAATGCGGTTTTATATACACGATTATAATATATTCTATGTATTTATATATTATATATACTATTTATATATTATATATATAATTTATATATTATATATATTATGTATTTTATATGTGTGTATATATATATATATATATATTGTAACGAAACAAATGTTACAAAAGAATAGTAAATAATAGTGGAATCCGATCCAGAGAGGAAACAAGAAATAATAATTGAAAGCAAATTAAAGGAAACCTAGTTGGTTTGACTTATTTAATATTATCAAGAAACCCAGAAATAACCCAGTAGAATAGGGCAGTAAACAGACAAAAATTAAATAAATACACCTAGTAAGCCTAAATAATCAACTTACCCTGAATAACAACCAAACCCAATAAAGAGTACCTAATCATAAATTAAAATTGTATTAACAAAATTGTATAGGCATATTTTTAAGGATAGAAAAAGGGACACAAACCTTTACAGTGATGAGTGATATAATATAAATAGTGACACAGACTACCGTTAAACAATGTTATTTATTATTTATAAAAAGTGTTATTATTATTATCATACAGACAATAGTTTAAAAGTATGAAATAATTAAAGTTGTTAAAAACAATTATTATTATTAAGAGTTTTGTTGTATGTTATAAGATTTTATGTCAACAGTTAATTTATGTAAATATATTTATCTCAGGCAGTCAAAGTAGAAATTACAATCAACCATAACAAATTGTTCCACCACATATCATAGAAATTCAAATTAATAAGGTTTTACAGTTATAAACTGAGGCATGTTTAGTATCAAATTGTTTATAATTATATAATTAATCATCATGTAAACATTGCATGTATCATTAGAGTATAATAATAAAATTATCTATTAAAGGTAATTTAGAAAAATGTAAAGTAATTAATGGGTGTTGATCCTATAACACTTAACCTGTACATAAATGACCAATCAAAATTTAAGAAGTTTGTATGAGTTCGGTGACTAAAAAAGAAGAAATAACACTTAATTGTTAATTGTGATGGAAAACAGTTGAATAGTGCGTGTCTAGATGTAATTAAAAAAAAAATATATAAAATTAGATAACCCGTTTGTGAAAGAAGATCTGAATGACCATCATCGAAGATAATAATCCCTCCACTACAATTTTCATGAACAAGTAACACACACAAGCAAGAAATTATCCAGAATAAACCAGAAAACCTTCAGCAATATCGTCTAGATGTGTAAAGTATAATTTGACAATATTTTTATCCAACAAGGAACAACCACTAGACAATATAACAATTTACACTAACACTAATCACTAGTAAACATTTTAAAGTGAAAACAAATTCAATATCTACACGAACAGTGATTACAAGGGAAACATTTATTGTACACATTAATAATCTTCATTATTCTCTGACACGGACAATATAGTAGCCATGATGTTGACATCGCTCTAACCTACATGCTTTTACGAAGCGTATTGAATATCGTCAAACCTTGTATGTTACTTAATATATAATTTTTGTAATTTTTTAGATTATAAGTAATATATTGTTTGTAAAGGTACTCTCTATTATTAATTATCATGTAAAGGAACTTTTCGTAGCAGCCACAAGAATTCCCACGAAATATATTAAAATTATTTAATTATTAAATCCTGAGATAAATATCGATTGTGACAACCGTATGTATCGAATGGAATTTTCCAATAATTTGAATTTATATTA
The DNA here is from genome assembly GCA_034769895.1 of Magicicada septendecula. Classification (NCBI taxonomy): domain Eukaryota; kingdom Metazoa; phylum Arthropoda; class Insecta; order Hemiptera; family Cicadidae; genus Magicicada; species Magicicada septendecula. The sequence continues at coordinate 166,351,861 of CM068376.1, read as the reverse complement.
CAGAGATTAAACCATTATGTTATTAAATCATATCCATGCGTTATTATTTCAGGAACGTAAAATATTATCAGCATTTATTGTATAATTAACAAGGATAAGAAGAATTCGGGGAGTCATTGGAAGTACGCAAACTGCAAAACCAAGATTAACCTCAAATAATAGGTTAAAGCCTAATATCGAAGGTGACTTGAAAATTTTGGGATGACTCGACCGCTATTTTTTGAATTGATTTTGGAGTTCTAACTACTGAATTGGAATAATTATAATTCTGATTCAGAAACCAAGGCAGAATAATTCAATTCTTTTACTTATATATTTAAATCACATTCGTAAACACACAACATAAATATTCCACGATCAGCTGATACACTATTTATTACAAATTAACATATACAAGGAATAAAACGGGCAAATCATTATACCATAAAGATACTACGGGTACAAGAGTCGTATTATAAATTGGCGCACCAACTAGTGAGGCTGAAATTAGGGAATATTAGGTGAAGAGATTGAAACAAGCAAATTAATTTCCTAATTTTTAGCTGGCGACTGCTATAAGTTCCAAAAAATAATAAAGATGCATAAAAGGGCGTCATCACTGAGATGGACGAAGGAGGCAGAGAAGGAAGTCAGGATGGAAGAGAAAGAAGAAACATCGGTGGAGAATGTGGAAACGGTAGTAAGAGAGGAAGCCAGAGGAGGCCTGGATTTACAGCAACTATGGGAATTAATTAAAGAAGACTCTAAGAAGCAGAAGGAAGAAATGAAGGAAGATTTGAAGAACATCAAGGAAGAATTCACTGAAAACTCAAAGAAACAAAATGAAATTTTGTGTCAAAACTTATTAAAACAAATGGAGGAACAAAACAAGCAAACAAACGAAAAATTTGATAGCATCAAGGAAGATAACCGACAAACAAATGAAAAAGTTGATAGTATCAAGGAAGATAACAGACAAACAAACGAGAAAATAGACGGTATGAAGGAAGAGATTAACGAGAAAATAGACAGTATTAACAGGAATACAGATGAAAACAATAGACAAATGAATGAGAACTTGAGGAAAATTAATGACAAATTCGAAGAGAATAATAAAATAATGAATGACAAAATAGACAGCATTAAGGAAAGCAATAGACAAACCAATGAAAAAATTGACAGTATCAAAGAAAGTACTAACGAAACCTTAAGGCAAACTATAAGTGAAAATAATAACCAAATGAAGGAAGAATTCAGGCAAATCAATGAAGAAAATTTAAGAAGAATTAATGGTAGAATTGAACAGGTCAATGATACAATTAACCAGAAGATGGACAAAATCGATGAGGAAAGGAAGCAAGAAATAGCTGACACTAATGAGAGATTGAGAAAAGCTAACGAAACCATTACACAAAATAAAGCAGTGATAAATACCAGAATATACAAGGTCCAAGAAAATAGTAGTATTCAAATAGAAGGAATACTAAAGGAACAAGAAAATTTAGTAAATTTACAGAAACAAACCGGAGAAAGGTGTGACAATATTAACACTACGGTGAACAATTTAACTGGTCAAGTACGCCAAAATCAAGAAGAAATTGATTTAATTAGAACCAGACCAAATAATATTACTCATGTTTCCACAAACGAAACCAGAGAAGGGATTAATTTCAAAAATTATCGGAGAAACCCCATGGAATTCCTGGCCAGAATCGAGGAACATTTTAATAAACATCGAATAACTATCTGGAGCTCGATTAGAGAGATGTTGGATGAGCATTTTAGGGAGATTACGGACAACTGGTGGACAGCAACCAGGAATGAGATAGTGGACTACGCTCAATTTAAAAAACTGTTTAAAGAAAAATACTGGTCCGAAGCTATACAAAATATTATAAGGGACAACATTTGTCAGGGAAGATATGATGGAAATAGAGGTACATCTCCAACTACTTACTTCTGGGGAAAGGTGTGTTTGGCGAGACACCTAGAGCCAAGAATACCAGAAGAATCCCTAGTAACTAAAATGGCATACCATTATGACACAGGCATTGCCAGAGCACGCCTGGGAAGCCAGGTTAAAACGGTCCACGCAATGGCTGACTTATTAGAAAATTATGAACACGAGGGTTACTACAAAAGAAGCAGACAACGAACTGATCAGTGCGGTTCAAGAAATAATAACCATGGTATGAATCCTAATCACTATAATAACATGAATAACCGGAATAGTTATAACTTTAATGGCAACGATCGTAGTTCCAACCAAAATTTTACTCCAAATAACAACCAACCAACAAACTTCAATCGAAATCTAATTAGCAATATAGTAACAACAGGCCCAATCAAAATTACCATCCGGGTAATAGGATTAATAATAATTATAATAACTACCGAACAAACCAAAATTATAATAATTTTAGGAGTAACTCAGGAGTTAATACCAATAATAATAACCAGGGTAATTATAATAATAATCGTCCGTACAGACCAAGAATAAATTATATTAGTGCAGAAGAAGGGGATTACTGGAGATACCATCAACCTCGGAGGAACAGTTTTAATAACAGTTATGATCAAAGAGGAAATCCCAGAGGGATGAGTCACCATTATAACCGAGTAAGAAGTAGAAGCCAGGAGGACTTCCGAGAATCAAGGGGAAGTGAACAATTAGACAACCGAGAGGTTGAGCAACCAGGAACCAGCACACCATTCCAGGCAAATCAACAGTCATGCCCGGAAAATAATCATGATAGCCTTAATTTAAACGGAGTGAGGCAGTAATAAACCCTCGCGACCCCTTACTGCTACTAACTACTGGGTACAAAAACCACCAAATTCAAAAATATAGTAATAACAAATTACTACCAACTAATTATGAAAAACTAATTATGGAAAATAAAAGAATTTTGAAGTACAAAAACCACCAAATTCAAAAATATAGTAATAACAAATTACTACCAACTAATTATGAAAAACTAATTATGGAGAATAAAAGAATTTTGAAGTACAAAAACCACCAAATTCAAAAACATAGTAATAACAAATTACTACCAACTAATTATGAAAAACTAATTATGGAAAATAAAAGAATTTTGAAGTATAACAACAACCAAAGTTTAAGGACGGATAGTCAAAATCTTACTATTATTTACAATTATTATTTGAAAAATCTTCGAGAAGAACTGTTGGAGGAAACGGTGACAAGTAGAATCAACCAGCATAATGAAATTTTATACATAACCGCTCAAATTGAAGGAATTCCTACACGAATAATGATAGATACTGGTGCAAATGTATCACTTATTAACGACGCTGAACTGGAGAGAATACAGAAACAAAGTAAAAATATAATACCTACCTTACCTGTCAATAATGTTATTTTAACAGGTGCCACTGGGCGTCAAAATAAAACAGTGAGAAAACAAGTGTCATTGGAAATAGAAAGCAAAGGTGTTACAATTAATATTATATGTTTGGTCGCAATCGGCCTACCATTCGAATTATTAATCGGATGCGATATGCTGAGGAAATATTCAGCCATTATTGATGTGAGCAAGGAGAAGATGTCCTTGAACTCAGAAGGTGTTATGTGGACGGCAGAGTTAATAGGAAGCGATGGTGCCCCTCTGAACCGTACCCATCACCAAGTTAGGGAATTAAATTTTTTAAAGAATGACACCCAATGCAGAAAAATAATCTATAATATGACAAATGAAGACCTGTGAAACAGTAAATTACAGGAGATAAGAGAGTTTAGACACCAAGGCACGAATAATTTGACAGTAAAACAAGTAGAAGATCTCATTATAATATATAAGAAGTATAAACATGTATTTTCATAAAAACCAGGAAAAGTAAAACACTATCAGTGTAGAATACAATTTAAAGAACCAGCAGAATTCCACAGAAAATCCTATCCTATACCATATTCATTGAAGGAAGCGGTTAGAGCTGAAATTAATAAAATGTTGTTAAATGATATAATTGAGCATAGCGAATCACCATATACTAGCCCAATAGTAGCAATTCAGAAGAAGAACGGGCAGGTTCGACTTTGCTTGGATGCCCGAGAAATAAATAAACATATAGTAAATGATCGCACGTCACCTGGAGAAATAGAAGAAATTCTAAAGAAATTTCATGGTACAAAATTCATCAGTACCTGGGACACAGTTTGTGGTTACTGGCAGGTGGAGTTGCACCCGATGAGTCGAAAATATATGGCTTTTATTTTCGAGGGTAGAAACTACCAGTTTAAGAGATTGCCATTTGGATTAGTCAATTCGGTAGCAATTTTTGTACGATGTATGGACCAGGTATTGGGTCAGGAAGCGCTACAATTCACCACAGTTTATGTAGACGACCTGTTGATTACCTCATCCAACTGGGAGGAACATTGTCACAGGGTGGAATATGTATTGAGTATGTTAGCAGAGAACAACATAACACTGAAACTCGAAAAATCCCAATTAATAGAGAAGGATGTTCAATTTTTAGGTTTCAATTTGACTGAACAAGGTATTTCCCCATCACAAGAAAAGGTTACTGCAATCCAGAAGTTCCCACAACCAAAGAATAAGAGGCAACTCCAATCCTTCTTAGGACTGTGTAATTACTACCGTAAGTTCCAACGCAATTATTCCGCATTGACATCTAAATTTCAGGAACAGCTGTCTTCCAAAAACAAATGGACATGGGGACATGAACAGGATGCTATACTACAACAGATAAAGGATAAATTCTTAGAGACAGTAATCCTTCATCATCCAAATTTTGATCACCCATTCTTTTTGAACTGTGACGCAAATGATGTCAGTCTTGGGACGGTATTGTACCAAGAAGACACAGAAGGAAACCATTTAGTCATCAGTTTTGCCAGTCGTGTGTTAAACCACTGTGAGAGAAGGTATAATGTTACGGAAAAGGAACTATTAAGCATAGTCTTTGCTTGTAGTAAATTCCGAACGTACATTTTGGGATATCCTGTAACTGTCAGAACAGATCATAAGTCCATCTCATTTTTAAGAAGTTGTAAGCTGAGTCACGGAAGGCTTACAAGGTGGATACTCGCCTTGCACGAGTATAATATCAAATGGGAATATATTCCAGGGAGTCAAAACGTGATAGCAGACGTGTTATCTCGAATAAACCTGGACACCCAGACATTTGAGGGTGAGAAGGAAAGGATTATCAAGGTGTACAACATTCTCAAAAGTAGATCTGATTTGGAGGCATTATTACAAAATATTAGAGCTAATCAGTTATTAGACCCAAAATTGATAAAAATCAAGGAACGTATGGCGAACCAAAACTCTTCAATAAACCAATTCTATTGTGAACAAGAAGGAATTTTATTTATAAAAAATACATTGAACCAAGAAGACTGGAAGGTAATCATTCCCAGAATCATGGAGAAGGAACTAGTGTTGGAATATCACTTAAGATACGGACATATGGGTGCAGTAAAGGTAGTGAAAGCATTGGAGGAGAATTGTTACATTAAGAACATACACAGGAAGGTACAAAATTATATAAAACCCTGTCATATCTGCCAATTGGTCAAAATTAATAATGAACGAAGGGAAGGTGTAATGATACCTATATCGTCAGAACAAAAATTGGAAAAATTATTCATTGACATATGTGGACCATTTCCTAGGAGTGAAGGTAGAAGCCGGTATAAATACATTATAATCATTATGGACCACTTCACCAAATTCACCAAATTGTATCCAATCAGTCGAGCAACTACGCAGAAAATTCTTGAAGTAATAACTACTCAATACATTCCAAAAATAGGAATACCTGTTTCAATAGTTACCGACCATGGTACACAATTTCGAGGCAGAAAATGGAAGAACACATTGTTAGAACTGAACATCAAAAGCTATAAGACCTCCGTATACCACCCCAGTAGCAATCCATCAGAAAGAATACTGAGACAGGTTGGTAGAATCTTAAGAACCTATTGTCATCAACAACAAAGGAAGTGGCCTGATTACTTATCAGCTACAGAAGATTTTTTAAACTTGGCTTATCATCCATCTATAAATTGCACTCCATACACTGCCATGTATGAAAAACAACCACGCAGAGAGATCCAAGAATTGATTAAATTTCCTAAGTCTCCACCGTACCAATTTAATAAATTAAAATTCTATAATCAGGTGATGGAAAATCTGGAAAAACGCAGAAATAAATACCAGAAAATAAAGGGTAAAATAATTAAATATGAAGTAGGAGAGAAAGTTTTGTTAAAGAACAGGGAATTGACTAGCACTCTATAAGGGATATCAAAGAAATTATTATTACTATACATTGGACCCTACACCATAACAAAAACCAACAACAACAACACGTACGAATTAACCGACCCCATTTTAAAGAAGATCAAGGGCAATTATAATCAAAAATCCATGAAAAAATATCATGAGGAAGAAAAGGAAAAATAACATAAGTAATTATGTCCTCACACCTAATGAAGTGTTCAGAAATAATGACTTCTGAAGGGAGGCAATTTGTAACGAAACAAAATGTTACAAAAGAATAGTAAATAATAGTGGAATCCGATCCAGAGAGGAAACAAGAAATAATAATTGAAAGCAAATTAAAGGAAACCTAGTTGGTTTGACTTATTTAATATTATCAAGAAACCCAGAAATAACCCAGTAGAATAGGGCAGTAAACAGACAAAAATTAAATAAATACACCTAGTAAGCCTAAATAATCAACTTACCCTGAATAACAACCAAACCCAATAAAGAGTACCTAATCATAAATTAAAATTGTATTAACAAAATTGTATAGGCATATTTTTAAGGATAGAAAAAGGGACACAAACCTTTACAGTGATGAGTGATATAATATAAATAGTGACACAGACTACCGTTAAACAATGTTATTTATTATTTATAAAAAGTGTTATTATTATTATCATACAGACAATAGTTTAAAAGTATGAAATAATTAAAGTTGTTAAAAACAATTATTATTATGAAGAGTTTTGTTGTATGTTATAAGATTTTATGTCAACAGTTAATTTATGTAAATATATTTATCTCAGGCAGTCAAAGTAGAAATTACAATCAACCATAACAAATTGTTCCACCACATATCATAGAAATTCAAATTAATAAGGTTTTACAGTTATAAACTGAGGCATGTTTAGTATCAAATTGTTTATAATTATATAATTAATCATCATGTAAACATTGCATGTATCATTAGAGTATAATGATAAAATTATCTATTAAAGGTAATTTAGAAAAATGTAAAGTAATTAATGGGTGTTGATCCTATAACACTTAACCTGTACATAAATGGCCAATCAAAATTTAAGAAGTTTGTATGAGTTCGGTGACTAAAAAAGAAGAAATAACACTTAATTGTTAATTGTGATGGAAAACAGTTGAATAGTGCGTGTCTAGATGTAATTAAAAAAAATATATATAAAATTAGATAACCCGTTTGTGAAAGAAGATCTGAATGACCATCATCGAAGATAATAATCCCTCCACTACAATTTTCATGAACAAGTAACACACACAAGCAAGAAATTATCCAGAATAAACCAGAAAACCTTCAGCAATATCGTCTAGATGTGTAAAGTATAATTTGACAATATTTTTATCCAACAAGGAACAACCACTAGACAATATAACAATTTACACTAACACTAATCACTAGTAAACATTTTAAAGTGAAAACAAATTCAATATCTACACGAACAGTGATTACAAGGGAAACATTTATTGTACACATTAATAAACTTCATTATTCTCTGACACGGACAATATAGTAGCCATGATGTTGACATCGCTCTAACCTACATGCTTTTACGAAGCGTATTGAATATCGTCAAACCTTGTATGTTACTTAATATATAATTTTTGTAATTTTTTAGATTATAAGTAATATATTGTTTGTAAAGGTACTCTCTATTATTAATTATCATGTAAAGGAACTTTTCGTAGCAGCCACAAGAATTCCCACGAAATATATTAAAATTATTTAATTATTAAATCCTGAGATAAATATCGATTGTGACAACCGTATGTATCGAATGGAATTTTCCAATAATTTGAATTTATATTACAGAGATTAAACCATTATGTTATTAAATCATATCCATGCGTTATTATTTCAGGAACGTAAAATATTATCAGCATTTATTGTATAATTAACAAGGATAAGAAGAATTCGGGGAGTCATTGGAAGTACGCAAACTGCAAAACCAAGATTAACCTCAAATAATAGGTTAAAGCCTAATATCGAAGGTGACTTGAAAATTTTGGGATGACTCGACCGCTATTTTTTGAATTGATTTTGGAGTTCTAACTACTGAATTGGAATAATTATAATTCTGATTCAGAAACCAAGGCAGAATAATTCAATTCTTTTACTTATATATTTAAATCACATTCGTAAACACACAACATAAATATTCCACGATCAGCTGATACACTATTTATTACAAATTAACATATACAAGGAATAAAATGGGCAAATCATTATACCATTAAGATACTACGGGTACAAGAGTCGTATTATAATATATATACATGTAATATAATATAACTTCAAAAGGGAATTTTTACACATGCTTTCTGATGATAAAATTTAATATTTTTATGTGTGACTCAGTTATAGACCATCAACCCACAATAAGGAGACAGGATGGGGGTAGCTAAAGATTTTCAAATGTCAACCCTCATTGAGTGGAGTGATTCTCAACTATCAGAGAGGAGTGATTCTTCCACTCAACATCATCATCATCTCTGTATTATTAGTCAGTAAAAATGAAATAAATTAATGGCGAAAATGCTGTTATCAAAGGATTCAAACACTGAAGTATCTTACACTCAACCAAACACTGAAAAAATTAATTAAGTTTAATAAAACAAATCTTCAAAAACTGTTAAAAGTTAACAAAATTTTATTTCTTATAGACATAAATAAAAGTGATGCTATGATGCTAGTTTATTATAAATAATAGCATATAAAATTTCCAAATTACATTGAAAATATATCTATATTGTAATTACCCACTTTACAAAATTAAGGATTAGCCTCCATAACAAGAATAGTTAGTCTGCACAGTCTTTCTTGCCCCATCACAGATCGATTGTAGTTTTTTATTCTTTTGAGTGCACTGAATGAACGCTCAGCTCCCGCTACTGACACTGGAAGTGTGCAAAATAAACGGATAGATATGCACACATTTGGATACAGCAACTCTAGTTTTAAGCTCCTGATTTTATTTATCAACTTAAATGGTGGCAAAATAGAAGTGCCAATACTGACTGTATGAATAGATTTTAGGTGAATAAATTCCTCTATTAAAGCTTCTAAGAGGTCTTCTGGAAAGATAGAAAATAACTCTTAACAGGAATTGGCAATTGTAGTTTTGTCTTTATCCAGGTATTGCCACAAACATTGAAATATGTTACTAAGCTTCCTTGCATTATTGAATCTTTCACATAGCCCATTGGTAACAGAATCAATCACTCTGTAGAAAACATCTATTCTAAATTCTCTCTCTACTGCTTCATTTGTCTCTGAGCCGTTGTTTTTTTTTCTAAGTCTTTATCAGACAGTTTGTAATGAAAATGCTTCCTCTCCTTCTTTCTTTTTTTCAACGAATTCTGATTTTGTAGCCATTTGACTAGCCATATTCTGTCTAACGAGTTTATCTTCTTGGAGAATAACGTCAAATTTATCTCCAAAATTGTCCATTTCCTTTATAAGACTATCAATTTGAGACACTTCCTCGTCAAGAGTAGCTTCTCTTGCTTGGAGAACTTTGTTTCGGTGATTGACTGAAACCAGTATTTTAAACCAAATTGTGGCCATTAATATGCATTTAAAATATTTCAGATATATTAAGTTTCAGACATTCAGCTACAGCCCTTTTTACACCAGGAAAATGTTTAGCGAAAGGCTTTACGGCATCAACTTGTGCTGACCACCTTGTATCCGAAAGTCTGTGGAGTGAATATTTTATTTATTTTTCAAGAATTTCCCACCTTTGTGGAGACTTCGAAAAGAACTTGTATAACTGTTGCAAAACACCAAAGAACGTTACAGCGTCCTCGCATGATTCAGCTGCATTGACACCACATAGGTTTAGACTGTGTTCTGCACAATTAGAAAATAAAACATAGCGGTTGATTTCAACGAGTTTTAACACCTTTGTACACTCCAACCATGTTCGCTCCATTATCAAACCCCTGCTTCCTAAGGAATTCCATGCTTAGCCAATTCATTTAGAATTTCATTTGCGATATCTTCCCCAGTTTTTTTATTACACTTTACAAAACTTACGAATCTCTCTGTAATTTTGTAGCCGGATTCGTTTTCTAATAAATATCTTAAAATAAATGTCACCTGTTCCTCATATGTTACATCTGGTGTTGCATACACTAATATGGTATAGTACTTGGCCTTTTGTCTTGTAATTAAAATTTGGTTACGAATTTTTTTCCCACAAACGTCAATGAATTCGTTTTTAGATTCTCTTAATTTTCTTGGGATCCTTTTACTTTTGTAACTAGCAAAGGATCATATTTAGATAATAACTCTATAATTCCTAAGAAATTTCTACTATGGGGATCACCCATAAATGGAAGCCCCAACTCAGCTAAAAACAAAATCACTGCCAGTAAACGTTGCAGTAATTCCTGCCAGTACCTTTTATTTGGGTTAATTCCTCATCAAGCTAAGACTGAATATCAGTCCCTTCTTTTAAAGTCTTTCTATAGTTCACCACTGCATTTTTGTGATGAGCACTAGTTTCATGTTTCAGGAGCTTATCATAGAGTTTTCGCCACCCCATCTCCTTCTTCCATCTTTCCTTGCTCGTAAGAACCGAGCGGTTGCTATCAGCAAAATCACTGGGAAAGCGTAACAATCGACAAGGAAAACAATAGAGGGGCTGATTTTTACTCCAGGATAACCAATCCCTTGGACGAAGTTCTCCATTTTCGGTTTTTGTCTGTAAAACTATCCGAGGAAAAACTCTTTTTCCATCATTAGGAATGTCTTCAAGAATAATTGGGCTAGGGCCTTTCCTAACAAAATTTTCAATAATATTAATACTATGTAAATTATTAAATATTATTAGGCAACCAGTTAGGCCACCTAAGTCCAAAAATTCGCTTGAGCGTTCAACCATTTCATGTGAAATCCTATTTTCTAATTTTTGGTTTTGGTTTTAATATTTTTAGGCTCACCCACATCTTCTAAACTAGGCCTACCTTGAAAAGAACCAACGTGATTTTTTCGTCAGGTAAATTTATATTCCCTGAGGTAGATGCAGTAGTCTCAGCCTCTTCATTAAGCGTTCCCGACGGAGACAGCCTCAGATTTCTTGAGTCCAACGTCAAATAATGTCCGTAAACCTTTCTTACCACTCTCAACCTTTTGCTCTCTTCCTTTTCATTTCTGCGCACCAGACTTGTGTTTATAATGGTCCGTTGTCTCACACAACACTTACACTACACCTTATTATAAAACAAAACAATAAAAAATACCAGTAAAGATCTAACTTGAAACAACTACACACTGCTGGCACTAGTATAACCTCAGCTGTAGTAATACTACACTGTAATATACACAGTGACGGTGCTAGTGCACTTGACTTCCTGCCAAGTCGATGCGAACGGTGAGAGGCGCTGTGGCTCAGTGAGATAGAGCGCTTGGCTTTCACTCCGAAAGTAGAGGGTTCGATTCTTGTCGCCGGCACCTCTGGCTTTTCCTTCGGAAAAATGCTAAATGTGCTGTTTACCGCGCGCTCTGGTGGTTCGGAACCCATATAGTCGACAACCATAGGCCACGCACACACCGACACTCTAGTGTTTCCCGTCTGCCTTTCGGGCCGTCGCGCGTCGCCCCACCTCGAGAGGCATTTGGGCGACATGACACTTTACATGGTGGAAATAGGCACTCAACCCGAAAATAAATAAATCCTAGATGGATTATTCTCGGGTATACCTATATGTATCCTGCCCTATAGGTATCCCACCCTCATTCAGTTGAGAAAATTCCTACTTTGCCGTTACGTCCTATGGACTAATGCAGAGCTATTTAATCAGCATCAAGAATTTACAATTGTAGCGTTGAATTATACTTGACATGCGCACTCCTGACTGAAATAGACATGTATACAAGTCGTGAGACAAAATACTGGGTCATGGCAAGAAGTCTGAGCTGATTCTTGGACATAGCCAGTAAAGAAGAAGAAGACGCGAACGGTGACGGACAGCGACAGCGGCACCGCGCCAGTCTAGTCCTTTGGTTCGGAGTATCTGTTTTCAAAGCAATTAGCGATGTAATTTACTAAATAAAACATTGATCAGATGATGAAAAGAAAATATCTTAACTATAAAAAGGTGTCAATACTCTACTTATCTTTTTTGTTTATATATAAAAAATGTAATATAAAAGTAGTTTTCAAAATATACAGAAAATCATATGTAAATCATTTTAAAAAATATCCGAAACTCCCGTCCCGGCCCATGGGCAATGCCCCCTTGTCCCCCCTTCTGGGAGGGCCGGATTATCAGCTTGTATAATTGTGAAAAGTATTAGATATAGGCTTACACATATCTACGGAAACATACATAAACTTAAAAGCTATGATTAAATGATTTGTTATTTAGGCATTATAGGTATTAATTTTATTTAAAAATCAAATTTATTAAGTTTATTTTATGTATTAAAAATTTTATTTCGTTAAAAATAGTAAGCGAGTTCTGCAGCTCAGGAAGCTTAACTAGATTCAGATTAGCCCTTTCTTTTCTTTTCGTCCTTGATCCGTCAGTTTGTATAGGTTCATGATTTTACCAACACACAACTTTCACGCTATCTGACTTCTTTAAAAAATTTAAAATACGTTTTTTTAAAACAGTTAATATAATTCTGTCTAATTAAACTATGAACTGGATTTAAATAATTCAAATTTTAGTGTATCTTGTATCATGAAGGTCACGTTCGGTACTGATGTTTCAAACTTTGAAACGTCGATCAAACAATCGATGTTTTCTCTAATAAAAATCGGATGTTATCCGACAACAGTTGTCCAAAATATGCATTCGCTGTTTTCAAGGAAAGTTATTCACAGACCAAAGCTGGGTACCATGCACTTGCCTCACAAGTGAAAATTGGAATTTCCTTCCTTGAAGATACTTCGTGACTTTCCTAATCAGCATTGTTTCGGTTTTCCGGGAGTTTGACTCATTCTTGGACGTTCGCTTCATCGTGACACTTCAGCTACATCTGTGAATGTCCTTGTTCTTCTTGACCAATGAAGATCACCATTCACGAGGAAATGATAGCATTGATATCTAATTACGTTCCAATATTTTGCAACAATATGTCTAAAATACGTTTAAACATAGACTCCTTTTCAATCATTAAAACAGCTGAGGAAATAAGAATTACGGAAACACTTTATTCATGAGTTAATCACTTTCCATTTTAATTTAGCCTCATAAGTGTATATTGTTAGCCAGTATAAAATTCATCGCTTACTGAATTAAAATGTGAAAACTCACTGCAATACAATGGATCTTAGAGTACAACGACCGTTGGAATTTTAATAAATAAGGAAATGTTAGACCTGAAGTGCCTATGAGAGAAAAAACATTATACTTATACTTATAGAATTAAAAAGAATTGAGGGATGAAAATGAGAATAATCCAAATTGATTGTCCTGCTGCAAATAATGGGCCTAAAGGTGTAAACGTAAGTTCAAGAGAAAACATTCTTTATTTTTGGGAAAATAAAAATTCTCCCGCTCTTCAGTATGGGATAATTACTAAAAATTGTAGAAATCAAGGGATTTTAGTTCTTTAGTTCAGATTTGGGAAGTGGAATGAAAGAGGATGCAGATAAATGGAGTGTTAAACATTTGAAGGGTATATAATAGACTACATTCGTTAAGAAAAAGGATATCAGGCATGGACAAGGATGAGTCTGAACGGAAAAGTAAAGAATGAGAAAAGCTTCGCTATGACAGAATAAATTGTGTATTTGTATTAGTGATTAATAAATATAATGGGACTAATTACTATTGTATTGGAAATGGTAGGATATGACATGTTAGGAGCTAGAGATAAATATCCAAGAGGAAATGATAATACAAGATAGAAGATAAAAAGGGAATTAAATAGATATTTATAGATACCAATATATTAAATTTGGAGAAAGTACCGTAATGAACGAAGCGAAATTTATTAAAAATACCAGCTATTCAACTAGACGAAACAAACACAAATTGCCGAATAACAGATGCGATAGTGATGACAGCAAAAGCAGTCATCAAGTTTGGTCGTACTAGTTACAATAAAAATGTTCAACACTGTTAACAATGAAAACCTTCATTTTAATTTCTCATCCAACAATACAATACAGCACACACATGCATAGGATCACAGGAGTAATTCAATCTCTTACTCCTCCTTGTCGATTAGTGTTCGTCATATCTTGCACAAACTACAACCGTTTATGTTATGATATAGCCTACCCCGATCTCACTCTTGTTATCAGATATGGATGGGACACGGGACATGTTATACCAGTGGCATAACAAATAGGCCCGACTTAAGATGTTAAGTTTCAAAACTTGGTATCTTGCTGTTCCGGTTTTCCAACTGTTTCCAAAACCTTTTCCTTACTGTGGGTTAACTAATTTGTCAGGATTAATTTAAATATATACTTGACTGTTAAATATTTACTTTGTTGAAAACAGCCTGTATACAAATGTTACTTTATAAACAAATTTCATTTAACAAGGTAAAATGCTACTTTTTTATGTTCATAGAATTTGTTTAAAATAATTTTCCTGCAATAGTCGACTGTCGAGCATGGGCGTAGCCAGCGAGGGGCAGGGGGGGCCGTGGCCCCCCCTAAATTTGAAAATTTCCCAGGAGGGCGCTGAATTTTAGGCCGCTATAAATATGTCCCGACTCGGACATACTAGCGCCACCTAAAGCTACCGAAGGTAACTACTACCTACTCCTAGTTCCTTCGGGGTCTGCTAGATGACGTTCACTGTGCGAACATGAGTTAAAGGGCAATGAGTTAAAGCGACATATAGAGGGTAAAAAGAATGCTACCTATATGTCTCCGCAAATACAAAACGAACTAATTAATTTGTGTGGTAGTGCTGTGAAAGATCTCATACTCAGAGACGTTAAAAAATCGTGTGCGTATTCTATATTGGCGGACGAGACAGCCGATATATCAGGAAAGGAACAGTTATCTATCGGAGTAAGATTTTTTGATGAAGAAAAAATGATGGTATGTGAAGAATTTCTCGGATTTTAAGAATTAAAAGCTATGGATGCTAAAACAATAGCGGATACAATCGACAAATTTCTAGAAAGAGAAGAACTAGATCCACAAAAATGTGTCGGACAAGGATACGATGGCTGTGCGACTATGGCAGGGAAAGATGGTGGTGTGCAAAAAATAATAAGAGAAAAATACAGGAAAGCTCTGTTTTTTCATTGTGCAAGCCATCGGTTAAACCTGGTGGTGAACGATCTGAATCGCGTCGCTGAAATCCGTAACACGGTGTCCACTATAAAGGACATTATAAACTTTTTCCGAGAATCCGTTTTAAGGAAAAAGTACGTTCCAAACATACCGACTCTGTGCGAGACAAGGTGGTCTCAGAAATACAGAAGCATTTCCATCTTCAAAAACAATTTTGTGGGAATTGTGCAGGGTCTGGAGAGACTGGCACAAGAAGGAAACACTGCTACAAGAAAGACAGCCTTTCAGCTGCACTGTGTTGCCACGAAACCTGTATTTATTATCTCTACCTGCATTATAGCCAAGTACTCCGCTTTACTAGAACCTGTTGCAAATATTCTGCAGTCAACAAGTTTAGATCTTCTTCAATGTGCGAACCACATTAAGAAAATTCTGGCCGTAGTGAAAGCTCACCGCGAAACTGCTGATGCCATTATGGAAGATCTTCTCGTTTCTGCCCATGCCACTGCAGCGGAAATAACAGTAGAACTTCAGCCACCCAGAGTTGTCGAAGGCCACCAGGCACCGTTCGAATCCTCCTGCAGCTTCATCTGCCGAGTACTGGAAACAATCGATACTTATTCCATACCTTGACTCGTTTACGTCAGCATTGGAGAACAGATTTTCTGAGGACAATGTACCGGCATTTTCCATACTATCTCTACATCGCTTCCTCATGCTAGATTCGACCATCGAAGATTTGAAACAGAGAGCGAGATGTTTTGCTGATTTTTACGAACTGGACGGGTATGAATCTGAAGCTGAATTGTGGTATAATGTGTGGAGCGAAAAAAACCTTGATCTGCAGGCGTTAAAATACTTGGAAATAGTCGAAGTGATTAAAGAAGCCAACACATTCTTTCCTGCCATAAAAAATGCCCTAACAATCTCAATAGCGCAGCCTTGTTCCACGAGTACTATTGAAAGGTCATTTAGCATCTTAAGACGTGTTAAAACATGGTTGAGATCGACAGTAACAGAAAACCGCTTAAACGGATTATGCTTAATGAGTGTCCATAAGAAATTGGTTTTGGAAAAGAAGAAAGAGTTGGAGATGGAAGTTATAGAAAGATTTTCCGAGAATCCAAGACGGCTAGTGTTATAAGTTTCAAAGTTTCAGTTTTTTTCATTTCATTTTTTAAGAGCAATTAATATAAAGCGATTAAATGTGTCTGAATTTTTTTCATTGAGTACCTAAACCTAAAGGAGAAACAATGGTTATGCTGGGTTTACTTTGATTGAGTAAATGAATAAATCAATGTTGTGTATGGCCCCCCCCCCTAACAAAATTTCTGCCTACGCCCATGCTGTCGAGCTATAACATACAGTAAATGTTACACACCTATAACAGAAAATTTTAAAAATAGATGGTGTCCTTTTAAAAATAATTGTTTCTAAAAATGTTTGGTGTTTATGCTTACTGCGTTCGATGTTTCTGCATGGGCCCACATGTGCTTAATTACGCTACTGTGAATAACCCACCCACACAATCTACTTATAAAGAAACAACCAAACTTACATTAAATACGTAAAAATTGAACTATGGAAACCTAAATAATCAATACCGGGACACAATAAATCAAAATGAATACAGAATGTTGCCATTCTCAGGGTTAATTAAAGAACATAAACTATAATTACTATAACACTATTGAAATTATTATCTGGGCTACTAGGTCATGGTCAAATAGATCTATAATGAAAATACCCAAACGTTTCAGCCGTACCCATAACGGCCATCATCAGCAGATGGCCCTGGTACTGTACTTCATTTTGGAATAGAGAACACTTCTTCAGGTTCAACTTCAGTTGGGCACCTGAATTCTAGTTAGAACCTATCTACGGTTTTCCAAATGGTCTTTAAAAGTTCTTCCAACAACAAACAAAGCAATTGTTTATTTAGAGCAACAAGTTGTTCTAAATAAACAAGGCATGTCTTCCATGTCAAACATTGTTTTTGAAATCGTGAAATCGAGACATTGTTTTTTTTTTTGCTGGAGATGTTAGAAGTCTTAAAAACATTAATGTAGAGTGAAATTGAAACTTTTAATACCGGCTATAAAAATCTCAATGTTTCAACAAAACAGTATTGTTACTTGTATTCAAGTACTTACTAGAAATAACTTCACACGCATATTTTAGTAACCTATGTTTATCTCTTGCTGTCATACTTCAGTTGATATTGTGTTCCTTTTATTTTGTTACAATTTTCTACTTGCTTTGATTTATCTCTTACTGTTGTCCTATTACAAACAGAAACCTAAACCACTGCCGTCTGACAAACCATTTATTGGTTTCGGCCACATTAATCTGTTGCTTATTTGCAGAGTCTTTAGTGTGAACCAGTGTTTCTAAAGTATGCGCTGTGATTCAGTTGTGTGTTGCTAGTGCGTTACTATATATGGTATAGTAATATTTAATATAAAGTGCAAGTGAAAAGTAAAAATTTTATAATTAAAAATAATGTCAGCAATAAAAGTAATTCTCCTCCAGTTGAAGAATAACATGGAAACTGGTGAAAAATGTCACACATCAGTTGAAAATTGGATTTGTTATCTATATGTGTGTTTCAGCTCATTGAATCAAGAAGTTGATTTGGCTCAAGTTGTAAGTTTCATGAGAGAGGCGTTTACCGGTTTTATCCATAAAAAAATAACTTGACATCTTGAAAATAGTTAACTGTTAACACTTTTGACCTTCCAAGCTTCTGCTCAAGGAAGAGATCCATTACTTATTGATGGAGTGCCTTCAGTGTTAGGTATAAAACATTCCTTTAACTGTCCCATAACAGTGCACTTTTCCATTCATTCTTAGATATCATTATCTTAAATTAGTAAGTAAAGTTGATCTGATTTAGAAAATGGACTATGTCATAAAAATTCTGATTGGATTCAGTGTTTCAACCATGACTGGCAAGTAAAAATTTCAATGAATTCCTGGAAGTCAATATAGAGGCCATTTTATGTATGGAACTGCTGCACATAAAAATCTAACAGCCACCTAAAGGCAGCTTTTCAAATCATTTATAAAAATGAAAACAAAAACGTTTTTATTTATTTAAGTTTGAAGTGATGTTTTAATTTAGTTTACTTCATGCCTTCCATAAATGGTTTCATGCAAAAACTGAATTGTAGAAAGGTAATACAAAGGTGTATAGTGATGATTTTCCCTTGCAAAAGGAATGTGTAGTGAAACAACTGCAGAGTACATCTATGGAGTGTATTAAATATAATTACATTTGATGGCACATTGTTGAAACCAAACTGCAAAAATGAATGGACGTCTAGAAGAAATAAAAAGAAGGTCCGAGTTCCACTGAGGCTAGTTGAAGGGCAGAGGCTGATTATTGAAGGGCAGATTTTTCAAATTCACTCAGAGGAACCGAGTTATGTTTCTTTCTCAAATTCACTGACAGTAACTGATGGAGGGGGAGAGTACGCCTGGAGGAATTCGGACATCCCGGCCAAGTGGCCTGTACCTGGTCTATTTACGTTTAACGACAAAAAACATGGAGAGTGAGAACTTCGCTATGACACAAATTTGTGAAGTTATTGAAGGGCATATTATAAAGTTACTTGCAGAGGAGTAGCTAGGGGGGGACAAGGGGGCAGCCGCCCCGGGCGGCATAGCCAGGAGGGCGGCAAAGTGAGCATAGACTTGAAAAAAATTGTTTTCAGTTTATAAAAGTACAAACAAGTTGTTTCTTTGATATGACTATTCCTTTCATAAAAGAAGCATAACCAGCCAGCTTGCCGTTGTCACACCTTGCGTAATAAACAGTATTAGTCTATTTTGTACTCAAGAATCGTAATTTCGGTTCATTATGACAACAAATTACGCTGTAACAGAGGTGCTTTGTCCCTCTCTGTACAATACAGTATTTCATTCTTCGTGTTCACTTTGCTTTAGTCGGCGACGGATGTTTAGTCTATGCGGTGTCTTATCTCGGTGTTTTTAAACAGTACATGCTGTTTTAAACTAGTTTTGTTATCTTGCGTGCGAGTGATGAGTACGTTTAGTCAGTACGGTTTTTTATCAGTGTTCATGCTCTTTGTATTCACTTGCTGTCTCCAAAATTTTTTGCGACTATGTAGTGGGTTGTTGTGCCGCAAAGGAAAACTGATAATCATACAGTATTAGCTATGTATAGATATTCTTAATTGTTATTCATATACAGACGAATATATTATTTATAAACGTATAAAAAAACGTTACGTGGACTACGTATGTGCATTTCTTCCCGGTTCGACGCAGCAAACCTGTTAATTATTAAATAATTTCGTTACACAGGAAATTTACACAACTCACCACAAACGATAAAATGATGCCCAAATTTCTAAAATTCTGACAAGTACTCAAGAATAACCGTTAATGACTAATACAGCGAAGGAAATAATGTACAAAAATAATTATGTTATTTATTTTGTGCATAAGCACAATAAATCCTAATGGTTTTTTCTGCTGCGTTTAAAACGTCTCCTGCTTGGAAATAGCTAGTCTTAAATAACAATCGCCAAAGATTACTATGAACTTTTCTATTTATTTGGTTAATATGTTCTTTAACATTAGATTCCAGTATTTCATAAAGATTTGATGTCGAGTATAAATGTATAAAGTGTGGATATTGTGAATGAGAAGTCACTTACTTTTAGATTTATGCGATTCATTAGAAGGTAAAACATGTTGAAGGAACTGATGTACTTCGCTCTAGATCCAACAGACGAAATGAAGTACATGTTTTATCTTAATTTCTCGGACGTAAGCGAATTCAGAAACACTATACAGAAGTGTGTGGAATCTAAGGACAAACTTGCACATTTTATAACAAGTTGTCAAAAAAATTATCAGAAAAATATTACAAGGTCTGGAGCTTGTAATTTGGGGGTTATTTGTGGGGGAAATAACAATAATAATTCAAAATAAAAAAAGTAATTTGCGATTACACATAATAAGAAACAGCACATGCTTTAAAATTTAATAAGAACACTTAAACTTAGGGGGCGGGGTCTGACAACCATAGCCGTAAAAGATCCAGCGCCAACTCAATACGTATGTCGGGTTGGCCGACAATTGGAGAGTTGCTGTCAACGTTACTAAGAGCGCCATGGTAATGCCCGCTAACCGTAGTCTCAGTAGAGTTACTCTGGGTCAAGAGCATCAAGTATCTCGTGCTCCGCCTAGACTGGAGACTTGCCTGGAGAACGCACGCACAGAAAATTCGTCAACACGCTTCAGCCCAACTCCAAAGGTTATGTCCGGAGGTTTCGAGTCCGATTATGACCACCCTCCCCGGCTTGGAAAGATCATCATCAACACATATATGTTACCGATGACTAAATAGGCCTGTCCTGTTTGGAGATACCATACAGATACCTGATATCTGTTTGGAGATACCTGGTCGCCTACCATAGAAAGTTGCTCCAGAGCGTCCTCGACTGGGAACTTAAGCTTCCTTGTATAGCCCCCTCATGTTCTCTTTCCGTGCACTGCGAACAGGACTGGGTGCCCGTGCACTTGATGACACCCTGAGATGCCTAGCTTGAGCATACTATGTTTCTAGTTATCCATAATCCTCTGATCACCGGACTCGGCAAATACACTCCAAGGCCAAGTGACTCTTGGAAATTACGCCGTTTATAGGCCCCGGTGGAATGATCCACCAATCAAAGTAATCCCCTTGTAGTCAAAATTGAATAAATAACTCACAACTGATCTAGTGGCAGGAGTCAAAATTGAGACTCGGGACACTGCATATCCCCCATCTCTAGCCTCACTTGAGCCGCGCATTCCCAAGTCGGCAGGTGCTTTTGGTTATTTGGACTGAGCTAAATCTAGTCCTATATGTCCAAATCTAGTCCTATCACTGATGTTGGTCGTCATGGATATGCCCGAAACGTCTGGGAATTTCCATGATAGATCTGTTGGACCTTGGCCTACTAGCCCGTATAATATGTTTAATAGTATTCTTAGGGCTAGTTTATACGGATATAGTAGTTCGTAAAGTTGGCCATCAGAACATACAGTCCTTATACTTTACTGGCAACCCACCCAACATGGACTTACTTCTAAAAAGCCAGGGCCTGCCTATCACAAACCAAGACAGGTAGGGGAGTGTTGGTGATGAGACACCTCCTTAAAAACCAGGGTATAGCTGGTGATAGCACCCTGTAAGGATCTCTGACTAGAGTTAGAGGTGAAGACTTGTCCATCAGTTCCAGTGACAGAAGATGGTAATATATCTCATTGACACTGGAGGCAGAAGAGCCTGTAGTCAAAACTTGGTAGATTGGTAGAGGCAAGCAGCAATCACTAGTACTGACCTTATGCTGAAGGTGAATGATAAGGCTGAATAAAACATTGTAGAGAGAATGTTAAAAACTTACTATACCAACTATGCAATGAAATTTATCAAAGAGTAGTAATTACAGAAGATTTTGGAAGGAATATTATAAAAAGTTTCTAAGAAACTGGGAATGCCTGTGAATACTACCAATCCATCGGTCTTATGCCAATGCATAAAAATGTTTAGAAGAATTATCTTCAGAAGAATTTAGAACAAAATAGGAAGAATTTTAATCTATTTTGGGAATTTGGATTTTGATGAAATAGGTAAAGTAGGGAACAATTTTGGCATTGTTTATTGCTTTGAAAACAAAACAAAAATTAAAGAAAGAAAAGAGACTGACATTCAATTTGTTGATATTGAAATGGCATTTGACAATGTTAAGTGGTCAAAATGTTTGAAATTTTGTTGAGTCTTGGCATCAAATAAAATGATAGGAGAGTAATCCTCAATTTCTACAAGAACGAGACAGCTGTGATTGAAGTTGGAGTTGCAAAAGTGGAAGGTAAGATATGAAAAAGTGTCAGCAGAGATGCAACATGTCTCCATTTATTTTCAAAGCATATGTTGAGGAAGCATGGTTACAATCTAAGAAAAAATAAAGAAAAGTATCAAAATCCTGGGAGAATTTTTAAAAACTTTACATTCTGCTGATGACGTAGTTGTACTTGCAGACAGTGAATTTGATATATAAGAATAACTTCAAGAAATGGAGCAGATATTCCAAAATGAATATAATGTGAAAATAAGTAGGAAGAAAGGAAAAGTAATAGTATATGCCATAAATAACAACAAGGTAATCAATATAACACTGGGTGGAGAGAAACTGGAACAAGTGCAAGAGTTTTGTTACCTAGGCAGCACAATAACTGGAAATGGCAGAAACACAAGGGAGAGAGTAAAAAATGATCTACTAAGCTAAGAATGCTTTTTTCTAAAAATATTCTTCTGACCTCCAGAGCCTTAGTATCAAGAAGAATTTCCTCCAAACATATGTGTGGAGTACGGCACTATATGGTTGTAAAACCTAGACCATTTCGGCTGGAAAGAAAAAAAGATTGGAAGCTCTTGAAGTATGGTGCTACCAAATAATGTTGAAAATCCTATGGGTATAAAAGGTATCAAATGAGAAAATTCTAGCAAGGGCCATAAGGAGCAGGAAACTCTGGAGACAGATCTAACTTAGAAGAGACAAAATGACTGGTTATATACTACGGCATTACAATCTAATAAAAAAAATCATTGAAAGCTCTATTGAAGCAGAAGTACAAGCATTAAGCTACGTTTAGAGTACATGATGCACATAAAACAAGACGTCCATAGAAAGAACTACAGAGAGGTGAAAAACTCAGTGTAAGATAGAAGTAAATGGAGAACCTTCACTGACCAATCCTTGGACTGATGATTCAATTATGACTGTACTGGCAACTCTAATACTTAAGTGGATATATGCTCTTTACATATAAAACCAGTGTCTAAAAGAAAAAGCCTGGCTTTAACATCTTATATCTCACTAAACAAAAAAAATTATTGAAGCTAATATAATTTCTTGTAGAATAAAATTTAATTGTTTTTCTATAGACCAACCAGTGGAAAGAGAGATGGTTTTTGACACTTTTCCTGAAAGCAAAGTTTAGTTGAGTGCCATAAGGCAATGTGTGGAGAAAAAATTTGAAATTCTATATTTCTTTTAACCAAATTCTTCTATGCGTATACACAACTTGTGTGTTTAAGCTTTTATGGCAACATTCGCATGAATAAGTGCTGTTTGCATAAAAATAGTACTATTTGGTACATAAATACACTACACATGAAAATTTACACCAATAAAATCATTATAGCTATGATGTTAATAGTAAAAGTGATTGGTTTTGAACAAAATTTATTTGAAAAGGCAGCTGTAATTAAGCATAAGTATATATGTAAATTACATAAAACTAGTTTTGATATTTGACTTATATGAAAATGTTATGAGGTGTAAATTGGCTTTAGTTAAAAAGTCTATGAGCAGCTTGTCAAATGTATTTATTTATCACAATCTGATTTCTTTGATTTCATAATTTTAGCATGTTCCTAACTTTATATAGGCCTCCATGTATTAACTTTGCTTCTACAGCGTTTCTCATAATACTTTTAAAATGATTAACCACTAATACTCTACAAACACTTATGTTCTTGGTGAATGCTAACCAATTTGCACATCTCTTTTCTGCCCACGTCTTTTTGATACAGCTGTTTAGAAAATTCAAAAACAGCATGGTGATCACTGAACCTGGCAAAACTCGACTGAAATTATTTTGTTTAAAAGAATAGAGTGCACAAGTAAGTAGAAAAAACTGTTGGTTATGGGGTTTGTAGAGAGGCATAGTACCAGTACTTTACCATATGTGCAAACACATTCTACCATACTCACTACATTTATACAGCTATAATTACAGTGTTTCACCAACTATTCAGGCTGGTTCTGATGCAGTTCTGATACTCTGTATCAGCCTTAATGCACAGCAGTCTTTAGCCGACTATGTCTATATTTATTAATGTGTTATATCCCTATCTTATCTATAACAGCATCATCTCATGCTGGATGCCAGACCCAAGAAGTAAGTAATTATCCCTATCTTATTATCCATTCTGAACTTTACACTGTTAGTTTATTTTCCTTTGTGTTCCACCTTGTTGACAGTTGTTAATAGTTGTTAATAAGTAGTTGTTAATAACAAAAGACAGGCAGTATCTTTGTCACATTTAGCCTAACCTGAAAAATCTTTCAACAGATGCTTGAAGGATCCATAAAGAAGGATCTATATGATGTTGACCAGAAAATAACTGAGCTGTCAACACGGCTATGTAACGAAAGGGCCAACCTCATCAGGCACGAGGTGACTCCACAGACTACTACATATTGTGTATTGTAGTTAGATTAGCATGCACATAACATTGCACTCATCTATATTCAGAGAAAGTAGAAGAGCATTACAAGTATCATCATGAGCTGATGACAGTAATTTTGAAAATTATCCATATAATTTTGAACATAATCAGTAATTTTTAGTACCATTTAATTCCTGACTAAGAGATCATGAATGTTTACAATTTGCAGTCTGTTGACAGTAATTAACGCAAGCAAAAAGGGAGAGCTGACAAACAGCTGACTCTCAAAGAATGAATAGGATATTGGAACAGAGTGCAATGTTATGTGCCAACTGCAGTGGCGTGTGGTGAAGGGAAGCAAGTGAAGCACTGCTTCAGTAACGATTGGAGACACACTAAATGCAATTATTAAAAGTAAATTTTATTATTTAATTGAATCTAATTTTAAGTAACCAAAATAAAAATTCACTGGAATTTTCTATATGACTGTTTCGAAAATTTTTTAAGTAGACTGATTTCACACGCTGGCTCTGCAGTGGTAGGTGAAGTAGGTTCGTCGCAGCTTGAGGTAGCCTGGTGTAAAAAGATGCGCGCGCACATAGAGCGAGATAGAAAACTGCCTCTGCAGTGGCTGGTATAACTGATGCTATATAGCTTGGGTTGAGCTGGACTGCATGGTGTTGAGTTTGCTGGTATCGCTGTGCCAGTGGCGGCGATAAGGCCCCCGCAGACCCCGCGGCGCGGGGGGCCCCGACCCTCTGGGGGGCCCCGCCACTCTGGCCCCAAGAAAAAAATATGAAACGAGCTATAATAGGAAAAAAGTTTTAATGGGGTCCGACTACCGGCAAATTTGTATTTAAAATACGAAATATACGTTTTATTTAAGTGTATAGACATGCAAAAAACTACGTTTCCCGAAATGACATTACTGTTTGTAGTTTGTAAGCGAAGCTTATCTTATCTCTTGTGGTGCCCGTACGTCCGTGCGATGAGTCACTCGGCACTGAGGAGACGTAAACAAACACAACACAATGTAGTTCAGTACTCAGTAGTGCGTCGCATCTCCTGCGCGATTGTACTGTATTGCATTCATTTCGTAATTTAGTGCCGTTTAAGTTTAATGACTTAACATTTGATTTTAGTTTTTGTATTTTGTGTAGAGTTAGAGTGTTAGAGACAGAGTTTATAAAATGGAAAGTAAGCGTGAATATTTAAGTGGTGCTACGAAAAGGAAACTGCAAAAACAACGAGAAGAATCTAAAAGT
Source organism: Magicicada septendecula (assembly GCA_034769895.1). Lineage (NCBI taxonomy): Eukaryota > Metazoa > Arthropoda > Insecta > Hemiptera > Cicadidae > Magicicada > Magicicada septendecula. The sequence goes on along the minus strand of CM068376.1, from coordinate 166,325,862 downwards.
AAACTTTCAAAACTCGACCAGTTTATAAAAAATCATCAAAATTTGAAGTTGAACAACCCAAACCCGAGTCAAGTGCAAGTAATGAAAAAGAAACAAAAATCGGACTTGAAGTTGATTGTGACAGTGACAATAAACCTTATTTAAACATTAGTCCGTCGGATACAAGTGATACAACTACGGAAACAAATAAGCAACTGCAACATGAACAAGAACAACTGCTAGGCATTGAATGTGTTCGCCAGTCCGAAGACATACCTGGACCAGAAAATCAGTTTGAACCAACTGAAGTTATAAGTAATCACGCAAATAAAACTAGTTTAGCAGGCCCTTCCGATCCAAACTGCCAAAGTTTTGAGACAGATATTGCATTCTATAAAAATCAAGCTACAATGACAGACGAGGTGAAAAAGTTAATAACGTTAAGTGAACTTTGTCAAACAAAGGGTCCTTTCCCGAAGGATTCCGTTTCTAAGCGGTCTTTCAGTACAGCATATTATTCTATCAAAACTGCAGCAGGCCAAATTGTTCACAGGTTTTGGCTTTGTTACTCTCGTAATCTAGATGGAGTCTATTGTTTACCATGTTGGCTTTTCACCCAAAGTGCTGATGCCCAAAGCTGGCGTGAAGGCGATATTAGAGATTGGAAAGGTCTCAGTAAAAAAATTAAAGTTCATGAAAGCAGCAATGCTCATTTACAATCTTGTCTCACGTATGCCACTTGGAAAAAGAGTAAAACGGTAGCTGATCAAATTTCCAATGAGCGGAAAAATGGAAAGATATTTTCATACAGATTGTGGATGTCATTCGAACCATGGCACTGTGTTCATTGCTGTTTCTTGGCCATAGAGAATCATTACATGAAATAAATCCTGAAAGTGGAAATTTTTTGAACATACTATCTTTAATTTCTCGCTACGATTCTCTGCTTAGTGCACACTTAGAAAATGAAAAAAACAGATCAAAATACCTCCACTATGACATTCAAAATGAAATCATTAACTTGCTAGGAAAATCAGTATTGACTGCCTTACTAAAACAGATTCACTCGTCTCCTTTTTTTTCTATAATTGTTGATAGCACACAAGACATTTCTAAGATTGACGAAATGATTGTTGTAATCAGATACATTAACATAGTAGAAGAATCTCCTGGCAATTATAAAACTGTGATTAGTGAGTCCGTTTTGGGATTTCAAGAAATAAAGGATCCCAACAGTGAGGGGTTTCAAAGTAAGATTTTAGACTTTTTGAAAACAAATGAAATTGACATTAGTAAGTGTAGAGGTCAAGGTTATGATGGTGCAGCAACAATGAGCGGGAAATACTCTGGGTTACAGAAAAGAATTATGGATATAGTCCCAAACGCGGATTACGTACACTGTGCTGCACATAACCTGAACTTGGTGATCAATGATTCAGTATCAAATATTTCTGAAATAAGACAATTTTATGACATAGTACAGAAAACTCATGTGTTTTTCAGTGAAAGCTTACATAGATGGCAAGAACTTAACACTGCCGTTAAAGAAGACAGCTCTGCCAAAAATCTAACTTTAAAAAAGCTATGTCCAACAAGGTGGTCTTCTAGACACGACTGTCTGTTAGCTTTAAGAAATGATTTCAAAATTGTGATTAAGTGTTTGACAGAAATTATTCTATACAGCTCAAAAAACCCCGAGGCAGAAGAAGCATTAGCAATTAGAAACCACCTGGAAAACTTTGAATTTATTCTTGTGCTCTGCCATGAAACTAAGATTTTAGAGAATGTAAATATAACTTCGAAAGCACTACAGAGGCCAACTGTTGACCTAGGCAGAGCGTGGCAGTTTCTAACCCGCGCTTGTGATGAGTTAAAAGTTTTAAGAAAGGACTTTGCCGGCTTTCTTGCTGGTGCTAAACAGTTGGCCCAGTCATGGGACATAACTTGTAACATGAAAAATAAGCGTAAGCGAGTTGTAAAACGCTTCTTTGTTGAATTATCAGTTGACCATAGAATTGACGACCCAGTGAAATCATTTGAAGTAAAAGTTTTCAATCCAACACTAGATATTGTAATAGCTCAGCCACAAATGAGATTCGAAGGATTTCGTTGCATTGGTGATAGGTTTTTATTCCTGATGCCTCAGAATTTAGTAAACTTCTCACAAGAGACAATAGTGGAGAAAAGTAAGGCTCTGGTAAATGTGTATCCTGGTGACCTTTCCACATCACTGCCTGACCAAGTAATATCCTTCAAAGCTCTGATGGCCAAAGAAATTGTACACAAGAAAAGCATTCGAGAAATGATGATTTTACTGGTTGAAGAAAAAACAGCTGCCTTATGAGCTGCCTCCCAGACTTAACTATAGCTTTGCAGCTTTATTTAACCATACCTGTCACGACAGCTACAGTGGAAAGAAGCTTTTCAAAACTTAAATTAATTAAGTCATACTTAAGAAGTGCCATGGCCCAAACTCGGTTGAGTGATTTGGCACTGTTAAGCATTGAGCATGAAGAGACACAGAAAACTAATATCAACGAAGTGGTTGAAAAGTTCTTAGCTATTAAAAAAAGAAGACTAGGCTTAGGAAAACAGTGAACTTTGGTTGATCCTCATCTGTAAATATTGTACATTACTTGAGTTCGAGTGTTATTGAATTGGATTAGACTTAAGGAGAACGTGTAGGCCTATAGAGTATATTCAAGAATTTCACAAATTCAGTTACAAACTAATTTAAATGTTTGAAAAATGCTAGAATGTTACTTTGATATTGTTTTTAAATAATAAACTTTTAACACTCTGCGTGCGGTACTGTTTCATAGTCTGAATTTAGATCTTTGACGTAAAAATAAATAATTCTTTTTATTTTGGTTTTTTTATAGTTTGTATAGAACTTTGTCTATTTAGCAACAATGAATTTTAAGAGTTTGTATACGTGTAAAACATCCTTTGCAAATTGCAAACGCTTTGTGATAGACGAGAAAGTATTCACAAACCATTGTTGTGAAACACACGTAAATAGAAACTCATTTGAGTGTTTTCTCCTATTACGTATACAAAATTTAACCATTTTTATAGGGCCCCCTAATTAGTTTCGCGGGGGGGCCCCCGTTTCGTTAGCGCCGCCACTGCGCTGTGCGTATTACTTTTATTTAGTACCACATTTAAACCATATGCGTTTCCGTTTTTAACATTTGAAGTTGTAATTATAGCTTATTAAATAGTGCGTCTTACATTTTATTTACATTGTATTTAAGCGATACACATTATATTTGAAGTTATAGTCAGTGGCGGCTCGTGAAGGAGGGCTCTGGGGTGCCGCCCTCCCTGCATAATAAATCAAAAGAAGTAAAAAATGTTTGAAATTCACACAAATTTTTTCATATTTTTTCGTTACATAATGAAAAACATAAATGAATAACATTTTTTCCATTACATAATTTCCCCATTTTATTGAGGAAATTAGTAAAACCATAATCACATCGACGCGAAACAACAAGCGCGCCTACTAAAAATTAGAAGGCCGTCCCACTACAACAAGCGTTCTGTGATTGTGGGCGGCTGGTCGCAGAGCCCAACTTCTGTACGCAGCACAGGTTGGTTGCCATGGCAACCTGACGTCACTGCTGTTGGCTGAGCGGCTGTTTGCAATGGAATGTGGACTCCGCTATTGAGAGTCCCTGACACGTGCAGTCAGTAGTGCATTTGAACTGTAGAGAGTGCGACGCTACCGGTTTCCGCTCGAGTTTTCGATTACTTGATTGAAAATGAAAGTTTCCGATATTAAAAAACTTAATTTTTGTTCTTTATCATTAGAAGAAAAGCTTGAAATAAAAAATAATGCAAGACCAGTGCCCAATTTGAACTTCAGTCAGGTACAAAAAAAGTGCAAAGGAAAAGGAGAATTTACGCGCCGTTTTAATAGGAAAGTGTTTGAAAGAACTCCGTGGATATGTGGGTGTGAAGAAAGTAACTCTTTATTTTGTTTTGTGTGTTTGTTATTTGGTGGTGATGACAGTTGGACAAGAGATGGTGTAAGTGACCTTAAGCATCTTATTTTGAAAATTAATAAGCACGAAAACTCTAAAAAGCATAAAAATAACTTCATCAGCTTTCAGCTGCTAGGAAAAACTAACATTTCTGCTAGTCTGAGTACAGCATATGCGGAAAATATTCGCAAACATAATGAAAGTGTGGAGAAAAATCGACAGATTCTTTCTAAAGTGATAGACATTTTAAAATTTTGTGGTAACTGTAATCGTCCTCTTCGTGGTCATAACGAAAAGGAAGGCTCTAGTAATAAAGGTGTATTTTTGGAGTTGGTAGATTATACCAGAAAAATTGATGCTGCTTTCAATAGCAATATGGAAGAAGCCCATGTTTTTAAAGGGACCTCCAAGACGGTACAAAATGAGCTTTTGCAGTACATGCTTGATGTGTGCCGAGAACATATTATAAAAGTGATTAAGAAAACCTCATTTTTATCTCTCATGGCGGACGATACAACCGACGTATCTGCGAAAACGCAAACAGTCTTGGTTTTTCGATATGAATTAAACGGTCGAATTCACGAATGCTTTTGGGGCTTTCGAACCCGGAAAAGCAAGACGCAGATGGATTGTCACAATGTATTTTGCAACAGGTTGATCCGATTTTAGAAAATAATTCAGATAAACTGATTGCGCAAACATACGATGGAGCTGCTGTTATGCGCGGACGTGAGGGAGGTGTAAATGTTAAAATAAAAGAGAAATATAAAAATGCCCATTATGTTTATTGTTACGCCCACCAATTAAATAAATTGCTCGAACAAGCTCTTCTAATATAACGAGTGTGAGAATTTTTTTTGCCAATTTGAATGGTATTGCCGCCTTTTTCTCCCATTCTCCAGACAGGAGAGCGGCTTTAGAGCATGTATGCGAGTATGTATGTGTGTTTGGGTGGATTTCACAATGGACAGTCTTCGACTTCGAACCAAGTGAGTTTCATACTTGTATAACTTCTATTAACTAACTTTATACTTTTTTAAGTGTACTTTTCAAGTTAAATACAGGGTGGTATAAGGTTAAGAGAGAGATGGTGGCAAATTTTTAAGAGAACGCCCTCCCTTAAGGTTTACTCACGAGCCACCACTGGTTATAGTTATATATTTTAGAATAATTTCAGTGTTGGTGTAATATTTTTTCTAGTGTCGGTTTGAATAATAAAAGACATTTCGGCAAAACCTTTTTCTTTCCGGTCATTCAACGAAAAAACTGAAACGATAAAAATTGGTAAGCCGGTCCCGAATCTTTTAAATTTAACCCAGCAGTCTGGAAAGATTACTAGGCATTTCCAGTCTAGTATGTATAGCACATGTGAGTGGTTGGCTGGTAGTGCTGAGCTAATTGCACTAGTTTGCTGGTTTTGTTTGTTGTTTGGAAAGGACAAGAACACTGCCTAGGCCAAGACTGGATTCAAACATTTAGGAAACCAAGCTGGATCTATTGGCGGCCATGAAATTACTGTGAATCATCTTCGTGCAGCGATGACTTCCCGATCTGTGGCCAATAAGGTGGAATTATTCCTCTAGACTTGTAAACACCATGTACAGGAACAGACATCAATTGTGTGACGTATTCAATGCCACGTTAGACCACCTTGAAGAGATCGAGTCTGATATTTTAGCTTCCATTAGTGAATTTTTCTCAGTGTTAGAGACAAAATGCTTTCGATAAAATATTTTCATATACAGATGACAGACTCAAGCAAGTGACATTTTGTACTGCCGAAAGAAAATTGCAGAAACTCGACAAAGTAGGCCTATAGCATCTCTCCGTGATGACTTTGAAGGCGTTTTTCAGCAAAATCTATCAGTATTAAGGGAGCCATCACAGAGAAGGACTGTGAACTACAAACGTATTTATTGTGAGTGTTTGATAACATTGACAATCACTTGTATACACGGTTTCAAGATTATCCTGAATGTCCTTTTTAAAGCCTTTTGGAAACTTTTGGCAAATTCTTTGACAGTGTGCGTTTATATAACGAACTTATTGTGTTGTATAGTAGTGAAGATTTTAAAGGGAAAAGTGTATCCTATCTTTTAAAGCTATTAAAGTCTAATACGATACTGAAAATTATTTAAATGTTTGTATATTAAAGAAAATGTGTTTGCGTACAGGAGAGTTATTAGTATGCTTGAACAACGTATTAGTGTGTTTATTCGTAAAAAAGCTGATTTTTTTTACCACTGAAAATGTGCTATGACAGTATTTATATTTATAGACCCATGTGTTTTAAAAAGAATCTGCACCTCAAGTTGAAGCCTGTATTGTGCTACTGTTTTTTAAAGATTTAGTAACTTGGTGTTAGAGATGTCCAGCCGCGGGGTATATGTGTTCTATGTATTCTGCGTTAAACATAATATTTTATCATGCTATAAAACATTAAGATAATAGACTTAACAATGGATCTTATACCTAAAATTCAATCATAATCGTGTATGCCGCCTAATAACAGGAAGACAGATTAGTAGGTAAGCCATTATACTTTAATTTTAATTATAAATTGTGCTTCCGCTGTCTTTTTGAAACTGAATTAGGCCTACGGTATCGGATATAGGCCCTAACTCAGCTTCACCAAAATTTTTACTCACCGCACGCCACTGGCCAACTGTTGTACTGTTATTAATGCACTGTAATTATACTGCTACCAAGTGATTTACTTAAAACACACGCACACATGAGCATGTGTCAATTCCTGTCTATTACAAGTTTGGATATTCAAGTTTAAATATATCCACCAAAAACAAAAACAAAAACAAAAAAATGGGTAAATCAAATCGAAACTAAAATTTATCTGCTTCCTTTGTGCATTTATTAGGGTTATTTATAATGTTTGTATTAACTGTTTTATCATTGCATCATATTTAGAGGAAAAAAGAACATGAAATTATTTATGATACAATTTTAAGGAATAGATAACATACCTATTTTGAGTATGTATTGTCAGATACACCTTTATCAAACAGATAAAATAGCCGAGTAAGACTATCGAAAAAAAAGGCCAAAAATGGAAAATTTCCAGAAACAGCATCTTTTGAGCTGATTTTTTTTAAAAGATAGGTTTACTGTTTACCTAAAAGTTTATCCAAGTTCCAGACTTCGGACCCCCCATTTTCTCCGATTTTCCCCGACTTTTCACTTCCGGCAAACAGCGGAGCGCGAGTCACTGAAGTTTTCCTCAATTTTTCCGATGATAACTTCAGCAAATCAGAAAAATAAAAAACCAACGTGTTCCCTGGAAAATTTCATATTGATCTGTGTTAGTCGTGCATTTTTTTTTTTTTGCAATATAACCTACAAAAAAATTAAAACTTGCAAAAATGTGCATTTTCAGATTTCTGTTAATAATGAGTGAAATAATGATTTTTTATTCATAAAGAAATTGTAGAATATAGTATTCCAATAGACGAATTTCCATATTAATTTTTATCCCGAAATATTTTGTCATTAAACCACAATAAATTTTTCAAATTTGAAAGGGAAATTTTTCAAAATTGGGTCCAGTCATCACCCTGACATCACAGGACAAAGTTTTTTTTTTTAAATACTCATATTTTCATGGTCTATCAGCTAGTGAAAAAAGTTTGTTCTTTTAAACCTTCCCAAATAATAATTTTTACCTTTTTTTGCGCTTGTACACAGCGAATGGTCGCGTAGTACATAATGCTCTGGCAAGTACGTAATACTGCCGCTTGGCGGCGTATATGTAGGCCTATACTCGATTCAGCCCGTGCGGATGGTAACTATAACCATCTGTTTCCACACAAATTAGTTTTTGCATCTACATCTATAAAAGAACAAAATCTTACAGTTTTTAGCTGAGTGGGAAATTTCATTGGGGTTCAACACTGTTTAAATCCTCCTATGCCTATGTTATTAACTCATACCTGAATGTTAAGGTGATTAAAGTTTCTAGCATCTCTTTTCACCCACTTTCTCTTCAATGCCTCCTGACTGCACCACTAGACAGCGACACCTCCCCAGATCCCTTAGCATTTACATGGGGCAATAAGTCCCAGTCTGGGTAGCTGATAACTTTCATGGTCAATCACCTCATATGGTCTCTCAAAGTTTAGGAGCTTAATAGACTCGGTGAAACATAATGTGCGTGCCACATGTGGACAAGGCTTTCTGTAGCTATTAAATATTCCTCTCCCACATGGAAACAGAACTGTGTTTAACTGTGTAAAATTCTTAATCCATTTTTATTTCTTATTGTAATTTTGTTTAACATTGTTTTTGTTAGACAGGGCTTGCTGCAGAGAAAGGCAACGAAATTGGAAGCCTAAACCACAGACTGAGATCGGATTTTGAACGTAAGATGGCCATGACTAGAGGCAATGCGTGGTCAAGCAGAAGAATAGAAGAGCATGTTAACAATGTGCTAATTAACTCTGGCAACAATAAGTAGTATAGACAATTTCATTGACATTTAACCCAATTTTATGACAGGCCATGCTGTGTTAATGTGTATCATTATGTGTGATAGGGCACACTTGCTTAATCAGTCATAACACTGCGATAAAGAAAGACTTGACACAAAGAACATTATATACAATTGGCTTTTATTTTCTTAAATATGAATACATTTTGGAGAAAATATATTGTTCTTGTAATAAAGTAGTTAGGGATTTTACAACATTGTTACCTATATTTAAATTAGGAGTAAAACAGACTCAAAGGACATTTCCTAAATTGATAGATAAACTAATAATGTAAGGTAACTTTTAAACTGCTTAAAATTTAATGTATTTTTGTATGATGTACCACAATATGTATAATTTCTTTTGCAATCAGATGATTGATCCTATTACTATGCCTACTCATATATCTATAAGAAGACAAACAAATGTTACAGTAAAATCTTGGTAATCCATCTGTTTATTAGTCCAGAACATCCAGTAATCTACCATTAGATCTACATCAATCATGACTTTTTTCAAGAACAATAGTCAGACTGCGAGGAAAAGTTACATTCGAAAAGTATGGTCAACAGAAAAAACAGAAGAAAATTACAGATTTTTTCACAATCATTAAACAAATTTTTTTTCAATTACAGTGCATAACTTGTTTGAGTTTGAAAATTTTCACCAATAAATATGTTCGGGCATAACATTAGTACTGTAAATTGCTAGTGCTGTAATAAAACATTTTATATTGTGTTTAATGGATTTGTTTCTTACTCCCTCACTAATTCGTCACCCCTTCGATCCCCTAGGTGATGAATTAGTGAGGTTCTACTGTATTACAATATTATAAAATTGAACAATATTGAATTTAACCATAATTTGAAAAACATTTTCAAAATAGAATTGGATATAGGAAAGATTAATGTTAACTGATAAATGTTGTAAAAATAATAAGTAGAAAACTTAGTAAGCTACTTATAAGGAATTTTTGTGCTTTCAGCTTGGTAAAGCCTGCAATCAGTTCTACTTCCATTTATTGGACCAACTCGCTTTCATTTGATATTGTTGCCAGTCAAAAAACCTTTCTTGATTCATTAAGCAGTAATTATAGGATATTGTAAACAGAAAAACTTATTTCAGTACTTGCGATAGATATTTATAGAATTAAAGGAAAGAATTTGGTGAGCGATGAACAAATTTGGAAAACCATTTTCCAGACTATGTACAGAGATAAAGTCCAGAATTTCTTGACAAGCTGCACCTTCAGGCATATGATAACCTACACCTAGGTTATACCTACATATAGGTTATATTCCTTTAATAATGCAAGGTATCAGGTTTGAAACTGACTGCACTTGCAGAAATTATTTTGATTGGGTGAATTAATACATTTATTGGTTATTCCCTTTTTTATGTAAAACATATACAGTTATATTTGAAAATTATGAATTTAAAAATATGTAAATTTTGAAATATTTAACAGTCTGCAAATTAAAAAGAGAGTTATTACTTCTTTTATATTTAAAAAGAGTTTTATAATTTCACTTTCCTGGATTTTCTGGGTTAAGTTGGATCAGTCCAGATGATCTTGCAGGCCTGCTCATATGCTTTCACACTGGCTGTTGTCCTCCTATCCTCATGGGCATTGTGTGCATCCAAGTTGTTCCTGATTCAGTCCTCGTTGACAGCTATCGGTCGTTGAAGATCTCATGGAATGCGAGCAAGTTATGTTAAGGCTGTTGGATCGTGTTTATTCATTTTTATTTTATCACAGCTGTATTTTTGTTGATATAGTCTTCTTTTTAAATATTGTTCTGATCATCCATAATATTTTTGACCACAGTTTTGTTGGCATGGATTTTCATAAACAACATTGGATTTTACTTCTATTTCATCTCTCTTTGGTATTGATGAAGAATTTATTTATTGAACTGACATTTCTGTATGCTATTTTCACTATATATATGCTATAGATATTTTATATATATCTTCAAATATATTTATATATATTTTCTTCAAATAAATATACTGCAAGTAGGTTTACTTTCATCTGATGCATGTTTCACAGAAATTATTCTGTATTGTATAAACTATATTGTATGCAAAACATACAATTACAATTCAAATAAACCTCTGAAGATACAGAATAATTTCTGTGAAACATGCATCAGGTGAAAATAAACCTACTTGCAGTGTATTTATTTGAAGGTATTACATGGGAGACCTGCAGGAAACTCATCGAGTTATTGACAAGGTATATATGTAGTACTGAGATTGTGCTGTATATAACTGGTAAGTTATAAAACCTTTAAAAATAATATATACATATTTTATATATTTATGACATTAAGTATAGATACAAAATGTATTAACATATATAGTATCCATAAACATTAAAAACTGAACTGTCCTCTTTAAAAATTTATTGTTCTTTAACTGCTGGTGTCTAGGCACAATGTTAGAAATATTAACAATTGTAACATGCGTATTACAATAATTATTTTACTGTCAATACCAAATGTTTAGTGCTTATAATACCTAATAAAATGAGCAACATAACAGACATCAGCGACATCCAAAAATTATTCTTTTCCATTGCAGGATTAGCTGAAATCACCAGATCCAGTTCACATGATCTAGCCGTGGTCTTCCAATATCTTTTACCTTTAGCATATGTGTCCAGAAACTATTTTAGGGATTCTACACATGTAGAACTCAAAATAAATAACACCATAATCTGCCCCATTTATTCATATGATTGTACACATTGAGGCTATGCCTGTAATAGAATGCCAATTAATATAGGGGTTTCAATAAAAACCCTTAGATGCTATAAATATATCTATCAAGATGTTACATAACAGCTTTTATTATTCAGTAGTATGGGACATAACTTGTTCAAACACTAGAGCCGCCCTACTAAAGGCAGATCCTTCACCTATTATAGTAGGCTGCAGCAGTTTGTGGAAGAGCAGTAAAAGCATATGACACAGAACCATATGTCTGGGTGATTGCAATATTCAAAAAGCAGAGTTAAAATGTTTGTAGCAACAGGTGAACTGAAAGCAGAGGAAGATGTCAATTGTTGGATCTTTTCTTTTTATCTGTACAAATTAGGGAAGTTTTCACTCAGTACATTACATTCTGTCTACAAATGGGACTTATTCTTACCAGTAACACTCACTGGTACTTTATTTGCACAAATAAAGAAAATTAAGAAATAATTTGTGTGTGTGTGTGTGTGTGTGTGTGTGTGTGTGTGTGTGTGTTTATAGATCCAAGGTAAATTTCAAACTAACATTTAGGACTAGCATTTATAAAATTTTCAAAATAACATGTGTTATTCATTTTACAAGTTCTTAAGCAATTATATAAGAATACATGTTTATACCACCACTTACTATAAAGTAGAATGTTCATTAATTGTAGGGGTTTGCAGTTTTGTATAAGTAACCAAATTTTGGATAATAAGTAAATAGTGAATTTTAGTGTCAAAAAAGTGGACAAATCTAGCGCTGTATTTTATATTTTAAAAATTGTTAAAGTCTGTTTAATTATGAAACAATAAAAAAATTGAGAATTCAAAAACAAAGAAATACTTATGAAGACAAATTAGAATTCATAATTAAAACTGTGTTTTTTATTACGTAGATTTATTACAATTACTGTATTATTTTCACACTATACTAGGTTAATTTCACATTGTGAGAATATTTTTATTATAATTTGTTTATTGTATAAATAAAATTTTTTCTTTTATAACTGAACAAATATTCAAAACTGACTGCTTTAAAAAAGCAGGCACTCATGTGGGATAAACAGTATTTTAGTTATTAGAATTTCAATTAACAGATTTCTTTACTGTACAGTTAAAAAGTAGTGAGTAGAAGAGAAAGTGAGATCATTGAGCTAGTTACTGCGTCATGATGCTAGTGTCACTAATTGTTGTGTACACACACACACACACACACACACACACACACACACACACACACACACACACACACACACACACACACACACACACACACACACACACACACACACACACACACACACACACACACACACACACACACACACACACACACACACACACATGAAACCTGCTATGCTAGGCAAGGTTTAAAACAAGTACAACTCTGTGTGTTTGAAATATAGTGATTAGAATGATATTTTCAGTACACTGCAATACATAAACAACATAGGATATAGGATTTAATCACTGTATTCATCTCAAATTGTCAGTAGTTTGAAACCTTCGAAAATTTCTGAGATGATTTAACTGACTTTGCACTAGCCATTTCTCTTTATATTTCCTTTGTAAGGAAAAAGAGTCAGCACTGGAGATAGGAAAAAGGAGCTAGCCTAAAATGTCTAGTGTGTGGTACATTAGTGTGTGTCCATTGCAGGTACATTAATTTCTTCCATACTCTCCAAACACTCATTAACATGGTCTCTGCTCTGCCGGTCACAATGACTGAAAATCTGTCAAGTTAGTCAAGTCATGTCAGTCATTATGTCCGAAGAATAACATTATACTGCAGGCAACCATAAAGTGTCTGGTGCAGGAGGACAGAATGACCAAAACACGCTGGCAGAGAACGTGTTATAAATATCTCCCCACATATTTCTCAGTGAACTTAATTTCACTCTAATGGTCTTTTCTGCTTGCAGCAGTATGTGGTAAACACCATTTTAAGTGTGTGTTAAGTGAGCCTTTTCTCCAATGGTTCCATAACCTTCATTTTTGTCCATACAGCAGAAGGTAGATTAAGAGCACGATAATTCATCAATGTAACAACCCAGTCACTGCAGTCAATAATTTTGTACGATTTTCTCACTATGTACCTTGTTAAATGATACAAAAGACATTCTTTTGGATACTGGTTTTCAGTTCAGGGAGTTCTTCTGCCCAGTTGTAGTACCCTTTAAAACTATCTTTTCCTTGATGTTTGACTCCACTAACTTCTTCAAAGCTTTGTTTTTATCTCCTTCTTCTTTACATATTCCATGAATTTGATTTGCAACAGAAACGAGTGAAGATTCATTTTTCGGTTCACAGTCTACTCCTTTTGCTTTCATACAGTGCAGTGTATTCTTAAGTCTTATCAAAGTACGAGTCAGATTTTTTAAATTTTAATTTCAATAACATGATTTCACTTTGTTCATCTAGTTTCTCATCTTGATGTGTAGTAGTCTGAAAGTAGTCAGAAGTAATTATTTCTGTCACAGGTAGAATTTTTTGAATAGCTTTTTTGTCTGTCTGTTTTTGTGTCTCTTTGTGGGTGATTTGTAGAGTTTTAAAGGCTTCGATAAATATGTAGATAAATTTGGAAATATATGAGGTACCACTTCAGTTAAGCTCCATCTCAGTCTTGGAATTTCAAAATTTTTATTATTTACAACAAATGAATCTACTTTAACAATTGAAACATCTAAGAATCCAAACTTATCCTTCATAGGAATAGCCTTCACCAACTTTAATGACTGTTCTTTGTCCTTGGGTGGTCTAAAGATCATTTTCTACAAAGAAGTTTCCTTTGTACCATATCCTACAACTAGTTACAAAACAGGACAGCATTTCTACTATATATTTTCACATGCACTACTATAAAAACTGTTATATAAATTGCACTATAATATAAACTATTATATTTCACATGCACTTTTGACTGAAACTAAATATATAATGAACACTAAGAGACAGACACAAATAGTTACTAGTTACCACGTGTACTCCAAGCATTTCTACTATATGCTATCAAACATTTATTATTCAGAATTTAAATAAATAGCTCACACATATTTTTAATTGCAAGTAAACAGCATGACTAATAAAAGACACAAACATACTTTTAATAACAGATAAATCACAGCTTCTTTTCACACACAATGAATAGTACTAGCATCTCAACTACAACAACAAGCAGTTGCAGCACCATAGTTTAATGTGGTTACTGGAAGCCCTATTCTCAATCACAGTGCCACCCAGAGTGATCTCACTTTCTTTTCCACTCGCTATGGTTAAAACTTGTAATTCAACACTGATTTTATATTTCATATAAAATATTTACTGTTTTAAGAATCAATTTTATCAGAAAACTGATGCCATTGTCATTGTCATTTTTCCTTTATCATATTACCCAGCAGTGGCATAAATAGGATTAGCTTTTGGGGGGGCGGCGTCTAGTTTGTAGGAGACTCTACTGGGGGGCCTGGGGTCCCCCCCAGAAAAATTTGAAAAATTGACCTGTCAAATCAACATTTTAGAGCCTACTATTGCTAGTTTTAAGAGAAAATATCATAAACGATTTGTGCTAGATATTAGATTTTACTGACACACACTAAACAGTTTGTTTAAGTTATAGAGTAGAAAAATCTTGTATAAAATAAGTTTGTAAGTAAAGGAGTATGATAGTTAAATATTTGTACACAAGATTGAAAACCAGTCTTTATAAAGTTATATATTACTTTAATTTTGTTGACAAAACATATTAAAAAAATTCGAACTAAAGGACTTTATAGAGTAAAAGAGTAATAACGGTTAAGTTAACTACTAATGATCCTAATACAGTGTAAGTATAAGTATACATATTTTAGAGAAGATGATGTTTAAAATGAATATAAACCACTACTCATCAATTTTTTATTGTTATTATCTTGTTACTTGTTGTAATGATTTAAGGTTTTTTTGAACTTTATTGCAGTGAAACAACTCTTCAAAACTAATCAATTTTACAACAAGTTACTTCTCTTGCAAGAAATGTAGCAAAAAACAATTATTTTACTTTGCAACATTCCTTTTTCCCTTAAAAGTAGCATGAATAAATGAATAAAATATAAATTCATATTATAATTAAGAGATAAAATCTCCACACTTACTTGTCCAGTAGAGTTCCTGAGATAAGTCTTTATTCTCTTCAATGTCGAAAAGGACCTCTCTGGAGTACAAGTCGTCACAGGCAGCGTGCACAGAATTTTCAACAGATGGTAGATAGAAGGATACAATGTAGGATCACATGAATCGAGACTGGTTATAGCAGACTTCAAAACTTCCTTGTTTCCAGTTCTTTCAACATCTTTCCTCCATACTTTCAGTTCAACAAAATGTCATCACTAATAGAATACACATCAGTAGCATAAAACTGGACCAAAGCCTCCAATTTGGTTTTGCAATTATTTGTTAGTTCAGAACTAAACAAACACTGGAATCCTTCAAAAATTGATTTATGTTTCTTAAATCATTCTTCCAACTGTGAAATGAAAAATTCAAGAAATGGCACAAATAAGTTTATTCTGAAATGCTGCTCAATTCTGTCCAGTAGGCCTACACTCACGTCAGCATTATCCTGGGATGTGCATGGTGCATTACTTCTGTTCTTTTGTATTTTGCACGTCCTGGGAATTTTTAAGTCAATACCATTATCACTTGCTACAGCCTTGACTTGGATAAACATTTCATGGAACTCTTTTTCAGCATTTTTACGCATGAGCTGCAACTCTGATTGGCAAATATCGGCCAACAAAACAGCTTCTTTTAAGTCCAAATTTTCTTTTTGAAGTTCCTTACACAATGGGATCTCAAAAGCAAACACGTTTGCAATAACATCTACAGCAACACAAAACTCAGTGTTTAACAGTGCCCATTTCAAGTTGATGGATTCACAACCGTCCTTGTCCTTCCAAGAGGAAATTGTGTCAAGGGCCTCTACCACAAAATCCAATATGTGCATAAAATCCCGAACTGCATTAAACTTTGCAACCCAACGTGTAGCACACAGTCTTTTTAAAGTTTTGATTCTTGGGTCAAGTTCTGATTTTTCAATTGCGTCATTAAGAACTTCCTGCCTCTTGGGTGTAGACAGTTCCGGACTTCTTGAACTTCGCAGACTTTTGATACAGCTAAGGTTCAATGAATGGGCTGCACAGTGGACATAAACAACTAAAGGGTGCTGGTCTTGCACAATTTTGCTAACACCGTTGTTGTATTTACCAGACATATTAGCAGCTCCGTCATATCCCTGTCCTCTTAAACCATTTAAATTGATACCATAACTTTCCAAACTACTTAATATGGTGGAAGCTAGACCTTTGCCTGTTAAGTCAGAAACTGGTCCAAACTGTAAAAAGTGCTCTTTTACACAGTGGCTACCATTTTCAAAAACCACGTACCGAACGCACAGTGACGTTTGTTCTATATTTGAAATGTCACAGGTCTCATCTACAAGAATTGAGAAATATTAAGCATCATTTATTTCTTTTACAAGTTTACTCTTCATAACGGAGTTACAAGATGAAATTATTTCATTTTGTAAAAGGGGCGAAAGATACTTTATTTTTCCACTTCCATCCAACATTTCTTGCAACTATTTGTCCCCTCGGCTCCTATATCTTAAGAGAGCCCTGAAGTTCCCCGCATTTTTATCCGTGCACTTGAAAGTTGTTTCAATATTTCCAGAGTCTCTGTGGCCTCTTAGGGCAAGTTCTTGCCACCCGCATAACACAATAGTTTCAATAACAGGTTTCAAATTGTGCCTATTTTTCATTACTGCAGCATGACGTGTACTATCCAGTTGATTGACAATCATAACAGACTTATTTTCTAGGGTCTTCTTCAAATTTTTGAAGTCAATCACACTGTTGTTATGATAATCTGTACAAGAGTGATTCCTAAAAATCTCTTTAGCTTTTTTCCAATTTGTGAATTTGTGTTTAACTAAAGAACCAAGCTCCTGGCTGTTTACACCTGCCCCATGTTTAGCAAACAAGAAACAATATTTACAGAAAGCTCCCTCTTCTTTTTCCGAGTACACTAGCCAAGGGAACTCGTTAAACCATAAAAACTGAAATTTCAACTTACGTTTTTGGAACTTTTCCAAAACAGGAAACTGGTATGTGATTGAGGGCTGTCAAAAGTTCTGAAGGACGGTTATTTTTTCTTTGTCTGGCACTGGTTTATGTAAAAACAGCCCTATGTCGTAAGGACTAAACGACTTTCCGTGATTCACAGGCGTTACTTCAATCGGCTTAAACTCACTCACAGTAGGCCTACTTACGAGACCCGACGGAGGTAAACTTTCTGATTGAAGACTAGAAACACTTAGTTTACTTAGTACATTTGAAGAATCGTCTTCTTTTGTCTTTTTGTTAAAAAGATCAGATATTAAACACTGGCCTTTTCGTTTACCTGACATAGTTCTAGAGCGAAATAGTTAGACCACAGTGTTATAATTCCACAAAGCAAAAATGAACTTCTGAAAAAATAAAATAAATAAAAACTACACTTGCACAAACACAAATCAGTACGGTATCAACGCAGACGCTGAACTTCTCAATATCAACCACTGCACTGGACTAAAGAGGTTTGCCTAGTATTCGCTGGCCGAATATCACGTGACAAGTACAATGACCGAATGGCACTGCAGACTTAGAGTGCTTTCACATGTGCGGTTCCTCTGTGGCTGCGACCCTGCAGCTGCGGCTCAAAGGAGGGAATTTTCAAAAACACAAAGTTCGATGTTATTGTTTTGGACTTGTAAACAAGGTCCTTTATTAGTTGTTTATGCTGCGATTTATTTCTTAATGAAGGAATTATGTAACTTTTGGATAAAAAAGGTAATTGTAAGTATTTTTATTTAAGGAGTGATTTTTATATAAGGCGGGAATTTTGAAAAACACAAAGTTCGATTTTATTGTTTTGGACTTGTACACTAATAATTTTGATAAAAATAAAGTTAAGACGTTTGATTGGGAAAAACAACGCTTTATCCAAACGTCTTAAGTTTATTTTTATCAAAATTATTACTTTACCTAGGATTCTGTCAATCATAATTAATAATTTTTATTTATTTATTTCCTTTGGGGGGGATTGATCCCCTCTATCCCCCCCTGTATTTACGCCACTGTTACCCAGTGTGTGAGCAACTGTATAGGAATCTTTCATACTGTTTCTATAAGAACTTCACCTGTACTTATTGCAACAAAAATATAAAACATAAAACTATATAAAAGATAATCATTCCATGTCATTTATTGTCATACTGGTCATTCAAGGTAGAAATAATGCTCTCTGAGCAATCCACCTTTTCCATTCCTGAGCCAAGGCAAGTTGTGCGCTCATAGCGAGTCAAGTTCTATTTAAACAAATGTAAAGCAAAGCACTTGGTGGCTTGCTATGGTGTGCTGTCCATTTGTAATGGGTTTCCTCCTGAAGTCAAATTTTGAATTATAGATGACTTTAATTACCTATATAAATTTTAAATGATCTGGATAATGACAAATAATGGAGTGCATATGTAATAGTTAATATCTTGATTGGAAACACTTAATGAAAAGTAATTTTAGAATGATGAATGATGTCATAAACTTTTTGTGTAACCTTATTGTTTATGATAATTAATGCTTGATGCCTTTACTTGGTGAAAATCCATTGTAAATTATAGTAAAAAATAAAACCATAAAATAGTTTTAGTAAAACCACTAAAACTATTTTATGGTTTTATTTTTTATTATAATTTATTGTTTATGTGAAATGAATTTAATTTTACATTGTTATGATTTATACAAAATGACTTAAACCTAAAAAAATTGTAGATTAATGAATTTGTATAATTCAATTCCTTGGCATATGCCTAATTACATATTGTCACTATAACATATTGTTACGATGGTCTCCTTGATCGTATAGTACAGTGGAAAACAAAATACAAGACACCAATGAAGTCACTAAAAACCAGCTTTAATTATCATAGTTAAGAATTTGTAATCAACAAGAAGCTTCGTTTATTTTCCGTTAGCTCATGTAGTGGTTTAGCAATAGTAGCAAACCCTTTTACAAAACGTCTGTAATATAAGCATAACCCCAGGAAACTCCGAACTTCGTGTTTACTCTTTGGCACTGGCCAGTCTCTCTCTTACGGTGTCTACTTTATTAGGATCCATGCTAACACCCGCTGCCAAAACCAGATGCCCCATATACTTCCTTCTGGAACAGAGAAAACTTCTTCAGGCAAAGCTTCAGTTGGGCACTGTGAATTATAGTTAGACCTCCTTAAGGTTTTCCAAATGGTCTTTGAAAGTCTTCCCAATGACTATGACATCGTCTAAATAAACAAGGCAAGTTTTCCATGTCAGGTCTCGGAGGACCAGATCCATCAATCTTTCAAATGTTTCCGGTGCATTACAGAGTTCAAATGGCATTATGTTAAATTGGAATAAGTCACTTGGGGTCAAGAAAGCGGTCTTTTCCTTGTCTTGTCTATATTTCTTGTTGCCAAGGTCTTTTCATTGAAGACCCACTTGCCTATATCCACCCTTTAGGTCCAATATGGACAACCACTGTGTTCCAGACAGTATGTCGAGTGTATCGTCAACGCGAGCTAATGGATAGCAATCTTTCTTTGTCACGTCATTCAACCTCCGGTAGTCTACGCAGAAACGTAATCCACCATCGTTCTTCACTACCAGCACTACTGTAGAAGATCAAGCACTTGACAAACATGCCAAGTGCATGTTTTTGCACTTATTCCCTTTGCCAACATGCCCTGTATTAACTGAGACATTTCCTCTTGCTTAGCTAATGGAGGCCTTCGAGGAGGTTGGCATATCGGTGTTGTGTCCCCGGTATTGATCCGATGTTGTACAAGAGAGGTTCTCCCCAATGACTGGCCTCGAACTGCAGAAGAATCTTTAAATTCATGTAAAAACAGTCTCAGTTCTTTTACCTCAGCACTTGAGAGATCATTAGAAGATGTGCTCAATCATTCCTGCTGTTCTGCTGGTAATTCGAAAGAGTCGGTAGTATTGCATCTTCACTCCATCATTCCGCCTACCCAGGCCACAGGAGTCAATTTGCCTAGGAGCGTATTGCTTTGTAAAAGTGACAACTTGATCCAAAATATTCGCCACTCTAATAGGTACATTTCCGGTTTCGTCAGGTTTTACTTAACTTCTGGCAATTAGTATACCTGGTGTGCTGACTACCTGGGGTTCGAATATAGAGCACTGTTTGCCCCCAGTATCTACCTCGGTTCTAACCATGATAATTTTTCGGAGTTTGGCGGGACAGTTACGGCCACTTGATTTATTACGTCCATTAATTTTTCTGATTTATTCATTGTGGAGAACATTACCTCTTTCTTTCCGATTCTCAAGACATAGCTTTTGAAGTTGACATATGTGGTAGCACTGTGCTCCAACGCAGATATCTATTTGCGTTCATAACGTCCACATCAAGAATTGTTTCATCCACAATATCTGCAACAAGTACTTGATGATCAAACTCGAGTCGACCGAGGCGTAGGTGTATCTTCAATTTTCCAAACACTTTTACAGGCTGTCCAGTAGCTGTTCGCAAGTTGCAAGAGGACCAGATTGGCTTGAGATTTTTTACTACATCGGGGCGCACAATGGAAACTGTTGCGCATGTATCAACTGTAATCGAGTTTGGCCTTTCTTGAACGAATCCGATAACCACCAAGCCTCCAATTTTTTTCTGAAGTGTAGACATTGTGTATTGTCTAGGGGCTTCGTTCCTACAGTTAGTCAGCACACGCTCCGTTGTACCGACTACTGCTCGTTTCCCTGCTTCTGAACTCTAACACGACAATCTCGTTGTAGATGTCCAGGCTTTACTCTGTGGCGCTGCTCGTTAGGTCTCTGTTCCTTGTTCTTCTTCTTCATCGTTTCTGCCGTCGCGATTTTTTATCGCGCGCACTTTAAGACTTACCCAACCAAACGCTGACTTTGCGCCCTCAAATTTCAAAGTATGTGCCAGGGCGTCCGCACTATCCTGGTGTCTTGCCATTCGTAACACTTGCTATAGTTCATTATCTCGGACACCATCAGTAAATGTCTGCATCGCAAACCTCGTTCGAAAATCTTCTGGCACTTCAGGATAGGCCAATCTAATTAGTCTGTCGATACTTGCTTCAAACTCTTGAAGACTCTCCCCGGAATGCTGTCGCCTTGCTCTCAACTGAGTACAGTACACATCTCGCAAATGTTTATCACCATACCGTAATTCTAGAGCTTTTATCAATTCGGCATAGGTGTTCTGGCTGTCAGGTGACACTTGGATTGCATGACTGTATTTTCATTAACTGCTCTACTTCACTCTTAATCTGCTCTTTAATATGTGCGATCGAGTCTTTTTGTTGACATAGCTTTTTCCACACTCGAGACAGATTTTTCTACTTTAACTATTTTATTTGACATGGATTCTTCTACGCCAGATATTCTAGTAATTTGGTTATTAAGCTCACCTCGTAATAGACCCAACTCTGCAGCGGTTTGTTCTTGCGTCTGCTTTTGCTCCTGTATTAACGCTTTGATATCTTCTGTTTCACGCTTCCGTTCCTCTGCCTACTGCTTATGTTTTTCGTCTTGTCGTTCTTATGAATCGAGCAGTAATGCTTTCTGACGTTCTTGTGTTTCCAGTAGGAGGGGGGGTTTCTGTCTCTCTTCCGCTTTCTCTTCCTGTCGTTTTTCTGCTCCTTCCGCCTCCTGTCTGCGTTTCTCATCCTGACGTTTCTCTGTTTGTTCTGCCTCTTTTTGTCGTTATAATTTTTGTTTTTCCTGTGTCTGCCGCAGCAGCGCTTGGAAAGTTTCCATCATCTGATTGGCATCCACGTTTATCGATTAATTACAAATTACACTAGTCTTGTACAAGTGTCCACTGTTTCCACTGTTAACGGTTCTGTCGCACTTCTGACCCATTGTTACGACGGTCTCCTTGATATGGTACAGTGGAAAACAAAAGCAAGACACCAATGAAGTCACTAAAAACCAGCTTTAATTATCACAATTAACAGTTTTTAATCAACAAGATAGACTTTTACAAAAATTCAAGTAAAAATTGTTCACACCCAATAATAATGTCAACTATAAAGAATTCCGCACTAACAGCAACACTTTGGTACAATACTTCTACAAACACTCGATCTGTGCTAAAGAAATCGCTCAGCAACAACAGCGACACTAATACACCACTTGAGACGCACTGTGTAAATCGCCCGACAATAACTGAAAACTAAGCGGCAGGTATGGGCTATTTATAGTCTGGAGGGTTCCATAATATTCGTCCTTAACAAACACTTGAAAATTCTAGAGGATACTTCAACTTCAACGGATACATTTGGCAGAAACACACACCGGCAGAGCTAGTCGAGAAGCTTGTAGAATGACACCATCGAACGCACGAGACGTTCCGCTTTACGTAACACTGCCTCGCATGTTAAGTGTCACATACGCACACAAACATGTAGAACGTTCTGTAATGGCGTAAAAATATGAAAAATAAACAATAATTACAATAATTTTAACTAATAAAAATAATTTTTATGTAATAATTATTCGTTTACCTCTGTATATAAGGAATTACCAAATGAATAAACATTTTGTATCCAAATGCTATAAGGCAAACCAGTTAAGTATTAAATTTGTTAATTATAAAGTTTGTTATTATTATTTCTCCAGTTTTATTTAGGCCTACATTAGCCTTACAACTTAATTCAGATTTTGGGACATAAATATTAAGTGGTTTATCCTATAACGATTTTAAAGTCTAGTCTAGAGATAAACCCATCTATCTGTAACAAACTTAAATATTCTAATTCCAAACTACTCCCAATGATTAAAACCATCTATCAGAACATCAACTGGCACTGTCTGCACTCTGTTCAGTTTATTAAAATTTCTCTTAATATTTTAATGTAAGATAGTGTAATACAGTTTAATGATATAAAGACTTTCATCATTGGAGGGTCTCTGCTGATTCTGTATCTGGTTTGTGAAGAGTGAACATCGGAGTTTTCACCTGCACAGAAGAGGAACAGCCTCAACCTCGATCTGCAATGAAGAGGCAGTCAACATCTAAGGTTGTGGGGAAGGAGAAGGAACCGCAGCAACGAGCTGTAGACATTCAAACTACACCTCTGTACAAGGACCTGCCTTTCCTTCTGCAAGAAGACTACAAGAAGAAGACTGATCCGGTTGGGACCTGCTGCACAGTGCAGATAAGACGATTAGGTAGCGCTGGCCACCAGTGGCATCCGGGGAGTGAGAGAAGGGCTAACAACTAACAAATAGAGATGCCGATTCCATTGTAACTGTGGTGGTGTCACGGTTCGGCCCCCGGACACCTGCTGGGCAAAGAGCAGAATTAGTCTGCAGCAGTCCAGCTGTTAGCGCTCCTAGATCCTCAAGCACTCTGTGGCAGCGACGAGCCCCCCAGTCGTCGACAACCACAGATATTGTATGAAATGTGGAGGCCCTCATGCCGTCAACAACAAGCGCTGTCCAATCTACGAGGAGCAGGTGCACAAACTCATAAAGCGCTTCAACCAAAGCGTAGACAATCGTCTTCTCCTTCATCATCGTCTAAGCCCGCTGCCACGGTGGTACAGAAACAGAAGCTGAAGTTTTCTCCAGTTCTGAAACCGACAAATGCAGTGAGCCTGAGTATACCAGAACCGGCCGAGCCAGCAGTCGCGCCCTTGGAACCGGAATGCGAGCCCATGCCTGTGCACTTGGTCCCTCTTCTGCGGGACGAGGGGCTGATCCCCTCCTGCCGCCGCCGACTAAGCCTAGATTTCTCTGAACAGGAAAATAGACTAAGAAAGTTTCGGCGAAATGCGAAACCTACGGGCTAGCTGAAACCTGCCACTAGACCCAAGCCTGCCCTCCAAAAGCCCAAGCGGCCACCCGCTCCAAACTAGTCCCTAAGGCTTCCACCGCCTCGACTCCAACCGCTATGCAGCTGCAACCAAGCACTCACCCCCCAGAATCTGTCGACGTTCTCACCGCCGTTACCAACTTCCTTGCAAGCTACGACTTGCACAAAGTAGCTACAACCTTCAGGTTCATTCATGAGCGCTTGGTCACCTACTCTCCCTAAGAAAAATTCCTGCTTCTGGTGGAAGCTTGTCGTGTTATCGGTCTTTTATGAAGCACGGACAAACATGGCAATCCCTCAAGCGAGAACTCGTCATCATGGCGTGTAACGCCAATGGTCTCGCCTCCCGGCTCTTAGAGTTAATTGCCTGTTACAAGCCCGACGTATTTCTTTTCGGTGAAACACACCTGACCACGCATCGTCGATTCCGGCTGCCGTGATGCTACCGGGATGATCGGTTAAATCACGCAGGAGATGGCACGCAGGGTAGTCCTGGCGGCGACCTCTTCTGTAAGCACTCCGATTGGGGGAGCCGAAACCGAACCAAAACGGGGACCTCTTACGCAGGTATGCTGATGCGGCTTGGGTTACGGCCATGGGCCTTACTGAGCCTACATGCTATCCACCAGGGGCCAACTCCCGTTCCAAGGACATAGCCGCTGTCTGGGACGTTTATTGCCTGGTCCAGGTCTCCGACATTCCGGAACTTTTCTCTGACCGCTGCCACATCAGTGTACATCTGGCTACCCAACACCCCACCGTTCGCGACGAGCGGCGGATGGTCGAGTCGGAACGCTTTGGCCCCGCGTTCTGTCGCTGCATACCCGAACAAGTACTGATCGAGACTGTCGTCCAACAAGTCGACGAGGCTGTAGCCTTGTTCGATACGGCCGTCATCTCGGCGGTAGACGTGTTCTCACGAATAAAGTCGGGGTTCAGGCCCGATTACCAGCGTATCCCCGACGAGGTGACTTGGGTGGCTCGCTTGAGAAATCGCCTCTGGAGACCCTGACAGAGGACCCGTAACCAGCCCGACAAGGCTGCATTCAACAAAGCGTCCGGAAAGTTGCGTCATGACATGCTGACGTTCCGTAGACGCAGCTGGGAGCTGCCTGTAGCACAGATGAATGACCCTGCCGAGGACAGTAACGTCTGGTGGATTCCCAGTGTTCTAACGGGAAAGTGCAGACGCGCGCCGCTCCCCGCACTGGAAGAACCCGATGGTCAACTCCTCGGTCGCACCGATGAAAAGGCCGAGTTCTTGGCTCACTGTTTCAAGCAACAGTTCCACCCAAGAACCCGGCCTTCACTGAGTATATCTGCTGCGAGGTAGAGCGCTTTCTTTCGGAGGATATTAACGCCCAGCCAGAGCCCATGTCGCTGGAGGAGGTCACTGAAAAGATCGTACAGCTTAAGCCCTAAAAGGCGCCAGGGACAGATGGAGTTAAGAACACCGCACTCCAACGCCTTCCGGAGCGTTCAACTCGATTCCTGTCCGAGCTGTTCAATGCTTGTCTCAGGCTGACCTAGTTTTCTTCGAAATAGAAAACGCCCACCGTTTACGTAATACCTAAGCTGGGAAAGAATTATTCTCGCCCGGAAAACCTCAGTCCTATCAGCCTCTTGTCTGCGACGTCGAAGGTTTTCGAGTAACTTGTCCAGCGTCGGATCCGCAACCACTTAGAAAGACTGGACGTGCTGATCCCCGAACAGTTCGACTTTCGTGAGCTGGATTCTTCGACTCATCAACTGATGAGTCTTGTAGAAAGCATTACTGTGGCCGGCTACCAGGGCAGACAGACGACCACGTTCTTTCTAGATATAGAGAAAGCCTTCGACCGCATGTGGCACAAGGGTGTCCTTTACAAACCATGACCCCCTGGCTAGGTAAGCTCATAGTGAACACATATGTGTTGACGGTGATTACCTAGATCTGTTCTGTTTGGAGATACCTGGCCGCCTACCATAGAAAGTCGCTCCAGAGTGTTCTCAATCGGGGACGTAAGCTCGCATGCCAAGTCCCTCGTACGTTCTCTTCACGATCACTTTGAAGATAACTGAGTGCCCGCTCTCTTGGTGACACTCTGAGACGCCTAGCGTGTATATTCTATGGTCGGGCGGCCCGAGTTATCCACAATCCCCTAATATCCGGGCTCGGCAAATATACTCTAAGGCCAGGTGAATCTTGGGAGCAACCCCATTTATTAGCCCCAGTGGTATAATCCACCAATAGAGTAAAATAAAATAAAATAAATAAATTTAACTCAAATTGACTCGGTGACAGGAGTCCATTTGAAGATTCGGAACACTGCACTACCTGCGTCTCGCGCCTCACGCAAGACGTGCAACCCCCAGTCAGAGGGCGTCTGCCCCCTCAACTCAATTATTTGAGGGGACATAGCCCCTGCTGCCACTGACAACAAACTCTACGGTAATGCTAGTGTTTAAATAGACATGTCTTCAGAGATATTTCCATGATAATTTGGATATTTTTAATGGTATAGCCTACATTGTCTAAATCAGCAGTACCTCTTCTGTATGATAAAAAAGTGGTCACAAGGACAGGCTGCCATTAAATGCTCTGGATAATCCATGAAGAAGGGTCCTTGGAGTGATCCAAACCCCATGACCATGATTGATATTGGGCTCAAAGTGATTTGTCGTTTCAGCATTGTAGCATAACTGCTGGAGTCTCAAATGAAGTGTACCTGCTGGAATTTTATGGACTGTTAAATCCTAGATAGTGGAGATTCCAAACGCCACAAAGGTAACTGAGCTGCATATCTTCTCTTCACAGGGGTACTGACCATTCCAATGTCAGATCCTTAGTCAGTATTTTAGGTAGTAGACTCAGTCCCAATAGAGGCCAATGGTTGCAGGTGGGAGTTCGGTCCTGGGACTTCCCTTGCTTTCATACTTTATTTTGACCTGGATATAAAGTTAAATATAATTTTTGTGGAAGCAAATATATCTTTTTTGTATTTTAACTACTATGTTACAGAAAAGTTACTTTTAGGACTCTAATTTAACTTGTCACAAAACTCTTGGCATGAAGCAACAAAACATTACACACTAGTCATAAAAATTCTCTAGGGAGAAAAATAATGTCAAATATACATCTAATATATTTTTATTGCAATGAGACAGATACTTGCATTGTAGCCATGTAATGTTATACATATACCAGTATTATATAAGCAGCTGGGTAAGGCAACATTTTGGATTCATGGTATGCAGAGGCATACATAGTCATTACTGTGCCCCTGGAAAAATAACCCAATCTTCGCACTCCTCCCTAACCATTTATCAGAAGCAACACACTATACCTGTGATTTCCTATCTTAACCTCCTTTTATACAATCACCATGACCATGAAAGGCAAAGTCTTATAAACTTAGGGTATGTAATGTTTATTTAATAAATACAATGCTTTACGAAAGAAAATTATTTGCATTTTATATCATGTAAATTCTATACAAAAGTATTGGAATCTTGTGGTCCCCAATTACACTATGTTTTCTGGTAAAAAAACAGAGAAAAGCAATATATGATTGAATTTTGTAGTTGACATTCTTGCAAATAATATTATACCTTGTATTGCTCTTGCTGGTTATAAGTTGAACAGTTCTGCACCAAGTAATTGAGTTCTGTTCCATGAACCCAATCAATGAGACATGCTGTTAAGAGACTGTAGTACTGTATAATAAGAAATGCTTTACCAGTAATATGAATGTGTGTGACTCACTAAAGCATCATTAAAATTTTTGAGTATTCATTTCTTTGGCATTTAGTTACTTATTCCACTGTTTAAAGATCATGATCATGCAATCACAGACATGCATCATGTGTGTATCTGTCTGTGGGTCATGTCTGTGCCTGTGGGTCTGTGTCTGTGCATATGCTCATGCTAAAACCATTATTTATATACCGTATGTGTTATCACCAAACTAAAACAATTATTACTTGAGTTTAATAAATAAACAATTGGTATTGTTCTATAGATACTTCTTATTTTCCTGACAATAGTTTCTCCAGTTACGACAGAGGTTACATTTGAACTGAGAGATTTGAAATGTATGTTTGCAGGGGAGGGGTGGAGGTAGTGTATGACCAAGGGTAGAAATGGATATTCCCAGGTAAATGGTTTAACAAAGGTGAGGGTTCTACTATTTGAAACAAAATAAAGTACCATTACCAGATAAATATAAATCGTATACAATATACTTTTGTGTGAAGACAATTTACAAGTCAAACTATATGTCACTTAAACCAATGCCAATATATATATTGCACATTTCATTTTTGCTTACCATTTTATATTTTGCTCATTCTATAAGGAACCACAGAAAATACATGTTCACAGAATGGGAAAACATTTAGTGTTAAGCTTCATTCTGAACATAGTTTTTACTCAAGGAGTCATAATTTATTCTTGTGTGTATTTTCCTCTGTAATCTATGGCTATTAATTGAAGTGAAATAAATACCCCTTGTTATTATTTCTTTTATTATTCACTGTAATCATTATTACTGATTCTGAACCAGATCCTTATTAGTGAAAATAATAATGAGTTGCTTATAGTACATACTTTCTTACTAAACATATGAGGAAACCTAATTTGAAGTTTTCAACTCTGAGACCAGTATAATAGTATATCATACTGTACATACATTCATTATACATGAGGCTACATATAATCCACATTTCATTACTCCTAATCAATCAAATCACTTTACACTTCTATCACTTTTTTTTTCCTGTCAATCTGAAGGTGAGTGTCCATTAGCTTGCTGAAATAGAGCAGCATAGTGTGACCTACTGAAGTAAAATGTCTGTGAATGGATGCACAACGGTTGATAATGATGGTAGAGTAGAATGGAGTGAGTTACAGTAACAACAACAACAGCTCCATAAGAGCAGCTCTGGACTTCTCTCAAGCCTCCTTGAAGTCAGCGCCATGCCTTGCCCCTCCACTTCACCACCCTAATGGATAGCAGAGATTGTCAGATTTTGGAAATTTTTACCCCCAAAACTTTTCATGGCACTACGGTTTTCACCATTGTGGTATTAAGTGTGTTCAAATACTATACATATTATTGGTTTTGTGTTTACAACTTGATACTCATATGCTTTTAATATTATAGTATTATTAAATATGAATTTTTCCATCGCAACAAATGAAAAATATTATAAATGGCTCATGAATTTGTTACATTTCTGTATGAATATAAGAGTTACTTTTTCATTGAGGGGTTTTCTTCAGGATGTTTTGTCCCTGGGATAGAATTTTGAGATACTGGTATTACAAAAGAGAAACTTTGATATTCCTGTGATGTGCCTATTGCTAACACTTAGCATCAAAAAGATTTAATAATGATGTCAGAGCAATCCAGTTACCAGAAAGACTAACTGAATTTTGCATATTATGTATTGAAAAAGTATTGCTTCAAAAAGCGTAGCCTTTGTTTTCAAAATATATTATTAGTAAATTTACATTTTGGATTTTGTTGTCCACACCATGTCCAAGAATTAATAATATATACATACTTTTCTGACATAAAATATAATTTTTATATAATATTTCTTTTAATTTTTACTTTTTCCTAAGCAAACTTTCACTCATTACAAGTTAGTTGTGGGACACCTCTGACAAAATTCAAAATAAGCAAAAGCTGGTTTAGGCAAAAAATAAAATTAAAAAAATTACCGGTACACACAAAAGGCTGAAAATTAGAACTCTTGAACAACTAGAAAGATACAAAAACACATAAAAACGACATCCTAAATGAACAGACACAATTCAAATCACACATACTATTCGAACATATCACACTGCACACATACAACATCGATCTTTTAAACGATGGCGCGTCACCAAGAACAAGACGGACAGCACTCCTAGTGGCAGCCTCTGACAAAGCTTATAATAAGTGAAAACTGATTCAGGCTACAAGGTAAGAATTTTACATTTTTACCTATGAAAAACTTTGTGTTCCAAGTCAGTAATATTATACTTATATTTAAAAATTATTGTTGTGTCAAGAAGTTAACTAATCAACCAGACAAATTCATATTTAAATAATTTTAAATCTAATAATTTTGGTCTACTTACTGTTTCTGGATCACTGATTTGTATGTTAGGCAAATTATATACTTTGTTTGTGTAATGAGTTTTGAATCCCCAAAATAAACAAAAGTGTTTACAAATTACAAGTGATTTCATAATTTTATGAAGCCTTCCTAAACTGTTGTTTAGGAACAACAAAAAACTGTTGTTTCAAATTTATATTATCTACATTTCATTATTTTAAATGACATACAATGTCTAACAAAAAAAATATATAATTAAATATTAAACACAAATAATGCTATCTCCCATTGTTTAATATAGGTTTTTTTTAAATTTCATGTTAAACAGCATGTAATCTGTGAAATACCAGTATACGCTCCTGATCCCTGTCAGCTTACTCTCTTGAATTTTACATCTATACTCCAACAAAGGCTCATAAATGAATACAATGTTGTGGTTTAAAATTTAGAGCTAAAAGAAGAATGTTGACAGCTTTTATGTATTGACACACTGAAAAATAGCATTATCAATAACTTAACATTGAAAGAACAAACTAACAACAAACAAATAACATATAAACTGCTTTACAAAATCCAAGTCAACAAATAAGCTGGAAGAGTGGAAACCAAACTAACATTCACTTTACATATATATATATATATATATATAGCCTTCAGTTTGTGTAGAGAATTTGAAAAGTATCTATACTAAAAGTAATAAAAGCACAGGCAACACACCAGTAATGAATTAATGGGAAACAAAGAGAAATTAATGGGATGATGATTGAACTAAAACTAAAATAGAACAATTTGAAAGGCACTTTATAGTTAAAACATTAATCAAGTTCATGAACTACACTTTATGATTTTACTACCACTATTACTACTACTACTACTGTTTCTATTAGGCCTACTTCTAGTGGTTTTATACTAATAAATTTTACTAACATTGTAAACAGCAGTATGGTATGTGTTTTTACCCAATGCCATTGTGACAGCAGAACTGAATCATTGCAGTTGTGAGGGAAACTGAGAATGCACTGTACCTAAACTATGAAATCGATTCAAAGCTAGCCCAACTCAACCCTTAATCTCCCTCGTTGGATCTATATTAAATAAATCTGCTCAGATGTCTGGCCAGAGAAGACACAATAACACAAAATGAATGTTTCAAATGTTTAACACTCATGCTGATTTCTTGAAGATGGGGTGGCATGACTTGTATCATAGGTTGATACACCTGTAAGTTGAATCACCAGTTCCTGATAATGCCAGTGTGGGGTGTGATGAATTCCAAGTTCCAAATATATTTTCTATATTGTACATTGTATTTTATGCATTTTTCTATTGTATTTGTACTTCATTTTTTTACAGCCTTGTGATTATGTTACATTTACCTGTAATTATTACAACTTATGTGATTACTATTAATTGAAGTACCTAGTAAATAATATTTCACACCAATACATTAATGCCTTTATAAGTTATCGTTCAGTTATATTAACTCTTACAAATATTTGCATTTATGTCTATTTGTAGGCTTAAATATTTTGGTTTATATATGCCTATACTTAAACACCAATATATGGTATATACGTTCTGGTCTTTATGTGCTGTTTTGAAGAATTAAATATATATATATATATATATATATATAACAGAAAATAGTGACACAAAAACATACATATTCAAAGTAGTATGATGATACCACTTCTACAGTTAAGAAAATAAGGACACTTCACTAGCTGAGAAGGAACAGATTACAAAGGTTGCTAGATTGGAGGCCAAAAGACATTGAGAGACCTGGCCAAATACTGTGGTCAAGATTTTCTATAGAGCACTGCAGACAACTGTGAAAGCTGAGGAAGCATTTGCTAGTGGACAGAATATTTAGGTATTAAGTAGGCAGGCAGGCAGTTCTTTCTGAATAATGCATCCCAATTTTACTTTTATTTTTTCTTGGATTTCGTTGTCCATGATGTGTCTGTTACTTGATTAAATATAATTATTTCACTATGACTTGGAATACAAAACTTTTTATGGGTAAAAACGTAAAAGTTTTACCTTATAACCTTATATCTTCAGAGTTTAACCTCTGAAGAAGCTTTTTAAAAGTGAAAACAGGTTCAGGTTATAAGGTAAAACTTTTACGTTTTTACCCATAAAAAGTTTTGTGTTCCGAGTCATAGTGAAATAATTATATTTTATTTTTTATTTGGAAAAGATAAGATTGGTGGATGCTACTCCTGAAAAAAATTTGTAATTGAAGATTGAACTTTAATTGGCCAAAACCAAAATAGTGCATGTTTTCAGGAAGGCTTACAAAAGAAGAAACTGTAGTTATTTCATTAAAAACATCAAGTTATCTGTAAATAATGCCTCTCTACATCAAGAGAAAAGAAAATCTCAAATAAATGACATTAAAACTGGTTTTGCAACTGTAGGGCTGATTCACATGTACATGAAAGGGATGTTAAAGTAATGCAATGATGTTGTCTTGCTCTGTTGTCAGAAAGAACATGTAAATCTTTCTAACAATAAAGAGTTTTGTGCAACAGAAATGCTCAGAGTATATGAATTAAAATGTTAAGAAGAACTAAATTGGTTATGAAACTGGACATTTAGTAAGGGTGTGTGTGTGTGTGTGTGTGCGCACGCGCGCACGCACAGGCACACAGATGATAATGTTAGTTCGCACACGCAAAGGCACACAGATGATAATGTTACTTAGACATAATTGCTTCTCTAATAATAAACACCTTACTTTGTTGCTCAATATGTTTCAGCACTATTTCCAATAAAAATAACAGTATAGCCAGTATATACCCTACAATCAAGATAAAAAATATCCCTTCAAAATTCTTCATGTTGATTGGTGTACTACTGTGCGTTATAAATTTTGTATCATGATGAACACCACGAGTTGCGTTAGTCTCAAAATGCAATTTTAGTTTCTTCATGAAACCCGTCTGAAGAAATTCTTTCAAAGCCTCATTCATTGGTGTGTACAAGGGTGAGCCAGTTTTCACCAAGAATGGTGTTGAAAATGTTTGCAACAAACAGTCTTCGATGAAATGTACTTTGTAGGTAGGATTCTCATTACTGTACACAACTGAATAAAATTCCATGTGCTGTTTCTCACTAAACACAGCAATATCTCTGTCTCTTTCAATTCTATCAATCACATCTTGGAAACTTGTTGGAGGGAGTATTATAAACTTTTCACTTATTTTATCTATGTCTCTATTTTCATATATTCTTTTCAAAATGTTCAGCATTTGAGGACCACCACCAAACTTCAATGAAGACTCTGCCAGATCGTGTACAGTATGTATATCATCGACTTGCCATGGTATGGTCAAGAAACTCCATAATGTTGCCTGATATGCTGTAGATATTACTAAAACATATGCAAACCAGTGGCACAAAAATACACGTAATGACATTGATCTAGGCTTTATAAAGAGTGGCTGATTCAATACAGTGGCAACTATATAACTTACAATACTTACTGGGCCTCTGTAAGGTCTCTTTTGTCTTAAAACCACATGTATTATCCATAGTACAAGAAAAGCAAATAATAGAATGTTTCCAAATAATATCCATGACAGTAGATCAAATTCATTTATATAACTCATTATGTAAGATCTCCTTTTTCCAGCTCGTTTAGGCAATGCCCACGTATAGCACTCAATTCTGGATTCCTTGCCAAATTGCAGTTTGTTATTTGCTGGAAATGCTAGCCAGGAATAATGGCCTATTGCAAAATCAACAAGTTCATTTTCTAGATGATCTGTTATCAAATCTATGGAATCATTGTAAAAAAACCAGCTGTGTTCTAATGAATTATTATTTGGTGGTAACACACTGGTAACTACTTTAGGCTTAAAATTTAGTTTATGGCTGAACATTGTCAAAATTTCTTTAGTGATTTTAGTGAATGTAATCTCACCACATTTATCAACAACCATTAAAGCATCTGGAGGCTGTCTGTTACCAATACAAGTGATATCACAACCATATAAATTCCAGTACTTCTTGAATGGGAATAAATTATATCTTTTACTGAAATTGCCTTTCACAAATGTATTTACCAATATAGGAGGACCACATTTATTACAATGTGTCTCACTGTAAGGATATGATGTGTACACATGTATTTTGTCTTCTGATGGCATCAACAAAAGAACATCTTCGATTTTGGCATCAAAGAATTGTTTGAACATATTAAACATTTGATCTCTACTGTAGGTTTCATCAGTTATACCAATGAAATATGAATCTTTATCGACATTGGCTAGCATATCATGAAAGGTTTCACCATCTTTTGCAAAGAACACATAAACCAATTTTTCATAGTTAGTTAGAGTCTGTTTTGCTGAAACAACCAAATGTTGTTCATCTATATTGATGACTATTTCCTCCCACAGGTCACTTTCACCTTCATCTTCTGAAAGAAACACAACAACTTTTCTTTCACTATTAACTGATCTCCTTTTGACTATGTGCACAACACAAGAGACAATTTCTAAGTGTTCCTTGGATTTACGCTCAGTGCGGTTTTGCTTTGATATCAAACATGAAATATGAAACCAACCAAATATAGTTAACATTATAAAAAACAAAATACATCTTGCCATTGTATTTTCCTATTCCATAATATGGTTTTAAAAATTGACAAACTATTACAGGTAAAAAGAACCTAGTCCTTTGTTAAACATGCCAAACAGAATCTTTACAATAACTGTGTTGTTGCGTATACACTTATGTTTTTAATTCCACAATTATGGTAACATCTTCTCTTCTGTTATTTCAACAATGAGAGCTAAAAATTAAGCACAGCAGTGTGTAACTATTATAAATCCTCTCAATAAAGACTCACCAACTGAATAACAGTATACGCAGTTTTAGGAAACAAGTCTGTGAAATTCTGATTGCCAAGTCTATTAAACATTTATAACATAATACTGAAATGTATGTTTATATATTCTAGAACTGAATTCAACTTTCAATGTCATATTCTTTTGTGTGTGTGTACTTCAAATACAGTGTCTGGAAATCTAATCAAAGTTATTGGATGTCTTTTGTACAAGGAAAACAAGACATATTATACAAGGAAACAGAGTATTATGAAAACAGAAAGACGTTCTCACAGTCAGTTCAAGAATATGTTACATTAAATATTTGTGTAGCTTGATATTTGAAAATAATACTATTTTAAGGGTAAACTACAAACCATAATCTGGATTCCTGCAGTTTCTTCATGCAAATAATTTTACACTGTATTTCATGAGAGTATAGCTCACTAGTCAAAACATTGGATTTTTAAAGATATTTAAGACGATCACAAGCACAGCAAAGTTGTGAATTAAGCTACAATGTAGAACTGTGTCCATAGACACGTGTCAAACACGCTATGCTGACAGGTCAACTGAACATCTTTAGAAATCAAAACGACAATAATACAATAATGTCACTGGTTTTTTAATTACCACATACAAAGATGTATATACACAACATTAATAAATACATTATTTATCTAATATTTCATGCCACATTGTATCCCTGAATTCTACCACTGTAATCCACACACACTTTCTCCATTTGGGAACAGTGATCAGTTTCAGGTGTTCATAAAAAAATAATTTATAAAAATTGTATAACAAAAATTGTTTAAAATTTTTATTTACAATTTTGTTTATTGTTTTTGTTGTATACACTTGAAGATATTTATTCTGAGTACTGAGTACTCAAAACATTGTGCTTGAAATTATAGCTTTATGATGGTGAAGTCAAATTTGAAATACATTATGATTAATTATATTAATATATTAAATTTATTATTTAATATAATGCTCGTATTATTTGCCTTAAAAGAGAAAATGAGTATACTTAACATTTTTGGATACTGAAAAGACAGAGGCAACTGAATGATGAATAATGTGATTATAAAATAATGTTGTTTATTTTCAGAAAGAAAATACGTAATATTAATATTTCTCATTGCTTACAAAACTTAACATATTCTGCCCTGATATTTTGGCACAATTCCTATTGCAATTTACTATAACCAAGTTAAAACCTTTGTCACAGATGGCACCATACATACTCACTGAGATTGTTTTGTGTCTATAGATTTTACTTGGCTCATGCATGAAAAACTGTTCACAATATCAATCAGTACTACAAGACATACAAAAATATATGAAGGTAGAGGTTGGTTTATAATTTTCTTTTGAAACATGTCCTCACAACTGAAACAGGACAAAATCAAACTTAACTACAGCAGACAAAGACAATATTATTAAAGTATAATTGATGATCTTCATCAATGTACTGAATATACGTATGTGTGTGTGTGTGTGCAGGCACGCATGCACGCATGCAAAATCCACATAAAATTTTGATGTGAAAGCATAAGCTAATGAAATAATATTTATTTCTGTTTATCTAGCATTTATTTTTGTTTCTGATTTTCTTTCTTGTCATATAAAAATACTTTGTGGGATATAATACCACAGAAACAATATACAGCTTGCATACTACATATTTAAATTTTCTAATGTAATATACATAACACCCCACAATTTTTATATTGTCTAACAGAGAACTGAAAAACATATTCTACTGATAGTGATGGAGTGTCATGAAAGAAAATGTAGATAGTGCCTACCCTAATAATTTATAAAATAATTTATTTATACGAAAGATAATTTTTACTTACAAAAGCAGCTACCTAGATTAATTGAGAAGGGTATAAACTAAATGCTAATTCAAAACTAATGTGAATGTGATGCCAAGGAATCATCATGCACACACAGCTATGCATAGAGGAGTCCCATAGACACTTTCGCGCGCGCGCGCGCGCACACACACACACACACACACACACGCACGCACGCACACAGCCTTAATGTGTTCACGTTTAAACTGAGCTTGTAGACATGTCTTCCATCAATCAATACAGCAGAATTCTTGCCTCAGCATAGTGATTGTTATAATTAGGTTTGCAAATCACATTTAATTGTCTCTATATATAGTTATAGACTATAAATAGTATTTAATAATTCACATACAAATTATTTAATAACAAATGTTTAAATGGCACCGTTTAATTGGTATAATCATAATGTTTTGTTGGTTTAAAAGTGCAAAATCTATGCTACTAGTTCCAGCTCGATTGGAGAAGTAATAAAATTTCAGAAAGTTTGGAATACATTGGTTGTAAGAAAATGAAACCTACATTGTTATTAATATTTGATATTTGATGGAAAAGCAGCATCAACCAAAGTGGGAATAGACTTTATAAACAATTCTGAAATAAAGCCATTAAACGAGCCTGTAGCAAAACTACTAGACTAATAAGGATTCCGACATGTTTCACATGTTGGTATGTAACAAAATTAAGCACTGTTTGTCCAAAACCATCTTGAAATCTAGCAATGTAGCACAACAAAAATGTTGAAGAACAAATAATATTAGGATGACCATTCATTGGTCATCTATGAACGAAAACGTTAAGCTCTCTGGAGCAACAGTGAAAACAAGTGGTCTGCTACTTATATATCCCTAACTTATTTTGCCACTCTTCACTAATGCTGCTAAGTCTTATACCACTTTTCTAGCAGAGTAATAACTGAATGTATCTAGATGTATGTATAACGAAATAAACTTCTACTTGGGACGTGTAAGCATTCATGGTAGTTGCCTTAACAATCTAAATTCGATCTTAGATTAAAAAGAAATCTTTTCATGTAGGAAAAGATTAAAAGTGAGAATTTTTTAATCTACCTGTTGAAACACAATTTTGGTAGCATGCTGAATATCAAGCTGCTATTTGCTGCAGTAGCATACCACATCAGCAAAGTATTTATTAGTTAGACTATGATAATTTAGTATGCTAATTAGTGGGAGGATAATTCTCCTCTACCATACCATGTTATAAGCTTGCCCAAAATCAATAACAGATGTTATGTACTTGTCACTGTACAACAAGCTGTTGATAACAATAAGCTATTGAGTTAATCATAAGCTTGTATTTTCTTGTTTTTACTTTTCACACTAGCGGATGTTTGGAGACAAAAGCTTTCACGTTGACCACTATGGTTATCTCACTATATCATGCAGTATTCTGTTTTATATATAGCACACAGTGACAGCGCACTACATGCTGCATGATGACTGGTGAACTGTTATTTCTATCCTTTAATTGCTTATGTGATCTTGTGAAAGTGCTATGATAGGTGGTAGCACACTTACCAAATATAATTAAATGTTTACAAACTAAACTATGATCAATTTTCATGCTATCTTTAGCCATTGTTATTTAACAAGTGCATAACAGTCATTGTGCATGAATGCAAGTAGATTCATATTGCAACGTTACAAGTATTATAAAATAAATGAATACTTGACCATGTACCCAACATAACTATAAAGTGTAAACACTGGCCAGGTCGTAGGATTTTTCTGCTCGTTGCGTTAAGTATATGTGGTTGCACAATAAACAAAATTTTACAAAGAGGAGTGAGACATTGATGACATGAAATAATTAATTACAAAACACACCGCCCTGGGCAAATATATGTATTGTTGCATATATTCCCTAGGTGGGTTTACATATAATTTGAAATGTACTTTATAATTACAATTACATCTTATCATCTACATTACAATTGGTTTTAAAAACTCCTTATAAAAGTAAATATTTTTTAGCAATATGTAAGAAACACCCTTTGTGGTGGGCAACAAAATTCTTTCCCCCTATACAAACAGTACTTACATCCTGATATTGTTATACGTCGAGACACACACTAGGTGTTGTACTTTTGTCGGCTTATATTTCCTTCTCCCTATGGATCGGCTCTCGTCATAATAGACTCACTGGCATTACACTTGTTCCTGTGCATAACAATGATCATTGTACTCTAGTGTACTGTTGTTATGCGTTTTACATTTCTTTCGTTTGTAGTAGGTTGGAGGGGTTCCTCCTTGGTCTCTCTCTCTCTATCTTGGTATGAAGTTATTTATACGTTATTTCAACGGTTCAAATTTAATTATAACTAATAAGGATATTGTGAGTGTGTAAAAATTACAAAAACGTCTATTATGGAGGAGATGAAAAATTATTTATTATACACACAAATATTGTTTTAAAGGTGTATATTG
This sequence comes from Magicicada septendecula, assembly GCA_034769895.1. Taxonomy (NCBI): domain Eukaryota; kingdom Metazoa; phylum Arthropoda; class Insecta; order Hemiptera; family Cicadidae; genus Magicicada; species Magicicada septendecula. The sequence goes on along the minus strand of CM068376.1, from coordinate 166,286,515 downwards.
TATTATAAATTGTCATGTATTGATAATAGTAATAATAGTTTGTATTGTTCGATAATATAAATAGATTTTATTTGGTTGCTGCAACGTCCTCCTCTCCTCTCGTCGCTCCCGTCCTGGCGTCCTCTTCTTCAGCGTCACTCCTTCCTGGTGTCCTTTTCGTCCTGGCGTCCTCTTCGTCTTGTCGTCCTCTTCTACGGCAGGCGGCTCCAGCGGCGATGTTTCAATGAGTCTCGTTGTTATTATGTTTGACTGCTAACATTAATTAGTTTCTTCATAAATTGTTCACTCACAATGATTATAAATTTCACTCGTACAGTTTATGATTAATTTATAGTTTATATTTTCTTAATCTCAGGATTAATATGGGTATTAATTAATGGGATGTATTAAACGTACACCTTCCATGATATCTTGAAGTGTCTTTAAATTCTCTAAGCGGATATCTTAACCTACACGAAAACAGCACTATATTATATTATAAATTTTATCTAAATATTTTACCCACTCGGTTCTTAACGCTAAACATCGTTAAGAATTACCAAGGTTTATTTTATATATGATATTTCTATGCTCGTAAGAGAACAACTCTCTTCACCGGGCACAACTTCCCCTTGCAGATGCTAAAGCAGAACTGTGTCCATCCTAACTCTACAACGAATGAATCTTACTGAATTTAGTGTATTTTGATTGGCTAAGCCCAAGTCACATGATTGATGGAACAAACAGATATACGAATTTTCTGAAAAACTTTGTATAATTTAGCAAAGGCCTGCATGGAAATTATCTACGAATTTTATTACCCTATCATTGATAAGATTTACAATTGCGTTTTTCTTCACTTAAAAAAACCGTATTTCTAAAATAGTTATGAATATCAGAGTATACACAAATTGAAGCTATATACCTAAATAATTCCTTGTCAAAGTTTCACGTCAATCGGTTTACTACCACTGAAGCTATAGCGATCACACTTTATCACACCCGCACACGCGCACAAAATCACAAAAAAAATACATGACAATATAGAACACCTTTTTATGAAGAGTTTGGTATACCCTACATGCTTATCCATTTCTAAGTACAAAACTTACGGCTAAAAGACAAAATACTACATAAAACAAATTTAAACAAGAAAATGCTCGTCATCCATGTGCTTTGATACAAACAGCATAGCTTATCATCCTGTGTTCCGTTGCAATATATATATATATATATATATATATATATATATTGCGATAGAACACAGGCTCATGATAAGCAATGAACTATGTCTTATGCATGGGTGACGAACATTCGCATGTTTAAATTTGTTTCATGTTCAAATTGTTTTTTTTTTAGCTATAGTTTTTGTATTGTATTACCGATAAGAATTTAGAATAGGTCAATCTCTTAAAAATTGTATTCGTCATTTTTCTATGTAATGTGTTTGTGAAAGTGTGTGCGGGTGCGCGAGTTATTAACGTTTTTCTATTGTGTCCGTTATAATTATCCGATTTACATGAGGCTTGAACAAGACACAAAATTTAATATTAGCTACAATTTCCCTGTATTCTGTGATCTTCAAATAACTGTTAAATGTGAATTTTTGTTATATGAAATCTCTATTTTAAACTCACTCAGGCGTGAAGTAATAAAATCCCAGATAATTATCTGTGCAGGCTTTGCCAATTTCATGCAAAGTGTTGCATGAAGAACCATTAGTGCCGTGTGCATATTTATCATGTGACCGATAATTGGCCAAGTAGAACGCAGTAAAATCATTGAAAATTGTCTGTTGCCATGTGCAGATCAAGGGCAGTTCATCTTGAGAATTCGTCTAGTAAACGTGCGGTCCGCGTTCAAGAAGTTTCTCTTGCGTGAACACGTAAACAGTGCGAAACGTGTACTAAAACTTGGAACTCTGTGTGAGTTATTCTACAGACCCAAGTAATTCAGTTGTAATAAATAATATTGTGATTTACAAGTATCCGTGTTAGTCAAGATAACCTCATAGGGAGATCTACCGACCGCGGTAGATCTGGTGACGCGAGGACATTTGTAGGCTAGACGTGCCGGATGGTGTACGCAGGTACACCGCTTTTCATTAAACACCCACGTTACACCTTGAGATACGTAAATAAGCTATAACAATAGTAAAACATTTTAAAAACCTTTAACAATCATAATCAGTGTTATCGCAGCGAGGCAGTGTTGCAGTTCGTCGAGCAAGTTCAGCGTGTGTATCATCAGGACACCATCCCATCAGAATCCACGAGAGAAGGACACGTGAGATATACGCATCGCCTTCAGCCATCTCGCCGCATCAAATTGGAATATCTTAACTCAAGTAACAAATTCAGATCTGAACTTTATATAAACTGTTTTCAAACAATATTTCAAAATTCATAATATTTGTGTATGTTTAAAAATATATCGTATGAACTATTATTCAATTGGTGTGCAATAAATAATTATAATACCTCCAATATAGACTTGTTGATTTATAAAACACACACCATAATCCTATGCGCAAGAATTAATTCAATTGTGTTGTCGCATAGTAATAAATGGAGCTAGCCAACTAGTGGCACGATTAATTTAGTAATTTAAGTAATATTTCTAAATTTTGTATAAACTAATTTTGTGAACTTTTATTTGTGTGTGTTGTTCATTTCTTTATCAGAGAATATATATCTTATGTTTGCGTATTCTCGGGTATATGTTAGACTATATGAACAGTTTATCAGTAGTGTATTGGAGGTTGGATTATTATTTGTTTATGTTAGAATACGTTTGTTTACATTAGATAATATTGGACTGCATACTTTAAACCGTATAATCTGAACATTCTTAACAACAATAATCCTGTTAAAATAATAGTTGACGTTCCGATAAATAAGGAAATTTTAATATTTGTAAGATTTATAATATAAATTGTCAAAATGACGGAGTCTCAAACTCCAGCAATGGATATGCAAACAACATTGGCCGCGATTTTGCCTAATATGCAAACGATGCGCGAGGAAAATAAATCGGCTAAAGAGGACGCGATTAAACAGAACAAAGCACTTCGCGATGAAAATAAAAAAATCTTTACCGCGGTGCACGACCAGGCCAAACAGAACAAGCAACTGGTGGAAGCCACGGAAAAACGGATTGGCGAGAAGGTGGAGGTAATCCGCGCCGACATTGAAACTGCACTCGAAGTAAATAATTCACGTATCAGCGAATGCGAGGCAAAGATTACCGACATCGAGGACAAGGTTGTGCAACATGCTTCCACGGTAAGTGAGTTGGTGGCAGAACAAGATCTACGTATCCAGGAGTTGAAACAACAACTATCACGACTCCAAAATACGTCATCAACAGCTAATCATACAACCTACATCTGCAAAACCTTAGACGATACGAATTTGCAGTTGAAATTTTTCGGCCGCGATACCGAAAACTCCATCCTCTTCATCAAGAGCTGCCAGCGCGATATGGAAGCGATAGGGGACACCTTGAGCGAAGCGGATAAGTTTAATTATGTAGTGAGGAGGTTAAAAAGTACCGCAGCGGAATGGTTCACTATTGTACAGGATAAAATTAGTACCTATGAAGATCTGGTGAGGCACTTCAAGGCTAGGTATTGGAATAGTTAAATACAACGGAAAATCCGAATACAGCTGGAATTTGGTAGTTATTCCAATATAAAGGGTTCAAAAGAAAATTACCTAATCCAGTTGGTATCGCGGGGCAAATATCTAGAACCACAAATAGCGGAACCAGAGATGGTCAACAAATTAGCACACCATTTTGCGCGCGGTATCCAAATTGCAGTAATCACGCAACGATTAAAATCCTTGGAAGAATTACTCCTTTTTTTGACAAAATGGGAACATGTTGACAGCCAAAACAGTGGCAATAATAATAGTGAACCGCCGCGTAAACAATTCCAGCCTCAACCACAACAAAAACAACAACAACAAAGTAAAAATAAAACAACTTTTCAGAATTTTAATGCACATAAAGTATCAGATATTACTGAAGTAAATTCAAATGAAGAGCAGCAAAAAAACGAGTAAGGTTGCACGGCGTGAGTCCGTGCAACAAAGTAAAAAGCACAAATAAAATTACAAAAAAGAAAACAATAACAAAAAGAAGTTCAATAGATCTAATGTTAATAAGTCTAATTATAAAGATATATACGTTGTGTCAGGCCTATATCCTGCTGAAATTAGAGACGATTTAGTTTATAGTAAAGACCGACCGAAGTTTCGGTTTCGGCCAGTTTCTGCCAAAAATACTGGTTTCGGCCAAAAATTGGCCGAAACTTCGGCTCGGCCGAAACTAGCGTTCGTGAGTTGTCGGATGAAGTCGGGTCATGTTCGGATCGGATTCAGTCGCCTATACCGCTTGACCTCAGTTCGCCGGCCGGCGTTTAATTGTTAGGTGTACTGGTTGAAGTACCCGTACTGGTGATAAAAAAACTTGTGTACGACGTCATAGTGGGTACCGACACGTTGAATAAATTGCAAGCCACTATTGATTTTGCTAACAGAACGCTGAAATGTACCATCCAAGACAAGTTACACACAATTAAACTCGGGCGCACGCACGACAATATCGAGCAATGTCAAAGCTCGAGTCGCATACTCAAGCCACACATTACTTATGTTGATAAGATAACGGACAACAAGCCTACCCGCAATAGTCAGATAACCCAAGATAAACAAAGGCAGTTAGACGAAATTTTAAATAAATACAAATCAATTTTTGCCAATAAACACACGGTTACTAACGTATATGAACACACGATACAGGTCACCGACGAAAATAAATTTGTCAGAAAGACCTACCCCATTCCGTTTCATTATCAACAACAAGTTGATGAGGAGGTTACCAAGATGTTAGAAAGTGGTATCATCGAACGCACCGATAGTAACTTCTTAAACCCTATGGTTATACTTAAAAAAAAAATAATAATGATGTTAGAATATGCTTAGATATGCCCAATCTTAACACGATTACGCAGAAGTGTTACGATTGCGCACCCAATGCGGAAAATTTATTTGTCAAATGTCAAGGGGTAAAGTATATGTCCCGCCTCGACCTGAAAAGTGGGTTTTGGCAGATACCTTTAGCTAAGGAATCCCGCAAATACACTGCATTTCTATACAAGAACAAGTGCTACCAATTTAAGGTAGTTCCGTTTGGATTGGTAACCAGTTTAGCCGCTATGCTTAAGTGCCTGGAACTTGCGTTAGGTCACGAAGTGGAAGATTTCGTCAGTGTATTTGTCGATGACATCCTTATAATATCCAGATCGTTTGAGGAGCATCTCCAACATCTTGAGATCGTCTTCCGCAAATTAAGGGATGCTAACCTAGCCCTTAACTTGAAGAAGTGTGAATTTGGTAAATCACGGATAAAGTTCCTTGGGTATATAATTTCAGCGAACGGGATAACCACTGATCCTGAAAAGATACAGGCCATCACCGATTTCCCAAATCCAAGGAAACCGAAAGACATCAGGGCGTTCCTTGGTTTAACAGGATACTTCCGACGTTTCACACCTGAATACTCCAAGACGATTGAACCGCTACTGGAATTGTTGAGGAAGAATACAAAGTGGAGGTGGGAGGAGTGTCACGAGCAGGCTTTCATCGCCACCAAAGAACTATACAGCAAAAATCTACATGTATTTCACCCTGAAAAGGAAGGCACATATGTGCTAAATTGTGATGCTTCTGATTATGCTATTGGAGGAATACTTTACCAAAGGAACAACAAAGGTGAGCATAAAGTCATCGCGCACATAAGTAGGTCGTTAAAAGGGGCGGAAAGAAACTATTTCACTTCAGAAAAGGAGATCTTAGCGATAACATATTGTCTCGGTAAGTTTAGATATTACCTTGTAGGCCAGCTTTTTGAAATTCTGTCACACAACCAAGCGTTATAATTTATGTTGCGTTGTAAACTTGCTAATGCACGTATATCTAGATGGATTATGGCAATCCAAGAATACGATTTTTCAATCAAGTACTGCTAGCCAGCGAAAATAAAGCTGCTGACACACTTAGCAGGTATCCACCGGTGAGTGAAGAACGGCATTCGTCTACCAATAATGAGGTTCAGATTCTGGCCATAAGATACAAACTTCACGAGGATTTGAAAAACCGATTAAAAAACATAAGTTCTGAACAGCAGAGTGACTGCAAGTTAAAAAGGATTAGCGACGAGATTCGGGTGCATGAAACCCCCAAATATAAAATCCATCAAGACGTATTATACAAAATCGTCAATGGGGAATGGAAAATAATGGTACCCGATGCCCTCGTCGAGGATTTGACGTGGATATGTCACGAAAGCTTGGCACATGCCGGTGCGTATAAATGTTACCTGGCTATGCGTGAGGATTTCGTCTGGTTAAATATGGCCAGAAAAGTGAAGGCCATCTTATGCACATGTCACATCTGCCAAACCGCTAAGTACCCGAACCAGCATACTCAAGTAGGAATGGGCAACATTGTGGCCAAAAACAAAAATGACCTTGTTTGTATTGACTTTTTAGGCCCACTCCCGAATGCATCTCGGGGTATGAAAAATCTTGTGGTTTGTACTGATGCTTTTACAAACACACTAGAGTTTATACGCCATTGGGAGACCGACAACAACAGCGGCGTTAAATACAATCCTAAATAAATACATCCCGAAATATGGTCCAATAAAAAAAATCTTATCCGACCAAGGCAAGCAATTTACCAATACAAAGTGGCATTCTGAGATGGCTAAACATGATGTCCAGACAGTGCTGACAGCGATCCGGAGACCGCAAGGCAATCTCGCCGAAAGGGTCAATAAGGAATTAGGGAGATTATTCCGCACGTATTGTAATGTGAACCAGAGTAAGTGGCCGGAATACCTCGAGGTTTTCGAGACGTCCATAAACGGAAATTACAATACAACAACAGGATATACCCCTAGCGAGCTTCAAACCGGAAAAATGCCAGGACGTATCTGGGAAGGTTACATCAAACGAATAGCGACTCAGAATGTACCAATACCCAATGAAATAAAAAAAATAGAAGCCAGACGCCGCATTAAAAAATGTGCGGAAAAGCGTACAGAACAATTTAATGCTGAGCATAAACTAGTGAGTTTTAAAACTGGTGAAAATGTACTCTTGCGTGCCTTGAATGTGGAACGTACGGAAGACAACACGGCAGCTAAATTTTTTAGGCTGTATAACGGTCCTTACGTGCTATCCGAACAGGTGGGGAAAAATACGTTCATCCTAACTAACCCCAATACAAACCGTACAATTGGCAAATTTCACGCTTCATCACTAAGGAAATATTATGTTAAAGATGATTAAGGGAATATACCAGGATATATTTACATCAATGTAAAATATTCATAGTAAGAATACATGCTCATGTTGAATAAGTCTGTGAACGAACGATTGTATACAATAGAGATAGTGAATGACGTCAGAAGTGCACGCTTATCTGTTTGGATTGTAAACGCTAACCACGTGTACGTGTTTATGTTTACTTGTCAATGTTAACCACGTGTATACGTATCTGTCAAGATGACAGTTATGGAAGGCGAGAATTAGAAGTTGTTTATTTATTTTGGGTTTGAATTATTAGGTTAATGTTTTATTATTTTATTATTAGGAATTGAACATTGTATAAAAAAAAGGAAAAGTTAAAAATTTTTTTTTACACGTGGTGAGGGTTAATCCTGCCATAGAACACAGGATCATGATAAGCAATAAACTATGTCTTATGCATGGGTGACGAACATTCGCATGTTTAAATTTGTTTCTTGTTCAAATTGTTTTTTTTTTAGCTATAGTTTTTGTATTGTATTACCGATAAGAATTTAGAATAGGTCAAACTCTTAAAAATTTTATTCGACATTTTTCGATGTAATGTGTTTGTGAAAGTGTGTGCGGGTGCGCGAGTTATTGACGTTTTTCTATTGTGTCCGTTATAATTATCCGATTTACATGAGGCTTGAACAAGACACAAAATTTAATATTAGCTACAATTTCCCTGTATTCTGTGATCTTCAAATAACTGTTAAATGTGAATTTTTGTTATATGAAATCTCTATTTTAAACTCACTCAGGCGTGAAGTAATAAAATCCCAGATAATTATCTGTGCAGGCTTTGCCAATTTCATGCAAAGTGTTGCATGAAGAACCATTAGTGCCGTGTCCTTATTTATCATGTGACCGATAATTGGCCAAGTAGAACGCAGTAAAATCATTGAAAATTGTCTGTTGCCATGTGCAGATCAAGGGCAGTTCATCTTGAGAATTCGTCTAGTAAACGTGCGTTCCGCGTTCAAGAAGTTTCTCTTGCGTGAACACGTAAACAGTGCGAAACGTGTACTAAAACTTGGAACTCTGTGTGAGTTATTCTACAGACCCAAGTAATTCAGTTGTAATAAATAATATTGTGATTTACAAGTATCCGTGTTAGTCAAGATAACCTCATAGGGAGATCTACCGACCGCGGTAGATCTGGTGACGCGAGGACATTTGTAGGCTAGACGTGCCGGATGGTGTACGCATATACACCGCTTTTCATTAAACACCCACGTTACACCTTGAGATACGTAAATAAGCTATAACAATATTAAAACATTTTAAAAACCTTTAACAATCATAATCAGTGTTATCGCAGCGAGGCAGTGTTGCAGTTCGTCGAGCAAGTTCAGCGTGTGTATCATCAGGACACCATCCCATCAGAATCCACGAGAGAAGGACACGTGAGATATACGCATCGCCTTCAGCCATCTCGCCGCATCAAATTGGAATATCTTCACTCAAGTAACAAATTCAGATCTGAACTTTATATAAACTGTTTTCCAACAATATTTCAAAATTCATAACATTTGTGTATGTTTAAAAATATATCGTATGAACTATTATTCAATTGGTGTGCAATAAATAATTATAATACCTCCAATATAGACTTGTTGATTTATAAAACACACACCATAATCCTATGCGCAAGAATTAATTCACTTATGTCGCAATATATATATATATATTATAACAATACAAATACAATTGTTTAATATAATTAATTTTGTGAAGCCCCACGTTCTTTGGGACGCCAAAATTATACAACGGTACACATTGCTGTATTTAATGTAATTTTAATTGGTGCTGTGTAACTCATATAACTCATATAACATTTATATATAACATTACTAACAACGTGTAAGTATAATTGGGGTTCAGGTGTAATTATAATAAGAGTAGTGCTTTTATGAATCGTAATATGTTTTCATTTATTAATGCAAACACACATAATAAAAATAATAATATTATAGTAATACTTAATTCGCCATAAGTTATTCATTATCTATGTTTTCAATGTTTCTTTGCTTGCCGTATTCTCATCACAAAAATAGATTTTATATCTTTGATATTATATTATGTAATAACAGTTATACAATTCTAAGTAAAACATTTCTTCCTTATATTATAATTTCTCGACTACTCAGTCTGAATGTGTGCTTTTTAAATTTGTTAATACATTCTTATTCTATACTTGACATACCTTTTACGGCTTTATAATCATTTTAATACAAGTAATTGATTATTTCCAATTACTTTACTTTATGTGCTTTCAATAAAAAGATTTAAATAAATTAATTAATTGTTAATTCTCCAAGCAAGGATTTAAAATATCTTTACGTAGACTGTTCATTCATTAAAGAAAAATCATAAAAAATATTCTGATTACACGTAAATTACATTCTCTTATCTCTATCTACATAGTTATTCTTTAATTTTAAAAATGTTTTTTATTAAAGTCTTTCAATGTTTTTATTCTTTGATAATTATAAATTGGTTTTTCGTCACCTTAAATTCTGCAGATTGTCCCATGTCCTTCAGTGATCCATCGGTCCGCTCCTCCTGGTCCTCTTGTCCTTCCTGGTCTCACTGCTCGTTCTCCCGTCTCTCGTCCTTCATGGTACATCGGCTGCTGTAGATTGCAATGACGTTTTGCTCTGGATCGATTGCTGTTGTGATAGAACCGTCTCTAGTGCTCTGTGTCTCGTTCCTCTGCTAGAAGTTCTATCGCTATCTGTCTACAGTTGATGTACTTAGTTGTAGACTGCTCGTAGACGTCCGACGATTTTATTGTTACGGTACTTTTTATTTATTGTTTTTCATTACCACTTGAAATCAAAACATTTCCCGTAACACTTTATAGTTAAGATATAAAAGTCTTGTTGATGTTAGACATAGCGTCTAACTTTGTCCAAAGTAATTTTGTCTCAGACGGACATAGCGTACCGCCACGACTGAAGAATGTTAGAAGAGAGAGTTTGGCTCTCCTGGGCTCGTATTTATATCCACCAAGAAAACCACACTTGTTGGGTTAGGAATAAGCATGTCAAAAATTGTCCATGGCTTGAGTGCCCCCACTCTCGTCTCATTTCACATATTCGCACTTTTTTTTGCCAATCGCACTGTTTAGTGCGGATTTCAAGGGGATCTAATAATGTCTAATTTAATTATACACATGATATGTAATTATCACAATGATCGCATCATTAGTGTAATTATTATGCTTTAAAAATCGCACAGAATTCGCACTGATTGTCCGAATTACGTAGAATTCGCACTGCACATGTGTCTGACTTTTACGCATTTTTAGAAGTTTTTACATTTTTTCTAACATTTATGGTTTGCTTAAAATTAAATATACTCTTCATTTAGCATTTACTTGGGGTGAAGTTGCAAATTTTCAGGCTCAAACAGGCTTCACGCACACCCTCTATTTACTTGTGTACACGCTTACAGCGGTAATCGCGTGATATTTCTTGTTGATTCCTGTTTGAAAGCCATCTTCCAATTTCACACTTGCTCGTCTATTACATATTATTAAAATTAAATTAAATATTTATTTATTTCATATATGCGCATTACAGTCTATGCTTTTATTGTCGCAATATATATATTATAAAGTTCTTTGCTTGCTCTTATATTTATTTTTATTAATATAAGGAGATAAATGGTTGATTTGTGAAGTGACCTACCTGCTATGCGTTCTTGCGACTTCTTCCGACTAAGGGCGTAGGAGTTTGTGTTTTGAATTCGCAAGTAGGTTAATTCAGGTGTGCAAAGTACTGTTATAGTTACTTTGAATAGTTTTGTGATGTTGGTAGGCTTTGTAGTGCAGCAATAAAAATACGGTGATGGATAAAATTGGAGTTTATTACTCTAATAGGACATATGTATGAAAATCTTATAACTAGAGCAATCCTTACATACTAAACAGTAATTTGTATCTTGTACGATGTTTTCTGAATGGGTATTAGCATTCAGAAGACGAGCTTATTATTTTCAATTGATACGAGTTATATTTTTCATTAATTTCAAGAAGTTAATTTTAAAACAATTTAATCTATGGAATTTTCAATTCTTTTGTACTTTCGTACGGATTTTATTACTTTAGATGATTTAAATACTCTGAAAATAAGTTAGCTGTGAATCTAGTTCAACGTGCTTTCATTTACTTGCGATTGTTTCACGTATACTGCAGTATAGGTCTCTAAGTAATTTAATGTTAGTATTTATCTAGCGCTTGTTATATACGTCTAATTCTTATCTGTTGATTATTACTTAAGCTTATAGGTGTTATCCAGATTATCACAGTATGAATGTATTTTATTAATCTAGAGTATCTGTTTTATTGGCATCTGAATCAATTTAGTTTTACAATGATTTAAAAGAAAAAGAATAACCTTTTGAGAAGTTTATAAATTATATTTGTCTTCCCTTGTTCTGAAGATCCTGATGAGGTGCTCCCGGGGTTCCTTGGTTTTCCTGGTCCAATCTGTTAGTGGCGATGATTTCCTCTGCGTCTTGGGTTCCACGGCTAAGAGTTCGGGAATCAGCAACACTCAGCTCCTTCTGCAACTGTTGATGGTTTAACGTCTGTAGTTTTAACTGCTGCAACTGCGTCAGGCCCCTCGGTCCGGTATACGCCGCACTCCTGGTTTGTGTATCTCGCCCTGGGTTGCGCTCCGCTTCATCAATTCTTCAGCTTGTACCACGTACTAGACGGCCTCGTTCTGTTGTACTCTCGATGTGTCTTCACGTATTATATAACTGATCTCTTTACATGCGTAAGTCAACAGGTTAATGTTTTGAGCTGTACGCTTATTTGTTGAAAAAAAAGTAAGAGTATCGTAAGTATACGTCTTCACAGGACGAGTCGTTACAGTTGAGTGACTGTTCAGCCCGAATCTAACGGTTCGTTCAAATTTTTAGAATAATTTGATTGGCTGAGACACCCTCCTTCTCCTTGTAATTCAACTCACCTCACTTGTGTGAACGAAAATAATTCTCACAGTTTGAGAATTGTTATTAGTCTTAATATTCTGAAAAACACCGGATTTCAAATGTCGGACAGGATGTCCTGTTGCAATTTATATTGCGATTATCTTGGCTGCAAGCCAAATTATGCTTATTCTAGAATATACATCTCATTGGTAGTTTTTATAACTATGACATATTCAAAGCTCTACCCCGTAGCTCACTCACTAGGGGAGTTATTAAATAAAATTAATTATCTCTTTTAATCTTTAATGATATGAACTGAAATTTGCACACCCTATTACTAATATTTCGATAAACATTTTGGCTATTTTGATTTTTACCTATATTTATCGGTTTCCGAAATATTAATAATTTAAAATTAGGGCTTGTCCCTAATTGTTATAACTGTATGTGGTTACGTAATGCCACCAGACGCTGCCGTTGGTCGCTATACAATTCATTTGAACGCTCGCTACTCCACGTGGCGTGATTGTAACGGTTTAAATTTATTTTAACATTGATTTTCAAAACTCTTTACATATAACTCCAAATCTTTGAGATTCGGTTAAGTTATAATATATATATATATATATATAGGCCTATATGTATGAACTAGCATTAAGAGAATCAATTGTACTACAAAGTTTTATACTTACCTAAAGGTCGAAAACTCAACACAACTGAACAATACGAAATATATAAACACCACACAACACAACCAAACAACATACTCAACGATCAATTACAATATAAATCACATACACTTTTTGACACAATTTTACAAAAAACAAACATCAAGTTGAACCACTGCGCCAATCCCCTTCCTCCACACACCACCCCCACTACACCTTCCACACAAAAACCGTTACGAAATGATGGCAGTCTGACTAAAAGCTGAAGAAGGCGGATACGTAAGCCGAAACGCGTCCGACGAAAAAAGTAAGTTTTCACAAGAAAAAGTTCATTTTTAGATAAGTGTTAGTACTGTGAAAGAAGAGATGAACAATCAAGACAACTACAAAGTTTTGTTTTTCTCTCTCTCACTTCTCCGCCCTTACCTGCATTCGGAGGGTCAGTTGCATTACAACACCTAGTTTTTCCCTCTCTCACCGCTCCGCCCTTATCTGAATTTAGAGGGTCAGTTGTACTTTTATATTTGTACTTGGTGTGAAACATGTGTTCGGACTGTGTGAGTAAAATTAACAATTCTTCAACGGTTTTAATTCCTTGTGTGTAAATAGCTAATCTAATATCTCTGTGAAAGTGATGTGCTAATTTAAGTACCAATTCGTGTTGTGTAAATGTGGGTCTTAAATGTTTGTTCTCCTGCACTAGATTTATGACATACTCCTCGAAGGCAAGTTTACCATTTTGTTGATATTTACCATATTCTAATTGGTCTCGTATTTGTTTTGCATGTGAATATTCCAATAGCGACCTTCAAAGGAGTTTTTAAATTGTTCGTAAGTAGTTAAATTATCTCGAACAATAGTATACCGTGCAGCAGAATCTTGGAAATGTTTACTAACAAAATCAATGTTCTCTTTATCAGTTAAAGCATTTATTATTAACTCCATTTCTTGTTCACAGTTCAGTAAGAATTCAATTGGATTGTCTCCCTTTAATCCTTTGAAGACTAACAATTTTGTCCTTTCATCAATCTGTGTTGGATAGACTATCACCTGCATTGGTCCCCTCTTCAATTCCATTTTTAGACGTTCTACTTCTCCATGTAGATTTTTCTTTAGTATATATTTATTTCACTTGAATATTCCTTTGTGGTTTTATTAGACTCTACTATGGCAGTTTCCAACATCATTGTTCTGGCTTCCAAATCCTGTGTCTTATTGATGTTTTCATGTACTTGTTCACTGACTGCTTTTATTTTCATACCCTGCTCCTGCTTTGATACTATAAACTTCTCATTCCAGTGTTCAGCTAATTGTTTCACACTATCTTTTATTTCTTTTGACCATTCTGCTTTATATTCTTTAAATTTATTTTAAATCTTTAAAGCTTGTTTGTTCAGTGACTGTTCTACTCTAGCTTCTAATACTTCTATTCTGGTATTAGATTCTTCGAGTTTTGTAGTCATTTGCTCTTAAACTCTTTGAATTCAGTTCTAGATTCTTCATTAGACCTTTTTAATTCTACATTGGACTTTCTTATTTCATTGAATTCGGCTTTAGATTCTGCATTATTCTTTTTTTAATTTTTCATTATTCTTTTCCATTTGTTCCTGGAGACTTTTCAACATAGCCACAAGATCAAATCCTTTCAATGGTTCAGCCATTTCGTTGTATTATAAAAAAATTTAAATTCGTTGTTTATAATACTGATTATTGGTAAACCGTAACTCTATTGGTTTTTTATTTAATATTATTTATTTACGTTTTTATTATTATTATTATTATAACTTATCTCATGCCAACAATTTCTCTCCTCTTTGAATTTTGTTGAGCACCAGTTATGAAATACACAAAAATAGTAAAATTATAATACAATGTTTAAAGACTATACCATAATATTAATAACAATAATAATACAATGGGCTCACTCTCGTGCCTATTTATTATATTTCCTAATATTAAATATCGAGCCACACGTTGGCTGCGCCAATTTATTATGCAGCGTTACAAGTATTATAAAATAAATTAATACTTGACCATGTACCCAACACAACTATAAAGCGTTAAACACCGGCCAGGATGTAGGATTTTTGTGCTCGTTGCATTAAGTATATGTGGTTGCACAATAAACGTAATTTTACAGAGGAATGAGACGTTTATGACATGAAATAATTAATTACAAAACATACCGCCCTGGGCAAATATGCAAATATATGTATTGTTACAATATATATATTGTAAGGTAACAGGTTGTTAGCCTAACCAGACTTGCAGAAAAGAATGCTCCATTAGTGATTAATATATATTTATTGTCTCTTTCTTTACAGTAACGTGTACTAAAAATGTTTCTTGTTATTTTAAACAAATTATACAACTTTGAATGTTCAAATCTTCTTTCGAACTTTTAATTGAAATAAATGTTTCTTTATTTAAAAAGTGATATAATTATGAATGTTCAAAACCTTTTTTAACAAAATTATAATTGAAATAAAAGTCTTCTTTAATTTAACAACGATATACTTGGCAAAATTCAGAAAGTTTTTTTCTTTTGAAAGCTTTACTAGTGAAACAAATTTAGTTTTATATTTTGGCTTTCCTGCTTTGTCGTCTTCGTTGTCGTCCCGGTCGAAGATCTCGGTCCAGGTCTCCAGCGATCCGTCGTCCGTGATCCACGTTCCAGCCACCGCCTCCAGGAATTGCCTTGCTCTAAGTGTCCGTTTCAGCCACCACGATCAGCAAACGAAGCCCAGGAAAGGTAGTAGACGATCTCTTACTCCGTGGTTGTTCCCTGCTGACACTCGCTGCTATCTCGACTTTACGGGCCCCAAGGACTGCCTGGAATTGATGTTGAACTGGACGCTGACTACACTGCGACTGCTCTCGCTGAGTGCTGTATGAAGACTGCTCTCGCTGAGCGCTACATGAAGACTCCTCCACGACTGACTGCAGACTGCTTTTATAATCTCGTACAATGAATGCTGCAGCGCTGTAGACTGACGTCACAGATTATCTGCGCACAGGCGTATTCCCTATACATTCTATGTTAAACTTAGAAACATTCTGAACTCGCCACGTGTTCATTGACTTCCGTCGTCTCGATTTTTCTAGAACACGTTTAACTACATATGAATAAATTTCCTTAACCTCCTATTTGATACGCGCACAACACAACATTTCGCTCACATATTAAACTATATCTTCATAGTCTTTATAATGTCTTATTACTAATTTATACAATTATTCTTAATTCTTAACAATATTCTTACATTCAAACATACCCCAATTGTCCTGGACATTCATTACCACTGGTCATAATTATGTTCTATATTTTCACATATAGTGTGACTGCCTGTCACATTGCATAAGCCTCCAGGTGAATAAAAAAATTTATTTTCCTCAAAAATCAATTTTTTTTTCTTTTAAACTTAAAACATTCTCCTAATTCAACATCCTAAACAAATAATAAAACCCAAAACATAACACAACCAATAAAATAAATTTCACTAAACTAAAACATAACTAATCCTTCATTTCACATCTTATATTATTACTATGCAATGTGGCACATACGTACAGTGGTTTCATAATATCAAACAGCTAATAAAATGTCCAGCCAATCATACATTGTGGTTTTCCGTAAGTGAGTTGCGTGTGCATTCTGTCATATTATTATTATTATTATTATTATCAGTAGTAGTAGTAGTAGTAGTAGTAGTAGTAGTAGTAGTAGTACTCAGGGTCTTTATTTAAGGGTTCGTTAGTTCACGAGGGTAATATTTCCTCAATGATGCGCCATGATATTTTCCAATGACTTTGTTCTGATCTTTATCCACAACGATGAAAGTATTCCTGTCAACCCGTTCTCTTAATTTGTATGGACTGTTAAACAGTCTGAAGAACTTAGCTGACGTGTTGTCTTCAGATCGGCCTACAGGATTTGCCTTAAGAAAGACCCTTTCTCCTTCCTGAAATTTCAAAATTTTATGAGAGTCATTGAACACCCGTGCCCGTTGATCAGCCATTTGCTCTATCCTGGTTTTGGCAATGTTCTCTTTTATGTGCAACGGTAGCGGTAGGTTCTGTGTCTCGAGTTTCTCTATATGTCTCTCCCAAAATCTGGTAGGTTGCTAACCTGACTGCAGCTGTTTAGGTGTAAAGCCCATAGTGGTGTTATAGTTCTCATTAAGTGACTGCTCGAAGAACTATATGTAATCTGGCCACATGTTCTGTGCGTTATGACAGTAGGTCCGAAACAGTCGTCCCAGCTCCTTGTTTACTCTTTCGGCAAGGTTAACCTGGGGTCGCCGAATAGCCGTAAGGATAGGATGGATACCATTGGTTTCGAGGGTATTAGACAGAAACACATTCTGGAACTGCTTTCCTTGGTCACTAAGTATCCTCTTAACGGTTCCATTCTCTGAGATATACTTCTTTAGAATAGCTGTTAACACCGCTTTGGTTGTTTGTCGGGTACAGGGTAGAGACTGACATTCTTGGTGAAGGCGTCTATGCATACAATCAGGTGCCTCAATCTGCGAAGACCTCGCAGAAGTGGACCTAAGAAGTCTACACATAGTAACTCACCTTTCCCTTGAGTGACAATTCCCTGCTGCTCAATATACGTGTGCATATTTGGAGATTTTGCAGTTTGACATTCATGGCATGTCTTCAAAATACTACGAATCCTCCGCACCATATTGTTACACACAAAGTCCTTCTTGAGTGCTAAGTAACACCGATATGGACCAGCATGCGCTAAGCTTTCATGGCATGCCCATGTTAATTGCTCTAACATGCTAACAGGAAGAACAATTTTCCATTTTTCCTCCATCAATTTCTTTGATCACATACTGCTCACGTGTGACTTTTCCGGGAGTAAATTTGCCAAACTCGAGCAAATTTTGCGTTGCACATACTCGTTCTAATACCGATTTTCAAAGCATTTAATTAACTCGTCATACGTTCTAATATTGTCCCGGACTATGTAGTACCACAATGCTGCCGAACCGCTCAGCTTACGTACCACCCATTCAATTCTATCCGAGTCATTCAATTGATCACCCACAGAGTCCATACCCCGTTCGCAATCCCGTATAAACTGAATTGGATTTCCATCGCCCCAAAATTTAGGTTGATTACTAGGATCTTCATGGTGTCTGTAGAAACATATGGTGGGATTTACACGACCTGCTACATTTCTTTTAATCTGATTAATTTTCTCATCGATTTTATGTTCTAGTTCTGTCCTTTGTTGATTTATAAGTTGTGTATTAGCTTTTATATGGTCTTGACAGTTTGTGATGGTGTTATGTTGTTCGGTAAATTGAATGTCCATATGTTCATGTAATTGACCAATGTCCGCTAACATGTCTGTTCTACCTTTCTCAATTTGTGTTTTACATAGCTCCATGTGCTGTGTGAGCGATTTATAAATCTTCGTATTTTCTGTTTGTATGACAGTAGGGGGAATATGACAGTTCTAACGCGGAAGTGACGTCACCCCCTACTTTTGGCGGGAAATTCAATATCTTGGTGGTAAGGGTAGGTGGGGGGTTGACTTCCGGTGGCGGGAAATTCAAATCTAGTAGTGGGGTAGGTGGCGGTATCACGTGACGTTAGTGGCGGTATGTGGGGGTAATCACGTGACGTTTGTGGGGTATATGGGGCTAGCCACGTGACAGTGATGGGTAGGTCACGTGACATGTGTAAGAGGGGGAATGATGTGTGATGGTGGGTTATTCGGCCATGTTGGAAAATTCGTCGTCCATGTTGATGACGTGGTGGTCGTTGATTGATTGGTGTAATATTTGAAATGATGGCGGTGAATATGCCGTGAGGTTGATCTGACGTTGGTCGCCATCCGCCGCCGTTGGCGAAGGGTGAACTGAATCGGAAGGCTGTGGTGTGGTCCGGTTCGCCGTTCGCCGTCCGCCGCCCGGCCGCCGACGGGACGCCGTCGAAGATTGGTCTATGTATGCGTCGGTGGTAAGTAAAAACAAAGTGTAGTGTGTTCAGTATAGGTGTGTTCTTCTTCTGCGGTCGTTGTAAGATACACATGATGACGTGTACATAATGTCCTGTGTATAATTGAAAACCACTTCACTTGTAAAAATTGTGGAACACACACACACACACACACACACACACACACACACACACACACACACACACACACACACACACACACACACACACACACACACATCATGCATGGAAAAGGTAAGTTGAAATAAACACTTAAGCAATTACAGATACACACATATATTTATTTACATAGACACATATTATTTACAAAAACATTAAATTAAAAAGTAAATACATTTTCTAATATATATATAAAAAACTGTTGTGCACGCTCATCTGTAAGAAAAAAAAGAAACAGTATTAGTGACGCACAGTTGATGCGAGTAGGATGGTTTAGAATAACGTTTATGAGTACTGTAACATACCTCAAAAATGCATGCGTGTGTAGAATTCGCGTTTCGGCTTGCCGAACGCGTAGAAGCGACATTGTGGACCTCTCGGTTCCGCCTCCTCCAACCCCATGGTCCGAAACCGGTTCACTATACACTTCGAATGGAACGTGTGGGTGCACACCAACCCGAGGAGCCTCTCCCCATCCGTGTACGGAGCTAGACACGCACCGCATGTGGCGTGTGGTAGCATACCCTGGACGGGGAGTCCTCTCCAAGGGTCCAACACCACGTTGGTAATGATCTTCGAAATAGTATTATCATCAACGCGGGGTTGTTGTTGTGCACCCTTGGTGTCATAGTGTCTATGACTTCATACATGGGTAAACTTTGTTGTGGAGGGGACAGCGACCGTGGATCCCATCGTTGTGCGGCGCCGGCTGAGGCTGTGGTTGAGGCTGTGGCTGAGGCTGCGGCTGAGGCAGAGGCTGTGGCTGAGGCTGTGGCTGAGGCTGCGGGTGATGGTGTCTACAGTGCGGCTGATGGTGTATGCAGTGCGGACGAGTGTTTATCCACTGCGGTTGATGCTGCGACGACGGTTGCGGCTCATGCGGCAGTAGAGGCTGCGGTTTCTGAGGTCGTGTTGGACGAGGCTGTGGCTGTGGGTGCGGCTGAATGTCACTGTGTGGCAGAATAAAAATAAAAATATTAAAACGTGTACAGTCATAGAAAAAAAATAAAAATATATACGCATAAGAAAAAGACTTACATACTGACGTCGATGATCGAAATCGTTGATGACGATGAGTTCATATATTCATCATATTCATCACTGTCATCATCATCATCAACATTATCATCACCATCGTCACCACGATCGATGATCCGCTCATCAAATTCTGCATCGTCCATATGCATCAGTACACCGCTGACAGTGTCACCGCTGTATTCGGTAGATTCGCCATTATTGGAAGAAAAGTACAAATTTAATATCGAACGTAAACGCAATAGTACAACGGAATGTTAGTGAAAACGGACTTACCGACTCGTGCCGGGTTGAGGAGACGCAGGAGCTCTGCTGGAAGCAGCAGTTGGACCGACAGCATCACTAACAAATAAGTATAAATTTAACACCCAATGCAAACGTAATAGTGCAATAGTTTTGTGCCGCTACTTTAAAGATATAGCGACCACGTCATTTGCTTTACTTGGTATCGGGGCGTTTTCGGGAATTCCGTAGTATTTCGAATTAGTACGTTGGGGTGATTTTCGGAGTAGTGTCGGCGGAGTGCCGTGATCGGCACGCATTCTGGTAGACGCCTTGAAGCGATCTCTGCTGTGCGGTGCGTTGAAGAAAAAATAGTCAGTCATCATGTAGATCTCGTCCTGTACGATCTCACTCCAGTCGGCGGCGCATTTTCGACTCGTTTTCTTTTCCTATTCTTTATGGCGTGCTAGCCAGTAAAGTACTCCTGGGTTTCTGAACCAGACGAAGGCTCGATAGAGTCCATGGCGACACCTTCTTCAGTCGTCATGCCTGAGAGAACTTGATGCCTCCCCTGTTGCCACTGGAGTGAACATGAGCCCGCAAATGTCTCCTGCACAATCATCATCATGGGCTTCTTCAGATCAACCCCTAACTGAGGCTTCTGAAATTCTGCTGTGGTAACCTCTACTCTCCAGGTGATGAATTTACAATTTTTAACTCACACCATTCCTTCACGACATTTCGGAACAGACACAGTGTTTTATACTTATATATATATATATATATATATATATATATATAATTTTATAAAGCAATAGACCATACCCATAACATTTATTCAGAACAATATGACATTTATTTAGTGATTACAATTGCAACTATATATATATATATATATATATATATATATGAATTATGCACATATGCCGGAGGGCTGTATGTTACTCACTCTTGCTATGAATCAGTAATTGTACACCAGATCGTGGGCATGGGTTAGCACTCGTTATTCAGATCCTGATTTACTAAGTTTTTTAAATTATTTTCTTGGGGAGTTAGATATATAGGTATGAGGTACAATTTCAGACCGGCTGGCTGGAATTTAAGATATTGCTTGAATATTTCTGTGGTTAATGCCTGCACAGTTATATTGCTTTCTATTTCTCATTTTCCTTCTTTTTGCCAATTTTTTCTTCTGGTTTCTTCGCATAAGTGGTCATGCAGAAATGTGCAGGTTTGTGGCGTGTTATTTTATGTCAATGCACCCCCTGGGTATGTCCATTCATGTTCTGTCTATTTCTTGCTTGTATTTTCCTTTTGCTCCGTATTATGGTTAATAGGGACTTCTCTTTTAAAGTCGTGTTGTCCATGCCTACGGTCTTGGTCAAGCTGGGCTGTTGTGATTGTAAAAGAAAAAACTTTAAATAAAATGTTTTGCCCATATGGTAGGACTGTCCTGGACACATGGTACACAAGCAGTTAATTCAGTGATATTCTGATTTTCTTTACACTCACGTTTTTGAAAAAGTATTAAACATGGAAATTTAGTCCGTTTTTCTGGTGTTCAGGTTATAAGGGTTAAAATGATTACCATCCTTGTTTGTGTTTTATGTGCTGGGGGACCATCAGCTTATGATGACATGTTTGTTTGATGTTAGGTGCCATTCTAATTATGTTAATGTAATAATGATTTATTTAAATTTATTAATGTAAATTTTAAAACAAAGATGTTATGTGCTGATAACAGGAAAGTCGAAGGACCCTTAATGCTAATTGTCAGATCAATGATTGTGAATGTTGTGTGCTGTAATATTTGGAAAATTGATTAAATATAGAGTTGTTATTTGTTAGTAAGCTTGAGTGACTTTTGCAAGTCCTGTGATATGAGGCCCGTCACTTTTATGCTTCCTTCTAGATGATTCTGCTTAGTCTTAAATATCGCGAGACGTCTCTCTCTCCTTTTCAAAAAAAAAAAAAATTTAAACACAAAATTTACAAAATATGAGAAGGGGACAGGGCCGGCTCAAAATGGTAGCAGAGCATGGTTTGATTTGGGCACTGGACTTGCAAAATTGGTGACTATTCAGAAACGAGAAAACTTAGAAAATTTAACTCTCTTCGGCTTTTCTATGAATGGAGATATGCGGGTTCCAGATGACTATTGTTGTTTCTCTTTTATGTTGTGTTTATGTTAGCGTTAAGGTTTTATGTTTTATTAACTTATTGTTAGGCTTTCAGAAAATGTATATTGCAATTATATGTTGAATGATATTTTGTGAGCCGAGTGCTGGGGGCAAGTCACGCACACGAGTTGAGCAGCATGTTTTGGGGCAATTGAAAATTTGAAATTATCAGAGAACTTGGGGGTCTTTATGTGAAATAAATAAATGAATGTCGGAGTAGTCCCGGAGTTAGGCGGGACATATTGTTTTGATTACAGGATGTGGTATGGTCGGACAGCTTACGGATTTGTCAATGATGGCGACAAGTGCCATTTAATGAAAGTTTTGATTTAGTGATGTTCGTTTTCCTGTTCCTGTGGGTTATGTAGTTGTGACATTGTATATGTTATTTATGTGTCGTGTTATTGCTGCTCTTGAGGAGTGTGTTATTGTTGTCATGTTTGTTCTCTTCTGTCGCGATAATGGGGAGCTGGCTCAGGGTATTTTATTATCGAGTCTTCGCAGCGTTAGGGAACCTGGGAGTCACTTGAAGGAAGTCAAGTTTTTCCTGTAACCTTGTTAATTTGTTTTACGTGTTCTGTTGTTTTATTTGGGCGGCCGGAGCTCGAGGATGGTGGCCGTGTGTGCTGGTTGTTTTACGAGCCGGCGATTAAAAACGCAAAATAAACCTAATACGGTATATTTTTTTATTATAGAAATTATAATTCATAACGCACAATTAGTTTAGCGGTTACTGCGTTTAACGTTTAGCGGAACGGCGAAATCTCCTTCGCCGTGGTACACGCCACGCGCCCTATCGGTCGCCTTGAAGCAGCAATTCAGTAAAGCGCATTTTAATACGTTTTCGCCTGTCTTGCTTCGAAGCCCAAGCCACGAACATCACGTACCTCTTCGACAGAGCGAAGTCTCTTTTGTAAGGAATTCTATCATCTACCATGCGTAGATAAACACGCACAAAACTGCGGTAAGTTACATTAATATATATATTATGAGTTTCGTAAATAAAAAAATAATATAGCAAGTGTGAAAGAGAGTAAATAATTTTACAACCTCGTGGCGAGTATATCAGAAGCAGTCCATGTCCTATATATGTAGCTAAAGTATTCAAATAACCAAGTTAAGTAATTAAGAGACAATAATTGTCGTTATCAATGTAATGGTGTAAAATTCTGCTATTTTGGCGGATGTGATAGTTTTTTTTATATGTAATTACACGTACTAGTGCAGACATAGACAGGTTACAGTGTGTCAAACGTTTGCCCACATGAGCATAATCATGCTTAAAAATATTATGTTGGTTTTGGAGGTGTCTAAAAATTTTAACTAAAACGAACCAAGTAATAAGTAAAAGGGTTACGAGTTTGCCAGTTTAAATTGTGATATACGATTATACCCAATGTACGTGACGCCTTATAGAGGGAGAAAAAGTGTTGGGACCAGTCCTAATTATTTGTGTATGCGCAGGGCCCCTGGTCTTAGACGTGGACGCTGCCTCAGGATGACCATCTCCGCCTGAACGAATAATAAAGACTTTCGACTTCGCCTGTCGTAGAGGACAACAACATGACCACGTCCAACCAACACACACCCTGGAACTGGTAACCTCAACATCACCAGGTGACCTCAAACCATTATTATGATTTATTAGATCTACATAGACACCCGGATCTGTGCTGTTAACAACTTATAACACTTGTGAAGCACGAGTGATACATTGTCACATTTTGATCATCTTTAAAACGTTTTAATCAAGCCCCACTTTAACTAGACAGAATTGTGCGCGGATTTTTCTGATAATGTACTGACTTGGTACTAAGTGTAAGCCCGGGGGCTGGCAGGTATCCAAGGCCTATCACATTTAATTCAATCATTATTTTCTTTCTAGTTTCCAGTAAAGGGGGTAGTTCAAGTATTAGGGGTCGGGTATTTCCGTGTATGTAAAGGGGGGAGTTCCGTGTGTGACAGGATGAAACCTCACCGGCTGGTAGGGTTTTTGCTGTAATTCCTGTCAACGAAGTTCCGACAATCACTGTCATTTCACAAATTTAAATTACATTTTTGGGGTTTATGTAAGGGTTATAAGCGTTTAATTCAGTAACAGTCCGGCCCCTGCTTAATCCTGTATAGGCAGCCTTGTATGCAGACACAGGCATGCTCCAGGCTTAGGAACATGTTGGTTCCCGGGCGAATCCAGTTTTCTTAACATATTACATAACTGATCAGGACAATTTATTATTGTAAATTTTTAAACGCTATCGTTAAATTATTAATCATTAATTAATCATTAATTAATCATTATTAAAATTATAAATCATTATCTCAGCCAATTCACAATTACAGTTCTGGCCAAAGGAAAGATGGTGGCTTACCGTCTTTCCTATTTATTATCCTCAGTTAAATTTTCTGACTCATTGTTTCTTATCTTACCAAATTTAAGACCACTTTAATGTTACATCTGGCATTTTGGGCAGTCCAGATTTGCGGGAGCACTAGTGACATTTTTATACTTTCGGATGTCTGCAGAGAAATGTCAATAAAAATAAAAGGTGGGTATATAGGCGAGTGCCTCTGTTTTTCAAAATTATAAGGGTGTTGGGTATCGATATAGCGAGACTTATAATGTGGATGGGACGGAGATATATATTTATATTTATTTGTGATTTATGTTTGTGTTATTTTTGTGGGGCATGTACGGGGAAGATTTATTTACACGAAAAATATTTGTATTATAAAAACAAAAAAAAAAACAACAAAAAGAAAACAATTGTTTTATATATATAATTTATTTGTGATTTATGTTTGTGCCACTTTTGTGGGGTATGCACGGGGAAAATTTATACACAAATTTAAAATTATAAAAAACAAGAAAACCAATTGGTACACGATATGTTACACACTCAAGACTCAATAAATGTTATTGTTAGTTATAGCAGAGAGTTTAATTGCAAGTCCCGTCACACTGGACCTAGCGCCTTTTAGCTTCTCTAGGCTTATGCCTAGTTTAAATAACTAGTGGCCCCTCTTCCAAAAAAAAAAAACTAAAAAAAATGTTCAAAAAAAAATTTTTTTCTCAAAGAACAATTTTTTTTATAAGGCATAAAATATCCAAAGAGGGGTTACACGTGGATCCGGATTTATTTCACCGGGATGAACTCGAATATGAAATCCGAGCACGGGAACACAACCCGAAAGGGGGAGTCCATGCCGTACGTAAACAATTGCGAGAGTCTCTGTCAGCTGGCGAGAAGTCCTCCGCGGTCAGAGTTGATGATGAGAATAAAGAAATCGAGTTGTGCCGGGAGAAGTGGGCGGAGTTGCGAGAGCTAGCTATGTGTCTAGAGAACCTAGAATTAGCGCCCGAGCCCTCTAGGGGCATACAGCGCATTCGGCAACCCTTAGAGCACCTCAAGCGGAGGTTGCAATTTCTTTATGAGTTAAGCTCTACTCAAGAGTACATCGACGAGAGTAAGGATCTGATCGAGCTGATTACTTCAACATTGCAGGGACCTCAGGCCGGCCCGTCTCGTACCTCTGAGGCGTCTCCTGCTTCCCGAGGCTCGGCCACGGAGTGTTCTCTGGAGCCGAAAGTGGGCGGTCCGGTCTTTTCTGGTATGGTGGCAGCATCCTATAACAAGCTGCCAAATCCGCTCGCCCAGATCGTCCAGCAGCTGCCAGTTGTGGACGGCCTGGAGGTTGATAAACTAATTCCATTTTTCAAAACTTTATTTCAATTATCGGATTTTCCCGATATGTCGGATCGAACCCTCCTCGAGCTCATTTACCCGTATTGCCGCGGCTCAATGGCGGAGAGGGTGTCTCAGACCATGCGGTGTGGGGGCGGTGTTGCCGAGTTTCACCGTGAGGTGTTGGAGGCGTTCGTGCCGGGGAGACTTTTGGAAAATTGAAACAACAACACTTCTATCGTGTTCAGGCCAGGAGCGAAAGCTTGGCCGCGTTTGTCCACAGAGTTCGCGATGCTATCCGGATACTCGGGGTGGGCCTATCGGAGGAGGAAGTAGTTCAAATAATTTTAGAAGGGGTAACCCCTCAGGAGAGGCTACGGTTAGTTTTTGCCAAGCATCCGCGCCGATATCATGACCTGGATAAATTATGTGTAATGTCCCGAGCCATACAGGGAAATGACGAGACTAGGGGGAGTAGTGGTATGGATCTCCCGGAACTTCAGAGTGGAGAGGCACGTGGCGGTCCTTCCCGTTTCCGACAGGTCCTTCCCAGTATGGAGCACCGAAGCAAGGGTGATTCGTTTGTTACGGCTGTAATAGACCTGGGCATGTTGCCCGAAATTGTCCGCGGGGCCGAGGGCGTCCAACACCTCCACCGCAGGGATCCTCCCCAAAAAACGGGTCCACAAGGTGAAGATAAGTCGGAGGTTGTCTTCCCCTTTGGCTAGCCATTATTCAAAATCGACTACCTCCAGGCAACTGATAGGCCCCAGGTCTTCTGCTATCAGGGTCCTGCCAACTTTCTCTAGACATACTTCGGTATGCACCTTCCTGTCGCTTGAGTTGAAAGAGGGTCAACTCAGAGCCTTGGTTGACTCTGGATCAGCCCGCTCGATAATTTCATCTAAAGTATGTGCGGACCTTGAGAAACAGGACTTAATCAAAGGTAGTGATCAATCATCTGTGGTATGCTGGACGGCATCCCGGGAAATTCTGCCCATCTCCCGGGTGATTTCCTTCAAATTTAAAATCGAGGGTTTTTCATGGGTGTGGCCCTTTTTGGTTTCTCCGGCTCTGGGAGTCGACTGCATTGTAGGTGCCGACTTCATCTCCAAAAGTGGTCTCGTGTTAGACATTCATGGGCACCAATGCTACTTTAAGTTCAATCGGGGAGTTGCCATCCCTTTCCTTGGGTACCAGGGAGCTAAAGAAGGTATCCAAGAGATCGCATGTCCCGATTCTTCAAGAGACCATCTCACTCGGTCCCAGAAAAAGGCCGTTGACCAATTGTGTGAGCAATTCCCCACAGTGTTAACTCCCAAATTGGGGCTCACACTCCTGTTGGAGTATAAAATCCGTCTCACTGACTCCAAGATTGTGCGGTCGCACCCATACAAGTTCGCTCCTCCGAAAATGGCTGTACTGAGGGAGAAGGTTCAAGAGCTGTTAAAGCAAGGGGTCATTGAACCTTCTAACTCCAGCTATGCCAGTCCAGCGTTTCTGGTTCCCAAGCCTGGGGTAAACATCGAATGGTCACAGATTACAGGAAATTAAATGCCAATATTGAAGTGGATTCCGTTCCCCTTCCGGATCTCCACTCAGCTTTTGACTGGTTTAGCGAGGCCAAGTATTTCACCGTGATTGACCTCAACGCTGCATATCACCCGATCCCTTTATCTAAAGAAAGCAGACCCTACACGCCGTTCTGTGTACCTTGGAATCTGTATCAGTACACTCTAGTTCCCATGGGCCTGGCAGTGGGCGCCCAAACCCTCACGCGTCTACTCGACCGTGTGTTTCACGATGTCTAGTTCAAATTTATTTTCAATTATTTAGATGACTTACTCGTGTATAGAAAGACTTACGAGGAACATATATGTCATCTAAGGGAGGTGATGTGCAGATTGAGGGGCGCGGGTCTCACAGTTAATCCAGAGAAGGTGCGTTTCGCACAAGAGAGTATATCCTTTTTGGGGCATCTTGTCTCGCACCGGGGTGTCATGGTGGATCCCGAAAGGACACAGGGCATCCGGGATTTTCCCCCTCCTAGGGATGCCAAAGGCATTGCTCGTTTTGTTGGCATGGTCAACTTCTACCGCAGATTTATTCCTAATGCAGCGGAGATCGCTGCTCCGTTGAACGAATTGAGAAAAAAGGGGACAAAGTTCGTGTGGGGTGAGAGACAACAGAAGGCCTTTGATACCTTGAAGGAGGCTATCATCTCCCCACCGGTGCTACGGATGCCAGATTTTTTCAAAAGCTTTCATACTCAGACGGACGCCAGTTCAGTGGCGCTCGGAGTGGTTCTGTCCCAAGCCGTTGATGGTGCTAGGCAGCCTGTGGCCTTTATATCCCGAACTTTGACCCAGCAAGAAAGAAAATCTTTAGTATATGAGCTAGAGTGTTTAGCTGTTGTGTACGCTCTAGATAAGTTCAGTCGTTTTCTGGAACATGCTGAGTTCCTGCTCGAGACCGACAATCAGGCTCTCTCTTGGCTTCTTGCTCATCGTCGGCAACTGGGTAAAATTGGTAGGTGGGTGGTCAAGATCTCATCCTTTAAGTTTAAGGTGCAACACATTAGGGGAACTCAAAATGTAGTTGCAGATGCTTTGTCACGCATGTTTTCCCAACCCAGTGAAGTCCAATCTGAGCAACCCTGTTCAGTCCTGTTAGATTTTCCATTAGCCTTCACTGATGTGTTACCCCATCAGCTAGATGACGAAGAGCTGGGTCCTATCATCCAGAACATAAAGGAGGGTAATGTACAGGCCCCTTACTTCCTGTCCAAGGGCGTCCTGTGTTGTAGGGAGAGAAAAGGACGTGCCCCTAAGATCGTGCTGCCTAGCAAGTTAGTGCCCATGGTCTTCAGTTATTATCACAATTCCCCAGTAGGAGGTCATAAGGGAATTTCGAAAACCATTTCCAGTATTAGGCGACATTTCATCTGGAAGGGCATGGATAGGGACATTGCGATTCGTGTTAAGAATTGTCATCTCTGTGGCTTGAGTAAGCCTGCTTAGAACACCAAGTTAGGGTTGTTGTCATCTGATGTGGCGAGCAGACCGATGGAGAAGCTATTCATCGACTACGTGGGACCTTTCCCGCGTAGCAAGTCAGGTAATTCTTACCTGCTTGTCTGTGTGGATGCTTTTTCTAAGTTTGCCTGGCTACTGCCCTTACGGCAGGCAAATACTCGTTTAACCATTCTCGCGCTTCAGAGCCACGTCTTTCAGCATTTCGGGCTTCCAGCCATCATTGTCTCGGACAATGGTCCACAATTTATCTCTGGCGAATTTCGGCGAATGTGTTTCGCAAGTGGGATCAAGCATGT
The DNA here is from genome assembly GCA_034769895.1 of Magicicada septendecula. Classification (NCBI taxonomy): domain Eukaryota; kingdom Metazoa; phylum Arthropoda; class Insecta; order Hemiptera; family Cicadidae; genus Magicicada; species Magicicada septendecula. The sequence continues at coordinate 166,256,972 of CM068376.1, read as the reverse complement.
AACCACTTCTCCTTAATACCCGCAGCCGTCCCACGCGGAGAGATTCAATAGGAATCTCCGCTCCGCGCTTATTGCTTACCATGCTGAGCAACAGAACACATGGGATCAAAATCTTAAGTGGTTACAGCTGGCTTTCAATACGGCCCTACATGATAGTCACAAGGCCGTCCCATTAGAAATTATGTTTGGCTTCTCGCCCGCACTTTCGCTGACTAACCTGTGGAATATTGAAGATCTTCTGCCCAGCGAGCCAAATAGCGGAACGACAGAGAGGTGGAAAGAGGCTCGGAAGAATCTGTTGTGGGCGCAAGAGCGCGTCCGTCATCGATATAATCAGGGGCGAATTCCTAACCCCTTCAAGCCAGGGGACTGGGTCTATTGTCGGAGCCACTCAATCAGCTCGGCCGCGAGCAAGAGGGCCGCGAAATTGTGTTACCGCATCCTAAGTTTCGTGTCGCCGGTTACGGCAAAATTGGGGGAACCTGCGTGCGATGCAGAAAAGTTAACCACCAATATTTCTAAGTTAAAACTATGTCGTAAAGGTTAAAGATGCTTATGGAATGAGGGATGTGGTGTATTTTCTTTTGCGGAGATTGTGGCGAGGGCCGAGGTTTCGGTTTATGTGTAGCATGCCTTGGGTGGTCGGATTTCAGAGGGGGGCCCCCCAATTCTTACCTTTCTGCTGTTCTCCTTCTTCTCTTCTCTTGAATGCGGACCAGGACCCGGCAAGCATGCAATCTCACACATGTACATATACACTTTCATACACCCCTGCCTACACACTACACTTCTCCCTTACTCTTCTTTCGTTTTCACACTCTGTACCTCTGGTACATATGGTATGGCTGTCCTGGACACATGGTACACAAGCAGTTAATTCAGTGATAGTAGGGTAAGAATGAGAGTTCTAACGCGGAAGTGACGTCACATCCCCCCCTTTTGGCGCGAAATTCAAAAATCCAGGTGGTGGGGGTAGACTTCCGGCGCAGCGTGTCGTCATGTGCAGAGGTTATGATTGACCGGGGGGGTAGTGGTGTGTCCCACGTGACCTCGATGGGCGTACCGAAGTTGTCGGCCATGTTGTCGGCGTTCGGCCATGTTGTCGTCGTCGTCCATTTTGTGGGGTTACGTGTGCGTTGATTGGCGGAGCCGTGGCCGCCGTTCGCTGTTCGCCGTCCGGCGGGGGCTTGGCCGCGGCCTGGTCGTGGCTTGACCGCCGCCAGGAGTGGTGGGGTCGTCGTCCATTTTGTCGGCTGTGTGGTGGCCATGTTGGGAAAGCTGGGATGTTGTCGGATTGTGCGTGTGTGCTGGTTAAGGTTGGGCCACGTTGCCGCATCGTGGTGTGTTATAGTGTATGGTTTGGATATATGATTTGTTTTTCCGGAAGGTTAGCCATGTTGGAAAAGCGTCGACGTTGTCAACTTGTGCCGGCCACGTTGTCGGCTCGTGCATGTGTTATAGTGTACGGGTTTTGTATATGTTTACACTGCCACCATTTTCCGTCGACGTGAAGAGGTGAATTGCGCATTGTTGCCAACTTGAGAAGTGTAATAGCGTTGGTCACGTTGTCAACTCGTGCATGTGTGTATGGGTTCAGATATATACACTGCTACCGTCCGGATATCGTCGATGTGAAGAGATGAATTGCAGTGTTGCCAACTCGTGAACTGTAAATTTGAATGTGTGCTTTTGTGGTAAGTATATATTGTAAAAATACAAAATGTGCACATCATCGATGTGAAACTCTTGTTGACTGGCTATTGCGGTGTAATTGTTCTGATTGACACTTCACTTATAAAACATGCATGCATTTATGCATATATATTTATGCAAAAATAATTATTACTATAGTAATCTATATTGCACGAACGTAAAAAAAAATGTGTAGTGTTGTGTACATGTAAGAAATACACATGATATGCACTGCATAATTGAATGTCTAGTTGTAATGAATTGGGAAAAGCGTCGACGTTGTCAAGTGGTGTCGGCCACGTTGTCGGCTCGTGCATGTGTTATAGTGTACGGGTTTTGGATATGTTTACACTGCCACCGTTGTCCGGATATAGTCGATGTGAAGAGGTGAATTGCATTGTTGCCAACTGTACATTTGAATGTGTGTTACCTTTATGGTAAGTATAGGAAAAGCGTCGACGTTGTCAACTTGTGCTGGTGTCGGCCACGTTGTCGGCTCGTGCATGTGTTATAGTGTACGGGTTTTGCATATGTTTACACTGCCACCATTGTCCGTCGATGTGAAGAGGTGAATTGTGCATATTTGCGGATGGACCGGGGGGGGTAGTGGTGTGTCCCACGTGACCTTGTTGGGCGTGTCGAAGTAGTCGGCCATGTTGTCGTCGTCTCCGCCTAAAGTGGGGTTATGTGTGCGTTGATTGTCGGAGGCGTGGCTATGTTCGCCGTTCGCCGTTGACGTCGTCGTTGACGTCGTCATCGTCGCTGGGCGGCGGCCTGGTCGTGGCTTGATCGTCGCCCGTCGTGGTGGGGTCGTCGTCCATTTTGTCGTCGGCGGCGGCCATGTTGGGAGAGGTGCGATGTTGTCGGGTTGTGGTATGAGTGTGCTGGTTAAGGTTCGGCCAGGTTGTCGATTCGTGCATGTGTTATAGTGTATGGTTATGTATATGTAAGGGGGTTTTCCGGAAGTTCGGCCATGTCGGTGTTGCCAACTGTTGTCGGCTCGGTGTTATAGTGTACGGGTTGAATATATGTGCTGCCATTGTTGCCAACTCGGTGTTATAGTGTACTGGTTTCGTATATATTTACACTGCCGTGCCGATATCGTCGATGTTGTGTCTATGTGTTAAGTAAATGTATAAACAGATTGAAAAAAAAACATGGTTACCCCCACCACCACAATTTTTGAATTTCCCGTCGTGTGACGTCACTTCCAGCAATGAACTGTCAGTTTCCCTGTAAGAAACACACATGTTATGCAGTGTTCAATTCACTTATCTGAACGATTGCATTGTTGACAACTGTGTGTCTATGTGTTAAGTAAATTGTAGTATGCGAAAAGGATAGTTGAAAATAAACACTTATACAATGAAAAAATATGTACAAATATAAACATAAATGAAAAAATATCTACAAGTTTATTTTACAACTAATTTTTTTTACAGTAATAGTGCGTCGGCAACGTTCTCAGCTCGTACGTGTGTTATAGTGTACGGGTTTCAGATATATTTACTACTACGGTGCAAAATTGAATATCATTTCGCTATTGATAACACGCATTTGTGCAATTGTTCTGATTGACATTTCACTTATGAAACATGTATGATGGAAGGAAAAAAAAGGATAGTTGAAAATAAACAACTAAGCAAAGCAAAATTTACATATATTGTAATCAAACACACATAAAAATATACAATAAACTACACACACACACACACACACACACACACACACACACACACACACACACACACACACACACACACACACACACACACACACACACACACACACACACACACACACACACACAATATATATATATATATACAGATGAACACAATACAAAAGTTTACAATTAAACAAAAAAAAATTAATACAATAATAATGTTAAAGCAATACCGTTTAATTAAAAATAATTAAAATACATGTAAACAAAATATATTACAATTTTAAATACATAATATATAAAACACACAGTAGTGACAATTTCAAAATATATAATATGTACACGAAATACATCTAAGTAAACTAAGTACAAATTTCAAATTATATATAATATGTACACGAAATACATCTAAGTAAACTAAGTACAAATTTCAAATTATATATAATATGTACACGAAATACATCTAAGTAAACTAAGTACAAGTTAAAATAAACAAGTGCACTATGACAAATGTGTACAATTAAATCAAAAATAAAAATTTTTAAACTGCCAACTTAAGAGCGGTTCTAGCCTGCTGTGCAATAAAATCTTTTTAATACTGGAATTACGCTCCCCTTTATTATATAAACAGTCTTGCTTTGTTTACTGTCAAGCCCTTTATTATCTGAGTCTGAAACATAGAATTTCTACAGTAATTAAAAGTGATGGTGATTTACAAATGATGTACGTTAAAGATGACGTTTACATTTTAAACCAATGTTTTCTTTGAGTTATACCTTTACTGTTATACACTGATAGCAATCTTCAATACACTCTTCTTTTTCATTTAGCACTTCATTAAGCTGGTCCTTGGACTTTACTTTTCTGGGTGCTTCATAAACATAATATCACTACCACCAATAACCTGTGGTACAATACTTCTATTCAATGGTAACACCTAAGAAAAAAAGCATTAAATAAAACATTCAATCAGTATTAATAATAATACAAAAACACTATTTTATTAATTTAAAATACTGTATGAAAGAGTGGTATGTAATTTTCATCCAAAATATTTAAAACAAAATACAGACTATATGAAATGTATATTAACAAATGTATATTTACAAAATAAGTATATTACAACTCAGGAAAGAGTGGTACGTAATTTTCACTCACCCAATCTTTTATAAATTTGCCATAATTTACTCCGCCAGCATGGTCGGTAATAAACTGAGTGTAAATATTTGATAACTCTTTTTTTACTTCTGTCTCGCCTTGAGACTGGGAATAGCAATGGCATGTCGTGGAGCGAGGTTGTAATAGTTCCCTATTATGCTCCACTTGAGTGGAGCGCCTTTCTATCCAATCCGCCATGTAACTTTCAAAACTGTCTCCAGACATTATACTCGACTAAAACAAAGACATTCACGAAGTTTATCACTTAATATATTATCATAATATTTTCATTATATTATCATGATATTTTCATTTAAAAATATGTTAGCAGTAACCAGCGAGAAACACATGTTTGTCACAGTATACTTCAAGCGTTAGCTGTACATATCAATTTCTTTCTTTACGTTTGTATTTTGTCTAAGCTATGTTAACTTCACACACACACACACACACACACACACACACACACACACACACACACACACACACACACACACACACACACACACACACACACACACACACACACAGACACAATAGGCATGTTGACATTGCGGTTATGGGTATATCGTTAAGATCGATTATGGCATGCAGTACCTTGGTCTGACATCTTACAATGAACGTGGCAATGGTTTCGTTAACGGTAGGCAGGTTGATATTGCGGTTATGGGTATATGGTTACGATCGGCAATGGCATGCAGTACCTTGGTCTGACATATTTCAATGGACTTGACGTGGTTTCGTTAACGAAAGGCAGGTTGACATTACGGTTATGTGTATATTGTTACGATCGGTTATGACATGCAGTACCTTGGTCTGACGGCTTTAAAAGAACTTTGCGATGGTTTCGTTAACGATAGGCAGGTTGTCATTGCGGTTATGGGTAAATCGTTACGATCGGTTATGGCATAACAATGGTTTTGTTAACGATAGGCAGGTTGATATTGCGATTATGGCTATATCGTTACGATCGGCTATGGCATGCAGTATCTTGGTCTGACAACTTACAATGAATGTGGCAATGATTTCGTTAACGATAGGCAGGTTGACATTGCAGTTATGGGTATATCGTTACGATCGGTTATGGCATGCAGTAACTTGGTCTGACAGCTTTCAATGAGCATGGCAATGTTTTCGTTAACGATAGGCAGGCTGACATTGCGGTTATGTGTATATCGTTACGATCGGTTATGGCATGCACTACCTTGGTTTGACAGCTTTCAATGAACTTGGCAATTGTTTCTTTAACGATAGGCAGGTTGACATTGCGGTTGTGGGTATATCGTTAAGATCGGTTATGGCATGCAGTACCTTGGTCTGACAGAATTCAGTGAACGAGGCAATGGTTTCGTTAACGATAGACAGGTTGACATTGCGATTGTGGTTATATCGTTAAAATCGGTTATGTCATGCAGTACTTTGGTCTGACAGCTTTCAATGAACGTGTCAATGCTTTCGTTAACGATAGGCAGGATGACGTTGCGGTTATGGGTATATCATTACGATTGGTTATGGTATGCAGTAACTTGGTCTGACGGCTTTCAATGAACTTGGCAATGGTTTCGTTAACGATATGCAGGATGACATTGCGGTTGTGGGTATATCGTTACGATCGGTTATGGCATGCAGTATCTTCGTCTGGCAGCTTTTAATGAACGTAGCAATGGTTTCGTTAACGATAGGCAGGCTGACATTGCGGTTATGGGTATATCGTTACGATCGGTTATGGCATGCAGTAACTTGATCTGACGGCTTTCAATGAACTTGGCTATGATTTCGTTAACGATAGGAGTGTTGACATTACGGTTATGGGTATATCGTTACAATCGGTTATGTCATGCAGTACCTTGCTCTGACGGCTTTCAATGAACTTGGCAATGGTTTCGTTAACGATAGGCAGGATGACATTGCGGTTATGGGTATATCATTACGATTGGTTATGGCATGCAGTAACATGGTCTGGTGGCATTCAATGAAATTGGCAATGGTATCTTTAACGATAGGCAGGTTGACATTGCGGATGTGGGTATATCGTTACGATCGGTTATGGCATGCAGTACCTTCGTCTGGCAGCTTTTAATGAACGTAGCAATGGTTTAGTTAACGATAGGCAGGTTGACATTGCGGTTATTGGCATATCGTTACAATTGGTTACGGCATGCAGTAACTTGATCTGACGGCTTTCAATGAACTTGGCTATGATTTCGTTAACGATAGGAATGTTGACATTACGGTTATGGGTATATCGTTGCAATCGGTTATCTCCTGCAGTACCTTGCTCTGGCGGCTTTCAATGAAATTAGCAATGGTTTCGTTAACGATAGGCAGGATGACATTGCGGTTATGGGTATATCGTTACGATCGGTTATGGCATGCACTACCTAGGTCTGACAGGTTTCAATGAACGTGACAATGGTTTCGTTAACGATAGGCAGGTTGATATTGCGGTTATGGGTATATCGTTACGATCGGTTATGGCATGCAATACCTTGGTCTGACAGCTTTCCATGAACTGGCAATGGTTTCGTTAACGATAGGCAGGTTGACATTGCGGTTATGGATATATCATTACGATCGGTTAAGGCATGCAGTACCTTGTTCTGACGGCTTCCAATGAACTTGGCAATGGTTTCGATAACGATAGGCAGGCTGAGATTTCGGTTATAGGTATATCGTTACTATCGGTTATGGCATGCAGTAACTTGGTCTGAGAGCTTTCAATGAACGTGGCAATGGTTTCGTTAACGATAGGCCGGTTGATATTGCGGTTATGGGTATATCGTTACGATCGGTTATGGCATGCAGTAACTTGGTCTGACAGCTTTCAATGAACATGGCAATGTTTTCGTTAACGATAGGCAGGATGACGTTGTGGTTATGGGTATATCATTACGATTGGTTATGGCATGCAGTACCTTGGTCTGTCAGAATTCAATGAATGTGGCAATGGTTTCCTTAACGATATGCAGGTAGACACTGCGGTTATGGGTACATCGTTACGATCGGTTATGGCATGCAGTAACTTGGTCTGACAGCTTTCAATGAACTTGACAATGGTTTCGTTAACGATAGACAGGTTGACGTTGCGGTTATGGGTATATCGTTACGATCGATTATGATATGCAATACCTTGGTCTGACAACTTTCTATGAACGAGGCAATGGTTTCATTAGCGATAGGCAGTTTGGTATTGCTGTTATGTGTATATCGTTACGATCGGTTATGCCACGTAGTAACTTGGTCTGACAGCTTTCAATGAAGTTGGCAATGGTTTCGTTAACGGTAGGTAGGCTGAGATTGTGTTTGTGGGTGTATCGTTACGATTGGTTATGACATGCAATATCTCGGTCTGACAGATTTCAATGAACGTGTCAATGGTTTCGTTTACAATAGGCATGTTGACATTGCGGTTATGGGTATATCGTTAAGATCGATTATGGCATGCAGTACCTTGGTCTGACATCTTACAATGAACTTGGCAATGGATTCGTTAACGAAAGGCTGGTTGACATTACGGTTATGTGTATATCGTTACGATCGGTTATGACATGCAGTACCTTGGTCTGACGGCTTTAAAAGAACTTTGCGATGGTTTCGTTAACGATAGGCAGGTTGTCATTGCGGTTATTTGTATGTCGTTACGATCGGTTATGGCATGACAATGGTTTTGTTAACGATAGGCAGGTTGATATTGCGATTATGGATATATCGTTACGATCGGCTATGGCATGCAGTACCTTGGTCTGACAACTTACAATGAATGTGGAAATGATTTCGTTAACGATAAGCAGGTTGACATTGCGGTTGTGGATATAGCGTTACGATCGGTTATGGCATGCAGTATCTTGGTCTGACACCTTTCAATGAACGTGGCAATGGTTTCGTTAAAGATAGGCAGGTTGACATTGCAGTTGTGGGTATATCGTTACGATCGGTTATGGCATGCAGTAACTTGGTCTGACAGCTTTCAATGAACATGGCAATGTTTTTGTTAACGATAGGCTGGCTGACGTTGCGGTTATGTGTATATCGTTACGATCGGTTATGGCATGCACTACCTTGATCTGACAGCTTTCAATGAACTTGGCAATTGTTTCTTTAACGATAGGCAGGTTGACATTGCGGTTGTGGGTATATCGTTAAGATCGGTTATAGTATGCAGTACCTTATTCTGACAGATTTCAGTGAACGAGGCAATGGTTTCGTTAACGTTAGGCAGGTTGACATTGCAATTTTGGTTATATCGTTAAAATCGGTTATGTCATGCAGTACTTAGGTCTGACAGCTTTCAATGAACGTGTCAATGCTTTCGTTAACGATAGGCAGGTTGACATTGCGGTTATTGGTATATCGTTACGATCGGTTATGGCATGCACTACCTTAGTCTGACAGGTTTCAATGAACGTGACAATGGTTTCGTTAACGATAGGCTGGTTGATATTGCGGTAATGGGTATATCATTACGATGGGTTAAGGCATGCAGTAACTTGATCTGACGGCTTTCAATGAACTTGGCTATGATTTCGTTAACGATAGGAGTGTTGACATTACGTTTATGGGTATATCGTTACAATCGGTTATGTCATGCAGTACCTTGCTCTGGCGGCTTTCAATGAAATTAGCAATGGTTTCGTTAACGATAAGCAGGTTGACATTGCGGTTATTGGTATATCGTTACGATCGGTTATGGCATGCACTACCTTGGTCTGACAGGTTTCAATGAACGTGACAATGGTTTCGTTAACGATAGGCAGGTTGATATTGCGGTTATGGGTATATCGTTACGATCGGTTATGGCATGCACTACCTTGGTCTGACAGCTATGCATGATCTGGCAATGGTTTCGTTAACGATAGGCAGGTTGACATTGCGGTTATGGATATATCATTACGATCGGTTAAGGCATGCAGTAACTTGATCTGACGGCTTTCAATGAACTTGGCTATGATTCCGTTAACGATAGGAGTGTTGACATTACGTTTATGGGTATATCGTTACAATCGGTTATGTCATGCAGTACCTTGCCCTGGCGGCTTTCAATGAAATTAGCAATGGTTTCGTTAACGATAGGCAGGTTGACATTGCGGTTATTGGTATACCGTTACGATCGGTTATGGCATGCACTACCTTGGTCTGACAGGTTTCAATGAACGTGACAATGGTTTCGTTAACGATAGGCAGGTTGATATTGCGGTTATGGGTATATCGTTACGATCGGTTATGGCATGCAATACCTTGGTCTGACAGCTATGCATGAACTGGCAATGGTTTCGTTAACGATAGGCAGGGTGACATTGCGGTTATGGATATATCATTACGATCGGTTAAGGCATGCAGTAACTTGATCTGACGGCTTTCAATGAACTTGGCTATGATTTCGTTAACGATAGGAGTGTTGACATTACGTTTATGGGTATATCGTTACAATCGGTTATGTCATGCAGTACCTTGCTCTGGCGGCTTTCAATGAAATTAGCAATGGTTTCGTTAACGATAGGCAGGTTGACATTGCGGTTATTGGTATATCGTTACGATCGGTTATGGCATGCACTACCTTGGTCTAACAGGTTTCAATGAACGTGACAATGGTTTCGTTAACGATAGGCAGGTTGATATTGCGGTTATGGGTATATCGTTACGATCGGTTATGGCATGCAATACCTTGCTCTGAAAGCTAACCATGAACTGGCAATGGTTTCGTTAACGATAGGCAGGTTGACATTGCGGTTATGGATATATCATTACGATCGGTTAAGGCATGCAGTACCTTGTTGTGACGGCTTTCAATGAACTTGGCATTGGTTTCGATAACGATAGGCAGGTTAAGATTTCGGTTATAGGTATATCGTTACTATCGGTTATGGCATGCAGTACCTTGGTCTGGGAGCTTTCAATGAACGTGGGGTTAACGATAGACAGGTTGACTTTGCGGTTGTGGGTATATCGTTACGATCTCTTATGGTATGCAGTAACTTGGTCTGACAGCTTTCAAAGAACGTAGCAATGGTTTTGTTAACGATAGACAGGTTGACATTGCGGTTATGGGTATATAGTTACGATCGGTTATGGCATGCAGTACCTTGGTCTGACAGCTTCCAATGAACTTGGCAATGGTTTCGTTAACGATAGGCAGGTTGACATTGCGGTTATGGGTATATTGTTACGATCGGTTAAGGGATGCAGTTCCTTGGTCTTACAGCTTTCAATAAACTTGGCAATGGTTTCGTTGACGATAGACAGGTTGGCGTTACGTTTATGAGTATATCGTTACGATATCTTATGGTATTCAATACTTTGGTCTGACAGCTTTCAATGAACTTGGCAACGATTTCGTTAACGATAGGCAGGATGACGTTGCGGTTATGGGTATATCGTTACGATCGGTTATGGCATGCACTACCTTGGTCTGACAGCTTTCAATGAACATGGCAATGTTTTCGTTAACGATAGGCAGGATGACGTTGCGGTTATGGGTATATCGTTACGATCGGTTATGGCATGCACTACCTTGGTCTGACAGCTTTCAATGAACATGGCAATGTTTTCGTTAACGATAGGCAGGAAGACGTTGCGGTTATGGGTATATCATTACGATTGATTATGGCATGCAGAAACTTGGTCTGACGGCTTTCAATGAACTTGGCAATGGTTTCGTTAACGATAGGCAGGATGACATTGCGGTTATTGGTATATCATTACGATTGGTTATGGCATGCAGTAACATGGTCTGGCGGCATTCAATGAACTTGGCAATGGTATCTTTAACGATAGGCAGGTTGACATTGCGGTTGTGGGTATATCGTTACGATCGGTTATGTCATGCAGTACCTTCGTCTGGCAGCTTTTAATGAACGTAGCAATGGTTTAGTTAACGATAGGCAGGTTGACATTGCGGTTATGGGTATATCGTTACGATCGGTTATGGCATGCACTACTTTGGTCTGTCAGCTTTCCATGAACTGGCAATGGTTTCTTTAACGATAGGCAGGTTGACATTGCGGTTATGGATATATCATTACGATCGGTTAAGGCATGAAGTACCTTGTTCTGACGGCTTTCAATGTACTTGGCAATGGTTTCGATAACGATAGGCTGGCTGAGATTTCGGTTATAGGTATATCGTTACTATCGGTTATGGCATGCAGTAACTTGGTCTGAGAGCTTTCAATGAACGTGGCAATGGTTTCGTTAACGATAGGCCGGTTGATATTGCGGTTATGGGTATATCGTTACGATCGGATATGGCATGCAGTAACTTGGTCTGACAGCTTTCAATGAACATGGCAATGTTTTCGTTAACGATAGGCAGGACGACGTTGTGGTTATGGGTATATCATTACGATTGGTTATGGCATGCATTACCTTGGTCTGTCAGAATTCAGTGAATGTGGCAATGGTTTCCTTAACGATATGCAGGTAGACATTGCGGTTATGGGTACATCGTTACGATCGGTTATGGCATGCAGTAACTTGGTCTGACAGCTTTCAATGAACTTGACAATGGTTTCGTTAACGATAGGCAGGTTGACGTTGCGGTTATGGGTATATCGTACGATCGATTATGATATGCAGTACCTTGGTCTGACAACTTTCTATGAACGAGGCAATGGTTTCATTAGCGATAGGCAGGTTGACATTGCTGTTATGTGTATATCGTTACGATCGGTTATGCCACGTAGTAACTTGGTCTGACAGCTTTCAATGAAGTTTGCAATGGTTTCGTTAACGATAGGTAGGCTGAGATTGTGTTTGTGGGTGTATCGTTACGATCGGTTATGACATGCAATATCTCGGTCTGACAGATTTCAATGAACATGCCAATGGTTTCGTTTACAATAGGCATGTTGACATTGCGGTTATGGGTATATCGTTAAGATCGATTATGGCATGCAGTACATTGGTCTGAAATCTTACAATGAACGTGGGAATGGATTCGTTAACGAAAGGCAGGTTGACATTATGGTTATGTGTATATCGTTACGATCGGTTATGACATGCAGTAACTTGGTCTGACGGCTTTAAAAGAACTTTGCGATGGTTTCGTTAACGATAGGCAGGTTGTCATTGCGGTTATGGGTATATCGTTACGATCGGTTATGGCATGACAATGGTTTTGTTAACGATAGGCAGGTTGATATTGCGAATATGGCTATATCGTTACGATCGGTTATGGCATGCAGTAACTTGGTCTGACAGCTTTCAATGAACATGGCAATTTTTTCGTTAACGATAGGGAGGCTGACATTGCGGTTATGTGTATATCGTTACGGTCGGTTATGGCATGCACTATCTTGGTCTGACAGCTTTCAATGAACTTGACAATTGTTTCTTTAACGATAGGGAGGTTGACATTGCGGTGGTGGGTATATCGTTATGATCGGTTATGGTATGCAGTACCTTGGTCTGACAGATTTCAGTGAACGAGGCAATGGTTTCGTTAACGTTAGGCAGGTTGAAATTGCGATTTTGGTTATATCGTTAAAATCGGTTATGTCATGCAGTACTTAGGTCTGACAGCTTTCAATGAACGTGTCAATGCTTTCGTTAACGATAGGCAGGTTGACATTGCGGTTATTGGTATATCGTTACGATCGGTTATGGCATGCACTACCTTGGTCTGACAGGTTTCAATGAACGTGACAATGGTTTCGTTAACGATAGGCTGGTTGATATTGCGGTTATGGGTATATCGTTACGATCGGTTATGGCATGCAATACCTTGGTCTGACAGCTATCCATGAACTGGCAATGGTTTCGTTAACGATAGGCAGGTTGACATTGCGGTTATGGATATATCATTACGATCGGTTAAGGCATGCAGTAACTTGATCTGACGGCTTTCAATGAACTTGGCTATGATTTCGTTAACGATAGGAGTGTTGACATTACGTTTATGGGTATATCGTTACAATCGGTTATGTCATGCAGTACCTTGCTCTGGCGACTTTCAATGAAATTAGCAATGGTTTCGTTAACGATAGGCAGGTTGACATTGCGGTTATTGGTATATCGTTACGATCGGTTATGGCATGCACTACCTTGGTCTGAGAGCTTTCAATGAACGTGGCGTTAACGATAGGCAGGTTGACTTTGCGGTTATGGGTATATCGTTACGATCTCTTATGGTATGCAGTACCTTGGTCTGACAGCTTTCAATGAACGTAGCAATGGTTTCGTTAACGATAGACAGGTTGACATTGCGGTTATGGGTATATCGTTACGATCGGTTATGGCATGCAGTACCTTGGTCTGACAGCTTTCAATGAACTTGGCAATGGTTTCGTTAACGATAGGCAGGTTGAGATTTCGGTTATAGGTATATCGTTACTATCGGTTATGGCATGCAGTACCTTGGTCTGAGAGCTTTCAATGAACGTGGCGTTAACGATAGGCAGGTTGACTTTGCGGTTATGGGTATATCGTTACGATCTCTTATGGTATGCAGTACCTTGGTCTGACAGCTTTCAATGAACGTAGCAATGGTTTCGTTAACGATAGACAGGTTGACATTGCGGTTATGGGTATATCGTTACGATCGGTTATGGCATGCAGTACCTTGGTCTGACAGCTTTCAATGAACGTAGCAATGGTTTCGTTAACGATAGACAGGTTGACATTGCGGTTATGGGTATATAGTTACGATCGGTTATGGCATGCAGTACCTTGGTCTGACAGCTTTCAATGAACTTGGCAATGGTTTCGTTAACGATAGACAGGTTGACATTGCGGTTATGTGTATATTGTTACGATCGGTTAAGGCATGCAGTACCTTGGTCTTACAGCTTTCAATAAACTTGGCAATGGTTTCGTTGACGATAGACCGGTTGACTTTGCGGTTATGAATATATCGTTACGATCTCTTATGGTATGCAATACTTTGGTCTGACAGCTTTCAATGAACGTAGCAATGGTTTCGTTAACGATAGGCAGGCTGACATTGCGGTTATGGGTATATCGTTACGATCGGTTATGGCATGCAGTAACTTGATCTGACGGCTTTCAATGAACTTGGCTATGATTTCGTTAACGATAGGAGTGTTGACATTACGGTTATGGGTATATCGTTACAATCGGTTATGTCATGCAGTACCTTGCTCTGACGGCTTTCAATGAACTTGGCAATGGTTTCGTTAACGATAGGCAGGATGACATTGCGGTTATGGGTATATCATTACGATTGGTTATGGCATGCAGTAACATGGTCTGGTGGCATTCAATGAAATTGGCAATGGTATCTTTAACGATAGGCAGGTTGACATTGCGGATGTGGGTATATCGTTACGATCGGTTATGGCATGCAGTACCTTCGTCTGGCAGCTTTTAATGAACGTAGCAATGGTTTAGTTAACGATAGGCAGGTTGACATTGCGGTTATTGGCATATCGTTACAATTGGTTACGGCATGCAGTAACTTGATCTGACGGCTTTCAATGAACTTGGCTATGATTTCGTTAACGATAGGAATGTTGACATTACGGTTATGGGTATATCGTTGCAATCGGTTATCTCCTGCAGTACCTTGCTCTGGCGGCTTTCAATGAAATTAGCAATGGTTTCGTTAACGATAGGCAGGATGACATTGCGGTTATGGGTATATCGTTACGATCGGTTATGGCATGCACTACCTAGGTCTGACAGGTTTCAATGAACGTGACAATGGTTTCGTTAACGATAGGCAGGTTGATATTGCGGTTATGGGTATATCGTTACGATCGGTTATGGCATGCAATACCTTGGTCTGACAGCTTTCCATGAACTGGCAATGGTTTCGTTAACGATAGGCAGGTTGACATTGCGGTTATGGATATATCATTACGATCGGTTAAGGCATGCAGTACCTTGTTCTGACGGCTTCCAATGAACTTGGCAATGGTTTCGATAACGATAGGCAGGCTGAGATTTCGGTTATAGGTATATCGTTACTATCGGTTATGGCATGCAGTAACTTGGTCTGAGAGCTTTCAATGAACGTGGCAATGGTTTCGTTAACGATAGGCCGGTTGATATTGCGGTTATGGGTATATCGTTACGATCGGTTATGGCATGCAGTAACTTGGTCTGACAGCTTTCAATGAACATGGCAATGTTTTCGTTAACGATAGGCAGGATGACGTTGTGGTTATGGGTATATCATTACGATTGGTTATGGCATGCAGTACCTTGGTCTGTCAGAATTCAATGAATGTGGCAATGGTTTCCTTAACGATATGCAGGTAGACACTGCGGTTATGGGTACATCGTTACGATCGGTTATGGCATGCAGTAACTTGGTCTGACAGCTTTCAATGAACTTGACAATGGTTTCGTTAACGATAGACAGGTTGACGTTGCGGTTATGGGTATATCGTTACGATCGATTATGATATGCAATACCTTGGTCTGACAACTTTCTATGAACGAGGCAATGGTTTCATTAGCGATAGGCAGTTTGGTATTGCTGTTATGTGTATATCGTTACGATCGGTTATGCCACGTAGTAACTTGGTCTGACAGCTTTCAATGAAGTTGGCAATGGTTTCGTTAACGGTAGGTAGGCTGAGATTGTGTTTGTGGGTGTATCGTTACGATTGGTTATGACATGCAATATCTCGGTCTGACAGATTTCAATGAACGTGTCAATGGTTTCGTTTACAATAGGCATGTTGACATTGCGGTTATGGGTATATCGTTAAGATCGATTATGGCATGCAGTACCTTGGTCTGACATCTTACAATGAACTTGGCAATGGATTCGTTAACGAAAGGCTGGTTGACATTACGGTTATGTGTATATCGTTACGATCGGTTATGACATGCAGTACCTTGGTCTGACGGCTTTAAAAGAACTTTGCGATGGTTTCGTTAACGATAGGCAGGTTGTCATTGCGGTTATTTGTATGTCGTTACGATCGGTTATGGCATGACAATGGTTTTGTTAACGATAGGCAGGTTGATATTGCGATTATGGATATATCGTTACGATCGGCTATGGCATGCAGTACCTTGGTCTGACAACTTACAATGAATGTGGAAATGATTTCGTTAACGATAAGCAGGTTGACATTGCGGTTGTGGATATAGCGTTACGATCGGTTATGGCATGCAGTATCTTGGTCTGACACCTTTCAATGAACGTGGCAATGGTTTCGTTAAAGATAGGCAGGTTGACATTGCAGTTGTGGGTATATCGTTACGATCGGTTATGGCATGCAGTAACTTGGTCTGACAGCTTTCAATGAACATGGCAATGTTTTTGTTAACGATAGGCTGGCTGACGTTGCGGTTATGTGTATATCGTTACGATCGGTTATGGCATGCACTACCTTGATCTGACAGCTTTCAATGAACTTGGCAATTGTTTCTTTAACGATAGGCAGGTTGACATTGCGGTTGTGGGTATATCGTTAAGATCGGTTATAGTATGCAGTACCTTATTCTGACAGATTTCAGTGAACGAGGCAATGGTTTCGTTAACGTTAGGCAGGTTGACATTGCAATTTTGGTTATATCGTTAAAATCGGTTATGTCATGCAGTACTTAGGTCTGACAGCTTTCAATGAACGTGTCAATGCTTTCGTTAACGATAGGCAGGTTGACATTGCGGTTATTGGTATATCGTTACGATCGGTTATGGCATGCACTACCTTAGTCTGACAGGTTTCAATGAACGTGACAATGGTTTCGTTAACGATAGGCTGGTTGATATTGCGGTAATGGGTATATCATTACGATGGGTTAAGGCATGCAGTAACTTGATCTGACGGCTTTCAATGAACTTGGCTATGATTTCGTTAACGATAGGAGTGTTGACATTACGTTTATGGGTATATCGTTACAATCGGTTATGTCATGCAGTACCTTGCTCTGGCGGCTTTCAATGAAATTAGCAATGGTTTCGTTAACGATAAGCAGGTTGACATTGCGGTTATTGGTATATCGTTACGATCGGTTATGGCATGCACTACCTTGGTCTGACAGGTTTCAATGAACGTGACAATGGTTTCGTTAACGATAGGCAGGTTGATATTGCGGTTATGGGTATATCGTTACGATCGGTTATGGCATGCACTACCTTGGTCTGACAGCTATGCATGATCTGGCAATGGTTTCGTTAACGATAGGCAGGTTGACATTGCGGTTATGGATATATCATTACGATCGGTTAAGGCATGCAGTAACTTGATCTGACGGCTTTCAATGAACTTGGCTATGATTCCGTTAACGATAGGAGTGTTGACATTACGTTTATGGGTATATCGTTACAATCGGTTATGTCATGCAGTACCTTGCCCTGGCGGCTTTCAATGAAATTAGCAATGGTTTCGTTAACGATAGGCAGGTTGACATTGCGGTTATTGGTATACCGTTACGATCGGTTATGGCATGCACTACCTTGGTCTGACAGGTTTCAATGAACGTGACAATGGTTTCGTTAACGATAGGCAGGTTGATATTGCGGTTATGGGTATATCGTTACGATCGGTTATGGCATGCAATACCTTGGTCTGACAGCTATGCATGAACTGGCAATGGTTTCGTTAACGATAGGCAGGGTGACATTGCGGTTATGGATATATCATTACGATCGGTTAAGGCATGCAGTAACTTGATCTGACGGCTTTCAATGAACTTGGCTATGATTTCGTTAACGATAGGAGTGTTGACATTACGTTTATGGGTATATCGTTACAATCGGTTATGTCATGCAGTACCTTGCTCTGGCGGCTTTCAATGAAATTAGCAATGGTTTCGTTAACGATAGGCAGGTTGACATTGCGGTTATTGGTATATCGTTACGATCGGTTATGGCATGCACTACCTTGGTCTAACAGGTTTCAATGAACGTGACAATGGTTTCGTTAACGATAGGCAGGTTGATATTGCGGTTATGGGTATATCGTTACGATCGGTTATGGCATGCAATACCTTGCTCTGAAAGCTAACCATGAACTGGCAATGGTTTCGTTAACGATAGGCAGGTTGACATTGCGGTTATGGATATATCATTACGATCGGTTAAGGCATGCAGTACCTTGTTGTGACGGCTTTCAATGAACTTGGCATTGGTTTCGATAACGATAGGCAGGTTAAGATTTCGGTTATAGGTATATCGTTACTATCGGTTATGGCATGCAGTACCTTGGTCTGGGAGCTTTCAATGAACGTGGGGTTAACGATAGACAGGTTGACTTTGCGGTTGTGGGTATATCGTTACGATCTCTTATGGTATGCAGTAACTTGGTCTGACAGCTTTCAAAGAACGTAGCAATGGTTTTGTTAACGATAGACAGGTTGACATTGCGGTTATGGGTATATAGTTACGATCGGTTATGGCATGCAGTACCTTGGTCTGACAGCTTCCAATGAACTTGGCAATGGTTTCGTTAACGATAGGCAGGTTGACATTGCGGTTATGGGTATATTGTTACGATCGGTTAAGGGATGCAGTTCCTTGGTCTTACAGCTTTCAATAAACTTGGCAATGGTTTCGTTGACGATAGACAGGTTGGCGTTACGTTTATGAGTATATCGTTACGATATCTTATGGTATTCAATACTTTGGTCTGACAGCTTTCAATGAACTTGGCAACGATTTCGTTAACGATAGGCAGGATGACGTTGCGGTTATGGGTATATCGTTACGATCGGTTATGGCATGCACTACCTTGGTCTGACAGCTTTCAATGAACATGGCAATGTTTTCGTTAACGATAGGCAGGATGACGTTGCGGTTATGGGTATATCGTTACGATCGGTTATGGCATGCACTACCTTGGTCTGACAGCTTTCAATGAACATGGCAATGTTTTCGTTAACGATAGGCAGGAAGACGTTGCGGTTATGGGTATATCATTACGATTGATTATGGCATGCAGAAACTTGGTCTGACGGCTTTCAATGAACTTGGCAATGGTTTCGTTAACGATAGGCAGGATGACATTGCGGTTATTGGTATATCATTACGATTGGTTATGGCATGCAGTAACATGGTCTGGCGGCATTCAATGAACTTGGCAATGGTATCTTTAACGATAGGCAGGTTGACATTGCGGTTGTGGGTATATCGTTACGATCGGTTATGTCATGCAGTACCTTCGTCTGGCAGCTTTTAATGAACGTAGCAATGGTTTAGTTAACGATAGGCAGGTTGACATTGCGGTTATGGGTATATCGTTACGATCGGTTATGGCATGCACTACTTTGGTCTGTCAGCTTTCCATGAACTGGCAATGGTTTCTTTAACGATAGGCAGGTTGACATTGCGGTTATGGATATATCATTACGATCGGTTAAGGCATGAAGTACCTTGTTCTGACGGCTTTCAATGTACTTGGCAATGGTTTCGATAACGATAGGCTGGCTGAGATTTCGGTTATAGGTATATCGTTACTATCGGTTATGGCATGCAGTAACTTGGTCTGAGAGCTTTCAATGAACGTGGCAATGGTTTCGTTAACGATAGGCCGGTTGATATTGCGGTTATGGGTATATCGTTACGATCGGATATGGCATGCAGTAACTTGGTCTGACAGCTTTCAATGAACATGGCAATGTTTTCGTTAACGATAGGCAGGACGACGTTGTGGTTATGGGTATATCATTACGATTGGTTATGGCATGCATTACCTTGGTCTGTCAGAATTCAGTGAATGTGGCAATGGTTTCCTTAACGATATGCAGGTAGACATTGCGGTTATGGGTACATCGTTACGATCGGTTATGGCATGCAGTAACTTGGTCTGACAGCTTTCAATGAACTTGACAATGGTTTCGTTAACGATAGGCAGGTTGACGTTGCGGTTATGGGTATATCGTACGATCGATTATGATATGCAGTACCTTGGTCTGACAACTTTCTATGAACGAGGCAATGGTTTCATTAGCGATAGGCAGGTTGACATTGCTGTTATGTGTATATCGTTACGATCGGTTATGCCACGTAGTAACTTGGTCTGACAGCTTTCAATGAAGTTTGCAATGGTTTCGTTAACGATAGGTAGGCTGAGATTGTGTTTGTGGGTGTATCGTTACGATCGGTTATGACATGCAATATCTCGGTCTGACAGATTTCAATGAACATGCCAATGGTTTCGTTTACAATAGGCATGTTGACATTGCGGTTATGGGTATATCGTTAAGATCGATTATGGCATGCAGTACATTGGTCTGAAATCTTACAATGAACGTGGGAATGGATTCGTTAACGAAAGGCAGGTTGACATTATGGTTATGTGTATATCGTTACGATCGGTTATGACATGCAGTAACTTGGTCTGACGGCTTTAAAAGAACTTTGCGATGGTTTCGTTAACGATAGGCAGGTTGTCATTGCGGTTATGGGTATATCGTTACGATCGGTTATGGCATGACAATGGTTTTGTTAACGATAGGCAGGTTGATATTGCGAATATGGCTATATCGTTACGATCGGTTATGGCATGCAGTAACTTGGTCTGACAGCTTTCAATGAACATGGCAATTTTTTCGTTAACGATAGGGAGGCTGACATTGCGGTTATGTGTATATCGTTACGGTCGGTTATGGCATGCACTATCTTGGTCTGACAGCTTTCAATGAACTTGACAATTGTTTCTTTAACGATAGGGAGGTTGACATTGCGGTGGTGGGTATATCGTTATGATCGGTTATGGTATGCAGTACCTTGGTCTGACAGATTTCAGTGAACGAGGCAATGGTTTCGTTAACGTTAGGCAGGTTGAAATTGCGATTTTGGTTATATCGTTAAAATCGGTTATGTCATGCAGTACTTAGGTCTGACAGCTTTCAATGAACGTGTCAATGCTTTCGTTAACGATAGGCAGGTTGACATTGCGGTTATTGGTATATCGTTACGATCGGTTATGGCATGCACTACCTTGGTCTGACAGGTTTCAATGAACGTGACAATGGTTTCGTTAACGATAGGCTGGTTGATATTGCGGTTATGGGTATATCGTTACGATCGGTTATGGCATGCAATACCTTGGTCTGACAGCTATCCATGAACTGGCAATGGTTTCGTTAACGATAGGCAGGTTGACATTGCGGTTATGGATATATCATTACGATCGGTTAAGGCATGCAGTAACTTGATCTGACGGCTTTCAATGAACTTGGCTATGATTTCGTTAACGATAGGAGTGTTGACATTACGTTTATGGGTATATCGTTACAATCGGTTATGTCATGCAGTACCTTGCTCTGGCGACTTTCAATGAAATTAGCAATGGTTTCGTTAACGATAGGCAGGTTGACATTGCGGTTATTGGTATATCGTTACGATCGGTTATGGCATGCACTACCTTGGTCTGAGAGCTTTCAATGAACGTGGCGTTAACGATAGGCAGGTTGACTTTGCGGTTATGGGTATATCGTTACGATCTCTTATGGTATGCAGTACCTTGGTCTGACAGCTTTCAATGAACGTAGCAATGGTTTCGTTAACGATAGACAGGTTGACATTGCGGTTATGGGTATATCGTTACGATCGGTTATGGCATGCAGTACCTTGGTCTGACAGCTTTCAATGAACTTGGCAATGGTTTCGTTAACGATAGGCAGGTTGAGATTTCGGTTATAGGTATATCGTTACTATCGGTTATGGCATGCAGTACCTTGGTCTGAGAGCTTTCAATGAACGTGGCGTTAACGATAGGCAGGTTGACTTTGCGGTTATGGGTATATCGTTACGATCTCTTATGGTATGCAGTACCTTGGTCTGACAGCTTTCAATGAACGTAGCAATGGTTTCGTTAACGATAGACAGGTTGACATTGCGGTTATGGGTATATCGTTACGATCGGTTATGGCATGCAGTACCTTGGTCTGACAGCTTTCAATGAACGTAGCAATGGTTTCGTTAACGATAGACAGGTTGACATTGCGGTTATGGGTATATAGTTACGATCGGTTATGGCATGCAGTACCTTGGTCTGACAGCTTTCAATGAACTTGGCAATGGTTTCGTTAACGATAGACAGGTTGACATTGCGGTTATGTGTATATTGTTACGATCGGTTAAGGCATGCAGTACCTTGGTCTTACAGCTTTCAATAAACTTGGCAATGGTTTCGTTGACGATAGACCGGTTGACTTTGCGGTTATGAATATATCGTTACGATCTCTTATGGTATGCAATACTTTGGTCTGACAGCTTTCAATGAACTTGGCAACGATTTCGTTAACGATAGACAGGTTGAGATTGCGGTTATGGGTATATCGTTACGATCGGTTATGCCATGCAGTACCTTAATCTAACAGATTTCAATGAACTTGGCAATGGTTTCGTTAACGATAGACAGGTTGACATTGTGGTTATGGGTATATCGTTACGATCGGTTATGCCATGCAGTAGCTTAATCTAACAGATTTCAATGAACTTGGCAATGGTTTCATTAACGATAGGCAGGTTGAGATTGCGGTTATGGGTATAATGTTACGATCGGTTATGCCATGCAGTACCTTAATCTAACAGATTTCAATGAACTTGGCAATGGTTTCGTTAACGATAAACAGGTTGACATTGTGGTTATGGGTATATCGCTACGGTCGGTTATGGCATGCTGTACCTTGGTCTGACAGCTTCCAATGAACGTAACAATGGTTTTGTTAACGGTAGGCAGGTTGACATTGCGGTTACGGGTTTTGCGTTACGATCGGTTATGGCATGCAGTACCTTGGTCTGACAGCTTTCAATGAACTTGGTAATGGTTTCGTTAACGATAGGCAGGTTGACATTGCGGTTATGGGTATATCGTTACGATCGGTTATGCCATGCAATACCTTAATCTAACAGATTTCAATGAACTTGGCAATGGTTTCGTTAACGATAGACAAGTTGACATTGTGGTTATGGGTATATCGTTACGATCGGTTATGCCATGCAGTACCTTAATCTAACAGGTTTCAATGAACTTGGCAATGGTTTCATTAACGATAGGCAGGTTGAGATTGCGGTTATCGGTATATCGTTGCGATCGGTTATGCCATGCAGTACCTTAATCTAACAGATTTCAATGAACTTGGCAATGGTTTCGTTAACGATAGACAGGTTGACATTGTGGTTATGGGTATATCGCTACGATCGGTTATGGCATGCTGTACCTTGGTCTGACAGCTTCCAATGAACGTAACAATGGTTTCGTTAACGGTAGGCAAGTTGACATTTCGGTTATGGGTTTTTCGTTACGATCGGTTATGGCATGCAGTACCTTGGTCTGACTGCTTTCAATGAACTTGGTAATGGTTTCGTTAACGATAGGCAGGTTGACATTGTGGTTATAGGTATATCGTTACGATCGGTTATGGCATGCAGTACTTTGGTCTGACAGCTTTCAGTGAACGTGGCAATGGTTTCCTTAACGATATGCAGGTTGATATTGCGGTTATGGGTTCGTAGACACAATTATAGTCAATCTGTATATTATTATTTTTTTTTCTGTAAATAATATGTAGCTTTTTATAATAATATGTGTGTTTTTTTTATATTAAAAAAAAAATGTAATCAATATTCATGTACTTTATTGATATGTAATTTCTATCGCATGAACGTTAAACAGTGTTAGGAACACACATGATATGCACTGCATAATTGAACGCCAATTCACTTATATAAAACACATGGAAAATAACACAGTTCACAAGTTTGCAACAATGCAATACACGACGATGGCGTACATATCCAAACTCGTACACTATAACACATGCACGAGTTGAAACGTGGCCGACGCTTAATCAGCACACACCACGAGTCGACAACGTCGACGCTTTTCCAATATGGCCGCACGTCCGGAAAAACCCCTTACATATCCAAACCCGTACACTATAACACACGCACGAGTTGTCAACGTGACCAACGATTAACCAACACACTCTTACACTACTTGACAACCTCGCCACTTTTCCAACATGGCCGACCACACCAATCATCTTCCACCCGACAACATGGACGCAGACCCCACCACTCCGGGCGGTGACCAGGACAGCGCCAGGCAGCCGCCGGACGGCGAACCGCGAACGGCGATCGGCGAACGGCGAACAAACCACCGCCACGCCTCCGCCTATCAACACACAATTATGTATGCATTGCATGTATGTGATTTTTTTATTTAAAAAAGTATATAATCATTTTTCATATATTTTATTTTCTTAATACCCGTAACCTTGGAGGGGAAACGTCTTTATTATCCCCTCCCCCGTACGTTCGCACCAACCTGTTGGGCAGAATGACCTTGTAGGGCTCAACATAGTGCGCGCTAGACCAACAGGTTGGCGCGAACGTATTAGTATGTATTAGGCATCCGTCATGGTAGCACGCAATAACAGGGAACTCGTACTCCGTGTACAAAGTCTAGCGCCGGAAGAACTGATTTCATGTAATGTAGGTAAATTGTCGGTGTATCAGGTCTGTTTGCAATTCGGTATCGACGTTGAAAACGATACGAAAAATAGATTTTTCTGGAACTGTACCATACAGGATAAAATAAAAATTACAGACGATGTAATGAATTGGCTCGGATATACAGGTAAATATAAAAATAAAAAATCCAGAATTACCAAGTGGTTAAAGAAAAACGATTACATCGAATATTACGAAGTCCAAGATGAAGATAATGCACAGAAAAAATATTATGTATTAAATGGAATAGATTTCGCTTCTTTGTTGATGCAAATGAGAACCCCTAAAGCTGTTGAAATGCGTGAATTATATGCCATTATGAAAGAAATTGTAATGAAATATAGTCAATATGAAAAATTGTACGAGGAACGTTTGAAGGAGTTAATTAGTATGCAAAATAATTTGTTAACAACACAGATGAGTAATTTACAATCCATGATAAAAACTATTCAAGAAACTAACGAAGAAGAGAGACGTCGCTCAGAGGAAGAAAGACAACGAGCGGAAGAAGAACGACAGTGTGCAGAGGAAGAGAGACGTCACGCAGAAGAAGAACGGCAACGTGCGGAAGAACGAAGTAGACTGTTACAGTCCAAAATCGAATACAGTGTCGGCAAACTGAGGAACGTACTGGCTAAGAAGATCGCGCCAAACCCCATAAACAGGAACAAAATTCGTTGTCTGTCTCTGTACAAAATATCCGAAAACGTTTGGTACATTATGCGCAGACAACTGGAAAGTTTCAACGAAAGAGAGAGAAAAATATATCGCAAACATCCTACAGCGAAGAAACTACGCGGATGGGAAGACGTCGCTCACGCTGTGGATATTGGAAATATAGTTAAAAAACAGTATCGTAATTGCCTGAGATGGGACGCTCGCGGTAATGTCATCAAACCGGCCGACACGAACGACACTACAGTCGTCACCGACGAAGAAATGCTCACAGCGTTCGAGCGAGCCATAAACGAAGAAAACGACGCCCACGTGTTAGCCAACAATATCTCTGTATGAAAAGAAAATTCCACCTGACAGTAAAAATAATAACATCTTT
Organism: Magicicada septendecula; assembly: GCA_034769895.1. Taxonomy (NCBI): domain Eukaryota; kingdom Metazoa; phylum Arthropoda; class Insecta; order Hemiptera; family Cicadidae; genus Magicicada; species Magicicada septendecula. The sequence goes on along the minus strand of CM068376.1, from coordinate 166,231,025 downwards.
CTGAACGACAAATACTACCCGCACGATAACCTGAACCTGGTAGAGCAGAGATTGGCTCGCGGTGATCGAGGAATCAACGAGTTGGACGAAGCTTGTCGTGAACACGATATCGCTTACAGCAAGTACAAGGACAACGAACGACGACGTGTAGCGGATCGCGTGCTAGCCGGTAAAGCGTGGGAACGAGTGAAAGCTTTGAATTCCGGCATCAGTGAAAGAGCGTACGCGGCAGCCGTAGCAGCAGCGATGAAGGCGAAATCGGCGTTAGGCAGCGGGCTATGCTGCGGTGGCGGTGTGCGTAAACGTCGCACCAGACGACACAAGCCGTTTCGACGCACGATAATCAGGAAGAGGAGGAGGAGGACAACGACAACTGGGACAGGACGTCGACGAAGACGGGCCGGTGGTAAAAAGGCTTCAGGACTATACCTTCGGTCGTACCGAAAAAACTAATCAAAATACCCGGGCGTCCGTTGTCCGATCGAGATCTTTATGAGTACACGAAACTATTGCGTATACCTTATTTCAGAGGCGTGTGCATGCGCGACGCACTTCCTAGTACATCACCGTGGGAGAACGAAAGCGCGATCGTGAATCTGGACGACGCTACCGGACCGGGCACGCACTGGGTATGCTACAAGAAGCGAGGCGACAGAGTCTGGTACTTCGATGGATTCGGCAATCTGCGCCCTCCTGTCGAGCTAATACTGTACTTTGGATCGGACGTGACCGACGTTCATTACAATTACGCACAGAAACAGCCGTCGAACACAGTCATCTGCGGACATTTATGTTTAAAGTTTTTGACATCGAACGATCAGTAAACGACAAAATGCCTTCGCTTACGGTCACCGTCACAGGAACGGATCCGAGCGCACTGGTTTGTGACTTTTTTCCACCGCTTGAACTGACGAACGGTGAATGGTACGCGGGACTGCTGGACTTTACCACGTACAACTCTATACCGAACGTGGAAAGCGGAAGAAACAACGTCTTTCCCGTACTAAAGGGAGCACGTAAAACGTTAGAACTCGTCAATATACCGACCGGTGTGTACGAAATCAGCGATATCGAAACATACCTGAAGAAAGAACTAGCAGACCCAAAATTTTCTCTACGACCCAACAACAACACGTTGAAATGTGAAATTTATTGTTCATACGATATCGATTTCGGTTGTACGGAACACACGATCGGTACCATGTTGGGTTTTTCCAAGAACCGAAAATTAGAAGCGTATATATTACACACGTCGGACGTGCCTGTAAACATTAACAGCAAAGAACGAACAACGCACCGACACGATCAAGGGAAATGCAAAATATAGACGCAAAATACGGTAAAACTGTACTCGTCACTCTTCAAGATTACAAAGACCCTAGACTAAAATATCGTGTATATCTACCAAAGAGATACGCAGGCGTTTTTGAAGATGAGGAATTAAAAAATTTAGTACCGTGCTCGCTGCAACTAATTTATCGCGGAGAAAAGGATAGAGCTTACATAGTAGAAACTGTACAGTAGTATCGAATGGACATCTTCATTTGCCACGTACGATTACATATATATATATATATATATATATATTAACATGTACTTAGTTGTATTTCATTTAATTATAAATAATATATGTGATTACACATATTTCATTTGATTTAATTGTACTTATGCCTAGATAATAAAACAAGGCTTACATGTTGTACACTTTAGACATCTTCGGAATTAACAAATATATTTGTACATAATTGTCATTGCACACGTTTACCAATAATATTTAAAATAATGTGCTTACACATAATTCATTTGATATAATTGTATACAATTGTATTTTTTTTAATTGTCACTACTGTGTGTGTGTTTATTACATTTTTTTGTACATATTTGTCATGTCATAGTGGACATGTTTACATTTTGTTATTTTCACTACTGTGTGCGTTTACATATTATGTATTTTAAATTGTAATTTATTTTGATTACATGTATTTTAATTATTTGTAATTAAACAGTATTGCTTTAACCTTTTTATTGTTTTTTAATTTCAAAATTCCTTGGAACATTAACACTATTCTAAAAAAAATCAATTTTATTAAACAATAATTGTATGATTATAATATACTTTAGAAATTAAAGAATATTTAAAAATCAAACTGACCTTATACATGTTCCAGTTGAGTCTCGCGACGAACTATGTGCCTTGGAGAGCAGTTCGTACAGGCTTATATATAGTATTTCAAGGATGTACACGAAAGAGATGGTAACAACAACAAAAATCTCCCACACACTAAGTCATGAACACATACTTAGCTCGGTCTGCGTTCTAAATCCCACACGCTGTGATAACAGATGGTGTCAGACATCCTGCTTGTTCTGTTATTAAAAAAAAAAAATTTATGTACGACCATGTTCATACGCTGCGATAAACAGATGGTCATACAGACGGAGCCGATTACATCGTCAACAAAAAAAAGTAACAGCTGCCACGCACACTTAGCTTGGCTTGTTCACACAATAATTTATGTACGCCTCTAAAATCGTTCAGACAGACGGCGACAATTAATTATACGCTCAGACAGACGGAGACAACTAACAGATGGCGGCAATTAATTCTACGCTCAGACAGCTGGATGCAATTAATTTAGCGACTCGCTAAACAGATGTCTAGACAGCTGCAAAATGCACGTGGGAGTCAACTGCCACATTCAAAAAAATGCATGTGGGAGCCAACTACCGCTTGTCCCTATTATATTACATACCCACCAGTGATAATGGGTGGTCTGTCAGCATTCTGTTGTAAAAAATAACTCCACATGTGAAAAGCATGGTGAGAGCCGATTACATCATTTGCAAGTGTTTCTTACGCATAACATGTGTGTTTCTTACAGGGAAACTGACAGTTCATTGCTGGAAGTGACGTCACACGACGGGAAATTCAAAAATTGTGGTGGTGGGGGTAACCATGTTTTTTTTTCAATCTGTTTATACATTTACTTAACACATAGACACAACATCGACGATATCGGCACGGCAGTGTAAATATATACGAAACCAGTACACTATAACACCGAGTTGGCAACAATGGCAGCACATATATTCAACCCGTACACTATAACACCGAGCCGACAACAGTTGGCAACACCGACATGGCCGAACTTCCGGAAAACCCCTTACATATACATAACCATACACTATAACACATGCACGAATCGACAACCTGGCCGAACCTTAACCAGCACACTCATACCACAACCCGACAACATCGCACCTCTCCCAACATGGCCGCCGCCGACGACAAAATGGACGACGACCCCACCACGACGGGCGACGATCAAGCCACGACCAGGCCGCCGCCCAGCGACGATGACGACGTCAACGACGACGTCAACGGCGAACGGCGAACATAGCCACGCCTCCGACAATCAACGCACACACAACCCCACTTTAGGCGGAGACGACGACAACATGGCCGAATGCCGACAACATGGCCGACTACTTCGACACGCCCAACAAGGTCACGTGGGACACACCACTACCCCCCCCGGTCCATCCGCAAATATGCACAATTCACCTCTTCACATCGACGGACAATGGTGGCAGTGTAAACATATGCAAAACCCGTACACTATAACACATGCACGAGCCGACAACGTGGCCGACACCAGCACAAGTTGATAACGTCGACGCTTTTCCTATACTTACCATAAAGGTAACACACATTCAAATGTACAGTTGGCAACAATGCAATTCACCTCTTCACATCGACGATATCCGGACAACGGTGGCAGTGTAAACATATCCAAAACCCGTACACTATAACACATGCACTTGCCGACAACGTGGCCGACACCACTTGACAACGTCGACGCTTTTCCCAATTCATTACAACTAGACATTCAATTATGCAGTGCATATCATGTGTATTTCTTACATGTACACAACACTACACATTTTTTTTTACGTTCGTGCAATATAGATTACTATAGTAATAATTATTTTTGCATAAATATATATGCATAAATGCATGCATGTTTTATAAGTGAAGTGTCAATCAGAACAATTACACCGCAATAGCCAGTCAACAAGAGTTTCACATCGATGATGTGCACATTTTGTATTTTTACAATATATACTTACCACAAAAGCACACATTCAAATTTACAGTTCACGAGTTGGCAACACTGCAATTCATCTCTTCACATCGACGATATCCGGACGGTAGCAGTGTATATATCTGAACCCATACACACATGCACGAGTTGACAACGTGACCAACGCTATTACACTTCTCAAGTTGGCAACAATGCGCAATTCACCTCTTCACGTCGACGGACAATGGTGGCAGTGTAAACATATACAAAACCCGTACACTATAACACATGCACGAGCCGACAACGTGGCCGGCACAAGTTGACAACTTCGACGCTTTTCCAACATGGCTAACCTTCCGGAAAAACAAATCATATATCCAAACCATACACTATAACACACCACGATGCGGCAACGTGGCCCAACCTTAACCAGCACACACGCACAATCCGACAACATCCCAGCTTTCCCAACATGGCCACCACACAGCCGACAAAATGGACGACGACCCCACCACTCCTGGCGGCGGTCAAGCCACGACCAGGCCGCGGCCAAGCCCCCGCCGGACGGCGAACAGCGAACGGCGAACAGCGAACGGCGAACAGCGAACGGCGGCCACGCCTCCGCCAATCAACGCACACGTAACCCCACAAAATGGACGACGACGACAACATGGCCGAACGCCGACAACATGGCCGACAACTTCGGTACGCCCATCGAGGTCACGTGGGACACACCACTACCCCCCCGGTCAATCATAACCTCTGCACATGACGACACGCTGCGCCGGAAGTCTACCCCCACCACCTGGATTTTTGAATTTCGAGCCAAAAGGGGGGATGTGACGTCACTTCCGCGTTAGAACTCTCATTCTTACCCTACTAGTGATATTCTGATTTTTTTTACACTCACGTTTTTGGAAAAGTATTAAACATGGAAATTTAGTCCGTTTTTCTGGTGTTCAGGTTATAAGGGTTAGAATGATTACCATCCTTGTTTGTGTTTTATGTGCTGGGGGACCATCAGCTTATGATGACATGTTTGTTTGATGTTAGGTGCCATTCTAATTATATTAATGTAATAATGATTTATTTCAATTTATTAATGTAAATTTTAAAACAAAGCTGTTATGTGCTGATAACAGGAAAGTCGAAGGACCCTTAATGCTAATTGTCAGATCAATGATTGTGAATGTTGTGTGCTGTAATATTTGGAAAATTGATTAAATATAGATTTGTTATTTGTTAGTAAGCTTGAGTGACTTTTTGCAAGTCCTGTGATATGAGGCCCGTCACTTTTATGCTTCCTTCTAGGTGATTCTGCCTAGTCTTAAATACCGCGAGACGTCTCTCTCTCCTTTTCAAAAAAAAAAAAATAAACACAAAATTTACAAAATATGAGAAGGGGACAGGGCCGGCTCAGTTTGTTAATGAAAACGGACATACCGACTCGTGTCGGGTTGAGGAGACGCTGGGCTCGTGCTGACAGCAGCAGGTGGACGATCAGCATCACTGAAAATAAAATATATATATATATAAATTTAACACCTACTGTAATCGCAATAGTACAAGAGATTGACAATGAAAACGCACTTACCGACTCGTCACAGGTTGAAGAGATGGGGGACTCGTGGTTGCCAGCAGCACACGTTGTATCCGTTGTGAACTATAAGAAAACACTAAGTCAGTCGAATGGAATATATTGTTTGTGCTCATTAATAAATTAAAAAAAATGGTGTACTTACTATCTTACACGCCGCTGCTCCTCTTGTAAATGGTGCTTGCATATTCGCCCGTTGTTATGCCTTCTGTTAAATGTAATGAAAGCTGTATATTAATTAGAGAAAGAACATAATGAAGTGTGTGTGTGTAATGCTGAAAATCAACAGAAAATACAGTAAGTACTTACATGCAAGTTGTAAAACAAACTGAATATGATGATAATCGTTGCGACAAAAGTTATATATATATATATATATATATATATATATATATATTGTAACCAGACCTCTGTATGCCGGTCGTTACAAAAGATAATAAGTTGATAGAAAATTTTATAAAAATAGAATTTTCAAATAGTAAAAGATTTTGTTTATGTTTATTAAGAGGTGTGTATAAGAAATAAATCTGTTTTAAAAGGTTCTTGTAAAAATTTTAATAACAGGCAGGTATTTATTGACCGCCGATGCACTTCCAGAAGATTTGAACCAAGTCTGGAGTTAAATAGTTTAACTCCAGTTAGCAATCGATTGGTGACTTTTCTGGCTGGTCCAATATCTCGTTCAAATAAAATATTTTCTTCTTAGTTAAGTCCTTCAGCCTTAATAAATACTCTTAAATTAACCTGTGAAATAAGTAACAGATAAGAAATAATGGAAATATATAGATTTATTGACAATTTAAATAAATAATCGATTTTTTATCGATGGAGAGCAATTATCGACTCTGTCTCGGGAATTATTGATTGTGTCATACAGAACAAAATTTATGATATTTAATATATTAAAAGACAGGTTCTTTGAGCGATTAAAATTAATAGTCAGAGAAGGGTGACGAGAAAGTATAACATTAACAATTAACACAAATACAATAATTATTATTCAATAAAATTTAAATAATTCCAATAAGTAATGTGTATGTATGTTGTCAAACCAATATGCAGACGATGACGTCACTGCTGGAAGATAAAGAAGGCAGGCTTGAATTTTCAAAATGGCCGCTATTAGATATGGCGAGTTCACTGCAAAATCGGCCTGTCCAAAAATCACGACAGAATTACCTTCGTGAATGTCTGAAATCTTCCCGCACTGGTGTAATATGTCTGTTAAGTTATTTGGTGTATTCTGACGAAGTGTTCTGTGTAAACTTGTGTTGGTTAGTTTATTTTGTATGTGTTCACTTCTTTGAGTTAACGTTCTCAAGATATGGTTATGATTTGTAGAGTGAATTGGTTTAAATATAAGGTTTTACTGTTTTCTGTCACTCGTATCATGAAGTTAGATGTTTGTTTTCACTATTGTCGTGAACGTATGGATAGCTTTAGTTTTAAAAAGTGTCTAATTCGTCTAACTCTCGTTTCACTTATTTTAATGGCTAAACGCTAGTACCATTTTCGACTCGATTTAAAGAACGTTTTGTCACACAACTATTCAGCTTGATATTCAACAAAAGACTAATTAACTTGGTCATAAATCTGGCCCAGTTAATCTTTGAAAAAGTATTGTTAACATATTTCGATTACCTGTACACATGATAAAATATTACATTATATATGGAATTTATCTATTTTATTCATCACTTTTATGAATTATGAACCTTATTATTGGTTTAATCATCTCATTCCCTTTAAATTGATGTATTATAGTCCATATCTGTAGACATTTTGTGGAAATTAACAAATTTTGTTCACTTTTTGGAAATATAGGCTCAAAATTGGATTTCCGTCTTTATACAAAATTCCTCCATTTTAGGTATCAGTAATACTATTATAATAAATTTTAATTAGTCATATTCCTCTTCCTTTCCTTAAATACATATAAATTAAACCCTTGAACTGGTTTTTTGTGTTAATCTGTAAATTTGACATTGCTCTTGAAAATTAATTAATTTACATATTTTGAAAATTTACAATGTTTTAAGGTATATTTCCTTATTATCATTTTAACTCATAGGATCATTTCCATTAGTGGTGAACTGAGTTATCTTATATAAATCTTGCTAGTTTACAGGATTTATAAGTGAATTATACTGGTTTATATTGTTTCTGTGAATTCACCAAATGGCCTAGATTTTAGAATTTTATATTTCTGTCTTTATCAAATAAATTTAAACTTAACTCCTCCTCTGACTTTACATAATTACAATTATATGAAAATAACATGTCTTATAACTTATTGTGTGGTGTAGTAGTTAATTAACACTACGGTTATTAAAATAAATAATTATGAACATTGTTTAGCAATCTGCACAATTGAACATATTGCAGACATGGTTTGAACATATATCTTTTAACTATTTTTGAGTTAACATAGCATACCTATTTAAACATTATTAATGGTATGTAGGCTATTATTTAGCAAACATAATTCTTTTTAGAACACATAACATAAATCTTATTTTCTAATAACTCTTACAAATACATTTTACTAACACATTGATTTTAGGACTGTGAATAAACAGTCTATTTAAACATTTTACACTTATTAATATTATATTAATCCCAGTCCTTTCTGGTCTAAACCATTATTATTTGTGATCCCCTACATCAGTAAACATGAACTCCTATACTCTATTTATTATCATTTTTTACAAATGTCTTGTAAATAAAGATTTACATTGAAATAATAAAAAACTGGAAATCTTCCATTTTATTATTTTATTATGCTGTTTATTATTAGATATTAAAGTTGTTATATTGCATACTGATAAGTTATAGCTTCACCAACTTTAAGTTTATTGCATTTCTAAAAAACACTTACACAAATTCACTTTCACTGTTGGTTCTGATATTTTGAGTCTTATTATCTCAGACCAGACCTTTAGTAATCATGGACTGTTAAGACTAGTTTATTTTCTTTATTACCCAATAGCTTTAGTAGATTCACTTCTTATAACGCTATACAGCACTTTAGTTTTTTAAATAATTACATTTTTATAGGATTTTGGGTATGTTATACTTTCTTTTGCATAGTTTTTGTGGGTTTGGGGTTGATAGTAGTTTATATAATAATAGGTTTTACAACGGTGTTTCTTTCATACTATTTCTTCCTCTCCTCCTGTCTTCTTTCTTGTCCTTCTTCGTATCTTCCTTCTGGTCTTCCTTCTTGTCCTTCTTCTAGTCTTCATTCTTGTCCTTCTTCTAGCCTTCATTCTTGTCCCTCTTCTAGTCTTCATTCTTCTGGTTTTCTTGTCTTCCTTCTTCATTCTTGGGTAAACCAAGGTACTTTGTGTTATCTCGACTGAGGTTTAGTTTGGAACATTTAATTTATTCACTGATACTGACTTTATTCTTCTCTACAGGTATCAGGGTATTGTTTTCTTCCTGATCACAAATTTTATTCTTCCCTTTTCTTGTTTTTGGGGTATTTTGGTATTCACTACTCTTTAATTGAGTCTCTTTTTTCTTGATATGGTCTTATATAACTAGTCTACTGCTCTTAGCTCCCTGGGTAAATTACTGATATGATACTATGAGTTGCTTCGATACTTTCTTTGGTTTTTTTTTTTAAACAGTGGTTTTTATATATAATGTAATGAGGATTTTTATTTTATCGTGGTTCATTCCTTTGATTTATTTAAATGTCATTCAATATTATTATAACATTTGTTGGTGTAATTAAACTTTATGATTTCATATGACTTAAGGTGTAGTGGATTTTCTGTCACGCTACAGAATGCCCTTCTCCAGAAGTAATTTTTTCAGACTATACTTGCTTTGTCTGAAACAATTGCTTATGATAATTATTCTAGGTTTGTTACTATTTTGGACTTCCTTCCATTTTAAAATTTTCTTATTTATATTTGAGTTTATATTATTCTCACTTGATCTTCCTTGATAGTAATAGTCATCTGAGTTTCATATTTATTATTTCATTTTCATATTTCTTCTTAGTATTTTCTCCTTGGGATATTTCCTCCCTATCGTTCCCTACTTTGTGAGCTGGTTCAGTTCAGAGAGGCACTGTACGCTACTTTCCTCTGCTGTCCAATACTTCACACATATTTGAGTACAGAGGCAAATCATCTCTGCTCAAAAAACATATTAATCCTGCTGGAATTATCTTCAGACAGATTTAAAAAAAATTATTCAGAATAGTACACATTTGTTACTATTTAAAAAAAAATATCTTTGGGATACTTCACTTATTACTTAATATATTTCTCAGAGATTTTAATATTCCTATCTCAGTTGTTCTTCTGACTCGTTAACTGGATGTTTCTTTCATTTGATATTATGGTAGGAAGCTCTTCTATTATTACATTTTTCAACTTTCCTTATCATATAAATCTTTTGGTTATAAATTCTTTATTACCTTCTGGCTTTTTTATTATAAACTGCATTGTTTATTGTAGCATATCTTTATGACATTTTTAGACTGTTTCTTTGTTCTTAAATTTCCACTTGTTCTATTTTCTAGAATTTGTAGAACTATCATTATCATAATTGTCATTTAATTCATAAATCATTTTATATTAGTTCGTTTAATTACATAAATCTTTGACATTATTCTCACATTATTCTTGTCATTGTTATTATACTTTCGAATGATGGTTTTTTATTAATTTCATAATGAGGTCATAATTTCTCCTCATACCACTTCAAAGTTTCATTATCTCATAATTCCAAATAAGTTTTTTCACTTTATTATATTCAATCACTCAAATCGTATTAAAGAATTTTTTCTTTTTTATTTCCTTTAGCATCATTTTATGGAAAGGTTTTTACTCTTCATATTGAAATTAGACATGATCATACTGTCCAGAATTATTTGTTTTAATTCTAAAGTCTGTTTCCTTTATTCATCCCATTATGATCCTTTGTTACCATGGTAATTATATTCTATGCTTACCATAAATATGGTATGAAATCTCTTCTGTTTATCTCACCAAAGTGTTTTATTAATAATTGGTTGGTAAGTTGTACTTATTCTTGGTTTGGAAACTTGATTTATACACAATTCAAAAATTCACTCTTCTTATATTATTCCATAAAGTTTTCTCCAATCATTTGTATGTAAGGTGGGTTTACCTGTGTTTTGGCTGGTTTTATTTTTCTAAATTCTCTTGGTATTATTGTCAAAATGTTTCTCTTCAAATAAATATTTAGTAAGCTGTCCTTACTAGTTTTTGAATGTAGATGGTTTCTCATCTAAATTCTCTCCTTCTTTATTATTATATTATAGCCATAAAGTTTGTCTTCAAATAATTATTTATGTAAGATTGGCTTACAAGTGTTTTAGAATTTTGAGGATTTTCAAAAATTCTATTTTATATATCTTCTTACAAAATGTTTCTTCTCAAATAAACTGTATGTAATGGGCTTACATTGTTTTTAGAATTTGGGGAATTTGTTCAAAATTCTTCTTGTTGTATTCTTCTAAATGGTTTCATTAATAATAGTGTAGTAAGATGTACTTACTTTTTCTTTGGAATTTTTAGGATTTTCTCAAATTCTAATATTGTTATATTCTTCTTTCCAAATAGTTTCTTTCAAATAAATTGTATGTAATTGGCTTACATTGTTATTAGAATTTAGTGGATTTTAAATTCTATTTTATATATCTTCTTCCAAAATGTTTCTTCTCAAATAAATTGTATGTAATGGGCTTACATTGTTTTTAGAATTTGGGGAATTTGTTCAAAATTCTTCTTGTTATATTCTTCTAAATGGTTTCATTAATAATAGTGTAGTAAGATGTACTTACTTTTTCTTTGGAATTTTTAGGATTTTTTCAAATTCTGTTATTGTTTTATTCTTTTTTCCAAATAGTTTCTTTCAAATAAATTGTATGTAATTGGCTTACATTGTGTTTAGAATTTGGATAATTTTAAATTCTTCTTGTACATATCTTCTAAATGGTTTCATTAATAATAGTTTAGTAAGATGTACTTACTTTTTCTTTGGAATTTTTAGGATTTTCTCAAATTCTAATATTGTTATATTCTTCTTTCCAAATAGTTTCTTTCAAATAAATTGTATGTAATTGGCTTACATTGTGTTTAGAATTTGGATAATTTTAATCATAAAATTTCTTCATGGATGCCTTCTACCTTGGCGTCGACATGTATAATTTCATTATTGAAGTTATTGGTGGGACTCCTGTTATCCTCTTCCAATAACTCCTGTCTGATGTCCTTTAGGTAGTTGCACCCGATGATTGTGATACGATTGTGATTATTCTCAAAATTGCACTCATTATGATTATTATACCCAGTAGTTAAGAGCAGTAACGGGTTCTGGCGATTTATTACTGCCTGTGCCCGTTTAAAGGCTCGGCATCATTGTTCCTTTGAGCCATACTAGTCGATGCCTCATTTGGGATGCTCAGAGTGGTTACCTGCCGATCGGTCCTATGGTCTTCCGGTCGTTCATGGTTCGACCTCCGTTCAGTGTTGTCCAAACTATTGCTCCTACGCGCCGGATAGTACCTTGGTTGGTCCCGTTCTAGGCTCCTCCACCTTTCTTCATATCCTCGGTAGCTATTTCGTCTATTGTGATCGAATCTCCGCTGTCTTCCATCTGTGGCTCGTATGAAGTTCACTCTAGGGCGAGGAAACTTATTATTATTAAAATTACCATTATTGGGACCCGTACGATTGGTATTATTAGGGTAAGGACTATTACCATAATTGGGGCTTCTCTGACTATTTGCGTTATTAGGGTAGGGATTGCGGTTACCCTGATAACCATTAGAGGGTCGATTCGGGTTTTGATAATTTGGACCCGTATTATTATTATCATTGTAATTAGTATTGTTCACATTATTTCCATTATTATTAGGACCGTTATTTCGCGGATATGCCCGGCCTCCTTGGTACCCAGTATTTATGTGGTTCGTACCCTGGTTATTGTTCTGGTACGTCCTTGGTTCGGGCCCATCACTTCTTCTACGACTCTGTCGGTAGTAGTCTTCATTTTCATAATTTTCTAGGAGTTCTGTCATTGCCTGGATGGTTTTTATCTGGCTGCCCCTCCTCGCACGAATCACCTCCTCATCATAATGGTAAGACAACTTATTTATTAGGCACTCCTCCGGTATGGCTGGTTCTACGTGCTTGGCCATACACACCTTGCCGAGGAAATAAGCTGTCATTGAACTGCCGACTTGTGGTTTGTAGCGGCCGTGGCATATATTATCTCTTATTAGATTTTGCGTGGTCTCTGACCAGTACTTGGCCTTGAACAGGCTCTTGAATTGTTCATAATTGTCGATGTCGCTCCGGTTGGCCATCCACCAATGGTCATTCACCTCCCGAAACGACTCGTCAAGGATTTCTCTGTTCTGGACCCATCGGTTCCCTCGGTGTTTCTCGAGGTACTCCTCTATTCGTGCCAAGAACTCCATAGGCTTCCGTTTGTATTGCCGGAAATTGAGCCATTCTCTGTTCTCTGACATGGGGAAATTGTGATATCCAGATGGTCTGTTCCTTATTAACTCTATCTCCTCCTGGCTCTGACGCACCTGTCCGGTTATGTTTGACATAGCGGCTTCCACGCCGTCGCATCTTTCTGTTACTTGGGTCCTCACTTTATTTACTTCTTCCAAGGCAAATTTCTTGGTCTCCTCCATTCTTGTTTTCTGTTGTTCTTGGACCTGAGTAATCTCCTTTGTTATTACTTCCCGGACTTCTAGCACTTCGTTTTCTGTTTGACGACATCTTTCGTCTACTTCTCGGATCTGCTGGTTAACAACCACAACTTCCTGTTCTAATTTCTTGACGATTGACTTCTTCGTCTCAGTTATCTTTTTATTCAACTCCTCCTTAGCTAGCTCAATCCTCTCGTCTAACTTATTCATGCTCTCTTGGTTAACTTCCCTTAGTTCTTCTCTGAACCTTTGATTATTCTCATCCATCTTCTCCTCCATTTTCAGATTATTTTCCTCCAACTTTTCCCTCAGTTGCTGTTTGTTGCTTTCCATTTTCCTACTTGTTTCCTCCATTTTCTCTTCCATCTTCTTACTCAAATTTTTACTGGTTTCTTCGATCCTCTTATTGGTATTTTCTATCTTACGGCCCAATTCTTCCTTAGTTGATTTGAATTCTTCTTTCAGAGACTGGTTGTCTTCCTTCCTTTCCTTACTGTTTTCGTCCATCTTCTTGTTAGTGGAATCCAGTTTGTTATTCAAGTCTTCACTCAATTTATTACTCATTTCCATTATCATTTTCCTTAGGGCCTCCTGGAAATTAACCTCCCCTATTGGTGTCGGCACTTCAGGTTGTTCCCCTGGCGGTACGGGTTGTTTATCTTCCACCTGGGGTAGTAACACTTCCGGATCTTCAACAGGTGTTGCCTCCTTATCCCCCATGTCAACTTCTTTTTCGGCCTCTGCCGCCCTCTTTTTTGAAGTAGCTCGTTTTTGCATCTTTCTCTGTCTCTATTTATTAATCGCTGCCAAGCTTAGATTATTAAGCCCTCTAAGTTGGACGCCACTTTGTAACCAGACCTCTGTATGCCGGTCGTTACAAAAGATAATAAGTTGATAGAAAATTTTATAAAAATAGAATTTTCAAATAGTAAAAGATTTTGTTTATGTTTATTAAGAGGTGTGTATAAGAAATAAATCTGTTTTAAAAGGTTCTTGTAAAAATTTTAATAACAGGCAGGTATTTATTGACCGCCGATGCACTTCCAGAAGATTTGAACCAAGTCTGGAGTTAAATAGTTTAACTCCAGTTAGCAATCGATTGGTGACTTTTCTGGCTGGTCCAATATCTCGTTCAAATAAAATATTTTCTTCTTAGTTAAGTCCTTCAGCCTTAATAAATACTCTTAAATTAACCTGTGAAATAAGTAACAGATAAGAAATAATGGAAACATATAGATTTATTGACAATTTAAATAAATAATCGATTTTTTATCGATGGAGAGCAATTATCGACTCTGTCTCGGGAATTATTGATTGTGTCATACAGAACAAAATTTATGATATTTAATATATTAAAAGACAGGTTTTTTGAGCGATTAAAATTAATAGTCAGAGAAGGGTGACGAGAAAGTATAACATTAACAATTAACACAAATACAATAATTATTATTCAATAAAATTTAAATAATTCCAATAAGTAATGTGTATGTATGTTGTCAAACCAATATGCAGACGATGACGTCACTGCTGGAAGATAAAGAAGGCAGGCTTGAATTTTCAAAATGGCCGCTATTAGATATGGCGAGTTCACTGCAAAATCGGCCTGTCCAAAAATCACGACAGAATTACCTTCGTGAATGTCTGAAATCTTCCCGCACTGGTGTAATATGTCTGTTAAGTTATTTGGTGTATTCTGACGAAGTGTTCTGTGTAAACTTGTGTTGGTTAGTTTATTTTGTATGTGTTCACTTCTTTGAGTTAACGTTCTCAAGATATGGTTATGATTTGTAGAGTGAATTGGTTTAAATATAAGGTTTTACTGTTTTCTGTCACTCGTATCATGAAGTTAGATGTTTGTTTTCACTATTGTCGTGAACGTATGGATAGCTTTAGTTTTAAAAAGTGTCTAATTCGTCTAACTCTCGTTTCACTTATTTTAATGGCTAAACGCTAGTACCATTTTCGACTCGATTTAAAGAACGTTTTGTCACACAACTATTTAGCTTGATATTCAACAAAAGACTAATTAACTTGGTCATAAATCTGGCCCAGTTAATCTTTGAAAAAGTATTGTTAACATATTTCGATTACCTGTACACATGATAAAATATTACATTATATATGGAATTTATCTATTTTATTCATCACTTTTATGAATTATGAACCTTATTATTGGTTTAATCATCTCATTCCCTTTAAATTGATGTATTATAGTCCATATCTGTAGACATTTTGTGGAAATTAACAAATTTTGTTCACTTTTTGGAAATATAGGCTCAAAATTGGATTTCCGTCTTTATACAAAATTCCTCCATTTTAGGTATCAGTAATACTATTATAATAAATTTTAATTAGTCATATTCCTCTTCCTTTCCTTAAATACATATAAATTAAACCCTTGAACTGGTTTTTTGTGTTAATCTGTAAATTTGACATTGCTCTTGAAAATTAATTAATTTACATATTTTGAAAATTTACAATGTTTTAAGGTATATTTCCTTATTATCATTTTAACTCATAGGATCATTTCCATTAGTGGTGAACTGAGTTATCTTATATAAATCTTGCTAGTTTACAGGATTTATAAGTGAATTATACTGGTTTATATTGTTTCTGTGAATTCACCAAATGGCCTAGATTTTAGAATTTTATATTTCTGTCTTTATCAAATAAATTTAAACTTAACTCCTCCTCTGACTTTACATAATTACAATTATATGAAAATAACATGTCTTATAACTTATTGTGTGGTGTAGTAGTTAATTAACACTACGGTTATTAAAATAAATAATTATGAACATTGTTTAGCAATCTGCACAATTGAACATATTGCAGACATGGTTTGAACATATATCTTTTAACTATTTTTGAGTTAACATAGCATACCTATTTAAACATTATTAATGGTATGTAGGCTATTATTTAGCAAACATAATTCTTTTTAGAACACATAACATAAATCTTATTTTCTAATAACTCTTACAAATACATTTTACTAACACATTGATTTTAGGACTGTGAATAAACAGTCTATTTAAACATTTTACACTTATTAATATTATATTAATCCCAGTCCTTTCTGGTCTAAACCATTATTATTTGTGATCCCCTACATCAGTAAACATGAACTCCTATACTCTATTTATTATCATTTTTTACAAATGTCTTGTAAATAAAGATTTACATTGAAATAATAAAAAACTGGAAATCTTCCATTTTATTATTTTATTATGCTGTTTATTATTAGATATTAAAGTTGTTATATTGCATACTGATAAGTTATAGCTTCACCAACTTTAAGTTTATTGCATTTCTAAAAAACACTTACACAAATTCACTTTCACTGTTGGTTCTGATATTTTGAGTCTTATTATCTCAGACCAGACCTTTAGTAATCATGGACTGTTAAGACTAGTTTATTTTCTTTATTACCCAATAGCTTTAGTAGATTCACTTCTTATAACGCTATACAGCACTTTAGTTTTTTAAATAATTACATTTTTATAGGATTTTGGGTATGTTATACTTTCTTTTGCATAGTTTTTGTGGGTTTGGGGTTGATAGTAGTTTATATAATAATAGGTTTTACAACGGTGTTTCTTTCATACTATTTCTTCCTCTCCTCCTGTCTTCTTTCTTGTCCTTCTTCGTATCTTCCTTCTGGTCTTCCTTCTTGTCCTTCTTCTAGTCTTCATTCTTGTCCTTCTTCTAGCCTTCATTCTTGTCCCTCTTCTAGTCTTCATTCTTCTGGTTTTCTTGTCTTCCTTCTTCATTCTTGGGTAAACCAAGGTACTTTGTGTTATCTCGACTGAGGTTTAGTTTGGAACATTTAATTTATTCACTGATACTGACTTTATTCTTCTCTACAGGTATCAGGGTATTGTTTTCTTCCTGATCACAAATTTTATTCTTCCCTTTTCTTGTTTTTGGGGTATTTTGGTATTCACTACTCTTTAATTGAGTCTCTTTTTTCTTGATATGGTCTTATATAACTAGTCTACTGCTCTTAGCTCCCTGGGTAAATTACTGATATGATACTATGAGTTGCTTCGATACTTTCTTTGGTTTTTTTTTTTAAACAGTGGTTTTTATATATAATGTAATGAGGATTTTTATTTTATCGTGGTTCATTCCTTTGATTTATTTAAATGTCATTCAATATTATTATAACATTTGTTGGTGTAATTAAACTTTATGATTTCATATGACTTAAGGTGTAGTGGATTTTCTGTCACGCTACAGAATGCCCTTCTCCAGAAGTAATTTTTTCAGACTATACTTGCTTTGTCTGAAACAATTGCTTATGATAATTATTCTAGGTTTGTTACTATTTTGGACTTCCTTCCATTTTAAAATTTTCTTATTTATATTTGAGTTTATATTATTCTCACTTGATCTTCCTTGATAGTAATAGTCATCTGAGTTTCATATTTATTATTTCATTTTCATATTTCTTCTTAGTATTTTCTCCTTGGGATATTTCCTCCCTATCGTTCCCTACTTTGTGAGCTGGTTCAGTTCAGAGAGGCACTGTACGCTACTTTCCTCTGCTGTCCAATACTTCACACATATTTGAGTACAGAGGCAAATCATCTCTGCTCAAAAAACATATTAATCCTGCTGGAATTATCTTCAGACAGATTTAAAAAAAATTATTCAGAATAGTACACATTTGTTACTATTTAAAAAAAAATATCTTTGGGATACTTCACTTATTACTTAATATATTTCTCAGAGATTTTAATATTCCTATCTCAGTTGTTCTTCTGACTCGTTAACTGGATGTTTCTTTCATTTGATATTATGGTAGGAAGCTCTTCTATTATTACATTTTTCAACTTTTCTTATCATATAAATCTTTTGGTTATAAATTCTTTATTACCTTCTGGCTTTTTTATTATAAACTGCATTGTTTATTGTAGCATATCTTTATGACATTTTTAGACTGTTTCTTTGTTCTTAAATTTCCACTTGTTCTATTTTCTAGAATTTGTAGAACTATCATTATCATAATTGTCATTTAATTCATAAATCATTTTATATTAGTTCGTTTAATTACATAAATCTTTGACATTATTCTCACATTATTCTTGTCATTGTTATTATACTTTCGAATGATGGTTTTTTATTAATTTCATAATGAGGTCATAATTTCTCCTCATACCACTTCAAAGTTTCATTATCTCATAATTCCAAATAAGTTTTTTCACTTTATTATATTCAATCACTCAAATCGTATTAAAGAATTTTTTCTTTTTTATTTCCTTTAGCATCATTTTATGGAAAGGTTTTTACTCTTCATATTGAAATTAGACATGATCATACTGTCCAGAATTATTTGTTTTAATTCTAAAGTCTGTTTCCTTTATTCATCCCATTATGATCCTTTGTTACCATGGTAATTATATTCTATGCTTACCATAAATATGGTATGAAATCTCTTCTGTTTATCTCACCAAAGTGTTTTATTAATAATTGGTTGGTAAGTTGTACTTATTCTTGGTTTGGAAACTTGATTTATACACAATTCAAAAATTCACTCTTCTTATATTATTCCATAAAGTTTTCTCCAATCATTTGTATGTAAGGTGGGTTTACCTGTGTTTTGGCTGGTTTTATTTTTCTAAATTCTCTTGGTATTATTGTCAAAATGTTTCTCTTCAAATAAATATTTAGTAAGCTGTCCTTACTAGTTTTTGAATGTAGATGGTTTCTCATCTAAATTCTCTCCTTCTTTATTATTATATTATAGCCATAAAGTTTGTCTTCAAATAATTATTTATGTAAGATTGGCTTACAAGTGTTTTAGAATTTTGAGGATTTTCAAAAATTCTATTTTATATATCTTCTTACAAAATGTTTCTTCTCAAATAAACTGTATGTAATGGGCTTACATTGTTTTTAGAATTTGGGGAATTTGTTCAAAATTCTTCTTGTTGTATTCTTCTAAATGGTTTCATTAATAATAGTGTAGTAAGATGTACTTACTTTTTCTTTGGAATTTTTAGGATTTTCTCAAATTCTAATATTGTTATATTCTTCTTTCCAAATAGTTTCTTTCAAATAAATTGTATGTAATTGGCTTACATTGTTATTAGAATTTAGTGGATTTTAAATTCTATTTTATATATCTTCTTCCAAAATGTTTCTTCTCAAATAAATTGTATGTAATGGGCTTACATTGTTTTTAGAATTTGGGGAATTTGTTCAAAATTCTTCTTGTTATATTCTTCTAAATGGTTTCATTAATAATAGTGTAGTAAGATGTACTTACTTTTTCTTTGGAATTTTTAGGATTTTTTCAAATTCTGTTATTGTTTTATTCTTTTTTCCAAATAGTTTCTTTCAAATAAATTGTATGTAATTGGCTTACATTGTGTTTAGAATTTGGATAATTTTAAATTCTTCTTGTACATATCTTCTAAATGGTTTCATTAATAATAGTTTAGTAAGATGTACTTACTTTTTCTTTGGAATTTTTAGGATTTTCTCAAATTCTAATATTGTTATATTCTTCTTTCCAAATAGTTTCTTTCAAATAAATTGTATGTAATTGGCTTACATTGTGTTTAGAATTTGGATAATTTTAATCATAAAATTTCTTCATGGATGCCTTCTACCTTGGCGTCGACATGTATAATTTCATTATTGAAGTTATTGGTGGGACTCCTGTTATCCTCTTCCAATAACTCCTGTCTGATGTCCTTTAGGTAGTTGCACCCGATGATTGTGATACGATTGTGATTATTCTCAAAATTGCACTCATTATGATTATTATACCCAGTAGTTAAGAGCAGTAACGGGTTCTGGCGATTTATTACTGCCTGTGCCCGTTTAAAGGCTCGGCATCATTGTTCCTTTGAGCCATACTAGTCGATGCCTCATTTGGGATGCTCAGAGTGGTTACCTGCCGATCGGTCCTATGGTCTTCCGGTCGTTCATGGTTCGACCTCCGTTCAGTGTTGTCCAAACTATTGCTCCTACGCGCCGGATAGTACCTTGGTTGGTCCCGTTCTAGGCTCCTCCACCTTCCTTCATATCCTCGGTAGCTATTTCGTCTATTGTGATCGAATCTCCGCTGTCTTCCATCTGTGGCTCGTATGAAGTTCACTCTAGGGCGAGGAAACTTATTATTATTAAAATTACCATTATTGGGACCCGTACGATTGGTATTATTAGGGTAAGGACTATTACCATAATTGGGGCTTCTCTGACTATTTGCGTTATTAGGGTAGGGATTGCGGTTACCCTGATAACCATTAGAGGGTCGATTCGGGTTTTGATAATTTGGACCCGTATTATTATTATCATTGTAATTAGTATTGTTCACATTATTTCCATTATTATTAGGACCGTTATTTCGCGGATATGCCCGGCCTCCTTGGTACCCAGTATTTATGTGGTTCGTACCCTGGTTATTGTTCTGGTACGTCCTTGGTTCGGGCCCATCACTTCTTCTACGACTCTGTCGGTAGTAGTCTTCATTTTCATAATTTTCTAGGAGTTCTGTCATTGCCTGGATGGTTTTTATCTGGCTGCCCCTCCTCGCACGAATCACCTCCTCATCATAATGGTAAGACAACTTATTTATTAGGCACTCCTCCGGTATGGCTGGTTCTACGTGCTTGGCCATACACACCTTGCCGAGGAAATAAGCTGTCATTGAACTGCCGACTTGTGGTTTGTAGCGGCCGTGGCATATATTATCTCTTATTAGATTTTGCGTGGTCTCTGACCAGTACTTGGCCTTGAACAGGCTCTTGAATTGTTCATAATTGTCGATGTCGCTCCGGTTGGCCATCCACCAATGGTCATTCACCTCCCGAAACGACTCGTCAAGGATTTCTCTGTTCTGGACCCATCGGTTCCCTCGGTGTTTCTCGAGGTACTCCTCTATTCGTGCCAAGAACTCCATAGGCTTCCGTTTGTATTGCCGGAAATTGAGCCATTCTCTGTTCTCTGACATGGGGAAATTGTGATATCCAGATGGTCTGTTCCTTATTAACTCTATCTCCTCCTGGCTCTGACGCACCTGTCCGGTTATGTTTGACATAGCGGCTTCCACGCCGTCGCATCTTCCTGTTACTTGGGTCCTCACTTTATTTACTTCTTCCAAGGCAAATTTCTTGGTCTCCTCCATTCTTGTTTTCTGTTGTTCTTGGACCTGAGTAATCTCCTTTGTTATTACTTCCCGGACTTCTAGCACTTCGTTTTCTGTTTGACGACATCTTTCGTCTACTTCTCGGATCTGCTGGTTAACAACCACAACTTCCTGTTCTAATTTCTTGACGATTGACTTCTTCGTCTCAGTTATCTTTTTATTCAACTCCTCCTTAGCTAGCTCAATCCTCTCGTCTAACTTATTCATGCTCTCTTGGTTAACTTCCCTTAGTTCTTCTCTCAACCTTTGATTATTCTCATCCATCTTCTCCTCCATTTTCAGATTATTTTCCTCCAACTTTTCCCTCAGTTGCTGTTTGTTGCTTTCCATTTTCCTACTTGTTTCCTCCATTTTCTCTTCCATCTTCTTACTCAAATTTTTACTGGTTTCTTCGATCCTCTTATTGGTATTTTCTATCTTACGGCCCAATTCTTCCTTAGTTGATTTGAATTCTTCTTTCAGAGACTGGTTGTCTTCCTTCCTTTCCTTACTGTTTTCGTCCATCTTCTTGTTAGTGGAATCCAGTTTGTTATTCAAGTCTTCACTCAATTTATTACTCATTTCCATTATCATTTTCCTTAGGGCCTCCTGGAAATTAACCTCCCCTATTGGTGTCGGCACTTCAGGTTGTTCCCCTGGCGGTACGGGTTGTTTATCTTCCACCTGGGGTAGTAACACTTCCGGATCTTCAACAGGTGTTGCCTCCTTATCCCCCATGTCAACTTCTTTTTCGGCCTCTGCCGCCCTCTTTTTTGAAGTAGCTCGTTTTTGCATCTTTCTCTGTCTCTATTTATTAATCGCTGCCAAGCTTAGATTATTAAGCCCTCTAAGTTGGACGCCACTTTGTAACCAGACCTCTGTATGCCGGTCGTTACAAAAGATAATAAGTTGATAGAAAATTTTATAAAAATAGAATTTTCAAATAGTAAAAGATTTTGTTTATGTTTATTAAGAGGTGTGTATAAGAAATAAATCTGTTTTAAAAGGTTCTTGTAAAAATTTTAATAACAGGCAGGTATTTATTGACCGCCGATGCACTTCCAGAAGATTTGAACCAAGTCTGGAGTTAAATAGTTTAACTCCAGTTAGCAATCGATTGGTGACTTTTCTGGCTGGTCCAATATCTCGTTCAAATAAAATATTTTCTTCTTAGTTAAGTCCTTCAGCCTTAATAAATACTCTTAAATTAACCTGTGAAATAAGTAACAGATAAGAAATAATGGAAATATATAGATTTATTGACAATTTAAATAAATAATCGATTTTTTATCGATGGAGAGCAATTATCGACTCTGTCTCGGGAATTATTGATTGTGTCATACAGAACAAAATTTATGATATTTAATATATTAAAAGACAGGTTCTTTGAGCGATTAAAATTAATAGTCAGAGAAGGGTGACGAGAAAGTATAACATTAACAATTAACACAAATACAATAATTATTATTCAATAAAATTTAAATAATTCCAATAAGTAATGTGTATGTATGTTGTCAAACCAATATGCAGACGATGACGTCACTGCTGGAAGATAAAGAAGGCAGGCTTGAATTTTCAAAATGGCCGCTATTAGATATGGCGAGTTCACTGCAAAATCGGCCTGTCCAAAAATCACGACAGAATTACCTTCGTGAATGTCTGAAATCTTCCCGCACTGGTGTAATATGTCTGTTAAGTTATTTGGTGTATTCTGACGAAGTGTTCTGTGTAAACTTGTGTTGGTTAGTTTATTTTGTATGTGTTCACTTCTTTGAGTTAACGTTCTCAAGATATGGTTATGATTTGTAGAGTGAATTGGTTTAAATATAAGGTTTTACTGTTTTCTGTCACTCGTATCATGAAGTTAGATGTTTGTTTTCACTATTGTCGTGAATGTATGGATAGCTTTAGTTTTAAAAAGTGTCTAATTCGTCTAACTCTCGTTTCACTTATTTTA
This sequence comes from Magicicada septendecula, assembly GCA_034769895.1. NCBI lineage: Eukaryota > Metazoa > Arthropoda > Insecta > Hemiptera > Cicadidae > Magicicada > Magicicada septendecula. The sequence continues at coordinate 166,207,538 of CM068376.1, read as the reverse complement.
ATGGCTAAACGCTAGTACCATTTTCGACTCGATTTAAAGAACGTTTTGTCACACAACTATTTAGCTTGATATTCAACAAAAGACTAATTAACTTGGTCAAAAATCTGGCCCAGTTAATCTTTGAAAAAGTATTGTTAACATATTTCGATTACCTGTACACATGATAAAATATTACATTATATATGGAATTTATCTCTTTTATTCATCACTTTTATGAATTATGAACCTTATTATTGGTTTAATCATCTCATTCCCTTTAAATTGATGTATTATAGTCCATATCTGTAGACATTTTGTGGAAATTAACAAATTTTGTTCACTTTTTGGAAATATAGGCTCAAAATTGGATTTCCGTCTTTATACAAAATTCCTCCATTTTAGGTATCAGTAATACTATTATAATAAATTTTAATTAGTCATATTCCTCTTCCTTTCCTTAAATACATATAAATTAAACCCTTGAACTGGTTTGTTGTGTTAATCTGTAAATTTGACATTGCTCTTGAAAATTAATTAATTTACATATTTTGAAAATTTACAATGTTTTAAGGTATATTTCCTTATTATCATTTTAACTCATAGGATCATTTCCATTAGTGGTGAACTGAGTTATCTTATATAAATCTTGCTAGTTTACAGGATTTATAAGTGAATTATACTGGTTTATATTGTTTCTGTGAATTCACCAAATGGCCTAGATTTTAGAATTTTATATTTCTGTCTTTCTCAAATAAATTTAAACTTAACTCCTCCTCTGACTTTACATAATTACAATTATATGAAAATAACATGTCTTATAACTTATTGTGTGGTGTAGTAGTTAATTAACACTACGGTTATTAAAATAAATAATTATGAACATTGTTTAGCAATCTGCACAATTGAACATATTGCAGACATGGTTTGAACATATATCTTTTAACTATTTTTGAGTTAACATAGCATACCTATTTAAACATTATTAATGGTATGTAGGCTATTATTTAGCAAACATAATTCTTTTTAGAACACATAACATAAATCTTATTTTCTAATAACTCTTACAAATACATTTTACTAACACATTGATTTTAGGACTGTGAATAAACAGTCTATTTAAACATTTTACACTTATTAATATTATATTAATCCCAGTCCTTTCTGGTCTAAACCATTATTATTTGTGATCCCCTACATCAGTAAACATGAACTCCTATACTCTATTTATTATCATTTTTTACAAATGTCTTGTAAATAAAGATTTACATTGAAATAATAAAAAACTGGAAATCTTCCATTTTATTATTTTATTATGCTGTTTATTATTAGATATTAAAGTTGTTATATTGCATACTGATAAGTTATAGCTTCACCAACTTTAAGTTTATTGCATTTCTAAAAAACACTTACACAAATTCACTTTCACTGTTGGTTCTGATATTTTGAGTCTTATTATCTCAGACCAGACCTTTAGTAATCATGGACTGTTAAGACTAGTTTATTTTCTTTATTACCCAATAGCTTTAGTAGATTCACTTCTTATAACGCTATACAGCACTTTAGTTTTTTAAATAATTACATTTTTATAGGATTTTGGGTATGTTATACTTTCTTTTGCATAGTTTTTGTGGGTTTGGGGTTGATAGTAGTTTATATAATAATAGGTTTTACAACGGTGTTTCTTTCATACTATTTCTTCCTCTCCTCCTGTCTTCTTTCTTGTCCTTCTTCGTATCTTCCTTCTGGTCTTCCTTCTTGTCCTTCTTCTAGTCTTCATTCTTGTCCTTCTTCTAGCCTTCATTCTTGTCCCTCTTCTAGTCTTTATTCTTGTGGTTTTCTTGTCTTCCTTCTTCATTCTTGGGTAAACCAAGGTACTTTGTGTTATCTCGACTGAGGTTTAGTTTGGAACATTTAATTTATTCACTGATACTGACTTTATTCTTCTCTACAGGTATCAGGGTATTGTTTTCTTCCTGATCACAAATTTTATTCTTCCCTTTTCTTGTTTTTGGGGTATTTTGGTATTCACTACTCTTTAATTGAGTCTCTTTTTTCTTGATATGGTCTTATATAACTGGTCTACTGCTCTTAGCTCCCTGGGTAAATTACTGATATGATACTATGAGTTGCTTCGATACTTTCTTTGGTTTTTTTTTAAACAGTGGTTTTTATATATAATGTAATGAGGATTTTTATTTTATCGTGGTTCATTCCTTTGATTTATTTAAATGTCATTCAATATTATTATAACATTTGTTGGTGTAATTAAACTTTATGATTTCATATGACTTAAGATGTAGTGGATTTTCTGTCACGCTACAATATATATATATATATATGCATTTGCTCGGTGGGAGTCTCCTACAGACATGGTCCCCCCACCCTCATAACGTTCTCGACGTCAGACTACATCTTGTTGTTTAAAATTAAACGCATATTCCGCCTCTGTCTCGGCGGGAGTCGATTACATCACCCGCGGCTTGCATCCTGTTTCACAAGGTTAAACCGGCGTCGTCTAGTCGCCTACCTCCCCCTTCCCGTTAAGGTCTATTGAATTTGCACTGTGTGAATTGTATTAAATAATTTTTATACATGAAATACGAGTTTATTCTTACCGTGAGTTACTGGTCCGCATAACTCCGCCTCATCACTTCATTGTTAGGACCAGCATCGTCGTCGGATATCGTACGTTTACGTGTCCTGTAGTGTCCGTACGCAAGCGTAGTTACGCCGTCGTCCAGTACGTACCTCTTATCGTCATAAGGTGACAGGGAAAGTTTCGTTACACGTTGCGTGTACAGTTTATGACGATCGCTTCGTATACACTCGGCAGATGTGAAAACCGTACGACTATCGAAAAGACACTCGCTGTACAATTGATGTCGTAACATATTTTTTATTGCCGTCCTTGGCACACCTTTCGCCACATTTTTGTCGGTTCGGTCGGACATCAGGAGCGAGTAACATTTAGCTTTGAGCCCGACAAATTTCCTGATGGGTTTCATCCTTGAACTTCCCCACGACCTTTTTGTTGTCGTCGCTATGGCAAGGATGATCCACGAAATAGTCCAACGTGTCGAAAAAGTGGAGATCCTCTTTCATATCAGCGTACATGTCGTCAGTCCGTATGCTGTAAAATAAACTGTCTGTATCAGTCATCAGTATTGTCAATTGTCGTCCGTACTTGGCGACAGCGTACCGATAATGAAAGTCGTACATTATTAGTTTGCTGACGTCGAGTACTGTGAAGCCGACGTACACCGGACGGGAAAGGAATATCGTCCTGTTTCGTAAGGCCAGTACGACCAAGTCATTGGTATAGCGGATCATACGCTTTAGCCGTGGATTGGAAACCAGTTTCTGCAGCTGTCGTTTGTTAGAGACTAGCTGGAAGTCTATTCGTTTCCTCACGTTCTCCAGCGATTTGCCATAGACGGCGTTGACCGTCAGTTTGAAAAAATCCTTTTCAAAACTGTTTGTGGCTGCCGCTCTCTTTTGCTTGTTGAAATCGATAAACGGTTTCATCCACGCTCTCTGTTAAAAACTCAACACCCTATGGATCGCTTTCAATTCTAGACCAAGACTCAGACACAACTTTAAATTTCGAAAATGGAAAACGTATTTTTGCATGTCGTCCAAAGTCGTCAGCAACTTGGGAACGGACGACGAAGGCGTTTCCGATCTGCTAAACCATTTTGTATAGTGTAGTCGTGTGTGGAGTCGGTGAGAGTATGGTGAAAGCTTGTTGGGATTGACGCAGGAACTGACGGGCGCCAGTGGATTATCGGAGTGGAGGTCGTGAAGTTCACGTGGATAGTGTAGGTCGACCTCGAGTACGTAGCCTGTGTCACCGTCATCGCTCAGAGTACGCACGTCCAGTGAGTCGATCTCGTTACGATCGAGCCATCTGAAGTCGGCGTAAGGGAGCGGTTGTGACATGGCCGCACCGTAAATGTTGTTGCAGTCAGTGTACAGTATGAAAGAGGTCGGCTTTGAAGCATCATACTGATCGGCGATTAGCGGGTTGTTGGCCTTGGCATGGCGGTTTGGTACCATGTAACGCCGCCGCGAACGGCCGATCCGATAAAGAGATGCTGATCTATATCCGTCAACAGCTCCAGTCGCACATCGGTCATCTTTAACATCGCGTGCCAAGCGGCGCCAGGAAGCGAGTAAAGATGAGCCGGGTCGATCTGGTAGTACCGCATGCCCATCTCACGGAACGCCTCGAAGACGTCGGCCAGCAGCAGTACATCTGTTTTCAGATACAAATCGTGATATTCACCCAGCGTACGGATTCCGAAAGTCCGCCACACGTTCTGCGCGTGAGCGTAATCTTCGTCCGACACGGGCGATTCACTCAGCCTCTTGAAAAAGTTTTCGCGTGCGGGCTGACGTGTTTCGTCGAACCTCTCGCTAGCCGTCATGTAATCGTAAGGGTACACGCCCTTACGTAATAGTAGCTCGAAGTGTTCTTCGAAACATTGCTTCGTTAAAGCGAAATCCGCACCGCTCGCGCGTAAGTTTCCAACCAGCGTGTCCAAGAACGTGTTCAAAAATTAAACGTGTCTACGAAACGCAGGGCACCCGACGAGACCGATACGAAGCGTTCACTAGTGGTAGCGATACAAGCGAGATTGTCGTATTTACCCAACCCTTGTATCAAGTGATGCGCGTCGTAACCTCGTAAGTTATGGAAAAAGACAGGTATGTGTCGGGGAGTCTTGAAGTTGAGGTTACAGACGTTGTGCGCTGCGCCCAGGTATCGTCCGGTCAGATGACAATGGTTGCGCACCTTATCGTCGTCAGGCAGTGGTTTTCCACAGAGATGGCATACGACGGCATTTGCGAAAGATAACACGTCACGGTCACTCATAGTTATGGGCACGATGGAACGTATGATTCTGAACAGTTCACGCTCTTCGGCGACCAGTCTATCGAGAAAGGCCTCTACCACGTTCTCGCCGTGATAAACGACCTGGGGTTTGAAAATATTACGCTCGTGGTCGACTATGAGGTAGGATAATCCTGAAGGAATGTGTAACGACTCCGTTGTGCTGGACGATGTGTGCGGAGGAGCGTCGCAGCGATGACAAGGAACGATAAAAGATTCAAAGTCTGCGTATATCGCAAAAGGGACCTTATGTAGGTGTAATTTTTGAAACACATCACTTTCTCCTCCTCCTTCACGGGTAAACGAATACTCTGTTCGCCATACGGTGAACAGTGGTGGACGTGTTCGGTAAGGAGTCGTTCTTCGCAGAACCTGTGCAGACAGTAATCGCAATTGAAAGAACGCCCGTCGTGTTTGGTTAGTGAAGACAATAAGCGACTCGTATTTTTTACTAAACAGTAATGTTTTCGGTGTCGTTAGTGGTAAGAAGTAATAGATTAACGTAATGTCGTCTGCCACTGGAAGGAGTTATTCTTAACGGGTAATTTCATTGTCTTCGTATCCGAAAATATTTATAGAAACGTCAGAATTGTCTCGTTCGAATTTCACATGTCGCATAGTCGGGTGGGATAAGTTATACCGGAAGTGATGATTCTGTGGAAATGTGATTCGTATTTGGAAACACGCTCGCTGTCTCTGTGTTGAGGAAACAGAGCGGCCAATACTGACCATACGAAAAACATTTGATCGCCCGTATTGTTCACGATGATGATGGATTTATTACGAGACAATTCGGGGGGTGTACGGATGAAACTGGACGCGGCCAGCGGTTGGTACCGTGAGAGAACGAGTTCCAAAGAGACGATGTGGTCCAACGCCCAACCGCTACCCTCGCGCGTGAATTTATAAATTGATTCTTCTAAACGATCGGCCAATACGTCTCGGTCACCGATCAGCGTCGTATGACATCGTCCGTGAAAATAGGCTTCGGTCGTCACTTCTTCCTCCTCGTCTGTGTCAGCGTTTACTATGTACTTGACAAATCTCGCTTTAACCGTTATATGGCACTTTATACTAAGCAATCGTGTCAGTTCGTTTAGAATCTCCGTACGTAACGTATCGTGCATTTCATCGAAAAAGGTTATGACATCGTTGACACATCCTTCGTCCTCCGTAACAGGCGTGTAAACGTACGATACGAACGCGCCACGCAACGAATGTTTACGAGCAACAGCAAACGACTGCATTCTTGGCACTATTAATCACAACAACAGAAAAAAACATGAAACTATAAAAGCAAAACAATTACTTGCTTGCTTGAAGAACAATGTAAGACTGATACGAAGTTAGAAAATAATCAGCACGTTATATGCACCACGAGAAAGTTAGTCTGAACGAGAATCGAAGGTTAACTACAAAATGAACGTCGACAGCGATCCCCTCTCCGCTTACACTTCAGGCTGCGCCCGCAGCAATCCGCTCTCACTACCATGGTTTATTTCGTATCGCTCCTACTACCTATTGGTGATAGCAATCCTCCACTACCGACTGCGCGCGCAGCTCTCCCCCCACCGGTTGCGCGCGCAGCTATCCTCGTTGAGGTGGAATGTACCGAAGCAAACGAGCATTCTTGCTTCAGATATGGACGCATACGCATATTCTTTTACAAAACGTCTGAAAAGCTATTACAACATCCAACGCCGTGGGCATATTAAATTTTACGTTCCTATATATCCGCATGGGAACGTGAAACTGTACGACCTGGTCAAAGCCGGGTTCTTTTACGAAGGCGACGGCGATGTTGTAAGATGTTGCGTATGCAAAATAAGAATTATGGATTGGGAGGCGGGCAACAATCCCGCCCAAGTCCATAAGGCGTCAATGTCCACATGTAATTTCGTTCGCTAGTGGTTGTAAAAGTCGACGCACACAAAAACGGCTCTTTTCAGAGCCGGCATAAACTCACCTACAAACCCGTTTGGGTAGTACTAGAAGTACTATGTGTTAGTACTACTACTACTACTACTAAACGACAGTAGCCAGTCCAAAGTCTGAGTGATGGTGCCCATGATTAAAAAAATTTAAAAAAATCCACAAACAATATGCGTATACACTTTAAATATAGTGTCGATGTCGAAGCACGTATCACTTGCATCGCAGATCACCGACACGATGAACGTCTTGAAACGCCCCCAAAATTTTGTAAATTTTTTTTGAGAGGCGTTACTTAAAATTTAAAACTAGACGATATGTCTAGTAGACGGAAGATAAAATGTGCGGGGCCCATGGTAACAGAACTTGCAATTAAAATGATGGTTTCAACATCAACAATTTTTATTAGTGTTTAATTACCAAGTCTTTACATGTGTGATAATAAGTTACAGCACTTCAGAGCATCATCAAAATATATAAGTATGTATGTGAACTTATGTGAAAAACCTCCTTAAATGATTGAGATATACAATTAAATAATAATATCACAGTAGCTCTGGCTATTTCAATACATCACCAAGCTATAAAAAAATTTCTAAGTACTAGTTGCTCTGAATATTTAGTTACATCATCAAATATATATATATATTTATATATATATATATATATATATATATATATATATAAATACATAAATGAATGCACTAATAAATCACTAAGTTGTTATACACCCTTTGTACAATATAGACAAAACATTAAGTTAAAGAACAAGGTAAGTCTTGCATGAACATGACCTCAGCTGATGCAATCATTTCTAACAGTACGTGTATAAAATGCCTTCACAAATTTTAATCACAACTTGGAAATACTACTCAATTCATCACATATATTTTCTAACAATTACATTAAGGATCCATTTACCTATCCATGATCAATTGCATTTAAACAGAATCTACTAGAGTAGTATGACAACCCACTGCATAATGGCAGAACCAGACTTGCCAGTGCAAGACCTTGTTTAATTAAGTTATAACTATTGAGGTGTGAACACGCCTTTTTAGACGGCAATATACTTGTATTCAATTAGTATTTAGATTAAGTACTGATACAATATAATTAAAGCATTATAAAGTCAACAATCAAGAACGTGAATAACTGATTCGCATGCGGCGAATTTGTCTAACAAATGTCTGTTTTTAACATCACGGGTGTCCACTGCTGTCTCTAAGTTGTGTTTAAATAAGTAATTAGGTTGATCCCACCTGTGATCTAAAGGTAGATGATGTACGCAAGGCGAGGGTGTTGATCTGTGTTGAAGAATACGTCATGAGCTGGGTTGATGTGAATTTGATGCGAAATCATGCGTTTCTCTGCCGGCCCGACGGCGATGGAGCTTAGGTGTGTTGCTCTGCCAGTGGAGAAGATCTAGTTTCCACATCGAAATTCATCACTCTCGGCTAGTGGGCGAGGACCCTGGGACGCTTTAGCACTTTACGAATACATGAAAAAGATAAATAGATCACCGCCGGACCAGATCTTCACATCAGCAAGAATGGGGTAGAAATGAGACAGAAGGACTCGTGCACCGTACCCAGCCAACGGTAGCGAATTGCAAAGTCACGGTAACAGCTGATATATATTACTAAACTTCTTCGCTGCACGTAATATCGATAGTCGACGCCGCTGCCACAGCGACCTTGACCGACGATCCAGCAAGCGTAGCGCACTGACAAATTTAAAAACAAATCGCGGTGGCGCCGCTTTTAATTAAATTCAGGCCGAGGTATTCCAATTTAAACCGTGCCTCGGCACACCCTCACCCCAATACAGCAACCTGGTTGCCCCCCAAAAAAGTCAAAGATCAGCCTCTTAGCTAGTCAATACCACAAACAAATATCCTGGCTATCCGGGGAAATTTCAGAAAACTTACCGCTCTTAGGAAGACAGACCATCTGAACGGCTGGGGGAATCTCAGGATACTTATCGCACTTAGGAGAACAGAGGCTCAGGGTGAAAACGAAGGAAGAAGAAAGGAGAAGTCTAGTGTATATGCCTGTGTGCATGTGGGTATATCTGTGTAAGGGTGTGGGTACCGCATGCTGACTTGATCAGGGTCAGCATACAGCGAGAAGAGATAGAAGGAGAAAAGAAGAAGGACCAGTTTCGGTAGCTCCTCTGAGTTCTGACCTTCTAAGGCCTCCCAACTCACAAACTAAGACCCAAAGCCATTAATAATCAAACCTATGACACTTCCATCCCCCTTTCCTGGACTGAACAACACTCAACTTGACAACAACCATCCCCACACGACCCTCTCCGCCCTGCCCTGCCAATCCCAGGGGGCCGCCCCTTCACGTCACCCTCACTGGTGACCACCACCTACTACAACTGCCACTCACATATGCACGCCCTAAGGCCAACAAGGTGCTACTGACCTTGATACGTGAGTGCCTACCTACTCTACAACTGTCCACCTCGTGGACCGACCACGCATATGCAACACAACAAGGTAACATCCGACCTTGACATATGCGTGACCAACTTCCCTACTCTAGGGCGGACGGCCCCGACTAACAAGGCAAAAAGATAGGATGGAGGTCACGCGGACATAAATCTCTCAATCACTTGTTTAGCAGTTAGACTTATCACCAGCAAAAAGGGGGGTAAGTTATATTCAGCATGGCCAATACTCACTAGAACGAGAGACACTCAAATGAAACAGGGGACATCTACCCAAGAATGCGGCATGCATCAGACCTCAACATAATAACTGAGCAACCTCTTTCAACAATGGATCAGCTGATTGCAAGGAAACAAATTAAAATTACCCTTGAACTCGGAATGCCAAACCTACAATAATCCCATGCGGCTATGCACCGGTTTATCAGATAACGTGAACAATGACAGAAATTCCAATACACAAGCTATCAGCTGGCCAAAGGTTATCTCTCGTCAGTCTGTATTACTGTTCAAAACTATTGCATTGATTGTGGTTTAATATTTAATTTATTATTTCTAACATCTGTTGGCGTTAAAATTCCCGTTTCACAAACAAGGTCCCCAAAAAAAGTCCTAACTCAAATTCATCTTAATTCCTTCTTTATTTGGAACGCCACTCTTACTACTTAAATTCGCTCAGTGTCCACCAGAATTATACAATTTAAAAAAGACATCACAGACAACAATTTAACATCAACACATAAGTAAGAACTTGCCCTACTGCAAGCGATCCCAGGGTCCTCTCGCGCTTCGATAGATCAGGACAAACAAACGGCAGAGAGACAGAGCTCCACAAATTACACAAGAAGACACAATAACCATAACACAATATATATAGATATACCATAAACGTAACACAAACACTATCTAACACTCAAATAAATACCACACGATATACAACGAACAAGTACATAATTCGTTCAGACTGGTCCACAACATAATTACGTAACCGAATTCTGCAAATAAGAATTTATCACCAAAATTCACAACTTCAGACCCATGATGGAGTCGTGTGTACGATCATTACGGCATTCATTCAACAGAATTAATCTCCCACAAACAGACCATGAAGGGTAACTCAGCTATCATGAGCGCATGACTCTTAATTGGTCCCAACCATCAATGGGAACACATACCAGCTAGAAAATCATTGGACAAACCAATATGCTTCAAAAGTGCAAGTATACACAACAAGTTTATACAAATAGGAGCAACTTTAACAAGGTCCGACGGGACGTGTACATGCCAAATTTTGTATTATGTATAGTAGTTACTTCCGGCTTACATCAATAATATTCAATACAACAAACGAGCATAATAACATGTCTTGCAGTAATTCTCACACTTCAACAAAACAATACAACACAACACTGAAATTTTATAAATTCGTATATACACAAACACCAATAAAATTTTTGTAAGCTCATTTCATTTCCAACCCGGTATACATATACTTATTGAATTTTTTCAACACAGATAATCCGTTTCTTAACCCAAGATTTTGATTCATTTAAAAGTTTGAAAATTCCGAAGTTGCAAGTTCTGCCACAACTGTCCACTACGCAGAGCTTAACCCCGCAGAGCGTAACTACGCGAGCGCAACCACGCTCTGCTACCATTGTAAACCTCTTTTTATTTGTGTGGGAATTTTATGATTTTTTTTTTTTTAAAGGTTACTTGATATTTATGACTAGGCTGAAGGCCTAGAAGGAAGCATAAAGTGTGCAGGGTCCAATGAGACGGGACTTGCAATTAATACTCTCGAGTAACAAGCAAGATAACCTTCATTATTTCGTAAATTCATCTTACAATTTTTGAATGTTCATAATTTATAGATAAAAACCTTTATGACACGATAACACATAATTCAACATACCCCGTACATGTAAATCACAGACACAATTATAAGTTTAAAAGCCTTGTGAACAGCCTGTATATTTTTATCAAAACACAATTTATAAATTTTCAAATACATATACACAGCCTGAATAATTTTATCAAAAAAATATAATTTATAAATTTGAAATGCCTGGAAAAATCCTGGATAATTTTATCTAAAATACAACTTATAAATTTAAAATCCCTGTAAACAACTGTATAGTTTTGTCAAAAGTACAATTTATAAATTTAAAGACAATCACCTGGATTGGACATAATAACAAGAAAATACAAATTACAAAATTTAAAATGCCCGTAAACAGCCTGTATAGTTTTATGAAAAGTACAATTTATAAATTTAAAGAAAATAACCAGGATTTGGCCATAATAACCAGAAAATACAAATTACACAATTTAAAATGCCTGTAAACAGCCTGTATAGTTTTATGAAAGTACAATTTATAAATTTAATGAAAATAACCAGGATTTGGCCTGGCCGCTGACATGTAACACACAGCATCCGAAAAAGCAATTAACCCTTACAAAATTTTAGGAAAACTCCCCCCAAAGCCAGACAGGGTGGTAGAAAGCTGGACAAGAGCCAGACCCGACATAAGGTAACATGTCCGGGAGCTTGCATAGATTTGCACAAACAGGTGACTACCCTTGGTTTTAATGTGTAACCAGGCCTAATGCAGATTAAGGGACACTCCCAACCCTGCTATGAAATAAGGAAATGATTAAGTGCAAAAACCCGTGAGTATAATAAAAGTTAGACCAGCCGGTCCAGATCTGCATGTTACATACTGCACCTACCTACTTAACTAACGTACAAGTCCCGCCCAAACTTCTACAAACCCATTCAGTATCAAGGTTAAAAAAATAAAGCATAAAAATTAATGAGCGTTGGACACATGCCAGCGAACGGGCGTACAATTGTTCTCGAGACTAATTACATATCAGGGCGGTGTTACATAAAAAAGTATGTCCAGCAGGGCACGCGCACCATTCAAACGGTTTTATGCTGTAGAAAGTCAATTTAAGTGGAACTCGAATTTTTATAGATGGCTAACGCATGATACCAGTTGTTTATATAGAGGCCAAATTTAGGTAAGTATTGGATTAATATCACCTCGTTTTGTCCAGATGATTCCCTGGTGGACTTCAACCTTGCTGTACTGTCAGTCTGTCAAGATGGGGTGGTTACAGTGGCATGCTTACGGTTCTTTCGCCTCCGGCAGGTGAGAAACGAGAGTCTGTGTTGGTGTGGTCCGTTCAGGACATGGTGGAAGATGGAAATTCCACCATCGTAGGATCAGGTCTCCGGCTGTCTCGGGAGCCCGGAGGTCTGTAATAGTCTACATAAGCATGATAGGATAGAAAAATAGAAAATTTAACCAAACTCAATCTGCCGAAGGGATAGGCTGTTCACGGTGCAGTTGACGAGACCCGACTGAGTATACCTGCCAATAGGTGCTTTGAGTCGTGGAACACGATTACCCGGTTTCGCTAACAGATGGCGCGGGCATGCAGTAAGCATTCAGTAACGCCGAAACACGGCGCAGCTGACAACGTAAAATAATAAAATATCAATTTACATTTATAAATATATTTTTATACTGTCGCCCGGTTTCTTTGAGAAACCGCGGCACAGTCTATCGATACAACGATGGGAAACATTTCGTGATAACAAAACCGTCGCAAAGCGCGATACGATCCAACTTGTCTTCCATGTATTTTGTGAAGAAAAAACGATTTTGTGGCAACTACTGTACACGTTACAAGTTCGGTGTTGACAGATATCACGGATGTTGTTGCCATCACACACAAAAACGTAGCGGTGATCTGCCACCGATCGTGCTGTTGATGATAGTCTCCGATCGTATACACAACAAATCACGTTGGCTTGAATTTATCGAAGAGTGCGAACTAAACAACGTACCGATAGAACTCGAGGTTTACGAAAAGAGTGTGTTCAAGTGTACCGTACGTCACGGATGGAATTTTCTTTCACGTTTCCGTCCGATTCCCGAACTGTATCGTGCCGTTCAACGTGTGCAAGATTTACACGATTCGCAGGGAAGGATAAATTACGCAACGGTGTACACGGACATGCTCGCCTATGGAAGTTTGATCCCACACGCTTCGTGTTGCATCCTCATTACGGAGCGCACTATTCCGATACGTACACCGATTGAAATGTACAGAAGCGCGACAGCGATAACGCCAAAGTGCGCACTAGATCCTAGCTATAACGTAAGTTTTGACGTGCACTGTCCGCCGTCCTCGTTACCGACACTAGCGAGAGGCAAACAGTTCGCGATGGTGAACAACAAGGAGCAGGGATTGTTTTCGGTACCCTTTCTGAAGGAGGCGTTGCCTACGCTCAGCGAGTATTGTGAATACTTTGGTCTGCAGTATTCGCACGAACAAGGGTACACGGTGAAAGTCCGACGTTTGTACGAACAGTGCCAGCGGTGCACCGGCGCTATGGCTGACGAATTTTGGTTGTTGAACTCGTACCTGATACACCTGCACTTGGAGTAGCGAAGTCAGCGCCCGATCGCTGAACTCAAAGCTAAACACATGTGCGAGCACCTACCCGAGGACGATAACGTCGTAGTCGCGGAAATACACGATAATCGCGACAACGTTATACGTAGCGTCATATTCAAACAGATGAATTCCGTCAAGACCGTAGGACCTTGGACACGAAACAACACACGCTCATGAGATATTACAGCGGAATGGGCTTCGTGCGTAATGGGTGTATGAATATCAGTTTAGCTCACGTCTTAACGTACTTGCGCAATCACAAGAAGAACGCGGTTTTCTTCCGTTCACTCGAGATGATCTAATTGGGTGTGGTGTGGTGGTGTCGCGACAGTCACGTGATGGAAGGCAGTCGCACAAGAACGGTACCGTCGAGAGTTACGTTCAGCACCGAGCGGACGGTTTACTATGTGCCAACGTATTGTGAATCACGGATCGCACGGCGACGACATGAGAATGAAACGACGGACGAAGAACGTACAGCAGACAGTTCGCAAAACTATCGCGTCGGAGTTGAACAGACCGGTAAGAAGGAATTTTCCGAGACGAGCGGTCGAGTTGAAGGGACTTCACGACTTGTAGCAAGCGGACCTGGTAGAGATGATACCGCACGCGAAGGTGAACAAGTGATTCAAGTACCTCATGACGATGATTAACGCGTTTAGCAAGTACGCGTACGCTGTTCCGTTCACAACAAAGACGGGCTAATAAAATGAAATATCTTCTGACGGTCAACGGGAAAGAGTAATACAACTGCGTCGTACAAACGTTGTTGAGCAGATACGGTGTCACACTGTATTCTACGTATAGTGAAAAAGTAGCGTCCATCGTGGAACGCTTCAACCGTACGTTGAAAACGCACACGTATCATGCGTTCAGCGAACAACGTCATTACCGTTGGTTGGATATGTTACCGGAACTGGTCAGAGTGTACAACGGCAGCGTGCACAGGGCGATCGAAATGAAGCCACGCCAGGTGAACGAATCCAACGAACGCACGGTGCTACGACGGATTCACAAGAACACGGCGAGAAGCGTCGACTATAAACGACCAAAGTTCAAAGTAGGCGATCGAGTGAGTATAAGCAAACACAAAATTACGTTCGCCAAAGGATACATGCCTAACTGGACAAACGAGATATTCCACGTTCACGCGGTACGTACCGACAGCGTACCCATCACTTATTCGCTAAAGGATCATACGAGTAAAGTGTTGATAGGCGGTTTTTACGAACACGAAATCAGTAAACCGAACGTTGGTGACGTGTACTTGGTAGAAAAGATAGTGCAACGTATAGGCGATCGTGTGAAAGTCAGGTTGTTAGGATTCGATGGTAAACACTGTAACCCCTCTCTAAATTTTTATTATACCTTATAAAATTCCCTTAAAAAAATTTTTTTTTAAAGAGGGGCCACTAGATTTTTAAAACTAGGCAGAAGGCCTAGAGAAGCAAAAATGCGCTGGGTCCAGTGAGACGGGGCTTGCAATTAAACTCTCTGGTAACCAACAATAACAGCATTTATTGAGTAAATTAACATATATCACAATTTCAAGACCCCGTAATCCCCATGATGTCCAAAAGCACATAGTTGTGTATGCAAATATATCCCCGTTTGTACACATTGACATAAAACATAAGTCTCACATAATATATTTATTTAGATATATATATATATATTCTGCTCAATCGGAAATGATCATGATCATAAGGTAACAATTTTTTCTGTTTATATCTCGACATTATAAAAAGGTACCCTGGTATATATATATATATATTATCACTCTACCCCAAACACATAACAACAAATAATATCACAATTAATTTCACCCAATCACAGTTACAACTCAACACGCCATACTATTCAAAAGCCTCACGGACCGCCAGTATATTATACTTTCATCACCCCGGATATGTAAATATGAAATAACTGGAACCCGCCATTATCTATCCAACTAAATGGAAACTAATGTCATTAACAACCGCAACCCCTTTTACATTTTTATAATGTCAGCAGACAGACTAAGGACAGTAACAATTCTATGTCAGATACAAATATACATTATAACTTGAGAAAACATTTGTAATGGCTGGTAATTAAAAAAAATATAATGATAAGTAAAGCTTGCTATAAGGATAGGCAAAATGTGAAACAAGTTGGTCTATATAATGCACAGAACCTTTCTAAAAATCTGTCATAAGAATGTTAAACGTTTAGAAATTATTCATTTCTTGAATTATATACCAGTCATTATTTAACCATAAGGATTTGATAATAACCAAAATTAACAAAACAGGTTTAGCATACAATGGCCAGAAAATCTAAGTTACAAAATATAAGTACCGCCTGTATATTTCATTCCAAGTAAAATTTGATAATCTCAAATATTAAATATATCAACCTTAAATGAATAGAAAAGTTAATTTCACCCATCTGTGCATATATAAAATAAAAAACATGCTGTATACGTGCAGCTGTAGGAGTTTACCTTAACAGGCCTGACCTGACAAAAAGTAACCCGTAGAAAACCTTCATGAAATGGCACCAAGAGGTGACTACCTTGTGAACAGAAAACCCATTTATAAAATAACACCCGGAAACAGAATAAAAACAAAACCCCCAGCCCTTGAATACAGGAAAAATTATTAAATATGAAACCGCAGTAATACTAAGAAAGACATCCGAACCAGCCGGTTCAGAATCAAGAAAATCGTACCTTTATACTTAATTTAGAAAAATTTTCCCTACAAGTTTTCACTCATAATACCTACGAAAACAGCTCTGGTACCCTCCCACAGTGCAGCTCACAATTGCAGTGATTGTACTGTATTATCAAGAATAATTTACATAGAAATGGTCTTGCCAACACACCCTCGATTTAACCATCTCGCTGAATAAAGTAAACTGTTATAGCACAAACACCTCACATGTGATGTTCCGCGGGCCAGGATAAAAATAAAAAAGAGTTTGTATCACCTCATATGGAGCGGCGGTTTCACATTGTTGGCGGCAGCTAGCTCCTCCTCGGCACAGACGAAGGTTTTAGTGGTTCATAGCTGGTGAAGGTGGCAGTACACCAAGCTGTGGCCAGATCTCCTTTCTAGGGCGAGAACCCTAAAGATTTAAAATGATTAATGAACTGTCCACTAATGCTTCCACACTTGTCATGTATACTAAACACCTGAACTAGCGTTCCCAACCAACTCAAAATAATGCATAAAATAATTTTAAATTTGCCTTTGATTTATATGTTACTAAATGATCATCATTAACTCATAACCAGGCACAGTAATGAGGAATGCACACCGCTCTGACCAGCCGCAACATAACCTGACATGCTCCCAGACCCCTGGCCACGTGGCGTTACTTTCAGTCACAATTTTTGCAAATAACGAATACATTAGTAGGGTAAGAATGAGAGTTCAACCGCGGAAGTGACGTCACTCCCCCTTTTGGCGCGAAATTCAAAAACCGTGGTGGTGGGGGTAGACTTCCGTTGCTGTGTGTCGTCGTGTGCAGAGGTTAGGATGGACCGTGGGGTAGTGGTGTGTCCCACGTGACCTCAGTATGCGTACCGAACTTGTCGGCCATGTTGTCAGCATTCGGCCATGTTGTCGGTGTCGGCCATTTTGTGGGGTTATGTGTGCGTTGATTGGCGGAGGCGTGGCCGCCGTTCGCTGTTCGCCGTTCGCGGTTCGCCGTCCGGCGGGGGCCTGGCCGCGGCCTGGTCGTGGCTTGACCGCCGCCAGGAGTGGTGGGGTCGTCGTCCATTTTGTCGGCTGTGGAGCGGCCATGTTGGAAAATCGGCGATGTTGTCGGGTTGTGCATGTGTGCTGGTTAAGGTTGGGCCACGTTGCCGCCTCGTGGTGTGTGTGTGTGTGTGTGTGTGTGTGTGTGTGTGTGTGTGTGTGTGAAAAAGAAGCGATGGACGTACATAAATTAGTGTGTGAAACAGAAAGCCAAGCTAAGTGGTTGTCCTTGACTTTGCATGTAGCAGCTCTAGGTTTTTTTGTCGTTGGGTATGCATTAGTTGATACCGACTGCTTTCGGGTTCATCCTTGAGATATTGTGTATATAAGCTGTACGAATTGCTCTCAACATCACATCGTTCGTCGAGACTCACATTCACTAAGACTCAACTAGAACTCGTTCAGGGTGAGTTTCATTTTTAAATAATTTTTTAATTTCTAAAGTATAATATAATCAAGCAATTATTGTTTAATAAAATTGATTTTTAAATTAGTTGTATGTAATAACACATGAATGCAGATTGTGCAACACTCGTTCTAGCTTGTATATTGAGTGATGATTAGTGTTAACCTTTGAAGGACTTTTGAAATTAAAATACAATAAAAATGTTAAAGCAATACTGTTTAATTAAAAATAATTAAAATACATGTAATCAAAATATATTACAATTTAAAATACATATTATGTAAACGTGAACAGTGGTGACAAGTACAAAATACATAATATGAAAACATGCGCAATATGACAATTGTGTACGATATTCATCTAAATAAAACTAATTACAAGTTAAAATATGTAAACGTACACAGTAGTGACAATACTTAATATGTAAACATGTGCAATATGACAATTGTGTATGAATTACAACTAAGTAAAACTAATTAAAAGCTACAATAAACAAGTGCAATATGTTATGTCAAATATGTACAAAAAAATGAAAAATGTAAACACACACACACACACACAGTAGTGACAATTACAAAAATACAATTGTATATAATTATGTTATGTGTAAGCACATTAGATTTTAATTTATAAATTCATTACGCATAATAATTTATGTGTAATAGTTTTAATAATTGTGTAGCATTAAATCAAATTGAAATAAGTGTGTAAGCACATTATATTTTAAAATACCATTTGTATACGTGTGCAATGACAATTATGTACAAATATATTTGTTAATTTTGAAGGTGTCTATCCGGGCTTACTCTAAAATGTACACCACGTAAGCCTTGTTTTATTATCTAGACATACAGTAAGTACACTGATAATTGAATATAATTAAATTAAATTAAATATATGTGTAAGCACAATATATTATAAGTTAAAATATATTATGTATAATTATTAGAAATTAATTGAAATACAACTAAGTACATGTTAATATATATAATCGTACGTGCAGCTAATGACAATTATGTGTATTCACAATGAAAATTATACATGGTAAGTGAATATGTCCATTCAGTCTTACTCTACAATTTCTACTATGTACGCTCTATCCTTTCCTCCACGAAAAATTTGTTGCAGTGAACACGGTACTAAATCTTTTAATTCATCATCTTCGAAAACGCTCGCGTATCTTTTAGGTAGATATACGCGATATTTTAGTTTAGGGTCTTTATAATCTTGAAGAGTGACGAGTACGGCTTTCCCGTACTTCGCGTCTATATTCTGCATTTCTTCTATCGGATATTTTACACCGATTATTAATTCTTTTATTTTTTATACTCAATTGCGCTAATAGTTGCAAATTTTTCTGTGAATGATGCCATTTTAAAATAAAGAATTTTTTATTTGTCTCACGCGTCTCTCAAGGACTGAACGAATAACGCTCGTGCAGAGCGGAATAAATAGGGAGGTAGTTGTGGAGGTGGAACCGGAGAGGGGGAACCACATAACGTACAGTAAGCGTTTATTTTTAACCGTGTGAACAGGATACGACTTGACTTCTCACGGTTCGATGGGTAGGCGGGGAAGAGGAGACGAGTCGGTTATTTTTTTTATGAATAGACAGAATGATGTAATTAACAGCACTCATGCGTGTTAGAACATGACGGTGACGCTAATTTTTTTTTATATGACTATACAGGGTGATGTAATCGTCAGAAAGGTTAATTTTTTTACGTAAGCGCTAAACAATAATGTTTTCAATTAGTAATTTATCAGAAACATATTGATTACTCTAAAATCTGATACAACCCACTCGCGTAACGCGTGTACTCTAGTATTTGTACATATTTCTGGAAATAAGTGGTGCGCGAGACAGGCTGTTCCATGTATTGATTGTAATTGATCGAGTTTGGGACAACCGAAATCTTCTAAATTTATAATATTAAAATGCACGATACGCTTCTGTAGAAATTTTTTTTTGCAATCCTTTTACGAACACAAATTTAAAAGGAAATGTATATTTTTCTAATATTGGTACAAGATGTTCATAGGATGTGTCCCCGTCGGTCCACGTTAGTCCATGATAATGGTCTGTTAACCATCTGTTTGTCCTCACATGTTTGTGATTCGAAACAATCATGTTTCCTGGAGGTGTAAATATCCAATGCCTGCTGGCAAATGCGGTGACATCCATAATGGCTAGTTCCTTAACGAGTTCGTTTCCATCGTTGTCGATGAAACAGTGAAAGTCAAGTATGACTGCTAGATTATCCTCGCACATCCTTTTTTCGTTATAAACAACGTGTTTGGTGTTACTAAGAACGCTGCAGATCCGTCCGTCTTACGGAACAGACACGTTGAATGTTGTGAAACGCTCGTAAAGAATTTTTTCGGAACGATTATTTTGTACCTTATATTTTCGTCACGGATCAGTGCAACAAATTTACAGGTCAAAATGTTGTATACAAAAATTTCTATAGGGTATAGTATTGTGTGCTTTAATTCACTACAGCGTATGTACTGGTACGGAGATAACAGCTCCATGCGTCCGTCTTCAACGCGTGCTGTTGAAACACTGAGGTATGCGATATTAGCGGAGTTGGATTAAACACTTTTGTTACGGAAGCATATATTTTCAAACCTTGTGTTCATTAGTCGATAAAATTAAAGCGTGAAAACGAACTAGAAATACGCTCTCATGTAAGCGGTGAATGCGGTTCTACATAAGGGATAAGTATGTAGGGTTATGGCGCAATTCACACATGTGATAAAATGTCGACAGGGAATAAGTACAACTTCCACGTTTTGTGCGTAACAGACTTTGCACATTGTATCACGATTTGAGCTTCCTTCTACGTTTTTTATATTCTCCTTGATCGCGTCGGTGCGTTGTTCGTTCTCTGCTGTCGCTATTGCTGTTGGTGCTTGCGCTTCGGTAATGATACCCAGTGCCTTGATGATAAAATTTTTATCTTTCATTAACATTACGTAAGAGCACGCAGGGAAATGACGTGCGTGTTCCATCCAAGCATATTCTCCACGTTCCCATTTGTTTAATCCGCCTCCACAGCAAAAACAAATCACTCTATCGTTGCATCCAGTGTAAAAGAAACCCGCTTCTGATAATTCTTTAGGTGTTATCGTTAACGATACAGGCCATTCTTTAAAACTCTTTAAACGGTTTTCCAAGCTTCTGTAACGTGGGTACGGAGATGTGATTTTTTGAATTAAGAAGACTTACACTTCTTTATCGTCTGGTGATAAGGACTTGATTGTTGTTGCTGTCGCTTCACCGCATTGTTTGAAATAGCGGTCGTTCTTGCGATTGATATCATCATCATCGATATCATGCGAAAGCATCTTGTGCGTCCTCTCGCGAGTCGTGTTGATGAAACACTGAGCGAAAAATAGGAAGGAGAGGTTAATCGTTTCCCCCTCCACAAAATAAAATACATGAAAAATGATTACATTTTTTTAATAAAAAAAATTACATACCTGTAAGTCGTACATTACATTCTATTTACAGCAAATACATGAAAATTGATTACATTTTTTAAATAAAAAATCGCATACATGTAAAGCACACATTACATTCTAAAAAGCAAAATTATATTTACAGCAAAAAAAAACAATAATATATAGTAAATGTTTAATTATGTCTGCGCACTGTGTTGGATAACGGAGTGTACACGTTGAGCGAATCATGCAGTATCAAGCAGTAGGCCGCGGTCTGAGCGGGGAAATTGCTCGATGACTCGAATTTCAATCTGACGTCGACTGGTGAAGACTTAAGCGACTCATCCTGTCTGCTACAATCGAAGACGAATAACGGTGCATTTGCTATGAACTCAGTAGGCGTTAGATGTACGTTGGGTTGACTTCTGTGGTAGTACGACTTTGGAATCGTGTATACATGTCGTACAGCAATGCATAACGTCCGTTATCGATATCCAGGTTCAGGTTATCGTACGGGTAGTATTTGTCGTTCAGAAAAAGTCTCGCATTTGTCACATTGCAGTCATCGAATTCATCGGCATGTATTTTCAGATTATTCTTTCTGCTGGTCTGGAAGGTGAGTATCACGTACCGCGGCTTCTCCAGTTGTGTAGTTGTTTTCACTGTCCAAGTCTGTCTGTCAGTCGTTGGTAAAACCGGGTACTCGTGCAGTTCCCAACTACGAAACGGTAAGAATAGTGGTAGGTCTTTGCGTATGATATCCAATAATCGTATCCGTACTTCGTTGTTCACGTACACGAACGGAATCATCCAAGAGATTTTGGTTAGTTCTATATCAGCGTTAGCGGGTGCATCCGTAGACGAGAAAAGAGCGTTAACGTCAGTGGAAGTGCGTAACTGTATTAGTTCTTGTTTCATGTTTAAAATAACATGTGTGAAATCCTCAGCAAATCCCATCAGCATCCTCAACGGTATGCAAAAGTTGAATTCATTATTTTTACCGGATGGTGTTAGCTCGTCAGCTGTAGGAGCAACCCAGCCGGCATTTTGCATCGAACAATGTCCTGCTTGCTGGCAGATAGTATGGTTTTAATAATGGACGTGATGCCCGACACTCTTGGTACGATCTACTTCCACACCGGGCAATTCGTAACGGATTTCTTCGAACAGAAACGCGATCGCATTGTTAATCATTTTCACGTTCACATTACCGGTGCTGGTGGTCTTTTTGCTCAACTTGCCTTCAACGTACTGGAAACTTTCCAACGGTAAAGTGAAGACTTCCTGTTGCAGGATAGGTATGCGTATCTCATCATTATTTCCATATCGTGACGCCGACGCGTACGGTGCATGAGGATGATATTCGTAATGTGTGATATTGTCTTCAAAGAACGGTCGACGTTCAACCGATAAGACTATACCGCTGTCCGTCATGTTACTCGTTTCTCTTGAGTTTGAGTCCTAGTGAAATCAGGTAGCGTCGGTTAGTTGCTGTTAATCGTGTCAACGACGAACGTCTACTGATTCCTTTTCCAAAAGTGTAGTCCTCTTTTATCTTGCAGTGCAAGCCGTCGCTACCTCCGCTCATCATCATGATGGAGATTTCGGTGAAATAAATTCCCATGATTACTACACACGTTTCAAATGTATACGTGCGGTGATGACTTCCCCTTGAAAATTCACGATATCACCGTCCTGATCGTGTACGGACACTGTAACGTTACGCAAGTGTAGTACGTTAAGCAAAAAATAAATGACGTTTCTAGGCGTTTCGACTATCTTGAATCCTGGCTCAACCGTTGGATAGAACGAGTGCAATATATGCTCGTTTCGACCCGCCTTGTATGAACCTTGAACAGTGTTACACCTTATCTCCAAAACGTTCACATTGTTAGTGTTTACAGGCGCGTCCGACGTGTGTAATTTATACGCTTCTAACTTGCGGCTCTTGGAAAAATCCAACATGTTACCGATCGTGTGTTCCGTACATCCGAAATCGATATCGTATGAACAATAAATTTCACATTTCAATGTGTTGTTGTTGGGTCGTAGAGAAAATTTCGGGTCTGCTAGTTCTTTTTTCAGGTACGTTTCAATATCACTGATTTCATACACACCGGTCGGTATATTGACAGGGTCTAACGTTTTACGTGCTCCCTTTAGTACGGGAGAGACATTGTTTTTTCCAATCTCCACGTTCGGTATAGAGTTGTACGTGGTAAAGTCCAGCAGTCCTGCGTACCATTCACCGTCCGTCAATTCAAGCGGTGGAAAAAAGTCACAAACCAGTGCGCTTGGATCCGTTCCTGTGACGGTGACCGTAAGCGAAGACATCTTGTAGCTTACTGATCGTTCGATGTCAAAAACTCTAAACATAAATGTCCGCAGATGACTGTATCCGACGGCTGTTTTCGCATGTAATTGTAATGAACATCGGTCACGTTCGATCCAAAGTACCGTATTAGCTCGGCAGGAGGACGCAGATTGCCGAATCCGTCAAAGTACCAGACTCTGTCGCCTCGCTTCTTGTAGCATACCCAGTGCATGCCCGGTCCGCTAGCGTCGTCCAGATTCACGATCGCGCTTTCGTTCTCCCACGGTGATGTACTAGGAAGTGCGTCGCGCATGTACACACCTCTGAAATAAGGTATACGCAATCGTTTCGTGTACTCATAAAGATCACGATCGGACAATGGACGCACTGGTATTTTGATTAGTTTTTTCGGTACGGTCGAAGATAGAGTCCTGAAGCCTTTTTACCACCGGTCCGTCTTCGTCGTTTTCCTGTCCCTGTTGTCGTCGTCCTTCTCCTCTTCCTGATTATCGTGCGTCGAACCGGCTTGCGTCGTCTGGTGCGACGTCGGCGTTTACGTACACCACCACCACTACAGCATAGCCCGCTGCCTAACGCAGATTTCGCCTTCATCGCTGCTGCTACGGCTGCCGCGTACGCTCTTTCACTGATGCCTGAATTCAAAGCTTTAACTCGTTCCCACGCTTTACCGGCTAGCACACGATCCGCTATACCTCGTCGTTCGTTGTCCTTGTACTTGCTGTAAGCGATATCGTGTTCACGACAGGCTTCGTCCAACTCGTTGATTCCTCGATCACCACGACTCAATCTCTCCTCTAGTTTCGTTTCGGGTCCACAGAACCTGTAGCCAGGCAGATGTAGTTCTACCGGTAATACGTCCACCGCTCGATTGATCAGTGTAGGTACTGACTTCGCGACGAATGGTACCGCGCTTTTAACTATTTTTCCGATAAGACCACGCCCCCCCTTTTTTTATCAACACGGCTACGTAGTTCATACATGACTACTGTTTCGATTGCTCCCGATAAAGAGATCTCCAATCTTGTTCGTCGTTGGGTTTGTCCAGATCACTAATCAACACGTTCGTCTCCGCCTTGTTCATAAGTAGTAAGTCTGCCTCTTCGGCACCAAGTGAAGTACGCGCTGCGCGTGTATGCAATTTATAGATATACGATACCACTTTTTCCCAACGACGTTGGAACACTTTTGCGAGTTTGTACGTTTCGCTCTTCGCGTACCGCTTCACGTCCTCCAATTGACGTGCGTTCACTGCATCTATAGCCCGTGCGCCACCGTCGCCAACGTTTAGAATGGTTTTTCCTTGTGCGTTAAAGTAAGCATCGTTTACCGCGGTGATCGTGTGTCGATTCAAAAATTCCAAATTCACTGCGTCCTTGTTGTTTATGGGTGGAGCTAACTGTGTTATCCGCACATTGCCGACCATTAGGTTAGAGTTCGTATCCTTCGGTATGATCTTCGAGTCCACGTATATTTTGGTCGCAGCGTCTCTCGCACGAATCGGTTCCCTCAGAGACTGTATGCGATGGTCCCGTGCGTCGACGACAACCCCGTTCTTCTTGTTCGGTGCCAACTGGGTGAAACGTAAGCACGAGTAGTCTACGTACTGCTTGTTAACGGCGTCCCGAGATCGACAGGAGCGGCGACGTTGACGGGCTTACGACCTTTCGCATCTATTCCTTGCGTCGTCGACGGATCGTCAACTAACAGACAATGGTCACGCACGAAGCGCAGTGGAACGGCATCGCTGTCATCGCGCGGTACGCCCAAATTATGTATTTTTTCCCCGCTAAGTCGAAGTGTCCGTCCTCGGTCATTGTGATACCACTGCGTCGCGTCTCCCTTCGCGCTCTGACAACGCTCTGATGTCTGCCAAACTTGTCGACACTCATTTCGTGAATGATGCGTCTCGTTCGTTGTGCACGGCATAACATATTTACGTAATAAATCGATTAGTTTTGATACGATCGTACTGTCTATGCATTTTATTCCGACAACGGAGAGTCCGTCGTTATGTTTTCCTTTTACGATCGTATTTAGAAATTCATCGTACACGTATACGCGTGTGTCTTTGAAGAAATAAATTTTTCCGTCGATGTATCGGAACGCACTATCAACGGCTTCTGGTAAGCCGACAAAACGATCTTTAACATATCCGTGTTTCTTAATCGTGAACGTGCACTCGTCTATCTCACCGTAATACATATCGTTGTACAACAGAAGGGTTCGACCCGTGTAGTGTGTATTGCAGCGTTTATTTTCGTCATAGTGCGAACACCGAGCGTTGTGATTGAACGCGGATACCCGTTCACTGGCTGCAGACTGTGTATATCAAACATGTATACATAGTTGTCTATGAAAAGCACCACTTCTACGGTCTGCGGTCTCTGGTACATTGCCGAAACTTTGGTGAACATCGGCGGTAAGAAAGTCAACCAATCCGTCAACAGAAGCGGACTCCCACCCGTTCGCTTCGACTCGAGATCCAATGTCCACAAAAAGTTATCGTGCACAATATACAGATGTCTGTTGATTATTAAAAATTGATTAACGTTTTTTAGTCGACATAAATCCGTCGTCGTCCGCACGGTCTCGTTCGTTGTCGGTGTCGTCGTCGTCGTCGTAGCGGGCGGCGGCGGCGGCTTCCCGTACAAGCGTTGAATGCCTCTTATATCGTCGTCTCTCAGGTCGAACGGACCGTCCGAGCGTGGTACGTAAAACGGGTACATGATCGAATCCCTCTCGAGGGAATGTGACAGTCCTAACGCGTGTCCGATTTCGTGCGTTAGCATCTGAAGAAAACTGGTCTGATCGTCTGGTATTTCGGTTGCGTTCGTATAATTCCACGATTCGTAGTAGTCCATATGTATTTCAGTAGTGTTATACGGTAAATCGGGTGGGTAGTAAGCGTGAACGAGTATACCTCCTCGTCCGTCCAAATCGTACCCGCAGATCGTGCACCTGGAAGTCAGACACCTGTGTTTAAAATATTTCATAGCGATGACCATGTCTGCGTTTATGTCATCGGGTCGATATTCGAATCCCAGATTCGAATGTTTCCGCCATACAGCGAACGCTTGTCGCGACGCTTCTATAGCGCTGGCACTACCGTGAAAGAATCGCCACGACAGACGTCTCTTGGCCCACGGTGTTCGTAAGGTGTACGACACGAAATCTTCGTTACCACAACTCCGCGCACGCATCTGATTCATCGTCTCATTGTTCAATTCTCCATTTACGGTTAAATTGTAATTCACTTGAAACGTGCAAAGGTAGGCGTCCATATCGATGGTGGCGTTGTCCGTGAGTCGTAAACTATCGTCGGGCACGTATCCATATCGCACCAAATAATCTATAGCGAAATCTACATCGTTAGCGTTAACGGACGATGCGACGACGACACTTGTGCACACAATAATAAACACTAGCGCGATATCCATTTTGTCACAACCAAACGTGGAATGTCCCCGGTGCGTGTACGACAGTATTATTTATACTTTATCGACTTTCAAAATCGAATAGGGAGCACATCGACTACTTTCGACCCTTGTGAATCCTAACGGGGCTGTGAATCGTTTCTTCTTTTTTACAACGTACAGACCGTCGCGCGGAGTGTAGTAGTACACTGAACTTTGTTCTGTGTGTAACTCTTGACGTATTTTTATGATCAGCTCTTCGTTGTTGTATTCTTTCCGCGCCAAGGTCAGTACGTACATCGTCTCTGATTCAACGTCGACTACGTAGGCAAACGCATCCGTTCTGTATTTATTTTTAACGGACGCTTTGATCACAAAATAATGCAAGGGATACAGTTTAGCAGTGACCATTTTGTTAACGTTAATGTGCTTACGCGGCATTAACGAGTCCTTTAAGATCGATTCCATCACGACGATGCTGCTGCTGCTAATGTCAGATGATGATATATACCGCTCTTGTTATACGATTATGTCTGCTTCATGTAGTTCTTCCACTATGGAGACGATTTCGTTCGTGTGCCCACTGTTTCCAACACGTTGTGATGCCATTAACAGTCGCAATCTGTCCACCAGTTCGTTCGGATCGTCCCAGTGCACGTAAGCGATTTTGTCTTTTTTTCTCGTTAGCGTCATATACGATGTATCGATATTATTATGCCCCTGTCCTGTACGTTTCGGTGGAAACAGTTGCAATATTATTCGTTTATACTTTACACCTCTGTTCGTGTTCACCTGTGCGTTCGCTAAGTAATACTGCTTATGCGCGTTGGTGTTACGCAGTATATCTTTGTACGCTTTCTGATCTGATTCGTTGTAAATATTTTCTTTAGGATGCTTCATAAATACAAGTTCGTAGAGTCCTGGTGTACCTTTGTATCGTTTACCGTTGATAAGAATCGTATCGTCCGTTTCGATTTCGAACGCTGAATCACCAATCATCCATTTTCCGTTTTCATGTCTTACACCGTACGTATAGTCCATCAGACTATCGCGTTCGGACGAAACGATCATATGCATGTACCTGTTCGCTAACGATTCAGTGTCGTATTTGTCCTGAAAATATCTACGCGCTTCACGTCTTCCTTCCGGTGTGTCTAACATTTTTTCAATGTTGAGACTAGGATCGTCCTCATCGTCATCACCTGATGTTTCGGCTATCACAGGTGTTTTCAGGAAAGACGGTTTCGTTCGGGAACGAAGTGGTGTTCCTACATCGATCTTACTAATTGCATCCATTGGATCCTCTTCTTCTTCCTCTTCCCCTTCTTCTTCTCGTTTCATCTTTTTCACTCTTATCGGCTTTTCATTTGTTGTTTTACGTTTCTTTTCAAGCAACGCTTGCGAAATATTTTGTAACGGTTCCAGAATCGGTTTGTAACTTTTGGATAACTTTGCTTCTTCTTCACGAATACCATGTTTTAACGCACGGCATTTCTTCCGTATGTCATCACTGATCGTGTCGATATCACGTGCTAATCGTTTTTCCTTGCCATCCATCTCGATAAACGGCAGTACGACAACTAAACTCGTTGACAGCAGGATATGTGTATTTAGCTAAACGTTTGACAAATTTTTTTTG
Organism: Magicicada septendecula; assembly: GCA_034769895.1. Classification (NCBI taxonomy): domain Eukaryota; kingdom Metazoa; phylum Arthropoda; class Insecta; order Hemiptera; family Cicadidae; genus Magicicada; species Magicicada septendecula. Next base: position 166,178,814 of record CM068376.1, on the reverse strand, counting down.
TTTCATCGTTAGGTGCGACTACTATGAAACGATCGAAACCGACTCTGTACCTGCCGGTGTCGATAGAAGAATCCTTGTCCACCACGAGAAAGCCGTAACGATCTTTCCACGCTTCAGCGCACATGTTCTTAAAGTGTCATATTTCATGTCCGTGTTGACGTGATCGTTGTACACATGCTTCAAGTTGCGATCGTCCTGTTTGAACAATACTATTAGATTGGCATTGTCACGAACCAACTGTTTTGGCACTTGACTGTACGTCTGACAAAGGTAAAACGCGTCCACACCGCTGTGTCGTCCAATAGAGAAATACTTGCTTATATTGTGTTGTCTTTCACAAGACACGTCATCAAACACCATAATAGAATCAGGATCGACCTCGTCGGGAGGCGGTACCTCTTCGTTATCGTTGTAGGCGTGATAACCCATTCCTTCGTTGGAAAGTTGTGTAATCAGGGTCTCCAGCATCTGATATTTGGGTTGAAATAGTGATTTAGAAAACACGTATAAGTTCGCGAATCTCAATCCGTTTACATCGAACAACAGGTTGAACATGACGTTTGTCTTCCCGCAGATGATCGAACGAACGGTATCGGGCAGAAGACGTCCGTGTTTACGTTTTTTTCTGCCACAACCACCTCCACCACCATCGCCGCACAATTTCGAATAGTCCACGTTCTTTATTTTTAATCTGTGCGCTTGTTGCAATATTTTCATGTTGTCGTTCCGTGCACAGTCTATTTAATAGTCGCACTATATTGCAGCAGTCGGTAGATATGTAACTGCATACACAAGTGTCCGGACCCGTTTCACAGTTCGGATCCGACCAAACACATTCTTTGTAGTGATCGAATCCGGTGCCACTTGGTACTATTTCGTTAAGACGGAATCTCTTCACACGATTGATAACCCGTTGCCAGTACTCGTGCACTGTCAAGATCCTGCGCATGCGTTCAACGTCGTTTGCAGTCGTGTTCACGATGTACTCATCGTAACCAGGATGCGACACAATGTCTTTTACACTGTACACAGCGTGCATGTTGTCATCATAACGCATCGATGGATACTGGTTCTATTTCCATGAGTCGAATAGTTGTTATACCAAGTTCTTCTTGTGTATCCACGAATCGTGTTTACCATCGAATCCTAACCACCTGACTTTTACACGATCGCCTTTACGTTGTACAATCTTTTCTACCAAGTACACGTCACCAACGTTCGATTTACTGATTTCATGTTCATAAAAACCACCTTTCAACACTTCTCCTGTATGATCATTTAGTGAATAGGTGATGGGTACGCTGCCGGTACGCACCGAATGAACGAGAAATATCTCGTTTGTCCAATTTGGTGTGTATCTTTTGGCGAATGTCATTTTGTGTTTGCTTATACGCACACGATCGCCTACTTTGAATTTCGGTCGTTTATAAACGATGCTCCTCGCTGTGTTCTCACGAATCCTTTGTAGCACTGTACGTTCGTTGGATTCTTACACCTGACACGGTTTCATTCCAATCGTTCTGTGCACGCTGTTGTTGTACGTGTTGACTAGTTCCGGTAACATATCCAACCAACGGTAATTACCTTGTTCACTGAACGCACGATACATGTGCGTTTTCAACGTACGGTTAAAACGTTCCACAATGGAGGCCTTTTTTTTCACTATACGTGGAATAGAGTGTAATACCGTATCTGCTCAGCAATTTTTGTATGCTACTGTTATAGTACTCTTTCCCGTTGTCTGTCTGCAGATATTTCATTTTATTAGCACGAAGAATCGGTTTCAGAGGTCGTGCGACCTCTACACCCGTCTTCGTTTTCAACGGAACAGCGTACGCATACTTGCTAAACGCGTTAATGATTGTCATAAGGTACTTGAATCCCTTGTTCACCTTCGCGTGCGGTATCATCTCTACCAGGTCCGCTTGGTACAAGCCGTGAAGTCCCTTTAACTCCACCGCACGTCTTGGAAAATTCCTTCTTACCGGTCTATGCAACTCCCTCGCGATAGTCTTGCGAACGCTCTGCTGTATATTCTTCACCTGTCGTTTCATTCTCATGTCGTGCGAACCGTGATTCACAATACGTCGGAACGTGGCAAAGCGTTGACTCAGTGCTGAACGTAACTCTCCTCGGTACCGTTCTGGTACGTCTGCTTTCCATCGCGTGACTGTAGTAAGATTTCCACTCCACGTCCAGTTATATCATCTCGACCGAACGGAAAAACAACGCGTTGTTCTTGTGATTGCGTAAGTACGTTAAAACATGCGCTAAACTGATTTTCATACATCCATTACGCACGAGGCTCATACCGATGTAATATCTCATGAGCGTGTGTTGTTTCATGTCCAACGCTCTTACGGTCTTGACGTAATTCATGTCTTTGAACATGACGCTGCGTATAACGTTGGCACGATACTCGTGCATTTCCGCGACTATGACGTTATCGTTAATGGGTAGATGCTCGCACATGTGTTCAGCTTTGAGTTCTGTGATCGGACGATGACTTCTCGACTCCATATGCAGGTGTATAAGATACGAGTTCAACAACCAAAACTCGTCTGCCATAGCGCCCGTGCATCGTTGCCACTGTTCGTATAAACGTCGGTCTTTCACTGTGTACCCTTTTTAATGTGAATACTGCAGACCGAAGTATTCACAATACTTGCGGAGTGTAGGCAATGCTTCCTTCAGAAAGGCTACCGAAAACAATCCCTGCGCCTTGTTGTTCACCAATGTGAACTGTTTCCCTCTCGCTAGTGTCGGTAACGAAAATGGTGGGCAGTGCACGTCAAAACTTACGTTGTAGCTAGGATCCACTGCGCACTTTGGCGCTATCATAATCGCGCTTCTGTATATTTCAATCGCTGTACGTATCGGAATAGTGCGCTCCGTAATGACAATGCAACACAAAGTGTGTGGGATTGAACTTCCGTAGGCGAGCATGTCTGTGTATACAGTCGCATAGTTCATTCGTCCGTGTGAATCGTGTAAGCCGTGAACAAGTTGAACGGCATGATACAGTTCAGGAATCGGTCGGAAACGTGAAATAAAATTCCACGCGTGACGTACGGTACACTTGAACATATCCTTTTCGTAAACCACGAGTTCAATTGGTACATTGTTTCGATCACACTCTTCGATAAAATGAAGCCATCGTGATTTGTTGTGTATACGATCGGAGATTATCATCAACAGCACGATCGGTGGCAGATAACCGCTATGTTTCTTTATGTGACGCCAACAACGTCCGTGATATCTGTCAACACCGAACTTATAACGTGTACAATAGTTACCACAAAATCGTTTTTTCTTCACAAAATACATGGAACACAAGTTGGAGCGTATCGCGCTTCGTAACGGTTTTGTTAGTGTGAAATGTTTCCCATCGTCGTATCGATTGACATCCATTGTGTCATCGATCTGTGATGCAAGTGATACAGCTTCGAAATTGACATGATATTTAATGTGTATAGGTATAATTTTTATGAAATTTTTTGTTTTATTTTTTTATCATTAACGCCATCAGTCAGACATTGAACTGTGTACACACATTTAGTAGTAGTACTAGTAATAGTAATACATATAGTACTACTAGTACTAGTATAGTACTAACACAGAGTACTACTAGTACTACCCAAACGGGTATGTTTGTACATGAGTTTATGTCGGCTCTGAAAAGAGACGTTTTTGCGTGCGTCGACTTCTACAAGTGTTCACGAACGAAATTGCATGTGGGCATTGACGCCTTATGGACTTGGACGGGATCATCACCCACCATGCAATCCATAATTCGTACCTTACACTTGCAGCATCTTACAACATCATCATCGCCTTCGTAAACAAACCCGGCTTTGGCTAGGTTAAAAAATCTCACGTTCGTATTCGAAAATTTACGAACGTAAAATTTAATGTTACCTCGACGATGGATGTTATAAAAGCTTTTTAATCGGCTTGCAAAAGAATATGTGTGCACAACCATATCTGAAGCAAGAATGTTGGTTTGTTGCGCTGCATTTCACTTCCTCAGTGGTAGCTGCGCGCGCAACCGTAGTGGGGATTGCTGTCGTCAATTGGTCGGTATGAAATAAAGCACAGTTGTGGGAACAACTAGCTGCGCACGCAGTCGTCATAGATAGTATAAGTGGAGCGATGATCGCTGCCTGCGTTCACCTTCGAGTCTCGTGCAGGCTAACTTTCACGCACTGCATATAAAATGTTACATATTTTCTAACTTTGTATCAGTATGCTAATGTTCTTCAAGCGAGCAAGTAATTGATTTTGCTTTTATTGTTATTCTAACAATGCAGACGTTTTCTGTTGATCGTAAAAATTCGTTGCGTGGCTCGTTGGTGTCGTATGTTTACACACCTGTTGCAGAGGAAGAAGAAGAATGTGTCAACGATGTCATTACATTTTTCGATGAAATTCACGATATGTTACGTACGGACATTCTAAACCAACTGACACGTTTGCTTACTATAAAGTGGCATATAGCGCTAAAAGCGAGATTTGTCAAGTACATTGTAAACGCCGACACGAACGAGGACGAAGAAGTGACGAGCGAAGGCTATATTCACGGACGATGTCATACGACATTGATCGCTGATCAGAACGTATTGCCTGAACGTTTAGAAGCTTCGTACGATAAAATCATCGAATCGATTTATAAATTCACACGTGAGGGTAGCGGTTGGGTGTTGGATCACATAATCTCCTTAGAACTCGTTCTCTCGCGATACCAACCGCTGGCCGCCTCCAGTTTCATCCGTACACCTTCTGAATTGTCTTGTACTAAATCCATCATCAACGTGAACAATACAGGCGATCAAATGTGTTTTATATGGTCAGTGTTGGCCGCACTGTTTCCACAAAACAGAGACAACAAGCGTGTATCCAAATACAAATCACATATTCACAGTATCACCACTTCTGGTATAACTTATCCCACCCGTCTATGCGATATTGTGAAGTTCAAACGAGACATTTCTGACATTTCTATAAATGTTTTTGGTTACGAAGAAAAAGAAATTTACCCGCTAAGAATAACTCCTTTCAGTGGCAGACAACACCATTTTAATCTATTACTTCTCACCACCGCTGACCGAAAACATTACTGTTTAATAAAAAATATTAGCCGCTTACTGTCTTCACTAACTAAACACAACGGACGTTCTTTCTATTGCAACTACTGTCTGCACAGATTCTGCGAAGAACGACTCCTTAGCGAACACGTCCCTCGTTGTTCACCGTATGGTGAACAAAGAATTCGTTTACCGACGAAAGAGAAGGAGAAGGTTATGTACTTCAAAAATTACACTTACTGTCATAAAGTCCCTTTCGCTATATATGCAGACTTTGAGTCGTTCATTGTGCCTTGTCATCGTTGCGATGCTCCTCCACACACATCGTCCACCACAACGGAGTCGTTACATCTTCCTTCAAGTTTCTCCTACCTCATAGTCGACCACGAGGGTAACATTTTCAAACCACAGGTCGTTTATCGCGGTGTGAACGTGATAGAAACCTTTTTAGATAGACTAATCGTTGAAGAGCATGAACTGTACAGGATCATGCGTACCAATATCCCCATGACTATGAGTGATCGTGACGTATTACCTTTCACGAATGCTGTCGTATGCCATCTGTGCGGAAAACCACTGACTGATGACGTCAAGGTGCGCAACCATTGTCATCTGACTGGACGATACCTTGGCGCAGCTCACAACGTATGTAACCTCAACTGCAAGTCCGCCCAACATATTCCTGTCTTTTTCCATAACTTACGAGGTTACGACGCACATCACTTGATACAAGGGTTGGGTAAATACAACGACGAACCTCTCACTTGTATCGCTACCACTAGTAAACGCTTCGTATCAGTCACGTTGGGTGGCCTACGTTTCGTAGACACGTTACAATTTTTGAACACGTCCTTGGATACACTTGTTGGAAACTTGCGCGCGAGCGGTGCGGATTTCGCTTTAACAAAGCAATGTTTCGAAGAACACTTCGAGCTACTCTTACGTAAGGGGTGTACCCTTACGACTACATGACGGGTAGCGAGAAGTTCGACGAAACATGTCTGCCCGCACGCGAACACTTTTTCAATAGGCTGAGTGAATCGCCCGTGTTGGAAGAAGATTACGCACATGCACAGAATGTGTGGCAGACTTTCGGAATCCGTACGCTGGGCGATTATCACGATCTTTATCTTAAAACACTTAAAACAGATGTACTGCTGCTGGCTGACGTCTTCGAGGCGTTTCGTGAGATGGCCATGCGTTACTACCAGATTGATCCGGCTCATCTTTACTCGCTTCCCGGCGTTGCTTTGCACGCGATGTTAAAGATGACCGGTGTGCGACTGGAACTGTTGACGGATATAGATCAGCATCTTTTTATTGAATCAGCCATTCGCGGTGGCGTTAGCACGGTACCCAACCGCTATGCCAAGGCCAACAACCCGCTAATCGCTGATCAGTATGATGCTTCAAAGCCGACCTCTTTCATATTGTACACCGACTGCAACAACATTTACGGTGCAGCCATGTCACAGCCACTCCCTTACGGTGACTTTAGATGGCTCGATCGTAACGAGATCGACTCACTGGACCTACGTACTCTGAGTGATGACAGTGACATGGGCTACATACTTGAGGTCGACCTACACTATCCATCCGAACTTCATGATCTTCACTCAGATTATCCACTAGCACCTGTGCGTTCCTGCGTCAATCCTGACACACTTTCACCGTACTCTCGACGACTCCACACACGAGTACACTATACAAAAGGGTATAACGGATCAGAAACGCCCTCGTCGTCCGTTCCCAAGTTGCTAACGACTTTGGACGATAAGCAAAAATACGTTCTTCATTTTCGAAATTTAAAGTTGTATCTGAACCTTGGTCTAGAATTGAAAGCGATCCATAGGGTGTTGAGTTTTAAACAGAAAGCGTGGATGAAACCGTTTATCGATTTCATCACACAAAAGAGAGCAGCAGCCACCAACAGTTTTGAAAAAGATTTTTTCAAACTGATGGTCAACGCTGTCTATGGTAAATCGCTGGAGAACGTAAGGAAACGAATAGACTTCCAACTAGTCTCTACCAAAGGGCGGCTGCAGAAACTTGTTTCCAATCCACGACTAAAGCGTATGATCCGCTACACCGACGACTTGGTCGGACTGGCTTTACGAAACAGAACTATATACCTTTCCCGTCCAGTGTACGTTGGCTTCACAGTACTTGATGTCAGTAAATTGATAATGTACGATTTTCATTATCGGTACGCTGTCAGCAAGTACGGACAACGATTAACATTATTAGTGACTGATACCGACAGTTTGCTTTACAGCATACAGACTGACGATGTGTACTTGGATATTAAAGAGGATCTCCACCTTTTCGACACGTCGGACTATCCCTCAGATCATCCTTGTCATTGCGACGACAACAAAAGAGTCGTGGGGAAGTTCAAGGATGAAAGTAATGGGAAACCCATAAGGGAATTCGTCGGACTCAGAGCTAAATGTTACTCGCTCCTGTTGTCCGACTGTACCGACAAAAAGGTGGCGAAAGATGTTCCGAGGACGGCAATAAAAAAAAGGTTACGTCATCGGTTATACAGCGAGTGTCTTTTCGGTAGTCGTACAGTTTTCTCCTCTGCCGAGTGTATACGAAGCTATCGTCATAAGCTGTACACGCAACGTGTAACAAAACGTTACCTGTCTCCTTATGACGATAAGAGGTACGTACTGGACGATGGTGTAACTACACTCGCGTACGGACACTACAGAGTGTGTAAACGTGTGTTAACCAATGACGATACCGGTCCTAACATGAAGAGACTAAGATACACGGAGCAGTAACTCATGGTAATAATAAACTTGTATTGCAAGTATAAAATTTATTTAATTATACTTTCATTTGATTTTCAGTTGGTAGGAGGGGTGAGGTAGACGATTAGACGTTAATGGTTAATATTTATAACAGGATGTAATCGACTCCCACTAAGACCTTCCCACACTATGCACATGTGCAGTTAATTTTATTCGCTGACTGGCCATATGTTATCGCAGCGTGTGAACTTTGTGAGGGCGAGGGGCTTTGTTACGTACAGGATGCAAGCCGTGTGTGATGTAATCGATGAGAGAATCATGAGGGAGGGGGAATTGCGATTAATTTTAAACAAGATGTTGACTGACCTCACAGTGTGTGTGTGTGTGTGTGTGTGTGTGTGTGTGGTGAACACTTTGAGGGTGAGGGTACTTTGTCTATAGCAGACTCCCACCAAGCATATTCGTATATATATAAGCATTTTGTCATAATGATTATTATCACATTCATTATAATTTTTCAAGTTGTATGTAAGTACTTACTATATTTTTACGTTAATATTTGACATTACACGCACACACGCGCGCGCACACACACACACACACACGTGCATTATTATGTTACTAAATTATTATACAACATTTTTCTTGTTACGTTTTACAGAATGAGCGGAAGTGAAAATAAACTTTATAAAAGAGTATGTGAGGAGCAGCGGCGTGTTCGAAGGTAAATTACAACATTGTTCTATATTTAACGAGTACAAACAGAATATAACATTCAACTGACTTATTGTTTATTTTTTATAGTTTTCAAAGATTACGGCAGGCGTTGATGGGACCTTCAGTATCACAACACAACTCAAGTCGGTAAGTCCATTTTTATTAACAATCACTTGTACTAATGCGTTTACGTTCGGTATTCAAATTTATTCTTTTTTTCAGTGATGCTACCGGTTCAGCTGCTGCTACTGCTGTTGCTGCTGCTGCTGCTGCTGCTGCTGCTGCATCTCTGGAAGCCGGCACGAGTCGGTACGTTTTTTTTTCCATTAACGTTCACTTGTACTATTGCGTTTACATCTGGTATTAAAAGTGTACTTTTTTTCAGCAATGATGATGAGATGATGATGTATGGCGATGATGATAGTAATGACAGTGACAGTGATACAACACTACTTCTAGATGGAAGCCATAATGATGATGTAGATGAGCATCAACATGATGAAAATAATGATGTTGATGAGCATCAACAATTACCAGTCATCACATTTAATATGTAAGTCTTCTTCTTATGTGTACATACTTTCATTTTTTTTACATGATTTTATATTTTTACTTTTTCACCAGTGATATTCGTTCACAAGCGCAGCAGATAATGATTACTCCGCCACAATCGCCACCACCACAACCACAGGAACAACTACAACCACGTCCGCAGTGGATAAGCACAGCAAATCAACGGCAACCTCAACCACAATCCCCACAGCCTCAACAGCAGCCACAACCTCAGCAGCCTCAACCACAACCTCAGCAGCACATGCGATATGATCCACGTTTGCGGTCCCCTCCAGAAGACGCACCATGTGTGTTTTACGATATAATTGATACGGTGGAACCGAGGATGCATAGTGAAGTCGCCACAATGAGATTACTTCTAAGAAGTAGGTTTCCGACGTGGCGATGGAGAGCTTTGCCCCATTCAGGGTATGTTAGGGCACACATCTTGTAGTGTGTGCCAAGAAAACTATACTGAGGGGCAGAGACTCCTCGGCTTAATGTGTGGTCATATTTACCACTATCTATGCATCATTAATTGGTTCTAAACCGTGGCATTGGAGGGGAAACCGCCGGGATGTCCACAATGTCGGGTGTATGCATTCAGCAGGCCAATACATCCATTTTATTCACGCATGAATTTTTGAGGTATGTAACAGTACACATAAACATTATTCTAATCCACCCTACACCTATCAATTATACATCACTAATATTGTTTTTGTTTCTGTTACAGATGGCCGTGCACATTATATATGTAAAAAAGTAAAAAAGTGATGATGTTTTTTTGTAATTTAGTGTGTGTGTGTGTGTGTGTGTGTGTGTGTGTGTGTGTGTGTATTTTGTATAATTACAATATATATATGTAAAAAAGTAATATATATATTTTTTGATGTAAAGTTTTTTTTCTGTATATATAATGTATCTTTAATGTTTTTTTTCTGTATATATATTGTATATAAAATGTAATATATAATTTTTTGTTTAATTCTATACTTTTGTATTATACTCATCATTGTATCTGAACTGTAATTTTTTTTATTTAATTATATATTGTTGTATTGTATTCATCTTTATATATTGTGTGTGTGTGTGTGTATTTGTAGTTTATTGTATAATTACAATATATATGTGTAATATTTATATGTCTATTTATATTGTATAATTTTGTATTATACTCATCATTATTTATTGTGTGTGTGTGTGTGTGTGTGTGTGTGTCTGTGTGTGTTTGCTACAATATAAATATGTAAATTTTTGATTTGCTTAGTTGTTTCTTTCCAACTATCCATTTTCCTTCCATCATGCCTGTTTTATAAGTGAAGTGTCAATCAGAACAATTGCACAAATGCGTGATATTCAATTTTGCACCGCAATAGCCAGTCAACAAGAGTTTCACACCGATGATGTGAGCATTTTTGTATTTTTACAATATATACTTACCACAAAAGCACACACACATTCAAATTTACAGTTCACGAGTTGGCAACAATGCAATTCACCTCTTCACATCGACGATATCAGGACAATGGTGGCAGTGTAAAGATATCTGAAACCCGTACACTATAACACATGCACGAGCCGACAACGTGGCCGACGCTAAACCAGCACACATGCACAAGTTGACAACGTCGACGCTTTTCTAACATGGATACCCTTCCGGAAAACACAGTATATATCCAATATCCAAACCCATACACTATAACACACCACGAGGCGGCAACGTGGCCCAACCTTAACCAGCACACATGCACAACCCGACAACATCGCCGCTTTTCCAACATGGCCGCTCCACCGCCGACAAAATGGACGACGAGCCCACCACTCCTGGCGGCGGTCAAGCCACGACCAGGCCGCGGCCAGGCCCCCGCCGGACGGCGAACCGCGAATGGCGGCCACGCCTCTGCCAATCAGCGCAGACATAACCCCACAAAATGGCCGACACCGACAACATAGCCGAATGCCGACAACATGGCCGACAACTTCGGTACGCCCACTGAGGTCACGTGGGCCACACCACTACCCTCCCGGTCCATCCTAACCTCTGCACACGACAACACACAGCAACGGAAGTCTATCCCCACCACCAGGATTTTTTAACTTCGCGCCAAAAGGGGGAGTGACGTCACTTCCGCGGTAGAACTCTCATTCTTACCCTACTTACATTAACGGCCCATCAGTTACAGACAATTAATAGATACACAGTACTTCATCTAGGGCAGTCTTAGAGTTTACAATTAAATGCATTACTCAAAGTACATCCACACTTCCTGTTTCCAGGTGCGTTCATACATGATTAACAAGAGACAGTTTTCACTAAATTACTTAGTTCGGTTACGTCTTTATACCAGGCTGAATGAACAATAGTTAATACAATTACAGGCGGTATTCAAATAAAATAACATTAATTAAATCTCCTAATACTTACACACACACATCTGATCGAACCACGAGCATTCTAACGTTCGCATCTAGATTGAATACGTTTTGAATTTAAATTTTCTTACTACCAATTATTGTGTAAATGTATATAATGCACTTACCGGTGAGTCTTAAGCAATTAGCCTGCCATAACGATGAGGAATACTACACACACAAAAATCTGCTACCGAGGGAAGACGGCTGAGCTGTTTATTCAGAGAGAGCAAGGCTGAAACTGCGCATTTGGCAAGCGCTGACAACGAAACCTAAACTCCGCCGCTAGATCGCGTCACCGTCGAAACAGTGCCATAGAAATTGCGCTTACCAACTAATACTTCGACAATTATCCGAATCAGAAACTAGGATTGCATTTCCTCGAACGCCGGATTGTGCAAACACCGGCACACCCCCACCCCAAAAGGGCAACCTGGTTGCACCACACTTGAACTCAGGGGTACCACCTGCAGTGTACCCCCATAGTCTTAAAAACACGAATCTCAATGGTAATCTCAGTGGTCCTTGCTCTCAGGAGAACGAACGCTCAGAAGGAAAACGAAAGAGGAGAAAGGAGACGTGTAGTGTGTAAGTGTGTTGGCACTGCACGTTGATCTGATCAGGGCCAACCCACAGCAAGAAGGGACAGAGACGAAAAGAAGAAAGAAAAGTTCGGGAGCTCCCTGAGTTCTGAACTCCTGAGGCTTGTCCACTCACGCTTGAGACCCCAATGCCACCTTAACATGGCCACAAGCCCTATATTTACACGGGAGGTGGACAGTAATGTGGTAATTTTCGTATTTAAAGGTTGGCTCATCTGTACGCTCTGCCTCACGCTTATCGCGATCAGGCTAAAACACAGTGCACGTACGTCGGAGGGCAGCGGACGTAAACGCGTCTCTGCTTCGTCCTGTCATTTTTTCATTTTTATTTTGTCGTCGAGACAATTTATGTAGGCCTTAGGCCCTACAACATTTCATGTAGTTTGGAGTGCCGCGTACTCGCGCCTCAATCTACTATGTAACATTTTTTAACCGACGTGGTTTTTTCAAGGTTCAAATGCTTATCAGACTTAGCCAAACTTACAATTCAAATTAAATTGTAACGAAACATTAATAAATGTATTAAAATACAGTCCACGCTCATCATTATTTTCTGCATCCTGGCAAATACATTTAAACATTAACTTCCTAACAGGAGGGTCTAACCCAAAAACAAAACCACAACATTATCTCCACGATACAGTCCACATCCCACAGGACTAAGGGGGGAGAGGATGGCCTCCATGGTGCGATGCTCCAAATTCTCGATAGCACGCAAATGCAATCCAACCTATCAATATGTTATTTACCTAACCTACAAGCAAATTACATGTGTGCTCCAAGGGCATGCCAAAACGTATCGAGTGCACGAAGTTCACAACCGACCTCGTCCACTCAATAGGTTTCACTCCTCTAACTCCTTTTTTTTATTTTTCTTCCTTTTCTAATTTTTTTTGAATTTCTTTTTTATATTTTATGTTTTTCTAAGGGGAAGGTTAGGAAAATCGGGAAGATAGAAAGGGCAAGGATCATTGAAAGGTCAAGAGCTGGGACTAAAGGTAAGGAGATGGCTCCCTCCGGAAATAAGGACGAATGGAGAAAACCAAGGCTTGCGCAGGCAGGGGCGCATCCCTGAAGTAGACGAAACCCACCAAGACCGTGGGGAACATCTACCCGCTACCTTAACATTCTCTTGCACACCCCCAGAGCACACCACCTTTATAGTGACACAATCCCCCATATATCTGGAGACAACCAATTTTCGTCCCCCCCATCCCTACATCAGCCCGTCTACCCTTTCCCTTTCCGACAGAGCTTCAGCTTCGAAATATGTGTTGTGATTTCCTTGGAATCACTTCCCGGTTCGCCCAACCGAGCCGTCACCGGCGACGCGAAGCCCAGGATACGATATGGCCCAGACCAGCGATAGCATAAATTAGCGGCTCTCCTGTCCACAGCTGAGCCGAGCGGATGGCTTTGACAGTAGACCCAGTCTCCGGTCTGAAAGGGGTTACGAATTCGCCCCTGATTATATCGTCGACGGACCCGCTCGTGCGCTCTCAGCAAATTCTTCCGAGCCTCCTTCCACCTCTTTGCTGTTCCATTATCCGGCTCCCGTGGTAGAAGATCCTCAATGTTCCACAAATTAGTCAACGGGAGTGCGGGCGAGAATCCAAACATAATCTCAAAGGGAACGGCCTGATGACTATCATGTAGGGCGGTATTAAAGGCTAGCTGTAACCACTTCAGATTCTGATCCCAGGTGGTCTGTTGCTCAGCATGATAAGCAATGAGTGCGGACCTGAGATTCCTATTGAATCTCTCCGCATGGGACGGCTGTGGGTAATAAGGAGAATTGGTTACATGTTTGATCCCACTGGCGAAACACATCCGCCGGAACTCACCCGAAATGAACTGGGGACCATTGTCAGAGACAATCATGGTCGGAAGACCGAAATGCTGAAAAATGTGATTCAGGAGCGCGCTTATGGTCAAACGAGCCGTTGCCTGCCGTAAGGGCAATAGCCAGGCAAACTTCGAAAAAGCATCCACACAAACAAGCAGGTAACAATTACCTGACTTGCTACGCGGGAGAGGTCCCACGTAGTCTATGAATAACTTCTCCATCGGTCTGCTCGCCACGTCCGATGACAACAACCCTAACTTAGTATTCTGGGCAGGCTTGCTTAAGCCACATAGATGACAACTCTTAACCCTCGTTGCGATGTCCCTATCCATGCCCTTCCAAATGAAATGTCTCCTATTGCTGGAAATGGTCTTCGAAATTCCCTTGTGGCCTCCAACTGGGAAATTATGATAATAGCTGAAGACCATGGGTACTAACTTGCTAGGCAGCACGATCTTAGGGGCACGTCCCTTTCTCTCTCTACAACACAGGACGCCCTTGGACAAGAAGTAAGGGGCCTGTACGTTACCCTCCTTTATGTTCTGGATGAGAGGAGCCAGCTCTTCGTCGTCCAACTGATGGGGTAACATATCAGTGAAGGCTAACGGAAAGTCTATCAGAACGGAACAGGGTTGCTTAGATTGGACTTCACTGGGCTGGGAAAACATGCGTGACAAAGCATCTGCAACCACATTTTGAGTTCCCCTAATGTGTTGCACCTTGAACTTGAAGGATCAGATCTTGACCACCCATCTACCAATTTTACCCAGTTGCCGGGGATGAGCAAGAAGCCAAGAGAGAGCCTGATTTTCGGTCTCGAGCAGGAACTCAGCATGTTCCAAGAAACGCCTGAACTTGTCTAGAGCGTACACCACAGCTAAACACTCTAGCTCATACACTGAAGACTTTTGTTCTTGCTGGGTCAACGTTCGGGAAATAAAAGCCACAGGCTGCCTAGCACCATCAACGACCTGGGACAGAACCGCCCCGAGCGCCACCGAACTCGCGTCCGTCTGCAAGATAAACGGTTGTGAAAAATCTGGCATCCGTAGCACCGGTGGGGAGATGATAGCTTCCTTCAAGGTCTCAAAGGCCTTCTGCTGCCTCTCACCCCACACAAATTTGGCCCCTTTCTTTCTCAATTCATTCAATGGTGCAGCTACCTCTGCTGCATTCGGAATAAACCTCCTGTAAAAATTTACCATGCCGACGAACCTAGCGATGCCCTTGGCATCCCTAGGAGGTGGAAAGTCCCGGATCCCCTGTGTCCTTTCAGGGTCCACCGTGACACCCCGGTGCGAGACCAGATGCCCCAAAAATGAAATACTCTCCTGTGCGAACCGCACTTTCTCGGGATTAACCGTAAGGCCCGCGCTCCTCAATCTGCACATCACCTCCCTTAGATGACATAGGTGTTCTTCATACGTCTTGCTGTACACTAGCAAGTCATCTAAGTAATTGAAAATGAATTTAAATTTAACATCCTGAAATACCCGGTCGAGTAGACGTGTGAGGGTTTGGGCGCCCACTGCCAGACCGATAGTAACTCGAGTATACTGATATAAATTCCACGGCACACAGAACGCCGTGTAAGGTCTGCTTTCCTTGGATAAAGGGATCTGGTGATATGCAGCATTGAGGTCAATCACGGTGAAGTGCTTGGCCTCATTAAACCAGTCAAAAGCCGAGTGGAGCTCCGGAAGGGGAACCGAATCCACTTCAATGTTTGCATTTAATTTTCTGTAATCAATCACCATGCGGTGCTTACCCCCAGGCTTGGGTACCAGAAACCCTGGACTAGCATAACTTGAATTGGAAGGTTCAATGACCCCTTGCTCTAACAGCTCTTGAACCTTCTCCCTTAGAACGGCCATTTTCGGAGGGGCGAATTTATAAGGGTGAGTCCCAAGGTAGGAGTTAACACCGAGGGAAATTCCTCACACAGTTGGTCTAAGGCCTTCTGCTGGGACGGAGTGAGATGGTCTCGTGCAGATTCGGGACAAGCCACCTCTTGGATACCTCCCTTGGCTCCCTGGTATCCAAGGAACGGAATAACGACTCCCCGATTAAACTTAAAATAACATTGGTGCCCATGGATGTCCAACACGACACCACTTTTAGCGATGAAGTCTGCACCAACGATACAATCAACTCCCAGAGCCGGAGAAACCAGAAAAGGCAACACACAAGAAAAACAGTCGATTTTGAACTTAAAGGAAATCACCAGGGAGATGGGCAGGATTTTCCGTGACGCAGTCCAGCATACTACGGACGACCGATCCGACCTCTTTATTCAGCCCTGCTTCTCAAGGTCCGCACACACTCGAGATGAGATAATAGATCAGGCTGAACCGGAGTCAACTAACGCTCTGAGCTGACCCCCTTTTACCTCGAGCGACAGGAAGGGGCATATAGAAGCCTGTTGCGGGACAGTAGCGAGGACCTTGATGTCAGAAGAGTCGGGACCTATCCTTGGCCTGGAGGTAATAGGACACAGAAAAGACTTAGTGCGAGAGGAAGACAACCTCCGACCTGTCGTCCCCTGGCTATTTAGTTTTTTGAAGACCGGACCCTCGCGGGAAGCGTCAGACGCACACCACCCTCTGGACAACTGCGGGCAACATGCCTATGTCTTCTACAGCGATAACAAACTACACCTCTCAAAAGTCCGCCTCGATCGCCGGCGGCTCTTTCCGGTCGGGGTTGGGACTGAACTTCACGTCGCTCCTCCCCTCGAAACTCGCACTGACTAGCCCTTACGGGCCCTCGGGACTCATCATTCGCCTGTATGGCACGGGATAACACACACAGCTTGTTCAGATTTTCAAAACTGCGCGACCGCTCGGCAAAACGTAAACGTGACCTCTCCTGGGGAGTGACCACTTCGAAAATCATTTGTACGACCTCCTGCTCAGGCAGTCCCAACCCTAAGATTCTTACAGATTCACGGATGCTGAGCACAAACTCAGCGAACTCTCCCCGTTTGCTTGTACCCAATAACAATTTCGATGTCGCAGTTGTTCCCGCAATCTACCAGGCACGCATGCATCCAACACCCCCCGATGGAAAGACGTCACACTGCCGCCACATCGTATAGTCTGTGCGACCCCCTCAGCCATGGACCCACGACACTAGGGACACACGAGCTCAAGGAGAGTGCAGTCTGACATGCCCGGAAAGTCAGACAGCTGGAAAAAGATTTTAAAAAACAACATCAACCTGTCCACATCCAGGCCATCTACGACCGGTAGCTGCTGGATAATCGTGGAAAGGGGATTCGGTAATTTATTATACGCAACGCTTGACACGCCCGAGGAAGCAGGAAACTGAGCCGGCGGACTCGGCGTCTGCTCCATGTTCAACTGAGGAGGCTGAGGAGAGTCCACGGGAGTGTGAGATTGCTCCGGCTCAAATTTCCGCAAGGCCTTCACCACCTGGTCCGTAAGCAACTTCAGTATTGCGCTGACTTCGGCGATCGTCGTCTGGGCGGACAAGTTCTCGAGTCGATGTTGTAGGTGTTTCGTCCGCTGCCGCACTCTCTGCCTCGCCCTCAGGGTGGATGGGGCCGACTCCAGATCCTCCATCATCTCCCGCAACTCCCCCCAATTCTCCTGGCATAGTTCCATTTTCGCCGTCACATCGGTATCTTTAACAATGGATGTCGCTCCTCCGGCGGAGAGGGCGTCCCTTAATTGCTTCCTCAAGGAAGCGACATCCCCTTGAGGCCTCCCACCCCGGGACTTAATCTCGAACTCGAGCTCGTGCTTGAGAAACAGATCTGGATTAATTCCGCTCATCCCTAAACCGCTCGAATAATATTACACCCACACAACACGCAACAATAATTAACAAGAAATCAAATCAGAAAACTTCGAGTACTGATCCTTCCTTCGAACAAACCCCCGGGTTCCCTAGCGCTGCGGAGACCTGACCCACTCCTGAACCAACTTCGTTGACATCACCGAAGAGACAAGCAACAACCAACATGTACATAAAATACACAACACCTAACACCAATCACGACATACAACATCTCACCAACACATAGCTATCAACAAACAATCGGCACTAAATTCCAAAATTCTCAATACATGAATTAAGTCGGTGACGGTACCGACTTTCGATCGGGCCATACCGCATCCCGCTAATCCCACGCGCTATAATTCGACCTCGAATTACTAATACCTTTTATACCCCAGACAAAGCTTAAGACCCCCGGCACTTCAATATCTCAAAATTTTCTAACTACTAATGCCTGCCTCGTAATGCGATCAGACTCACAAGTCAAACAAGCTAACAATTATACATTTACATACACATATAAACAATAAACATGATATAACATTGACCTATGTGTTAATCTCTTTGATTTTTTGAAGTTTCATTTTGCCCCAAATGTTTTCTGAGTTTGCAAGCCCCGTCACACCCAAAGACCCAAGGGTAGAACCCTAGATACAACCACGCTCTGCTACCAAATGTAACCCCTCTCTAAATTTTTATTATACCTTAAAAAATTCCCTTAAAAAAATTTTTTTTTTAAGAGGGGCCACAAAAATGCGCTGGGTCTAGTGAGACGGGGCTTGCATTAAACTCTCTGGTAACCAACAATAACAGCATTTATTGAGTAAATTAACATATATCACAATTTCAAGACCCCGTAATCCCCATGATGTCCAAAAGCACATAGTTGTGTATGCAAATATATCCCCGTTTGTACACATTGACATAAAACATAAGTCTCACATAATATATTTATTTAGATATATATATATATATATTCTGCTGAATCGGAAATGATCATGATCATAAGGTAACAATTTTTTCTGTTTATATCTCGACATTATAAAAAGGTACCCTGGTATATATATATTATCACTCTACCCCAAACACATAACAACAAATAATATCACAATTAATTTCACCCAATCACAGTTACAACTCAACACGCCATACTATTTAAAAGCCTCACGGACCGCCAGTATATTATACTTTCATCACCCCGGATATGTAAATATGAAATAACTGGAACCCGCCATTATCTATCAAACTAAATGGAAACTAATGTCATTAAAAACCGCAACGCCTTTTACATTTCTATAATGTCAGCAGACAGACTAAGGACAGTAACAATTCTATGTCAGATATAAATATACATTATAACTTGAGAAAACATTTGTAATGGCTGGTAATTAAAAAAATATAATGATAAGTAAAGCTTGCTATAATGATAGGCAAAATGTGAAACAAGTTGATCTATATAATGCACAGAACCTTTCTAAAAATCTGTCATAGGAATGTTAAACGTTTAGAAATTATTCATTTCTTGAATTATATACCAGTCATTATTTAACCATAAGGATTTGATAATAACCAAAATTAACAAAACAGGTTTAGCATACAATGGTCAGAAAATCTAAGTTATAAAATATAAGTACCGCCTGTATATTTCATTCCAAGTAAAATTTAATAATCTCAAAATATTAAATATATCAACCTTAAATGAATAGAAAAGTTAATTTCAGCCATCTGTGCATATATAAAATAAAAAACATGCTGTATACGTGCAGCTGTAGAAGTGTACCAGAACAGGCCTGACCTGACAAAAAATAACCCGTAGAAAACCTTCATGATATGGCACCAACAGGTACCTACCGTGTGAATAGAAAACCCATTTATAAAATAACACCCGGAAACAGAATAAAAACAAAACCCCCAGCCCTTGAATACAGGAAAAATAATTAAATATGAAACCGCAGTAATACTAAAAAAGACATCCGAACCAGCCGGTTCAGAATCAAGAAAATCAAACCTTTATACTTAATTTAGAAAAATTTTCCCTACAATTTTTCACCCATAATACCTACGAAAACAGCTCTGGTACCCTCCCACAGTGCAGCTCACAATTGCAGTGATTGTACTGTATTATCAAGAATAATTTACACAGAAATGGTCTTGCCGACACACCCTCGATTTAACCATCTCGCTGAATAAAGTAAACTGTTATAGCACAAACACCTCACATGTGATGTTCCGCGGGCCAGGATAAAAATAAAAAAGAGTTTGTATCACCTCATATGGAGCGGCGGTTTCACATTGTTGGCGGCAGCTAGCTCCTCCTCGGCACAGACGAAGGTTTTAGTGGTTCATAGCTGGTGAAGGTGGCAGTACACCAAGCTGTGGCCAGATCTCCTTTCTAGGGCGAGAACCCTAAAGATTCAAAATGATTAATGAACTGTCCACTAATGCTTCCACACTTGTCATGTATACTAAACACCTGAACTAGCGTTCCCAACCAACTCAAAATAATGCATAAAATAATTTTAAATTTGCCTTTGATTTATATGTTACTAAATGATCATCATTAACTCATAACCAGGCACAGTAATGAGGAATGCACACCGCTCTGACCAGCCGCAACATAACCTGACATGCTCCCAGACCCCTGGCCACGTGGCGTTACTTTCAGTCACAATTTTTTCAAATAACGAATACATTAACGGCCCCTCAGCTACAGACAATTAACAGATGCACAGTACTTCATCTAGGGCAGTCTTAGAGTTTACAATTAAATGCATTACTCAAAGTACATCCACATTTCCGGTTTCCACTTGCGTTCATACATGATTAACAACATACAGTTTTCACTAAATTACTTAGTTCGGTTACGTCTTTATACCAGGCTGAATGAACAATAGTTAATACAATTACAGGCGGTATTCAAATAAAATAACATTAATTAAATCTCCTAATACTCACACACACATCTGATCGAACCACGAGCATTCTAACTTTCGCATCTGGTTTGAATACGTTTTGAATTTAAATTTTCTTACTACCAATTATTGTGTAAATGTATATAATGCACTTACCGGTGAGTCTTAAGCAATTAGCCTGCCATAAAGATGAGGAAGACTCCACACACAAAAATCTGCTACCGAGGGAAGACGGCTGAGCTGTTTATTCAGAGAGAGCAAGGCTGAAACTGCGCATTTGGCAAGCGCTGACAACAAAACCTAAACTCCGCCGCTAGATCGCGTCACCGTCGAAACAGTGCCATAGAAATTGCGCTTACCAACTAATACTTCGGCAATTATCCGAATCAGAAACTAGGATTGCATTTCCTCGAACGCCGGATTGTGCAAACACCGGCACAACACGATTCGTGGATACCCAAGAAGAACTTGCTATAACAACGAATCGGCTTGAGGAAATAGAACCAGTATGCGTCGGTGCATTACCGTTACAACATGCGCGCTTTGTACAATGTGAAAGACGTTGTGTCGCATCCAGGTTACGACGTGTACGTCGTGAACAAGTCCGCAATCGAGATCGAGCGCATGCGCAGGATCTTAACAGTACACGAGTATTGGCAACGGGTTACCAATCGTGTGACGAGGTTCCGACTCGGCGAAATAGTACCTAGCGGCACCGGATTCGATCACTACAAAGAATGTGTTTGGTCGGATCCGAACTGTGAAATGGGTCCTGACACTTGTGTGTGCAGTTACATATCCGTCAATTGTACCAACATAGTGCGACTATTAAATAGACTTTGTACGGAACAAAATGAAAATATTGCAACAAGCGCACAGACTAAAAATAAAGGACGTGGACTTTTCGAAATTGTGTGGCGATGGTGGTGGCGGGGGTTGTGGCAGAAAAAACGTAAGTACAGACGTCTTCTGCCCGATACCGTACGTTCGATCATCTGCGGACCTTTCGCGTGCGGCAAGACTCATGTCATGTCATGTTCAACCTATTGTTCGATGTGAACGGGTTGAGATTCGCGAACCTGTACGTGTTTTCTAAATCATTGTTTCACCCCAAATATCAGATGCTGGAAACCCTGATGACACGACTTTCCGACGAAGGAATGGGTTATCACGCGTACAGCGATAAAGATGAGGTACCGCCTCCTGACGAGGTCGATCCCGATTCTATTATTGTGTTCGACAACGTGTCTTGTGAAAGACAACACAACATACGCAAGTATTTTGCTATGGGACGACACAGTGGAGTGGACGCGTTTTACCTGTGTCAGACGTACAGCCAAGTGTCGAAACAGTTGGTTCGCGACAACGCCAATCTAATAGTGTTGTTCAAACAGGACGATCTCAACTTGAAGCACGTGTACAACGATCACGTCAACACGGACATGAAATACGACACGTTTAAGAACGTGTGCGCCGAAGCGTGGAAAGATCGTTACGGCTTTCTCGTCGTGGACAAGGATTCCTCTATCGACGCCGGCAGGTACAGAGCTAGTTTTGACCGTTTCATAGTAGTCGCGTCTAACAATTAACAGCTGTTCACCAAAAAAGTCGTCGAGCGTAGGGGTGAATACAAGTGTCCCGCTGTCAGACACGTTAGTCGACGTACCGACGTTTATCGAGATGGACGAAAAGAAGAAACGATTAGCCCGCGATATCGACACGATCAGTGATGACATACGGAAGAAATACCGTGCGTTAAAAATCGGGATCCGTGAAGAGGAAGCAACTTTATCCAAAAGTTACAAACCGATACTGGAACCGTTACAAACTATTTCGCAAGCGTTGGTTGAAAAAAAACGTAAAAAACAACCAAAAAGCCGACGAAAAAGATGAAGCGTGAGGAGGAGGAGGAGGCGGAGGAAGACGAGAATCTGATGGGCGCGAGTAGTAAAATCGATGTAGGAACACCGCTCCGTCCCCGATCGACACCGTTTCCTGAAAACACCCGCGATAGCCGAAACATCGGACGACGACGACGAGGACGATCCTAGTCTCAACATCGAAAAAATGTTAGACACACCGGAAGGAAGGCGCGAAGCGCGTAGATATTTTCTGACCAAATACGACAGCGAATCGTTAGCGAACAAGTACATGCGCATAATCGTGTCGGCCGAACGCGATCGTCTGATGGACTATACGTACGGCGTAAGACACGCAAACGGAAAATGGATGATCGGTGGTTCACCGTTTGAAATCGAAACGGACGATACGATCCTCATCAACGGTAAACGATATAAAGGTACACCGGGTCTATACGAACTCGTGTTCATGAAGCACCCTAACGAAAACGTTAACAACGAGACGGATGTGAAGGCGTACAAAGATATACTGCGCGCCACCAACGCGCACAAGCAATATTATTTAGCGAGCGCCCAGGTAATGGTGAACAGAGGTGTAAAGTATAAATGGATAATATCACAGCTGTTCCCGCCGAAACGTACAGGACACGGGCATAATATAGACAGAACGTATATGGTGGCGTCGGGGAAAAATGACAAAATCAATTACGTGCACTGGGGCGATCCGAACGAACTGGTGGACCGATTGCGAGTGTTGATAGCGTCACAGCGCGCTGGAAACGGTGGGCACAGGAATGAAATCGTTTCCATAGTGGAAGAACTACGAGAAGCCGGCATCATCGTATAAATAAGACCGGTATACGACGACCTCCGTCATTAGCAACAGCATCGAGACACGATTCTCACGTCGACAACATGTATACCACGCTAGTGTTTATTATCGCGTCCACGAGCGTCGTCGCATCGTCCTTCGAGAATAATAACGCGAACGGTGTAGATTCGCTATCGATTACTTGACGCGTTACGGATACGTGCCCGACTATTGTTTACGAGTCATGGACAACGCCACCGTCGACGCCGGCGTTATTTCGCCCTACCTGCGGACGTTTCAAGAGAATTACAATTTAACCGTAAACGGAGAATTGAACAAGGAAACGATGAATCTGATGAGGGCGCGGAGATGTGGTAACGAAGATTTTGCGGCGTTCACCTTACGAACGCCGTGGACCAAGAGACGACTGTCGTGGCGGTTCGATCACGGTACCGCCGACGCTATAGAAGCGACACGACAAGCGATCGCTATATGGCGGAAACATTCGAATTTGGAATTCGACTATCGACCCAACGACATAAACGCGGACATAGTCATCGGTATGAGATATTTTAAACACAATTGTCTGACCTCCAAGTGTACGATCTGCGGGTACGATTTCGACGGACGGGGAGGTATACTCGCTCACGCTTACTACCCGCCCGATCTGCCGTACAACACTTCCAAAATACACATGAACTACTACGAATTGTGGAATTATACGAACGCAACCGAAATACCGGACGATCACACCAGATTTCTGCAGGTGCTAACGCACGAAATCGGACACGCGTTAAGACTGGCTCATTCCCTCGAGAAGGAATCGATCATGTACCCTTTCTACGTACCGCGGTCGGACGGGCCGTTCGACCTGAGAGATGACGACGATATAAGAGGCATTCAGCACTTGTACGGGAAGCCGTCGATCGCTATGACGACGACGACGACGACTACGACGCCGACGACGAACGACACAGTCCGGACGACGACGGATTTATGTCGACTAAAGAACGTTAATCAATTTGTAATAATCAACAGACACGTGTATATAGTGCACGATAAATTTTGTGGACAATGGACCTCGAGTCGAAGCGTCCGGGTGGCGGGAGTCCGCTTCTGTTGACGGATTGGTTGACGTTCTTACTGTCGACGTTCAACAAAGTTTCGGTGATATACCAGAGACCGCGCACCGAAGAAGTGGTGCTCTTCGTAGACGGATACGACTACATGTTCGATATACAGAGTCTGCAGCCGGTGAACGGGTATCCACAAGCGATCTCGACGCTCGGCGTTCGCACGCTGACGAAAATAAACGCTGCGATATACACCTACAAGGGTCGTAAACTTCTGCTGTATAACGATATGTATTACGGTGAGATAGGCGAGTGCTCGCTCATGATCAGGAAACACGGATACGTTAAAGATCGCTTTGTCGGCTTACCTGTAGCCGTCGATAGCGCGTTCCGATACACCGACGGAAAGATTTATTTCTTCAAAGACGGACGCGTATACGTGTACGATGAATTTCTAAACACGATCGTGAAAGGAAAACATACCGACTGACTCTCCGTCGTCGGAATAAAATGTATAGACGGTACGATGGTATCAAAACTAATCGATTTATTACGTGAGTACGTATAAATGCCGCGTGCGACGGTCGACGCGCATCATTCACGACATGAGCGTTGACAATTTCGGCAGACACCAGAGCGCCGTCAGAGTCAAAAGGGAGACGTGACGCAGTCTGCGGGAGGATATCGGTATCGCGATGACCGAGGACGGACACTTCGACGTAGCGGGGAAAAAATACACAACTTGGGCGAACCGCACGACGGTAACAATGCCGTTCCACTGCGGTTCGTGCGATACCACTGTCTGGTCGTCGATCCGTCGACGCAAGGTTCATCGAGAATAAACGTGAAAGGTCGTAAGCTCGTCAACGTCGCCGCTCCCGTCGATCTCACGGACACTGTCAACAAGCAGTACGTAGACTACACGTGGTTGCGTTTCACGACGCTACAGAACAAGAAGAACGGCGCCGCCATCGACGTGCGGGAACATCGCATACAGTCTCTGAGGGACCCGATTCGTGGGAGAGACGCCGCGACCAAAGTATACGTGGACGCAAAAATCATACCGAAATTTACAAAATCTAACCTAATAACCGGCAACGTGCGGATAACGCAGTTAGCGCCGCCTGTCAACAACAAAGACGCTGTGAACTTAGAATATTTGAACCAGCAAACAATCACAGCGGTAAACGACGCTTATTTAAACGCGCAAGGAAAGACTATTCTGAATGTCGGTGACGGTGACGCACGGTCCACGGACGCTGTGAACGTGCTTCAATTGGAGTACGCAAAGCTGTACGCGAAGAGCGAAACGTACAAACTCGCAAAAGTGTTCCAACACCGTTGGGAGAAAGTGGTATCGTATATCTATAAATTGCACACGCACGCAGCGCGTACTTCACTCGGCGCCGAAGAGGCAGAGTTACTACTCACGAGCAAGGCGGAGACGAGCAACTTGATTAGCGATCTGGACAAGTCCGTCGACAAAAAGGACGAGCACTATTGGAGATCCCTTTATCGACAGCAGGCGACACGAAACAGTAGACATGTACGAACTTCGTAGTCGTGTTGATAAAAAAAGGTCGTGGTCTCATTGGAAAAATAGTTAAAAGCGCGGTACCCTTCGTCACAAAGTCAGTACCTACACGGATCAATCGAGCGGTGGACGTATTACCTGTGGAACTAAATCTGCCCGGCTACAAATTCTGCGGACCCGGAACGAAACTAGAGGAGAGATTGGATCGCGGCGATCGAGGAATCAACGAGTTGGACGAAGCCTGTCGCGAATACGATATCGCCTACTCCAAGTACAAGGACAACGGACGAAGACGCGTAGCGGATCGCGTGTTAGCCGGCAAGGTGTGGGAACGAGTGAAAGCTTTGCATTCGGGTATCAGCGAAAGAGCGTACGCGGCGGCCGTAGCAGCAGCGAAGAAAACGAAATCGGCGTTAGGCAGCGGACTATGCTGTGGCGGTGTGCGTAAACGTCGTCGTCGCACCGGTCGACGCAAGTCGGTTCGGCGCACGATAATCAGGAGGAGGAGGAGGACGACAGGGACGGGACGACGAAGACGGACCGGTGGCGGCGGTAAAAGTGCTTCGGAACTCTACCTTCGTCCGTACCGAAAAACTAATCGAAATACTCGTGCGCCCGTTGTCCGATCGAGATCTGTACGAGTACGCGAAACGATTGCGCATACCTAATTTCAGAGGCGTGTACATACGCGACGCACTTCCTCGCTCACCGTGGGAGAACGAAAGCGCGATCGTGAATCTGGACGACGCTACCGGACCGGGCACGCACTGGAGAAGGGTAAGAATGAGAGTTCTACCGAGGAAGTGACGTCACTTACCCCCCTTTTTGGCGAGAAATTCAAAAATAGTGGTGGTGAGGGTAGACTTCCGGTGCTGTGTATCGTCCTGTGCAGAGGTATGGATGGATCGGGGGTAGTGGTGTATCCCACGTGACCTTGGTGGGCGTGCCGAAGTCGTGATTCGTAGGTCGGCCATGTTGTCGGCGTTGGCCATTTTGTGGGGTTATGTGTGCGTTGATTGGTGGAGGCCTGGCCGCCGTTCGCGGTTCGCCGTCCGGCGGGGGCCTGGCCGCGGCCTGGTCGTGGCTTGATCGCCGCCGGGAGTGGTGGGGTCGTCGTCCATTTTGTCGGCCATGATGGAAAAGCGGCGGGGATGTCGGTTTGTGGTAGGAGTGTGCTGGTTAAGGTTTGGCCACGTTGTCGACTCGTGCGTGTGTTATTGTGTATGGGTTTGGATATATACTGTGTTTTTCCGGAAGGGTGGCCATGTTGGAAAAGCGTCGACGTTGCCAACTTGTGCATGTGTGCTGGTTTAGCGTCGGCCAGGTTGTCAACTCGTGCGTGTGTTATAGTGTATGGGTTTAGATATTTACACTGCCACCAACGTCCGGATATCGTCGATGTGAAGAGACTGTGTGAGGTGAATTGCATTGTTGCCAACATGTGAACTGTAAATTTGAATGTGTGTGCCTTTGTGGTAAGTATATATTGTAAAAATAAAAAATGTGCACAACATCGGTGTGAAACTCTTGTTAATTCGGCCCTTCGGTGCAAAATTTAAAATCAATTCACTTGTAAAAATTGAATATCATGCATTTGTGCATATAAGATAAGTATTAATATAGTAAGGTATATCGCACGAACGTAAAATAAGTGTAGTGTTGTATACATGTATTGTTGTAAGAAATACACATGATATGCACTGTATAATTGAATGTTTAGTATCTTAATTAAATCAAATAATACTCATGGAAAATAATTACTGTTTATATTAATCTTTGTGAGTAAGTAATATCCGTGAATAATTGATAGTTATAAATGATGTAATCGGCTCCCGCTGTGAAATTCACACGAGGTGTTATTTTTATCCGCTTAACATAAAGCGGATTACAGATTATTTTTATCTGTAATCGCTGGCGGGTACGTACTATATGTGAGTTAATATGAATTACAGACATTAAGTGGCAGATGTTGTAAGTGACTCTCGTTGAGACCTTTACACGTGCAGTTATTTATAACTTGTTACATCATGATGCTGTCTGACCATCTGTTATCGTTGCGTGTGAACATGGTGAGAACGAGAGGCTTTATTAGTCGTACATAAATTTGTTTAATAACAGAACACAAGTTGCTGATTATGTAATTCAAAGTGTCTGTCTGACCATCTGTTATCGCAGCGTGCGAACGTAGTGAAAGCGGAGGCTTTATTAGTCGTACATCCATTTGTTTAATAACAGAACCCGACTCGTTGATTATGTAATGAATAATAATTGAATCCGACAATCTGAGCATATGTACACATGCTGCTGATAATGTAATCAATCCATCTGTCTGACCATCTGTTACCGCAGCGTGTGAACGTACTGAGAGCGGAGGATTTATTAGTCGTACATAATTTGAAGAACACGAGTCGTCGGTGATGTAATATTATTAATTGGGCTCCATCTGTCTGAGCATATGTTATGGTTGTGTGTGTGTGTGTGTGTGTGTGTGTGTGTGTGTGTGTGTGTGTGTGTGTGTGTGAAAAAGAAGCGATGGACGTACATAAATTAGTGTGTGAAACAGAAAGCCAAGCTAAGTGGTTGTCCTTGACTTTGCATGTAGCAGCTCTAGGTTTTTTTGTCGTTGGGTATGCATTAGTTGATACCGACTGCTTTCGGGTTCATCCTTGAGATATTGTGTATATAAGCTGTACGAATTGCTCTCAACATCACATCGTTCGTCGAGACTCACATTCACTAAGACTCAACTAGAACTCGTACAGGGTGAGTTTCATTTTTAAATAATTTTTTAATTTCTAAAGTATAATATAATCAAGCAATTATTGTTTAATAAAATTGATTTTTAAATTAGTTGTATGTAATAACACATGAATGCAGATTGTGCAACACTCGTTCTAGCTTGTATATTGAGTGATGATTAGTGTTAACCTTTGAAGGACTTTTGAAATTAAATTACAATAAAAATGTTAAAGCAATACTGTTTAATTAAAAATGATTAAAATACATGTAATCAAAATATATTACAATTTAAAATACATATTATGTAAACGTGAACAGTGGTGACAAGTACAAAATACATAATATGAAAACATGCGCAATATGACAATTGTGTACGATATTCATCTAAATAAAACTAATTACAAGTTAAAATATGTAAACGCACACAGTAGTGACAATACTTAATATGTAAACATGTGCAATATGACAATTGTGTATGAACTACAACTAAGTAAAACTAATTAAAAGTTACAATAAACAAGTGCAATATGTTATGTCAAATATGTACAAAAAAATGAAAAATGTAAACACACACACACACACACACAGGAGTGACATTTACAAAAATACAATTGTATATAATTATGTTATGTGTAAGCACATTAGATTTTAATTTATAAATTCATTACGCATAATAATTTATGTGTAATTATTTTTAATAATTGTGTGGAATTAAATCAAATTGAAATAAGTGTGTAAGCACATTATATTTTAAAATACCATTTGTATACGTGTGCAATGACAATTATGTACAAATATATTTGTTAATTTTGAAGATGTCTATCCGGGCTTACTCTAAAATGTACGCCACGTAAGCCTTGTTTTATTATCTAGACATACAGTAAGTACATTGACAATTGAATACAATTAAATTAAATTAAATGTGTAAGCACATTATATTATAAGTTAAAATATATTATGTATAATTAAAAGAAATTAATTGAAATACAACTAAGTACATGTTAATATATATTCATACGCGCAGCTAATGACAATTATGGGTATGCACAATGAAAATTATACATGGTAAATGAAGATGTCCATTCAGTCCTACTCTACAATATCTACTATGTACGCTCTATCCTTTTCTCCACGATAAATTAGTTGCAGCGAACACGGTACTAAATTTTTTAATTCGTCATCTTCGAAAACGCCCGCCTATCTTTTAGGTAGATATACACGATATTTTAGTTTAGGGTCTCTGTAATCTTGGAGAATGACGAGCACGGCTTTCCCGTACTTTGCGTCTATATTCTGCATTTCTTCTAGTGGATATTTTACGCCGATTATCAATTCCTTTATTTTTTTATACTCAATTGCACTAATAGTTGCAAACTTTGCGGTGAATGATGTCATTTTAAAATAAAGAATTTTATATTTTTCTCGCACGTCTCTCAAGGAATGAACGAATAACGCTCGCGCACAGCGGAATAAATAGGGAGGTAGTTGTGGAGGTGGAAACCGGAGAGGGGGGACCACACAACGTACAGTAAGCGCTTATTTTTAACCGTGTGAACAGGATACGACTTGATTTCTCACGCTATGTTCGATGGGTAGGTGGGTAGGAGGATACGAGTCGGTTATTTTTATACGACTAGACAGGATGATGTAATTAACAGCACTCATGCGTGTTCGAACATGTCGCCGACGCTAATTTTTTTTTATAAGGCTAGACAGGGTGATGTAATCGACAGAAAAGGCGAGAGTTATTTTTTTACGTAAGCGCTAAACAATAATGTTTTCAATTAGTAATTTATCAGAAACATATTGATTACTCTAAAATCTGATACAACCCACTCGCGTAAAGCGTGTACTCTAGTATTTGTACATATTTCCGGAAATAAGTGGTGCGCGAGACAGGCTGTTCCATGTATTGATTGTAATTGATCGAGTTTGGGACAACCGAAATCTTCTAAATTTATAATATTAAAATGCACGATACGCTTCTGTAGAAATCTTTTTTTTTGCAATACTTTTACGAACACGAATTTAATAGGAAATGTATACTTTTATAATATTGGTACAAGATGTTCGTACGATGTGTCACCGTCCGTCCACGCTAGTCCATGATAATGGTCTGTTAACCATCTGTTTGTCCTCACATGTTTGTGATTCGAAACAGTCGTGTCTACTGGAGGTGTAAATATCCAATGTCTGCTGGCAAATGCGGTGACATCCATAACGGCTAGTTCCTTAACGAGTTCGTTTCCATCGTTGTCGATGAAACAGTGAAAGTCAAGTATGACTGCTAGATTATCCTCGCACATCCTTTTTTCGTTATAAACAACGTGTTTGGTGTTACTAAGAACGCTGCAGATCCGTCCGTCTTACGGAACAGACACGTTGTATGTTGTGAAACGCTCGTAAAAAATTTTTTCGGAACGATTATTTTGTACCTTATATTTTCGTCACGGATCAGTGCAACAAATTTACAGGTCAAAATGTTGTATACAAAAATTTCTATAGGGTATAGTATTGTGTGCTTTAATTCACTACAGCGTATGTACTGGTACGGAGATAACAGCTCCATGCGTCCGTCTTCAACGCGTGCTGTTCAAACACTGAGGTATGCGATATTAGCGGAGGTTGGATTAAACACTTTTGTCACAGCAGCTTATATTTTCAAACCTTGTGTTCACTAGACGATAATATTAAAGCGTGAAAACGAACAAGAAATACGCTCTCATGTAAGCGGTGTATGCGGTTCTACATAAGGGCAAGTATGTAGGGTTATGGCGCAATTCACACATGTGATAAAATGTCGACAGGGAATAAGTACAACTTCCACGTTTTGTGCGTAACAGACTTTGCACAATGTATCACGATTTGAGCCTCCTTCTACGTTTTTATATTCTCCTTGATCGTGTCGGTGCGTTGTTCGTTCTCTGCTGTCGCTGCTGCTGTTGGTGCTTGCGCTTCGGTAACGATACCCAGTGCCTTGATGATAAAATTTGTATCTTTCATTAACATTACGTAAGAGCACGCAGGGAAATGACGTGCGTGTTCCATCCAAGCATATTCTCCACGTTCCCATTTGTTTAATCCGCCTCCACAGCAAAAACAAATCACTCTATCGTTGCATCCAGTGTAAAAGAAACCCGCTTCTGATAATTCTTTAGGTGTTATCGTTAACGATACAGGCCATTCTTTAAATCTCTTTAAACGGTTTTCCAAGCTTCTGTAACGCGGGTATGGAGATGTGATTTTTTGAATTAAGATGACCTGCACTTCTTTATCGTCTGGTGATAAGGACTTGATTGTTGTTGCTGTCGCTTCACCGCATTGTTTGAAATAGCGGTTGTTGTTAGGATTGATATCGTCATCCTCATGATCGTTTGAAAGCATCTTGTGCGTCCTCTCGCGAGTCGTGTCGATGAAACACTGAGCGAAAAATAGGGAGGAGAGGATAATCGTTTCCCCTCCACGAAAATAAAATACATCAAAAATTATTACATTTTTTTTTAATAAAAAAATTCACATACATGTAATTGGCACAATACATTCTATTTACAGCAAATTAAAAATACATGAAAATTGATTACATTTTTTTGTTAATAAAAAAAATCACATACATGTAATGCACACATTACATTCTAAAAAGCAACATTCTATTTACTGCAAAAAAAAACAATATATATATATATAGTAAGCGTTTAATTGTGTCTGCGCAGTGTGTTGGATAACGGAGTGTACACGTTGAGCGAATCATGCAGTATCAAGCAGTAGGGGCCGCGGTCTGAGCGGGGTAATTGCTCGATGACTCGAATTCCAATCTGACGTCGACTGGGGAAGACTTGAGCGACTCATCCTGTCTGCTACAATCGAAGACGAATAACAGTGCTTTTGCTATGAACTCAGTAGGTGTTAGAAGTACGTTGGGTTGACTTCTGTGGTAGTACGATTATTGAAATCGTGTATACATGTCGTACAGCAATGCGTAACGTCCGTTATCGATATCCAGGTTCAGGTTATCGTACAGGTAGTATTTGTCGTTCAGAAAGAGTCTCGCCTTTGTCACATTGCAGTGATCGAATTCGTCTGCGTGTTTTTTCAGATTGTTCTTTCTGGCGGTCTGGAAGGTGAGTATCACGTACCGCGGTTTCTCCAGTTGTGTAGTTGTTTTCACCGTCCAAGTCTGTCTGTCAGTCGTTGGTAAACCCGGGTACTCGTGCAGTTCCCAACTACGAAACGGTAAGAATAGTGGTAGGTCTTTGCGTATGATATCCAACAATCATATCCTTACTTCGTTGTTCACGTACAGGAACGGAATCATCCAAGAGATTTTGGTCAGTTCTACATCAGCGTTAGCGGGCGCATCCGTGGACGAGAACAGAGTGTTAACATCAGTGGAAGTACGCAACAGTATCAGTTCCTGTTTCATGTTTAAAATAACGTGCGTGAAATCCTCAGCGAATCCCATCAGCATCCTCAACGGTATGCAAAAGTTGAATTCATTGTTTTTACCGGGACGGTATAACGTGTCGGCTACGTTATACCGGTATTTTAACTTTTGCTTTCTCAGTTTTAATTAATTATTTTAGTTAAATTCCCTTTTTAATTCTCATTACTACTATGAGTTAGTTCAGGGGTATTTGGTTTAATAGTGCGATTTAATGGTTTTCACTATCTTCCCATTTTATATTTTTATTATTTTTTTTTATTTTTTTTAAATTTAAATCGTCACATACTCCGCCGCTTAAAAGAGACATGGGGGGAACTTTTAATAAGATGACTTCGAAAGTAAGGTACTGGGGCACACTTGTCGTTACTGTGTGGAGTTTCTCTCCTTCTTCTCCCTTTTTCTTTCATTTATTTATTTGCATGAGTTATACACAACTTATTTCTTTTGAGTATCAAACAATATATATATATATATCCTTACAAACTAATTCTTAAATTACGTAAAATTCACACTTAATGACTACATATTAAAACACATAAACTTCTTCTTATTTCTATTACTTAAATCTACTACTGGTTTTTTCTTTGGGTTTTGGTTACTCCCTTCAGAGGGTTACTCTCTAAATAATTTATTACTTAGTGGTCAGGTAGTGGTCAGCTGACTACTCATTTCGCTCATCTTTCGCTGAACAGGATCTAAGGTTGATCAGGCCTCATTCCTAATTCCACGATTAGCACTTAGCATGGTTACTCAGGTACAAGATAACTTGTCTACCTAGTATTACCTTTTTCTAGTTTTCGCTCTGCCATTTCCCTTTTTTTTTTAATACAATTTTATCTGCGAAATATGTGTTCTTCGTACATATTCTTGCGTCGCAGGTTCGTACAGGGCTACTGTAACTGGGGTTAAGTACTTCTGGATTTGGTAAGGACCACACCATCGGTATGATAGTTTATAGGTGGTCTTATCAATTGCACTACTAGTCGGGTGTGTTTTGTACATTACTAAGTCACCGATTTGGTACCTAACTAAATTGTTATTATTACTTCTCTCGTGATATTTTCGCGATTTCTCTAAGTTCGCTCTTAAATTTGCGCGAGCTTCATTCCAGATTTGTTTAATATGCTTATCCTTAATTTGCTGACGTAGCAAGTCATGTATTTTCCATTTTGTGGTCAAGGGGTGGTTTGGTTTGTATTTATACAGTAACACAAATGGGGTAGACTTATGTCCTTCGTGATAAGCTGAACTAAAGGCGTATTGTATCCAGGATAGGTTCTGGTCCCAAGACGTATGGTCGTTCGCATGGTAGGCTATTGAAGCAGATTTGAGGTTTCGCAAATACCTTTCAGCAATATTGCCTTGCAGACGATACTCCGTAGTGGTAATATGGTCTATTCCTAACTTGAAACACATATTCTTAAATTCCTTCGCCTTAAACTGGGGTCCGTTATCTGACACTAGACGTACAGGTGTACCATAATCTTTAAATAATCTCTCCTGTAATATCTTAACAGTGGTCGACGCTAACGCTCGCCGCATGGGATACATCCAAACAAATTTGGTGAACGAATCTACACATATGAGTAGCATAGTATTACCTGATTTAGATCGAGGGTAGGGACCTGAAAAGTCTAAATAAAGTTTAGAGAACGGGGTAGTAGGGATTTCTGAAATTAATTGGCTTATTTGACTGTTTCTTGCCGGTTTGCTGAGCGCGCATAACTTACACTTTTTTACGAAGCTAGCTATTTCGCTGTTCATATTGTTCCAATGATATTCCTTACGAATGCGATGTATTGTTTTATTTATTCCCATATGGGCTCCAATGGTGGATGAATGGAAGTATTCCATCAGCATGGGCTTAATTACATCAGGGGCGATTATCCTTAATTCCTTTCCATTTGCTATTCTGTGACATAGTATTCTTTTACTCAATACGTATTTATCTGATTTAATTCCTTGCTCGAGTTGTTCTATAATTGGCTTCAGAAGAGGGTCTTGTTGTTGACACTGAGCGATGTTGGTAAACGCAAGGGGGAATTCGGTAATTACGGTGTTAACAACGGGTGTTTCTAGACTCTCCTTGCTTTCGGGAGTATTAGTGGGCGACTGGAACATACGTGACAGGGTATCCGCGACTACATTTTGTGTACCTTTAATATGTTGTACTTTGAATTTGTAACAGTTTAACCTCAATACCCATCTTCCAATACGTCCCAACTGTTTAGGGTGATTCAGTAACCAAGATAATGCTTGATTATCAGTTTCCAAAAGGAACTCTTTATGTTATAAAAAAGGTTTAAACTTCTCGAAAGCAAATACAATAGCTAAACATTCTAATTCATATGCGGAATATTTCTTTTCTTGGTCAGTCAAAGTGCGTGAAGCATAACTAATCGGTAGTCTACAGTTTTCTATTTCCTGATAGATTACTGCACCTAAGGCTACACTTGAACTGTCGGTCTGAACTACGAAAGGTTTCGTAAAGTCCGCTAGTTGTAATACTGGGGGCGATATGATGCTTTCTTTTACTTTTTCGAACGCAGTTTGGTGTTGTGGAGTCCATTCAAATTTCGCTCCCTTCTTTCTTAAGGCATTCAGAGGTTATTTAGCGGCTATTTCGGCTAGATGGGGAATATCCTTGTGGAAATAAATTATCATTCCCAAAAATCTGGCTATTCTTTTGGCATCCCGCGGTAATAAAAATTCTCTGATTGCACGGGTTCGTTCGGGGTCTATGCCTACCTTTCCGTTGGCCTTCACGATGTGACCTAAAAATGAAAATTGTGGTACTGCAAAATTTACCTTTTTGGGATTAACTGTCAATCCGGCTTTCTGTAATCGAGATAACACTTCACGTAGATGTTTAAGATGTTGGTCCATCGATTCGATGTAGATTACAATGTCATCCAGGTAGTGATACACATATCTAAATTTTATATCATGAAATAATTTCTCTAATAGTCTACTACATACGGAACTTCCTTGTGATATTCCAAAGGGTACTCTCGTAAATTGGTACAGGTTGAAAGGAACAGCAAAAGCGGTTAGACGTTTGGATTCTTCCGAAAGGGGTATTTGGTGAAATGCTTGATTTAGATCCATTATAGTAAAGACTTTCGCTTTGGTGAAATAATGAAAAGCACTGTGGATGTCGGGAAGCGGGATAGATTCAAATTTTATTCGTTTATTTAATTGCCGGTAGTCCACAACTAGTCTATGTTTGTCGTGACCTTTTGGTACTAAAAATGAGGGTGATGAATACGGAGAAGTAGAGGGTTCGATGACTCCTTGTTCTAATAACTTGTTGATGTGGTTCCTCATTACTTCCATTTTGGGCGGCAATAACTTGTAAGGGGGAAGGCGTATTACTTTGTGATCGCTCAGATTGATCTTGTATTCTATTAGGTTCGTTAGTCCTAGCTTAGGGGTAAGAACAGTGGAAAACTCTTTTATTAGTTTCTGCATTCTCAGCCTATCTCTACTTCCTAGATGAGATAATTTAGACTCATGGTGTACTCTATGTGCAGTCGATGATCCAGTACTTTCTTGTCCTTCTGTTTCACAATCAAAATTATACTTCCATGTACGGTCGAATCTAAAATAATATTTCGTCTCGTGGATGTCAAGAATTATTTCCGTTTTACTGATAAAGTCAGCTCCCAATATTAAGTCGGGTCCTAAATCATCACATACTAACATTGAAGAAAACCACGTTAGATTCTTAATTTTTACCTTAATGGTGATGCTGAGTTTTATCACTATATTTTGTTTATTGGCAGTAGCACATTTTATATTCACAGCTTGACTGCGTTTCACTAGGTTGTGTTCGAATAATTTATCTTCTAACCTCTGACTGATTAAGGTTCTAGTCGATCCAGAATCGATTAAGCCGAGGGTGGATGTAACACCTAGGTCAACTTGTATTAAGGGCAATAGACATTTAGTCCAATCACATTTAGTTATCGCATTACATTTCTCAGTAAACCTTCTAACATAGGGATCTATTTTTCTAGTGTTCTTTTTTTCTCGCTGATTTCTTTGGGTTTACCGGTTCCCAAGATGCTGCGGAAGACACAGGATTTCGGGTCTCCCTGCCTTACATGCTTTTTGGATTAGGTTGTTTACGATCGTACTGCTTCCGATTACAGTTTCTACTTATGTGTCCATACTTACCGCAGTTATAACACATATTTTTATTACGAGGAGTATAGCTTGCTTCCGTTTTAGGTTGCGTGTCATTTGATTTACCAGGGCTGTGCAAATTGTTCGGTCTATTAAATAATCGCCTTTCACGCTGGGTTTGCACATCGGGCACCAGGGCTTGCATTTCATTTCTACTCGGCTCGGTTGATTTCAAAGCATGTCTGTTCTGATCTGAGTACCATACATTCGATCAGCGAATACTGGATTGTTCGAGATCCGCAAAGGTGTTGGGTCTATTTACTAACGCTAAACGAGATCTTTCTTCTGGAGACAATCCTACTAAAATGGTATCGACCATCTGTCTCTCACTCCAATCTACTTGCAGTAGTCGAGAAGACTCCCTGATGTCTGAGATGTAATGGGCCAGTCTCTCATGAGTTCCTTGTACTCGCAGTACGGGCTTTCTTGTAAGTTCCTCATAAATTCCGGTGGGAATAAAATATTTTACTATACCATCTGTCTCTCACTCCAATCTACTTGCAGTAGTCGAGAAGAGTCCCTGATGTCTGAGATGTAATGGGCCAGTCTCTCATGAGTTCCTTGTACTCGCAGTACGGTCTTTCTTTTAAGTTCCTCATAAATTACGGTGGGAATAAAATATTTTATGATAGTAGTATGCAGTTCTTCTACTGGAAGGTTAGAGCTTAATGATTCTAGCACACGATTCTTTAATGGTGGTTTACATTTCGGTAGGAGGACTTGCAAAATTTGCCAGTCATTTAGTTGCTGTAACTCCTTTATCTGCAGGAGGTATTTGATGAAATTTAGTAGTTTAGTAACATTCAAACCATCCGTGTATTGAATTTCACCTAAGAGTTTTTCTACGGGGTGAGTGATTTTTCCGTAGAGGTCAGCATTATAATTTACGTGTGGCATACCTTTAGGAGGACCAGATGCTGCATTAGGGGTAGTCAATTCGTACATCCCTGAGCGATTTTGGGAACCACTGGGAGGTGGGGCTTCAGATATAGTCTGGGTATTTATGTCTCTATTTGGGTTTTGCTCTCGAGTCGGTTGTATTTTCGATACGGCGGGTGAGTCCTGATCCGTGTTGGGGGGAGTTTGTTCTACAGTAGGAGAGTGAACTGGGGAGATGTATAGTTTCTTCAAGGATTTTTCAATTTCATCTATTCTGAATGAGTCGGACTTTCTTCGCAATTCCCTTATTATCGTGGGTAATTTCTGTAAAGCCTCATCCGCAAAACTTTGGACTTCGGGAGGGATTACCGTGAGGTTAGGCCAGTTTAACAAATTTTTTTCATTCGCCGCGTTAAATGTTCTATCCTTTGAGTTGTCCGCAATATTTCCGCAGGAGATTTCTCGTCTTGAAGGGTTTGGGACAATAAGGTCAACTCACTATACTTGGCATAACAAGTTTCTCTCTCGCTCTTATAATCGAGTCCGCTTAAGTTACTTAACTCCGCGGGTGTATCAAATCTACTTTCGCGTATAGACTTGCGCAATTCCGCGACTGTTACATTCGCATGGGGTAAACCACGTAAAAGAGCTTCATAAGACAGTTCGTCTTTCAATAGTATGTCTGGATTAAATAGGGCCATGTTTACCTTATATCTAACACACTAAAACTTATTCTACTACACTATACAATTGAATGGGTGGCTGGAAAAACGTTGTATGTTGCAATTCAGGTAAAATTACTTTTTCGATGAAAAGTGATGTATGTGACCTCTTCTGTTGAGTCAAACTCTCGCTTTAGTTCCTGAAGTTACTAGTAGATGCCATACAAATGATCTGTAGCTGATTTTCAAGTTAGTTTTCAGTGGAAGAACGTTGTATGTGCATGCCGCGTCTTGTTGAGAGTGGGTTGCTGTCACTGCCATGTTGTGCATGTGTAACAGCGTTTGTTAAATTGCTTGTTTATTCGTACTTTTATAATTGTGTTCATTCAAATGTTTTAAAAATATATCCATGATGAGTAAATTAAATTTCTCGTTAAGTGATCAAGAATGCGTGAATAACAGAAAACGCAAAATTCAAGTGAGTGAATGGCAAGACAAAAAACGTAAAGCTCTGAAAGACTCTGGTCAACGTTATATCAATAACCGTGGAAAAGGAATACAAATTGAAGGAAAGAAAACGCCAACTGATGTAAGTACTACGTTTAAAAATGAAATTTCTTAAAATCGTAATCATATTATAGAATAACAGTTCAAAACCTTGCCTTTACCATAGAACGTGTTTATAACCTATAATAATACCTTATTCATGTTTTGCGTGCCGTGTATTAGTGTTGAACATTACCTGTCTTTCTGTTTTTGTTTTCATTACACCATGATATTTGACAATGGAAATCCATTTGTGTATGAGAATTGAAAATCATTTTAAAATACGTTATTATGTAACCGCAGCTATATGACAAAAATACGTTAATAATTTTTTTCTATTTATGATAGTCAACATCAACTGTTTCTGTCGAATCTTTATTTAATACCCAAATTGTTAAAGTTTACCCTTAGCCGGTTTTTAGTGTATCAAGACATACTAGAATGGCTCCTGATATCTTTTCTTTTTTTCAGGCTCGAGGCTGTAAATTATCATGCCATAAATCTGGATGTGAAACACTAACTTTGGAAACAACTCATGCATTGCACAAAAGCTTTTATGAATTATCATACAATGAACAATCCTTGTTGCTTTTAAAATATATCAATATTCGAGAAGCAAAACATAGACGCCCTGGAAAGTCAGAGAATACATCACGAAAGCTTGCCTCTTTTGATTATAACATAAATGGTCAACCAGTATGCCTCAAAACATTATTAAATGCTTTTTCTATAACTGCACGTCGTATACAAGTCCTTCAAAGTAAAATAAAAGATGGACAAGTTGCTCCTAAAGATCTAAGGGGTTTACATTTGAATCGACCTCATGCAGTTGATAATGATGTACGCCAATTAGTTAGGGAACATATCAAAACTTTTCCTGTAACACTGAGTCACTATAGTAGAAACGTTTCATCTAAGCAATGTTTAAGTCCAGATTTGTCATTAAAAAAAATGTATAAACTATTCTGTAACCAACATCAATGTATTAGAGTAAGTTTGACGTTGTACAGGAAAATTTTCAAAACTGAATTTAATCTTAGATTGGCAGCCCAAGATCTGATACGTGTAATAAGTGTGATCAATTTTATGCAAAACTTATTTTGGCTAACAACGACGAAGAACGCAAACAGATAGAAACTGACAGTAAACTTCATCATTATAAAGCTGAACAGGCATATAAAACCCTTGCAGCAGATGCATCAAATAAGAATTTTATTGTTATCTGTGTAGACCTCCAACAAGTGCTGTACACACCTACTTTAACACATTCCAGTATGTACTATCAGCGACAATACAGCACATAACAATTTTGCTGTACACGATGTGACAACACAGGAGGCGTCAATGTTCTTGTGGCATGAAGTTATTGCTAAGCGGGGTTCGAAAGAAATAGCTTCTTGTCTGCTAAATTTTGTAATTTCAAACTATAAAAAACTGGAAACTGGAGAGGAAAGAAAAATTATTGTCTGGTCAGACAGATGTGTTGGCCAAAATAATAACTGGGACCATGCTGAGTTTGTATAACTACCTTGTGCGATGCAGATACTTTACAGAAATACACCAAAAATTTATGATCTCTGGTCACAGCTTCCTTCCATGTGACAGAGATTTTGCTCTCATAGAACGCCAGAAAAAGAAAACTAAACCAATGGTACCATCAGATTGGAAATACGTAATAGCATCTTCCAAATTAAATAAACCTTTCAATGTCATAGAAATGCATCAGTCAGATTTTAAAGATCTGGATCTAATTTCAAGTAGATTAAAAAAACAAAATTTAAAAATCACTAAATTTGTTTGGTTCAAAATAACAGCAGATGACCCGTCAACATTGTATGCTAGGGACAGCCATAATATTTTGAAACCATGGATTGCTTGTAACGTGTTTCCAACTAATATGAACTATTGTGATTACAATGAGATACCAGATTTATACTCTGAACTTGTTCCAATAAGTAACGAAAAGAAAAAAGACTTGCTTGATATGATACACTATCTCACAAATGATGAACATGTTTCTTTTTATGACAGTTTACCTACTTCCTAATTTGTTATGAATGCTTGTGTTCTGTAATATAATTTAATTTTGTAAATTCTAATTATTTAATTATTTTAATTTTACATTGTAAATATAATTTAATTTGTAAATTTACTTAATAAAAAAGTTAACATTGTGATATTTCCTGTATGTCTTGCATTTTACGTTTCTTATCACAGCATTGGAAAAATGTTGTATGTTACATGAAGTGCGGTAACATGTTCAACAATAGCTATCACATGGTATTTATGTGTTTTTCTCAAAATGCGCAAAATGTAACATACAACGTTTTTCCAGCCACCTATTCAATTATTGCGTATACACTTTAGTTCATGGTAAAACATTTGCATTGGTTGTAAGAGAATTACTTAGCATCTCCGAGTAAGAGAAAAAATTCACACAGACGTCAACTTTACTTTCAACGATCAGCTGTTACGCTGGAATGTGGGTCAAACTAGTTTTCTTTTAAACAATGGCATAGTAGTATGCGTAAGAAGGGGAGAATCACATTCGGGGTGAGAGAATGTTATTGTTCTATTCAACAAACAGCTGACGGCTTCCTTTACAGACTTGTATAGGCTTGCTTCAACGAGGGTGGTATGTGCGATGCGCAACGATATGCGTTTTAAACAAGTTACAGCCCGTTATTAAGCTTAGTTTTAGTTATTATTTAGTTTTACGTACTAATGTTAATTTATCTAATTCTGCTACTAGAGAGGAGTAGAATTTCACTTACAATTTATTTACACGTAATTAAACTTGTTTTTTTAGTAAATTGTTTATATAACTCACCGTGGCAACAGAAATACAAATTATATATTAATGCAGGCATATACAGGAAAACTACAGGTCTTGAATTGTCGCAAAATAGACGTGTTAGAGACTGAACATTTTGACAAGTACCTACATGAATTGGTGTAATACAATAATAGCTTGTATTATTTTCACGTATATTAAGTAAATCATATACGAGTATGTGCGTAATCTCACACAAAATTCACAATGGTAAATTAATATTGTCACTATTATTCTTTTATGCTACTTAGCTTTTTTTTGTTTTACATACAATACATTAACTGAGTGCATAGATCTGCAAAGTGCCGCATCTTATATGAGACACTACGTACACTAACATTTTATATAAAGCAGAGTGGCGCATTTTATAACGTGTCGGCTACGTTATAATCCAGGGAATCCGTGATAATTGACTCTGGCCAATTATACAGGCTGCCTACGTTGTAACAACTGAAAAATTAAACACATCACTAACAATAATTATAAGTACTCTAATAAAAGGAAACAAGGGGAGGGAATTTTGCTGATTTATGCACTCAATTTTGTATGTAACAAAGATGACATCCCTTTATTTACGTATGATAGATAATACATTACAAATAAAATTTTTTACTTACACAGAAATAGTAAAGGGGTTTTCGGTATTAAAAATGATCATACAGATAAGGTATTTACCTCGGATCCGAGTCTCTTTAAACTAGTTATGAATTTTCAAATTTACTCTACTTCTTTAGTCAATTATATTATTACTTAAAATACCATTTGAAGAATG
Source organism: Magicicada septendecula (assembly GCA_034769895.1). NCBI lineage: Eukaryota > Metazoa > Arthropoda > Insecta > Hemiptera > Cicadidae > Magicicada > Magicicada septendecula. Next base: position 166,135,789 of record CM068376.1, on the reverse strand, counting down.
GTTTCATTAGTTGAGCGAAGTTTGAAAGTTACATCACAAGAGTTATGTTACAACGTATGATTTCAGAATTACTGGTACACCATAGTAATGCTTAACGCTTAGAGGTTGTCATTTAAAAGTCTTCTTCATTTATAATTACTTATATTTTAAAAGATACATTATTCACGGAAGACGAGCTTCCGCGTCACCTCTAGTTAAATGTTATCTGTCCATGTCCTGCCGCGTGATTCTTCTGTACTCTCTTAGTCGTGGTTGTCATCGTGGTAGTCTTTCCAGTGGATGTCCTCGGAGTCAACTAATGATGAAGTGGATGTTATGGTGTCATCTAGCGTGACGTCTTCCTGTTTCTCGGCGGTAGTGTAAATGCAGTTGAGGTCTTAGTCTTCACTATTCACATCACATATGTAATAGCACAGTAGTATTGGAGTTTACATATTCGTTTCACGTTATGTTGGAATTACACTTAACTTGAACCATATTTGTTTTTTAATAGGAGATGTCACCTTATACACTCATTTTCTTCTTTCACGTCTTTGTTTTAAAAAACCACTACATTTAATTACATAGATCTAGATCTCCACACTGTTAGTGGAAGCTAACAACCAATTAAATTAAAAATAAACATTTTGTGCAAAGCCCCGCTTGGAGCTGTTTACAGTTTGAAAGTCGCATCATAAGTCCTACATTGTTACAACAGGAAAATTGTAACGACGCGGAGTGAATACTCCGCCATAATATAGTTCCAAATTTTAATTAGTAATACAGTCTTACAGTTCGACAAAATAAACAATCGAGACTTTGCTTGTCTACAGAATTTATTACAACTACTACTAGTGACTTTAAATTATTAATTATTTACATTATAGTTTACAGGTATTTTTTATTTAATGCCGGGTCGGTATGCAAGTTGGATCCTGTATACACAGGTCATAGCATGATAAATTTAATAAAGGGTTAACAGTTTTATTTTTAACTTTTGCTTTCTCAATTTTAATTAATTATTTTAGTTAAATTCCCTTTTTAGTTCTCATTACTATTATGAGTTAGTTCAGGGGTATTTGGTTTAATAGTGCGATTTAATGGTTTTCACTATCTTCCATTTTATATTTTTATTATTATTATTTTTTTATTTGTTTTAAATTTAAATCGTCACAACGGTGTTAGCTCGTCAGCTGTAGGAGCAACCCAACCGGCATTTTGCAACGAAACAATGTCCTGCTTGCTGGCAGATAGCATGGTTTTAATAGTGGACGTGATGCCGACACTCTTGGTACGATCTACTTCCACGCCGGCCAGTTCGTAACGGATTTCTTCGAACAGAAACGCGATCGCATTGTTGACCATTTTCACGTTCACATTACCGGTGCTGGTGGTCTTTTTGCTCAACTTGCCTTCAACGTACAGGAAACTTTCCAACGGTAAAGTGAAGACTTCCTGTTGCAGGATAGGTATGCGTATCTCATCATTATTTCCGTATCGTGACGCTGACGCGTACGGTGCATGAGGATGATATTCGTAATGTGTGATGTTGTCTTCAAAGAATGGTCGACGTTCAACCGATAAGACTATACCGCTGTCCGTCATGTTACTTGTTTCTCTTTAGTTTGAA